>CM035838.1:384448695-386848695 GCA_020510985.1 Pholidichthys leucotaenia
TAAATTTAGATTGTTCCGGATAATTCGGATTGATTTAAAGTCAATTTGGAAGCTCTGTTTGATTATAAATCAGCTTAATAGATTTGCTCTGCTTTAATCCGAGTGTGCATTCATGCAAGAAATGCAACTCCTATAGTTGACCACACGATGGAGGCAGTTGTCTCTGCCCTCCCAGGGGGAGGAGACACTGGTGACGTCGCTCTGGGCGGGTCTATCGGTCTCACTCAAAATGGCGGCTAGGGTGACTCCCTCTTAGCGCCTTCAAGATGGCGTCTGCACGCTTACTCTGCTCATGCGCAGTTTTTTGTGCACGCCTTTCGGTCACGCGCGCGACTGTGCGTGTTCACGTGACACGACGCGGGCGCGAGTCTCAGCGACAACGCCACGCCTTGCTTTCCAAAATGAGAGTTTAATCTCCAACTTTCACAAATAATGTAACCCCTTTAATTCCGGGTATAGCTTAGCGCTACTTTCCCCAGCGGTTTATTCAGTGACCAGATCAAACCGCGTCCAGCTTAATCTGACGTCACCACGCTTGGGTAATTAAATTACAGAACTGGCCAGTTTAATTACTCCTTTCGGGATAATCGCCGAAAGGTTAAACTGGCGAGAGACAGGACGGTTTTCTTCGCGTTTCTGTCGCTCTAGGCCTTTGTTTCTTAATCCAGCATATAATAATACTGTTTAAACTTCTTTGCATGCATCAAAAACTGTTGACTTTTTAGTGGGCGAATCACTCACCCCCCCTTTGCAGCTATCAGCCACCAGCGGGGGTTAGGTAAACAAACACAGCAGACACACACAGGCAGGAGTAGATGCAGGCCTCAGTCTCAAACAAACACACACACTCGCCAAATAGTGGATCAATATTTGCAGGAACAAATTATGATTTCAATGAATTTTCCTTTTGCATATACGTTTCCCAATTACAGAGGCCTCACACGGGGCACCATTAATAATGTAGGATGAAGAGCCTATAAAATTATTTTGTCATAAGGTACAGGAATTATTTATTATATTTAATAGTGGGTGTGAAAGGGGCGGAGTTGAACCTTCACTTCTACACCCGCTAAATTAAATAAAAGCACTCGTAAAAGGGGCACCAGTCCTAAGGACAATAAAATTAACTTTAGTTTTAATTAATTTTGTACCTTAAATTGCTTAATGAATCAGTCTCAAAGTTTCAGTGAGTTTTTGTCCTGCCGTGATTAGGAAACCTGTATATGCGAAAGGAAAACGCTTCAACTGCTCTTATTCACTCGTTTATTAAAATCATTCAGGTTACATGGCATGGCGTTCAAATGATGAATAAACAGATTCAGATGATGACAGCGTAAAATATCACATCAACTGATATTGAGTTCCTGAACATAAAATCCAGCATTACACCTCTGTAGAACCAAGGAGAAACAGACTTATGTTTCAACGGTGAGACTGGAATGTTTTAACAAAACAACGCAATTTTATGGGGAAAATTCATAAGCTAATTATCTAAAAATGACTCCTGAATTAATCTACAAAATTTTAAGGGCAGTTACTTAAAATGACTAAGAGTTTTTGCTTCAGTTTACAGCTCTATCCTGCGGCTGAGAGACTAATTGAGCCCTGAAATACGGGCCATATTCAATTGTAATTTAATTGTTAGGACATCACGTTTTAACCCAGGAAATAGGAGAAATAAGAGTCTCACTTACACACGGCCGTTGGTCCAAGTTCCGCGGGTCGGTACCGCTGGGTTTTGAAGTTAGGACGTCGGAGGAAGCGGCTGCAAGATGCCTCCTCACAGCCGTGGAAGTGTAAACTCAGCTGGGGGCTCTCCAGACAATGGCAGCAGTGGGTGGTCTGTCACAGAGCGGCGTGACAAGTCCTTTGAAAAGGAGTCCAAATTTGGGGTCTCTTGTAGTGGGATCGACCCGAAAACTGAAGAAAAATCTTCTCAGTCTCTGTTCTCTTTAACTAGGCAAATTAAAGGTCCACTTTAATGGCGCGAAAAGTCATTAAAAAAAAAAAGTGTTAGAAAAACATTTACTAGGATAAGAATGGCTTCTGAGGTGAAGGAAAAAGTTTGAGAATTTGATTCTCTAAAAAGGGACGAGCTCTAAAGAAAAATGGTTTCTCCTCAGTTTCCAGAATATAAGAAAAGATTTGACAAACACACAGAGAATAAAATAAAACTTCACAGGGCCTTGAAACGGGGGAATAAAATCTTCTTCTGAGATCTAGATTACTATTCTGCTTCTTTAATCTGAATTTAGTTCCTAATCTTTCTCAAAATCTCTTTCTTTCTTCTTTCTGTGTTTCTAATTCTTAATTCTATTTCTAGTTAATCTTCCTGCCTGTTGTCTGATCTCTGACTTTTTCAAAACTCTTAACTGTGCTGTGACTCAACTGTTAACCCTGTTTTTCCTCTGTCTTTTTTTCATGAGTTCTCAAATCTAACTTCTGTCTTTTAAAGTTACCTCGCCGGGTCGTAAAACTGATGAGGTCAGTCGTCAAACGACCAATCTACTCTTTCAGAATCAGTTTGAAATGGCTGTTATCCAATGTGAAAACATTTCTTTGTTTGAGAGCAGCCAACCAAATGGAGACACCATCCCATGAATTTTCAGAGGGAAAAATCAACAGTCAGTTCTTATAAGATAAATGCTCAATATAAAATCTAACTAAATTAAATGACTTGGCTAATATATGGTGATCATGCATTTATACCATTACTCCAATAACACTCATGAATATAACATTTCTTATACATAATTATAATACATGCATTCACATTTAGATCAAGATTAGAACAGCAGAACATGCAGCAAACCATGGTTGGTGATAAGGGGGATGATTTTCAGTGTCCTTAGGATCCAGGATAAGCTGAAAGAAACTTAATATTTAGAACAAATTAAAAGTCATCCTACGTACTGAAAACACATTCCGTAGGTATCCGCTAGGAGGTACTGTTGAGCTGTAGATGATTTCCTTAGTATCTGGCGAAGGCCTGGACAGCATAGGCTATAAAACCATCAGATTAAGTGGTTTATGACTCTTTTAAAAACATTGGTTTCCTGTGAAAAGGTACGTTATCAAATGCAGTGTTCATGTTGAGAGGTCTGGTCTCCTGAGTTTTATGTTCCTTTGAGCCTTTAAAAGCAAACTCTGATCCTTACAATCTCTGCAAGCAGCAATTGTTTACATTGGGGTCCTGGGAAAGCAAGCATCTTTGGTCAGGTCTGGAAGAAGCCTGCATGAGTCAGCAAAAAGCCAGTGATATTCCTGAGAAGGCAGAAAGGTGATATTCCTGTGTAATGAATAAATTGAAATTCCTGTAAACTGGAGAGAAGTGATCTTGTCTTGGTTTTGAGGAGGACGATGATGCTACAATTCACACGACTCTTAGTGTTGCAATAGTTTACTTGTTAGGCTGACCGACTTTTGTTAGGAGATGCATATACAAATCCACTTCATCACTTTATATATTCTGCATTTCTGAGTGATTGTAGGATGTTTGCTGAGTCAGTAGGAGAAAAGGAGCAAATTTGTATGGTTCAAAGACTTCAAACTTAACAAGCACATTTCTGTAAAACTCCCCACAACTTGCACGTGATATTTACCAATGGTTAAATTATTTTTATTCAATATTTGAAACAACCAGCACATATTTATATGTGTGTTTGATACCACCTAGCAAATTTATCATTCCTCTGGCTGACACCCACCCTTTCTCTTTCACACACACACACACACACACACACACACACACACACACACACACACAAACACAAGCAAACACACATCAGTCACAGTGGCCATTCACATTGCAAAGCCCCCCCCCCCCCACACACACACACTGTCCCTTGAAACAGCTGTGTCAGGGGTGAAATGTATTGAGGTTAAAGAGAAATATGCCAAAATCATGGGAGGAAAAAATAAGCCTTTGAAACACGAAATATAGTTTTGATGGCTATCCCAGAGATTTTCTTCAGTTGGGGAAAGAATTATTTGATCCCCTGCTGAACGTGTAAGTTTACCCCCTTACAAAGAAACGAACAGTCCGCAGCTCCCTCAGCAGCATCATAACAGTGTCTCCTGGAGTCAGAAGGCCACTTGCATTTTTGCATTTTCAGCATCAGTCAGTCATTCAATCAGTTTCATTCTAATTAAAAGTTTTTTCTCGATGATCCAAACAATATGTTTTCTCTGACAACACCACATTCACAAAGGACTAAGCTTCGCAATGTAGATTTCTTTTTTGATTTTGTACAAAATCAGAACTTGCAACTTATATCTATCACAGCATGTGGTTAAATTAAGTTGGCCGCACAGACAACATGAATTTTTTGGTCAGCCACCAAGCTCCACAGTAGTTTCTGGTTCACATTTTGAAACAACCTTCATTCTCGCAAAAAAAAAATAAAAAATAATAATTTTGATACAAAACAGCAAACTCACAGTATTTTACTGATGGGCATATGCAGTCAAAACCTTAAGTGTACAGAAAAAATGCATCTGCGTGAACCTTCAGTAGTTTTTTTTTTTTTAAAGAAAAGGTAAATTTAGCTTTTAGATTGGGCATCTTGTTTATAGATTGTTGGGGGGTTTTCTACAGAAATAAGACTTCTCATTCGTTCAGAGAAATCTGAGGTCAGAACATCAGTGTTTATTCCTTTCCTTCCTGCTTTCTGGGAGAAAAGTTTAGCAGGCCATGTCTACCAGATCCTAAGAATCAACACAACTCTACAGTTAAAAAACAACGATAAAGAACTAAAGCTAACACGCAGCATCATGTCTCAGTTACTATGGACTTTTTAAAAGAATTACCTCGGGTCTTTGGCTGGTTCCTGAAGGTGTCAAACACTTTGCACCATACTGCATTATCGGCATTAGGGTTACCAGATTCTGAAAAAAAATTCATTTGAAATAACACTGTACTTACTTCTTTGAATAAAAATAGTTTTTTATCTTTTGTAATAACAAATGTCACATTGCACAGTGTTGACACAAACTCTGATTTTTTAAAAATAGTATATTCACACAGAGTTGCATCACTACGATTAATGTGGTTAAAAATCATTCACTAGTTTCAAAAAAGAAACATTGAAACAAGTATTTGTTTGGGAGAAATAAAAAAAACATTTTATTTAGTTGAACAGAAACATTTAAGGATAAACTAATTTGCATTACCTTCCCTTAAACATTTATCATTGAAAGGCAGTAGTAACTCACCAGTTGTATACTTGTACTTTGCATAACACAATTTTAGAGACCTCTTTTCTTATTTCACACAAGTTCATATGTGAAGTACATTTCCATGTCTGCCCAGAATCTTACTCGATGACTAACTTTTGATCTAGTTTATTCTTTTTCCACACAACTTTTTTTGTTGTAGTAACACTAAAATATTTCACTAACCCATTTTTGGATAACAGATTTGTTGTAGAAAAGTGATTTTTCTTTTCCTCTCAGTGGACTTGACAGACAAATATTCACAATTCTCGGTTTGGTTTCATAATACATAAAAAATATAAGAAAGGGCATCCGTATGGTAAAACATCATACATGATATTTACCAACGAGTAAATTATTTTATTCAATTTATTTCAAAAACTTTATCATCGATAACCAGTCGATGATGGTGAGGATCACCATGTTGCCGTGGGATGGAGGGTGTCCATCACAAAGTCCAAAGCAATGTGTGACCACTAATGAGTCAGTCACTGGGAGGTGATGGAAGAGAGAAGGGTTATACTTTAACACACCCCTAATCTCATTTTGACAGATACCACGCCCCGTTTGACCTGACATGACCCTGACCTCGTCCTGTGACCTCACTTAATGAGGTTATCAATCAAAATTGCTTTGAAAGCATGACCTTTGACCTCGCGTAATGAGGTTGTCAATCAAGTGCTTGAACTTCTCATCAAACTGACAGCTTTGTTTCTAATCTCTTGTCCATATGTGACCTTGTGTAATGAGGTTGTCAATCAAGTGCTTTGAACTTCTTGTCTGAACTGACAGCTTTGCCTCTAATCGATTGTCCATATATGTTCCTGGGTTAATGATGAACCTCGCATAATTAGGCTGTCAATCAAGTGCTTTGAACTTCTCGTCTGAACTGACAGTGGCCAACACAGGTGGGTTCTTTGATCTTAACGTGAAAGCACGCACCCACATTAGTCAGAAAATCACAGACGCAGCCATTTTCTCAGTCAAAACAGATGAGTTAAGGATTAACGCACATCTTCCAGTCAGCCCCATTCAACATCTGTGGACAGCATTCCAGAGCATGCACCCACATTAGTCAGGTATCTCTCACAGTGTGTCAGCTTGCAGAAGTCAAAAACACAGACACACAAACACACAAGCACACACGCAAAGGAAGGGATCTTACAGCAGAGATTCTACTCCATGTTTCATCCACATTCAGAATACTTGCTTTCTATAGACAAGGCCTCCACAAATTACAGGAAAAGTAGTCCAGACTCACGCAGGATTGACAGACGTGGAGACTGGTTTTAAGAGCAGGATAGATAGCAGAAGATAAAACAGACACAGTTGCTGCTGCTGCTGCTGCTGCTGCTGTTGTATAAGCAGAGGAAGATTGCTCATGACGATTAATTCACACGACTCTTAGTGTTGCAATAGTTTTCTTGTTAGGCTGACTGACTTTAGATAGGAGATGCGTATACAAATCCACTTCATCACTTCACATATTTTGCATTTCTGAGTGACTGTAGGATGTTTGCTGAGTCAGTAGGAGAAAAGGAGCAAATTTGTATGGTTCAAAGACTTCAAACTTAACGAGCACATTTCTGTTAAACTCCCCAAAACTTGTATGTGATATTTACCAATGGTTAAATTATTTTTATTCAATATTTGAAACAACCAGCATGGGTTTATATGTGTGTTTGATATCACCTAGTAAATTTAACATTCCTCTGGCTGACACCCCCGCTTTCTCTTTCACTCACACACACACAAGCAAACACACATCAGTCACAGTGGCCATTCACATTACAAAGCCCCCCCCCCCACACACACACACACACTGTCCCTCGAAACAGCTGTGTCAGGGGTGAAATGTATTGAGGTTAAAGAGAAACATGCCAAAATCATGGGAGGAAAAAATAAGCCTTTGAATCATTAAATATAGTTTTGATGCTATCCCAGAGATTTTCTTCAGTGGGGGAAAGAATTATTTGATCCCCTGCTGAACGTGTAAGTATACCCCCTTGCAAAGAAATGAACAGTCTGCAGCTCCCTCAGCAGCATTATAACAGTGTCTCCTGTAGTCAGAAGGCCACTTGCATTTTTCAGTGTCAGTCAGTCATTCAATCATTTTCATGATATTTAAAAGTTTTTTCCTGATGATCCAAACAATATGTTTTCTCTGACAACACCACATTTCACAAAGGACTAAGCTTCGCAATGTAGATTTCTTTTTTGATTTTGTACAAAATCAAAACTTGCCTATCACAGCACACTGTTCAATTAAGTTGCCCGCACAGACAACGTGAATTTTTTGGTTAGCCACCAAGCTCCACAGTAGTTTCTGGTTAATATTTTGAAACAACCTTCATTCTCACAAAAAAAGAAAAAAGAAAACACCCAAACAATTTTTGATACAAAACAACAAACTCACAGTATTTTAC
Organism: Pholidichthys leucotaenia; assembly: GCA_020510985.1. Taxonomy (NCBI): domain Eukaryota; kingdom Metazoa; phylum Chordata; class Actinopteri; order Cichliformes; family Pholidichthyidae; genus Pholidichthys; species Pholidichthys leucotaenia. The sequence goes on from CM035838.1 coordinate 384,456,336, forward strand.
TGACGGGCATATGCAGTCAAAACCTCAAGTGCACAGAAAAAATGCATCTGCGTGAACCTTAAGTAGTTTGTTTTTTGTTTTTTTTTTCAAAGAAAACAACAAGATGTGGTAAATTTAGCTTTTAGATTGGGCATCATGTTTATAGATTGTTGGGGTTTTTTCTACAGAAGTAAATATTGCATGACCAACTTTGTCTCTACTTCGGGTTTGACAATTTCTCAGACTGGGGACCTAAGGCCCATTCCGATGTTAAGGGTTTTTTTCTTATGGCCTAAGTCTCATCCTAATGTTTGTCATCTTGCAAAGGGGGAAAGTATTGTTTGTATCAGTGTTACACGTAAAAGAAAAATATCAAAAGAAAATAAAGGCCAATTTTTCACCAAATGCAACTACTGTGGCTATTATCATCGTGTACTTGAAATGATGCTGAAGACTAAATGTACTGTGCAGAAGATTTGGAAACTTTGGCTTTTAGTGACATCTTGTTTTTCACTTAGCGGGCTGCAACCCCATTCATTCTACTCATATAGTGCATTCCTTTTGTTGAGGCAAATCTGATTTAGGACTGTATTTCTAGTACTTACGACCATGAAGTTGGCATTTTTGACTCCTGAAGTTGCAAATTTTTTTTCTCTGCCAGCAACTCAAATTTCACGAGATTTACTTTCAAAGACTTCTCATTCGTTCAGAGAAATCTGAGGTCAGAGCATCAGTGTTTATTCCTTCCTGCTTTTTGGGAGAAAAGTTTAGTGGGCCATGTCTACCAGATCCTAAGAATCAACACAACTCTACAGTTAAAAAACAATGATAAAGAACTAAAGCTAACACGCAGCATCATGTCTCAGTTACTATGGACTTTTTAAAAGAATTACCTCGGGTCTTTGGCTGGTTCTTGAAGGCGTCAAACACTTTGCACCATACTGCATTACCGGCATTAGGATTTCCAGATTCTGAAAAAAATTCATTTGAAATAACAGTATACTTACTTCTTTGAATAAGAATAGTTTTTTTTTTATCTTTTGTAATAACAAATGACACATTGCACAGTGTTGACACAAACTCTGATTTTTTAAAACTAGTATATTCACACAGAGTTGCATCACTATGATTAATGTGGTTAAAAAACATTCACTAGTTTCAAAAAAGAAACATTGAAACAAGTATTTGTTTAGGAGAATTAAAAAAACATTTTATTTAGTTGTACAGAAACATTTAAGGATAAACTAATTTGCATTACCTTCCCTTAAACATTTATCGTTGAAAGGCAGTAGTAACTCCACCAGTTGTATACTTGTTTCTTTGCATAACACAATTTTAGAGACCTCTTTTTTAAATCACACAAGTACATGTGTGAAGTACATTTACATGTCTGCCCAGAATCTTACTCGATGACTAACTTTTGATCTAGTTTATTCTTTTTCCACACAACTTTTTTTGTTGTTGTAACACTAAAATATTTCACTAACCCAATTTTGGATAACAGATTTGTTGTAGACAAGTGATTTTTCTTTTCCTCTCAGTGGACTTGACAGACAAATATTCACGATTCTCGGTTTGGTTTCATAATACATAAAAAATATAAGAAAGGGCATTCGTACGGTAAAACATCATACACGATATTTACCAACAGGTAAATTATTTTATTCATTCATTCATTCATTCATTCATTCATCTTCTTCCGCTTAATCCTTTTCAGGTCGCGGGGGGCTGGAGCCTATCCCAGCATCTTTGGGCGAGAGGCAGGGTACACCCTGGACAGATCGCTAGTCCATCGCAGGGCCAACACAGAGAGACAGACAACCATTCACTCTCACAGTCATACCTAAGGACAATTTAGAATCCCCAGTTTGATGCCAATTAACCTAACTTGCATGTTTTTGGCATGTGGGAGGAAACTGGAGAAATCCCGGAGTAAACCCACGCAGACACGGGGAGAACATGCAAACTCCACACAGATCACAGTTGGTTGGGGGCTGGGATCGAACCCAGGATCCCCCGGCCAAGGGTGAGTTACTGTGCTGCCGCAGTGCTAACCACTGTGCCACCGCACCTCCCTATTTTATTCAATTTATTTCAAAAACTTTATCATATACAAATGTATTTACCGCAGCAAATTCTAATTTTAAAAAACACATTATCTTTAAAAACTAAGGCCATGGTTTTTACCTTCTTTTCCGAGTTTCTAAGTCGGACTTTTAAAAAACTTTTAATAAAGCATTCGACGCGTTAGATTGCGACGCGTTACATTTTACCATCTACATTAGATAAATGCGGTATAAATACTCATTCTATGCTAACACTAAGGAGGCATACACCTCATCACCACTCCCCCCACTCAGGAGATCGGATCACAACTTGGTTCATCTCCTGCCGGTGTACAAACCCCTAGTACACAGACAACCTCCGGTCATGCGCAAGGTGAAGATATGGTCGGAGGAGGCAATGGACGCTCTAAAGGACTGTCTTGAAACCACTGCCTGCGAGCAGCTCTGCGATCCACATGGTGAGGACATCAATGGCCTCACTCACACCATCACGGACTACATCAACTTCTGTGTGGACAACACCGTACCCACCAAGACCATACGGTGTTGCTCGAACAACAAACCCTGGATCAACCCTGAGATAAAAACACTTCTGAGAGAGAAGAAGAGGATCTTCAGGTCGGGGAACAGGGAGATGCTGAAGTCCGTACAGAGGGAGCTGAGGAAGAAGATCAGAGAAGGCAAAGACAGCTTCAGGAAGAAGATGGAGGACAAGCTGCAACAGAGTGACATCGGTGGGGTCTGGAGAAACCTTAAAACCATCTCTGGACTCCAGAATACCTCCTCCCAGGCCACGGCGGGCAGGGGGTGTGCGAACAATCTGAACCTGTTTTCTAATAAGTTTGACCAACCGCCCTCCCCCCCGACTGCACACCAACCACTGCTGCCTCTAAAGTCATTGAGACCTGCTGTCCACACCCCACTCCACCAACACCCCCCCACTCCCAGCACACAGCCCCCCAACCTGACCCTCACTAAGACCCAGGTGAGGACGGAGCTGAGGAAGATCAAGGCGAGGAAGGCCTCGGAACCAGACGGCATCAGCGCGAAGCTCCTCAAGTCCTGCGCAGACCAGCTGTGTGGGATTGTGGAGCACATCTTCAACCTGAGCCTGAAGCTGGGGAGGGTACTACAGTTGTGGAAAACATCTTGTGTGGTACCAAAGACTTCTCACCCCAAAGACCTGAACAGCTACAGACCAGTGGCCCTGACGTCTCACATGATGAAGACCCTGGAGAGACTGCTCCTTGCTCACCTCCGCCCCCTGGTGGGACCAGCGATGGATCCACTCCAGTTCACCTACCAGCATGGCATTGGGGTGGAGGATGCGGTGATCTTCCTCCTTCACCGTTCCCTGTCCCACCTGGAGAAGCCCGGGAATGCGGTGAGGATCATGTTCTTTGACTTCTCCAGTGCTTTCAGCACCATCCCACCAATGATCCTGAAGGACAAGCTGCTGTGCGCAGGGGTGGACCAGCACCTGTCATCATGGATCCTGGACTACCTCACTAACCGGCCACAGTTTGTGAGAACCCGGGATTGTGTGTCCGACACGATCATCGGCAGCACGAGAGCCCCCCAGGGAACGGTTTTGGCTCCCTTCCTGTTCACCCTGTATACTGCGGACTTCTCACACAACACAACACACTGCCATCTACAGAAGTTCTCTGACGACTCTGCGATCGTCGGCCTCATCTCCAACGGAGATGAAACTGAGTACAGAGGACTTTTCCAGGACTTCGTGGACTGGTGCCATCAGAACTGCCTCCAGATCAACGCGAGGAAAACTAAGGAGCTGGTGGTGGACTGTCACAGGCAAGGACAACCCCTCACAGCACCAGTGAACATCCAGGGAACAGACATTGAAGTGGTGACATCCTACAAGTACCTGGGTGTTCATCTGAACAATAAACTAGACTGGTCACACAATACCGACGCACTCTACAAGAAGGGACAGCGCAGGCTGTTCGTACTGAGGAGGCTCAGGTCTTTTGGTGTACAAGGAGTGCTCTTGAAGACATTCTACGACACGGTGGTGGCATCAGCCATCACTTTTGGAGTTGTCTGCTGGGGCAACGGCATTACAGCAGCCGATACGATGAGACTGAACAAACTAATCAAGAAAGCTAGCTCTGTCCTGAGGCAGCGCCTTGACCCAGTGGAGGAGATAGGAGAGAGGATGGTGGCTAAACTGTCATCTCTGCTGGAGTCCGAGTCACACCCTATGCAGGACATACTGAACGCACTGAGGAGCTCATTAAGCAGTAGACTACATCATCCTAGATGCGCGACCGAGAGGTTTCGCAGGTCCTTCCTACCTACGGCTGTCAGACTGTATAACCTAAGCAGGGCTGCTCGCAGAGATAGCAAAAAAAACGTGACAACCTAATAGTATTGAATGCAAAAGACGCAACACACTTACACAAATGGTCCACTCCAGTTTACAACTGGGACAATATCAGTCGCTATGGAGGGTGACAATATGTATGGGTACATATTCATACCATATAGGGTAACTAAATAGACGGTTATGCTGTTTAGTCCATCTAGCTACAATGCTCCGCACTGTGTATATATATATATATATTTATGTGTACATATGTATATTCACTGCTCTTATTTTCTTACCTTCTAAATCATTGCTCTGAGTGTTGCTATCCCTGTGCTGTTGCAATCCTGGAATTTCCCCATTGTGGGACTAATAAAGGCTTATCTTATCTTATCTTATCTTATCTTATCTTATAAGAACCCACCCATCTACTCCACAAACGCAGGGTTGCTCTATCCAATGAACGGAGAGGGAGAGTCCTCCCCCTATAACGGTCTACAGGCGGGCCCCTACCATCAACCAATGAAACTACAAGGGTGGAGCGAGTGAAAATCGTATAAATAAGTAGCCCGAAATCAGAAAAATGAAACAAACTTTGGTAAAAAGACAGGAAAAAATCTCCACCATGACTAAGAGGCCGAGAGATCTTCATCTGATCAGCGAGACACCCGTCTCCACCTTGCTACAGAGTGCTCCGGGATTAGTGCCGAAATAAAGAATGTTGAATCACCCACCAGCAAGCTTCCCGGTAGGCAGGCCGCCCCCCGCCTCATCTCACCGGCCCTGGTGGATAAATAACGCTGGCCGGCAGCTGGAAGGATTGACTCCCCGGGTCTGGTGGCCCATGTTTTTCTGGTAGACCGCTGGATTCCGTCCACTGGACCATCTGCTGGGACTCTGGGCGGCCCCCTGAGCTTCAACGCCTGTGGACTTGAGAGGATTAATTGTGGTCCCTGGGCGGGGTGTTGTGTTCCCACCTTTCCTGTTCCCCCTACCTCCCACCCGGGTTTGTTTGTTATTGTTGTGGGGGGGGGGGTTGCGGTTGGGATGTTTCTCTGGGTGTCTGGGAATCCACCCCTTAAAGGGGGGGCTCTGTCAGGAACCGAACCGGCTTGGTTTCCCCTGGCTTGGTCCTGGCCTCTCTGTGGGTACGTGCCATGTTGTACGTACTGTATATCCCAGCCCCCGACCAACAGTGATCTGTGTGGAGTTTGCATGTTCTCCCCGTGTTGCGTGGGTTTACTCCGGGATTTCTCCGGTTTCCTCCCACATGCCAAAAACATGCATGTTAGGTTAATTGGCTGTTCTAAATTGTCCCTAGATATCTGTTTCCTATAGGCCCTTAGAATAGAGGGTTAGTATTAATGAAAGCGCTTTGAGTGGTCTTTGTGACTAGAAAAGCGCTATATAAGTGCAGGTTAGTTAGTTAGTTAGTTAGTATATCTGTGTGCTCTGCCGTACCCACAGCCACTGCTTTCTGGCCGGCAGCGGTGAGGCAGCCTCTTGGGCTCACTCTGGAGTGAGCGCTGTCTAGCTGTCTGCCAGTCGGAAAACACCCCCTCTCTATTACTGCCAGCTGTTCCCACTCCCGTGTGCTATCTCCCCGCTCCTCGCCCAGGCGTGCTCAATTTGTGGATCCAGCAATACATATACTTAAGGAACCTTTTTCCAGTCATGCATTGCTGGGTCATTGTGCTTCATGTGGTCGTCTTTCGCCGCTTGAAGCCAGGGTCTACAAAGGATTGGATTCCCTCAGAGCCTTATTTAGACTACTCGGACTGCCCCGACACCGTGAGTAGAAACTGTCAGCGTTTCTGTGCGCAGTTGTGCTGCTACACTTTATTGTAGCAGTTTCCCCCTGTGCAGCACAACTGCTACGCTTTGGCTTTCGCCCAGTTTTATTCCTCCCGTGTCTGTTGGGCGTCCTGGAGGACTCTTACTCTGAGGGCTAATGTCTGTTGGAACTGTTGATCTGTGCCTGTCTAATAAATGTGTGTGTGGTGTAACCTGTGCCTAAATCCTCATCCTTTTTCCCCTCCTCCGTGCGCTGTGGAGAAGTGCACGGAGAGTTTATGACAATGGGTAGGTTTGCATCCAGGTTGAGGTCAAAAGTCAGGAGATGTGAGCACTCTCTGGGTGATTTTGGCAGACCGGAATGAGCTACTATGTCACTGACGGTCTGGTTTATAAAGTTTCTGCAATTTACCTCACATTTTTATAGTTTTTTTAAATTATTATTATTGTAGGCCTATAGCCTATATTTTCAACTTTCTATATCAAGAGTACAAAAAACATCAAGTTACATGAGTATGACAAGTGAAGTCATGTTAAACAGCTTACACTTTCCCTTTCTGCCAAAAACTGCACTGTGATCCAACATTCCTTTATCTTTCTCCTGTAATCTTCTCTCCTTCTGTGTTACAATAAATTATAACAAACATATAAATGTAAAACTTTCTCAGGGTTTGTGTTTCACCACAATGCAGCAACATAACCAGGTGTATAAGTTGTGAAGAGTCTGACTGCATGAAAACATGTGGTAGAGTTTTAACTTCCATTGTAGCTGAAGCGGCGAACTGTGTTAACTGACAATGGTTTTCTGAAATTGTTGAAAATTACAAAAAAAAGTTCCAAATTCACACAAAAATTGTTGCAAATTATAGGAAAAAAAGTGACAAATTACAAGAAAAAAGTTGCAATTCTACAGCAAAAAAGTTCCAAATTTATGAGGAAAAAAAAGCTGGAAATTTTCAAGAAAAAAGTTACAAATTTACACAAAACACTGCAATTTTAGAGCAAAAAAGATGCAAATTTATGAGAAAAAGGTTGCAAATTTACAAGAATAAAAATTGCAAATAGAGGGAAAAAAGTTGCTAATTTAAGACAAAAGTGTCACGGTGGCCCTCGCGAGCCACCATAAGACACCAACAAGTCACCGGTGAGTTTGCAATGATGTTTTATTGTGAACACGAACAAAGGATAATACACAAAGTGACAGAAAGGAATGAGCCACGGTGGGCTAAAACACACAACACTGGATGTAGAAGCCGCAAGGCTGAACAAGCTCACTTACGGTTCCAGGTTAGGACTAAGGATGATCATAGACGTGGGATAATAAGGAATATTGGCGTCTGAGACGAGGGACGCTCGCTCGACGTCTGATGAGGGATGTTTGATGGAGAGTGCTGCATTGGGCTGCATTCAGCGCCCGCTTAAATGCCGGCCGCTAATGAGCCCTGAATGCATCACAGCTGGCAGGCTTTGACAGCAGGAAGCTCCTCCGAGCACTGTCACAATAAGAGCCCGGGGAGCCAGAGGGTAATCACTGCTGTCAAGCCTGCAGGAGATGACGTATGACCCGAGCGCGGACGAGATCAGCACTCGGATCATAACAGTACCTCCCCCTCGAGGGCGGGCTCTGAACGCCCAATGACACACAAGCCCCCCCCAGGGTGGGCGGAAGGGGGAACAGGCCAGGGGGGAGCGGACCAGCAAAGACCCCCCCCAAAAAAAACCATGACGACAACAGGAGCGCACGGGCAGACAGAGAGAATAAAAAAAAAAAAACGACACTCCCATGCACGAATTACAACCAAGGTGGAACATAAAGGAGATGATCACAGAGCAAAATAACAGCGACCAGGATAATCAAAAATACACAAACCAGGGTCAAGGCAGACTGAAAATGAAACAATAACAGGGCACGACAACAGAAAATGCCATATTCCCAAAGGCAAAAAACCCCCCCCAAAACATACCAACTGTTACAGGCAATGAATTTTAACAGGAAAAATGAACAACAAACACCCGCTAGGAAGGGGTGAGATGCAACAATATTATAAACAAGACCCCCCGCACATCCCAAAAGGTTACAAAAACAACGAAAACAAAAACCCGGGATGACGGCAGTCCTAGTATTGTGGCATGAAGGCCGATAGCTCGGGGGGCTGCCCTGCATCTAGCGTCCACATCGCAGGCAGGGGGAAAAGAGACAGTTTGGGCGGCCTACCCCAGTCCCACGCCCGAGAATACAGTTCCTCTGGTGGCCAGGCCCGATCGCCGGAAGGGTGGAAAAGTTTGTCGGGTGGCTGACCCAGACCGCCGAACAGGCGAAACAGCTCGCCAGGCAGCCGACCCGCATCACACAGCCACCAGGACCGTAGGGGGGAAGTAGAAGGCGGCCTCCCTGGAGAGGGGGAAGATGAGGGAGAGCCAGGCAGAGTATTAGGAACCCCATCAGCCCCCGGTGGAGATGAGCTGTGATGATGATCCTGAGGATGAGGATGATGATGACAAGGATGAGCCAGTCCAGTGTCCGGTGGCAGGGGATCTGCAGCTCCCTCACCGACCTTGACTTCAGCTGGTGCTGCACCCGCGATGGACCCCAACTGGGTCACGGCTGCACCCGCGATGGACCCCGATTGGGTCACGGCTGCACCCGCATCGGACCCCAACTGGGTCGGCGCTGCACCAGAACCGACCTCCAACCCTGAACCCGAAACCTCTGGCACAGCGACCGGAATCAGCTCCACACCGGTGACCCTGGGAGAAGGCTCAGGAGAGAGAAAAGAACCAGGATCAGGATCACCAGTAGCAACAGAGCCCAGCGAGACGAGTTCAAGTGCAGCGGATGGCTGCCCCTGGCTCGTCTCTCCGAGAGACAGGCAGAAGTGCTCCAGAATAGAAAGGAGAAAAACAAAGTAGAGCACTTGCCTGTACTCGGGTTCTGTCGCTGTCCAGGACTCCGACGATCCGGGCTCAGACGGAAGGATATCGTCCTCTGGCTCCCACTCAGTTATGTCGGGCTCCACAGCTGTCATGATGGTGTCCACAGCCTGAGGACCCTCCGGCACTGGCGTCCACGCCGACGACCTGCATGGCATGGTGGCTGGGGACCCTCGACCATCTGGACCGGACCGCTCATCTGTGGAGACCCGGGGACGCTTTGTCGTCAGCGCAGGCTCCACGCTGCAGTCAGCTCTCCTCCTTTTCCCACGACGTGGCTGCGGGGCTGGAACCAGGCTCTCCAGAACTGCAGGCCCCCTCCTCATCCGGCGATGTTGGCCTGGCGTCGAGGACCGCTCAGCGGAGGGAGACACAGAGGAAGCGGGTTTAATAATAGAAGCTACAGCAGGTGGTGGGAGCTCGGGGGACAGCGAACCCCGAACTCCACCCCCAGGAGTCAGACAAGGCATACCACAATTATGGGGAGATGAGTGAACTTGTACTTGCCTGTCTCCCGGAGGGAGGATGGTGCCTGCTGTAGTGGACGTTGCTCCTCCCTTTCCCCGCCGGACGGTGACAGAGGGCCCCCTGGGATGACGAGGGGGAGCCACTCGTGATGGATCTGGGTTGGGGCTAGCCGGAACAGGACTCTGAACTCTCTCTGCAGCAGGAGGTGATGTCACAGAGGAGGGGACGACAGCCGAGATGATCCGGGCATGACGAGCTGACAGGACAGCGGGAACAGGTGCCCCGAGGGGAGAGGCTGCGGGGATTCCCCCCTGACGTGACGCCGAAGGAGCAGCTGGCTGGGAGGCAGGGTTCCTCCGATGACCCGGAACAGGAGCTGGACGGGGTTTTTGCTGAGGGTTATCTTGGCCGGGGCACCGCCGTCTTCGACGACCCCCGGGTGGCGCGAACTTCTGGAGTGGATCGAGGACGGGATCCCAAAGCGGGGAGCGGGGATGCCTCCTCCTCTGCTTATCCCCGTAGTCCTCCTCCATCATGCGGAGTATCTCGCGCTGTGCGGCGATGTCATCCCTCCTCACGCTGACTTCAGGGTGGTCGGCGTAGCGGGGGAGATGATTCAACACGTTCTCAGCACAGTCCAGGTACCAGCACATGTCGCTGTGGTAGTCGAGGAGGGAGGCAGAGATGAGCGTTTCATCAACGTACTCAAGGGCGTCCGCCAGCTCTTTGCTCTGACTCCGAGCGTGGACCCTCCGCGACAGCATGCTTCCAGCACGCAGTACCCAGACCGGAAGGAGCAAAGTCCAAATGCAAAACTCACCGGGAACAGCGTCTCAGTGTGGCGCCTCTGTTTAGGCGCTCTGGCAGCAGTCTACTGTCACAGTGGCCCTCGCGAGCCACCATAAGATGCCAACAAGTCAGCAGTGAGTTTGCAATGATGTTTTATTATGAACACGAACAAAGGATAATACACAAAGTGACAGAAAGGAATGAGCCACGGTGGGCTAAAACACACAACACTGGATGTAGAAGCCTCAAGGCTGAACAAGCTCACTTATGGTTCCAGGTTAGGACGAAGGATGATCATAGACGTGGGATAATAAGGAATATTGGCGTCTGAGACGAGGGACGCTCGCTCGACGTCTGATGAAGGATGTTTGACGGAGAGTGCTGCATTGGGCTGCATTCAGCGCCCGCTTAAATGCCGGCCGCTAATGAGCCCTGAATGCATCACAGCTGGCAGGCTTTGACAGCAGGAAGCTCCTCCGAGCGCTGTCACAATAAGAGCCCGGGGAGACAGAGGGTAATCACTGCTGTCAAGCCTGCAGGAGATGACGTATGACCCAAGCGCGGACGAGATCAGCACTCGGATCATAACAAAAAGTCAGATTTACAGAAAAAAAAGATGCAAATCTATGAGAAAGTTTCAAATTTACAGGAAAAGGCTGCAAAATATAGGGAAAAAGTTGGAAATTTACAATAAAAAAGATGCCAGGTTTTGTTTTTTTTTTGGTTTTTTTTTTTTTTAGGAAGAAGTCCCAAATTTATAGGAAAAAATTTTCAAATCCATGAGAAAAAAGCTGCAAATTTACAAGAAAAAAAAAGTAGCAAATTTACGGTAAAAAGTTGCAAATCTACAGGGAAGAAAACTTGCAAATTTATGAGAAGTTGCAAATTTACAGGAAAAAGTTCCAAATTATAGAAAAAAGTTGCACATTTATGAGAAAAGTTGCAAATTATAGAAAGTTGCACATCTATGAGTAAAGATGCAAATTTACAAGAAAAAAAATGCAAATTTACAAGAAAAAATTCGCAAATTTGTAGAGAAAAAGTTACAAATTTACAAGAAAAAGTTGCAAATTAAGTAGAAAAAGTTGCAAATTTATGTTATAAAGTTGCAGATTTAAAAGAAACAATTCCACATTCACAGTAAAAAAGTTGCAATTTGTTCTGAAATTGTTTAAAATTACAAGCAAAAAGTTACATTTGTACAATTTTCATGTAAAACAGTGAGAACATCCCAACTTCACTGAATGACCCAGACTTCTCTTAGTGGCCCCTAGAGGTCTCCAGACCCCTCTACTAAAACACAGGATTCTTAGAAGAGATTTCATCCATGTTTAATGTAGGAAAAATTTACTACGAGAATAAGTGGGAAATAATCACTTCAGCATTTTAATAACTGAAAAGGAGGACTAGAACTGCTAAAACTGTGATCAGGCGAGCGTGCTCCCCCTCCCCTCGTGTTCCTGTCTTCTTGGCTCCGGAGGATCAGCTTCACCTGCATGATTACACACCTGCTGCGTCCTAATGACCCAGCATATTTAAGAGCCAGCGTGTGGAGAACCCATCACTGGATCATTAGGTTTGCTACCCAAAGACGTCTAAACCTTTGATCTCGTTTTTCTCTCGGTTTGACCTGTGTTGCTCATTCCCTCTGTCCTCTTGTCTCTTCAGGTTTGCTGCCCACTTTCGTGGTGTGTTCCCCAGAGCTGATCACACTCGCCTGACCAAGAAGACGCCGGATCTCCACCCAGGTCACCATCTTCCCTCTGTTACCCTGGTCCACGCAGGAGTTCCCTGCCAGGCTCATCGAGTGAGAGTGCTTCCCTATTATTATTCTCCCTTTCGGGAGATTCGGTCCCGAGTAATGTCTGTCTACTCTTTTCCTGTAGGCTACGTGCACTGCAGCGGATACCGGTTTTGTCAATTTAAGTGTACATTTTTGTGTTGCAATTTTCTTCAGTTGTGCACTTTTATTTAGAGTTGTGTGTTAGTTTTTTTTTCCACAATATTTTTTTAATTGAACCTTTTTTTTTACAAACATGGCACAAACAGTCAAACACTAACACTAAAGTAATTTAAAAAATAAAAAAAAACACTAACAACAAAAAAAAAATGTACTAAAAACAACAACAACCATTAACAAAAGCAAATCAGCAACAATGCTCCTCTGTTTAGTCTAGGTAATCTATTACATAAGAATACATAATATACATTCTCCAGTTTGGAATTTGCAAGGTCCACACATATCATTCACCTTCTTCTTCAGAAGTTATGTTTAATTTCTTTACATAATCAATGAAAGGTCTCCATATATTCTCAAACACACCTTCCTTTAATTTCAGTATATATGTTATTCTTTCTAATGGAAGGTTTGTTAACATCTGTCTTAACCACTGAGTCACATCTGGTCTATGAGTCTTTTTCCACAGTAGTGCAGTACATTTTTTGGCATTAAGCAAACCGAGGTCTATGAATGCTCTTTCACTCTTATTAAAGTTATGTTTTTCTGGATACAGACCCAACAAAAACAGTTTAGGGTTCAATGTGAATTGTTTTGAAATTATTTTTTCAATTGTTACCCTCACCTCTTCCCAAAACATTCTGATTTTTCTACATTCCCATAAACAGTGAAATAGGGTTCCTTTACTTTCCATACATTTTGTGCATGTATCTGGTATGTTTGTGTTATATCTTTTTAATTCCACTGGTGTAACATACATCCACATTAACCAGTTTAAGACGTACATTTATTGATTTGGTTTGAGCTTCTGCACAAGCCATTTCCCATTGTTCCTCTGAAATTTCAATTTGCAGGTCTTCTTTCCAATAATTCAGTCTTTTCTGTGAGTTTTCACTTGAGAATAGTGTCAATGAGTTATAAAACTCTGAAATAATACCCTTTCTCTTACTATCTTTCGTCAAAATTTTTTCCAAGGATGAATAAGTAGGTCAGGTGAGAGCATTATTTTGATTTGATCGAATAAAATTTCTAAGCTGAAGATATTTAAAAAAAAATGTGTTCTATTAAGATTGAATTTAATCCTCAGTTCTTCAAAAGACATTATGTTATCTGAACGTGACAAATATAAGTCTTGAATCTTTTGAATCCCTTTTAAATTCCATACTTTAAATACAGCATCCGCTCTCCCTGGTGTAAAATATTGATTACCCCATATTGGGCTAAATTGTGACAGTAAGTGTGGTTCTTTTAAATATTTTTTGGTTTCACACCATATTTTGATCATGTGCTTTACAATTGGATTTTTAACTTGTTTCTGTAATTTTTTAGCCGAGTCTGAGTATATGAATAACGGAAGAGGTAAAGGTAAATTGTATGATTCCATTTCAGTCCAGTGAGGAGGATCATTTGATTAAAAATAATATGTCATAGACCTCAGTTGTGCTGACCAGTAATACAACATAAAGTATGGACATTTCAGACCTCCACGATCAAATGGTAAATATAGTAAGGACAAACGTAATCTAGCCTTCCTATTGTTCCATATAAATTCCACTAACTTTTTTTTAATTTTTGAGAATAGATCTGAAGGTGGTGGTAAAGGAATATTTTGAAATAAATAAAGTATTTTTGGTAAGATATTACTTTTAAGTATATTAACCTATTGCACTCCGGTGTACCGCGGACGGGCACGTCTCTGCATCCCAGAGCGCACGAGGGCGCACGAGAGTGCCCTCGTGCGCTCTAGGATGCACGAGGGTGCTGCGTCCAAGCGCGCACTGAAAAAAAAAAAAGTTCTTCCACTACAGACACAGCCGCGAACAGATCAGATACGATTGACCTCTCATTCGACTAATAAGAGCCTTGAATTGGGTTTCTGAAACCTTGAAGAACCAATGACTGAAAACCTAGCAAGAAGGACCCGCCTACCAATGCTGTGAATGCAGCGAGCCAATTGAAGCACAGAAGTTCGCAAGCTGTTTTGTGTAAGGCTGGGTGAAGAGAGACTGACTGCTGCAGCAGATGAAAAAAAGGACCTGCAGGAAGAACCTGCTACAGACTGAGCAGCACGGAGACCACCCACAAGTGTGACCTGCACTCATTCCAGCAGAATAGACGTTTAGGATTCTCTTCCATGGTCATCATAGACCGACGGAGGCCGACGACGAAGGTCGTAAATCATTCACCAAAACCGCAATCATGGAAGCGCAAAACCGCAATAATGGAATTATGTTTAGACCGGGAACCACGAGCGGACCAGCGTCGCGTTCGTCTGACAATGAGGAAGAGAAGTTCGGCAGGACACTGCTGCTGTGAAGAGGTAAGTGTTATAAGCTAAATTATTCTTTATCCCTGAAAATTGTAATCAAAAATGACTTTTGACCGATCAGTAAATTACAACTGTGCGGCGCACGAAGTCCGAAGTGCGTGTGCCGCGGTACACGGTTCGTGCGCCGCGTCCGGACCGTGAATGTCCCCCCCCCCGCTACTCTTCTGTAGCGAGGGGGGGGGGAGCCGCGGTGACTGCGCCGCGGTCGCCACATGAGTGTATTCCATCATGTAGCGATGGCCGATGTCCGTCCTCTGTAGCGAGGGGGGGGGACAACCCCCCCCCCCACACACACACACAGCCCTGAGTGTCACCTTTCATTAGAGCCCAAGATGAAGCTTCTATATTGAATCATTCAAAAGTTACAGACGTTTTTCCAAGCTGTGCCATTTGGCACAATTTGGCACAGTTCCAAAATGCCTGGGAACTACCTGAGGAAAAAGCTGTGTAATATATTAATTTTTTGTGGTATTGTTACAAAATCTGGACCTCAGCTGGATAACACTTGGTTCTACATTTCTGTTGCATTTTCCAGCCCGGATCTGAAGCTGTGTGTTATTTGCAAGCATTTGTATCCAAAAAAAACACCCAGGCCAAATTTATTTTCTTCGAGTTCAGTATGTTTAGATGACTGTAACTCAGTGGCCGGAGCACTTAGAGAGATTATGACTGTTTTGCCAAAAAATTCAAAGTGTTTTCTTTTAAATGAGACCAGAACTCAGAACTCAGAACTCAGAAAAGGATTTATTGCCAAGTACATTAACAGTAAACAACTGATAACATACAAGGGATTTGACTTGACACAGAAAACGACCTGCATTTCCGGTGACGCGGCAGCGTCGAAACGCGCCTGTCATCAGATGGGTACAGGATGCATAGGGAAGAAAAGGACAACACAATAGGAAAGAGCAAAAAACCATTGATTGTCAGAATACCGGTCATATATGATCAATATTATGATTACAAGAAAAAAAGCCCTCAATGCACAATTAGCAGACAAGAATGTACACAAAGACACAAAGGGAGCAGTGAGTGAATGATCTTCTCATCAGTTTATTGAGTCAGTGTGGGTGTAGTGTTGAGTGGAGGTGTTTATATCAGTTAAGAACAACAAAGTCTCTTCGGCAGGAGGTGTTTTGTCTAGCGGCTGGCATTTGTCCTTGAGCCAGGCAGCTGGCTGTCCATAGAGTCAATGCAGCTCAAATGTTTTGGAAACAAAAAACTGCAGATAATCTGGAGGACTTGTGTGAGGGCAGGTCAGATTAGTCGAATAGTACTGATCCCAGAGAAAAAGACTTTATATTCTCTTACAGATTCAGTACTTTAATCCTTCAGTGCTGGACGTTGAATTCTTCATGGACGGCTCTCAGCGTGATCATGATGTAATCCATTTTCCTAGACAGTTCTCCATTAGCCGCTGTCAGAGTCCTCCCCATTTGTTCAATTTGATGGTTAAGCCTCGCCTGGCCAGCATTTTGATAGGCTACGTCCATCTTCATCAATTTACGGTACACCAGGACAATCCCAGATCCAATCAGAATGATCCCGATGACCATTGCTACGAAGATGTATAAATCTTCGACATCTTCGATAGAGAGATCAGACAGGCACAAGAGTTTCCAATTACTTGTGTCCCTCAAATAGCCCGCAGCCGCAGTTCCTGCGGGGCAAACTACCTCCCCCGGGGCACTTTTCCTCGTTGAAAAAAATAGTGTCAATTGCGTTCAAAGCCCAGCTTATTAAATCCATAATTTCATTCGATAATCAGCAGTAGAGACACGCAGACAGACGATAGCAAGCTGGGATCCAGTCAGTTAGGGGAGGAAGGAGATAAAAAGTCAAAGCTGGAGAGAAGGAAAAAAGCGTCTGCTCTCTTTGGGAGGCGGAAGTGAAAAGAAGATGTGGAAGTGACCAACCCCATGAAGATGCTGCAAAGGGTTGAAGAACAGCTTTCGATTTACTTTGGGCACGTTATTTTTTGGCGTTTTTATGGAAATTGACCGGAGTACAAGGGGTTAATTCTCCCGATCATCGACATTGGTAGTGACATCCATCTCTGAAGTAACTCATTAATATCTGTCATTAAGGCTTCATAGTTGGCTTTGGCGACTGATTCTAGCTTAGGCAAAATTTGAATTTCTAAATTTTTAAACTGATTTACAACATTGAATTGATTTACCTCAGGAGCTGGGTGATTTCTCTGGGTCTCATTTAGCATTAATATTGAAGATTTTGTTTTATTTATTTTATGTCCTGATATTTCCCCAAAGTTCTTTATTAAATTTAACAAGGTTGGAATTGATTTTTTTAAAATTCAACATTGTAGAGAATGTGGAAGGACGAGGCTGAGTTTATTTCTCAAGTCAGATTTATTCACATTCTCCAACATCATCCAAAAACAGAAAGAGCATGAATCCCCCAACATCTGTCCCTTTTATACCCAGGACATCAAAACACACAGTCACATGGTACTTAATCCCAGTAACAATGTAACTTCCTCCCGATCTTAACACCCCCCACCTCCAGTCTCTGGTCGCTGGGCGAAATCCCCCACAGCTGCCTCTTTGCATGCCAAAGACGAGACTTTCACACCTTCGTGTTATCTCCAGAGCGGCTCAGTCCTTTGTTCCGTCTCAGATGTGAAGCCTAAGGTGGTATACGTATGAATCATGCAGTGATATACATACGTGCATATATGTGCCCCACATGACCCCCCCCCAAACGTCTAAGATGGAACAACGTAATAACAGTCTGCAAGTCATGGTAAAATTATTACACATCAGTCCACATGTCGCTTGGGCCTCAGTCACCTCCCATATCTGCTGTAAGCGGGCTTAACCACTTTCGCGGCGCCCTCCTGCTGGGGAGCTGCTTCCTGAGGATGAGAACTGTTAGTCAATCCCTGTGGGTGTTCTGATGAATGCTCCTTAGGGGGTCTGCCGCGCTGAGGAGCCGTAGCCAACAGAACATCCTCGTCGGCCAACACAAAGGCGGGTTTGAGTCTGTTTATGCCAATCTTTTCTTTCCTGCCCCCCAAATCTAGCAAAAAATGCTTATCCCCTGTTTCCAGCACTCTAAATGGTCCACCATAAGGTGGTCGCAACGAAGGGCGATGTGCATCGTGCCTGACAAAAACAAACTCCGCATTTTTTAGAGCCTTAGGCACAAAAACGCGCGGAAAACTGTGGTGAATGGGGCCGGGAAGCATGCCCGCTTCCACGTCACTCTGCAACCGCTGAGCCGGGAAACATTCTGGCGCAGGATTAACCGGGAGAAATTCCCCGGGCAGCCGGGGTGGCTGCGCAAAAACTAACTCAGCCGGGGAGGCTTCTAAATCCTCTTTAGGTGCAGAACGCAACCCCAATAAAACCCATGGTAGCCTGTCCACTCAATTTGCATCTGTAAGCGACGCTCTGAGGGCCGCCTTCAATGACCTATGGAAACGTTCGCATAACCCGTTAGCCTGCGGGTTGTACGCGGTAGTGCGGTGGATCGTTACCCCCAGGCTGCGGGCCATCGCTGACCAAAGCTCGGAAACAAATTGAGGACCTCTGTCGGACGTAATGTCCGACGGAACTCCAAAGCGCGCTACCCATGCCGTTAAAAACGCGCGTGCCACCTCCTCGGCTGTGGTTGATGACAGTGGGACCACTTCTGGCCAGTGCGTGGTGCGGTCTACCATTGTCAGAAGGTGTGTGCACCCCTACGATGGCGGAAGGGGGCCTACGAGGTCCATGTGAACATGGTCGAACCTCTTAGCCGGGATGTGTAACGGCTCCAAGGGAGCTCTCGTGTGCTTGTGAACCTTGGCTCGTTGGCAAGCCATGCAGGCTGCTGCCCACTCTCTAACTTGCTTGCGCAGGCTCGGCCATACAAATTTCTCTCCCACCATTTTGACCGACGCGCGCACCCCCGGGTGCACCAGAGAATGAATTGAGTCAAAAACGCCACGCGGTCGTCCCGTGGAGACATCGCAGATTAGGGGGGGCATACCATCTTGCAGCACCCTGTTCTCCAGCCTTAACCCTGTTGGTCCAGACTGGAGTGCGCGCACGTCCGCTTCGCTAACCTGGTCCGCGGCCATGGCTGCATAATCTATCCCTACGCGGACTGCGGCAGTGCGCCCTTCCGCGTCGCTAGCCTGCTTCGCGGCCATGGTTGCATAATCTATCCCTATGCGGACTGGGGCTGCTACGGCGCGCGAGAGACAGTCTGCCACTACATTAAGTTTACCCACTACGTGCTGAATATCGGTAGTAAACTCTGAGATTGCAGTCAGCTGCCTCTGCTGCCAGCCCGACCACAGTTCTGAAACCTTGGCCATCGTGAAAGTCAGCAGCTTGTGGTCAACGAACGCAGTGAAACAGCGTCCTTCCAGCCAGAACTGGAAGTGGCGAATGGCCAAGTGGAGAGCTAATAACTCCCTGTCGAATGCGCTGTATTTTCGCTCACTATCGCACAACGTCCTGCTGAAAAAAGCGAGCGGCTGCCAAGCCCCGGCTACCTGCTGCTCCACAACCGTCCCTATGGCCACATCTGACACGTCAGTAGTGAGCACTATGTGGGCCGTTGGGTCTGGATGCGCTAACAACGCAGCGTTTGCCAGGGCTGTTTTGACCGCCGCGAATGCTCGCTCTCGCTCAGGAGACCATTCGATTTTGCTTGTGGGTTTTTGTTTTTTAATCACGGCATACAGTGGTTGCATGAGCTGCGCTGCACGGGGGAGGAAACGGTTATAAAAATTTACCATTCCCAAAAACTCCTGTAACGCTTTGACCGTTTGTGGCTGGGGAGAATTTGTTACTGCGCGCACTTTGTCAGGCAGAGGAACCGCTCCTTCTGGAGAGACGCGATGCCCCAAAAAATCAATCTGCGTCACCCCGAACTGACACTTCGCTGGGTTGATTATTAACCCGTGCTCCCCCAGCCTCCGGAAAACTGCCGTGAGGTGGTTTTCTTGTTCGTCTTCGGACGCGCTGGCTATCAAGATGTCGTCCAGGTAGACGAACACGAAGGAGAGATTGCGCAACACCGCATCCATCATGCGTTGGAACGTCTGCGCAGCGCCTTTAAGCCCAAACGGCATGCGCAAAAACTCGAAAAGGCCAAACGGAGTTATTACCGCTGTTTTGGGTATGTCCTCAGCGCGTACTGGGACTTGATGGTACCCGCGGACCAAGTCTATCTTAGAAAAAATGCGCGCCCCCGCCAAATGAACGGAAAAATCTTGGATATGCGGGATTGGGTAGCGGTCGTGTGCTGTAGCGTTGTTCAACCTGCGGAAATCTCCGCAAGGACGCCACGAGCCGTCAGCTTTAGGGACCATGTGCAGCGGGGAAGCCCATGGGCTTTTCGAATGCCTGATGATGCCCAACTTTTCCAGGTTGGCGAACTCCTCGCGCGCTATGGACAGTTTAGCTGCATCCAAGCACCGAGCTTTTGCAAAAACGGGCGGTCCGGTGGTAGTAATAAAATGTTCCACTCCGTGTTTAGCGACAGCTGCTGAAAATGTGGGAACCGTGAGTGCTGGGAACTGAGTGAGTAGTGTGTGAAACTTACCACCTGCCGTTGCGACGTTGGCTTGTGCTGTGGGCGGGGTCACTCGGGCTGCACAGGGAATAGAATAAAAAGAAAGTGCATTAACCAGGCGCCTATTAGCAAGATCAACCAACAAACCATGTGAGCACAGAAAATCAGCCCCTAACATATTGAAGCTCACTGCAGCTATAACAAAAGTCCACTCAAATGTACGGCCGTGTAGGGACAGAAGCAGAGTCTTCTCACCGAAGGTCTTAATCCTCGAGCCGTTCGCTGCTGACACTCCGTGACTTCCGGGACCCGCCAGCCGGTCAGCATATGTGGGCATGATGAAACTCACTTGGGAGCCTGTGTCCACGAGGAATTGCCTCCCCAAACGCGCGTCCGTCAAGTAGAGCAGCTTGTTCTCTTCTCCGAGGGCCGCGGCTGCTACCGACCCCCGGCCTTGGCGTTTCCCGAGCTCTTGAACTGGCACGGTGGTATACATTTGCGTGCCCTCTCTGCAAAGCGGCGATGGTAGAAACAGAGGTCGTCTCCTCCGCGATCCCTGGCCCTCGCCGCTGCCGTTGTTGGTGGGTCTGCTACCGCCGCCTCTGGCCCCCTGCCGTCTCGGGCTGTCGCGCCGTGCTCCGTCGCTGCTGCGGTGGCCACGCGCTGTCTGCTGGCATTGAGAATCCGTTGTGCCTCCTGGGCCAGCGCGCGGAAGTCCCGCTGGGCCAACAACGGTGAACCGGCCAGGGTCGCTCTCGTGGCCAACGGGAGGGTTCTCAGGAAAATGTGGGTGAAGAGGAAGTCGTCGCCGTCTGAGCCCCTCAGCCTCAGCATGTCCTCCATCAGGTCGACGGGCGTGCTGTCTCCCAAGTCGTTCAGAGCCAGGAGCCTCTCCGCTCTCTCCTGGACTGAGGGAGTGAAACGCTGGATGAGCGTCGGCCGGTGGGCGCTCCAAAAGGCTCTGCACATGTCGAGCCGTGCGGTTGTCGAGCTTGGCAATAATGTGGTAGAATCTTGTGTCATCTGCCGTTATCACCCGGAGGGCGAACTGTGCTTCAACCAAGAGCACGGGTTGTCTTGCCAGAAGTCTGGTAGCTTGACTGTGGCTGCGTTCGCCTGGCTGGTTCCTGACGAGTTCGGCTCGGGGGAATTACTTCTGCTCATGATACGTCTTAGGGTCACCAGTGTAGTGTATGCCAAAGACTAGACTTTCACACCTTCGTGTTATCTCCAGAGCGGCTCAGTCCTTTGTTCCATCTCAGATGTGAAGCCTAAGGTGGTATACGTATGAATCATGCAGTGATATACATATGTGCATATATGAGCCCCACAACATAAACAAAATTATGTCATCGCGATACAGGGAGATTTTATGTTCTGTTGGTCCTACTTTAATTCCATATATTTGTGGATGTAAACGTACTGCCATCGCTAAAGGTTCAATTGCCATAGTAAACAGTAAAGGTGAAAGTGGACAGCCTTGTCGACATCCTCTATTAATTTTTATTGATTTTGAGATATTGCTGTTTGTTAGGATTTCTGCTGTAGCATTATTGTATATTATCTGGACCCATTTTATGAAATTATTTCCAAGTCCAAACCTTTGTAGGTGTCATGGCGGCCGCTGGGCCGTCATCATCATCCTCAGCTGTGCACACACCGGCAGGTGTTAATCAACGGGCTTTAAAAGCCAGAACCTCAGACTGCTCTGCACGGAGTCGTCTGTCGCCTTTGCCCAGCAATGCGTCGAGGATACGACCTCAAGCCAGAGCCAAAGCCAAGTCATCGCGTCAAGCCACGTCAAGTAAGCAACCTCTACACTCATCCTCTCCTAGCCTTTTCCCCTGTGCACAGGTGGACCTCCCTGGTGGCAGACTAACCTCCCCAGCTGACGGGACACCATCTCCTCCACCTCGGAGTTCCTCCTCACCTCCTCAACGTCAAGCACCACGAGCACCACGCCGCACGGGAACTCGGAGCCAGCAGGATTCTCTCTGTGGCGCCTGCAAGTAAGCATCACAAGCTTCAGTTTCCTATTCTGGTGGACAGTAGAAATCTCCTGTGCTTGTGTGTTCCAGGGTTGCCAGGTCGCCGCAGGAAACGCTCAGCTCCAGTGACCAGACGGCCACACACTCATTCACTCACTCACTCACACAACACTCACTATCTTATCAATAAATAATTGTCAACTATCTACTCGTGTCAGCGTCTGTCTCCTGGGTCCCTAACCATGTCAGCAGGACTTCAAAAAGATAGGGCCATTCGACCCTATCAAAGGCCTTTTCGGCGTCCAATGATAGGAGAGCTGTATCCGGTGCTTCTTTATTGGAATAAATAATATTAAATAGTCTTCTTACATTATGGAAGCCTTGTCTTCCCATTATAAAGCCATTCTGATCTCTGTTAATAATATTTGGTAATATTTCTTGTAGTCGTTTTGCTAAAATTTTACAGATTATTTTAAGATCAGCATTTAATAGGCTTATTGGTCTCATGTTTTCACATTTATTAGGGGGTTTACCTGGTTTTGGCAACAGTATAATTAAGGCATTATTCATGTATGGTGGTAAATTACCATTTTGAAATGCTTCTAAAACAATTTCCAAAAGTGGTTTTATTAATTTATTCTTAAATTATTTATAGAGGTCAACTGGAAGACCATCTGGTCCTGCTCTTTTTCCTGATTTCATATTGTCAATGGCTTGCCCAACTTCTTCTTGACTAATTTTAGACTCCAGTATCTCCCTGTTTTCATTTGGAATACACGGTATAGATAATCCACCCAAAAACCCATTTAGTTTTGTTAAGTCAGTTTCATTTTTTTGTATCATATAGTTTTTCATAAAAATCTCTAAAGGCACTATTGATTTCTAAAGGATCTATAACTACCTGTCCGTTACTTATAATACTGGTAATTGGTGTTTTAAATTCTAATTGTTTAATCTGCCATGCCAATAATTTTCCTGATTTTTCACCTTGTTCATAAAAAGTTTGCTTCAATCTTAGAAGACTCGAGGCAGCTCTATTCGCTGATTTTTTTAATCATATTCAGCTCTCAGAATCAGTAATTCGTTCTCTAACTGTGGGTTACTTCCTGCATACACCTTTTCTTGAAGAATTTTTATTTTACGTTCCAATTGGACTCTCTCCTCTCGAGTCTTCTTAGATTGTGAACCTGTATAACTAATAATATGCCCCCTAATAAAAGCTTTGAAAGCCTCCCACTTTATACATGCCATTGTGTCATGACGGCCGCTGGGCCGTCATCTGCCTCCATCATCTCCAGCTGTGCATACACCGGCAGGTGCCAATCAGCGGCCTTTAAAGGCCGGCATCACTGACGGCTCGGCACGGAGTCGTCTGTCGTCTTTGCCTGGGAATGAGCCAAGACCACCACCTCAAGCCAAGCCAAGAACGTCTCGTCATGACCGGTCACGTAAGAGATCTCTGCACTCATCATCTCCTAGCCTTTTCCCCTGTGCACAGGTGGACCTCCCTGGCGGCGGACCAGCCTCCCCGGCCAACGGGGCATCGCCTCCTCCATCACGGAGTTCCTCCTCACCCCCGCAACTATGGGCACCATCACTACCACGTCGCACGGGCACTCGGAGCCAGCAGAACACAACCTGTGGCACATGCAAGTAAGCCTAATCATCTGCAATTACCCGCCATCGCTGAACAGCTGTAATTATTTATGCTTGTGTGTGTTCCAGGGTTGCCAGGTCGCCACCAGAACTGCTCAGCTCCTGTGACCAGACATCAATACTCGCACTCACACACACACTACACTCACTTTCCATCAATAAAGAATAATTGTCCATATCTGCTCGTGTCAGCGTCTGTCTCCTGGGTCCTGAAACATGTCAGTACGACTCCGTAAAGCTGACCCAGCGGACAGTGCGCTGTCGCGCAGACTAAACACTCTTAGCGCTCGGGTAGATATGATATCACACCAACAGACAGTTATTCTCAATCAACTGACTCAAATTAATAGCCGGCTGGATCGTCTGGAAGGACACCAGACGTTTCCCCCGGCCGCCAGAGCTTCAACCCCTGCAGGCTTATCGCCAGGTCAAGCTAACATATTACCTACACCTCGCCTCACCCCTATGCCAACCCCTGCCCGGTTTAGCGGAAAACTTGGGGAAGCTCGCGGTTTCATTCTGCAATGTGAATCAGTATTCCTCCGCGTCCCGGGAGACTTCGCCATTGATTCAAGTAAGATTGGATATATCATCAACTTGTTGGGGGGTAGAGCCTTAGACTGGGCATATACAGTTATGGCTAAACCAAGTTATCCTGTGTTAACTTACCAGCAGTTTTTGGCGGAGCTTATGGATGTGTTTGATCATTCAGATAGGGGTGCGGTGTTGACAGAACGGCTGTTGAGCCTGCAGCAGGGCAATAGATCCGCTGCTGACTACGCCATTGATTTCCGGGTCCTGGCCGCTGAGATTGGGTGGGGGGAGCCGTCGCTTTGCGGTATTTTCCTTCGCAGTCTCAACGCCGATTTGAAGGATGAGTTAGCGGCACGGGACAAACCGGATAATTTGGGAGAATTAATTGCCCTCGCTATTAGTCTAGATAGCAGGTTAAGGGAGCGAGCGGCCGAACGGCGGTCTACTTCCCGTTCGATTAAGCCCCGCCCTCACTCCACTAGCTCTCCTCTGCTCGCTCTACCCGCGTCAGAGGAACTTCCGGATCAAGAGGCTATGGTGATAGGGCAATCTAAAGTGTCAGCGGCTGAGAGACAGCGCCGCAGGGATCTGGGCCTTTGCTTCTATTGTGGGAAGGGGTCTCATGGGGTGTTAGAATGTCCTAGTCGGTTAAAAGGGGAAGTCCGTGGATCGCAGTAGGGGGATTCACGGACAAAAACCTAGAAGAACCCCTCACTAGTTTCCGCATACCCATCAGGCTAATTCACAAGCATACTGAACACTCCACACTGGCTTTAGTTGACTCAGGAGCTGAGCAAAACTTTGTTTCCAGAGACCTGGCAACCCAGATGGGCCCCAGCGGTCAGCCTCTGGATCCTCCTGTCAATCTCATCACCCTGTCCAAGGCGTCACTGACCACTGTTTCCCATCAGATGGCCCCTGTATCCGTGATCGTCTCGGGCAACCACAGGGAGGAGATTAGGTTTCTGATCCTGCCCGTCTCATCCTCACCCGTCATCCTGGGGTACCCCTGGCTTCGGCTTCACAACCCCACCATTGACTGGCAAGCCGGGAGCATTACAGCATGGCGTACATTCTGCCTGAGTGCCTGTCTTCAATCTGCGGCATGTGCCCCATCTGTCACGGTGCCTCCACCCTCGACGCCACCCCTGGATCTGTCCAAGGTATCGGAGGTTTACCATGACCTGGGGTTAGTATTCAGCAAGTCACGGGTGTTGTCTCTACCCCCCCATCGATCGTATGACTGTGCTATAAACCTGAAGGCTGGGGCCCCTCTTCCTGCTAGCCGCCTGTACAGCCTATCAGCCCCGGAGCGCGAGGCCATGGACACTTACATTAAGGAATCCCTGGCCTCTGGTATGATCAGCCCGTCGTCCTCGGCCGTGGGTGTCAGTTTCTTCTTCGTTGGGAAGAAGGATGGCTCATTACGCCCCTGCATCGACTTCCGGGGTCTCAACGAGATCACGGTCAAGGACAAGTATACTCTACCTTTGATGAACACCACCTTTGACTCCCTCCAGGGGGCGTCCTGGTTTACCAAGCTGGATCTCAGGAATGCCTATCACCTGGTGCGCATCAGAGAAGGTGACGAGTGGAAGACGGCTTTCCGGACCCCAAGCGGACATTTCGAGTACTTGGTGACGCCGTTTGGGTTAACCAACGCTCCGGCCGTCTTCCAACGGCTAATAAATGATGTTCTTCGGGACTTCCTCAACTCGTTTGTGTTCGTGTACCTAGACGATATATTGATCTTCTCCCGCACGTTGGAAGAGCACCAGGTTCACGTTCGAAGAGTATTGCAGCGCCTCCTGGAGAACCAACTGTTCGTCAAGGCAGAAAAATGTGAGTTTCACACTGACCAGATCTCCTTCCTTGGGTTCATCATTGCCCGGAATCAGGTGCTCCCCGACCCGGCCAAGGTCAAGGCAGTAGTGGATTGGCCCACACCGACCTCCAAGAAGCAGCTACAGGGGTTCCTGGGCTTGGCTAATTTTTATCGTCGGTTTGTGCCCAATTTCGGGAATATTGCCCGCCCCTTGACTGCTCTCACCTCCCCAAAAAACCCTTTTTGCTGGAGTGAAGAGGCAGCCAGGGCGTTTGGAAGACTCAAGGAGGAGTTTGCCTCGGCCCGTGTACTGACCCAGGTGGACCCTAATCTACAGTGCTTGGTGGAGGTGGACGCTTCGGATTTGGGGGTGGGGGCGGTGCTCTCTCAACGTTCCCCGGAGGACGGCAAGATCCGGCCATGTGCCTACTTCTCTCATCGCCTGTCGCCAGCGGAGAGGAATTACAGCATAGGAGACAGGGAGCTGTTGGCAGTGAAGCTCGCCTTGGAGGAATGGAGACACTGGCTGGAGGGGGCTGCTCAGCCGTTCATCGTATGGACTGACCACCGCAACCTGGAGTACCTCAGGATGGCAAAGCGTCTGAACGCACGCCAGGCTCGCTGGTCTCTCTTCTTCGGTCAATTCAACTTTATCATCACCTATCGGCCGGGAAGCAAGAACGGTAAGCCGGACGCCCTCTCGCGGCAGTTCGATGCACCATCTACCGAAGATCAGGAGGCACCCATCCTACCGCCCTCCTGTGTAGTGGGCGCCTTGTCCTGGGGTATTTGCAAGAAAGTCCGAAGAGCGCAGAAGATGGAGCCAGATCCGGGGGGGAGGTCCCCCGGGTCGCTTATTTGTTCCTCGCTCCATTCGGGGTCAAGTGATTGAGTGGGGTCATGCTTCCAAGCTGGCGTGTCATCCGGGAGTGGGTCGGACTGTGGACCTTCTCCAGAGGACCTTCTGGTGGCCAGGGCTGCGGAAGGATGTTTTAAGTTATGTCCGGGCCTGCGCTCAATGCGCCACTGGGAAAACGTCATCATCCCCCCCGGCGGGCCTGTTACATCCTCTGCCCGTTCCTTCTCGCCCCTGGTCCCATGTTGCCATGGATTTTGTGACTGGCTTGCCCCCCTCAGATAACTTCACCACTGTTTTGACTATTGTGGACCGTTTTTCTAAGGCGGCCCATTTTGTACCCCTTCGGGGGTTGCCTTCAGCTCAGGAAACGGCGGACCTCCTTGTCCAGCATGTGGTCCGCCTTCACGGCATCCCCGCTGACATAGTGTCAGGCCAGGGACCACAGTTCATTGCCCAAGTTTGGAAGGCGTTCTGCGCAGCATTGGGAGCCACAGCCAGCCTCTCCTCTGGGTATCATCCACAGAGCAACGGCCAGTGTGAACGGGCTAACCAGGAGCTAGAGGCAGCGCTGCGTTGTATCATCTCCTCCTGCTCTTCTTCATGGAGCAAGCATCTACCTTGGATTGAGTACGCCCACAACACCACGGTCTCTTCGGCCACGGGACTTTCCCTCTTCAAGGCGTCGCTCGGTTTTGATCCACCACTGTTCCCTAAGGAGGAGAGGGAGGTAGCAATCCCATCTGTACAGACCCACGTCAGGCGCTGTCGGCGGGTCTGGTCCATCGCTCGCAGGGCCCTTCTGAGGACCACTGAGCGCAACATCCAGGTGGCCAACCGTCATAGGAGACCCGCCCCGGACTACAAGGTGGGTCAGAAAGTGTGGTTGTCTACTCGGAACATCGGTGTGCCGGCTGAGAAACGCAAACTAACTTCATCGGTCCCTACACCATCTCTCGTATTGTCAATCCTGTATCTGTGCGTTTGTCTCTCCCCCCTTCTATGCGCATCTGCCCCACCTTTCATGTCTCTCAGGTCAAGCCATACATCTCTGATCCTTTGTGCCCGCCCCCCGCAGCCCCTGCCCCCCCGAGGATGATCGATGGCCATCCAGCTTGGGGGGTGACTGCCATCCTGGACGTGCGCCGGCGGGGCCGAGGTCTTCAGTACTTGGTGGACTGGGAGGGCTTTGGACCGGAGGATCGTTCTTGGATTCGCCCAGCGTTGATCCTCGATAAGCAGTTGATCCACAACTTTCATCGGGCGAATCCAGGTAGAATTGGGCAGGTGCCTGGAGGCACTGCTAGAGGGGGGAGTACTGTCATGACGGCCGTTGGGCCATCATCTGCCTCATCATCTCCAGCTGTGCATACACCGGCAGGTGCCAATCAGCGGCCTTTAAAGGCCGGCATCACTGACGGCTCGGCACGGAGTCGTCTGTCGTCTTTGCCTGGGAATGAGCCAAGACCACCACCTCAAGCCAAGCCAAGAACGTCTCGTCATGACCGGTCACGTAAGAGATCTCTGCACTCATCATCTCCTAGCCTTTTCCCCTGTGCACAGGTGGACCTCCCTGGCGGCGGACCAGCCTCCCTGGCCAACGGGGCATCGCCTCCTCCATCACGGAGTTCCTCCTCACCCCCGCAACTACGGGCACCATCACTACCACGTCGCACGGGCACTCGGAGCCAGCAGAACACAACCTGTGGCACATGCAAGTAAGCCTAATCATCTGCAATTACCCGCCATCGCTGAACAGCTGTAATTGTTTATGCTTGTGTGTGTTCCAGGGTTGCCAGGTCGCCACCAGAACTGCTCAGCTCCTGTGACCAGACATCAATACTCGCACTCACACACGCACTACACTCACTTTCCATCAATAAAGAATAATTGTCCATATCTGCTCGTGTCAGCGTCTGTCTCCTGGGTCCTGAAACATGTCACATTGTTTGTGTAGTATTAATATCAAAGAACTCATCTGTTTTTCTATGTACTTAACAAAATCTTCATCCTGAAGCCATTTGTGCTGAAAATGCCACCTACCTGGATCCTTTGTCAGTTTCTTATTTACATATATTAGACAGCAGGGTGCATGATCAGAGATCACAATGTTATCATAGAAGCAATTTTGAATCTTGGACCTTAATTCTGTAGAGATCAAAAAGTAGTCAATACGTGGGAATGTCTTATAGGTATTAGAATAACAAGAATAAGCTTTGACTTGTGGTTTCATTTCTCTCCATATATCTAGCAATCTCAATTCTTTCATAAAATGATTAATAGTCATCCTACATCCATTGTGCGTACAGTCCAGTCCTGTTGATCTGTCTATACTGGGATTCAATGTACAATTAAAATCCCCTGCTATTATATGTTGCCCTGTAAGTGATGATAAAGTAAGGAATAAATTAACAAAGAAGTTTTGATCATCAATATTGGGGCCATATAAGTTCACCAGATTTATATTTTCTAATAACAAAGATCCTTGGATGATTAGATATCTTCCAAATTTGTCTCCAATTACATTTTTCACTTGAAATGGGACTGTTTTGTGTATGAGAATCATAACTCCCCTGGCTCGGGATGAAAATGATGAGGTGAACACGTGACCTTGCCATCTTCTCCTAATTCTTTTTACATCCTCCTATATTAGATGAGTTTCTTGTAAAAATACAATTTTTGAATCTATGTCTTTTATTTTATTCATAACTTGTTTAAGTTTTTTTAGATTTTGTAGACCTCTGCAATTCCATGAAGTTAAATTAAGATTAACGCTTTGATCTATGATCAATAAGGAGTTTGAGATTACCTTGCAATATGAACATGCTCATACAGAGAAGCAAAAACATGGATGATAGAACATTCATCCTACAAACCAAACAAAAGCAAAAACAAATTCCCCTTCCCCACATTCGTGGTGATCCCCCCCAAAATCAAAAAAATTCCGTCTCCCGTTATAGCTAGTGACTGTTCCACACCTGCGAGGATCAATCAAACCACTCTCTCTTTCTCCTCTCAATCACCCTGACTCTACTATTTTTATGACATGACATTAACTCTCTTCTGTAGTTTTTTCAACATGATCGATATGGGTTCTCCCCTTATATGTGATCAGCAGTCTTGCCGAGTGAATTACTCCGTGACAAATCCCTAGGTTGCGCAGCTTTTTGCGGGCGGGGTCGAACTGCCTCCTTAATTGTTGAATTCCTGTGGCGAAGTCTGGGTAGAACCGCACCTGTTGATCCTGGTATTTAATTTCCCCTTAAGCTCGCGCACCATTGGTGACTGTCATCTTGTCCCTGTAGTTGAGGAACTTCATAATCAGCATCCTCGGTGATGTCTTATTATCTCTTGGTGGGTCGATTCGGTGAGCGCTCTCTAAGACGACCGATGACTGCAGGTCCGCGTTGTTCAGCGCTTCTGGAATCCACTTTTCCAAAAAGGAACATGAGTCCCGTCCCTCCGCTCCCTCCAGGAGGCCCACCAGCCTCAAATTATTCCGTCGCGAGCGGGATTCCATGTCCAGGACGTTATCTTCCAGACGTTTACATTTTAGATAGATAGATAGATAGTTTATTTCGAACACAAAAAATATAACAAAAAACAAGCAAATGGCAAATGCAATAAAGTTACAGTATACACTGTTCGAAAGGGAGAAGGAAGAAGTGAACACTTATTAATTCCAACTCCTCTTTTCCATAGATACACCCATGTGAATTTTATACAAATTACCACCTTTAAGACCCCAAGTAAACAATTTACTGTATTTTTACAAATCAACATTAACACCCATCCATTCTAACATACAATGAAGTCCATACATCCAAAAACCAGTCTCAAACAACACAGATATACACAGTGCTGTCCCACCCACCATTCCATAGTGTCCCATAATGACCCAGAGTGAACATAATGAATCGTACATACAAATACTACCCTTCTAACATATATCCTTTCAGCAAATGGTGCTTATACCTCTTTTTGAATTGATTTCTGTTTGTACATAGTTTCAGTTCCGGCTCCAGACTGTTCCACAAATCCACCCCACAGACAGATATGCACATACTTTTCTTGGTTGTACGTATCTTGGGTTTTGTAAAGTTTAAGTCTCCTCTCAAATTATGATCATTGTCTCTTTTTATAAATATTATTTGTATATTAGTTGGGAGTTGATTGTTAATTGCCCTGTACATTACTTGTGCTGTCTTAAATTTAACTAAATCGATGAACTTTATGACATGTGTCTTTAAGAACAATGAATTGGTATGGTCTCTATATCCTGCATTATTTATTATCCTTATAGCTCTTTTTTGTGATGTGCATATTGCCTGTAGGTTGGTCTTGTAGGTGTTTCCCCAGACTTCAACACAGTAGTTAAGATAAGGTAAAAACAGTGAATTGTACAATAAGACCAATGATTTATAGTCCAAGATGTGTCTTGTCTTCCCTAGTATGCCTATACATTTTGCTAATTTAGCCCGGATGTGACTGATGTGAGGTTTCCAGCAGATTTTATTGTCTAGCGTCACTCCCAGAAACTTATTTTCCTGTACTGTTTCTATTTTGGTATCATCTATCGTTACCATTATTTCATGATTTATTTTGTAATTTCCAAACACCATAATCTTTGTTTTTTTTAGATTTAGAGATAATTTATTTTTGTTGAACCACTGCGTTAATTTTTCCATTTCAGTTGTGACCGCCTCTAAAACCTGTTGCAAATTCTCACCAGTGCAAAGGATATTTGTGTCATCCGCAAACAAAATAAATTTCAGAATTTTTGATACTTGGCATATGTCATTTATATACAAAATAAAGAGTTTGGGTCCCAAAACTGACCCCTGGGGCACACCACAAGTGATGTCCATGAAGGGTGATTTGTGCTCTCCAATTTGTACAAATTGTTGTCTGTTACTTAAATAACTTTCCACCCAACTCAGTCCTACCCCTCTTATCCCATACCTTTCCAGTTTCCTTAGTAGTATTCTGTGGTCAATGGTGTCAAAAGCTTTCTTTAAATCTGAAAATACTCCTACAGCAACCTTTTTCTTATCTATACAACTAGTAATTTCTTCTATAAGTTCGATCAGTGCCAAAGATGCAGATTTATCTGCTCTAAAACCATACTGGCTATCTGTAAGGAGGTTGTGTTTTTCAGTGAAATCATCCAGTCTCTTAGTGAAGATTTTTCCAAGTATTTTGGAGAATTGTGAGAGTAAAGAGACTGGCCTGTAATTTGTGAAGCTATGACTGTCTCCTGTTTTGTATAGAGGTATTACTTTTGCTATTTTCATTTTGTCTGGAAATGTACCAGTTTGAAATGACAGGTTACAGATGTGGGTGAGTGGCTTAACAATTCCCTCAATTACTTTTTTCACTATTGTCATGTCAATTTCATTCCAGTCCGCTGATTTTTTGTTTTTAAATTTACTCACAGTCTTGATAATTTCCTTTTCAGTAACTGCACCCAAAAAAGATAGTGTTTGGATTTCTATCCTCTATTTCATTCACAGAACCACTGTGGTTTGTTTCCGGTGTCACTATTGATTTTGCTAATTCAGGACCAATGTTTACAAAAAATTTATTGAAACCACTGACCACATCTTCCATATTATTAATCAAACTGCCATTTTCGATAAAATATTCTGGATAATTTGCATTCTTAGGACGATTACTAATTATCCAATGGAGTACTTGCCATATTCCTCTTATGTTATTTTTGTTATCCTCTAGTATTCTGTTGTAATATTCTTTCTTACAGGTCCTCATTATAGTAGTAAGCTTATTTTTATATCTTTTATATTTGATCTCAGCTTCCACCATTCTGCATTTAATGAATTGTTTATATAATGTATTCTTCTTTTTACATGCATTTATGAACCCCTTGGTGACCCAAGGAATATTTTTTTTTTGTTGTCTGTCACTGTATTGTTTTATAGGACAGTATTTATTGTACAATGATTGAAATATTTGTAAAAATTTATCATATGCTCTATTTATGTCATTTTCATCATAAACTATCTTCCAATCTTGTATTAATAATTCCTTTGTCAGTAAATACATTGATTCTTCGGTTCTTATTCTTTTATATTTAATATTTTTGGTATACTTTTTCTTCCTATAATCACATTGATAGACAACAAAAATCGGCAGGTGGTCACTGATATCATTCAATAAGAGCCCACTCCTGATATTATTTTCCATAATGTTCGTGAATATGTTATCTATTAGTGCGGCATTGTGTGACGTGATTCTGCTAGGTCCGGTAATTATTGGATGTAAGCCCATGCTGTATATTGTGTTGATAAATTCTTCTGTCAAACTATGTTGTTTTGAGTTCATCAGATCTATATTGAAATCCCCACAGATGAACATAACTTTATGAGTTAGTTTTGTGTACATTTTTTCCATCCAGTCCTTAAATAAGTCAATGTTTGATCCAGGTGTTCTATATACACAGCTCACTACTACATTCTTCACATTGTCCATACAGATTTCTATTGTAATACATTCAAATAAATCATCCACAGTTACTGTCAGATTTTCAACAACCTTGTATTTCAATCTCTTGTCAGCATAAATTGCAACTCCTCCTCCTTTTTTCCCTTTTCTATTTATATAATTTAATTCATAGCCATCCATGGTAAAATCCACTCATTTCTCTTCACTGAGCCACATCTCTGATATTGCCACAATATTGAATGGCTCTTTAAACTGATGTAAATAATCTTTAATGTTATTAAAGTTTGCATAGAGACTCCTGCTGTTGAAGTGGATCATAGAAATATTGCAATCAGATGTGATCATTGTGTTAAACTGTTCATCTGTGTAATAATTACAGTCATTATTGATTGAGTTAAAAAAAATTATTATCAGGGTCTATGTCATATTCTACGTCCTGTGGGTTGTGATCTGTGTATTCAAAAACTTTCAGTTCCTGTTGTTCCTGTATGTTGATTTTTTGATTCATGTTGTTGAATGTTTTTTTGCAGATGAGTAAAATCCTTCAGTGTCCTATAGTTGTCTGAATTGTTGCTGTGACTCCAGTTCATAATATTCATTGATAATTGTCCAGTTCCATAATATTACGGATGTTAATGACCTTGGCTTCTTCAGACGATCCGTTTAATTTGATGAATATTTTACAGTTTGATGTCCAGGTGTTTTGAATTTTTTTCTGCTTTTTCATGTATCTTGCCTTCCTGGCTATTTCTGCATTTTCTTTCGTGAGGTGTTCGTTTATGTAGAGGTTTGTTCCTCTCAGCTTCCTACCTTGTTTCAGTAGCGCCGTCTTGTGCTTCCTGTTTACAAACCTCATGATCACAGCAGGTTTGTCGCCGTTTTTCCTGGGCAGAGGGTGGCAGGACTCTATGTTGTTGCAGTCCAGCTGGATTCCTTTCGACTGCATGAAGGCCGTCACCTGTTGCTCAGCGGATTCCTCATCCAGCTGACTTCCACTGCTGTCTGCGGCAACTGCTCTCGCGTATGATCGGGGTTTGATGTGGACTTTTAAACTTTTAATTCCAGTGTTTGCATCTTTGATTGTAGGCTGGTGACGTCATCTTCAGCGCTTGAAATTCGGAGCTCCGCCTGTAATACTCGTTCCATACAGTCGCTTATTTCATTTCTCATTCCTTCTATCGCTGCTATAATTCCATCAAATTTAGACGAAAACTCTGTTCTCATGGAGTTGATGGCAGTGAGCACTGCGTTTGTCCCCTCTTCAGCAGTTCCCGCTCCGCCGCTGGTTCCCTCCTCCGCCATAGTCTCTGGAGTTTTCTCTGTTTTGCCTTGAGCGTGGAAGTCTGTTAACTCGGGTTGTTTTGTCGAATTGCTTTTTGCTCCACCTAATTTCCCAGCCTTGGTCTTTATCATATCCGCGCCTAAACGCTGGGATGGGTTTTTGTTCCAATTAAGAGAGTTTTAGTAAACTTTTTATTTTTAGGAGCAGAGCAGTGTGAAACACGTCTTCCTACGTGGCTGCCATAACCGGAAGTCTGTGTGTTAGTTTTATTTTACAATAAACTGGTGAACTCTGGGTGTGTTTATATTTATATATCTATATATTTATTCCATCTAGCTACAATGCTCCGCACTGTGTTTTTATATATCTACATATTATTCCATCTAGCTACATTGCTCCGCACTGTGTGTGTTTATATACTTGCATATTTATTCCACCTAGCTGCAATGCTCCATACTGTGGGTGTTTATATATTTACATATTTATTCCATCTAGCTACAATGCTCTGCACTGTGTGTTCATATATTCATATATTTATTCCATCCAGCTACAATGCTCTGCACTGTGTGTCTGTGTGTGTGTGTGTATATATATATATTTTATAGTAATATGTACATATGTATATTAGCTGCTCTTGCTTGCTTGTTTTTTCTTGCCTTCTGATTGTTGCTCTGAGTGTTGCTATCCCTGTGCTGTTGCAATCCTGGAATTTCCCCGTTGTGGGACTAATAAAGGCTTATCTTATCTTAACTTTTACATCTGAGTCTTAGTGTTCATTCTGGCAGCTCTGTGTTTGAGCCTCACTTGCATTGAATCATGATAGAACGA
Organism: Pholidichthys leucotaenia; assembly: GCA_020510985.1. NCBI lineage: Eukaryota > Metazoa > Chordata > Actinopteri > Cichliformes > Pholidichthyidae > Pholidichthys > Pholidichthys leucotaenia. Next base: position 384,491,938 of record CM035838.1, read on the forward strand.
TCCAGCCAGAATCAAGGCTTAGCGGGTGCTCAGCAGGTGCTCAGGCAGGCGAACAATCAGCGCTCTCGCACTTGGATGCCACGGAGCATCAGGTCATGTTTCTTTCTGAACAGTTACAAACCATCACCCAGCAACTGGCGACCGTTACAAGCACCTGTGTCGGCTTCCTGGTGCAGTGCCTCCTTCTGCACCTGCACCCACATGCCATCCGCAGGAACATTTTCATTCCTACACCTGCCCCCTATGGGGGGGAAGGGGGGGTGAAAAGGGTTCCTGCTGCACTGCCGGTCGTATTTCCAGCAGGTGGAGGGGGAATATAGGGAGGGTTGGTGAAAGCAACCGCTTTCTCAGGACACTCTCGTGGGAGATTGAGCAGAGGGTCTGACAGGCCCAGTCACTGGAACCCATCCCGGAGGGAGGTCCACCTCACCGGCTGTATGTCCCCTCAGCATTACGTGGAGAGGTGATTAAGTGGGGGCATACTTGCTTCTTCGTCTGTCACTCCGGCATCTCCCAGACAATTGAGCTGCTCAGGAGAGCATTTTGGTGGCCCACACTTGTGAGGAATGTGCGGGAGTTCGTCAAGGCCTGTCACATCTGCACCATGAATAAATCTGACTCTTCCACCTCAGCTGGCCTCCTCCATCAGAGAGAGAAGGGTTATACTTAAACACCCCTAATCTCACTTTGACAGGTACCATGCCCCTTTGACCTGACCTGACCTGACCCTGACCCCGCCCCGTGACCTCACTTAATGAGGTTGTCAATCAAAAGTGCTTTGAAAGCATGAGCTTTGACCTCGTGTAATGAGGTTGTCAATCAAGTGCTTTGAACTTCTCATCTGAACTGACAGCTTTGTTTCTAATCTATTGTCCATATATGTTTGAGATGAGATGAGATGAGATTCAACTTTATTGTCATTACACATGTATGAATACAAGATAACGAAACGTGACTTGGCATTTGGGCACGCTCTGCAGAGCGCATCCAAGGCCGGGGCAGCCGCTAGGCGCCAGTCAGGGTTAATGATGAACCTTGTGTAATTAGGCTGTCAATCAAGTGCTTTGAACTTCTCGTCTGAACTGACAGCGGCAAAAACAGGTGGGCTCTTTGATATTAATGTGAAAGCATGCACCCACATTAGTCAGAAAATCACAGACAGCAATTCTCTCAGTCAAAACAGATGAGTTAAAGATTAATGCGACATCTTCCAGTCAGCCTCATTCGGCATCGGTGGATGGCATTCCAGAGCACGCTCCCACATTAGTCAGGTATCACTCACAGTGTGTCAGCTTGCAGAAGTCAAAAACACAGACACACTAACACACACGCACACACGTGAAGGAAGGGATCTTACAGCAGAGATTCTACTCTGTGTTTCATCCATATTCAGAATACTTGCTTTCTACAGACATGGCCTCCACAAATTACAGGAGAAGTAGTCCAGACTCACGCAGAATTGACAGACATGGAGACTGGTTTTTGGAGCAGGATAGATAGCAGAAGATAAAACAGACACATTTGCTGCTGCTCCTGCTGTGCTGCCATTGTATAAGCAGAGGAAGATTGCTCATGGCGATTAATTCACACGACTCTTAGTGTTGCAATAGTTTACTTGTTAGGCTGACTGACTTTAGATAGGAGATGCATATTCAAATCCGCTTCATCACTTCACATATTTTGCATTTCTGAGTGACTGCAGGATGTTTGCTGAGTCAGTAGGAGAAAAGGAGAAAATTTGTATGGTTCAAAGACTTCAAACTTAACAAGCACATTTCTGTAAAACTCCCCACAACTTGCACATGATATTTACAAACAGTTAAATTATTTTTATTCAATATTTGAAACAACCAGCACGTGTTTATATGTGTGTTTGATATCACCTAGCAAATTTAACATTCCTCTGGCTGACACCCACCCTTTCTCTTTCTCTCTCACACACACACACACACACACACACACACACTGTCCCTCGAAACAGCTGTGTCAGGGGTGAAATGTATTGAGGTTAAAGAAAAACATGCCAAAATCATGGGAGAAAAAAATAAGACTTTGAATCACGAAATATAGTTTTGATGGCTATCCCAGAGATTTTCTTCAGTGGGGGAAATAATTATATGATCCCCTGCTGAACGTGTAAGTTTACCCCCTTACAAAGAAATGAACAGTCTGCAGCTCCCTCAGCAGCATCATAACAGTGTCTCCTGGAGTCAGAAGGCCACTTGCATTTTTCAGCGTCAGTCAGTCATTCAAACAGTTTCGTGCTATTTAAAAGTTTTTTCCCGATGATCCAAACAATATGTTTTCTCTGACAACACCACATTTCACAAAGGACTAAGCTTCGAAATGTAGATTTCTTTTTTGATTTTGTACAAAATCAAAACTTGCAACTTATGCCTATCACAGCACACGGTTCAATTAAGTTGCCTGCGCAGACAACGTGAATTTTTTGGTCAGCCACCAAGCTCCACAGTAGTTTCTGGTTAATATTTTGACCTTCATTCTCACAAAAAAAAAAAAAAAAAACGAACAAAAAAAACCACCCAAACAATTTTTGATACAAAACAACAAACTCACAGTATTTTACTGATAGGCATATGCAGTCAAAATCTCAAGTGTACAGAAAAAATGCATCTTCGTGAACCTTAAGTAGTTTGTTTTTTCAAAGAAAACAACAAGATGTGGTAAATTTAGCTTTTAGATTGGGCATCGTGTTTATAAATTGTTGGGGGGTTTTCTACAGAAATAAATATTGCATGACCAACTGGGTCATCGATTGCCAGACCACATACACAGTGGAGAGCATCCTGGATGTCCGTCGACAGGGTCGTGGGTGCCCGTATCTAGTCGACTGGAAAGGGTATGGCTGGAGGAGAGGTCATGGATTCCGGGGTCCTATAACCTGGACAAACAGATGGTGCGGGCATTCCATCGGACCCATCCACACAAGCCCAGTGCCCCTTGAGGAGGGGACACTGTGATTATCAGTGAAAGACATATTTATAAGCTATTACAGCCCTTTGAGACTATTTCACAGGCTGGACAGAGCAAGTTACAGTACTATATTCACAATTCCCCACTGAACAACCAAATCAACTAATTTTTTGGCAGATAAAATGTTTCAATCCAAATTGGGAAATTTGGCAGATGAAGCATATAGATTCTACTTAACAATATATAATTATAGGAGGCAAATAAAGCACAAACACTAGTATTAATGGAAAAGAAATGCTTTATTGGCTTTCATGTCAATATACATAGATTTTGTTCATTTCAGCCCATTTTTCTTAACATATAAGGCAAAACATTAAAAGCTGCTACAGGATAAAATGTCATATCTGATTATTCTAACAGAAGACTCATGAGGCTAAAATTATGAATAATCCCTCACCCATAGGTGTAACTTAAAGGGGGGTTGGAGAGGTTGTAATCCCCCCCCCCCTTTTTCATTTGCAAGCAACAGCAAATAATATTTCTAATAACCACACAATGTATCCCCACCACCACCCCACCACCCCGACTGCGGACTTGGTATTGCCCAACCGGTCCTTGGGCCTTCCCTAAGTCGGACTTGAGTCAGTTAAGGGCGGCTGGTCGGAATGCTCGTCTAGAATGCATTCAGCTCACAAGTGAGAGAAAATGATATCACAGGCTGTAAAAGCTCCCGAAACAAACTCCTCATTTGGGTGATGCACCTCAGTAAGGAACAACAGCAGCAAATAGGGTTTAACAGATTTATTCCAATCACTGCCAGGAGGTGGAGCTAAAATTACATTTGCTGGGTTCTTTAAGAGTTATTCTAAAAGCACAAACACTACAACAAAACATACAGAGACTAAAAGAAAACAACTCAATTCAAACCAATAAAATATGTAAAACTCTCAGTTACTAAGAAAAGAGGGTTAAATACACTCTCACAATAATCCAATTCAATTCAACTTTATTTATATAGCGCCATTTCACAACAACAGTCATCTCACAATTTCAGAAAGACCCCAGCAATCAGGTGATCCCCTGTGAGCAAGCGCTTGACGACGGTGGAGAGGAAAAACTCCCTTTTAACAGGAAGAAACCTTCAGCAGAACCAGGCTCAGTGAGGGGCAGTCATCTGCTGCAACTGTCTGGGAGGGGGGGGGGGGGGGCGGGGGTGGAGAAGACGAAAAGAACAGACATGTAGAAAATAAACAGCACAATGGGGACTCAGTCTGTGGGAGAGAACAAACAGATGTTAATGACCAGCAAAAATATTTCATTGAGAGTGAAGAAAGGAGTGAAGCCCAGTGCATTTTTGGAGGTGGCCCGGCTGTCTAAACCTATTAGCAGCATAACCAAGGGAGGGTTCAGAGACACATGATCCCTCCCTAATTGTAGGCTATATCAAAAAGGAAGGTTTTAACCCTATTCTTAAAAACAGAGATCGAGTCTGACTCCCAAATCCAGATTGGCAGCTGGTTCCACAGGAGAGGAGCTTGATAACTGAAGACTCTGCCTCCCATTGTACTTTTGGAGATTCTAGGTATTACAAGTAATCCAGCATTTTGGGAGCATAGTGCTCTGTTAGGATAATAGGGTAGTATCAGATCTTTTACATAAAAAGGGGACTGATTGTTTAGAGCTTTGTAAGTAAGAAGAAGGATTTTATACTTAATTTTAAACTCTATGGGAAGCCAATGAAAGGAGGTCGGAACTAGAGAGATATGATCTCTCTAGTACCTGTTAAAACTCTTGCTGCAGCATTCTGGATCAGCTGAAGACTTTTTAAAGATGTTTTAGGACAACCCGTAATAGAGTTACAATAATCTAATCTAGAGCAAACAGAATCAGAATCAGAATCAGATTTATTGCCATTGTTCATGTAGTACACAAACTAGGAATTTGTCTCGGTGCAATGCTGCAACATTAAACATGATAAAATAAAAGAAATAAAAAACTATACATGCAATAAAGTGTAGAATAAGAATGAGTAATACTAGTCAAGCAGTTTTTAAATATATTAGCGAGCAGCAGATATTGTGGAGTACCACATAGTGCAGTCGGTAATGCAAAAAGAAAACAGTGATAATTGTCATGAGTCCAGTTGAGCTGCTGTACGTAGTGCACGAGAGTCTAATAAGTCACTTAGTGTTCAGCAGTCTGATGGCAGAGGGGAAGAAGCTGTTCATGTGACGGGAGGTTTTAGTCTGAATGGACCGAAGTCTTCTACCTGAGGGGAGGGGGGCAAACAGTACGTGAACAGGGTGTGAAGGATCGGCTATGATCCGGCCTGCACGCCTCCGGGTCCTGGAGATGTACAGGTCCTGGAGAGATGGGAGCTTGCAGCCTATCACCTTCTCAGCAGCGCGCACGACGCGCTGCAGCCTTAGTCTGTCCCTGGCAGTGGCTCCTGCGTACCACACGGTTATGGAGGTGGTGAGGATGGACTCGATGATGGCTGTGTAGAACTGCACTAACATCTTGGTGGGTAGCTTGAGCTTCCTCAGCTGCTGCAGGAAGAACATCCTCTGCTGGGCCTTTTTGATGAGGGAGCTGATGGTCGGCTCCCACTTGAGGTCCCTGGTGACGGTGGTGCCTAGGAAGCGGAAGGAATCTGCAGTGGTGATGGGAGAGCCTGTGAGGGTGAGGGGGGGCAGAGGGGTTGTGACTTTCCTGAAGTCCACAATCATCTCCACTGTCTTCAGAGTGTTCAGCTGCAGGTTGTTGTGGCTGCACCAGGACGCCAGCTGGGCCACCTCTCTCCTGTAGACGGATTCGTCGCCATTGGAGATGAGCCCGATGAGGGTGGTGTCGTCCGCAAACTTGATCAGCTTGACAGACTGGTGGCTGGAGGTGCAGGAGTTGGTATAAAGGGAGAAGAGTAGGGGGGAAAGTACACAGCCCTGGGGTGATCCGGTGCTGATGCTAACAGAGTCTGAGACAATCTTTCCCAGCCGCACATGCTGCCTCCGGTCCGTCAGGAAGTCGGTGATCCACCTGCAGAGGGAGTCAGGCACGTTGAGCAGGGACAGCTTGTCCCGGAGCAGAGCGGGGCGGATGGTGTTGAATGCAGAGCTGAAGTCCACAAACAGGATCCTGGCGTAGGTTAAGGGGGAGTCCAGGTGCTGCAGGATGGAGTGGAGGGCCAGGTTGACTGCGTCGTCTACAGACCTGTTGGCTCGGTAGGCAAACTGCAGCGGGTCCAGGAGGGGAGTGGTGATGGACTTGAGGTGGGGCAGGACCAGGCGCTCAAAGGACTTCATGACTACAGAGGTGAGCGCTACAGGTCTGTAGTCGTTAAGTCCAGTGATCCGTGGCTTCTTGGGGACAGGGATGATGGTGGAGGATTTGAGGCAGGTCGGCACGTGGCATAGCTTAAGGGAGGTGTTAAAAATGTCTGTGAAGACAGGAGCCAGTTCTTTCGCACAGTGTCTCAGGGTGGAGGGAGACACGCCGTCCGGACCAGGGGCCTTGTGCGGGTTCAGTCTGGAGAACTGTCTGTGCACGTCCTGTTCACTGATGACAAGGGCAGGGGGGGAGGAGGGGGGGGCCGCCTTTGATGAAGTAGGGACCGTGGAGGCAGTGGAGCTGGGGGGAGGGGGGAGTTGGACACAGCTGACGAGGTGTCAAAAGGGGCATAGTGTTGGGACAGTCTTTGACAAAGGGCTTTGTCATCCTGACCCTTAGGAGCCTGAGGCCGATAGTTGGTGATTTGCCTCAGTCCTCTCCACACAGAAGCAGAGTCATTAGCCGTGAACTGCTGCTGGAGTCTCTCAGAATACACAGATTTAGCTCTCCTCAGCTCTCTGTTAAACCGATATTTAACCTCCCTGTAGCAGTCCCTGTCTCCACTTTTCAACGCTGCTTCCTTCTCCTTCCTGATCTGTCTGAGCTTAGCAGTGAACCAGGGCTTATCATTAGAGTACCTCACCCTGGTGCGCGATGGAAGAATGCTCTCCTCACAAAAGTGGATATATGAGTTCACAGTGTCCGTGTACTCATCCAGATCATGCGTGGCTCCTTTAAACATGCCCCAGTCAGTTATTTCCATGCACGTGTTCAGCTTCTCCTCAGCTTCACTGGTCCATTTCTTCGTAGTGCTCACAACAGGTTTAATGAGCTTCAGTCTCTGTCTGTATGTGGGAATGAGGTGGACCATCACGTGATCAGATAGTCCGAGCGCAGCACGGGGAACAGCGCGATACGCGTCCTTCACTGTAGTGTAACAGTGATCCAGAGTGTTCTTTCCTCTGGTGGGGCATTTAATAAACTGTTTGTAACGGGGAAGATCGTGGCTCAGATTGCTCTGGTTAAAGTCGCCAACCACAATAACCAGAGAGTCTGGAAAAGTCCGCTCCGTATGTTGAATGTGATCTGCGAGCGCGCGCTGAGCCTCGCACGTGTCCGCGTCGGGCGGGACGTAAACAGCGGCCAGGATTATTCCCCGCGGGGAATAAATTGGCTTGCAGTTAATAAAAAGATATTCCAGGGCGGGAGAACAGTGTTTGGAAATCACCGTTACATCAGAGCACCAGCTGCTATTAATGTAAAAGCAGACTCCTCCTCCTGAGGACTTACCGGAGAGCTCTGTGTCACGATCAGCACGAAACAGCTGAAAACCCTCGAGGAGCAGCGCGCTGTCCGGTGTATTTTCCCTGAGCCAGGTCTCAGTAAAACAGAGGGCAGACGAGGAAGAGAGATCCTTAAACAAAAGCATGGATCAGTTTCTCAGCATTACTCTGAGACAAGATGCTGCTAATCTTGGCAATATTAAGCAAATGATAGAAGGCAGTCTTAGAAAGGAATTTAATATGTGAATTGAAAAACAGATCTTGATCAAAAATAACTCCAAGGTTCCTCACAGAACTATTCAGAGAAAGAGTAACCACAACCAAACTAAGAGTTTGATTTGGAAAGATATTTCTAAGGTTTTTTGGAGAAACTAGAATGACTTCAGACTTATTTGAATTTAATAGCAGGAAATTACAAGTCATCCAAGCTTTGATTTCCTTAAGACAGGCCTCTAACTTGGCTAATTGATTACTATCATCTGGCTTCATTGACAGGTATAATTGTGTGTCATCTGCATAACAATGAAAATGTATACAGTGTTTTCTAATAATGTTGCCTAACGGAAGTATATATATACTAAAAAGAGTAGGGCCTAGCACAGATCCCTGTGGAACTCCATGACTGAGCTTTGAGTTGGAAGAAAACTCATTATTGACATGAACAAACTGGAACCTATCAGATAAATAAGATCTAAACCACTGCAATGAAGTTCCATTAAGTCCAAGATAGTGTTCTAATCTATCAAGTAGAATATTATGATCGATAGTATCAAAAGCTGCATTAAGGTCTAAAAGGACAAGTACAGAAACAAGTCCATTATCAGATGCGATATGGAGGTCATTAGTGACCTTCACTAAGGCTGTTTCAGTACTATGATGGATTCTAAACCCAGATTGAAACTCTTCAAATAAACCATTTCCCTGCAAGTGGTCAAATAATTGCGTAGCAACAACTCTTTCTAAGATTTTTGAAATGAAAGGCAGATTAGAGATTGGTCTATAGTTAGCTAAAAATCCTGGATCCAGCATTGGCTTTTTGAGTAGTTTAATTACAGCAGTTTTAAAAGCCTGCGGTACATGGCCTAATGTTAAAGAAGAATTGATTAGTTGAAGAACAGAGCTACCAATAAATAGGAAGACTTCTTTAAATAACCTGGTAGGGATAGGGTCTAAAAGACAAGTTGAAGGCTTGGATGAGGAAATTATTTTATCTATCTCTTCAAGGTCAATTAGAATAAACTCATCCAAACAGATATCAATTGAAGGAGTTGTAGTAGTTACTGTATTTAAGTTAACGGTGGGAAGAATCTGACTGATTTTATCTCTGATAGATGAAATTTTATGATTGAAAAAGTTCATAAAGTCCTGACTAGTAAGCTCTTAGGGAATGCTAGGATTGACAGAGTCCTGACTCTTTGTTAGCGTGTCTACAGTGCTGAAAAGAAACCTGGGATTATTCTTATTCTCTTCTATTAATGCAGAATAATAACTTGTTCTAGCTTTTCTAAGAGATTTGCTGATCAATTAAAAGATGATTTCTCCAAGCTACACATGTGGACAAAATTGTTGATACCCCTCTGTTAATGAAAGAAAAACAAACACACATATGACATCATAAACACATGAAGGCAGCCTTGATGTATATGACATCATAAAGACATGTTGCCTGATGTCACTGTATATGACATCATAGGATATCCAACATGCTTTAAAGATATGAAGGCAGCCTTGACGTATATGACATCATGTTGCCTGATGTCACTGTATATGACATCATAAAGACATGAAGGCAGGCTTGATGTATATGACATCATAAAGACACATTTGTCTACACACGTGGGCAAAATTGTTGGTACCCTTCTGTTAATGAAAGAAAAACCTACAATGGTCACAGAAATAACTTGAATCTGACAAAAGTGGTAAAAATAAAAATTCTATGAAAATTAACCAATGAAAATCAGACAATGCTTTTGAATTGGGGTTCAACAGAATTATTTTAAAAAACAAGCTCATGAAACAGGTCTGGACAAAAATGATGGTACCCCTAGAAAAGACTGAAAATAATGTGACCATAGGGACATGTTCAACTAAGATGTGTCCTCTAATTAACATCACAGGTGTCTACAAACTTGTAATCAGTCAGTTGGCCTACTTAAAGGGTGACAAGTAGTCACTGTGCTGTTTGGTGACATGGTGTGTACCACACTAAACATGGACCAGAGGAAGCAAAGGAGACAGTTGTCTCAGGAGATTAAAAAGAAAACTTTTGACAAGCATGTTAAAGGTAAAGGCTATAAGACCATCTCCAAGCAGCTTGATGTTTCTGTGACTACAGTTGCACATATTATTCAGAAATTTAAGATCCACGGGACTGTAGCCCACCTCCCTGGACATGGCCGCAGGAGGAAATTTGATGAAAAAGGGAAGAGACGGATAATATGAATGATAACAAAAGAGCCCAGAACAACTTCTAAACACATTCATGGTGAACTCCAAGGTCAAGGTACATCAGTGTCAGATCGCACCATCCGTCGTTATTTGAGCCAAAGTGGACTTCATGGGAGACGACCAAGGAGGACACCACTGTTGAAAACAAATGATAAAAAAGCCAGACTGGAATTTGCCAAACTGCATGTTGACAACCCACAAAGCTTCTGGGAGAATGTCCTATGGACAGACGAGACAAAACGGGAACTTTTTGGCAAGGCACATCAGCTCTATGTTCACAGACACAAAAATGAAGCATACCAAACATGGAGGAGGTTCTGTTATGTTCTGGGGCTGCTTTGCTGCATCTGGCACAGGGTGTCTTGAATCTGTGCAGGGTACAATGACATCTCAAAACTATCAAGGTATTGTAGAGAGAAATGTGCTGCCCAGTGTCAGACAGCTTGGTCTCAGTCGCAGATCATGGATCTTGCAACAGGATAATGACCCAAAACACACAGCTAAAAACACCCAAGAATGGCTAAGAGCAAAACATTGGACTATTCTAAAGTGGCCTTCTATGAGCCCTGATCTAAATCCTATTGAACATCTGCGGAAGGAGCTGAAACATGCCGTCTGGAGAAGGCACCCTTCAAACCTGAGACAACTGGAGCAGTTTGCTCATGAGGAGTGAGCCAAAATACCTGCTGAGAGGTGCAGAAGTCTCATTGACAGTTACAGAAATCGTTTGATTGCAGTGATTGCCTCAAAAGGTTATGCAACCAAATATTAAGTTAAGGGTACCATCATTTTTGTCCAGGCCTGTTTCATGAGTTTGCTTTTTAAAATAATTCTGTTGAACCACAATTCAAAAGCATTGTCTGATTTTCATTGGTTAATTTTCATAGAATTTTTATTTATTACCACTTTTGTCAGATTCAAGTTATTTCTGTGACCATTGTGGGTTTTTCTTTCATTAACAGAAGGGTACCAACAATTTTGTTCACGGCTGTAAATAGATTTCATCTAATTTAGTGGAGTGCCATTTTTTTTTCTTACTGATGAGTCTTCTGTTTTAAGCTATGAGTTTCTGTGTTGAACCAAGGAGTTAAAAATCTCTGATTAGACTTTTTCTTTTTTAAAGGGCCCAACATGTCTAGAGTCTGATGCAGAGAAGCTGTACACTATCTGCCATGCTATCAATTACAGAAGGAGCAAGCTGTCTACAGCTTATTTCTGTTGTGTTGACACATGGCATAGAGGAGACAATCTGCATAAATTTGGTAACATCATCTGAGAGGCATCTGCTGTAGTAATATTTTTCTTTGGGAGCCAAATAGTCAGAAATAGTAAAATCAAAGGTTAACAATGGTCTGACAGTACAGGGTTATGAGGAGACACTACCAGATTTTCTATTTCTATGCCATATGTCAGAACAAAGTCCAACGTGTGGTGGAGATAATGGGTAGAATTTCCTACTTTCTGAGAAAACCCCATCGAGTCTAATATTGAATTAAATGCTGTATTAAGGCAATCACTATCTACATCTACATGTATATTAAAGTCCCCTACTATAATTATTCTATCTGATTTCAGCACTAATTCAGCTAAGAATTCAGCAAATTCAGATAAAAACTCTAAGTAGGCTGGGGGAGGACAATAAACTATGGCAAATAAAATTGACTTTAACCTAAAATTGCTAAAATGCCTAATACTGAGGACCAGGCCCTCAGAGGAATTATAACATGTTTTTTGCTTTACATTAACTCGTAATTTGGAATGGTAAATTGTTGCTACTCCTCCTCCACGACCACAACTTCTGGGATTTTGACAGTTTAAATAACCAGAGGGAGTTGGTTCATTTAAACCAACATAATCCTCTTGCCCTAACCAAGTCTCTGTAAGGGATATTAAATCAGTCTGATGATCAATTAACAGATCATGAACTAGCAGAGACTTGGGAGTTAGAGACCTAATATTTAACAAACTGCATTTAATTATTAAATTATGAGGAGGAAGAGAGGCCAAATCATTAAATTTAGAGGCTTCATGTTTAACCCCTTGCACTCTGGTCAATTTCCCTTAAAATGCCTAAAAATAACGTACCCAAAGTAAATCAAAAGCTGTTCTTCAGCATTTTGCAGCATCTTCATGGGGTTGGTCTCATTTAAAAGAAAACACTTTGAATTTTTTGGCAAGATAGTCATAATCCCTCTAAGTGCTCCTGCCACTGAGTTACAGTCATCTAAACATACTGAACTTGAAGAAAATAAATTTCGCCTGGGTGATTTTTTTGGGATACAAATGCTTGCAAATAACACACAGCTGTCAGATCTGGGCTGGAAAATGCAACAGAAATGTAGAACCAAGTATTATCCAGCTGAGGTCAAAATTTTGTAACAATACCACAAAAAATGAATATATTACACAGCTTTTTTCTTAGGTTGTTCCCAGGTGTTTTTGAACTGTGCCAAATTGTGCCAAATGGCACAGTTTGGAAAAACGTCTGTAACTTTTGAATGATTCAATATAGAAGCTTCATCTTGGGCTCTAATGAAAGGTGAAGGGCTGTGTGTGTGTGTGTGGGGGGGGGGGGGTTTCATTCATGAATGAATGAATGAACAAACAAGCCCCCACACACAAAAAAGCATGCCACGTAAAAAATGTGTGGCTTTTTTTTTTTACAAGAAAAAATAACCTACAGTGCACTAAAAATTATACTAAAATATCTGTAATGTAGAAGATAACAACTCCCACCCCCACCCCACCCCGCTACAGAGGACGGACATCACCCATCGCTACATGACGGACAGCGGGGAGGGTGCGCCGCGGTCTACTACGCACAGTTGTACTAAAATATCTGCAGACTGGACACGGTCCGTGCGCCATCCGGACCGGACCAGACCGGTCCGGGTCCGTCATGTTGCGATGACGCACAGTTGTAATTTACCGATCGGTCAAAAGTCATTTTGAGTACAATTTTCAGGGATAAAGAATAATTTAGCTTATAACACTTACCTGTCCACAACAGCAGTGTCGCTGGCGAACTTCTCTTCCTCATTGTCAGACGAACATGACGCTGGTCCGCTTGTTACGGACTCGTGGTTCTGGTCACGCGATCCGGTCAAACCATAATTCCATTATTGCGGTTTTGCGCTTCCATGATTGCGGTTTTGGCAAACAATTTTTCAAAACAAATAAGAACAGTAGTAAGAAAAAAAGACTGGCGAACGCGTGTGTGTCACCCAGCGGCTTACACAAAACAGATTTTACGCACGGGACGTACGCTTTCAATTGCCGAAGTTCTCTGCTTCAATTGGCTGGCTGTATTCGCAGCCGTTGGTAGGTGGGTCCTTCTTGCTAGGTTTTCAGTCATTGGTTCTTCAAGGTTTCAGAAACCCAATTCAAGGCTCTTATTAGTCGAATAAGAGGTCAATCAAATCTAAACCAATCAAAGCACTCCTTTGGCTTTCTGTTCGCGGCTGTGTCTGCAGCTTTTTTTTTTTTCAGTGCACCCTAGGATGCACAGTGTGCGTCCTAGGGCGCACAAGGGCGCCCTAGGACGCAGAGACATGACCGCCCGCGGTATCCCGGAGTGCAAGAGGTTAATTTGACTTTTACCAACTTTTTGTCTAATCACTTTGGGATGCTTTTACATTATATTTTTATTTACTTTGGAGGGAGCAGACAATGATTCTCTGATGGGGAAGACAGGGGCCAAGTTGAGGGGTGGTGGATGAAGAGGAGCTGCAGAGAGGCGTGTAAGACTGCAACTCTGCTTCCTGGTCCCAAATCCAGCATTAAATGATTTCCACTCCACACAGCCAGATTCCTGACAGGGTAAAATCACACCAATTTCCGATAAAAATTCCTAGGCAGGCTAACCCCAATTATATTTTTAAAAAAAACAAAAAAAAAACCGAACACAACAAGCAAGTTAAAAAAAAAACAACAAAGCATGCACACCCTGTCCGAGAGCAGCCAGGATGGAGACAGACCACTGGGCTGCACGGTGGCGCAGTGGTTAGCACTGCGGCAGCACAGTTTACCCTTGGCCGGGGGATCGTGGGGATCGTGGGATAGTGGGTTCGATCCCAGCCCCCGACCAACAGTGATCTGTGTGGAGTTTGCATGTTCTCCCCGTGTATGCGTGGGTTTACCCCGGAATTTCTCCGGTTTCCTCCCACATGCCAAAAACATGCAGGTTAGGTTAATTGGAGACTCTAAAGTGGCCCTAGGTGTGAATGTGTGTGTGAATGGTTAAGGGATAGCGCCGTATCGTGGCTGCTTCATCCATCCAGGTGGTGGATGACCCTCAATTTCCCCTCTGGGGATCAATAAAGTATACTAAATCTAAAAAAAAAAATTAAAAAAAAAATTGCAGGACAAAATCTCTCTGCAAGTCTATTACCCATCTTAAAAGTCAGTTTATCAAATCACTTGTAAAAATAGTCAAGAATACATCACCAACTGGTACCACGTCTCCACTTCGAACACTCTGGGACTGCATCTCTTGACTGTGGGGCTCTTTTGTCTGCTGCTGTAATTAGAGATCCCAATTGATCACAGGTGCTGCAGCCACTCACTGCATCCCGGAAACTCAGAGAGAGAGAGGAAGCTAAAAAATGGAGAGGTTAGTAGCAACCATTACACTCCCCCCCCCCCCCTTTCAGATAGCCATCTCCTCATGGCAAGTAAGGATAAGGACCTGTACTTATATAGCGCTTTTTCTAGTCTCAAAGACCACTCAAAGCGCTTCGCTAACACTAACCCTCTATTCTAAGGGCCTATAGGAGACATATATCTAGGGACAATTTAGAGTCACCAATTAACCTAACATGCATGTCTTTTGGATTGTGGGAGGAAACCGGAGCCCCCGGAGTAATCCCACGCAGCACAGGGAGAACATGCAAACTCCACACAGAAAGGTTCCTACCCCTGCCAGCCTGGGGATTTGAACCTGGAACCTTCTAGCTGTAAGGCAACAGTGCTAACCACTGTACCACCGTGCTGCCCTTCATACTGAGCTGGGAGTCTGCCTTGAGTGGTTCTTTGAGAATGCCGTACAGCTGACCCAACAACCTCCAATGCCTCAGCACGCTGCAGGACCCGGATCCCCTCTGGGACAGACTGCTGCTCTTCCACAAGATCCCCCGACCATTGCCATGGGAGTGGTGCCCAAGGAAAGTTGTTACCTACAACAGGAATTAGACCCTACACCTGCTGTGGCTGTCTCTCCCCCACCCTGTCTTCACATGCTTCAGGCATCAGTTTATAGTTCACTGGACAAGGACAAAGCAAGTTCTGATGCAGCACTTTCTCTGATCCCTGCCCTGTTTCAGGCTTAACAACAAATACTGGCAAATCTGTGTGAGGCTGATTTACAACATATGGCGTACTGTCCCAAACATCTGACAGCTTATCTCCTGCCCTTGGCCCTCGCTGCCGCAGCAGGACCCGTTCCCAAGGAAGCAGTGGCACACTCAATGGCTGTTGTCATGGCTCTTCTTGTGTTTCTGCCGAGCATCCTCTAGTCTTGCTGCCACCTGTTGATGGGCCACTTTAAGTTTCTGATGATGAAGTCTGACCCAATCTGTTTGGGGCTCGACTCGTTTGCCTTGAGTGCCAAGTGTCACATCCAAGGGAAGGCGGGGATGCCACCCAAAGAGGAGATTTTCCTCCAAAGTGCCTAGAAGGGACAGCAGAGTCCAGTTAAAATGCTCACAAATTCCATTTCCTTGTACATGATAAGGGGTCGTCCGACTTTTTGTGGTTCCAGACAGGCCACACAACTACTGAAGAACAGCAGATTCAAAGTTTGCTCCCTGGTCAGAATGGAAATGCTGTGGGCTGCCAATAAAGTGTATTACATTTTTCCAGAGGGCCTTAGCTGTGGTAGTAGTTGACTGGTCTTGTGTTGGTATTGCCCAGGCATATTTTGTAAAATGATCTGTGACAACAAGCACATACTGATGGCCATCTGTTGACATGGGCAATTTGAGAAAGTCCATCGCCAGGAGTTCAAGAGGATATGATGTCATATCCTCTTGCATGAAGCACACAAAAGCTCCATTTCCTCTGCTTGTTTGGGCCAGAAGAACCTACTTCTTATCAATGTCAGAGTCTTTTCAGGGCCTGCATAACCCGTTTTCTCATGACATGCCTGCCAGACTTGCTTCTTGTAGACATCTGGAAGAACCAACTGTGTCACGCCGCGCCATTCATCAGCGGCGCCACCTGCTCCCGCACCTGCTCGTCATCAACGGCGAGGGATAAGAGCCGTCTCGCCCTGAGCTTCGGCCTGAAGCCGTCAGACTTTGTTCCTCACCGTTGTGAGTCATCTACAATCTTCAGCGCAATTGTTTGGGTAAGAAGCCTTACCTTCTCTCTCCAGTCTGCTCCCCTGTGCACAGGTGGATTTCCCGGCGGCGGACGTCTTCTCTCCAACGCCCATTCCTCGCTGTTGCACCGAGCTCTCCAGGTGGCTGTCTCCCGGGTTTCGTCCCTTGCTGTGCCAGCTGACCTGTCATCCAAGTAAGTCCTTCTCTTGCCATAATCCCTCCTGTGTTGGTGTATGCCTGTCACCCTCTCCCTGTGCCTTCTCCATAGGGTTGCCCGGCTGTACGGCCACCTGCCTCTGTGTCTGAAGCGGACGCCGCCACCAACACATTTACACCCCGCAGACACGCACTCATTCACGCCTGTTGTTAATAAACTATTTGAACTACTCTGAGCCTGTGTGTGTGCGTCTCCTGAGCCGTGCGTTATGTCAGTACGGCTTCAGCAGAGCGGCTCGGCAGACGGCGGGCTCGCACACCGTCTTACCACTCTCGAGGTTCGAGTAGATCAAATCGCGTATCAACAACAGGTGATCCTGAACCAATTAGTAGCAATAACAAACCGATTGGACCGTCTGGACCCCCAGCAGCCGTTCCCCCCGGCTCCCCAGGGTGGCGCAGCTCCTGCTGTTCCTGCGGCCGTTCAGCCAGCTCCGGTGGCACCGGCCCGTCTCACACCAATTCCGACCCCCGCTCGCTTTAGCGGAAAGCTCGGCGGAGCGCGGGGGTTTGTGATGCAGTGTGAGTCCGTGTTCGACCGTGTGCCCGGGGACTTTCCCTCAGATCACAGCCGAATCGGCTACATAGGTAACCTCCTGGAGGGGCGCGCTTTAACCTGGGCCTACGCTATAATGGCGAGACCCAGTTATGCCACCCTCACCTATGCCGAGTTCGTGAGGCGCTTCCTGGAGGTGTTCGACCATTCTCGCACCGAGACGGTCCAGGTCGATCGGCTTCTCGCTCTCCAGCAGGGAAGCCGGTCAGCCGCGGACTATGCTATCGACTACCGGGTAGCAGCGGAGGAATTGGGCTGGGACGAACGTTCCCTCTGTGGCCTGTTCCTCCGCAGCCTCAATGACGATCTGAGGGATGAACTGGCTGGACGGGATGTCCCCGGAACGCTAGCGGAGCTAACCTCACTAGCCATTAGCTTGGACAACAGGCTGCGCGAGCGCTCCTCAGGACGGAAGTCGTCTTCTTCTCGCCCTCGGGGAGCCTCGCTGCGCCTGCCCCAAGCTCGCCCCCTGGCGACGCCGCCACCATCGCGCCCCGAGGAGTCAGAGCCGATGGTGACGGGCTGGACAAAGCTCTCCCCGGCAGAGAGACAACGCCGCCGTGAGTTGGGTCTCTGCATGTATTGCGGAGACAGTCAGCACACGGTGGAGCTTTGTCCACAGAAGCCAAACGGCGGGGTCCGCGAGTCACTGTAGGGGGCCTCACGGACGTCAATCGGCCAAATCCCCTCACCCAATTGAAGCTGCCCATCCGTTTCTGCCACAACCCCACTGGGCATCTCACCCACGCACTGGTGGATTCGGGCGCAGAAGGCAGCTTCATTTCACAAAGCCTGGCAACCCGATTGGGCATCCGCTGTCAGGCACTGAGAAACCCCATCTCCCTGGTCAATCTCTCTCGTGCCTCCCTTGGGAGAGTCTCACATCAGACCGTCCCCGTCCCGGTCATCATCTCAGGGAACCACCGGGAGGAGATGGTTTTCTACGTCCTGCCCAACTCTGTGTCGCCCGTCATCCTGGGGTATCCCTGGCTACGCCTCCACAACCCTGTCCTGGACTGGAAGTCAGCTGGGGTAGCGGCATGGAGCACGTTTTGTATGGGCACCTGCCTTCAGTCCGCTGCCTGCTCCCCGTCCGCTTCCCCCCCTGTGGCGGACGCAGCACCTCCGGACCTGTCTCTGGTGCCTCCGGAATTTCACGACCTGGGTATGGTGTTCAGCAAGGCGAAAGCTATGTCTCTTCCCCCTCATCGGCCCTATGACTGTGCCATCAACCTCCGCCAGGGGGCCCCCTTACCTTCTGGTCGGCTCTACAGCCTGTCTGCGCCAGAGAAGGAGACAATGAACACCTACCTGAAGGAATCACTGAGCGCTGGGATAATTCGCCCATCGTCGTCACCCGTGGGGGCAGGGTTCTTCTTCGTCGGGAAAAAGGACGGGTCCCTCCGCCCCTGCATAGACTACCGTGCGCTCAACGACATCACTGAGAGGGACCGTTACACCCTGCCCCTCATGGACACTGCCTTCCACTCCCTCCAGGGGGCGACCTGGTTTACCAAGCTGGATCTACGCAGCGCTTACCACCTCGTCAGGATCCGGGAGGGAGATGAATGGAAGACAGCCTTCCGTACCCCGAACGGCCACTTTGAATACCTAGTCATGCCGTTCGGGTTAACCAACGCTCCTGCCGTCTTTCAGCGCCTCATCAACGATGTCCTCCGGGATTTCATCGGCCTCTTCGTGTTCGTCTACCTGGACGACATCCTTATCTTCTCCAGGTCCAGGGACGAGCACCAGGTCCATGTGAGGCGGGTCCTCCAAAGACTGCTGGAGAATCGGCTCTACGTGAAGGCTGAGAAGTGCGAATTCTACGCTAGGACCACATCCTTCCTGGGATTTATCATCTCTCAAGACCAGGTGCTTCCAGACCCAGAGAAGGTGAAGGCGGTGGTGGAGTGGCCTACTCCCGCATCCCGGAAGCAGGTGCAACAATTTGTTGGCTTCGCCAATTTCTACCGCCGCTTTGTGCCCAACTTCAGCTCGATCGTCGGACCACTGACCCGCCTCACGTCCCCGAAGGTCCCTTTCCAGTGGACAGAAGAGGTCGCTGCTGCCTTTAAGGCGCTGAAGGCGGAATTCTCCTCCTCCCGGGTTCTTCGCCAGGTCGACCCCGCGCTGCAGTGCATAGTGGAGGTGGATGCCTCGGACACGGGAGTGGGAGCAGTTCTATCCCAGCGGTCACCGGACGATGGCGCCAAACGACCCTGTGCCTTCTTCTCCCAGCGCTTGTCCCCGGCGGAGAGGAACTACGATGTGGGGGACAGAGAGCTCCTGGCCATCAAACTCGCCTTACAGGAGTGGCGCCACTGGCTAGAGGGGGCGGACCTGCCGTTCGTGGTCCTGACGGACCACAAGAACTTAGGATATTTACGATCTGCCAAGCGCCTGAACGCCCGCCAGGCGCGCTGGTCTTTGTTCTTCGCCAGGTTCCATTTTACCATCACCTTCAGGCCAGGCTCCAAGAACGGCCTGCCTGACGCCCTCTCTAGGCAGTTTACCCCCGTGGGGGCTGAGGAGACGCCCCACACCATCCTGCCCAGGTCGTGCGTCGTGGGTGCCATCTCTTGGGACATCAAGAGCAAGATCCGGAAGGCGCAGGAGGTGGAACCTGATCCTGGCGGCGGACCGGAAGGAAGACTGTTCGTGCCATCTGCGGTCCGAGGAGAGGTCATCCACTGGCTCCACACCTCCCGGCTCACCTGTCATCCCGGCACCTCCCGGATGATCAACCTCCTCCAACGGTCCTTTTGGTGGCCAGGCCTGCGGAGGGACGCAGCCCGCTATGCCCGGGCTTGCCCTATCTGTGCCACCTGCAAGTCGGGAAACGCCCCTCCAGCGGGTCTGCTCCAGCCCCTGCCCGTCCCTGGCAGGCCCTGGTCGCACATCGCGTTGGATTTCGTCACCGGTCTCCCCGTTTCCAACTCCTTTGACTCCATCCTGACCATCGTGGACCGTTTCTCCAAGGCGGCGCACTTCGTCCCCCTGCGAGGTCTCCCTACTGCCCTGGAGACGGCGGATCTCCTTGTCCAACACGTGGTCAGGCTGCACGGGATTCCGGTGGACGTGGTCTCGGACCAGGGTCCCCAATTTTCATCCGAGGTTTGGAGGTCGTTCTGTAACGCCATCGGAGCCAAGGTGAGCCTCTCCTCCGGCCATCACCCCCAGTCCAACGGGCAGTGTGAGCGGACCAACCAGGAGCTGGAGGCTGCGCTCCGCTGTGTGACCTCATCTAAACCAACGTCCTGGAGCAACCATCTCGCCTGGGTCGAGTATGCTCATAATACCGCTCGCTCTTCTGCTACGGGGATGTCTCCATTCAAGGCGTCCCTGGGTTACGACCCCCCGCTGTTTCCAGAGCAGGAGAGTGAGGTAACCGTCCCCTTGGTTAGAGCACATCTCAGGCAGTTCCGCTCCATCTGGGCTGCCGCGCGTGATGCGCTTTTACGCACAGCGGAGCGCAACAGGACTGTGGCGGACCGGCATAGAAGACCTGCCCCGGCGTACAGAGTTGGGCAACGTGTTTACGTTTCCACCCAGGACGTCACCCTAAAAGGCGAGAGGAGAAAGCTGGCACAGCGCTTCATGGGTCCCTATCCCATCACCCGGATCATCAACCCGGTGGCTGTGTGCGTGGCTATTCCCCCCTCCCTCCGCATCCATCCCACCTTCCACGTGTCGAAGGTGAAGCTGGCAGTCACCGACCCCCTTTGCCCCCCTCCTGCTGCGCAACCCGCGCCCCGGATGATTGATGGCCATCCGGCCTGGTCTGTCGCTTCCATCCTGGACTCTCGACGCCGGGGTCGTGGGTTGCAGTACTTGGTGGACTGGGAGGGCTATGGGCCCGAGCATCGACAGTGGGTACCCTCGTCGTTTGTGTTGGACCCATCGCTCATCGCGGACTTCCACCGAGCGCACCCAGATAAGCCATCGCCAGGAGGCGCTGCTAGAGGGGGGAGTACTGTCACGCCGCGCCATTCATCAGCGGCGCCACCTGCTCCCGCACCTGCTCGTCATCAACGGCGAGGGATAAGAGCCGTCTCGCCCTGAGCTTCGGCCTGAAGCCGTCAGACTTCGTTCCTCACCGTTGTGAGTCATCTACAATCTTCAGCGCAATTGTTTGGGTAAGAAGCCTTACCTTCTCTCTCCAGTCTGCTCCCCTGTGCACAGGTGGATTTCCCGGCGGCGGACGTCTTCTCTCCAACGCCCATTCCTCGCTGTTGCACCGAGCTCTCCAGGTGGCTGTCTCCCGGGTTTCGTCCCTTGCTGTGCCAGCTGACCTGTCATCCAAGTAAGTCCTTCTCTTGCCATAATCCCTCCTGTGTTGGTGTATGCCTGTCACCCTCTCCCTGTGCCTTCTCCATAGGGTTGCCCGGCTGTACGGCCACCTGCCTCTGTGTCTGAAGCGGACGCCGCCACCAACACATTTACACCCCGCAGACACGCACTCATTCACGCCTGTTGTTAATAAACTATTTGAACTACTCTGAGCCTGTGTGTGTGCGTCTCCTGAGCCGTGCGTTATGTCAAACTGCTGCACTAGAGCCAAAGTCTTCGGGTCCTGGATCTGTTGATATAGAATGCCATCTTTTAATTTAAGATGACCCCTTTCTCTGTTGAGTCTCAATGCGGTTAGATGTAGGTTTCCTCTTTCCAAGTGGCCCAGCAGCCTTCCAGATTGCAACATCTGTACCACTTGTTTAATGGCTGCATCCTCACTTTTTTTTTTTTTTTTTTTTTTGTTACTTATTTGTACCCGTAGGTAGATTTGGTTTGCAGTATGGTGACAAGCCACCGGCTGCCGGTCGCTGCGTGCGCGAGCGCCCTAAACCTACATGTTTTTGGTATGCGGGAGGAAACCGGAGAAATCCCGGAGTAAACCCACGCAACACGGGGAGAACATGCAAACTCCACACAGCTCACTGTTGGTCGGGGGCTGGGATCGAACCCATGATCACATGATCCCCGCGATCCCCCGGCCGAGGGTAAACTGTGCTGCCGCAGTGCTAAACCACTGCGCCACCGTGCAGCCCACTTTAAGCGTCTTGCCACTGGTGAGTCATTATGCCTATGCTCACTTCACTGAGCTGGACTTCTGCATGACTTGAGGGTACACATTTACCTTCCCACACAGCCAGACAGGCCCCAACAATATTAGCTGGTATATGACGGCAGGGGGAAAATACTAATGGTCCCTCATCTATAGTCGCCAGTTCATTAGTCTTCAGAGGGTTCTTCGAAAGCGCATCTGCATTGACATTTGTCTTGCCAGCCCAGTACTTTGCCAAAATTGTAGTTTGCAAGCCTGGTCATCCACCGCTGTTCCACACTCCCAAGGTTAGCTGTCTGTAGATGAGCAAGGGATTTATTGTCAGTGAATACAGTGAAGCAAGAGCCCAACAGGTATTCATGAAAATTCTCAGTCACTGCTCATTTCAATGCCAGAAATTCTAGTTTAAAGGAGCTATAGTTTGCATCATTTTTCTCGGTAGGGTTTAGACTTCTACTAGCATAAGCAATAACTCTATCCACCCCATCTTGGACCTGGCTCAGAACTGCCCCTAGCCCCTGCTTGCTGGTGTCTGTGTAGAGAATAAATGACAATGAAAAATCTGCAAAGGCAACAATAGGATCCGTTATGAGGGCCTTCTTCAAACCTTGGAATGCAGCTTCGCATTCAGAGTTCCACTCAGTTAGTGGAGGACTGGCTCTATGTGTGCGCTTTCTAGAGCCCCCACCTAACAATGCATGTAGCGGGGCAGCTACCTTTGAAAAGTCTTTAATGAATCAGCGGTAATAACCTACCAATCCCAGAAAGTCCCTCAGCTCTGTCACAGTCATTGGCCAAGGCCAAGCTGACACAGCTTCCACTTTGCCATCCATGGGGGTGATACCTTTTTCTGAAACCACGTGGCCAAGATACTGCACCAATGACTGGAACAGCTGACACTTCTTGGGCTTCAACTTGAGACCATGCTGAGCCAAACGAGTGAAGACCCAAACAGGACTCCATCAGCCGCTGAAATGTTGTTGAAGCATTACACAGCCCAAATGGCATCCAGCCAAACTCATATAGGCCCATAGGAGTTGTAAAGGTGGTCTCTGGGCAGCCATCAGGGTGGATGGGCACTTGCCAATATTCGCTGGCCAAATCAAGCGTTGAAAAGTATTTTGCCTGAGACAGCATGGTTAGCAATTCTCCACCCTTGGCAATGGGACCGCATCTTTTCGAGTCACTGCATTTAGCTTTTGATAATCAACACAAAATCTCAAAGTTCCATCTTTCTTTCTCACCAACACGATGGGTGATGCCCAAAGGGCTGTTACTCTGCCGAATAATCCTGTCTTCCAACATGTCTTGTAGCAGGGCCTGAACCTCTTGATAAATATTAGGGGGAATCTGCTGGTACCGCTCTCAAATGGGTGGGGCATCTCCTGTAGATATGTGATGAAACACAGTTTCAGTTTTTCCAAGGTAGTGGTCTGTTAGAGAGAACACCTTCTGGTGGCACTGTAGAAATTCCAGGACTTGCTGATGCTCTTCAGGCATGAGGGTGGCACTAGAGAGGTCAACTGGAATAGAGTCTACAGTAGCTCTTTCCTCCACTTGTTGTAAACTGACCACTATTGTACCAGGAGTGGTCATCACCAGGCTAACACCACCACTAAACACATCTTCTGTTTTCAGCAGTGTCAACTGTCCAAGCCTCTGGAAACGCTGGAGGTAAATAGGGGAGGCAGTGGTGTTTTTGAGCCTTAATGGTAAAAGCCCATCCTTAACAGTTATGACTGCCCAGGCAGGCAAAAAGGGGCAGCCTCTGACACCAGCTCCATGAGTGCAACATAAGATCAGCTACCTGGTCCCCTTCTTGCCCTAGCCATAAACAGGGCATCTTCCTTTGGCTGGAGGCAGGTGTTTCTGTTGGCTCACACATAACCCACACTCTTTTCAGGCTGTGTGAACCTAGCCTCTTGTCTGCAGATTTTCATGGCCCTCACCCAGGCTCTCTGACCCTCTGAGTTGGCTTCAACACGAGGCCCACTGGGTTGTAGTGATGGGAAGACAGGCTCCAGAGCTTCAAGGGTGCTCCAAGCTTATCTAGGAAATATTTGGTGAAGCGCATATTGAGGTGTTCATCGTGACGTATGTGTTGACGTCGGACCACGTGACTGGATCAGAAAGCCATTCATGATTTTGCACGCAACATGAAATAAAGTGAGCAGCGATACCCAATGGAAAGCCCCATCCCTCACGTTTTGTGTTGTCATGTTTGACTGTGTAAGGGATTTGTCACAGCCAATTTTCACATGGAGGCAGCAGCAAAAAGGCAGACTTCTCCTGTCTGGGAACATTTTGAGCGCATTTCTCCTATTAATGTATTTTCCACAAATAGTGGACATTTAATGCAGTTGAGATGATTGTTTAGTGGTAAAGCATCTGCACTACAAGTGGGAGGCCTGGGTTTGAATCCCAGCTCTGTCATTCTTGTCATTTTATTTGCAAGGCGGTGTCTGTTGTGTTTCAAAAAGCTTGGATCATTATTATGCATCATTATGCTGAGGCACTATTGCTATTTTGCCCTGCATAAGAATAAGGCCAGAGTTGAATATACTGGGACAGTACAAGACTGTTGAAAATTCATTATTTCTTAATAAAAATGGATAAGTAAAATGGTAAATGGCATTCACTTATATAGCGCTTTTATTCTCATCTCTTGATGACCAAAGCGCTTTACAGATCCTGCAATCCACCCATTCACACACTGATGGTGGCATGCTGCCTAACATGGCGCTTCCAGACCCACCAGGAGCAATTGGGGTAAAGTGTCTTGCCCAGGGACACAACGGCAGGATATCTGGGGAGAGCGGGATTTGAACCGCCAACCATGTGGTTATTGGACAACCTGCTCTACCTCCTGAGCCACTGCCGTCCCCAGTAGTACAAAGTACAAACACACAAAGTAGTACAAACACACAAAGTAACACAGACACATTCACTGGAGTCACTCCAGTTTTATTTCTTTTTTCCTTTATGATCATTGATATTTCTTAAGACAGCACATTTATTGAAATTGAAAAAATACACATTAATCCAATAATGTCCTTGTAAAAATCTACATGCTGTATACTTTGTTGACTACATGGCCACTTAAAAACTTTTATCAGTATGTCTCCTGCCCAACCAGGCGAAAAAAGACATTGGACCTGTGCTATGGATCCATAGAGAGGGCCTATAAATCACTCCCCCTTCCTCCTTTAGGATCCTCAGATCACAACTGTGTACATTTGCCGCCCACATATAAAACTGCTCTCAGAAGAGGCAAGGTGGAGACGAGAGACATTGATGTGTGGACAGAAGATTCAGTGCACAGCCTCCAGGAATGCTTTGACTGTACAGACTGGGAGATGTTCACACTGGCCTGCGGGGATGATTTGGACTCTTTGGCAGACGTCACATGCTCATACATGGCTTTCTGTAAAAATAAGATCGTTCCACGTAAACGTGTCAAAATATATCCCAACAACAAACCATGGGTTACAAAATCAGTTAAATCCTGCTTACAGAGGAAAGCACTTGCCTTTAAACAGGGGTCTGTTTCTGAGCTACAGGTTGCCACAAAAGAGCTGAAATCCGAAATTTTAAGAGCAAAACAGAATTATAAATCAGAACTGGAAAGCAAGATGGCAACAAAGAAACTTGGTTCAGCCTGGGCCAGTATGAAAACTATTGCAAGCCTTCAGAGCACAGAGCGCAGTAATCGTGTGTTTTTAGATGGTTTTAATTCAGACACAGAGCTGGCTAATGCTCTTAATTGTTTTTATGGTCGTTTTGACTCCTTTGATTTTAGCACTGAAACCCAAGATTTAAAACAGAAACTCAAAGACAATCAGCACTTTAATATTGAGGTGTAGGATGTTAAAAGGGAGTTCTGCGCTGTAAAAGTGAACAAAAGTCAGGGCCCTGATAATATATGTGGGCGCTTGGTAAAGTCCTGTGCACATGAACTGAGTCCTATATTTCATTACATTTTCAATAAGTCCTTACAGACACAACATGTGCCTAAGATCTGGAAAGAAGCCGTGGTTGTTCCCGTTCCAAAATCCAGCTGTCCCAAAACGGTAAACGACTTTAGACCAGTTGCTTTGACTACAATTTTAATGAAAATTTTTGAAAAACTGGTCAGATGTGAGGTCCTAAAGCAGACTGAGCATGCACTGGATCCTCTGCGTTTGCCTATAGGCCTCACAGAGGAGTGGAGGATGCCACTGTCACTCTGTTTAACATGCTTTTTAAACATCTGGATTTTAATGGGACACACGCCAGGCTTTTATTTGTGGACTTTTCCTTCGCCTTTAATACAATCCAACCTCATATCTTAGCTGAAAGGCTCCTGCAACAATTTGATTTGAGCAATAATCTGGTGGGTTGGATTCTGGATTTCTTAACCAACAGGACGCAGAGAGTAAGGGTCAATGGTACATTGTCTGACCTAAAGTGCTCTTCTACTGGCTCTCCTCAGGGGTGTGTGTTGTCACCACTACTCTTCATCCTGTACACAAACATGTGTCGGAGCAGACATGACAACAGACATATCATAAAGTATGCTGATGATTCAGTTATTGTCAGTCTCCTACAGGATGGTGAGAGTGGCCACGGCCCAGTAGTTGATGTTTTTGTTCACTGGTGTGAAGATTCCTACCTGCAGCTGAATACGACAAAAACTAAAGACATGATTATTGACTTTAGGAGGAAAACTCCCAGGCACAAAGTCACCGTACTAAAAGGCCAGACCACCAAATGTGTACAATCCCACAAATATCTTGGGACGATTATTGATAGTAATTTTTTTTTTTGTAACTTAGATTTTTATTCATTTTTCATCATATATAATGCATTCAGATCACATTCTACATTTAAAAAACAAAGGGGTTAGGGTAGGGAAAAAGAAAAAAAAAGAAAAAGAAAAAAAGGGGGGTGGGACAAATGTTGGAGCATCAAGTTTTTAGTTTCCATCTCTTAATTCTTCTGGTTTTTTCAGTGTCTTTGGTTATTCTTTCAATTTCTGCCTCGTTGTTGCACTTTGTAGTGTGTCCATTTCCGCCATTTTTTTTCCCATAGTCCTTCTTGCATTCTTTGTCGATATGTTAGTTTTTCCATCATACGTATGTCCTCAACAATGTCAGTCCATTGTTCTTGGTCAGGAAGAACTTCTGATCGCCATTTTTTTGTGATAGTTTTTTTACATGCAATCAACAAGATTTTAACTAGATATCTGTCCTCAGCCTGTATAACATTGTCTCTTTTAAGATCACATAAGTACATCAGGTTACAGTTCATTGGTATATTATATCCTAATATCCTCTGTATTGTCACATGTATAGATTTCCAGAATGGTGATATTTTGCAGCATTTCCAAAACATATGTGAGTGGTCTGCATTTTGAGCCCCACATCCCCTCCAGCATAAAGATTGGGTATTTGTATATTTTCCTTGAATCTGTGGTGTAATGAAAAAGCGAATCAGGTTTTTCCATCCAAATTCCCTCCATGTCCTTGAATTTGTTGATGTGTGTTGTGTTTTCCATATTTCCTGCCAGCTTTCTTCTGTTATGTTTAAATTGAGCTCTTTCTCCCATTTCTCCTTTATATAGTTACTTGTATGATTGTTTGTCATAAGTTTCTGATATAGCTTTGAAATAATTCTTATTTTATTTCCTGTATATGAGCTTAAAATGAGTTGTATAATCTCGCTCACATCTGTGTGGAGGTTATGCCTAATCTTCTTCATATAATAATCTCTCATCTGCAGATATCTGAAAAATTCCGATCTTTCTAGTTTAAATTTTCTCCTGATGTTTACAAAGCTCCCGAGATCTTTTTTTCCGATATTGCCCCATGCTGTGATTCCCTTGTTCACCAGATTTTTGTATCCCCTATCTTGTTTTGCCGGTTCAAACTGACTGTCAAATGCTACCCATTTCAATAGTTTTATGTCTTCCTTTATATTATATTTTTGTACTATTTTATACCACAGTTCTAAAGTAAATTTAGTGATTGGGTCTATTTGTTTGATTTGCTTATATGCATCTTTATCTCCTATTATGCTTTGTACTGGGAGTCCCTCAATTTCCTTTTCCATTTCTTTCCATTTTGCCTCATATCCCTCGTCGCACCAACATATGATATATCTTATTTGTGCTGAGTAGTAATATTCCTTTAGACTCGGTAGGCCCATGCCTCCTTTCTCTTTTGGTAATTGGAGAGTTTTATATTTCACTCTTGGTTTTTTACCTCCCCAAACAAATCTCGATATCATCCTGTCCCACTTTGAGAATTGGGCATCTGGAATCTCTGTTGGTATAGCCTGGAAGAGGTAAAGTAATCTAGGTTGTATGCTGATTTTGACTGTCTCAATTTTTGAATTCAGATCCATATTTAAGATTGACCATCTATCAATATCTTTTTTTTATTTCTTGTTCCAACCTATCATAGTTTGCTTTATATATTTTGCTTAGGTCTTTAGGTATGTTCACTCCAAGGTATTTTATTTCTTTTTGTTTCCAGTTTAGTTTGATCTTATCAGTTATCTGGTTTAGAGGGTTATAGTGGAATGTCAGTATTTGTGTTTTTGTTATGTTTATCTTGTATCCTGATAATTTTCCAAAATTTTCTATCAAGTTCATCATTTCCATTATTGATTCATCTGGTTGTTCAAGGTAAACTATAATATCGTCCGCAAATAGCCCAATCTTGTGTTCCGCCCCCTTTATCGTTATACCTTTTAATTTCTTATTTTGTCGTATCGCTTGAGCCAATGGTTCTATGAGCAGAGCAAACAAGGTGGGCGATAAGCAGCATCCCTGCCTAGTTGATCTTTGTATATTTACTTTGTCTGTTAAGCTACCGTTTATCTTGATTCTTGCCACAGGTTCTTGATATAGCGTCCTTATGCATTGTACTGATTTTTCGTTAAATCCAAAGCGCTCCAGTACACTATATAGGAATTTCCAGTTAACCCTGTCAAATGCTTTTTCTGCGTCTAAACTCATTATTACTGCGTTTTTCTTTTCTTTATGTATTTGGTTAATTATATGTATTGTTCTCCTGATATTGTCATGTGTTTGGCGTCCCTCTATGAAACCAGTTTGATCATCTTCTATCAATTCCGTCAAGAATGTCTTTATTCGTTTACATATAATTGTTGTATATATTTTATAATCCACATTTAATAAAGAGATTGGTCTATAGTTTCGCATTGTTCTTTATCTTTCCCTGGCTTTAAAATAACTGAAATGATAGCTTCGTTCCATGATGGAGGTATTTTGTTGTTGTTCAACGTTCAATTAAATGACTTTAGGAGCTGTGGCGTGAGTTCTTCTATAAACAGTTTATAAAACTCAGAGGGGTATCCATCACTACCTGGTGATTTACCGTTTTTAAGTGACTTAATCACATCTCTGATCTCTTGTGTTGTTATTTCTGCTGTTAGCTTTTCATTTTGTTGATTTCCTATTGATGGCAAGTCCAATGTGCCTAGAAATTTTTTAATATCTTTAGTATTTGTTTCTTCAGGTTGCGAGTATAGTTCTTGGTAGAAATTATGGAATATTTCTTCGATGTTTTCTGGGTTAACTGTGATTTTATTTGTGGTGGGGTCTTTAATCTTGTATACATTATTCATTGTTTGTTGTTTTCTTAACCGTTTTGCCAGCAGTTTTGTGGCTTTTGGTCCCGTTTCATAATATTTTTGCTTTAGATATCTATTTTTCCTTTCAATTTCATCCATTTGTGTTTCTTTTATCTTTGTTTTTTCTTCTTTAATTTTTTGATATATTTTTGGATCACTTGTGCTTTGATGTTTACGTTCTAATTCCCTCAGTCTCTCACATCTTTGTTCATACGCTTCCAGTTTAGTCTTATTTGCTTTTCCTGTTTCAACAATTAATTTTCCTCTTAACACGGCTTTTAGTGCGTCCCATAGTATTGTTGGGTCCACTTCTTCATTGTCATTCTCTTGGATATATTCGTTTATGTTTATTTTTATTCTTTCTTTCATTTTCTCATCATTTAACAGTCCTACGTTAAGTTTCCATGTTGTTTGTCGTTTTCTATTGTTTAAATATATTTCCATGTATATAGGATTATGATCTGATATTTCTGCCCCTCCAATCCAACAATTTCTCACCCTGTATCTGTCACCTTCATTCATAAGGAAGTAATCTATTCTAGAGTGTACTTTATGGACTGCTGAATAATGTGTATAGTCTTTTTCGAGTGGGTGTAGGTCCCTCCATATGTCTACCATACCCATTTCTGCCAGTGAGGTTCTTATGAACTTTGTTACATGTTTTTTTGTCTTCTTAACACTTGTTGTATCAACTTCATGATCCATGACAGCATTTAAGTCTCCTCCACAAATTAGGACTCCTTCACTGTGTGTTGCTATGAGATCAAACAGATGTTGAAAAAAACCCTTGTCACTTTCTGGTGGGGCATAGATGTTCACTAATGTAATCTGCATACCATCTATTCTTCCCTTTATTATTACATACCTGCCTTTTTTATCCTGGATTTCCTGTTCACTTTCAAATTGTATTTTGTTTGAAATTAGTATCATAACCCCCCTTTTAGCTCCTCCCTTAAATGAACTGCAGTAGGAGTTCTTTTTGCCAAATCTCTTTAGTTTCACATGTTCTGTCTTGCTCAAATGTGTCTCTTGCATAAATATAATTTCAGCTTTTTCCTTTTTGAATTTTCTTATTATTCTTTCCCTTTTAACAGGTGAGTTCAGACCATTCACGTTTAGTGTCATTATCTTAAGATTTTTACCCATATTCATGTTTTTCCATTTTTTTAACTTGTGCTCCTAGCCCCTTTAACAACAAAAATAACACATATTTATATAAAAACACATTAAAAAATCTCGACCTCCGTACTTTGGGCCTTTCTTCTGCCCACTGGCCCCTGTTGGTGGGTGGGGGGATTGTCTTCACAGAGTGAGGGGCCCTCCCTAGACCTATATTTACTATGCAAGTAATAGTCATTAGTCTAGAAATGTCCAACAAATATCACTTAAACCTCTCCTAGCCGTCTGTTTCTCTTTTACCTTGTCTTCTTGGCCTTCATTTCTTCTGTGCCTTTCTTAATCTTTGTTATGATCTAGGCTTTCAGTTGAAAGCCTTGTAGCTTGTCCTGGGCCCGCTGCGTCACGTCTCTCCCCCTTCTTCCGCCGTTCACTCGTTTCCACTCCGGCTGTCGTGATGCGTTCAGGGCCACCGCTGCTCCAGCCGTTTCCTCCGGCACGCTCACCTCAAGGCCCCGCTCTATCATATCCCGCGCTGCCTCTCTGGCCGTGTTGTAGGTTCTTACGCCGTCCTCCCAATGAATCTTCATTTTCGTTAGCGGCGTTTGGAATCTAATTTTTTTCTCTTTCAGCGTTTTTTTAATGTTGGCATATTTCTTCCGCTGCTGCACAATTTCTGTCGGGTAGTCATGGTCGAAGAACACCTGTTTGTCGCCGATTCGTATCTTTTTTTTCCATGCTTGCGTCAGGATTCTTTCCTTTATGTCATATTTCACAAAGTTTACCACAACTGACCTGGGTGTAGCGTTTGGTTTCGGGTTCTGTGCCGGGGTTCTGTGCGCTCGTTGAATCTGCAGATCCGTTTCTTCAGGCAGTTCCAGCTCTTTTTTTAAGAACTGATCCATGAATTTCATCATCGAGTTGCCTTCAATGCCCTCCGGAATTCCAAAGATGCGCATATTGCTTCGTCTGGATCTGCTCTCCAAGTCGTTTATTTTCTCCTGCATCCTCTGCGTTTGCGTCGTCAGGGTCTGTAGTTGTTCGTTTGCCTCGCTTTTCCAATCTTCCAGCTCCGATATTCGGGCCTGCGCTTCTGTTATACACGCCCGCTGGGAGCACAGCTCCTCCATGTTTTCTGTTAGCTTGCGCTCCATTTCTCTTCGGAGGCCCATAATTTCCTCCTTAATCTCTTTTTTCAGCTCCTCCTTAAGAGCCGCTAAATCCTGCTGTAGCTGCCGCTTGAATTCTCTTAATTCTTTACCCAAACTGGCGATGCCTGTGTTCATGTTTTTGAGTCTGGCGTCCTCCATTTTCTCTGCTGTAGACACCTCGTTTTTTTGGGCTTCGCGTTCAGCGGGTTTTCCTGCGTTGTTGGAGAGGAATTCTTCAATTTTACCCTGCTTTTGTCCTTGTGCCCGGCTCCTTCGTATTTTCATCCCTTAGTTTATTGATCCGCTTATGTCGAGTTGGCCATTTACCGATGATTTTTAATCCGGCTAGGGAGAGCTCTCTGTTTAAGCGTTATGTCTCTCCGCCATCTTCCCGGAAGTCTCTATTGATAGTAATTTAAAGTTTGAAGAGAACTGTGAAAGGGTGTGCAAAAAGGGTCAGCAACATTTGCATTGCTTGAGAAAACTTGCACGCTTCCAAATTGACCAAACCATAATGACAATGTTTTATCAGGCTTTTATTGAATCTGTTTTATCCTTTTCTTTAGTGTCATGGTTTGGTCAGATAAAACTGAAACAGAGGAAATCCTTGGATCAGGTAGTTAGATGGTCCAGTCGTTTGCTTGGTGAGTCACAGCTGAGCCTAACATCCTTATACACCAGACAAGAACAGAGGATTGCTACCTCCATTTTAAATGATGACTCCCACCCTTTGCACTGCAACTTTCATCTTCTTCCCTCAAGACGGAGGTTTGCTGTCCCAAAAAGTAAAACCCAGCGCTACAAAAACAGCTTTATTCCTGCTGCTGTCAAAGAGTTGAACAAGCTGTAACAATATATTGCACATAATATAAACAACGACACTGCAGCAAAGACACTGAGTTGCTAGCTGTTAGCATGAGGCCTACATATCTCCCGAGAGAACACTCACATGTGATCTGCATTGTTGTTTATGCAAATCCGACGGCGAACGCTGGGACAGCGCGTAACTTCATCCATTCAGTAACCAGCAGGCTGCAGACAGAACACCCAGATGCTCTTTTCCTCATCTCAGGCGATTTCAACCATGTTTCACTATCTCCCATTCTACCCACGTTCACCCACTATGTTACATGCCACACTAGAGACAATAAAACACTGGACTTATTCTACGCAAACACTAAGGAGGCATACACCTCATCACAACTCCCCCCACTCGGGAGATCGGATCACAACTTGGTTCATCTCCGGCCGGTGTACAAACCCCTAGTACACAGACAACCTCCGGCCATGCACACTGTGGAGTTATGGTCTGAGGAGACAATGGACACTCTAAAGGGCTGTTTTGAAGCCACAGCCTGGAAGCAGCTCTGCGATCCACATGGTGAGGACATCGATGGCCTCATTCACACCTTCACGGACTACCTCAGCTTCTGTGTGGACAAATCCGTTCCCACCAAGACCATACGGCATCACTCAAACAACAAACCCTGGATCAACCCTGAGATAAAAACATTTCTGAGAGAGAAGAAGAGGATCTTCAGGTCGGGGAACAGGGAGATGTTGAAGTCCGTACAGAGGGAGCTGAGGAGAAAGATAAGAGAAGGCAAGGACAGCTTCAGGAAGAAGATGGAGGACAAGCTGCAACAGAGCGACATCAGCAGGGTCTGGAGAAACCTCAAAACCATCTCTGGGCTCCAGAATACCTCCCCCCAGGCCACGGGGGGCAGGGAGTGGGCGAACAACCTGAATCTGTTTTTCAATAGGTTTGACCAACCGCCCTCCCCCCTGACTGCACAACAACCACTGCTGCCTCTAAAGAAATCAAGTCCTGCTGCCCACTCCCCACTCCACCAACACCCCCCCACTCCCAACACACAGCCCCCCATCCTGACCCTAACCAGGACCCAGGTGAGGACGGAGCTGAGGAAGATCAAGGCGAGGAAGGCGTCGGGACCGGACGGCATCAGCGCAAAGCTCCTCAAGTCCTGTGCAGACCAGCTGTGTGGGATTGTGACATATATCTTCAACCTGAGCCTGAAGCTGGGGAGGGTACCACAGCTGTGGAAAACATCTTGTGTGGTACCTGTACCAAAAACTTCCCACCCCAAAGACCTGAACAGCTACAGACCGGTGGCCTTGACGTCCCACTTGATGAAGACCCTGGAGAGACTGCTCCTTGCTCACCTCCGCCCCCTGGTGGAACCAGCGATGGATCCACTCCAGTTCGCCTACCAGCATGGCATTGGGGTGGAGGATGCGGTGATCTTCCTCCTTCACCGTTCTCTGTCCCACCTGGAGAAGCCCGGGAATATGGTGAGGATCATGTTCTTTGACTTCTCCAGTGCTTTCAACACCATCCAACCGATGATCCTGAAGGACAAGCTGCTGCGCGCAGGGGTGGACCAGCACCTGTCATCATGGATCCTGGACTACCTCACGAACCGGCCTCAGTTTGTGAGAACCCGGGACTGCGTGTCCGACACGATCATCAGTAGCACGGGGGCCCCCCAGGGAACGGTGCTGGCTCCCTTCCTGTTCACTCTTTATACTGCGGACTTCTCACACAACACAACACACTGCCATCTACAGAAGTTCTCTGATGACTCTGCGATCGTTGGCCTCATCTCCAATGGAGATGAAGCTGAGTACAGAGGGCTTATCCAGGACTTCGTGGACTGGTGCCATCGGAACTGCCTCCAGATCAACGCGAGGAAAACTAAGGAACTGGTGGTGGACTGCCGCAGGCAAGGACAACCCCTCACAGCACCAGTAAATATACAGGGAACAGACATCGAGATGGTGACATCCTATAAGTACCTGGGTGTTCATCTGAACAATAAACTAGACTGGTCACACAATACTGACGCACTCTACAAGAAGGGACAGCGCAGGCTGTTCCTGCTGAGGAGACTCAGGTCTTTTGGTGTACAAGGCGCGCTGCTGAAGACATTCTATGACACAGTGGTGGCATCAGCCATCACTTTTGGAGTGGTCTGCTGGGGCAGTGGCATTACTGCAGCCGATAGGAAGAGACTGAACAAACTGATCAAGAAAGCTAGCTCTGTCCTGGGGCAATACCTTGATCCGGTGGAGGAGATAGGAGAGAGAAGGACGGTGGCTAAACTGTCATCTCTGCTGGAGTCCGAGTTCCACCCTATGCAGGACATACTGAATGCACTGAGGAGCTCATTTAGCAGCAGACTACATCATCCCAGGTGCATAACCGAGAGGTTTCGCAGGTCCTTCCTACCAACGGCTGTCAGACTGTACAACCTAAGCAGGGCTGCTCACAGAGATAGCAAAAAGACGTAACAAACTAATAGTTTTTTGAATGCAAAAGATGCAGTAGACTTACACAATGGTCCCCCTCCGGCATACAACTAGAAAAATACCGGTCGCTGTGGAGAGTGAGAATATGTATGGGCACATAATCATACCATGTAGGATAACTAAATAGACGGTTGTGCTGTTTCATCCCATCTAGCAACAATGCTCTGCACTGTGTGTGTTTATATATTTACATATTTATTCCATCTAGCTACAATGCTCCGCACTGGGTGTGTTTATGTTTATATATCTATATATTTATTCCATCTAGCTACAATGCTCCGCACTGTGTGTTTATATATCTACATATTATTCCATCTAGCTACATTGCTCCGCACTGTGTTTACATATTCATATATTCATTCCATCCAGCTACAATGCTCTGCACTGTGTGTCTGTGTGTGTATATATATATTTTATAGTAATATGTACATATGTATATTAGCTGCTCTTGCTTGCTTGTTGTTTTTTTTTTTCTTGCCTTCTGATTGTTGCTCTGAGTGTTGCTATCCCTGTGCTGTTGCAATCCTGGAATTTCCCCGTTGTGGGACTAATAAAAGCTTATCTTATCTTATCTTATCTTATAATTTAGGTACCTATTTATTAACTCCATTTTATATTTACTTATTTTTGTAGGATGTTACTTGGGTTCTAAATATTTTATTGAGTTTTAGACCTTTGAGTTTTTAACCTCTTTGACTAGTTTTTAACTTTTAATATGACTCTTCTCTCTTACCTCTGGTTTTTCTCTCGTCTCTTTGTCTTTTTATACCCTGATTGATGGAGCCTTGAGTATTTTTATCATGTTCATAGTCAATTTCATGTGTGCCTGTGATTGTGTCTATGTTGAATGTAATTTGTGGCTTGTAAATATGGATGTCTCCAGACTGCAAAACAAATCTACCTACGGGTACAAATAAAGTAACCTGAACCTGAACCTGGCCTAGTAGAGCAAATGAAGTTTCACATGAGGCCTCGTCTATATGAACCATTTTGATGAAAGGCTCAAGTGTTCAAGAAAGCCTCAACTACTCATGGCTAAGTAGTAGCTTAGAGGTAAAACATCTGTCCTGCAATTGGGAAGCTGCGATTCAAGTCCCAGCTGGGTCATTCTAATAGTTTATTTTTATTTGCACAGTGAAGTGTTTCAAAGAGCTTGGATACAACAATAACACATCATTATGCTGAGGCACTATTGTGCCCTGCATGACAATAAGGACAGAGATGAATGCACTGAGAAAGACAGTAGGACTGTTGAAAAGTTAGTTCTTAAAAAAAAGGCTAAGTAGCGCAAGCACATTCACTGTAGTCACCTCAGTTTTATTATTTTTTTGCCTTATGATCATTGATATTTCTTAAAAGACAGTGCGTTTATTGAAATGAAAAAAATACACATTAAACCAATAATACCCTTGTAAAAATCAGCATGTTGTATACGTTTTGTCCACTAGAGAGCCTGGTAGAGAAAATGAAGTCCCACATGAGGCCTCGTCTATATGAGCCATTTTGATGAAAGGCCTCAAGTCCTCCAGAAAGCCTCATTTGGCCATCACTACTGGGTTGTACAGCACCTTCCTGAAACAAGGTTCCCCAACATCTCCGCATTACATTCATGCCCAGAAGCCAGGAACATGAGACAGGCAGTGATCTTCCACTATGACCACCCCACATAAGATAAGATAAGATAAGATAAGATAAGCCTTTATTAGTCCCACAACGGGGAAATTCCAGGATTGCAACAGCACAGGGATAGCAACACTCAGAGCAACAATCAGAAGGCAAGAAAAAAAGCAAGCAAGCAAGAGCAGCTAATATACATATGTACATATTACTATAAAATATATATATACACACACACAGACACACAGTGCAGAGCATTGTAGCTGGATGGAATAAATATATGAATATATAAACACACAGTGTGGAGCATTGTAGCTAGATGGAATAAATATGTAAATATATAAACACCCACAGTACGGAGCATTGCAGCTAGGTGGAATAAATATGTAAATATATAAACACACACAGTGCGGCGCAATGTAGCTAGATGGAATAATATGTAGATATATAAACACACAGTGCGGAGCATTGTAGCTAGATGGAATAAATATATAGATATATAAATATAAACACACCCAGTGCGGAGCATTGTAGCTAGATGGAATAAATATGTAAATATATAAACACACACAGTGCAGAGCATTGTTGCTAGATGGGATGAAACAGCACAACCGTCTATTTAGTTATCCTACATGGTATGATTATGTGCCCATACATATTCTCACTCTCCATAGCGACCGGTATTTTCCTAGTTGTATGCCGGAGGGGACCATTGTGTGAGTCTATTGCATCTTTTGCATTCAAAAAACTATTAGTTTGTTACGTCTTTTTGCTATCTCTGCGAGCAGCCCTGCTTAGGTTGTACAGTCTGACAGCCGTTGGTAGGAAGGACCTGCGAAACCTCTCGGTTGTGCACCTGGGATGATGTAGTCTGCTGCTAAATGAGCTCCTCGGTGCATTCAGTATGTCCTGCATAGGGTGGAACTCGGACTCCAGCAGAGATGACAGTTTAGCCACCGTCCTTCTCTCTCCTATCTCCTCCACCGGATCAAGGCGCTGCCCCAGGACAGAGCTAGCTTTCTTGATCAGTTTGTTCAGTCTCTTCCTATCGGCTGCAGTAATGCCACTGCCCCAGCAGACCACTCCAAAAGTGATGGCTGATGCCACCACCGTGTCATAGAATGTCTTCAGCAGCGCCTCTTGTACACCAAAAGACCTGAGTCTCCTCAGCAGGAACAGCCTGCGCTGTCCCTTCTTGTAGAGTGCGTCAGTATTGTGTGACCAGTCTAGTTTATTGTTCAGATGAACACCCAGGTACTTATAGGATGTCACCATCTCGATGTCTGTTCCCTGTATATTTACTGGTGCTGTGAGGGGTTGTCCTTGCCTGCGGCAGTCCACCACCAGTTCCTTAGTTTTCCTCGCGTTGATCTGGAGGCAGTTCCGATGGCACCAGTCCACGAAGTCCTGGATAAGCCCTCTGTACTCAGCTTCATCTCCATTGGAGATGAGGCCAACGATCGCAGAGTCATCAGAGAACTTCTGTAGATGGCAGTGTGTTGTGTTGTGTGAGAAGTCCGCAGTATAAAGAGTGAACAGGAAGGGAGCCAGCACCGTTCCCTGGGGGGCCCCCGTGCTACTGATGATCGTGTCGGACACACAGTCCCGGGTTCTCACAAACTGAGGCCGGTTCGTGAGGTAGTCCAGGATCCATGATGACAGGTGCTGGTCCACCCCTGCGCGCAGCAGCTTGTCCTTCAGGATCATCGGTTGGATGGTGTTGAAAGCACTGGAGAAGTCAAAGAACATGATCCTCACCATATTCCCAGGCTTCTCCAGGTGGGACAGAAAACGGTGAAGGAGGAAGATCACCGCATCCTCCACCCCAATGCCATGCTGGTAGGCGAACTGGAGTGGATCCATCGCTGGTTCCACCAGGGGGTGGAGGTGAGCAAGGAGCAGTCTCTCCAGGGTCTTCATCAAGTGGGACATCAAGGCCACCGGTCTGTAGCTGTTCAGGTCTTTGGGGTGGGAAGTTTTTGGTACAGGTACCACACAAGATGTTTTCCACAGCTGTGGTACCCTCCCCAGCTTCAGGCTCAGGTTGAAGATATACGTCACAATCCCACACAGCTGGTCTGCACAGGACTTGAGGAGCTTTGCGCTGATGCCGTCCGGTCCCGACGCCTTCCTCGCCTTGATCTTCCTCAGCTCCGTCCTCATCTGGGTCCTGGTTAGGGTCAGGATGGGGGGCTGTGTGTTGGGAGTGGGGGGGGTGTTGGTGGAGTGGGGAGTGGGCAGCAGGACTTGATTTCTTTAGAGGCAGCAGTGGTTGTTGTGCAGTCAGGGGGGAGGGCGGTTGGTCAAACCTATTGAAAAACAGATTCAGGTTGTTCGCCCACTCCCTGCCCCCCGTGGCCTGGGGGGAGGTATTCTGGAGCCCAGAGATGGTTTGCTCCATTGTCACAGGTCCAATCGAAATATCCAACAGAGCACAGCCAACAAATGGAAAAGTGAGGTTATTAGCAGCAGTCAATGTCATCCATGTTGAAGGTTCAGTCAGGTTCACACCCCTTTCCCCAAACAACTGACAAAATGTACTGTCCCTCAGCATTGTGACTTGAGAACCCATATCCAGAAGGCATGGGATTACCTCGCCCACCATGCTCACATTGATAACTGGAGAATTCCCGACCAGATCCTCCTGAGCGGGCTGGTCACTAGCTGCAACCTTAACAGGCCCCACAGTCGTTTGCTCTTGCATTGGGTTTAGTAGTTTAAAGTTGGCTGACCAGCTGCATTCTTGGTTTAGGGTTTTGACACTGTGTGCAGCACCTCTGGATGTGGCTGACTTTATGACACCATCGGCAGATTGGAAAACCGTGTTCATCATAATGGTTCTGGTCATAAGAAGAAGGACAGTAAACCTCTGACGCCGACTGTGGCCCTACTGAAGAGGTTGTGGCACTGGAATGTAGCGCTGATACGATTGCTGTGCATCTAGACCACCAGCAACAGAATGAGTCGAGTCTGTGACCGCTACATTCTTCAATTCTGCTTTTAAATCCTTAATCACCTCTGGGGCCATTATGGATACTTGGCTCTTGATCTCAGCACTCACTTCCTCCCTAATGTCCTTTTTCATCTGCTCTACATTGAGATTGGGTAGTCTCACCAAGTTCTTTCCTGTAGTTTGGTGACAGTGAACATCCGGCTCCATAATGCCTCTATCATCCCTGTTTTTGGCTTCTTCAACAGTCTCTGCAAAAGTCATGGTGGGGTTGGACCAAATTAACCCTTTCATTTCCCTTTGTAGAGTCCTCTCACTGATAGTGTTGATAAATTGGTCTCTGAGCAGATGGTCTATGTCTCCCAGACCAGTTGGATCCCTCTTCAATAATCTCTGAAACAGCTCCTGTAGCCTTAAAGATAAGTTAGCCACTGCTTCCCCAGGGTCCTGCCGACAGCTGAAACATAAAGAGTGAGGAACAGAGGTTGGCATTTTATCCCCATACAAATCATTCAACACTTGGAAAATCACAGCAGTTTTTCTCCAGGACTCATCCAAAATTAAAACATGTCTCTTGGCTTCCCCCTCCAAACAACTAATGACCACATCTGCTTGGGACTGTTCAGGTAAAGTGTATATGCTGTAGAGAGAATAGAACAAGTGAGACAACGAGCTGGATCAGGACAGACTTTATTTCTCTCTAACAGTTGAGTTGACAAGAATAGCTCCCAGGCCGCAGGGCATCTCTCTTTTATACCTTTAATGCCTTGCCTAGCGGCCTGGGGGCTCACACCTCAATACATGTTACAGACAAAGCCCGCAAGGTGCATTAGCATAACAGTCCGCTGGTGCCATGCTTCTTCCTTCTCCCAACAGCCAGCGTCTCCACTTCTTCTATTCTGTCTGGACCCCCTGTCAGCCTCGCTTCTCCTGGGACATCATCTCTGGGTGGAGAATGTAACACCTATGTCCCCCACAATGCGAAACATCATCTTCAGGTTGGCCTGCCAATCACCCAAATTTATGTCTGATTTTTTGCCAGTAAATTTTTGTCCTCCAATACTACCAGAAAAAAAATGGAGCCATAACAAATGCAAAATTGCTTCCCATGGTACCCTACTCCGAATTGCTTGGTGATCCTGAGAAGGACATACTGTTTATTCAACTTACTGGTAGCTTCACCCAAACACTATCCCACCGCCAGCCACCAAAAACGTAACAGGCTGTAAAAGCTCCCTAAACAATCTCCTCATCTGGGTGATGCACCTCAGTAAGGAACAACAGCAGCAAAGAGGGTTTAACAGATTTATTCCAATCACTGCCAGGAGGTGGAGCTAAAATTACATTTGCTGGGTTCTTTAAGAGTTATTCTAAAAGCACAAACACTACAACAAAACAAGCAGATAACAAAAGAAAACAACTCAATTCAAACCAACAAAATCCGTAAAACTCTCAATTACTAAGAAAACAGGGTTAAATACACTATCACAATAATCCAGCATTCAGTGATTTCCACTCCACACAACCAGACTCCTGACAGGGTAAAATCACACCAGTTTCCGATAAAAATTACTGGGCAGGCTAACCCCAAATATATTAAAAAAACAAACAAACAAACAAAAAAACAAACACAACAAGCAAGGGGGGAAAAATCAAGGCGTGCACACCCTGTCCGAGAGTGGCCAGGTTGGAGACAGACCACTAGAGATCCCACTTGGAATCGGCGCAGGTGAGGGCTGGACGGAACTCACCGTCGTGGAAGTGACGTGGAAAATGAGTTGACAGAAGGCAGTACTGGCATAATCTGGTTTGTGACTGATTCAGAATAGCAAGTAGTAGTGGGGGTTTGCCTGATGATGATGATGATGATGATGATGATGATGATGATGATGATGATGATGATGATATGGAAGTCAGTAGGAAGAGTACAGTTGGGAAGGGCAAGAAAGAAGGAAATGTGAAGCAGACTGACAAGCGGGAGCTGTCAGATGACGAGGAAAGACAGGAGGTGAGGAGGAAAACTGTGGCAAAAGAATTTAAAATTATTTTGAGGTTTAAACCAGGGCATGAAGTTACATCTTTGAGCCCGCTAGTTATAGCTAACGGATTAAGAAGTGCAATTGGAGATATAGAAATAGCCAAAGTATTAAGAGACGGAAATCTATTTGTGAAATGCAGAGCAGAGGAACAAAGCACTTCAGCTGCAGAGAGTGTGCAGGAAAGAAATTGCTAAGAAAGAAGTCACTGGGTTTGATGGTGTCAGGGGGGTGATACTCTGGAATTCCACTGGGGGAAAACTTAGAAGAACTTAAAAATGATTAAAGGAGGAACAGTTGCGGGCATTAGACCAGTACAAGCAGTTGGGAATGGGGAAAAGTTGGATAGCCCATCTGTGTTGCTGGAATTTAAAGACAGGGCTCTGCCAGACAAAGTATTTATTGGATAAATTATTTTTACTGTTAAGGCTTATATAGGTCTGTTATACTGTTAGGACTTAAATATAGGCATATGACATGATGTGGAAAGATGGATTGATTACGCTGGTCAACATCAAATTTATTGTCGAAGTTTTTTTAGCTGATTTAGGACAATTTTGATGTGCTGAATCCAAAAATCACATTGGTTTTGCTCAATCAGGTCAACTTTTTGAACTATGGCCACATGTTTTTTACGTCTTTGTTTACATGTACGGGTATTTTTGCTTTATATGATGCAAAATTCTTTTTTTATTTCTTGAAATTCTCTGAATTTTGAACAATGATGACAAAACATTCAATTTACATTTACTTACCTTTATCAGTGTCTACTATTCAACTTACAGTACAACTGTACAACTGCTGTACAACTGCTTACAACTTAGCATAAAAACCTGACCTGATTGAGAGAAAAAGGATGTCATTTTCGGATTCAGCGGTGCAAAATTGTCTTAAATCAGTTGAAAAAATACAGACAACTTACAAAAAAAATATTTTTGTTATGTTGTGTTATCAGACTTCATAAGCTAGGCATTAGAGGGAGAATGAAAAGATGGATTAAAAATTTTTGAGTGGCAGGAAAATTTTGGTAAGAATAGGGAAGCAGTAGCTCAAGTCAAGTAATAGAAAATGGAACCTCACAAGGCAGTATTATTAGTCCTATTTGTTCTCAGTCATGATCAATGATATTGTGACGTTTGCAAGGTTCACACAAAGAAAATGGAGCAAGATGGTTGTGATGAACAGGCTTTATTTACACACCACCGACCCCCAACTTAC
Source organism: Pholidichthys leucotaenia (assembly GCA_020510985.1). NCBI lineage: Eukaryota > Metazoa > Chordata > Actinopteri > Cichliformes > Pholidichthyidae > Pholidichthys > Pholidichthys leucotaenia. Next base: position 384,535,143 of record CM035838.1, read on the forward strand.
TTCTGAGGACACAGAGGAGGGGAGGTCATTCTCCCAGACCTCCGTTTCAATCATGGTTACACACACATGATACATCTTGCCCTAATCCTGCTAAACACTGCTGGGTCATTATAACGCAGTTATAATGACACAGCAGTATAACTCAGTAATAACACATTTAATACACACACACAGTAACGTTTTCATCTGGCAAAGCATGCTGGGAAATCCCTGCCCCCCTTAACATGGCCCCGACATTACACTGCCCCCCCCTGGACTGGTTTCTGTCCCCAGAAAATTCAAAGTCCACTTTCAGAAATCCAACGCGAGTCAGCCCGGTGCCGGGGCGGCATGCACGGGCCATCCAGTGTCCATCTGAGTCTCGGTCGGAATATCTGGTTGGGGTAGGGTTCCGGTTTGGCCACCAGCGGGCGGATAGACACATCTGACAGCCTCTGTAGGACCACGCACAGTCCCTTCCCTGGCAGCGGGAGTCCCAAGCCCGCTCCGGCCGACTCCCACCGCTGCCAGGTCTCCCAGGCGGCCGCTGGCCCGCGTCCATGGGTCCAGCCCTTGCCGCGCCTGGAAAATGGCCGGATCTTCGTCCTGCTCGCTCCGCTGCTGCGCGTCTGCTGCGCCGAGGGCCTCCGTAATGTCACCGAAAGGGAAAGCATCTGCGGGTGGCGGTAGGACTACGCACAGTTCCTCCTCTGGCAGCGGGAGTCCCATGACTCCCAAAGCTGCCAGGATCTCCCAGGCGGCCGCTGGCCCGCGTCCAGGCGTCCAGCCCCTGCCAAGCCCGGGAAAAGACCGGATCTGTCCTGCTCGCTCCGCTGCTGCTGCGCTTCAAAGGCCTCGGTGACATCACCGCCGGGGGAAGCATCTGCAGGAAGCGGCTTTTCCTCCGTCCATGCCACCTCGCTCTAATTTAACGTCGGCGAGGGGCCAGTTCGTCGTGCGCTGTGTGCGGGGCAGTACCATGCGATGTACCCTGGCTCTGTGCAGCGGAAGCCCCCCTTCCTCGCGTCACCACGGCTGTCTCCTTCGTGCACGCGCTGCCGTAGCTCCTCCTCCCACTCGCTCTCAGCACGGTGGTTTCCTCTGATGACCAGTCGTTCAGCGCGGCAGCCAACTCGACCTGGGCCAGGTGGTCATCCAACAAGTTCTCGCCGTTGTAGCGGGGAATCTTGGCCCGCTGCCGGATGGATGGGACGGTCACCTCCCGGTCGATTGCCGCTCCTAATCGCTCTGGAATCGCCAGCCCGTCCTGCCCTGAAAAGGGTGGGAAACGGGGCTGGTTTGCTCTGCTCGGCCCGTCGGCTCCACTGCTCCGTCCATCGTGGCGAACCTCTCCGGGGGCCGGCGTCTCAGCTCTACACTCCGTTCCCAGCCGAGCGATGAACCGCTCCTGCCGCTGGACCTCCGCCTGGATCCTCATCTTGCTCCATCTCCACTCCTGACACCAGTGTGACGTTTGCAAGGTTCACACAAAGAAAATGGAGCAAGATGGTTGTGATGAACAGGCTTTATTTACACACCACCGACCCCCAACTTACTTCTGAGCACACAGAGGAGGGGAGGTCATTCTCCCAGACCTCCGTTTCAATCATGGTTACACACACATGATACATCTTGCCCTAATCCTGCTAAACACTGCTGGGTCATTATAACGCAGTTATAACGACACAGCAGTATAACTCAGTAATAACACATTTAATACACACACAGTAATGTTTTCAACTGGCAAAGCATGCTGGGAAATCCCTGCCCCCCTTAACATGGCCCCGACGTTACAATATTTTTGTACAGTTAATAGTTCTGTTGGTGTCTCTGTTTGCAGACAATGATGTTATGTGGACAAGAAAAAGAAATCTATCATTTCTTGTTAAAAAAAAATTGCAGCAGGCGATTGATAAAGTTGAGGCTTGGGCAGTGGAATGGGGATTTAGGTTTTCTGTGGAGAAGACAGGCTCTTTTATTCACTAGGAAGACAGTAAACAGTCAAGTCAGTCTTAAAATGCATGATCAAGGACTTCCGGGAAGATGGCGGAGAGACATAACGCTTAAACAGAGAGCTCTCCCTAGTTGGATTAAAAATCTTTGGTAAATGGCCAACTTGACATAAATGGATCAATAAACCAAGGGATGAAAACACGAAGAAGCTGGGCACACGGACAAAAGCAGGGTAAAACTAAAGAATCCCTCTTCAACAACGCAGGAGAAATCGCTGAACACGAGGCCCAAAAAATCGAGGTGACTACAGCAGAGAAAATGGAGGACGCCAAACTCGATATTATGAACACTGGCTTCGCCAATATAAGTAAAGACATAAAAGACTTCAAGCGACAACTCCAACAGGATTTAACAGCTCTTAAGGAAGAACTGAAAAAAGAGATGAAGGAGGAAATTATGGGTCTCCGAAAAGAAATGGAACGCAAGCTAGCTGAAACCAAGGAGGAACTGCGCACTCAACGGACGTGTTTGGCAGAAGCACAGGCTCGAATATCAGAGTTGGAAGACTGAAAGACCGAGGCAAGCGAACGGCTGCAGACCCTGACGGCACAAACACAGAGGATGCAGGAAAAAATAACCGACATGGAGAGCAGGTCCAGGCGGAGCAATATACGCATCTTCGGGATTCCGGAGGGCATTGAAGGCAACTCGATGACGAAATTCATGGATCATTTCTTAAAAAAAGAGCTTGAGCTGCCCGATGAAACAGACCTGCAGATCCAACGAGCGCACAGAGCCTTGGCACAGAACCCGAATCCAAACTCTACACCCAGGTCAGTTGTGGAAAACTTTCTAAAATACGACATAAAGGAAAGAATCCTGACACAAGCATGGAAAAAAAAGATACGAGTCGGCGACAAACAGATATTCTTTGACCATGACTACCCGACAGAAATTGTGCAGCAGCGAAAGAAATATGCCAACATTAAAAAAATGCTGAAAGAGAAAAAAATTAGATTCCAAACGCCGCTAACAAAGATGAGAATTCATTGGGAGGACGGCGTGAAAACCTACAACACGGCCAGAGAGACAGCGCGGGACATGACGGAGCGAGGCTTTGTGGTGAGCGTACCGGAGGAAGCGGCTGGAGCAGCGGCGGCACAGAACGCATCGCGACAGCCGGAGTGGAGGCGAGTGAGCGGCAGAAGGCAGGAGACGGACGTGGCGCACCGGGCCCAAGAAAAACTGCAAGGCTTTCAACGGAAAGCCTAGATTATAACAAAGATTAAGAAGGACACAAAAGAAATGAAGGCCAAGAAGACAAGGTAAAAGAGAAACAAATGGCTAGGAGAGGTTTAAGTGATTTTTGTTGGACATTTCTAGACTAATGACTATTACTTGGATAGTAAATACAGGTGTAGGGAGGGCCCCTCACTCGGTGAGGACAATCCCTCCACCCACCAACAGGGACCAGTGGGCAGAAGAAAGGCCCAAAGTACGGAGGTCGAGATTTGTTAATGTGTTTTTGTACAAATATGTTAGTTTTGTTGTTAAAGGGGCTAGGAGCACAAGTTCAAAAAATGGAAAAACATGAATATGGTTAAAAATCTTAAGATAATGACACTAAACGTGAATGGTCTGAACTCACCTGTTAAAAGGGAAAGAATAATAAGAAAATTCAAGAAGGAAAAAGCCGAAATTATATTTATGCAAGAGACACATTTGAACAAGACAGAACATGAGAAACTAAAGAGATTTGGCTATAAGAACTCCTACTACAGTTCATTTAAGGGAGGAACTAAAAGGGGGGTTATGATACTAATTTTAAATAAAATACAATTTGAATGTGAAAAAGAAATCCAGGATAAAGAAGGCAGATATGTAATAATAAAGGGAAGAATAGATGGTATGCAGATCACATTAGTGAACATCTATGCCCCACCAGAAAGTGACAAGGGTTTTTTTCAACAACTGTTTGATCTCATAGCAACACATAGTGAAGGAGTCCTAATTTGTGGAGGAGACTTAAATGCCGTCATGGATCATGAAGTTGACACAACAAGTGTTAAGAAGACAAAAAACATGTAACAACGTTCATAAGAACCTCACTGGCAGAAATGGGTGTGGTAGACATATGGAGGGACCTGCACCCACTCGAAAAAGACTATACACATTATTCAGCAGTCCATAAAGTACACTCTAGAATAGATTACTTCCTTATGAATGAAGGTGACAGACACAGGGTGAGAAATTGTCGGATTGGAGGGGCAGAAATATCAGATCATAATCCTATATACATGGAAATATATTTAAACAATAGAAAACGACAAACAACATGGAAACTTAATGTAGGACTATTAAATGATGAGAAAATGAAAGAAAGAATAAAGGTAAACATAAATGAGTATATCGAGAATGATAATGGAGAAGTGGACCCAACAATACTATGGGATGCACTAAAAGCCATGTTAAGAGGTAAATTAATTGTTGAATCAGGAAAAGCAAATAAGTCTAAACTGGAATCATATGAACAAAGATGTGAGAGACTGAGGGAATTAGAACGTAAACATCAAAGCACAAATGACCCAAAAATATATCAAGAAATTAAGGAAGAAAAAATAAAGATAAAAGAAATACAAATAGATGAAATTGAAAGGAAAAATAGATATTTAAAACAAAAATATTATGAAACGGGGCCAAAGGCCACAAAACTGCTGGCAAAACGGTTAAGAAAACAACAAACAGTGAATAATGTATATAAGATTAAGGACCCCATCACAAATAAAACCACAGTTACCCCAGAAAACATCGAAGAAATATTCCATAAATTCTATCAAGAACTATACTCGCAACCTGAAGAGACAAATGTTAAGGATATTAAAAAATTTCTATGCACACTGGACTTGCCATCAATAGGAAACCAACAAAATGAAAAGCTAATAGCAGAAATAACGACACAAGAGATTAAAGATGTGATTAAGTCACTTAAAAACGGTAAATCACCAGGTAGTGATGGATACCCCTCTGAGTTTTATAAACTGTTTATAGAAGAACTCACGCCACAGCTCCTAAAGTCATTTAATTGGACATTAAACAACAACAAAATACCTCCATCATGGAACGAAGCCATTATTTCAGTTATTTTAAAGCCAGGGAAAGATAGGGAACAATGCGGAAACTATAGGCCAATCTCTTTATTAAATGTGGATTATAAAATATATATACAACAATTATCTGTAAACGAATAAAGACATTCTTGACGGAATTGATAGAGGATGATCAAACTGGTTTCATAGAGGGACGCCAAACACATGATAATATCAGGAGAACAATACATCTAATTAATCAAGTACATAAAGAAAAGAAAAGTGCAGTAATAATGAGTTTAGACGCAGAAAAAGCATTTGATAGGGCTAATTGGATGTTCCTATATAATGTGCTGGAACGCTTTGGATTTAACGAAAAATCAGTACAATGCATAAAGATACTGTATCAAAAACCTGTGGCAAGAATCAAGATAAACGGTAGCTTAACAGACAAAGTAAATATACAAAGATCAACTAGGCAGTGATGCTGCCTATCGCCCACCTTGTTTGCTCTGTTCATAGAGCCACTGGCTCAAGCGATGCGACAAAATAAGAAATTAAAAGGTGTAACAATAAAGGGAGCGGAACACAAGATTGGGCTATTTGCAGACAATATTATAGTTTACCTTGAACAACCAGATGAATCAATAATGGAAATGATGGACTTGATAGAAAATTTTGGAAAATTATCAGGATACAAGATAAACATAACAAAAACACAAATACTGACATTCCACTATAACCCTTTAAACCAGATAACTGATAAGATCAAACTAAACTGGAAACAAAAAGAAATAAAATACCTTGGAGTGAACATACCTAAAGATTTAAGCAAAATCTATAAAGCAAACTATGATAGGTTAGAACAAGAAATAAAAAAAGATATTGATAGATGGTCAATCTTAAATATGGATCTGAATTCAAAAATTAAGACAGTCAAAATCAGCATACAACCTAGACTGCTTTACCTCTTCCAGGCTCTACCAACAGAGATTCCTGGTGCCCAGTTCTCAAAGTGGGACAGGATGATATCGAGATTTGCTTGGGGAGGTAAAAAGCCAAGAGTGAAATACAAAACTCTCCAATTACCAAAAGAGAAAGGAGGCATGGGTCTACCGAGTCTAAAGGAATACTACTACTCAGCACAAATAAGATATATCATATGTTGGTGCAATGGAGCATATGAGGCAAAATGGAAAGAAATGGAAAAGGAAATTGAGGGACTCCCAGTACAAAGCATAATAGGAGATAAGGATGCATATAAGCAAATCAAACAAATAGACCCAATCACTAAATTTACTTTAGAACTGTGGTATAAAATAGTACAAAAGTATAATATAAAGGAGGACATAAAACTATTGAAATGGGTAGCATTTGACAGTCAGTTTGAACCGGCAAAGCAAGATAGGGGATACAAAAATCTGGTGCACAAGGGAATCACAGCATGGGGCAATATCGGAAAAAAAGATTTCGGGAGTTTTGTAAACATGAGAAGAAAATTTAAACTAGAAAAATCTGAATTCTTCAGATATCTGCAGATGAGAGATTATTATATGAGGAAGATTAGGCATAACCTCCACACAGATGTGAGCGAGATTATACAATTCATTTTAAGCTCGTATGCAGGAAATAAAATAAGAATTATTTCAAAGCTATATCAGAAACTTACGGCAAACAAACATTCAAGTAACAATATAAAAGAGAAATGGGAGAAAGAGCTAAATTTAAACATAACAGAAGAAAACTGGTGAGAAATATGGAAAACACAACACACATCAACAAGTTCAAGGACATGGAGGGAATTTGGATGGAAAAACCTGATTCGCTATTTCATTACACCACAGATTCAAAGAAAATATACAAATACCCAATCTATATGCTGGAGGGGCTGTGGGGCTCAAAATGCAGACCACTCACATATGTTTTGGAAATGCTGCAAAATCTCATCATTCTGGAAATCTATACATGTGACAATACAGAGGATATTAGGATATAATATACCAATGAACTGTAACTTGATGTATTTATGTGATCTTAAAAGAGACAATGTAATACAGGCTGAGGACAGATATCTAGTTAAAATCTTGCTGATTGCATGTAAAAAAACAATCACAAGAAAATGGCGATCAGAAGTTCTTCCTGACCAAGAGCAATGGACTGACATTGTTGAGGATATACGTTTAATGGAAAAACTAACATATCGACAAAAAATGCAAGAAGGACAATATGAAAAAAAAAATGGTGGAAATGGACACAATACAAAGTGCAACAACGAGACAGAAATTGAAAGAATAACCAAAGACACTGGAAAAACCAGAAGAATTAAGAGATGGAAACTAAAAACTTGATGCTCCAACATTTGTCCCCCCCCCCTTTTTCTTTTTTTTTTCTTTCTTCCTCTAGCTCCTTTTTTTAAATATAGAGACTGTGATCTGAATGTAATACGTATGATGAAAAATGAATAAAAATCAAAGTTACAAAAAAAAATGCATGATCAAAACATAGAAACAGTTGAGTGCTTCAAGTATTTGGGTGTGTGGTTCGACAAGAGTTGTTCTTGGAATATTCATGTTGAGAAAACTGTGACAAAATGTAAGAAGATTTTAAATATTATTAGATGTTTGAGGGGAAGAGAATGGGGAGCAAATAGAGGTGCTTTAAAAACATGATATGTTGCTTTAATTAGGTCAGTGTTTGATTATGGGTGTATCATGTATGGATCAGCTTCAGAAACACTATTGAAAAAGTTCAATACAATTCAATACCAAGCTCTGAGATTGTGCTGTGGGGCCATAAAAACTACTCCAGTAGCAGCGCTCCAGGTGGAGATGGGTGAGATGCCTCTGGAGTTGAGAGGAACTCGGAGAGCAGCTACATACTGGATCAACATCAGAGGATTTAGTGACAGCCACCCAGTGCACAATGTAATGAAGCCTTATCAAGAGAAGGAAAAGAGGCAAATGAGAAGTTTTGGATGGATAATAGAGAATAAAATCAGGGAGCTAAGAGATGCTGATAAAGAAGTATGCCCAACAGTCCCTCTTTCTGCAGAACCACTATGGTGTCTGGAAGAAGTAAAAGTGGATTTTAGATTATTAACAAAAGACAAAAGAGGGAGGATAAACAAGAATGAGGTCAATAAATATTGAGACAGTAATTTTCCTGACTTTATAAAGATTTATACAGATGCATCTAAATCAACAAAGAATATTGTGGGAATAGCATTCATCATTCCAGAATTAGAAGTCATGAAGAAGGAAAGGGTTAATGATGACTTAGCTGTGTATACTGGTGAGCTTTTAGCAATCTTTTTGGCACTGAGTTGGGTGGAAGAAGTGAAACCCAGAAAGGTTTTGATAGGGTCTGATTCTAGCAGTGCAATGGAGAGTATTAGGCAAATGCATTCAGAATCAAGACAGAATTTGGTAATGGAAACTGTACATTCAATACTGAGAATTTCAAAGGCAGGCATGGATATTGGGCTCATCTGGATTCTGGCACACATTGGAGTGGATGGGAATGAACAAGCAGATAAATATGCAAAATGTGCAACTATGAAGAGACAAATTAGTAGGAATGTGAAATATAGCAAGGCAGAGGTCAAGGGCATTATTAAAACACAAATTAAAAAGAAGTGGCAGGAAGAGTGGGATAGAGGAAATAAAGGACGGAGTTTGTATGGCATACAAAAGAAAGTAGGGGAAGCTAGAGAAGTTCACAGGAGTAGAAAGTAGGAGGACATCATACCTAGATTAAAGATTAGGTCATACAGGTCTGAATACTACATTAGTTATAATGAAAAACACCCAAATGGAAACTGTGATTATTGTGGAAACAACGAAACGACACTGTTCAAAGTATCAGTTAGCCTGGTCAACACTGGTGGACAATCTATACAGGAACAAAATGCAGCTCAATATTAAAGAGATTTTACATCGAAGTTCAGGGGATGTGGTCTATAAGGCAGTATTTAGGTTCATAAGGACAACAGGTTTAATTTCAAGGCTATTTGAGGGTAATGCCATTCTGAATCACACTCCATTCCAGAAGGTGGCGGTAATGCACCTATAAGCTGTTTGCCAACCTCCAAAAACCAACAACAGAAGAAGAGACTCCAATAAGCGACTTTCACATCTCGGCTCGCGCAAAGCATCATAGGAACGTGGCAACCAAACATGCTCTATCGATACATTTAATTTATGGAAAGTTCCTGATCTACGAGCATATTGTATGCGTAGAGGTCTTCCCGGTTATACACACAAATGCAAGGATAAACTAGTTGCGCTTGCATTCGCGGCCACTGCAGAAATTGGCCAAAATGGGCCCCCTGTATGTACGCTGACATAGCAGATTTTTTGTTGTCAAAGGACCAAGCACCCTTACTTACGAGACTCCAAAATGACTACAAAGAAGGTAAGCGAGTGGTTTGACTGCTCAACTATGGTTTTGTCACTCTGAGTAAATTTCACCACAAGGCATAGCCTGCTTACTTAGATCTATAGGTCGATACTACTATAGTTTAAGTACCACACATTTTCATCCATCCATCCATCTTCTACCACTTTTCCGGAGGTCCGGGTCGCAGAGGCAGCAGTTCAAGCAGAGAAGCCCAGACTTCCCTCTCCCCCGCCACCTGCTCCAGCTCTTCAGAGAGGATACCAAGGTGTTCCCAGACCAGCTGGGAGACATAGTCTCTCCACCGAGTCCTGGGTCTGCCCCGGGGTCTCCTCCCAGTGGGACGTGCCTGAAACACCTCAAGTGGGAGGCGTCCAGGAGGCATCCTAATCAGATGCCCATACCACCTCAACTGACTCCTTTCAATGTGGAGGAGCAGCGGTTCTACTCTGAGCCTCTCCCGGATGACTGAGCTCCTCACCCTATCTCTGAGGGTGAGTCCAGCAATCCTACAGAGAAAGCTCATTTCAGCCGCTTGTATCCGCAATCTCGTTCTTTCGGTCATTACCCAAAGCTCGTGACCATAGGTGAGAGTAGGAACGTAGATTGACTGGTAAATCAACAGCTTTGCCTTAGAACTCAACTCCCTCTTCACCACAACAGACCGGTACAACGTCCGCATCACTGCAGATGCTGCTCCAATCCGTCTGTCGATCTCTCGCTCCATTTTCCCCTCACTCGTGAACAAGACCCCAAGATACTTAAACTCCTCCACTTGTGGCAGGAGCCTGTCCCCAACCCAGAGAGGACAAGCTTTCTAAACTGGCTTTTGGTACATTTTCAATGATTTGCAATTTTATTTTATACCAGCCTACTTATCAATGGCCTTAATTACATGTGTGTGTAGATCAAGCTTCATTACCAATATACAAAGAACTATATCCTAGATCCAGGCCTGCCTGTCCGTACCTACTACTTCAGGGTTTAGACTCATGTCAATTAGGCTAGAACTTGAACAATACACAACACTATTTAATTATGTTATAATATAAGATGAAGGGGGAGGAGGAGGAGGAGTGAGCCAAGCGGGAGGAGGAGGAGCGTCAGAGAAGGCTGGAGGAGTTGGAGCAGCAGCGGCAGGAGCAGGTATAACAAATCAAACCTCTTTATGATCATCATTACAGATGGGTAGCACAGTCAGGAACTGTTCAGCATCCTGAACTGCAAATGCTGAAATGTGAGCGGGCCAAGGGCAGAACCCTGAGGAACACCATTGCCAACATGGCTGATGGCTTTATCTAGAAGATGTACAGGTTAAAGGTCAGGTTAAAGGTCCCGTTGACTTCACTTTTCCCACATGTTGACAGCTCCTACAGATCTTAATGAAATGGCTGTGACATGTTTAGTTTTAATCATGCTTAATTATTTAATTATTGCATCATCCTTGTGAATCAACTTTTACAGCCTTCTTCAGAATAGTTTGTTTCAAGAAAAAGTTGTAAAGTTGTAAGATTTAAATGGTTGTACAGTTGGAAGATAAAGAAAAAAGTTGTAAAGTTGGAAGACAGGAAAAATTATAAAGAGTTGGATGACAAGGAAAAAAATGTAAAGTTGGATGATGGAAAAAGTTGTAAAGGTGCGAACTGGAAACAGATGTAAAGTTGTGAGCTGGAAACAGATGTAAAGTTGCAAGACTGGAAAAAGTCATAAAGTTGGATGACGGGGAAAGTTTTAAAATTGGATGATGGGAAAAGTCGTAAAATTGGATGACAGGAAAAGTCGTAAAGTTGAATGACATAAAAGTCATAAAGTTGGATAACGGGAAAAGTCGTAAAGTCGGACAACAGGGGAAAAGTCATAAAGTTGGATGACAGGGAAAAGTCCTAAAGTTAGATGATGGGAAAAGTCGTAAAGTCGGATGACACAGAAAAAGTCGTAAAGTTGGATGATGGGAAAAGTTGTAAAGGTGTGAACTGGAAACAGATGTAAAGTTGCAAGACTGGAAAAAGTCGTAAAGTTGATGGGGAAAGTCGTTGTTAGGCCATAAATCATCATATTGCTGTTTGTTTTGTTTTGTTTTTCCTTTTCCTCAGCCTTTAGTTTTTCTGCTCTACTTTTGTTGGGTGTATTTTAGGAATTTTCCATGTACAGAGTCACAAGAGGGCAGTGTGGAGCAGTTTGGTTGTTGGTGTGGCAGTTCAACAGACAGAGGCTTCATTAACCAGTTCACTTGAGCAGCTTGGACTTGTTTGCTCAGTGTTGCAGAGAGCAGGGTTCCTTGGTGACCACAGAGACACAACTGGTGAGATTTATGTTTTATCTTATTTAAGGTAATTTTGGCATTAATAATGCAACATATGAGGAAAAGTGTGCAATTTGAGTTTATATTATTTTTTTGTCAGGTCAGGCATTGGCTTGCTTGGTACCGGATAACCATGAAAACCGGTACTACCTGTCTCATGGGTTGGGCTGTCGGTGACTCAACCGGCATCCCCACCCTTCCGAGGGCATGGAGGGTGAAACAGGGCATCCTGGCAGAACTAAAAACAATATCTGCCACAAGTCTGTGGTGGACCACTCCCAGTTACACGGGGTGAGACTGGACATCCTGGCAGATAAACACATCTGTCGCAAGATCTGTGGTGGACTGTGCCAGTCGGTGCATTGTGACATGCACTACACAAAGAGCAGAGATAAACAAACCTATCATCTGGTCAGTCACTGCAACAGATACTGGAGTCAGTTTGTCTTGGCTTGTCCTTGCCACTGATAATACCTTTATCTGCCAAGAATGTGCTGCTAGTCCAGCAAAAGCTAGCAGTACTCAAATACTTTGCAAGCAGTTTCATGAAATGGTCAATCAGAAAGCAACTCATACCGGCTCGGATGTCGCCCGGGCTTACAAAGTCCACGCTGATCTGTTCACACTCCGACAGGCAGCAAAACTAATGCACTCTGTTGGACAGAACAACATCAAAGCACCCAGAAAGACAGACTGCGCTTGTGGCCCTGGAAATGAACAGGTACAATGTAGACATAGCTGCACTTAGTGAAACAAGATTGTCTGGATATGACAGCTTGGAAGACCATGGGTACATCTTCTTTTGGAGTGGGAGATCAACTCAAGAAAGGAGAGAAGCAGGAGTGGGCTTTGCAGTTAGAAAGGAGACAGCAGCAATGCTTGATGAGGAACCGGTGCCAATCAACGACAGGATAATGACTATGAAACTCCCACTGCAGCAGAAGATGTATGCCACACTCATCAGTGTATATGCCCCAACAACGACCAACACAGAGGAGGCGAAGGAAGAGTTCTACAGTGATTTACGTGAGACTATCAGGCCTGTACCGACTGATGACAGGCTGATACTCGTTGGAGATTTTAATGCCAGAGTTGGTTCGGACACTGAGAAATGGAAAGGAGTGCTAGGCAGTCATGGAGTAGGCAGGTGCAATGCTAATGGAGAACTTCTACTTGCACTATGTTCAGAGTACAACCTTGTGATAACCAACACTCTATTTAAGCACAAGGACACACACAAGAAGACATGGATGCACCCACGATCCAAGCTCTGGCACTTATTAGACTATATCATATTCAGGCAGAGAGACATAAGGGATGTATTGAACACCAGAGCAATGAGAGGCGCGGACTGTGGTACTGATCATGTTATGCTGAGATCTAGATTAAGGATTTGGAGACAAAAACAGCACTGCAGGACAAATGCGAAGCCACCACAGAAGCTAAACAATAGTGCACTGAAAGGCCAAAAGAAGCAGGAAGATCTTACACAGGAAATGGATGAAAACTTGAAAGACTGGGACAGCAACAACTCAGAGAATGAAATAGAAGAGAAATGGGCAACACTGAAGGATACAGTGTATCAGACTGCGAGTGATGTATTAGGCCACCCTGAGAGAAAACATCAAGATTGGTTTGATGAGCATGATAAACACCTGAAGAAAGTACTAGGAGCAAGGAATACAGCTAGGCAGGAAAACCTACAGTGTAACTCAAGGTCGAAGAAGAAGAAATACTCAAAGGCTCAGAGTGAGCTACAGAAGTACACCAGAGAGATGAAGTCCAACTGGTGGGATGAAAAAGCAGAGGAACTTCAAACTGCAGCAGACAGGAAGGACATGAAAACATTCTTCACAGGTTTGAGAGAAATCTACAGCCCTAAACCAAGAGGATTGATCCAACTAAAGGCTATGGATGGTGAAACTGTCACGGTGGCCCTCGCGAGCCACCATAAGACACCAGCAGTCACCGGCGAGTTGCAGTGATGTTTTATTGAAGGGGTGAAGGAACAGAGGATAATACACACGACAGTGCGGGTAGGATAATCACAGGATAACTTATAGGGCAGATGTGACGTTCAGTCAGGAAGTATCACAGGTAGCATAACAGACGGTACATGACAGAAACAGTTTTGCAGGAGAAAGACAAGATCCTGGACAGATTTGCAGACCACTTTGACCAAATACTAAACAACCCTGGAGATCTCACTGAAGAGGCTAAAGAAGCTCTAGAGCAGTGACCAGCTGTATCAAGTCTGGCTGAACCACCAAATTTTGATGAACTAATGGCAGCTATCAGGACAACACAGGATGGTAAAGCTCCAGGAAGGGATGGAATTCCAGCAGAAGTGTGGAAATTTGGTGGTGTTCAGCTGACCAACTGCCTGCACAAGCTCATCCAAGAGATATGGGATGCCCAGAAAGTACCTCAAGACTGGAAGGATGCAAGTATTGTGCCTTTGTTCAAGAAAGGTGACAGGAAAGATTGTGGAAATTACCGAGGTATATCACTGCACTTGTTCAACGTGGCACAGTTTAAAGCCAAGAGTAAGATATCGATAAAGGTAGTAAGAGAAATGCTCTTTGCCGATGACTGTATACTGATGATTCAGTTGTTGTCAGTCTCCTCCAGGATGGTGAGAGTGGCCACGGCCCAGTAGTTGATGATTTTGTTCACTGGTGTGAGGATTTCTACCTGCAGCTGAATACGACAAAAACTAAAGATATGATTATTGACTTTAGGAGGAAAACTCCCAGGCACGAAGTCACTGTACTAAAAGGCCAGACCACTGAATGTGTACAATCCTTAAAATATCTTGGGACGATTATTGATAGTAATTTAAACTTTGAAGAGAACTGTGAAAGGGTGTGCAAAAAGGGTCAGCAACATTTGCATTGTTTAAGGAAACTTGCACGCTTCCAAATTGACCAAACCATAATGACAATGTTTTATCGGGCTTTTATTGAATCTGTTTTATCCTTTTCTTTAGTGTCATGGTTTGGTCAGATAAAACTGAAACAGAGGAAATCCTTAGACCAAGGAGTTAGATGGTCCCGTCGTTTGCTTGGTGAGTCCACAGCTGAGCCTGACATCCCTGTACACCAGACAGGTACAGAGGATTGCTACCTCCATTTTAAATGATGACTCCCACCCTTTGCACTGCCACTTTCAGCTTCTTCCCTCCAGACAGAGGTTTGCTGTCCCAAAATGTAAAACCCAGCGCTACAAAAACAGCTTTGTTTGTCATCATCCTCAGCTGCGCACACACCAGCAGGTGATAATCAACGGGCTTTAAAAGCCAGAACCTCAGACTGCTCTGCACGGAGTCGTCTGTCGCCTTTGCCTAGCAATGCGTCGAGGATACGACCTCAAGCCAGAGCCAAAGCCAAGTCATCAAGCCAAGCCACGTCAAGTAAGAAACCTTTTCACTCATCCTCTCCTAGCCTTCTCCCCTGTGCACAGGTGGACCTCCCTGGCGGCGGACCTACCTCCCCTGCTGACGGGACGCCAGCTCTTCCACCTCAGAGTGCCTCCTCACCACCTCAGCGTCGAGCACCACGAGCACCACGCCGCACGGGCACTCGGAGCCAGCAGGATTCTCTCTGTGGCGCCTGCAAGTAAGCATCACAAGCTTCAGCTTCCTATTCTTGTGGACAGTAGTAATCTCCTGTGCTTGTGTGCTCCAGGGTTGCCAGGTTGCCGCAGGAAACGCTCAGCTCCAGTGACCAGACAGCCACACACTCATTCACTCACTCACTCACCCAACACTCACTATCTTAATCAATAAATAATTGTCCACTATCTACTCGTGCCAGCGTCTGTCTTCTGGGTCCCTAATCATGTCAGTACGACTCCGTCAAGATGACCCAGCTGACAGTGCGCTGGCGCGCCGTCTAAACACTCTTAGCGCCCGAGTAGATATGATTTCACATCAACAGACAGTTATTTTGAATCAATTAACTCAGGTTAACAGCCGGCTGGACCGGCTGGAAGGACTCCAGGCGTTCCCCCCAACTGCCGGGGCATCTCCAGCCCCCGTAGCCTCTCCCACTAGCCAAGTTAATCAACCATCTTTACCTCGTCTCACTCCCGTGCCAACCCCCGCCCTCTTCAGCGGAAAACTCGGGGAAGTGCGAGGTTTTTTGCTCCAGTGTGAATCGGTGTTTCACCGCGTCCCGGGAGATTTTGCCACTGACCAAAGCAAAATTGGGTATATCTCCAACCTGCTGGGGGGTAGGGCATTAGACTGGGCTTATACAGTTATGGTTAAACCTAATTATCCCTTTTTGACTTACCAGCAGTTCATGGCAGAGTTCATGGAGGTATTTGATCATACAGACCGGGGCGCGGTGCTAACCGAACGGCTGCTAAGCCTTCGGCAGGGCAGTAGATCTGCCGCCGATTACACCATAGACTTCCAGGTATTGGCCGCTGAGATTGGGTGGGGGGAGCCAGCGCTTTGTGGTATCTTCCTCCGCAGTCTTAGCTCAGAGCTGAAAGATGAGCTAGCGGCACGGGACAAACCAGACAGGTTAGGGGAATTAATTTCCCTCACCATCAGCTTGAATAGTAGGCTACGGGAGCGAGCAGCCGAACGAAAGACAGCCAGCCGTTTGAGTAAACCCCGCCCTCGCTCCGCTAGGTCCCCTCTCCTCACTCTGCCTTCATCAGAGGAACTTCCGGAGCAGGAGGATATGGTCATCGGACAATCGGGAGTTTCAGCGGCTGAGAGACAGCGCCACAGGGATCTGGGCCTTTGTTTTTATTGTGGCAATGGGTCTCATGGGGTTGCTGAATGTCCGAACCAGTTAAAAAGGGGAGGTCCGTGGATCACAGTAGGGGGATTCACGGACGAAAAACAGAAAAAGCCCCTCACTAGTTGCCGTATCCCCATTAGGTTACTTCACAAACGTAAGGAACATACAACACATGCCTTAGTTGACTCTGGAGCTGAGCAAAACTTCATCTCCAGAGACCTGGCAACCCAGATGGGCCTCAGCTGTCAACCTCTGTGCCCTCCTGTCAATCTCGTCACGTTGTTGAAGACGTCACTGACCTCTGTTTCCCACCAGACGGTCCCCGTGTCAGTGATAGTCTCTGGGAACCACCGGGAGGAGATTCGCTTCTTGGTATTACCCATCTCCTCCTCCCCTGTAATCCTGGGGTACCCATGGCTTCGGCTTCACAACCCCACCTTTGATTGGCAAGCTGGGAGTATTACTGCTTGGAGTTCCTTCTGTTTGAGTGCCTGCCTCCAATCTGCGGCGTGTGCTCCCTCGGTTTCGGTGCCTCCTCCTTCGACACCACCCCCGGACCTGTCCATGGTACCAGAAGTCTACCACGATCTGGGGGCGGTGTTCAGCAAGTCACGGGCGCTGTCCCTTCCCCCTCACCGTCCTTATGACTGTGCGATCAATCTCAGAGCAGGGGCCCCTCTCCCGGCAAGCCATCTATACAGCCTGTCCGCCCCGGAATGCGAGGCTATGGACACATATATTAAGGAGTCCCTTAGTTCCGGGATTATTCGTCCTTCGTCCTCGGCTGTGGGTGCAGGTTTCTTCTTTGTGGGAAAGAAGGATGGCTCGCTGCGTCCCTGCATCGACTTCCGAGGGCTCAACGAGATCACCATAAAGGACAAATATACGCTGCCGCTGATGAACACGGCCTTTGACTCTTTCCAGGGGGCGTCCTGGTTTACGAAGTTGGACCTGCGGAACGCCTACCACCTGGTGCGCATCAAGGAGGGCGACGAATGGAAGACGGCTTTCCGGACCCCAAGCGGCCACTTCGAGTATCTGGTGATGCCGTTTGGGTTAACCAAAGCTCCGGCCGTCTTCCAGCGTCTGATAAACGACGTCCTCCGGGATTTCCTCAACTCCTTCGTGTTCGTCTACCTTGACGACATCCTCATCTTCTCACGCATGTTGGAGGAGCACCACGTGCATGTGTGACAGGTCCTGCAGCACCTCCTGGAGAACCAGCTGTTCGTCAAAGCTGAAAAATGTGAGTTCCACACTGATAAAACCTCTTTTCTTGGGTTTATTATCGCCCGCAATCAGGTGCTTCCCGACCCAGCCAAGGTCAAGGCGGTGGTGGATTGGCCCACGCCCACGTCCAGGAAACAGCTACAGGGGTTCCTGGGTTTTGCCAATTTCTACCGACAGTTCGTGCCGAATTTTGGGAGCATCACCCGCCCCCTGACCACTCTCACGTCCCTTAAGGTGCCTTTTCGTTGGAGTGAGGAGGCTGCCATGGCGTTCGGGAGGTTAAAGGAGGAGTTTGCTTCGGCCCGCGTACTGACCCAGGTGGACCCAGCGCTGCAGTGCCTCGTGGAGGTGGATGCCTCGGATTCGGAAGTTGGGGCCGTTCTCTCCCAGCGTTCTCCGGTGGATGGCAGGATCCGGTCATGTGCGTACTTCTCCCACCGCCTGACACCCGCAGAGAGAAACTACTGCATAGGAGACAGGGAGTTGCTGGCCGTAAGACTCGCCCTGGAGGAGTGGAGGCACTGGTTGGAGGGGGTTGCCCAGCCGTTCGTCGTCTGGACAGATCATTGTAACCTTGAGTACCTCCGGACGGCCAAGCGGTTGAATGCACGCCAGGCCCGCTGGTCCCTTTTCTTCGGCCGGTTCAATTTTACCATCACCTACCGGCCGGGGAGCAAGAATGGCAAGCCTGATGCCCTCTCGAGGCAGTTTGACGCACAGTCCACCGAAAATCAGGAGGAGACCATCCTGCCGTCGTCTTGTGTGGTGGGTGCGCTGTCTTGGGAGATCCGGGACAAGGTCAGAAGAGCACAGGAGACGGAGCCTGACCCGGGTGGGGGGCCCCCGGGCCGTCTGTTCGTCCCTCTTTCTGTCAGGAGCCAGGTGATTCAATGGGGTCACGCGTCCAAACTGGCGTGCCATCCGGGAGTTGGCCGAACCACCGATCTTCTCCAGAGAGCCTTTTGGTGGCCAGGGTTGAGGAAGGACATCAATAACTATGTCCGGGCCTGCGCCCAGTGCGTCACTGGGAAATCATCATCATCCCCTGCATGGTGGGCTGCACGGTGGCGCAGTGGTTTAGCACTGCGGCAGCACAGTTTACCCTCGGCCGGGGGATCGCGGGGATCATGAGATCGTGGGTTCGATCCCAACCCCGACCAACAGTGAGCTGTGTGGAGTTTGCATGTTCTCCCCGTGTTGCGTGGGTTTACTCCGGGATTTCTCCGGTTTCCTCCCGCATACCAAAAACATGTAGGTTTAGGGCGCTCGCGCACGCAGCGACCGACAGCTGGTGGCTTGTCACCAGACTGCAAACCAAATCTACCTACGGGTACAAATAAGTAACAAAAAAAAAAAAAAATCCCCCCCGGCGGGTCTTCTTCACCCTTTGCCTGTCCCTTCTCGCCCCTGGTCCCACGTGGCCATGGACTTTGTAACCGGCCTGCCCCCCTCTGGTCATTTTACGTCAGTTCTGACAATAGTGGACCGTTTTTCCAAGACAGCTCACTTTGTGCCTCTCCGGGGGCTGCCTTCGGCGCGGGAGACGGCGGACCTTCTTGTTCAGCATGTGGTCCGTCTTCACGGAATCCCGGCTGACATCGTATCGGATCGAGGACCACAGTTTGTATCCCAAGTCTGGAAGGCATTCTGCACGGTGCTGGGGGCCACGGCCAGTCTCTCCTCTGGGTACCACCCGCAGAGCAACGGTCAGTGCGAGCGGGCTAATCAGGAGCTGGAGGCTGCGCTCTGCTGTGTCATCTCCTCCTGCTCCTCTTCTTGGAGCACGTTTCTACCCTGGATTGAGTACACCCATAACACCACAGTGTCCTCTGCTACGGGGATGTCCCCTTTCAAGGCGTCTCTGGGGTTTGATCCACCACTGTTCCCTGAGGAGGAGAAGGAGGTAGCGGTTCCTTCAGTGCAGGTCTACGCCAGGCTTTGTCGGCGGATCTGGTCCATCACCCGCAGAGCCCTCCTAAGGACTACGGAACCTAACATCCAGGTGGCCAACCGCCACAGGAGGCCCGCCCCGGACTATAAGGTGGGTCAGAAGGTTTGGTTGTCCACTAGGAACATCAATGTGCTGGCCGAGCGCTTCATCGGCCCTTAAGTGATTTCTCATGTTATCAACCCTGTGTCTGTGCGCCTTGCTCTCCCCTCTTCCATGCGCATCTGCCCTACCTTTCACGTCTCCCAGGTCAAGCCATACATCGCCGACCCTCTGTGCCCGCCCCCTGCGGCTCCTGCCCCCCCCCCCGAGGATGATCGATGGCCATCCGGCTTGGGGATGACTGCCATCTTGGATGTCCGCCGGCGGGGTCGGGGCCTTCAGTATTTGGTGGACTGGGAGGGGTTTGGTCCTGAGCATCGCTCCTGGATTCGCCCAGCGTTGATCCTCGACAAGCAGCTGATCCGCGATTTTCATCGGGCGCATCCGGGTAGGATTGGGCAGGTGCCTGGAGGCACCTCTAGAGGGGGGAGTACTGTCATGGTGGCCGCTGGGCCGTCATCATCATCCTCAGCTGCGCACACACCGGCAGGTGATAATCAACGGGCTTTAAAAGCCAGAACCTCAGACTGCTCTGCACGGAGTCGTCTGTTGCCTTTGCCTAGCAATGCGTCGAGGATACGACCTCAAGCCAGAGCCAAAGCCAAGTCATCAAGCCAAGTCACGTCAAGTAAGAAACCTTTTCACTCATCCTCTCTTAGCCTTCTCCCCTGTGCACAGGTGGACCTCCCTGGCGGCGGACCTACCTCCCCTGCTGACGGGACGCCAGCTCTTCCACCTTGGAGTGCCTCCTTACCACCTCAGCGTCAAGCACCATGAGCACCACGCCGCACGGGCACTCGGAGCCAGCAGGATTCTCTCTGTGGCGCCTGCAAGTAAGCATCACAAGCTTCAGCTTCCTATTCTTGTGGACAGTAGTAATCTCCTGTGCTTGTGTGTTCCAGGGTTGCCAGGTCGCCGCAGGAAACGCTCAGCTCCAGTGACCAGACAGCCACACACTCATTCACTCACTCACTCACCCAACACTCACTATCTTAATCAATAAATAATTGTCCACTATCTACTCGTGTGAGCGTCTGTCTCCTGGATCCCTAATCATGTCATTGTTCCTGCTGCTGTTAAAGAGTTGAACAGGATGTAACAATATATTGCACATAATTTAGTTACCTATTTATTAATTTGATTTTATATTTACTTATTTTTGTAGGTTTTTTATTTGGGTTCTAAATGTTTTATTGGGTTTTAGACTTTTGAGTTTTTAACCTCTTTGACTAGTCTTTAACTTTTTAATATGACCCTTCTCTCTTATCTCCTTGTTTTTTTCTCTTATCTCTTTGTCTTATGTCCTGATTGGTGAAGCCTTGAGTACTTTTATCATGTTTATAGTCAACTACATGTGTGCCTGTGTCTGTGTTCATGTTGAATGTAATTGTGGTTTGTAAATATGGATGTCACCTGACTGCAAAACAAATCTACCCACAGGTACAAATAAAGTAACCTGAACCTGAATCTGAAGTGCTCTAGTGTTGCACACAGTGTGGAAGATATGCAATCTTTAGTGGAGAAATTTGCAAGAGCAGCTAGCCAATTCAGCCTCCAAATCAACATCAAGAAGACAGAGTGCCTTTATCAACCACCAAAGTTCCAATATCAACATCACTACCAGAAGAGATCAGCATTGGTACAGAGCCACTAGTCAAGTGCAAGACTTTCGAGTATCTAGGGAGTACTGTTTCAAAGAATGCTAGGCTGGAGGATGAACTATCTCTCAAAATGGGAAGAGCGAGCGCTGTGTTTGGAAACTTGAGGGAGAGACTGTGGAACAATCAACATGTGTCTGTTCATGTGAAATGCAAAGTGTACAGAGCGACAGTACTGGCTACTCTATTGTATGGTGCTGAAACTTGGACTGTCTACAGAGTGCAGGTGAAGAAACTCCACGCGTACATGATGAGACACCTTCGAGCCATAATGAACATCTCATGGAAAGACAAAATAACCAGCATAGAAGTGTTGAAATGAGCTGGTCTACCATCAATGGAGGACATGCTAATGCAGATGAACCTGAGATGGCTCGGACATGTTGAGAGGATGGACCACCAACGTTTCCCTCGGCAGTTACTCTACTCACAGTTATGTGAGGGCAAATGCAATCAGGGTAGACCAAGGCTCAGATTTAAAGACACTGTAAAAGGAAACTTGAAGAAGTTGGATATAGACAGGAGTTCCTGGCAGCAGTGTCCACATAGTCGCAGGAGACTTTAATAAGGCCAATCTGAAGACCATACTCCCAAAATTTTATCAACATGTTAAGTGTTCTACTAGAGGGGAGAACATTTTAGACCATGTTTACACTAACATCAAGCACGCACACAGAGCCATATCCCTCCCCCACCTCGGCCAGTCAGACCATCTTTCCCTCCTGCTCTCCCCAGCCTACACCCCCCTCAGGCGTAGAGACAGGCCTACTATAAAGACTGTCACAACTTGGCCTGACAATGCTCTCTCCAAACTGCAGGATTGCTTCACAGAGACAGACTGGGATTTATTTGGACAACAGGAGTTGGAAACATCCACTGATACAACCTTGGACTACATTAAGTTTTGTATCGGTAATGTGATTGTGGACAAAAATATTAGGGTTTTTCCCAACCAGAAACCCTGGATGACCAGCCAGGTCCACACACTCCTCACAGCCTGTGATGCTGCCTTCAGATCAGGTGACAGAGACCTTTATAGGTCTACTCGAGCTGATCTGAAAAGAGGAGTTAAAAAAGCTAAAGAGAACTACAAGATGAGAATGGAGTCCCACTTGTCTAGTAACAACATACGGGAGGTGTGGCAGGGAATTCAAAACATCACGAATTACAGAGGCTGTGCTACAACATCAGAGAACCTGAGTGTACCACTGGCAGAGGAGCTAAATAGCTTCTTTGCTCGCTTTGAAATAACTCAACAGCAGCACTCATCAGCCTCAGCCCTGCCCCCACCCCCACCCAGCTCCTGCACCACCACTTTCACTGTCAGTGAGCATGACGTCAGACGGGTGCTCCTGACAGTGAACCCCAAGAAGGCTGCCGGCCCAGATGGAGTTCCTGGTAAGGTGCTTAGAGCGTGTGCCTCCCAGCTCACCTCCATCTTTACCAGGATTTTCAACCTCTCCCTGGCCCAGGCAGTCATCCCATCCTGTCTGAAATCTGCCATAATCATTCCGGTACCAAAGAAGTCTCCCACCACCAGCCTAAATGATTACCGTCCTGTTGCCCTCACCCCAGTAATTATGAAGTGCTTTGAGAGATTGCTTCTTCAGCACATTAAGAGCCATCTTCCCCCAGACCTTGATTCTTACCAGTTTGCATATCGTGAAAACCAATCCACTGAAGACGCCATCGCCGTAGCCCTCCATTTTGCGCTGTCCCACTTGGAGCGGCAGCACAGCTACGTCCGAATGCTCTTCGTGGACTACAGCTCGGCCTTCAATACAATTATCCCGGACATTCTCATTACCAAACTGAACACCCTTGGTCTCCCACCTCTCACATGTGCTTGGATAAAGAACTTTCTCAATAACCGGTCCCAGACTGTGAGACTTGGCTCCTACTTCTCCTCCACACGGACGCTGAGTACTGGCTCCCCACAGGGCTGTGTGCTGAGCCTCCTCCTGTACTGTCTCTACACCTATGACTGTCGTCCGGCCTACAACAACAACCTCATCGTGAAGTTTGCTGACGACACCACGGTGGTTGGACTCATTTCTGGAGGGGGCGAGACAGCCTATAGGGGGGAGGTCCTGAAGTTGGCAACTTGGTGTTTAGAAAATAACCTGACTCTGAACACCAAGAAAACCAAGGAAATCATTGTCAACTTCAGGAGGACCAATACCGACCCAGCCCCCTTCTTCATTAACGGCAAGTGTGTGGAGAGGGTCCGCACATTCTGGTACCTCGGCATCCTTATCTCCTCTGACATCTCCTGGACAGACAACATCTTGGCGATTATTAAGAAGGCTCAGCAGCGGCTACACTTCCTGAGAGTCCTCAGGAAGTACGACCTCAACTCCACCCTGCTGCTGACCTTCTATCGCTCATCCATTGAGAGTCTGCTCACATACTGCATTACAGTGTGGTATGGGAATTGCACAATGGTAGACAGGGAGAGGTTGCAGAGGGTAGTAAAGGCAGCACAGAAGATCATCGGCCGCCCTCTCCCCTCCCTGACAGACATTTACACCGCCCGCTGCCTTAGGAGAGCACAATACATCATCAAGGACATCTACTACCCTGGAGCTGACCTGTCTTACCTGCTGCCCTCAGGGAGGCGCTACAGGTGCATCAGGGCCAGGACAAATAGACTTAAGAACAGTTTTTTTCCAAAAGCCATCATGGCTCTGAATTCTCAGTCCAACCCTCCCTGACCCTCTCAGTATACCTCTAAACACATCACTGTGTAATTGACATTTACGGTCCAGAATGCTGTGCAGTCTTTTTAATATTTTTATTTTTATATTGTATATATGACTTATTTTATCTTAGATTACGTACATTGTACACATTATACATTATTTATCTGCAGCCTGCAGGTGACTGAGTGGATGACGTCACATGCTGCCTCAACACTCACAGAGGGGGGTACATAAAGAACAATCGCGATGACATGTAAGAACTCCCTGGGAGATATGCCAGTCACATGTTAACAGCTAGCAACTCAGTGTCCTTGCTACAGTGTTGTTCTTTAATCGTGATGTGTCCAAGATTACAACATCTGTTGTTCACATACATTATCAGCCCCCCGCCTCTGCTCTTTCCGCTATCTGCTGTCCGATCTGCCCGTATTAAGTGGACACCCTCCAGTCCAATGTTAGCATCTGTTGTTAGTTCTGTTAGCCACGTTTCAGTAAACAACATAATGCTAATCTCTCTGAAAATGCTCTCATACCGGCACACCGCCGCCAGTTCATCCATCTTGTTAAGCAGCAATCTCACATTTCTCATAATAACTGATGGTAGGACGGATCTATACCTGAAGCTGGATTCATGCTGCACCTCTGCTGTCCATGTATGTATAACCAGAAACCTTGTGTGACAAAATTTACGTCATCGTCTCCACTCCGCTAGCGTCCGCAGCGCTTGACTGCGGACGACTGCGTGCAGCCCAAATTTTGTGACCCCCCTGCCTGCCCACAACCTGCACACGTTGAAAAGCGCATGCACAAGACTGAACGTCCCATTCTCGAGGTGGCGATATCAGCACAGAATACCAAGACAAAGTAGACAAAGAAGACATTGAGGAAGAAGACTAAATTAAATTAAATTAAATCACCCTTTATTGTCATTCAACCATACATGTACAGTAAAACAAAATTGTGCTTTATCCTATCTACAGTGTCAATCACACACATCCCATGCGTAGAATCAGAAGGGCCGCTGCCATGCAAGGCGCCGCCACAGATTTCCCTCCTCCATTCCATAATTGCTGAGCACCAAGCTGGACGGCAGGAAGTTCCGCTTTTATATGGTCTTCGGCATGACCCGGCTGGGATATGACCTCCTGCCTCCCGGGTGTGGGGCGGATGCTCTACCAACTGAGCCACCACTCCGGTGGTGAATAAACATACATGAATCATATACATAAATACTTCAGCAGCAGCAGCAACAGCAGCATCTTCATGGAAAATGAGTGAAAACTGGGAAGTCAAGCAGCAGAAAGCAAGCAGTGTTTCTTCGTTGGTGAAAATCCTGGTGCGTCAGTGCATTGGCGCTACTTATCGGGCGGGAGTGAAACTACAAATGATGGTTGTGCGCATGCGTCAACCGCTTGGCCCGGTAGATGAAAAAAGTGAGCATGAACAGCGCCGCGTGTGTGCTGGGCTCGTCCAAAGTGCATGCGGACCAAAGCAGACTAGAGGGGAAATGCAGCATGAATAAGGCTTTATTTTCCTCGAGCATCGCTTCACTCCAGCACAACATTCCCATCGTTTTCACCTGATTTCTCGTGGGATATTGGGTCTTTGCGTTAGCACCGTGGAGCAGCCCAATGCTAACAACTGACTTCTGCTGTAAACAATGGCTCCTCCATTCACCGGGTTAGTCATTGGCGATATGAGCAGAAAGATGGCCAATATCAACGCCAATGCGGTGATACGTATATGTGTCCTTGATGTCCGTGATGGATACAGGGGTAACAGGATCAGAAAGTTGTGGCAAAGAAAAAATGGATAGTGACTAAAAAAAAACCCGAGAGACTCAGAATTGAGCCGCTGCTGCTGCAAAGGGCTGCCGACTCGTGTGGTGCCGGAAGTCTCAGCAGTCTCAAATTGCTGTTGTTCTGCACTGTTTGAATAAGGAAAACTTAATTGATAAAACTTTGTGTTCTGCTGTCATTAAACTAATTGTTCAGTGAGATCTTATAATAACCTGGTGTTTAGACCATGGTGCTGTCCATGATGCTGTATTGCGTGTGATTAGACTGACTTTTGTGGTTATGCTGAAGTCGGACTTAGCGATTCTGTTATCTGTTAGTTGTGTTTTCTGGTTTTGTTTTGTGGCTCAGAGCTCCCGTTGTCTCAAAGAGAAACAAATACATTTTGTGCTGAAGAAAAATATACCATTTACACATTTTTAACCTGAGATTCTGTTGGGAGGAGGTGAAAGGGGCCTACAAAAACCTCTCAGCCCAAGGGCCTAATGGCAAGTTAAGGTGGCCACGTAGGTAGATACTAGGTAGGTAGGTAGCAAGCAAACTTTGTCTCCCTACTAACTTAGAAGCTGCTTGACCGTGGGCTTTTGTCTCTTGCATGGTAATGCTACAACGCCTGAAGAGTGCAACTGGCAAATTTCACTGACCACTTCACCGAAAATTGATAATTTTGATCGTATTTCAGCCTTCATTCTTAAATGCAATTATAGTGTCTGCAAGCAGAGGGAGCGCTAATCGAAACCTAGGTGACGCTCTGTGTGAGTGGTTGAGCAAGAGAGCGAGTGAGGGAGTGGTGTGCACTGGAGTCTGTGTTAATCGGAGCAGGAGTAAAGTAAGCATTAACAGGCTGTAAACAGCAGTAAATGTACATGGTAGGCTGCTTTTAAACAACAATAAATGCTATAGCTCTTCAGTAGTGATGGCCACCTGAAGCCTCAGTGAAGCTCTGTGGCTTTCAAAGTTTATGCTTCATTCTAACAACGATCACATCTAGTGTCCATCATGCACAGTCTACATACTATTAGTATTTTATTGCTGTTTTACATGATTTTCCCTTTGTTTTGACCTACTGTTATTATAATTGTCAGGTTTCACCAGGCAAAGACCTAAACACAACACTGATGGAGACAGTTGGTGAACAATTATCTTTATTACAATTAATTAATAATAGTGAGGAAGTGCAGCGGGGAATCTGGCAACCAGGCTCATCAGCAGGGACGGTGTGGAAATTCCTCCAAGCTGGGAGACTGGTTGGCAGGGGTGAGGTGTCACAGGTGCAGCTGGAGAAGGACTGTGTGGGGAAGATGGGAGTAGGCAGGCCAGGCCTGGGAGAAGGGGACAAAGGAGTCAGGACAATGAGCACAACATTGGTAAGTCGACTTACGTGGTTGAGGGGAGGAGAGAAGGGAGTAGTGCACAATCCAAATATCCAAGTCCAGGAGCCCAAATCCAATTCACAATCCAAATCCAAGCCAAGGGTCAGAGTATGGCAGACAGGCATGGCAAACAAAGTCCCAAACGTCGGGCAGGCAGCAGGGTCTAATGGAAGCAAAAGGTCAAAGCACAGTAGGCAAGGTTAAA
Organism: Pholidichthys leucotaenia; assembly: GCA_020510985.1. Lineage (NCBI taxonomy): Eukaryota > Metazoa > Chordata > Actinopteri > Cichliformes > Pholidichthyidae > Pholidichthys > Pholidichthys leucotaenia. The sequence continues at coordinate 384,562,629 of CM035838.1, forward strand.
TGTAACAAACAGGTGAGGGTGTGATCAAGCTGAAAGTCTACGTGACCAGGCAGCGCTATGGGAGAACCTCCCTCATAAAGGGTAACCCAGATTGGCAGCAGGTGTGATCAGGGCTGCAGGGAAGTGCCAATTAAGGAGAGAGGGAGAGGCGCTCAGAGCAGACAGAACCCTTACAGTACTCCCCCACCCACCCACACGAACGCCTCCTGGTGTAACCCGAGGCTTGTCGGGATGGGCTGCACGGTGGCGCAGTGGTTAGCACTGCGGCAGCACAGTTTACCCTTGGCCGGGGGATTGTGGGGATCGTGGGATCGTGGGTTCGATCCCAGCCCCCGACCAACAGTGATCTGTGTGGAGTTTGCATGTTCTCCCCGTGTTGCGTGGGTTTACTCCGGGATTTCTCTGGTTTCCTCCCACATGCCAAAAAGCATGCATGTTAGGTTAATTGGCTGTTCTAAATTGTCCCTAGATATTTGTTTCCTATAGGCCCTTAGAATAGAGGGTTAGTATTAATGAAAGCGCTTTGAGTGGTCTTTGTGACTAGAAAGGCGCTATATAAGTGCAGGTTAGTTAGTTAGTTAGTTAGATGGTGGTGGCAAAAATCTGTGATGAGGGAGTTATTCATTATGAAGGATCTAGCAATCCATGACCATTCCTCCTGACAATAACCCTTCCAGTCGACCAAGAACTGGATCCCCCGCCCCCTGCGGCAGGCATCCAGGATGCATGTCACTGCATAGACCAAACCCCCGTCAATCATCTTAGGTGGTGGAGGTGGTTTGGGGGGGGGGGGCAGAGCGAACTGGCAAACACCAGCTTGATGTGAGAGACGTGAAAAGTGGGATGGACATGGAGCGCAGCAGGTAAGCTCAGCTTGATAGATGAGGGGCTGATGATAGCTGAGATGGTGAATAATGGGCAGACGAACTGGGGTGCCAACTTCCTGGAGTTGGTTTTAAGGAGAAAGTTCCTGGTGGAGAGCCACACCGTTGACCCACTGGTACACCGGAGCGGGACGTCTGCACTTATTCGCCCACTTCGAGTTCTCCTCTGCCAATCACAGCAGCACCACCTTGGTGTCTCTCCAGAAGTGCACAATGTGGGCTGCGATGGACGGGACCGCTATCTCCTCCTCACTGATGGAAAAGAGTGAGAGGTTGTAGCGTAGGGAGGCCTCGAAAGGGGAGAACCCGGTAGCAGCAGAGGTGGCTGAATTGTGGGCATACTCTACCCATGGAAGGAAGGTGCTCCATGCAGAGGGGTCCCAAGCTATGACACAGCGCAACATAGCCTCCATCTCCTGGTTTGCCCGTTCACACTGCCCTTTGCTCTGAGGGTGATATCCGGAGGAGAGGCTGACCATGGCCCCGATGGACTTACAGAATGCCCGCCAAACCCTGGAAACAAATTGGGGACCATGATCAAACACAATGTCAGCGGGGATGCCATGCAGCCTGACAACATGCAGAGACAGGAGTTGGGCTGTCTTCAAGGCCAATGGGAGTTTTTTTAAGGGCACAAAGTGCGCGGCCTTGGAGAACCTGTCAATGATGGTGAGGATGAGAGAGTGCCCATTTGACGGGGACAACCCTGTAACAAAAGCCAAAGCAATATTAGACCAGGGCCAGCTAAGAATGAAGAGGGGAGGAGGGGGTCTTGCCCGTAGAACACTGGGGACAGGCCTTAACATAATTACAGACATCCTTGGCCATAGAGGGCCACCAGAAGGTGCGACGGAGTGAAGAAAGGGTCCTAGCCATCCCCGGGTGACTTGGCTGTGTGCATCCAATTAATAACCTCACCCTTTACTGCCGCAGGAACAAAAAGGCGACCCCACGGACCCCTCCTCCGCGGGTCTGGGTCAGATGCCTCAGCCTGTCTGACATGTCACTGGATCTGCCAAGAGACCGCTTCCACCACCATTCTCTCAGGCAGGATGGTCTCTTCACCTGACCCGACCGAGTCGACTGTGAATTGACGGGAAAGGGCATCGGGCTTAATGTTTTTTGACCTCGGCCTGTAGGTGATAGTAAAGCTAAACCTCCCAAAAAACAGAGGCCATCTGGCTTGGCGGGGATTGAGCTGTTTAGCAGAGTGGATATATTCCACTCTATATATATTCCACTCTGTATAAGTTTTTCTGATCAGTCCAAACCATGAAGGGCAAGGTGGAACCCTCCAGCCAGTGACGCCATTCCTCTAGGACCAGTTTCACTGCAAGCAACTGTCAGTCGCTGATATCATAATTTCTCTCGGCCGGGGACAAGCGCCGAGAGAAATATGCACAGGGCTGTAACTTATTGTCAGCGAGCGAGCGCTGCAACAGCACAGCTCCCACCCCAATGTCAGATACGTCTACTTCCACGATAAACTGACGGGCAGGATCAGGCTGGAGTAGAATGGGGGACTCCGTGAAACGGCGCTTCAGCAGGGAGAAGGCCTCATTTGCTTCAGGTGTCCAGTGGAAGGGGAACTTGGTGGAGGTGACGGAGGTGAGTAGATGGGCGATGGAACTATAATTTCTCACAAAGCGCTGGTAAAAATTGGCCAAACCCAGGAATTGTTGAAGCTGCTTCCGGTTGGAGGGAACGGGCCAATCAACAACCGCTTTGACTTTCTCAGGGTTGGGTTTAATCTGGCCTTTGGAAATTATGAACCCTAAAAAGGTGGTTGTGTGAAACTCACAGTTTTCTGCCTTTATTTACAGCTGGTTCTCCAATAGGTGCTGCAAGACTACCCGAACATGTACCCTGTGCTCAGCAAGTGAATGAGAATATACTAGGATGTCATCCAGATAGACAAAGATAAATGAGCCCCAAAAATCCCGTAAGACGTCATTAATCATACGTTGAAATACCGTGGGGGCGTTGGTGAGGCCGAAGGGCATGACGCAGTACTCAAAGTGACCGCTGGGGACGCAGAACCCTATCTTTCACTCATCACCCTCCCGTATACGGATAAGGTGATAGGCGTTCCAGAGATCTAATTTGGTGTAAATAGTGGACCCCTGGAGTTGGTCGAACGCTGAATTGATTAGAGGGAGAGCATACTTGTCCTTGATGGTGATGTTATTCAATTCCTGACAAGCAATGCAGGGACGCAATGAGCCGTCCTTCTTACCCATGAAGAAAAAACGGCACCCATAGCAGATGAAGAGGGACGGATAATCCCAGCATTCAGTGACTCTTTGATGTAGTTATCCATCGCTTTCCTCTCGGGGGTAGATAAACTGTACAGGTGGCTGGAGGGTGGCTGAGCCCCTGGCTGAAGCTCAATAGCGCAATCATACGGCCGGTGAAGGGGCAAGGACATGGCCTTCACTTTACTGAGGACTGGGGCTAAGTCATGATAATCAGGAGGAACTGAGGATAAGTCGGGCACCTCTGGCACGGGAGGCTGGATCTTGATAGGCAGGGAACATGTGGTGGAGTGGAGCCAAGCGGATAAACAGAAAGAGCTCCATGAAACTACCACCCCTTTTTGCCAATCAATTACTGGATTATGGAGCCTCACCCAGGGGAACCCAAGCACCACGGGGGAAGCGGATGCTGGGATAACCAGAAAGGCTAAGTGTTCATGATGGTTCCCAATGCTAGCAGGGGAAGAGGGACAGTCTGTTTAGTGACTTGGCACAAGGGCTACCAGAGAGAGTAATACTTTGTATGGCTGGGGTAATCTGGTGCATGGTGTTTTGAACCGGGTTGGCAGATGTTTAGAAATGAAGCTCTGCTCGGCTCCAGAGTCAATGAGAGTAGAGCCCACATACTCGGTGGACTTGAGCAACAACCAAATGGGCAGAGTGACACGGTTGAGGTGGGGGTTGGAATTTGCACCCGTCAGTCCCCCCACAGTGACTGACAGACTTAATCTTTTGGCTTCGCCGGGCACAAGGCGACGACAGGACCGGTGCCACCGCAATACAGACAAAGCCCTGCTTCATAGCGCCGCTTCCGCTCAGCGGGAGCGAGCATCAACCGGTCCACCGCCATAGGCTCAGGCGCATCGGAGGAGGAGGCAGACGAAGGAAGTGCAAGCAATGGTGGCCGGGGAGGAATAGCACGAGGAGCTGAGCGGGGAACAGACTGACGCTCCCTAGACCACTGGCAAAGTCTGTTGTCCAATTTGACTACCAGGGAGATTAGTTTGTCTAGGGAATCTGGGCTCATCTTGGAGTCAGGCCAGCTCATTGTGCAATGTGGTGTTTAAACTATGGGTGAAAACTGCGCAGAGAGCGATATCATCCCACCTCGTTTCTGCCACGAGCACACGGAACTCTATAGCATGCTCCGCCGCAGTCCTAGCCCCTTGACTGAACTCCATGAGCCTTGCGGAAGCGCTTCGCTCCCGGTCTGAGTGGTCAAACACCCGCAGAAAATCATTTGTGAACCATTCATAAGTGTAGGAATGATACTCAGGACCCTGAATTATAGCTTGTGCTCAGGAGAGACCACGCCCATCTAATAGGCCAGCTAGATAACTGATCTTACTACAGTCGGTGGGAAAGTCATTTGGAACGCCATCAAACACCAGCTGACACTGGAACAGAAAGCCACGAAGCCCCCCCCCCCCCCCCGCCAGCTGAAAACTATAGCGGTGTGGTGTAGAAAACAGCCGAGGACGGCCCGGACGGCCAGTCAGAGGTGCCGCCGCAGAGGGCGAAGGAGCGCAAGCGGTGGGAGAGAGGTGCTGCACTGTCTCCTCTAATTTGGTGATGCGCACTGTCTGCTTCGCCAATTCATTAAGCACGACCTGGTTTTGGTGAGCAGTTTGTTGTTGTTGTTGTTGTTCGAGTGCATTTAGTCGGGCTAACAATGTGTCCATCCTTGTCGCTGGGTCTGAATGCTGGTCGCGTACTGTCAGGTTTCACCAGGCAAAGACCCAAACGCAACACGTATGGAGACAGTTTGTGAACAATTATCTAATTACAATTAATTAATAACTGTGAGGAAGTGCAGTGGGGAATCTGGCAACCAGGCTCATCAGCAGGGACTGTGTGAAAATTCCTCCAAGCTGGGAGACTGGTTGGCAGGGGTGAGGCGTCACGGGTGCAGCTGGAGAAGGACTGTGTGGGGAAGAGGGGAGTAGGCAGGCCAGGCCTGGGAGAAGGGGACAAAGGAGTCAGGACAATGAGCACAAGATTGGGAAGACGACTTACATGGTTGAGGGGAGGAGAGGACGGAGTAGTGTACAATCCAAACATCCCAGTCCAGGAGTCCAAATCCAACTCACAATCCAAGTCCAAATCCAAACCAAGGGTCAGAGCACGGCAGACAGGCAGGGCAAACAAAGTCCCAAACGTTGGGCAGGCAGCGGGGTCTAAAGGGAGCAGAAGGTCAAAGCACAGCAGGTAAGGTTAAGTGTAACAAACAGGCAAGGGTGTGATCAGGCTGAAAGTATACGCGACCAGGTAGAGCTATGGGAGAACCTCCCTTATAAAGGGTAACCCAAATTGGTAACAGGTGTGATTGGGGCTGCAGGGGAGTGCCATTTAAGGAGAGAGGGAGAGGCACTCAGAGCAGACAGAACCCTTACAATGATGGGTTGCACTATAATTTATAAATGCCACATTTCTCAGCTTCAGTTTTGTTTTGTTTTTTTACTTTACCTTTCCATAATGTTGGTGTCCAAAACTCAGAACACAATATTATAAAATTACTGATCCAACGATAGAAAAAGGGATTTCATGGGATTTCATGGACCATTCTGCAGGGTAACTGATTAAGATGGGAATGACTGAAGTGAGTGAGTACAAATTAGCCACTTCACATCTCAGCAGATGTGTAAAATGTTCATTGGTGCAGCAAGTTTCTATATGATAACTTTGTGATCATTCTTTCTGTATCATCATGCTTAATGCATGCCACATGCATTGTGTCACTGGTGTATGTCTGTATGTATGTGGACGAAACTTGCTTGCTATGGCTATTGTAGTCCCACCACCCTTAAACACTACATGCCATATTCAATGGGCATCAATGCTATAGTGTAACATATTTTTTTCCCCAGTGTGTTGTAGTCGGCTTCGGTTTACTGGCCACATTAATTAATTTCAGGGCTATGGCAAAGACCATTTGCGGGGCAGGGGTGCAAATTAATTAAAAAAAACAGCACATGGAATGAGAATTGTTAAAAATATGTATATGTCAACTTTATATTTTACTTAGCTGGTATCTATTTTACTCTAATACCTACGTATACACGCATGGACATATTTAATACCCCAAAGATATTACAAATTATCAACTCCCACAGAGACCATGGTCTTCATCATTAGTTATGTAAAGGTCATTGACAAAAAGAATAAAAAATGGGTAGCTTCCATTGAAAAATGATGTCTTCAAAATACAAACATCTTTGCAAAAATCTGAAAAAAGCTTTTCTTTCAATAAATAAATTATTAAAACTTCGTTCAATTGAATAAATCTGCAAAAAATTAAAAAGGCCATTCACCTTGTCAGCAAAATGAGCCAAAACCATCCCCTCTGTTAAATTGCCACCCTCCAGCCCCACAAAGACTGCATGGATAGTGACATGGTAAGAGGTAAGACCAAAACACAGACAGCAGGAGAGACCACGATTTAAATGCAAGAAGGTGATGTTTATCGAGAGTGTAATGGCGCCGGAAGCAGGGCGGCCGTACCAGCAGCAACTCTCTCGTGTCTTTGTGATTCTATCTGCTTATTCCTGTATATGGTGTGTCTCTTATTAACCAGGGCACGGAAGGAAGATTGAGATAAGATAAGATAAGATAAGATAAGATAAGCCTTTATTAGTCCCACAACGGGGAAATTCCAGGATTGCAACAGCACAGGGATAGCAACACTCAGAGCAACAATCAGAAGGCAAGAAAAAAACAAGCAAGCAAGAGCAGCTAATATACAAATGTACATATTACTATAAAATATATATATACACACACACACACAGACACACAGTGCAGAGCATTGTAGCTGGATGGAATAAATATGTAAATATATAAACACCCACAGTACGGAGCATTGCAGCTAGGTGGAATAAATATGCAAGTATATAAACACACACAGTGCGATTAAGATTAAGACTGGACCAAGGTTTTTCTGTTTTAGCCTGGTCTTTCTCTTAGTTTTTTCTCTTCCGCGGGCAGTGGAGATCAACAGAGGGGGGGCGGATGCATTGTTTACACACGCGACCAGCTGACTGCACTGAGGAGGCCAGCGCTGCTGCCCGGAGCGAAGCCCCTCATCCCGGATGAACTAAAGAGGAGACGCCATGGGCAAAGGGCTGGAACTAAGGCGAGGAGGAGGAAGCATAAGCCGGCTGTATTTATGGTTATCACCGGGAACATGCGATCGCTCGGAAACAAAACAGATGAGCTTACAGCGCTGGTCAGGACGCAAAAGGAATATCGTGAGTGTAGTATCATGTGTTTCACAGAGATGCGGTTACACTCACAGATCCCGGATGTTAATGTAGCGATACCTGGCTTCAAGACTATACGGGGGGACAGAGATGTGATAAGTAGCAGGAAAAAGAGGGGAGGAGGAGTGGCACTTCTTGTGAATGAAAAGTGGTGTAATCCTGGACATATTTGTGTGAAGGAAAAGTGCTGCAGCCCGGACATTGAACTGCTGGCTGTGAGTATGCGACCTTATTATATGCCACAAAAAATGACGTGTGCCTTAATAATTATCGTCTAGGTCCCTCCGTCAGTTGACGCTGCGGTGGCCTGTGACATCATCAGCTCCACTATGGCCACATTATTGGAGAAGCACCCTGACGCATTTATTTCCATCACGGGTGATTTTAATCATGTCTCACTGGGAAAAAACATTACCAAACTTTCACCAGTTTGTTGACTGTCCCACCAGAGAAAACAAAACACTGGATTTTCTGTATGCCAATGTCAGAGATGCATATAGTGCCACAGCTTTACCCTCCATTGGCAAATTTGATCACTGCATGGTCCATGTTAACACCCAAGTACATTCAGCTTGTGCAAAGGCAGCCTGCTTATATAGACTGTGAGGAGATGGACACAGGAGGCTGCTGATGCACTGCAGGACTGCTTCGAGATGACAGACTGAGGCGTACTCTGTGAACCATATGGGGAGGACATGGACAATATGACCAACTGCATCACAGAATACATCAGATTCTATGAAGACACGACCATGCCAGCTCAGACCGTACACTGCTTCTCCAGCAACAGACCATGGGTCACCAGTGACCTGAAAGCACTTCTGAATAAAAAGAAGAGAGCTTTTAGGTCTGGAGACAAGGAGAAGATGAGGGGAGTGCAGTATGAGCTGAGAGAGATGCTGAGGAGGTGCAAGGACAATTATAGGAGGAAGCTGGAGAATAAACTCATGCAAAACAATGCTAAAGATATGTGCATGGGATTGAAACAAATAACTGTGTGCAAGGGGAGAGTCAAGCAGACATCTGGGAGCCAGGAGAATGCTGATGAACTGAATCTGTTTTTTAATAGGTTCAACTCCCAGTCTGTCACCCCAACAACACAGCCAGACCCCCCCACACACACACACCGCCCTCCTGTGCAGCACCTCTCTCCATCTCCCCCCTGACCCCCCTCTTCCTCCTTGGGAGACACCAGGCCCCTCCCTCACATCACTCTGACTACAGACCAGGTTAAGAAACAGCTGGAGAGACTCCGTCAGCGGAAGGCGGCAGGCCCTGATGGCATCTCTGTCAGGATCCTGAGGACCTGTGCCAACCAGCTAGCTCTGGTACTGAAATACCTGTACAATCTAAGCCTGAGTCTGGAGAGAGTACCGGTGCTGTGGAAGACATCCTGCCTGGTTCCTGTCCCCAAGAAGTCATCTCCATCGGACATGAATGACTATCGACCAGTTGCCCTCACATCTTATGTGATGAAGGTCCTGCAGAGACTGGACTTAGCCCACCTGAGGCCACAGGTGAAGACATGGCTAGACCCTCTGCAGTTTGCATATCAGCCCCATTTAGGAGTTGAAGATGCTGTCATCTATCTGCTGCAACAAGCCCATCTGCACCTGGATGGCAGAGGAGACACTGCGAGAATGACATTTTTTGGTTTCTCCAGTGCCTTTAACACCATCCAGCCACTGCTGCTGGATGAGAAGCTGCGTGTGATGGGAGTCGACAGCTCTGTGATCACCTGGATTACTGACTACCTGACAGGCAGGCCACAGTTTGTCTGGCTGGGCAGTGTCTTGTCTGACATGGTGGTTAGTGATACGAGAGCTCCACAGGGGACTGTGCTCTCTCCTTTTCTCTTCACCTTATACACCACTGACTTTCAGTACAACACTGAGTCATGCCACCTGCAGAAATTCTCTGACAACTCAGCTGTTGTGGGGTGTACAAGAGGGGGAGTACAGGGCATTGCAGATTAGGGGGGAGGATGTGGGGGTGGTTGAGGACTACAAATATCTGGGTGTCAGGATCAGCAACCGGTGGACTGGAGATCCAACACTGATGCTGTGCACAAGAAGGGGATGAGCAAACTCTGCTTCCTGAGGAAGCTAAGATCCTTCAGTGTGTGCAGCAGGATGCTGGAGCTTTTCTACCAGACCGTTGTCGCCAGCGCCATCTTCTTTACTGCTGTCTGTTGGGATAGCAGTATCAGGGCTAGCGACACCAACAGACTTGACAAGATTATCAAGACAGCTGGCTCTGTAATTGGTCTCAGGCCGGAAACCTTTGAGACAGTGGTGGAGAGGAGAACATTAAATAAACTGCGATCCATCATGGACAATCCTGATCACCCCCTCCACCACACACTGGACAGCCAGCAGAGCACTTTTTCCAGTAGACTACTACAGCTTTGCTGTCAAATGGCCAGGTACAGGAAATCTTTCCTGCCACGTGCCATTTCACTGTACAATAACTCACTATAGCCCCTCTTCCACTAGTACCCACTCAGCCGTACTCACTTCGACTCTACTCACTTTGTAGGCTTTTCCATTAGTACCTGGTACCTGGTACCTGGTGCTTTATAGTACCTATTCCCCTGGGGTTCTAAGTGTGCTGAGTCAGGCTGAAAATGTGACATCAACAGACTGCAGGCTACTGATTGGTCAGGGTGTAAAGTCATGAGAGCGACATTTGAAGGCTGAATTCAGAATCTCGAGATGCCATTTGCAAAGATTTGTCCATGAGCCGGCATGCAAGCGTCAGTATAAACAACAATAGAATGGCTTCACAGAAATCAGACCCACAGAAATCAACACTGTGGTCCAGCAGAGTTTTCTGTACCTTTCAGCTGATGAGAGAATCCAGAGGGGAGTAGACGGAGCCACCTGAAATGTATTTACGGCCGCGGGAGCACCCCACTTCAGCAGTTGAAAGCCGTGCTATTCGGATATAGAGAATAGTGAGTGATGTGATATGATGTGATATTATGCATCTTTTAAGTTATTTATCCCAGCAGTGGAAAGTTCACTTTGAACAGACCAAAACAACGTCGCTTGTGTGCAGATAATGAGCTAGCTAGTTAGCCGTCAATGCTAGTTCCGCGCTCTCTTTGTATTCTGATGAAATAAGCTAGTTCTAATCCTGGTGAAAAAGGTATTTTTTTACATGTTGCACTTTCGTGCTCTGCATGTACTTAAGTTGTGTGTATTTGCGTTCTAGAGTCCGATCAGCATCTGCTTTGAAACCGGCAATGCAGCAAGATACAGCAAGTGTTCTGACTGGTAAGCCATATTAAAGTTGAACATCCCATAGTGGTAGACAGAGTGCTCAAGTATTGATAAAGTGCCAGTGCCAAAACTAAAGTAGCACAATTTCCACTTAATATGAAAGGGACTGAACTGAGATTTGATTGTGTGAATATTAATTACAGAGTAATTGAAGATGAATGGCACATCCACTGTAAAATAAACCGCTTGTTTATTTATTTATTTTGTCAGCTCACTTGTGTGATCCTTTGTGAGTTATATTCATAAGAGTGTATGTTGCACTTTGGGGAATGGGAGTTGTTCAGTCATCATTATAATTTAGTTTATATGTGTAGTTTATAGTCTATCGTCAATAAACGCATGCATCACTCTATAAATTCAAGAAATCTCCATCAGTGTGTCAGTGTGTCAGTGTGTGTGTCTGTCAGTGTGTCACGGCCAAAGATCAAAGGACCCCCTATGATGTTCCTATGATGTCTGCATGATGTCCTATGATGTTCCTATGTATAACGACTCCTTGTGTGAAATATTCTATGATGTTCCTACGTAACAAAGGCAGTCATCACTCATGATCATAGGATTCGCTATGACATCATCAAAGATCATAGGACTCACTATGACATCATCAAAGATCAAATGCAGGCATCATAGGAGTCGCTATGACATCATCAGAGATCAGAGGACTCGCTATGACACGCTCAAAGATCAAAGACAGACATCACTGAACGAGTGCTGACATGTTTGCTTACACCTGCTTTCTATGGTCATGCAGAAATACTTGCTTATACTTGGTTTCTACAGGCATGCACAGGTATGCACGAGTTACTATAATAACAGGACACATTACAAACATTTGAGAACCATTGTCGTGCTTCCTTTTATATTTTAGCAATACAAGTACAAAACACCGCCCACACTTGAAGCCAGGGCTACACAGTGGTGACAGAGCGGTGGCTAAACTTTAATTGATAAAAATTACATATTTTGACTGAGCGACTCCATACTCGGGGGTACACACCCTCAGTTAAAGTACTAGATTCCATTCAATTGAAGGTATCAACTCATTCTGATTGCTGAGGCCACACTGAAAACAAAGGATTTTAAATGTAACCCAGCCCTTGTAAAATCTACTTTACTGAAGCACAGCTACATGAAAATTGTGGTTAAATACAGCAACAAAGTACTTTATTGTCACATTCCACCACTGGCTTTTAGCAACAAGTGTATTTCCCAAATATGTTTTAAACTTGCTTTAATTAACCACCACCCATTTCTGTCTTTTGTCTAGGCAAGAGGAAAACGATCCACCCAAACCGGACTTTGCGTCACTATTTACAGAGATGCAGGCTGAAGATCTGTTGAACTGAGACCAGTGTGAGCGGCACATCCAGTTGCTTCTCAGTGAGGCAGTGTGGCCGGCATGTGTGACCCATTTAAATTTTTTTTTTACAGTTTGAATTTTGCACATTCTACATAATCTGGAATTTGCTGCTGGTTGTAATAAACAATTTAGTGACTTATGTGTTTGCATCATGATTTTGTATTTTGTCTGTTAAGACACCAGTGGGAAAAGAGTCAACAGTACAAACCATTTATCAGTGACTTTGAAAATAATGGCTCATTTTTAAGAAAAAGTAACTAAAACAATTATTTTATTTACTGAAGACTCTATTGTTGGATGTGCCAGTGCAGAAGACACTGCACACTTTAGTGATAGTACCAGTATATGGAGGAATTCTCGGCCATATTAGCATCTGTATTTTCTAATAATGGGTTAGGGCAGGGGTGTCCAATCATGTGCCATGGAGGGCCAAGACGCTGCAGGCTTTACCTCCAACCAGTGTCTTCAACAGCAGATTCCACCAAATTTCTTCCACTGACTGCTGATCAGTGAAAACACCTGTTGAAGAGACTGGGTAGAAGAGAGAACCTGCAGGGTCTTGGCCCTCCATGACACATATTGGACACCCCTGGGTTAGGGTTTAATGGGATTTTAACATTTTAACACAAACTGCTTTATGGCTCATAATTCTGTTGACAGACTTACACCAAACCAAAAGTGATTTCTCAAACTGCTGGACTGTTCTTAGACAGATTTTCCAATCTTTTAGTATTTAATTTATGTCACTTGGCGGTAACCTTCACATATAAAACAAAAGTGGACACAGACCTGCAAAAAATACAAAGGTTTATTGTCAACATTCCCAGTGCAATACTACATGAATACATGTGTATAGTACATTGTTGATGCAGAGAAGATATACTTATATAGTATCTCATCATCATCATAGCAGTCTGCTGGAGGTGACAATGACTGTTTCATTTAGGTCTAATCAGATTCCTCCACACAGCTCTATCCTTCGCAGTCTACCTGTACGATATCGAGATAGAACAAGATCGCGAATACAAGCGGCTGAAATGAGCTTTCTCCGTAGGATTGCTGGACTCACCCTCAGACATAGGGTGAGGAGCTCGGTCATCCGGGAGAGGCTCAGAGTAGAACTGCTGCTCCTCCATGTTGAAAGGAGTCAGTTGAGGTGGTATGGGCATCTGATTAGGATGCCTCCTGAACACCTCCCACTTGAGGTGTTTTGGGCGCGTCCCACTGGGAGGAGACCCTGGGGCAGACCCAGGACTCGGTGGAGAGACTAAGTCTCCCAGCTGGTCTGGGAACGCCTTGGTATCCTCTCTGAAGAGCTGGAGCAGGTGGCTGGGGAGAGGGAAGTCTGGGCTTCTCTGCTTGAACTGCTGCCTCCGCGACCCGGACCTCCGGAAAAGCAGTAGAAGATGGATGGATGGATGGATGGATAGATGGATGGATGGATCTACCTGTATCTATCAAGTAAATCAAGTATTTTCCATGTAACCTTGTGACTGCATTATTTTAATTGCTTTTAATCCTAGATCAAGTTTGTTTGGCTTAAAATGCATCATTAATTGTTAAATATATCTTATACCTAACTCAGTACTGTTTACCTGTTGAAATATATATTTTATGGCTGATATAACCACATAAATACAATATGGCACCTGGTGATCAAGTTTTGGCAGCTGATCACTTTTTGCCATGACACCACAACAGACTGGAGTGCTGCTGGAGCAGGTACAACCCTTGGTGTCTCAACAGTCTTTCCGTGATTTTCACACAGATCAGAGCGATTTGTTGCACAGGAAGCTAAACGTTTCTACAGACTGTCACAATCCGAGCGCCGGTCTTGTCCGCGCTCGGGCCACGTATAGCTCGCTGCCGGCTTTGACAGCTGTGGGTTATATTCTGGCTTCACCGGGCTCTTATTGTGAAGGCGCTCGGTGGGGCTTCCGGCTGTCAAGGGCGGTCAGCTGTTTGTCATCACTGCTCGTTAGCGCTCGGCCTTATTAGGCGGGCGCTGACGGCAGTCGAGTCGCGGGAGTATCGTCAGACATTCATCGTCAGACAATCACCAAGCTTTGGTCGGCGTACAAGCCTCATCAGACCTTCATGTCAGGTTCGTTCGTTATTCTTGTTATGTCATAGTTTAGCTCGTAGTGGCTGGGGTTAGCCCTACGAGCCCCTGTACCTCGTAGTGTGTGTTTTTGCCCTTAGCGGCTCATAGTCTTGTGTCACGTCTTGTCCTGTCTTGTAAATAAACATCATTGCAAAACTCACCGGTGATTCTTGGCGTCTTATGGTGATCCGCGAGGATCACCGCATGACACAGACATTCTTAAGTTCTATAACCACTGAGCATTTGTGAAGCTGGGGTGGCATCAGTGAGAGGCTGTGTTGAACGCCAGACCCACAGTTTGAAGGAGTAATTTTGCCACAAGAGAGCCATCTGAAACACACACATAGCATACATATTTTAGTACCTAATAGCAATAACTTGCAGACATTACAATGTAGTACGGCGGACTTAAAGCAATCTAGCATTAGCAATCATTAGCTTACCTTTATATGTGATCTGGTTCGTATCCTCACGTCTTCGGCTCTATGGCTTCTTAAACGCTCCAGTACTTTTCTTTACTTGAGTGTTTCGTCTCGCTGCCTGTCCCTTTCTCTGGTTCTCCTTTTTGGCCTTTACTCTGACAAAACGCCAGAGACCGAGGAGTCGCCTTGTACAGCCGCAATGTTATGTTTTGCTTGTGTCACGTGTTTTACGTCACAGGAGTGTGGCGCCACCTTGCTGTAAAAAAAACCCCACCCACTCCAGTACTCAGGCGGTACTGAGCTGTAATGGAAACAAAAGTGAACTGAGTAGAGTAAAGCCAAGTCGAAGTGAGTAGGGCCAAACAGGTACTCGTGGAAAAGGGCCTTTAGATGTCGTATTCTGGTCATAACTATGCTGCCATACTGCACCTTACAGTCTAACTGGTACCTCACATTTCACTCTGCTCCTGATAGTCCTACGTTGTGCATCGGGTGTGATTCATGTGTTTATACGGGTCACCATATCTTCAGCTATGATGTATATAGGCTTTTATAGTAGTGTTAGTTTTACTTTCCATGGGTAATTCCTTTGTCTGTCATGCGTGTGTTTCTGTTGTTTGGTTGTCTATTGTCATGCTGCTGTTACACTGTAATTTCCCAGTGTGGGATCAATAAAGTACATCTAGCTATCTATTTATTAATAAATGAGCTGGGGCGATGGTGCGGAGAGTCTGGCAACCAGAGAGGGATGGAGAATTGGGCGTAGGCTGGATTCCAGAGTGATTCTTCGGCGTGGTGAAGAGGGGTCACAGGGAGGTGAGTGGGACGCCGAGTGAGTGATGGTTCTGGGGAAGGAGAGAGGAGGGTGTAGGTTTAGTGCACGTGGGTAAGTCGACTTACTTGGGAGGGTGGAAGGTGAAGATGGGGAATCAGGGTCCGTGGTTCCACCAGGGAGAAGTCCACTCTGCCAAGGGGGTCCTGAAGGGAATGGTGAAAGGAGATTTGAGGTGAATTAAGGATAGGCTTACGGTGGCATGGTAGGAGAGCAAAGGCTGAGGCTGCATCCTAGGTTGTTGATCCCAACCTGGCATCGACGAGTCTACAAGCTGCTGCAGTCTCAAGCCTGTAGTTCCTACTTAACAGAGTGGTGCTGATTGCCGGCAGGTGAGGAGTTCAGCTGTGGGGAATAGACAATTAAGGAAGAGGGACAACAGTGTGCAGCCTGAACCCTTACTGATAGTTTATACAGGACAGATTCACAGGTGAATCTCAATAAGTTAGAATGTCATCGAAAGTTGATTGAGTTCAGTAATTCAGTTTAAAAAAATAAACTCCTGGACTTCCGGTCTGGACGCCATGGCGACTGCAGCTTAACACTGAAGCTCTCAGACCCAATCCAGGATAACACCTTGAAAATCAAACTTAACGGATTTTTGGAGGAGTGAAAATCAAAAGACAAAATCATCATGTCTAAAGGAAAACAGAAGAAACTGAAATTCTCCAGGCCAGGACACGTATCGGCCGGAGAATCTGAACTGGAAGATCTCCGTTCAGAAGACGAGGAACTGGTGATAGCTAACAAAAGGGTTAGCCTGAAATCACTATTTGAGGAGCTACGACGATTTCACCGAGATGTTACGGCCGAATTTCGGGAATTCAGAGAAGAATTGAAAAGGACAAACAGCAGAGTGGACCAGGCCGAGAACCGAATCTTGGAAACAGAGGATCGAATAAAAGTGCTCGAAGATTCTGTGCTAGACCTACGCAAAAGACAAGCAGCTATAGAGGCTAAGCTAACCGACCAAGAAGGAAAACAAAGAAGAGACAACATAAGAATTCATGGTCTGATAGAAGGAACCGAAAATGGTTTTAACTCAATGGCAGAATGCGTGGAATCCTTACTAAGAGAGAAATTGGATATTCCACAAACCACCGACTTGAAGATAGAAAAGGCACATCGTTCATTAGCCGCTAGGCCGGCGGCGGAAGCGCCCCCACGTTCGGTGTTGGTAAGATTTTCCAATTTCAAAATAAAACAAGAGGTTGTAAGACTGGCCTGGCAGAAAAAAGGATTTATGCACCAGGAGAGAAAAGTCTACGTGGAACACGATTACGCCCCGGAGGTCCTTAAAAAGCGCAGGGAATACAATGACGCGAAAAAGGTGTTAAGAGAGAAGAAATTGCGCTTTCAGACACCATTTCCTGCGAAGTTAAGGGTCTTCTACGGCGATGAAACGTGTCTCTATAATTCGGCGGAAGAAGCAACAGCTGACAGGGCGAAAAGAGGGCTCCCGGTAACGGTATTTAAACCCGCAGCAGACCCGAGTGAGAAGATCAAAGCGCAAACATGGACAACACAAAGACCCTCAAAATCCACGGACCAGCAGTGGGAAACCCAGCACCAGAGCGTCGCAGATAAACTATCCGTTTTCAGGTTGGAATAGCGACCTTTTTTTTTTTTTT
Organism: Pholidichthys leucotaenia; assembly: GCA_020510985.1. Lineage (NCBI taxonomy): Eukaryota > Metazoa > Chordata > Actinopteri > Cichliformes > Pholidichthyidae > Pholidichthys > Pholidichthys leucotaenia. The sequence goes on from CM035838.1 coordinate 384,579,660, forward strand.
TTCTTTTCTCTTGAATCAATCCGCACATCCAACCCCCCTCATACAAGGTAACAAACATTAAAGGAGATGCATATTCAGCATGTGGTAAAACATTTCATGGAACAATCATATTATTTGAAACAAATAAGTCTTTGTAATAAAAAAAAAAAAAAAAACTTGTTAAAATAGAAATGTGACAATAATCCACATGTTCTCCTCATACTAACAAATACTGTTTTTGCGTGAATGTTTGATGTGATGGGGTGGGAGGGTGCACACAATTTCACAGGGTTTAGGCATAAAAGGAAAAAAAAAAAATCATTACAAGTTTGGATTGGGTTCTGAAACTCACGTTAAAAGCATGGGACTACTTTCAGTGGTAAGAGAGGGCCCTCAACACGTAACAGAGTTTGAGGAATTTCCCTCAGAGCCTTCACTCCATCAAGGCTCTTACAGGGTCTTTAAAAAGACCTCAGCTCAGGAAGTTCTTATGACAGCTTTTTGTTTTAAAGTTTTTTACACTATGTTCTTAATGTTTTTCTTGTTTTTAATGTTCTTTCAGTTTCTGAGTAGCACAAAAGAGGGCCACCACACAGTTATACTAAACAAAACAACACAATGGAGAAACAGGGTGTAACCAAAATAATTTCATATAATGTAAAAGGAATCCTGAATCCAGTTAAAAGATCCAAGATTCTAGGCAAAATGAAAAAAGACAAAGCAGGAATAATACTTTTACAAGAAACCCACCTAACAGACGTGGAACACAATAAACTCAGTAGACAAGGGTTTAAAATGATCTCTTCATCTTCATATAAATCAGGGAGGAGGAGGGGAGTAGCAACATTGATATCAACCAAAATTACATTTGAAAAAAAATCAGAACACAAAGATAAAGAAGGGAGATACAGTTTGGTAACTGGGCGGCTAGAGGGAGAAGATATCACCCTGCTGAATGTGTATGCTCCCCCAGGGGCTAACTGGAAATTTTATAAAAATGTATTCGACCTAATGATAACTAAAGCTCAAGGTTTAGTGATATGTGGTGGGGACTTCAATCTTAGACTGAATCCATACTGGGATGCTTCTGGTAATTCCCCACATCAAAATAACACCCAAAACAGGAAGACTCGGATGCTACTAAAAGAATTGGGAATCTGTGACGTGTGGAGGGAACTCAACCCCAGTGTAAAAGACTATACATTTTACTCAACTCCACATTCATCTTACTCAAGGATTGACTATTTTTTTATGTTTAATAGAGACATTGGAAGAGTAAAAACATGTAAAATAGGACTGATGGATCTCTCCGACCACAGTCCGATCTACATGGACTTAAATATCCAAAAATACACAAATAATACATTTTCTTGGAGGTTAAATTCAAATGTCCTGAAAGGACCATTGACAGATGAATTGGAATCAGATATTCTCAGATATTTGGAAGATAACGATAATGGAGAAGTATCCCCTTTAATACTGTGGGATGCATGTAAAGCTGTAATAAGAGGAAAGATTATTGCAAAACTGGCAACCCAAAAGAAACTAAGACAAGAAAAACTATCCACATTAGAGTCAGAACTTAAGAACCTAGAAAAAGAACACAAAGGCAACACTCATTCTACTGACTCGCTCAAGATTAAGGAAATTAAAAACCAAATAAATGAGATCTACACAATAGAAATCCAGAAGAAACTTACATTTCTGAAACAAAAATACTATGAAGCAGGCAGTAAATCGGCAAAATTGCTAGCCTATAAATTGAGGAAACATCAAACAGAAAGAGCAATCTACAAAATCAGAGACCCAGTATCAAAGGAAATAAAATTCAGAATTCAGGATATTCTTAAAAACTTCGAGAATTACTATAAGAACTTATACTCCCACAAAAAACATAAAAACGCATCCGAGGCATTCCTAAACACATTAAACCTTCCCCAACTTACGGAGTCACAAAATAAAACACTACTGTCAGAAATACATCCTAAAGAATTGGAAAAAGCAATTATGAAACTTAAAGCTAACAAATCCCCAGGAGCTGATGGCTATACAGCAGAGTGGTACAAAACCTTTAAACAGCAACTATCTCCTCTCCTCCTGAAAACATTTAATTATGTCCTCCACACAGGGGAAATCCCCCCCCTCCTGGAGAGAAGGGGTCATTGCAGTTATACCTAAACCTGAAAAGGATAAACTAGAGTGCTCCAACTACAGACCAATCAGTGTACTAAATCAGGACTATAAGCTTTTTACCATTATCCTTGCCAAAAGGTTAGAAAATATACTGACAGACCTAATTCATTTAGACCAAACAGGTTTTATAAGACAAAGACAGACACAAGACAACATTCGACGCACTTTACACATAATTCATCATATAAAAAAATATAACTTAAATGCAGTCATATTGGGATTAGATGCTGAAAAAGCATTCGATTCGGTTGACTGGACTTTTCTAGATAGAATCTTATCCAGTTTCAATTTTCATAACAACTTCATTAGAACTATACAGGCATTATATAAAAAACCAACAGCTAAAATAAGGATTAACGGTAATTTATCATCATCTTTTGAACTGGAAAGAGGATGTCGTCAGGGCTGCCCCCTGTCTCCACTGCTCTTTGCAATCTTCATAGAACCTCTGAGCCAATGGATAAGACAAAACCAAAAAATTCAAGGTATTACACTTGGTCAGAAGGAACATAAAATAGCACTCTTTGCTGATGACATTTTAATATACCTAGGGCAGCCGGACACTTCTTTACCAGAACTAACCTCAGTTTTTTCAGAGTATGGAGATTTATCGGGGTACAAATTAAATATGCATAAAACCCAAGTTTTAACATTCAACTATGACCCAAATCATTATTCACTAAGCAAACTCAAAACTAACTGGGAGTCGGAATCTATGAAATATCTGGGGGTCAATATCCCGAAACAACTCAACAAAATTATATCACTAAACTATGATCCACTGGTGACAAAAATAAAATCTGACCTAGCAAGATGGAATATGATACCATTCTTGGGTACTGCACAAAGAATTGAAGCAGTCAAAATGAATATACTTCCACGTCTTCTATACCTTTTCCAAACAATACCGGTAGAACCTCCCAAAAAAACATGGCAGGAGCTGGACAGAAGGATCTCAAGATTCATATGGCAGGGCAAGAGACCTAGAATCAGATATAGAACCCTACAGCTAAACAAAGACAAAGGTGGGCTCGCGCTGCCAAATATCAGGGACTACTTTAAAGCCGCACAAATTAAAACTTTAGTAGAGATATGTAACCCAGTCTACACTGCACAATGGAAGGAGATCGAATGCCAAATAACAAGTGACATCCCCCTACAGGCGATAATAGGGAACAATGCCTTACCTAAGCTTTTGAATAACACTAACCCGTGGATAGAGACCCCGCTAAAAATTTGGTTTAAGATAGTCAGAGAGAATCAAACTAAAGAGCCCTATCGACTTCTGCAATGGATCGCCTATGATCAGGACTTTACTCCTAATAAAACAGACACCAGATTTAAAAAGTGGAAGGAGAAAGGGCTGATAAAATATTACGATTTTTTTAAAGGGCAAATCTTAAGAAGTTTTGAAGATTTGAAAAAACAAGGCCTAATAAATCAAGACCTTTACAGGTTCTTCCAGCTTAGACACCACATAAACAATATACTTAAAAAGGAGGTTTTGGAAAGGGCCCAGTCAGGTGTTCTGAAGGTCTTCTTAATGGCATATAAAGGGATCCCAGGGATCAGATACATTTCTAAAATATACCAAGGTCTTCAAGACTTAAAAGGAGACAACACATCTTATATAAAAGAGAGATGGGAAAAAGAGGGGAATTTCACTTTACAACTGGAAATATGGGAAAAGCTAAATAAACAGCAATGGAAAAGTACCTCATCCCTGCAGTGGAGAGAATTTGGATGGAAAAACTTGGCAAGATTTTTCAGAACACCTGCACAAAACAAATTTACCCATAAGGGATTGAACTGTTGGCGCTTGTGTGGTGAAAAGACTGCAAATCATTTTCATGTGTTTTGGTCATGCCCAGTTATCCACCAATATTGGACCAAGGTACAGACAATATTGGGGAAAATATTCAAAATTACAGTTCCCTTTTCTTTTGTAACTTTGTATTTGGGTTTACTACCGGACTCACTGGAAAGACGAGGAGAAAAATACTTATTCAATGTTTTAATATTGGCAAGCAAAAAAGCTCTAACTAAAAAATGGATGTTGAAGGACTGTCCTACACCTGAAGATTGGACTAACGTGATCCAAGACATTTACTCGATGGAAAAGTTGACATTCGCACTGAGACAGGACATGGATGGGTTCATGAACTTTTGGCAACCCTGGACCGCATATGTGTCTTCCATTAGATCTAATCTTTGACAAATACCATTTCAATAATGGTTCCGCTCTTTGTTCCAATGCTACTCAGATGCTCTTTTATCTTTATTTACTTACTTTTTCTTTTTGTTTGTTTTTTACTGGTTTGTTTGTTTTTTTTTGTTATTTGTTTTTTGTTTTTTTTCTCTCTTTAATTTCACTTTTTCTTTCACTTTAAAAAAAAAAAAGGGGTGTTGTAAGAATTAATCTTCCAATGTTGTCAGATATCAGAAAATAAGGGAACATGTGATGAAAATGTAAACACTGCATTGCTGTAACGACCTGTATACCCTTTACAAAAACTTAAATAAAAAAAAAATAAATAAAAAAAATAAACTCCTATATTATATAGATTCACTACAGAGTGATATATTTCAGTTGTTAATTTCTTTTCATTTTGATAACCCAGCCACAAGGGGTGCACAAGCCCCAATGTACTCCTAGTGCCGGTCCCAAGCCCAGGTAAATGAGGAGGGTTGTGCCAGGTAGGGCATCTGACATAAAACCTTTGCCAAATCAGACATGTGGATCATGACGAATGAGACTTTCATACCGGATCGGTCGAGGTCCAGGTTAACAACGACCGCCACCAGTGCTGTTAACCGACAGGGTGCCAGTGGAAAATGGGCTACTGTTGGTCGAAGATCGAGGAGGAGGAGAGGGGGAAGGTGTGTTAGAAGGGAGAGAGAGAAAAGGAAAGGTAGAAGTGTGGAGGTGAGAGTAGGGACTTTAAATGTAAGGACTGTGACTGGTAAAGGCAGAGAGTTGGCTGATATGATGGAGAGAAGAAAGGTACTGTGTGTTCAAGAAACTAGATGGAAGGGAAACAAGGCTAGTAGCATTGGAGGTGGATTTAAACTGTTCTACCATGGTGTAGAAAGGAAGAGAAATGGAGTAGGAGTAATCTTGAAGGAAGAATGTGTGAAGAGTGTTCAGGAGGTAAAGAGGCAGTCAGACAAAACCATGAGTATGAAGCTAGAAGTCAAAGGTGTGATGTTGAATGTTGTCAGTGTGTATGCCCCACAAGTTGGATGTCAGGTAGAAGAGTAATTCTGGAGTAAGTTGGATGCAGTGGTAGAGAGTGTTCCCAGGGGTGAGAGAGTGGTGATTGGAGCAGACTTTAATGGACACGTAGGTGAAGGGAACAGAAGTGATAAGGAGGTTCTGGGTAGGTATGGTCTTAAGGAGAGAAATGTGACCCATGCTGGCAAAATGAGTCACTATGAGAAAATTATCAAAACTGAGGTTGAGGCGGATGATAAAATAAAGGCAGCGTTGAGAGGTTTTAAGCAGGTTTATTAAATCATACCGCCGTCACAAAGCTCGCCCAATGGGCGGCTCGGAGGCTCTCCAGCAAAGAGACACAGAGTGTGTGTGTCAACAGCAGTTGCAGAGTGAGAGGATGAGTTACAGAATCGTGCAACATATATACCCAGTTACAACAATACATGAAAGAGCCTTCACAGCAGTTGGTATGGGTATTGATCTCAGACTCTAGGTCACAGTAAGGACAGGACGCATGAACACAATGCATGAATGGCACATTAACATCACAATGCATGAATGGCACATTACATCTCAGTAGTGCAGCGGAAAAAACCAGGAGTAGCGAGCTGTCTGTCCTTAGTCTGTTGTGGGGGTTTTCCCAAACCCGCCACACTGCTCCCCCCCAGAGGGCTCGGCAGGGGGCCGAGACCTCGGTAGTGCAGCTTGGCAGCGAGCAGGAAAAGCTCTGTGCCGGCGAAGGTGGAGGGGGGTGGGGGGTAGTAAATGCCGGCCGGGGACGGCGAAATCGTCTGGGCCACGCAAAAATTGCTTGTTGCTCCGCGATGTCGAGGGCTGTCCCGTTGAATGTGCGGAGATCACAAGAAGAAAAATTAGTCTCTGACTCCTCTCGTGGCCATGAAGAAAAACAGGAGCGGCGAGGTTGCGTAGTGGCTGTAAGAAAAAAGAAACAAAAGCAGGGGGACTTGGCGTATTGACTTTAGGTGCGGGCGCAGCCCTAAAGCCTTCGGGAAAAGCTGACGGCTGAATCCCCTTGTGCGCCGTGGCTGAGACCGTTAGAGAATCCTGTGAGCGAGCTGCGTGCTTGCTTCAGGTATGTGAGCAGCCCTGAAGGTTCTGTGTGCAGCTGCGAAGAACGATGGCGGTCTGAAGAGCCATATTTGTCCCGTGCGTGGTGCGCCGTCCTCGTAACTCCCCGGTGCGTGTGCCGGGGTTCCGTGCGTGGGTGGGCCACTGGAGGGGCGAGTCAGGGTCCAGAATCTTGGTGGAGATCAGCGCAATCGGCGCCGATAATATCCAAGTTGAGCTGTGGCTGCAGATTGGCCATGGTGCGTTGGAGCGGTGAGAGTGAATAGACGATCTTTGTCCCTCGGGCTCGTGCAGATGCATTGGAGCGGTGAGAGGGAGGAGACGATTTTTGTCACCGCTCGGCCATGGTGCGTTCAGGTCCACGCGCTGTGTTCTCCGCCGGCCCTGGAGGTCGCCGTCGTGGAGAGGGGACGAGGTGCATGCGCTCTCGTGTGGAGGAGCTGCGAGCCCGGCCGGTCCAGCGTGGATGAGCAGATCTCAGACGTGCAGATCTCATCATGAAGAACGGGTCACCAGTGTAGCTGTCCAGACCAGAAGGTTGCTTTGCACAAAACGTGTGCATGTTCGGGGTCACCAGTGAGGCGGATGATAAAATAAAGGCAACGTTGAGAGGTTTTAAGCAGGTTTATTAAATCATACCGCCGTCACGAAGCTCGCCCAATGGGCGGCTCGGAGGCTCTCCAGCAAAGAGACACAGTGTGTCTGCAGCAGCAGCTGAAGAATGAGAGGATGAGTTACAGAATCGTGCAGCATATATACCCAGTTACAACAATACATGAAAGAGCCTTCACAGCAGTTGGTATGGGTATTGATCTCAGACTCTAGGTCACAGTAAGGACAGGACGCATGAACACAATGCATGAATGGCACATTAACATCACAATGCATGAATGGCACATTACATCTCAGTAGTGCAGCGGAAAAAACCAGGAGTAGCGAGCTGTCTGTCCTTAGTCTGTTGTGGGGGTTTTCCCAAACCCGCCACAAGGTAATGTTTTTCCCATATTCTGTATTGAAAGACCGTCAAAATAATATTTAATTTGCAGGAAGTGTGCAAAAACGGACCTGGAAAAAGTCAATTTGTTTATATTTTGGCTAGGTTTAAAACTCGCGTTCGATCGGTCGGGAGTTACATCATCCACCAAAGCATATGTATTTTTTTTTTTTTGTAACTTTGATTTTTATTCATTTTTCATCATACATATTACATTCAGATCACAGTTTCTATATTTAAAAAAAGGAGCTAGAAGAAGGAAAAAAAAAAAGGAGGGGGGACAAATGTTGGAGCATCAAATTTTTAGTTTCCATCTCTTAATTCTTCTGGTTTTTCCAATGTCTTTGGTTATTCTTTCAATTTCTGTCTCGTTGTTGCACTTTGTAGTGTGTCCAATTCCACCATTTTTTTTTTCATATTGTCCTTCTTGCATTCTTTGTCAATATGTTAGTTTTTCCATTAAACGTATATCCTCAACAATGTCTGTCCATTGCTCTTGGTCAGGAAGAACTTCTGATTGCCATTTTCTTGTGATTGTTTTTTTTACATGCAATCAGCATGATTTTAACTAAATATCTGTCCTCAGCCTGTATTACATTGTCTCTTTTAAGATCACATAAATACATCAAGTTACAGTTCACTGGTATATTATATCCTAATATCCTCTGTATTGTCACATGTATAGATTTCCAGAATGATGAGATTTTGCAGCATTTCCAAAACATATGCGAGTGGTCTGCATTTTGAGCCCCACAGCCCCTCCAGCATATAGATGTGGTATTTGTATATTTTCTTTGGATCTGTGGTGTAATGAAATAGCGAATCAGGTTTTTCCATCCAAATTCCCTCCATGTCCTTGAACTTGTTGATGTGTGTTGTGTTTTCCATATTTCTTGCCAGTTTTCTTCTGTTATGTTTAAATTTAGCTCTTTCTCCCATTTCTCCTTTATATAGTTACTTGAATGTTTGTTTGCCGTAAGTTTCTGATATAGCTTTGAAATAATTCTTATTTTATTTCCTGCATACGAGCTTAAAATGAATTGTATAATCTCGCTCACATCTGTGTGGAGGTTATGCCTAATCCTCCTCATATAATAATCTCTCATCTGCAGATATCTGAAGAATTAAGTTTTTCTAGTTTAAATTTTCTTCTCATGTTTACAAAACTCCCGAAATCTTTTTTTCCCATATTGCCCCATGCTGTGATTCCCTTGTTCACCAGATTTTTGTATCCCCTATCTTGCTTTGCCGGTTCAAACTGACTGTCAGATGCTACCCATTTCAATAGTTTTATGTCCTCCTTTATATTATACTTTTGTACTATTTTATACCACAGTTCCAAAGTAAATTTAAGATAAGATAAGATAAGATAAGATAAGCCTTTATTAGTCCCACAATGGGGAAATTCCAGGATTGCAACAGCACAGGGATAGCAACACTCAGAGCAACAATCAGAAGGCAAGAAAAAACAACATCTAGTAAACATATGTCCATATTACTATAAATGTATATATATAGACACACAGTGCAGAGCATTATGGCTGGTGAATGTGCAGCAGAAAGTCTAAGTTCTCTCTCCGCGGATGCAGCGGGCCAGCTGGAAGTCTTTAGTGATTTAGTGATTGGGTCTATTTGTTTGATTTGCTTATATGCATCCTTATCTCCTATTATGCTTTGTACTGGGAGTCCCTCAATTTCCTTTTCCATTTCTTTCCATTTTGCCTCGTATCCTCCGTCGCACCAACAGCATATGTATTTTTAAAAAGTACAATTTCTAAGCTTTACAATGATACCAGGCACTCATGGGGGTTTTCCCGGGACTTGTTGCGAGCAAACAAAGAAAGAATCAAGATTTATGACTTCTCATGCCTGTAGCTCGTAATGACATGGTGCACATTCCGAGTCATTTTGCCAGCACGGGTCACAAATGTGGAAGGACAGATGATTGTGAATTTTGCTAAAAGGATGGAAATGGCTGTGGTGAACACATACTTCAAGAAGAGAGAGGAACATAGGGTGACTTACAAGAGTGGAGGAAGGTGCACACAGGTGGACTACATCTTAAGCAGAAGGAGAAATCTGAAAGAGATAGGAGACTGAAAGGTGGTGGCAGGGGAGAATGTAGCTAGACAGCATCGGATGGTAGTCTGTAGGATGACTTTGCAAAGCAAGAAGAGGAAAACAGTGAAGGCAGAGCCAAAAATTAAGTGGGGGACATTGTAGAAGGAAGAAGGTGAGGGAGGGAATGAAAAACTCAATTGCTGGAGTAGAATGTGCCATTTATTAACATAAACTCCCACAAAAATAACAAGTCCAGTCAACCACAAAAATACGGAAAATTGAAATGATGAAATAAGGCCACCAAACATGCAGGAACGCCACCCGGATGCTCTACGGCCCGGCGGGGGAATTGCCTAGTGCCGCAGGGCTGCTGTTGGCACAAGGAGAAAGGCAAACATTAAACTTACGGGACCAGAGCGATCCGGGGCTGTCCATGCAGTCTGGAGGATGAGGAGGTAAGCTGGGTCAGCCACGAACATCAAGGGATTAACCATACTTGCAATGACAGGCTGAACAAATACGAAGGTGATAAATGCATACGTGGAGAAACTAGCTGCCGCATATGGGGGTGAATGCCCCGACGATCTCTTCCTACTAACCCCTCATTTAAATAATAATAATCCTAACTAGGGAAGAGATCGCCAGTGTGAGGATGCATGGGCTGGACATAATTGATCCCTGGTGTGCATGGGTGAGTGTATGAGCATGTGAATAGGAATGAATGGAGTGTGTGTGTGTGTGTGTGTGTGTGTGTGTGTGTGTGTGTGTGAATACCCGTAACAAGGCACAGCTGATGGCACTTGACAGGAGGAGGGGGCGTGCCCAAGCTGTCAGAGAGCGAAGGACCCAAACAGCTGCCTGACGCACCTGATAGAAAATAGGGCAAAACAGTAATAAGTCAGAACTGGGTTTGGAACCACCAAACCCAGATTCATGACAGGAGGTCGCACAGAGTTCAGGAAGGAGTTGATACAGGCTCTGGGTGGTAGGGAAGAATTACCAGATGACTGGGCAAGTACAGCAAAAGTATTTAGGGAAACAGGTAGAAAGGTATGTAGTGTATCCAGTGGACAGAGGAATGAAGACAAGGAGACTTGGTGGTGGAATGAGGAGGTACAAGAAAGTATTCAAAGGAAGAGGTAAACAAAAAAAGTGGGATAGTCAGGGAGATGAAGAAAGTAGACAGGAGTATTTGGAATTTAGGCACATGGCAAAGAGAGAGGTGCCAAAGGAAAAGGCATATAGTGAGTTGTATGAGAGGCTAGACACGAAGGAAGGAGAAAGGGACTTGTATTGATTGGCTAGATGGACAGATTGAGCTGGAAAGGATGTACAGCAGGTTAGGTTGATTAAGGACAGAAATTGTAATGTACTAACAAATGACGAGAGTGCGTTGAGAAGGTGGAATGAGTACTTTGAAGAGCTGATGAATAAAGAAAATGAGAGAGAAAGGAGGATGGATGAAGGAAAGATGATGAACAAGGAAGTCCCGAGGATTAGCAAGGTGGAAGTGAGGGCAGCTTTAAAGAGGATGAAGGATGGATAGGTGATTGGTCCAGATGACATACCTGTGGAGGTATGGAGATGTTTAGGAGAGATGGCAATGGACTTTTTAACCAGATTGTTTAACACAATCTTGGAGAGTGAGAGGATGCCTGAGGAGTGGAGAAGAAGTGTTTTGGTACCAATTTTCAAGAACAAAGGTGATGTGCTCAGAGCTGTAGTAACTACAGAAGCATGAAGTTGATCAGCCACACTGTGAAGATATGGGAAAGGGTTCTTGAAGCCAGGTTAAGAGGAGAGGTGCCAATCAGTGAGCAGCAGTACAGTTTCATGCCAAGAAAGAGTACTACAGATGCAATGATTGCTCTAAGTGTGCTGGTGGAGAAGGTAAGAAGGAGTTGCACTGTGTCTTTGTGGATCTAGAGAAAGTATATGATAGGGTGCCAAGAGAGGAAGTGTGGTACTGTATAAGAAAGTCAGGAGTGGCAGAGAAGTATGTGAGGGTGGTGCAGGACATGTATGAGGACAGTGAGATGGTGGTGAGGTGAGCTGTAGGAGTGACAGATGGATTCAAAGTGGGGGTGGGATTACATCAGGGATCGGCTCTGAGCACCCTTCTTGTTTGCCATGGTGATGGACAGGCTGACAGATGAAGTCAGGCAGGAGTCTCCGTGGACCATGATGTTTGCAGATGACATTGTGATCTGTAGTGAGAATAGGGAGCAGGTGGAAGAGAACCTGGAGAGGTGGAGGTATGCTTTGGAAAGAAGAGGAATGAAAGTCAGTAGAAGTAAGATAGAATACATGAGTATGAATGAGAGGGAGGCAGGTGCAATGGTAAAGATGGAAGGAGTAGTGGTAGTGAAAGTAGATGAGGTAAACTTGAGTCAGATGGGAATGCCCATGCGTGGCGTCCTGTCACCTCGGTCAGATTGGCTCCTAAAAAACTGCCTCTTTTTGCATTTTTTAAAACTTTTTTAGCAACTGTCAACTGGTATACTTTTGGCTAACTGTTTTTTCCATCACAACTCTTTATCTGGTACCTCCATTTAGACAATTGGAGTCTGTCTACCTTGAGTTTTTATCATCTTTTCCTGCCTTGGGCCAAATGCCAGTCGCCGCTAGACTAAGGTAAGTCAAGATTGGGTTTTGGTGATCGATGGGGGTAGGGTGGAAGAGTATCGGCCGATGGCTTGTATAGGTTGGGTAAGACGGTGCTCTGAACCTCTGCCTCTTGTCGGTCTCCAGATCAATATAGCTCGTTTCACCGGAGACAGATCTGCTGTAACCAAACTAAGCTAAACTAGCTGGCTAGCTTGTTTTTTAGCATTAGCGCTACACTCCCCAAGACCTGCAGAAGCTACAGGGACCTACCGTCTAAACCCACCTAGATCACTACGTTCATCTCCGCAGCGGGCCCAACTGCTGGGCCCGTGCTGCTACCACACTCAGTTGTAGCTCCACTCACCTCTCCATCTGACTGCGTCAACTGCACCATCCTTGTAGAGAAGGTTTCCAAGCTGGAACAAAGAATATCCACACTCCATCAGATCTGTGATGCCGAACTTCAAAGGGAAACCATCATCATTTGTTCCACTCAAACAAACTTCATATCCTCCACTAGTTCTGTCACCGAACCCTTCCCCGCTGAAGCTGCCTCTTCACCGGTGTCTGATGTTCCTGCACCCGGCCAGGCTGCCACTGCCCCTCCACTGATCACAGAGTCGGATGTCACCTGGACTCGGCAGGGAACCAAGTATGAGAAATTTGCAACCTCCACTCCATACGATCCTGTGCCCTGGTCCCTGGTCACTCCTCATCAGCGGAAAAAACAATTGATCCCCTCAGACACCCCTCCATAGCATCCAGCTTAACAATAAATACAACATCCTGGATGCTCACGATTTTCCTCCCTAAGCGGGTGAATCCCAATCTCCACCGCCATCCTTCCCGCTGTTCAAAAATCCATTGCCTATTCAGACCTCTTTTTCACATTATCCTAAATGCCCCAACCATCCCGGAGCCTGTCATCTCTTCATACCACAGTTCATACCAACTCCACAGTGCGCCCATGTCACTGCCCAAACCTGTCCTTGTCCCTCTCTGTCCGCCCCATTACCGGAGGCGAAATCCCCCGTGAAATCCACTCACATCTTCCAATGTTGCTGACCCATGTCCTGCTTCTCCCTGCCCCCTTTTCCCCTGACCACTCTAATAATTGGAGATTCCATCACAAGAAACATTTGCTTCTTAAATGCAATAACATACTGTTTTCCCGGCACCACCGTTCCTGTCATCCTTGCCAAACTCCCTGGCATCCTCCAAACACTTCCCTCATCTGTCCAGAGGATCATCTTTCATGTTGGCTATGTGGATGCATCCCATCGGCAGTCAGAAATCACCAAAGCACAGTTCATCAAACTTTTTCAGCTCCTTCACAACTGCAGCAAATCAGCCTTTATTAGTGGGCCAATCTCTCCTCAAGGCCGCGGCCAGAGACTCTTCAGCCGAATCCTTTCCCTCCACACCTGGCTTCTCTCTGCCTGTAAAATCCACAACCTGGGCTTCATTAACAACTTTAACCTCTTCTGGGGCCATAAAGCATTTTAAAACCGGACGGCCTCCACCCCAGTAACTTAGGCAGCCGTATTTTAACAGCTGGTCTTACTGGGACAGTTTGCTACCAAGTGTGAAGTGGCTGGGATGAGAATCAGCACCTTCAAGTTTGAGTCCATGGTCCTCAGCCAGAAAAAGGCGGATTGTCCTCTCCGGGTTGGAGACAAGCTCCTGCCCCAAGTGGAGGAGTTTAAGTATCTAGGGATCTCATTCATGAGTGAGGGGAGAATGGAGCGTGAAATCGACAGACGGATCGGAGCAGCCTCGATAGTGATGTGGGCATTGTACCGGTCCGTCATGGTGAAGAGGGAGCTGAGCTCTAAAGCCAAGCTGTCGATTTACCAGTCAATCTACATTACTACCCTCAGCTATGGTCATGAGCTTTGGGTAATGACCAAAAGAAAGAGATCGCGGATACAAGCGGCTGAAATGAGCTTTCTCCATAGAATTGCTGGACTCACCCTTAGACTTAGGGTGAGGAGTTCAGTCATCAGAGTAAAACCGCTTCCCCCCCACATCGAAAGGAGCCAGTTGAGGTGGTTTGGGCATCTGATCAGGGTGCCTCCTGGACACCTCCCACTTGAGGTGTTTCGAGCATGCCCAATGGGGAGGAGACCCCGGGGCAGACCCAGGACACACTGGAGAGACTACATCTCCCAGCTGGCCTGAGAACACCTTGGTATCCTTGCTGAAGAGCTTGAGCAGGTGGTCGGGAAGAGGCAAGTTTGGCTTCTCTGCTTGAGCTGCTGTCTCTGTGACCCGGACCTCCAGAAAAGTGGTAGAAAATGGATGGATGGATGGAATTTGCAGTTCATTGTCCAAACTCTCCCACGGCCATGTGAGTGACTATTTACATTCTGCCCTCAGCCCCCTCCCTTCCACCCCGGCTTCAACTCAGTGTTCCACCTCCTGCCACAGCTCCCCCTACAGGCTCCAACCTCCACTGCCCTCACCATTCACCCCATAGTCACAGTCAGATCCTCATCACATCATCGTAATACATTGCAGGTAAACCCGTCCAATCTCCGCCCCATTCCTCAGTCTTCTCAACCTGTCCCAAAGCAAAATACCTGAAACTGGCTCTACTCATCTCACACTTTCTGAACAGTAAAAGCCTCATCATGAACGAATTCCATCCATCCATCCATCTTCTACCGCTTTTCCGGAGGTCCGGGTCGCGGAGGCAGCAGTTCAAGCAGAGAAGCCCAGACTTCCCTCTCCCCAGCCACCTGCTCCAGCTCTTCAGAGGGGATACCAAGGCGTTCCCAGACCAGCTGGGAGACATAGTCTCTCCACCGAGTCCTGGGTCTGCCCCGGGGTCTCCTCCCAGTGGGACGTGCCTGAAACACCTCAAGTGGGAGGCGTCCAGGAGGCATCCTAATCAGATGCCCATACCACCTCAACTGACTCCTTTCAATGTGGAGGAGCAGCGGTTCTACTCTGAGCCTCTCCCGGATGACTGAGCTCCTCACCCTATCTCTGAGGGTGAGTCCAGCAATCCTACGGAGAAAGCTCATTTCAGCCGCTTGTATCCGCGATCTCGTTCTTTCGGTCATTACCCAAAGCTCGTGACCATAGGTGAGAGTAGGAACGTAGATTGACTGATAAATCGACAGCTTTGCCTTAGAACTAAGCTCCCTCTTCACCACAACAGACCGGTACAACGTCCGCATCACTGCAGATGCTGCTCCAATCCGTCTGTCGATCTCTCGCTCCATTCTCCCCTCACTCGTGAACAAGACCCCAAGATACTTAAACTCCTCCACTTGGGGCAGGAGCCTGTCCCCAACCCCCTCATGGATCGTCACCTTATCGTGGTGGGGGGGTTTGCGTGCCCCAGTGATCCCAGGAGCTATGTTGTCCGGGGCAATTTGCCTCTGATAGGGTCTCCCAAGACAAACTGGTCCTGGGTGAAGGGCCAGACTAAGAACGATCCAACAGACTCTCATGAATTGTATATCAAGGATTCAGTGTACCCCGCCCGGTATGGGGTTACCGGGGCCCCACCCTGGAGCCAGGCCTGGGGGAGGGGCTCGAAGGCTAGCGTCTGGTGGCCGGGTTTCCACCCATGGGACCCGGCCGGGCTCAGCCCGAAGGAGTTACATGGGTCCGCCCTCCAGTGGGCTCACCACCTGCAGGAGGGATCATGGGGGTCCGGTGCTATGTGGATCAGGTGGCGGTCAAAGGCGGAGACCTTGGCGGACTGATCCCAAGCTTTCTAAACTGGCTTTTGGTACGTGGAATGAACGAATTCATCACTGACAATAACCTGGACTTTCTTTGCATCACTGAAACATGGCATAAACCCCTGGACTATTTTTCACTCAATGAGACCATACCTTCCGGATTCACCTACATCGATAAACCCCGGCCTGATAGCCGGGGAGGTGGTGTTGCTGTCATTCACTGAAAAAACATAAAAATATGCAACATTCCCACCCCCGCAGTCCACTCATTTGAACGTCTTGCCTTCAGACTCTCTGGTCCCACTTCTCTGATCACCGCTGTTATCTACCCCCCCAATCAAACCCCTCTTTTCTATCTGAACTCTCGGATCTGTTGACCCAGCTCTCCACCATCTCACCCTCTGTTCTTCTCCTTGGAGACTTTAAAGGGCTGATGACACGTTTTTGACATTTTTTAGCATGTTGTGTAAACCCAAAAGTCATTGTCTATCCATCCATCCATCCATCTTCTTCCGCTTAATCCTTCTCGGGTTGCGGGGGGGCTGGAATATAATATTTACAACAGCACCTGCATAAACTAGTTATCATCAAAAAACCGCAGCTGCTGACTGGACTGTGGTGCCACCCACCGAATTAAGGGTGGCACCCCAATGACGTAATCGACAGAACAGACTCCGGTGTTGTTAACTGGAATGACAGCAGCTTTGTAACTCACAGTTTCTCTGGTTTCTTGTTTTAATTTTACGGCTATGCCTTTGCGTTGTGTCGCAGGCTTAGATAAACAGCAGGCCGTGAAAGACCACATCACACGCTTCAGCTCCAACTGTCATAAGCCTCCTCGTGCGCTTCTTGTGCACTTTTACGCAGGAGGAGCGCACGAGGAGGGGAAGGATTAATCGATTGACACGCAGCTTTGACCTACTTTCTGTGATCACATGCTGACTCTCGCCAGTCCGGCCACATCCCCTCTATCATTATCACCAGCTGATTCAAACTCCCACTGATCATTTTTCCCGGTCCTCGCCCAGGTGCTTCTCATCACACTATCACCAGCAGTGCGTGTACATATTAGCGGCCGTTTGTCAGTCATGCTCTGCTGGTCAATAGTATTGTCATGTGTGCTGTTAGTCTGTCAGTATTTTCAGTACTGTCACGATGTGTTAGTCACTCCACGTTCGCCGTGGTTCTCGTGCGTACTTGAAGCGATGTTGGCTCTGGGGCACACCTGTGGCTAACATGTCTCCTCTCATTCGTTTTCTGGGCAATGCCAGCCCCGAATGCCATCAGTAAGTGTGTTTGTGGTTTGTGTACATCTTCACTTTTTTGGGAATTGTCTGTCTTTCTGTATTAAATGTGCTGTGGTGAACCCTGCACGTAAATCCTCGTTATTTCATTCTCCCTCTCTGTGCCCTGCATAAGAGTGCACGGAGGGTCATGACAAGGAGCGCACGAGGAGGGGAAGGAAGAATGGATTTACGTGCATGATTCACCACAGCACATGTATTGAACATAAAGACTGATCCCAAAAGGTGAAGACACAGAAACACAAACAGTAGGCGCTCGGGGCTGACATTGCCCAGCAAACATGGAGAGGAGACGTGTTAACCACGGTTGCGCCCCAGAGCCGACATCGCTTCAAGGGGTGCAACAGAACCACGGTTGTGTGGAGTGGCTAACACGTCGTGATAATGTTGGCAATATTGGCTGGCTGATAACATGGCAGATGATGCACACAAAACATGAACAGCTGACTGTCACTCTCTGAGTCTGACTCGCTAGGCATGATGCTCACTTGGCACGGCTCAAACCTATACGGTCTGATGCCCCCAGATTCTTAATTGTCATCCTATTCTTTGGAACTATAATCGTCTGAAGATTGGACAACACAAACCAATTCCAGACTACATGTGCTGGAACCATCGTCGATGTTGTCTACCGCTTCCATCCTGTGTGTACAATGGGCAGCCAAGCGCTGTGTTCTGTCGATGATGTTACAACATGGCCGGGGGGTTTTCTAGCCACTGACGCAATTGGTGACGTGGCGCTCATGAAAATGTCGGATATTCGCGTGAAAAAAAGCCTGTTTGACTTACAACTGCACAGACCAATCTATTTTGTCATATTGTATTATGTGTTGAAAAATTAAATGAAGTCAAAAACGTGTCATCAGCACTTTAATCTCCACATTGATGCCACCGACTGCAAATCTGCCACCGACTTCCTGGATCTTCTTCTGTGCTTCACCTTCACTCAACACGTTGACTTCCCGACTCACTCACATGGACACATTCTGGATCTGGTCAACCAGACTAACAATACTCCAACCCAACAGCATCAACCTCCATATCTCTGACCACCTGGCAATCACCATGGACATCAATGTCCCCATCCCCTCCCCAAAAGAATAGTGCACAATATCCTTCAGAAATATCAAAACGATCACTCCTTGAGTCTTCTCAGCCTCACTCACCAGCATGATGTCTGCCCCCCCCCCCGCTCACTGACAACCCCACAGATCTTGTCTGCTATTACAACACCATTTTCTCCTCCTGCCTGAACCAGTTAGCCCCTATCAAAACTAAAACAGTCTCCTTTACTCACTCTGCTCCCTGGTACACTCCTGAACTTCATGCCATGAAATCCCGTAAGCGACAGCTGGAAAGACTCCAAGAAAACAAACCTAACAGTTCCTCTTCAAGCCTACACTGGCTACCTCCAACAATACAAGACTACCCTCATCACAGCCCAATCCAATTTCTACTCCCACCTCATACACGCTGGCTCCAACACCTCCAAAACACTCTTTTCCACAATCAACAAACTTCTCAATCCCATCAACAACACCTCCCCAGCATTCACTGCTGAAAAGTGCAACTCATTCCTATCTTTTTTCCAAAGTTCACCACCATCTATAGCAACCTGACTACCTCCCCTCTGATCCTAACCCCTCCAATTAGCTCCTCCCCCTACCTCTATTCAGCCACTGTCTCATTTCCCCACACTGACTCCTCTAGAACTCACTAAAATTACCACAGGCATGAAAAGCCCCACATCCGTACTGGACTCCGTTCCCTCCACACTTATCAAATTCTGCCTCCCATCCCTCTCCCTATTCATCTGCACCATCATCAATGCCTCCTTCAGCTACGGCTCAGTTCCTGACCCCCAAAACTCACCACTGTCACCCCAATCCTCAAAAAACCTGGACTAAACCCTGACATCATGAATAACTTCCATCCCATCTCCAACTTCCCTTCCTATCAAAAATCCTAGAATGTGTTGTTGCCACCCATCTAAAAACTCACCTCACCTCCAATGAACTCTTTGAGACATTCCAATCCAGATTCCGCTCACAACATAGCACCAAAACAGCCCTTCTCAAAGTGACAAATGACTTCCTCCTGTCAGCCAACTCTGGACTCCTGAACATCCTCATCATGCTCGACCTCACAGCTGTCTTCGATACAGTTAACCACTCCATTGTCCTCTCCCATCTGGAAACCCTCCTCAGCATCACTGGTACAGCTCTGTCCTGGTTCCACTCATATCTCACCAATCAACAACAATTCAGCCACGTCAACAACTGCACCTCCCTCACAGCCCCCCTCTCCCATGGTGTTCCCCAGGGCTCTGTGCTTGGCCCTCTCCTCTTCATCATTTATATACTCTCACTTGGTAACATCATCTACCGACATGGCCTTAACCACTTGCACTCCGGGCAATTTTCCTAAAAATGCCAAAAAATAACGTGCCCAAAGTAAATCGAAAGCTGTTATTCAACCCTTTGCAGCATCTTCATGGGGTTGGTCTCATTTAAAAGAAAACACTTTCAATTCAACTTTATTTATATAGCGCCATTTCACAACAACAGTCATCTCATAGCACTATCAACTGTAGGGAGGACCCCCACAGTTGCAGAAAGACCCCAGCAATCAGGCGATCCCCTGTGAGCAAGCACTTGGCGACGGTGGAGAGGAAAAACTCCCTTTTAACAGGAAGAAACCTCCAGCAGAACCAGGCTCAGGGAGGGGCAGTCATCTGCTGCGACTGGCTGGGGGGTGAGGGGATAGAGAAGAAGAAAAGAACAGACATGTAGAGAGCAAACAGCACGATGGGGACTCAATCTATGGGAGAGAACAAACAAATGTTAATGACCAGCAAAAAAAAAAATATTTCATAGAGAGTGAGGAAAGGAGTGAGGCCCAGTGCATTACTGGAGGTCCCCCGGCTGACTAAACCTATTAGCAGCATAACTAAGGGAGGGTTCAGAAAACACATGATCCCTCCCTAATTGTAGGCTATATCAAAAAGGTAGGTTTTAGCCCTATTCTTAAAAACAGAGATCGAGTCTGACTCCCGAATCCAGATTGGCAGCTGATTCCACAGGAGAGGAGCTTGATAACTGAAGGCTCTGCCTCCCATTGTACTTTTGGAGATTCTAGGTATTACAAGTAAACCTGCATTTTGGGAGCGTAGTGCTCTGTTAGGATGATACGGTAGTATCAGATCTTTTAAATAAAAAGGAGCCTGATTGTTTAGAGCTTTGTAAGTAAGAAGAAGGATTTTAAACTTAATTCTAAACTCTATGGGAAGCCAATGAAGGGAGGCCAGAACCGGAGAGATATGATCTCTCTTTCTAGTACCTGTTAAAACTCTTGCTGCAGCATTTTGGATCAGCTGAAGACTTTTTAAAGATGTTTTAGGACAACCTGATAATAAAGAATTACAATAATCTAATCTCGAGCTAACAAAAGCGTGGATCAGCTTCTCAGCATCACTCTGAGACAAGATGCTCCTAATCTTGGCAATATTACGCAAATGATAGAAGGCAGTCTTAGAAACAAATTTAATATGTGAATTGAAGGACAAATCCTGATCAAAAATAACTCCAACTTCAAATAACTTTGAATTTTTTGGCAAAAAAAACATAATCTCTCTACTTGCTCTGGCCACTGAGTTACAGTCATCTAAACATACTGAACTTGAAGAAAAAAAAATTGGACACAGTGTTTTTTTGGATACAAATGCTTGTAAATAACACACAGCTGTCCAATCCGGCTGGAAAATGCAACAGAAATGTAGAACCAAGGGTTATCCAGCTGAGATCCAAATTTGGTAACAATACCACAAAAAATGAATATTTTACACAGCTTTGTTCTCAGGCTGTTCCCAGGCGTTTTGGAACTGTGCCAAATTGTGCCAAATGGCACAGTTTGGAAAACGTCTGTAACTTTTGAATAATTCAATGTAGAATCTTCATTTTAGGCTCTAATGAAAGGTCACACTCAGGGCTGTGTCTGTGTGTGTGTGTGTGTGGGCGGAGGGTCGTTCCCCCCCCGCTACCAAGGACCGACTTCGGCCCTCGCTACAGACAGATTACACTCCTTGCATGTTTTCACAGCGGCTCCCCCCCCCTCGCTACTGTGTGTGTGTGTGTGTGGGGGGGGGGACCGTGAACGGACCGTGAACGCCCCCCCCCCTCGCTACAGAAGAGGGCCATCGCTACATGATGGAATAGACTGATATGCTTCCCCCCGCAGACCGGGGGGCGTTCGGACCGTGAACGCCCCCCCCCGCTCCTCTTCTGCAGCGGGGGGGGGGGGGCGTTCACGGTCCGAACACGGCAAATGAACCGTTTATCGCGGCGCACGCACTTCGTAATTCGTGCGCAGTACAGTTGTAATTTACCGATCGGTCAAAAGTCATTTTTGGATTACTGTTTTCAGGGATAAATAATAATTTAGCTTATAACACCTTACCTCTTCAAAGCAGCAGAGTCGTGGCGAACATCTCTTCCCACGCGTCAGACGAACGCGACGCTGCTCCACTCGTGGATCCCGATCAACATAATTCCATTATTGCCGTTTTGGCGAATGATTTACGACTTTTGTCGTCGGCCTCCGTCTATTCTGCTGGAATGAGTGCAGGTCCCACTTGTGGGTGTTCTCCATGTTGCTGGGTCTGTGTCAAGTGTCCTTTGTTTTCATCTGTTGCAACAGTAAATCTCTCTTCACCCTGCCTGAATTCCTATGCTTCAATTGGCTCCTGCGTTCACAGTAGGCAGGTCCTCCTTCCTAGATTTTCATTCATTGGCTCCTCAAGGTTTCAGAAACCCAATTCAAGGCTCTTATTAGTCGAATGAGAGGTCAATCAGATGAACTAATCTGTTCGCGGCTGTCTCTGCAGTTTTTTTTTTGAGTGGCGCTTGGACGCTACTACATCACCATCACCACCATCATGCATCATGCGTCCAAGTGCGCACGAGGGCGCTCTCGTGCGCCCTCGTGCGTCATAGGACGCAGAGACTTGCCCGCCCCCGGAACAACGGAGCGCAAGTGGTTAACTTTCACTGTTATGCCGACGATGTTCAGATCTACATTTCTACCAACTGCATAACCACAGTAACCTGCTCCATACTGGAAAACACTGAAATAAAATCCTGGATGCAAAATGTCACGCCGCACCGCTCATCAGCGGCGCCACCTGCTCGCACACCTGTTCATCGTCAGCGGCGAGGAATATAAGCCACCTCGCCCTGAGCTTCGGCCTGAAGCCGTCAGACTTCATTCCCCGTCAACGTGACGCAACTAATTCTTCAGCACGAAGCTGTGCGGTAAGAAACATTTACCTCATCTGCTCCAGTCTGCTCCCCTGTGCACAGGTGGATTCCTTGGCGGCGGACAACTCCGTCCCTCGTCCTTCCTCGCTGCTGCACCGAGCCCTGCAGGTGGCTGTCTCCCGGGTCCCGTCCTTGTTGTGCCAGTCATCTGTCCCGAGCAAGTAAGCTTCTCCCTCGCCTATTCTCCTCCTGTGTTGGTGTGTGCCCATCACCCTGTGTCTTTGTGTTCTCTCCCATAGGGTTGCCGGCTGCACAGTCTCCTGCCTCTGTGCCTGAAGCAGACGCCGCCACCAACACATTAACATTCCGCAGACACACACCCATACACCCCTGTTGTTAATAAACGATTTGAACTACTCTGAGCCTGTGTGTGTGCGTCTCCTGAGCCGAACGTTATGTCAGTACGGCTTCAGCAGAGCGGCTCGGCAGACGGCGGGCTCGCACACCGGTTTACCACCCTTGAGGCTCGAGTGGATCAAGTTGTTTATCAGCAACAGGTGATCCTTAATCAATTAGTAAACTTAACTAACCGATTGGACCGCCTGGACCCCCAACAGCCGTTCCCCCCAGCTCGCCAGGGTGGCGCGGCTCCTGCTGTTCCAGCGGCCGTCCAGCCGGCTCCGGTGGCACCGGTTCGGCTCACACCAATTCCGACCCCCGCCCGCTTTAGCGGTAAGCTCGGCGGAGCGCGGGGGTTCATTATGCAGTGTGAGTCCGTGTTCCACCGTGTACCCGGAGATTTTCCCTCGGATCACAGCCAAATTGGTTACATAGGGAATCTTCTGGAGGGGCGCGCGTTAACTTGGACCTACGCCGTAATGGCGAGGCCCAGTTATGCCACCCTCACCTACGACCAATTCGTGAGGCGCTTCCTGGAAGTCTTTGACCATTCTCGAACCGAGACGGTCCAGGTCGATCGGCTTCTCGCTCTCCAGCAGGGAAGCCGGTCGGCAGCGGACTACGCGGTCGACTACCGGGTAGCGGCGGAGGAATTGAGCTGGGAGGAACGCTCCCTCTGTGGCCTGTTCCTCCGCAGCCTCAATGATGATCTGAGGGATGAACTGGCTGGACGGGATATCCCTGAAACGCTAGCGGAGCTAACTTCCCTAGCCATCAGCTTGGACAACAGGCTGCGCGAGCGCTCCTCAGGACGGAAGTCGTCTACTTCTCGCCCTCGGGGAGCCTCGCTGCGCCTGCCCCAAGCTCGCCCCCTGGTGACGCCGCCACCATCGCGCCCCGAGGAGTCGGAGCCGATGGTGACGGGCTGGACAAAGCTCTCCCCGGCAGAGAGACAACGCCGCCGTGAGTTGAATCTCTGCATGTATTGCGGAGACAGTCAACACACGGTGGAGCTTTGTCCACAAAAAGCCAGACGGCAGGGTCCACGAGTCACTGTAGGGGGCCTCGCGGACGTCAATCGGTTAGATCCCCTTACTCAATTGAAGCTGCCCATCCATTTCTGCCACAACCCCACTGGGCATCTCACCCACGCACTGGTGGATTCGGGCGCAGAAGGCAGCTTCATTTCACAAAGCCTGGCAACCCGTTTGGGCATCCGCTGTCAGGCACTTAAGAATCCCATCTCCCTTGTCAACCTCTCCCGTGCCTCCCTTGGGAGAGTATCACACCAGACCATCCCCGTCCCGGTCATCATCTCGGGAAACCACCGGGAGGAGATGACCTTTTATGTCCTACCCAACTCTGTGTCGCCCGTCATCCTGGGGTATCCCTGGCTACGCCTTCACAACCCTGTCCTGGATTGGAAGTCAGCTGGGGTATTGGCATGGAGCACGTTCTGCATGGGCACCTGCCTTCAGTCCGCTGCCTGCTCTCCGTCCGCTTCTCCCCCTGCGACGGACGCTGCACCCCCGGACCTGTCTCTGGTGCCTCCGGAATTTCACGACCTGGGTATGGTGTTCAGTAAGACTAAAGCTATGTCTCTCCCCCCTCATCGGCCCTATGACTGCGCCATCAACCTCCGCCAGGGGGCTCCCTTACCGGTCGGCTCTATAGCCTGTCAGCACCGGAGAAGGAGACAATGAACGCCTACCTGAAAGAATCATCGAACGCTGGGATAATCCGCCCATCATCGTCACCCGTGGGAGCAGGGTTCTTCTTCGTAGGGAAAAAGGATGGGTCCCTCCGCCCTTGCATCGACTACCGAGCCCTCAACGACATCACTGAGAAGGACCGTTACACCCTGCCCCTCATGGACACTGCCTTCCACTCCCTCCAGGGGGCGACCTGGTTCACCAAGCTGGATCTACGCAGCGCATACCACCTCGTCCGGATCCGGGAGGGAGATGAGTGGAAGACAGCCTTCCGTACCCCGAACGGCCACTTTGAATACCTGGTAATGCCGTTCGGGTTGACCAACGCTCCTGCCATCTTTCAGCGCCTCATTAATGACGTCCTCCGGGACTTCATCGGCCTTTTCGTGTTCGTCTACCTGGACGATATTCTCATCTTCTCCAAGTCCAGGGACGAGCACCAGGTCCATGTGAGGCGGGTCCTCCAAAGACTGCTGGAGAATCGGCTATACGTGAAGGCTGAAAAATGTGAATTTTACGCCAGGACTACATCCTTCCTGGGGTTCATCATCGCCCATGACAAGGTGCTCCCAGACCCAGAGAAGGTGAAGGCGGTGGTGGAATGGCCCACACCTGCATCCCGGAAGCAGGTGCAACAGTTCGTTGGTTTCGCCAATTTCTACCACCGCTTTGTCCCCAACTTCAGCTCCATCGTCGGACCACTGACCCGCCTCACATCCCCTAAGGTCCCGTTCCGGTGGACCGAAGAGGTCGCTGCTGCCTTTCAGGCACTGAAGGCGGAGTTCTCCTCCTCCCGGGTCCTTCGCCAGGTCGACCCCGCGCTGCAGTGCATCGTGGAGGTAGACGCCTCGGACACGGGCGTGGGGGCAGTGCTATCCCAGCGATCGCCGGACGATGGCGTCAAACGGCCCTGCGCCTTCTTCTCCCGGCGCTTGTCCCCGGCAGAGAGGAACTACGATGTGGGGGACAGAGAGCTCTTGGCCATCAAACTCGCCCTGCAGGAGTGGCGCCACTGGCTAGAGGGGGCGAACCTGCCGTTCGTGGTCCTGACGGACCACAAGAACTTGGAATACCTACGATCTGCCAAGCGCCTGAACGCCCGCAAGGCGCGCTGGTCCTTGTTCTTCGCCAGGTTCCAGTTCTCCATCACCTTCAGGCCTGGCTCCAAAAACGGCCTGCCTGACGCCCTCTCTAGGCAGTTCACCCCCGTGGAGTCGGAGGAAACGCCTCACACCATCCTGCCCAGGTCGTGCGTCGTGGGAGCCATCTCGTGGGACATTGAGAGCAAGATCCGGAAGGCGCAGGAAGTGGAACCTGACCCTGGCGGTGGACCGGAGGGGAGGCTGTTCGTGCCATCTGCGGTCCGAGGAGAGGTCATCCACTGGCTGCACACCTCCAAGCTCACCTGTCACCCTGGCACCTCCCGGATGATAGACCTCCTCCAACGGTCCTTTTGGTGGCCAGGCCTGCGGAGGGACGCAGCTCGCTACGCCCGGGCTTGCCCAATCTGTGCCACCTGCAAGTCGGGAAATGCCCCTCCAGCGGGTCTGCTCCAGCCCCTGCCCGTCCCTGGCAGGCCCTGGTCGCACATCGCGTTGGATTTCGTCACCGGACTCCCCGTCTCCAACTCCTATGACACCATCCTGACCATCGTGGACCGTTTCTCCAAGGCTGTGCACTTCGTCCCCCTGCGAGGTCTCCCTACTGCTCTGGAGACGGCGGATCTCCTCGTCCAACACGTGGTCAGGCTGCACGGGATTCCGGTGGACGTGGTCTCGGACCGGGGTCCCCAATTTTCATCTGAGGTTTGGAGGTCATTTTGTAACGCCATCGGAGCCAAGGTGAGCCTCTCCTCCGGCCATCACCCCCAGTCCAACGGGCAGTGTGAACGGACCAACCAGGAGCTGGAGGCTGCGCTCCGCTGTGTGACCGCATCCAAACCCACGTCCTGGAGCAACCATCTTGCCTGGGTTGAATACGCCCACAATACCGCTCGCTCTTCTGCTACAGGGATGTCCCCCTTCAAGGCGTCCCTGGGTTATGACCCCCCGCTGTTCCCGGTGCAGGAGAGTGAGGTAACTGTCCCCTCAGTTAGGGCGCATCTCAGGCAGTTCCGCTCCATCTGGGCTGCCGCGCGCAATGCGCTTTTACGCACAGCAGAGCGCAACAGGACTGTGGCGGACCGGCATAGAAGACCTGCCCCGGCGTACAGAGTTGGGCAACATGTCTACGTTTCTACCCAGGACGTAACTCTAAAAGGCAAGAGGAGGAAGCTGGCACAGCGATTCATGGGTCCCTATCCCATCACCCGGATCATCAACCCGGTGGCTGTGCGCGTGGCTATTCCCCCCTCCCTCCGCATCCATCCCACCTTCCACGTGTCAAAGGTGAAGCTGGCAGTCTCCGACCCCCTTTGCCCTCCTCCTGCTGCGCAACCCGCGCCCCGGATGATTGGTGGCCATCCAGCCTGGTCCGTCTCCTCCATCCTTGACTCCCGGCGCCGGGGTCGTGGGTTGCAGTACTTGGTGGACTGGGAGGGCTATGGGCCCGAGCATCGACAGTGGGTGCCCCCGTCGTTCGTGTTGGACCCATCGCTCATCGCTGATTTCCACCGAGCGCACCCAGAGAAGCCATCGCCAGGAGGCGCTGCTAGAGGGGGGAGTACTGTCACGCCGCGCCGCTCATCAGCGGCGCCACCTGCTCGCACACCTGTTCATCATCAGCGGCGAGGAATATAAGCCGCCTCGCCCTGAGCTTCGGCCTGAAGCCGTCAGACTTCATTCCCCGTCAACGTGACGCAACTAATTCTTCAGCACGAAGCTGTGCGGTAAGAAACATTTACCTCATCTGCTCCAGTCTGCTCCCCTGTGCACAGGTGGATTCCTTGGCGGCGGACAACTCCGTCCCTCGTCCTTCCTCGCTGCTGCACCGAGCCCTGCAGGTGGCTGTCTCCCGGGTCCCGTCCTTGCTGTGCCAGTCATCTGTCCCGAGCAAGTAAGCTTCTCCCTCGCCTATTCTCCTCCTGTGTTGGTGTGTGCCCATCACCCTGTGTCTTTGTGTTCTCTCCCATAGGGTTGCCGGCTGCACGGTCTCCTGCCTCTGTGCCTGAAGCAGACGCCGCCACCAACACATTAACATTCCGCAGACACACACCCATACACCCCTGTTGTTAATAAACGATTTGAACTACTCTGAGCCTGTGTGTGTGTGTCTCCTGAGCCGAACGTTATGTCACAAAAGAACTTTCTACAACTCAACTATGATAAGTCTGACATGATGATCATCGGCCCGGACTCTCTCATCAGTTCCACCCACAACTTCACCCTCACTGTTGCCAACTCCACATTTTCCCCATCCCCACAGATACAAAACCTTGAAGTCATCTTTGACAGCCTTCTCACTTTTGAAATGCATATCAATCATGTCACCAAAACTGCCTTCTTTCACCTAAAAAACATAGCCCGACTCTGTCCCTCACTCACCTTTTCTACTGCAGAAACCCTTATACACGTATTTATCACATTCAGACTCGACTACTGCATTAGTATTCTTTACGGCTCATCATCCAAAGTCCTCCAGAAACTTCAATACATTCAGAACTCAGCCGCCCATCTCTTCACCCAGTCCTGCTCCTGCAACCACATCACCCCTGTCTTCCAGAACCTCCATTGGCTCAAATCTCACAACATATACAGTTCAAAGTCCTTCTTCTCACCTTTAAAGCCCTCCATCAACAGGCCCCTTCCTATCTCACTGGCCTGTTGCACCGGCAACAGCCCCCCCCCCCACTGCCTTCATTTCTCTGATGCAAACTTGCTCTCTCCACCACACAGAACCAAGCGCAGAACCTGGGGGGACAAAGCCTTTTCCATCGCGGCCCCTTCCCTGTGGAGCTCTCTCCCCCAACAGATCCGTGACTGCACAGACTTAAACTACTTCAAATCATTACTCAAAACCCACCTGTTCAGATGTGCTTGTAATCTTTAGTTTTTTTCCTTAATATTTTTTTATGCAAAGCGCCTTTGAGTGCCTGGGAAAGTGCTATGCAAATAAAATGTATTATTATTATTATTTTTTTTTTTTTTAATTTTTATTATTTAGATGAGTTTAAATACCTGGGGTTAACTATCCAAAGCAATGGAAAATGCACAAGAGAGATGAAAAAAAGAGAGTGCAGGCAGGGTGGAGTGGGTGGAGACGGGTGTCAGGGGTGATTTGTGACAGAAGGGTAGCAGCAAGAGTGAAAGGGAAGAATTACAAGATGGTAGTGAGACCTGCTATGATGTATGGTTTGGAAACGGTGGCACTGACAAAAAGACAGGAGGTGGAGCTGGAGGTGGCAGAGTTGAAGATGCTAAGATTTTCATTGGGAGTGACTAGGAGGGACAGGTTGAGAAATGAGTAAATCAGAGGGACAGCTCAGGTTGAGCGGTTTGGAGACAAAGTAAGAGAGGCAAGGCTGAGATGGTTTGGACATGTGCAGAGGAGGGATAGTGGATATTGGACAAAGGATGTTGAGGATGGAGCTGCCAGGCAAGAGGAAAAGAGGAAGACCACAGAGAAGATTCATGGATGTAGTGAAGGAGGACATGGAGAGGGTTGGTGTTACAGAGGAAGATGCAAGGGATAGAGTGAGATGGAGGCAGATGATCCTCTGTGGCGACCCCTAAAGGGAGGAGCCGAAAGATTTCTTTTAATTTTGATGATTATGGCTTACAGCTCATGAAAACCCCAAATTCAGTTTCTCAAAAAATTAGAATATCACATAAAATTAATTTTAAAAAATGGATTTTTAATAGAAATGTTGGCCGACAGAAAGGGATGTCCACGTACACACTCAGTACTTGATTGGGGCTCCGTTTGCATGAATTACTGCATCAGTGCAGTGTAGCATGGAGGTGATCAACCTGTGGTACTGCTGAGGTGTAATGGAAGCCAGGTTGCTTTGATAGCGATCTTCAGCTGGTCTGCATTGTTGGGTCTGGTGTCTCTCATCTTCTTCTTGACAGTACTCCATAGATTCTCATTAAACCAGGTTTTGGTACTTTTGGCAGTGTGGGCAGGTGCCAAGTCCTGCTGGAAAATGAAATCAGCATCTTTATAAAGCTTGTCAGCAGAGGGAAGCATAAAGTACTCTAAAGTTTCCTGGTAGACGGCTGCGCTGACTTCTAATTTTTTTAAAAATCAATTATGTAACAGTCTATTTTTTTTGTAAAACTGAATTTGGGGACTTCCGGTCTGGACACCATGGTGATAGCAGCTTAACGCTGAAGCTCCCAGACCCGATCCAGGAAAATACCTTGAAAATCAGATTTAACAGATTTTTGAAAGAGTGAAAATCAAAACACAAAGTCATCATGCCTAAAGGAAAACAGAAGAAAGCGACATTTACCAGGCCAGGACACGCATCGGCCAGAGAATCTGATCCGGAGGATTTCCATTCAGAAGACGAGGAGCTGAATGAAGCTAGCAACAAGGTTAGCTTAAAAATGGTACTTAAAGAATTAAAACGATTTCGCCGAGAGTGTTGGGCCGAATTTCGTGAAATCAAAGACGAAATAAAAAGGACAAACAGCAGAGTGGACCAGGTCGAGGACCGAATCATGGAAGCTGAGGAAAGCATAAAAGGGCTGGAAGATACCGTGCTGGAACTACACAAAAGACAGTCAAGACTGGAGGCTAAGCTAACCAACCAAGAAGGAAGACTAAGGAGAGACAACATAAGAATTCATGGTCTGAAAGAAGGAGTCGAGGACGGTTTCACCACAATGGCGGCATGCGTGGAATCCTTACTGAGAGAGAAGTTGGAGATTCCCCAAACCACCGACTTGAAGATAGAAAGGGCGCACCGTACATTAGCCCCTAGGCCGGCGGCGGAAGCGCCACCAAGATCGGTGGTGGTGAAGTTCTCTAACTCCAGAATAAAAGGAGAGGTTGTAAGACTGGCTTGGCAGAAAAAAGGATTTATGCACCAAGAGAGAAAAGTTTTCGTGGAACACGATTACGCCCCAGAGGTCCTTAAAAAGCGTTGGGAATACAACGACGCTAAAAAGGTACTACGAGAGAAGAAGCTGCGCTTTCAGACTCCATTTCCGGCGAAGCTGCGGGTTTTTTACAGGGATGAGACGTGTCTCTACAACTCGGCGGAAGAAGCAACCACGGATATGGCGAGAAGAGGACTCCTGGTAACGGTGTATAAACCCGCAGCAGACCCGATCGAAAGAATCAAGGCTCAATCGTGGTCCACACAGAGACCCTCAAAATCCACGGGCCAGCAGCGGGAAACCCAGCGCCAGAGCTATAAGGGAAAACTGGCCGTTTACAGGAAGGAATAACGATATTTTTAGTCAATCTGCGCATCCAACCCTCCTCCTACAAGGTAACAAACATTAAAGGAGATGCAGAATCAGCAAGTGGTAAAACATTTCATGGAACAGACATAATATTAGAAACAAATAAGTCTTTAAAAAAAAAACTTGTTAAAATAGAAATGTGACAATGAACCACATGATCGCGCCACACTAACAAATACTGTATTAACGTGACTGTTTGCTGTGATGGTGGTGGGAGGTTGCACACAATTTCATAGGGTATAGGCATAAAAAAAAAAAAAAAAAATTACAAGTTCGGATTGGGATCTGAAATTCACGTTAAAAACATGGGACAATTTACAGGGGTAAGAGAGGGCCCTCAGCACGTAACGGAATCTGAGGAATTTCCCTCAGAGCCAACACACCATCAAGGCTCTTCTAAGGTCACTAACAAGACCTCAGCTCAGGAAGATCTTTTGTCAGTTTTTTGTTTTAAAGTTTTATATACTATGTTCTTAATGTTTTTTATGTTCTTAATGTTCTTTCAGTTTCTGAGTAGCATAAAAGAGGGCCACCACACTGTTATACTAAATAAGACAACACAATGGAGAAACAGGGTGTAACCAAAATAATCTCATATAATGTAAAAGGGATCCTGAATCCAGTTAAAAGATCCAAAATTCTAGGCAAAATGAAAAAAGACAAAGCAGGAATAATATTTTTACAGGAAACCCACCTAACAGACGTGGAGCACACTAAACTCAATAGACAAGGGTTTAAAATGATCTCTTCATCTTCATATAAGTCAGGGAGGAGGAGAGGAGTAGCGACATTGATCTCAACCAAAATTATTTTTGAAAAAAAATCAGAACACAAAGATAAAGAAGGGAGATACAGTATGGTACTTGGGCGGCTAGAGGGAGAAGATATCACCCTGCTGAATGTATATGCACCTCCAGGGGCTAGCTGGAAATTTTATAAAAATGTATTTGACCTAATGATAACTAAAGCCCAAGGTTTAGTGATATGTGGTGGAGACTTCAATCTAAGACTGAATCCATACTGGGATGCATCAGGTAATTCTCCACATCAAAATAACACTCAAAGTAGAAAAACTTGGATGCTACTAAAAGAAATGGGAATCTGTGACGCGTGGAGGGAATTCAACCCCAGTGTAAAATATTATACATTTTACTCAGCACCACATTCATCATACTCAAGGATTGACTATTTTTTTATGTTTAATAGAGACATTGGAAGAGTAAAAATATGTAAAATAGGACTGATGGATCTCTCTGACCACAGTCCGATCTATATGGACTTAAGTATCCAAAAATACACAAATAATACATTTTCTTGGAGGTTAAATTCAAATGTGCTGAAAGGACCACTGAAAGATGAATTGGAATCAGATATTCTCAGATATTTGGAAGAAAATGATAATGAAGTATCCCCTTTAATACTGTGGGACGCATTCAAAGCTATAATAAAGGGAAAGATTATCGTAAAACTGGCAATCCAAAAGAAACTGAGGCAAGAAAAACTAATCACATAAGAGTCAGAACTTAAGAACCTAGAAAAAGAGCACAAAGACAACACTCATTCTAATGACTCACTCAAAATTAAGGAAATTAAAAACCAAATAAATGAGATCTACACAATAGAAATCCAGAAGAAACTTACATTTCTGAAACAAAAATACTATGAAACAGGCAGCAAATCGGCAAAATTACTAGCCTATAAATTGAGGAAACAACAAACGGAGAGAGCAATCTACAAAATCAGAAACCCAGTATCAAAGGAAATAAAATTTAGTATTCAGGATATTCTTAAAAGCTTCGAGAACTACTACAAGAACTTGTACTCCCTCAAAAAACATAAAAACGCATCTGAAGAATTCCTAAAAACATTAAACCTTCCCCAACTTACTGAGTCACAAAATAAAACACTACTGTCAGAAATACAACCTAAAGAATTAGAAAAAGCAATTATGAAACTTAAAGCTAACAAAACCCCAGGAGCAGATGGCTATACAGCAGAGTGGTACAAAACCTTTAAACAGCAACTATCTCCTCTCCTCCTGAAAACATTTAACTATGTCCTCCATACAGGGGAAATCCCCCCCCCCCTCCTGGAGAGAAGGGGTCATTGCAGTCATACCGAAACCTGAAAAGGATAAACTAGACTGCTCCAACTACAGACCAATCAGTGTGTTAAATCAGGACTATAAGCTTTTTACCACTATCCTTGCCAAAAGGTTAGAAAATATACTGACAGACTTAATTTGTTTAGACCAAACAGGTTTTATAAGACAAAGACAGACACAAGACAACATTAGACACACTTTACACATAATTCATCATATAAAAAAATATAACTTAAATGCAGCCATATTGGGATTAGATGCTGAAAAAGCATTTGATTCGGTTGACTGGTATTTCCTATATAGAATCTTATCCAGTTTCAATTTTCATAACAACTTCATTAGAACTATCCATGACATGTTTCGGGACCCAGGAGACAGACGCTGATACGAGTAGATATCAGACAATTATTCTTTATTAATAATAAGTGAGTGTGGTGCGTGAGTGAATGAGTGCGTGGCTGTCTGGTCACTGGAGCTGAGCGTATCCTCCGGCGACCTGGCAACCCTGGAACACATAAGCACAAACAGTTACAGCTGTTCGTGAAGATGGAAGATCTGCAGCTAGTAACGCTTACTTGCAGGCGCCACAGGGTAAGTCTTGCTGGCTCCAAGTGCCCGTGCGATGCGGTGCTCGTGGTGCTCGACGTAACGGAGGTGAGGAGGAACTCCGAGGTGGAGGAGATGATGCCCCGTCAGCTGGGGTGGTTTGTCCGCCGCCAGGGAGGTCCACCTGTGCACAGGGGAAGAGGCTGGGAGAAGGTGAGTGTTGAGGTTGCTTACGTGGCTTGGCTTGGCTTGGCTTGGCGAGAAGTCTGAGTCTTGGCTTTGGCTTGAGGTCGTGATCTCGACGCATTGCTGGGCAAAGGCGACAGACGACTCCGTGCCGAGCCGTCAGTGGTTCTGGCCTTTAAAGGCCGCTGATTGACACCTGCCAGTGTGTGCACAGCTGACGATGATGATGATGATGATGACGGCCCAGCGGCCGCCATGACAGTACTCCCCCCTCTAGAGGTACCTCCAGGCACCTGCCCAATCCTACCTGGATTCGCCCGATGGAAATCGTGGATCAGCTGCTTGTCGAGGATCAACGCTGGGCGAATCCAAGAATGATGTTCAGGACCAAACCCCTCCCAGTCCACCAAATACTGAAGACCCTGACCCCGCCGGCGGACATCCAAGATGGCAGTCACCCCCCAAGCCGGATGGCCATCGATCATCTGCGGGGGGGCAGGAGCCGCGGGGGGTGGGCACAGAGGGTCGGAGATGTACGGCTTGACCTGGGAGACATGAAAGGTGGGGCAGATGCGCATGGAAGGGGGGAGAGCAAGACGCACAGACACAGGATTGACAATACGAGAAATAACATAGGGGCCGATGAAGCGCTTGGTTAGCTTATGCTTCTCAGCCCGCACACTGATGTTCCTAGTGGACAACCAGACTTTTTGACCCACCTCATAGTCCAGGGCGGGTCTCTTGTGGCGGTTGGCCACCTGGATGTTGTGTTCTGTGGTCCTCAGAAGGGCTCTGCGGGTGATGGACCAGACCCGCCGACAACGCCTGGCGTGGGTCTGTACTGAAGGAACCGCTACCTCCTTCTCCTCCTCTGGGAACAGTGGTGGATCAAACCCTAGTGACGCCTTGAAAGGAGACATCCCCATAGCAGAGGAAACCGTAGTGTTATGGGCGTACTCGATCCAAGGTAGATACGTGCTCCAAGAAGAGGAGCAGGAGGAGATGACACAGTGCAGCGCAGCCTCCAGCTCCTGATTTGCACGCTCGCACTGGCCGTTGCTCTGTGGGTGGTACCCAGAAGAGAGGCTGGCTGTGGCCCCCAGCACTGTGCAGAACGCCTTCCAAACTTGGGATACAAACTGTGGCCCTCGGTCCGAAACAATGTCAGCGGGGATGCCGCGAAGACGGACCACATGTTGGACAAGAAGGTCCGCCGTCTCCCGCGCCGAAGGCAGCCCCCGGAGAGGCACAAAATGGGCCGCCTTAGAAAAACGGTCCACAATCGTCAAAACTGTAGTAAAGTGACCAGAAGGAGGAAGGCTGGTTACAAAGTCCATGGCTACATGGGACCAGGGGCGAGAAGGAACGGGCAAAGGGTGCAGAAGACCTGCCGGGGGGGATGATGATGTTTTCCCAGTAGCGCATTGGGCGCAGGCCTGGCCATAGCTGTTGACATCCTTTCTCAACCCCAGCCACCAGAAGGTCCTCTGGATGAGATCAGTGGTCCGACCCACACCCGGATGGCACGCCAGTTTGGACGCGTGGCCCCATTCAATTACCTGACCCCTAATAGAGCGGGGAACGAACAAGCGACCCGGGGGGCCCCCACCCGGATCAGGCTCCCTCTCCTGCACTCTTCGGACCCTCTTGCAGATACCCCAAGACAGTGCACCCACCACACTAGAGGACGGCAGGATGGTCACCTCCTGATCTTCGGTGGATGGTGCGTCGAACTGCCGCGAGAGGGCTTCAGGCTTACCATTCTTGCTCCCCGGCCGGTAGGTGATGGTAAAGTTAAAGCGGCCGAAGAAAAGCGACCAGCGGGCCTGGCGTGCATTCAAACGCTTAGCCATCCTGAGGTACTCAATTTGCGGTGGTCAGTCCAAACGATGAACGGCTGGGCAGCCCCCTCCAGCCAGTGTCTCCACTCCTCCAGGGCGAGTTTCACGGCCAGCAGCTCCCGGTCTCCTATGCAGTAATTTCTTTCTGCGGGCGTCAGGCGATGGGAGAAGTATGCACACGGTCCAATCTTGCCATCCACTGGAGAGTGCTGGGAGAGAACGGCCCCCACTCCTGAATCAGAAGCGTCCACCTCCACCAGGCACTGCAGCTCCGGGTCCACCTGGGTCAGCACACGGGCCGAAGCGAACTCCTCCTTAAGTCTCCCGAACGCCACGGCAGCCTCCTCACTCCAACGAAAAGGGGTCTTAGGGGAAGTGAGAGCAGTCAGGGGGCGGGCGATGTTTCCAAAATTAGGCACAAAACGACGGTAGAAATTGGCGAAGCCCAGGAACCCCTGTAGCTGTTTCCTGGACGTGGGCGTGGGCCAATCCACCACTGCCTTGACCTTGACCGGGTCGAGGAGCATCTGATTCCGGGCGATGATAAAACCAAGGAAGGAGGTCCGGTCAGTGTGAAATTCACACTTCTCTGCCTTGACAAACAGCTGGTTCTCCAGGAGGCGCTGCAGGACCCGTCGCACATGCACCTGGTGTTCCTCCAACGTGCGTGAGAAGATGAGTATGTCATCGAGGTAGACAAACACAAAGGAGTTGAGGAAATCCCGAAGGACGTCGTTTATCAACCGCTGGAAAACGGCCGGAGCGTTGGTTAACCCAAACGGCATCACTAGGTATTCGAAGTGTCCGCTTGGGGTCCAAAAAGCCGTCTTCCACTCATCGCCTTCTCTGATAAGCACCAGGTGATAGGCGTTCCGCAGGTCTAACTTAGTGAACCAGGACGCCCCCTGGAGGGAGTCAAAGGTGTTCATCAAGGGCTGAGTATATTTATCCTTGACCGTGATCTCGTTGAGACCCCGGAAGTCGATGCAGGGGCGTAGCGAACCGTCCTTCTTCCCCACGAAGAAGAACCCAGCACCCACGGCCGAGGACGAAGGGCGGATGATTCCGGAAGCCAGGGACTCCTTGATGTAAGTATCCATGGCCTCGCGCTCCAGGGCGGACAGGCTGTACAGGCGGCTCGCCGGAAGAGGGGCCCCAGCCTTGAGGTTGATCGCACAGTCATACGGACGGTGAGGGGGAAGGGACAGCGCCCGTGACTTGCTGAATACTGGCCCCAGGTCGTGGTAGACTTCAGGTACCTTGGACAGGTCCGGGGGTCGCGTCAAAGGTAGAGGCACCGAGACAGAAGGGGCACACGCCGCAGATTGGAGGCAGGCACTCAGACAGAACGAACTCCATGCTGTAATACTCCCAGCTTGCCAGTCAAAGGTGGGGTTATGAAGCCGGAGCCAGGGGTACCTCAGGATGACGGGTGAGGAGGAGATGGGCAAAATTAAGAACCGAATTTCCTCTCTGTGATTCCCAGAGACTATAACTGACACAGGGGCTGTCTGGTGGGAAACAGATGTCAGTGACGCCTTGGACAAGGTGACGAGATTGACAGGAGGACATAGAGGTTGACAGCTGAGGCCCATCTGGGTTGCCAGGTCTCTGGAGATAAAGTTTTGCTCAGCTCCAGAGTCAACTAAGGCATGTGTGGAGTGTTCCTTGTGTTTGTGTAGTAACCTAATGGGAATGCAGCAACTAGTGAGGGGCTTTTTTTGGTTTTTGTCCATGAATCCCCCTACTGTGATCCACGGACCGCCCCTTTTAACCGATGTGGGCATTCAGCAACCCCATGAGACCCATTGCCACAATAAAAACATAGGCCCAGATCCCTGCGGCGCTGTCTTTCTGCCGCTGACACTCCCGATTGCCCTATTATCATATCTTCTTGCTCCGGAAGTTCCTCCGATGAGGGCAGAGCGAGAAGGGGAGAGCTAGTGGAGCGAGGGCGGGGTTTACTCGAATGGGGAGCTGTCCGCCGTTCAGCCGCTCACTCCTTTAGCCTACTATCCAGGCTAATGGTGAGGGAAATTAACTCTCCTAACTTACCTGGTTTGTCCCGTGCCGCTAGCTCATCTTTCAATTCGGAGCTAAGACTGCGGAGGAAGATACCACAAAGCATTGGTT
The DNA here is from genome assembly GCA_020510985.1 of Pholidichthys leucotaenia. Taxonomy (NCBI): domain Eukaryota; kingdom Metazoa; phylum Chordata; class Actinopteri; order Cichliformes; family Pholidichthyidae; genus Pholidichthys; species Pholidichthys leucotaenia. The sequence goes on from CM035838.1 coordinate 384,617,331, forward strand.
CCCCCCACCCAATCTCAGCGGCTAACACCCGGAAGTCAATGGCGTAATCAGCGGCAGATCTACTGTCCTGCCGAAGACTTAGCAGCCGTTCAGTTAACACTGCGCCCAGGTCTGTATGGTCAAACACTTCCATAAACTCTGCCACGAACTGCTGGTAAGTTAACACGGGATAACTTGGTTTAGCCATAACTGTGTAGGCCCAGTCTAAGGCTCTACCCCCCAACAGGTTGATGATATAACCTATTTTACTCTGGTCCGTGGCAAAGTCCCCCGGGACGCGGAGAAACACTGATTCACACTGGAGTATAAATCCTCGCGCTTCCCCGAGTTTTCCGCTGAAGCGGGCGGGGGTAGGCACGGGAGTGAGACGATGTGTAGATGGTGCATTAGCTTGGCTAGTAGGAGCGCCTACAGGAGTTGAAAAAACCCCGGTCACCGGGGGAAATGTCTGGTGTCCTTCCAGACGGTCCAGCCGGCTATTAACCTGTGTTAATTGGTTGAGAATGACTGTCTGTTGGTGTGCAATCATATCTACTCGAGCGCTAAGAGTGTTTAGGTGGCGCGACAGCGTGCTGTCCGCTGGGTCAATTTGACGGAGTCGTACTGACATGTTTCGGGGCCCAGGAGACAGACGCTGACACAAGTAGATATCAGACAATTATTCTTTATTAATAATAAGTGAGTGTGGTGCGTGAGTGAATGAGTGCGTGGCTGTCTGGTCACTGGAGCTGAGCGTATCCTGCGGCGACCTGGCAACCCTGGAACACATAAGCACAAACAGTTACAGCTGTTCGTGAAGATGGAAGATCTGCAGCTAGTAACGCTTACTTGCAGGCACCACAGGGTAAGTCTTGCTGGCTCCGAGTGCCCGTATGATGTGGTGCTCGTGGTGCTCGACGTAGCGGAGGTGAGGAGGAACTCCGAGGTGGAGGAGATGATGCCCCGTCAGCTGGGGTGGTTTGTCCGCCGCCAGGGAGGTCCACCTGTGCACAGGGGAAGAGGCTGGGAGAAGATGAGTGTTGAGGTTGCTTACGTGGCTTGGCTTGGCGAGAAGTCCGAGTCTTGGCTTTGGCTTGAGGTCGTGATCTCGGCGCATTGCTGGGCAAAGGCGACAGACGACTCCGTGCCGAGCCGTCAGTGGTTCTGGCCTTTAAAGGCCGCTGATTGACACCTGCCGGTGTGTGCGCAGCTGACGATGATGATGATGATGATGATGATGACGGCCCAGCGGCCGCCATGACAATCCAGGCATTATATAAAAAACCAACAGCTAAAATAAGGATTAACGGTAAATTATCATCATCTTTTGAACTGGAAAGAGGATGTCGTCAGGGCTGCCCTTTGTCTCCACTGCTCTTTGCAATCTTCATAGAACCTCTGAGCCAATGGATAAGACAGAATCAAAAAATTCAAGGTATTACACTTGGTCAGAAGGAACATAAAATAGCACTCTTTGCTGATGACATTTTAATATACCTGGGGCAGCCAGACACCTCTTTTCCAGAACTAATCTCAGTTTTTTCAGAGTATGGAGATTTATCGGGGTACGAATTAAACATGCATAAAACCCAAGTTTTAACATTCAACTATGACCCAAATCAATATTTACTAAGCAAACTCAAAACTAACTGGGAGATGGAATCTATGAAATATCTGGAGGTCAATATCCCGAAACAACTCAACAAAATTATAACACTAAACTATGATCCACTGATGGCAAAAATAAAACTAGAAAAGCACTCGGAGAGCGCAGACCTCCGCCAAGCGCCACAATTCCCCCCATACAGTGTTTGTGTGTACGTTTTCAGATTCCTTGAGCATGTAAACATATGACTAGCAATTGGATTCACAATGATTATTTGTTTATTTGACAGGGACAGTGCAATAAACACACAATTAATCAATGACAATCAATCTGATAGTGATAGGATTAGTGGTTCAGTTGTAAAAGCATTGCCTCCTTGGCGGAGGTAATAAACTGAAGTGTTGCTGTTGTGTCCATCTCCTCCACTGACGGATGCAAATTGGGTAGACAGGTTGCCGTGGGTTTTATATTATATTATGTTGGGGTTTCGCTCCGCGGCAAACGAGAATTTAGAAGCTTCGCCGGCAGAGAGCTCGTTATTGCGCAGCGCGTATGGCTGGCCGGGGAATTTCTGCCAAATGCGCAGCGCCTATGGCTGGCTGGTGAATTTCTGCCAAATGCGCAGCTCCTATGGCTGGCCGGGGAATTTCTGCCATCACTTTTAGCATTAGAGTGACACATATCAGGCGCAGCATTACTGGCGCCGGGATTCTTCTCTGTTGCGGAGCCGCAGGACAAAAGAAGGTGCGATAATGGTTGCCGTGGGTTTTATTGGGTTTGCGGTCCGCGGAAAAAAGAGGATTTGGAAGCCTCCCCCGGCAGAGAGCTGGTTTTTGCGCAGCCCCTATGGCTGGCCGGGGAATTTCTGCCAAATAATCCGGCGCCGGACAGCTGCCCGTGTCAGCTTTTGCAGCGTAGTGCAAACACAGGCACTCTGGCGAGCCCTGTTTTCTGTGTGCTTTTGTGCCTAAAACTTTGAAGAAGGCGGAGTTTGTGTTCATCAGACACGACGACCAGCGCCCTCTATTGCGCCTGCGCACATGTTGAAAATGGCTGTATGTCACAGTGTTGAAAAATGCTTTAAAAAATTCCTGTATCCAGACGGTGAACCGGATCACCCCCAAAATTTAATCAGTTCTTCCTTGTACCATTTCCAACAACGCCTGAAAGTTTCATGGAAATCCGTCCAAGACTTTTTGAGTTATCTTGCTAACCAACAGACAAACAGACAGACAGACAGACAGACAGACAGACAGACAGACAGACAGACAGACAAATACACAAACTCCGGCAAAAACATAACCTCCTCCTGGCCTTTTCGGCCTGGCGGAAGTAATCAGATCTAGCAAGATGGAATATGATACCATTCTTGGGTACCGCACAAAGAATTGAAGCAGTCAAAATGAATATACTTCCACATCTTCTATACCTTTTCCAAACAATACTGGTAGAACCTCCCAAAAAAACATGGCAAGAACTGGACAGAAGGATCTCAAGATTCATATGGCAGGGCAAGAGACCTAAAATCAGATATAGAACCCTACAGCTAAACAAAGACAAAGGTGGGCTTGCGCTGCCAAATATCAGGGACTATTTTAAAGCCGCACAAATTAAAACTTTAGTAGAGATATGTAACCCAGTCTACACTGCACAATGGAAGGAGATGGAATGCCAAATAACAAGTGACATCCCCCTACAGGCGATAATAGGGAACAATGCCTTACCTAAACTTTTGAATAACACTAACCCGTGGATAGAGACCCCACTAAAAATTTGGTTTAAGATAGTCAGAGAGAATCAAACTAAAGAACCCTATTGATTACTGCAATGGATTGCCTATGATCAAGACTTTACTCCTAATAAAACAGACACTAGATTTATAAAGTGGAAAGAGAACGGACTGATAAAATATTACGATTTTTTTAAAGGGCAAATTTTAAGAAGTTTTGAAGATTTGAAAAAACAAGGTCTAATAAATCAAGACCTTTACAGGTTCTTTCAGCTTAGACACCACATAAACAAAATACTTAAAAAGGAGGATTTGGAAAGAGCCCAGTCAGGTGTTCTGAAGGTCTTCTTAATGGCATATAAAGGGATCCCAGGGATCAGATACATTTCTAAATTATACCAAGGTCTTCAAGACTTAAAAGGAGACAACACATCATATATAAAAGAGAGATGGGAAAAAGAGGGGAATTTCACTTTACAACTGGAAATATGGGAAAAGCTAAATAAACAGCAATGGAAAAGTACCTCATCCCTGCAGTGGAGAGAATTTGGATGGAAAAATTTGGTAAGATTTTTCAGAACACCTGCACAAAACAAATTTACTCGTAAGGGGTTGTATTGTTGGCGCTTGTGTGGTGAAAAGACTGCAAATCATTTTCATGTGTTTTGGTCATGCCCAGTCATCCACCAATATTGGACCAATGTACAGACAATATTGGGGAAAATATTCAAAATAACAGTCCCCTTTTCTTTTGTAACTTTGTATTTGGGTTTACTACCGGAATCACTGGAAAGACGAGGAGAAAAATACTTATTCACTGTTTTAATTTTAGCAAGTAAAAAAGCTCTAACTAAAAAATTCTTGAACTTTTGGCAACCCTGGAACGCATATGTGTCTTCCATCAGATCTAATCTTTGACAAATACCATTTCAATAATGGCTCCGCTCTTTGTTCCAATGCTACTCAGATATTTTTATTTTTATTTTTTATTATTATTTTATTTTTTTATTTTTTTATTTATTTTTTTGGTTCTTTTGTTTTGTTTTTGTTTTGTTTTGTTTTTTGTTTGTTTGTTTTTTGTTCTTTCTTTAATTTCTCTTTTTCTTTCACTTAAAAAAAGGGTGTTGTAATAATTATTCTTCCAATGTTGTCAAAGAACAAAAAAAAGGGAACATGTGATGAAAATGTAAACAATGCAATGCTGTAATGACTTGTATACCCTTTACAAAAACTTAAATAAAAAAAAAAACTGAATTTGGGGTTTTCATGAGCTATAAGCCATATCCATTAAAATTTAAAGAAATAAACACTTTAAATATATCACTCTGTGTCTAATGAATCCATACAATATATTCATTCATTCTTCTTCCACTTAATCCTTTGTGGGTCGTAGGAGCCTATCCCAGCATCTTTGGGTGAGAGGCAGAGTACACCCTGGACAGATCGCCAGTCTATCACAGGGCCAACACAGAGAAACAGACAACCATTCACTGTCATATTCATACATAAGGACAATTTAGAATCCCCAGTTGATGCCAATTAACCCAACGTGCATGTCTTTGGCCTGTGGGAGGAAACGAGAGTACCCGGAAAAAACCCACACAGACACGGGGAGAACATGCAAACTCCACACAGAAGAGTCACTGATGGTCAGAGGTTGGACCGAACCCACGATGATCAAGGGTGGGATCGAACCCATGACCTTCTTGCTGTGCTGCCACAGTACTCACCACTGCACCACCAAGCTGCCCCTATACAATGTATGAGTTTCACTTTTTGAATTGAATTACTGAAATAAATCAACTTTTTCATGACATTCTAATTTACACCATGTTCCAAATTATGATGCAAATAGGATTTTAGTGTCATAAACATTCAGTTTTTTGTTTTTCAGTTAAACTCATGGATGGTATTGTGTCTCAGGGCTCTTTGGATCACTGATATAAGTCTGACACCTGTCATAATAAGTTTGCCAGGTGAGCCCAATTAAAGGAAAACTACTTAAGAAGGATGTTCCACATTATTGAGCATACCAGAGGTTTCAAGCAATACGGGAAAGAAAAAGGATCTCTCTGCTGCTGAAAAGTGTCAAATAGTGCAATGGCTTTGACAGGGTATGAAAACATTAGATATTTCACGAAAACTTCCCCCCCTCCCTTGTCCTGTCAGGCAGCTAGGCAAACAGAACACGGATCTGTCACCCTTATTGTGCTGAAACAGATTTACTTTGCCAAGAGGAGCTTATACAGTACCTAACTGTGTATTGTATATTGTTGTAAACTCCTCCTGTAATAACTTTTAATATTTTATTTTAATTGTTTTACCCATGGAAGACCCAAAAGGATGAGATAAGATAAGATAAGATAAGATAAGATAAGATAAGCCTTTATTAGTCCCACAATGGGGAAATTCCAGGATTGCAACAGCACAGGGATAGCAACACTCAGAGCAATAATTAAGAAGATATGGAAGATATAAATAAGACCAGTGGATATACATACATACACATAAATATATAAATATATATACAAAGAGGGTGAGGATGAGGGAAAGGAAGTGTTTGAAGGGGGAAAGAAAAGGGAGGGGAACAGACAAAAAAACAAATAAACCAACTAAAACAAACAAAAGACAAACTGCTTCTTCCACCGAAGATGTCTCAACACGAGTCTGGTTTCCGCACCTGTTAAAGGAGAGACACTTGTGCGTGTATGTCTGTGTGCATATATATGAGAACGCGCGCAAAATAAGTGTGTGCATGTGAGTGGTTTGTCAGGAAACATAGGAAGCGGAGGGCTGGTCGCAGCAGCTCTCCCCCCGGGAACCCCAAGCAGGCAAGGCAGCGCCACCAACCCCCACAGGCCACAAACGTCCGAGGTCAGCAAGCCCCAGGAAAGCCAGGCATCCACCCCCGGAGGGACGATCAAAGGAGGCCAGGCTGCTCGGTGGCCGGCGCAGTGACCCCACACCCCCGGACCCACCCAACCCCCCCCCCCCCCCCAGCAGGGCCAACGTCCGCCCCCGGGCCCCAGGCACCAGGAGGCCAGCGACCCCACCCCCCGGGGCAGAGACCGGCCCACACACCCCAGCGCGAGCCCCCCCTCCAGGCACCCCCACAGTGGGCCCACCCCAGCGCCTCTGTCGCACACCCCTGGGACCGCCACGTCCAAAGAAGTCCCCCTGCCCAGGGGAGCCCACGTTGCTGAGAGGCACTACCCCCCTTAATCCAGCACCTCCCGACTTGCAGACACACCCCTCCCCACACCTTCACACCCACATGCTCCCATGCACACCCCTCTCACTCACCCAGACCGACCCATTCTCTCTCACTCCTGTACCCATTCAAACTCACCCCTCATTCACCTTTGTTTCATAAGGTGGCTGCGAAGCAGATGGAGTGAGCCTGAACACGCCCCAGTGCCCAGCAGTGACCAGGGAGACCACCGGCGCAGGCCACAGAAGCAGACTCCCACCCCCAGTGCCCATCTGAGCGAACAATCAGCAGACCACCACAGGTGCCCTGAGATGCCACCCAGCATGCAAAGCGCCGCACAAAACCGACCCACCATTACCACCTCCATTCATCACCCCCTCACTCTCACTTAGACTCATATTCAGCCCCCCTCTCACTTCCTTGGTTGTATCTATATATTCAGTAGCACCCAGCGATTTTGACAACACGATAGGTCCCAGGCTCCCCACCAGGCCCCCACACCCCAAGCAAGAGCAGGGCAACAGGGGTGAGGGAAGACCCCCACCCACTTCCCCCGCACAGAACATGGTGGGTGTGTGTCAGTTATATGATATAATTGTGTGTAAATGTGTGGACTACCAAAGTGGAATTAAAATTGGGGGTATAGTGATTGGAGCACCGCTAGCCACTGTGATGGGCAGCAGGGCCCCCATCCCCCCAAGCCTTCAGTGTCTAAAATGCAATTAAAATTGAGGTGAGTGTAGCCTCACCACGCAGCAAAGGTATCCCCTTCACCAACACAGTGCGGCACCCCCCCACCCCAAAGCCCTAAATGTAACAAAAAAGATGTATATTCCACCCAGAGTCAGGGGGAGGGTGCGAAATAAGACTGGGAGGTAGGTGGTCTAAAAGCGAGCCCCCCCCCCCCCCCCAGAAGCCAGCTTGCAGACTGGTTCATGAGGCCACCCACTGCCCCAAATCCCAACCCAGGGCAAGGGCCGCCAGTGGAAGCAGCCCAGGACGCACCAGCACCACGCCCCGGCACTCCCAGCACCACTAACATGATGGGGCAGCCATACATATTTCCACTCATCTTACACACACAAACATGGACAACAACAGTCACAATAGTGAACAATGGGCCAGACTCACACGGCGCCCAACATGCCAGGCGACACCCCCGAGTGCCCACGCAGGCCCACAACCACCCACCCCAGATGCACACTGACAGCCACAGGCCGCCCTGCAACCACAGCCACCCCGGAGCAACCTGATGGAAACACGGCCATCAACCCACGCCAGTGGCCCCCCAACCACCCCCAAGCACCAACACACACCCGCCGCCAATGACACCAGGGGCGATGCGACAAAGCGCCTCACCCCGCAACACAACAGCTGGGCGGCCGGGACAAGCAGGCCCCGAAACGCCAGCCCCCATGCCACTAGATGGACTGCCCAACCCTGCCACCCAACAAAGTTCTCCTACCCATACACACATCCTCCACCCCCAGACATCCACCCACAAGTAACTGCTTCCATACACACACGTACCCCCACCCACCATCACACATGCCCACCTACACCCACACACAGCCCCACCTGCCCACTCAGCACACACCCACTTCCACATCCGCTCATACACAAGCCCCCACTCACACCCACTCTCACACACATACACACACACGCACACCCACACCCGCAGACCCCAGTGGACGGGGAGGGCGACCCAGGATGCAGGCACCAACCCCAGGGTGCCACCAGGGCCCCAGGGAAAACACGACCCTGCCATGCAAGGATGCACCGGGGACAATCCCCACCACTGGTGCACACCCGATCCCAGCCCGGGGGGGGAATGCCCCCTCCCTCCCCCAGGACCAGGGGCCCAGGGCCAGACCCAGACCCCCCGAGGGGCGAGGCCAGCCGGCCGGGGGCCACAGCCCAACCCCCGGCCCAACCCGCAGCCCCCCAACCAACCCCCCCCCCCCCAGGGCCAGACAGACGGCCACCCCGGAACAGGCCCCCCGGACACCCGCGGTCGGGGCGCAGCCAGCCGCCAGAGGTGCCAAGGAGAGCGAGTCACCGCCCGCCACCCCTCAGATTATAGAATTAACAAGCAGGGATCAGAGAGAATTGAATTCTGCCAATTGATTATTTGAGGAGGCTGCCATTCTCTCCAGGCTAATATAATCCAATAGTAAGTTATTATAATAAGTCATGTATAAGTTATTTCTTGATTTCCACTTCATGAGGATAGTTTTCTTTGCGATGCATAAGGCAGTGAGAACCATGTGTGACATCCTTGCATCTATATTTATTTCACTTAAATCACCTAATATGCAAAGTGTAGGTGAGGGTGGGACACTATACCCAAGCCATGCCGACAAGTCCTCACATGTCTTCTGCCAGAACTTTTGAACCAGTGCACAGGACCACATCGCATGCATATAGCTATCCGGGACGTTGCTGGTGCAGTGAGAGCAGATATTTTTGTGACTCAGGCCCATTTTGAACATCCTTTGTCCTGTGTAAAGAATTCTATGTAGAACTTTATACAGTATAAGTTGTAAGTTAGAGTTTTTAGTCATCTTAAAAGTGTTTAAACATATTTGTGTCCAGAAACTTTCCTCCTTATTAATCGATAAGTCTGTCTCCCATTTTGATATTGGAAGAGATACGGACTAATCCAGCTTTGATAATAGTCCATGTATTTTCGATATCAATTTAGGGGAACAGAGATTTGGAAACTCTGCCACCTTAACTGGTACCTCTAAATCTGTCTGATTAAGATTAAATCTTGCTTTTATTATGGATTTAAGCCGTTGATATTCAAAATACTTTTTATCACTGATGTCGTACTGTGACACTAGTTCCTGAAATTGGATAAAATTTCCACCTTGAAAAAGACGTAAGTTATTTATTCCCTTCTTTTGCCATAGTGGAAATTTTAATGTCCTCTTTTGTTGCAAGATATCAGGATTATTCCAAATGGGTGTGAGTTTACAGGGGACAAGTGAAGACCCTGTTATTTTTAAAAATTTCCACCAAGCCGTCAGAGAGGAGCTGATATTAATACTTTTAAAGCAGTCATGGCGTTTAATACAGGGACTTACAAAAGGTAACTCAGAGATATTTAACGACCCACAGAGAGCCTGTTCAGCATCTAACCATGGGTTTCCTAGTGGGGTTGATTTTATCCATTTTGAAACAAACTGCAGTCTATTGGCTAAAAAGTAATTAAAAAAATTTGGTAAATCTAAGCCTCCGCACTCTTTCGCTTTCTGTTTTTTTTTTAAAAACTAATCCATGATGGTTTATCCTTCCATAAAAATGTACTTATATTTGAGTCTAGAGACTGAAACCAGGCCATTGATGGTTGGGTAGGGATCATTGAGAACAAATAATTGATTTTAGGAAGGACCATCATTTCAACGGTTGCGACTCTTCCCATTAATAATAAAGGTAGTGTCCTCCAGTGCGTAAGGTCATCTTGTATTGTTTTTAAAAGGGGAATATGATTTAGTCGCAATAACTCGGAGAGCCTGGGGGAAATATCTATTCCTAAATATTTAACATTTCCTGATTGTATTGGAATAGTAGATGTATTTGAGAAATTGCAATTTATAGGTAAAACTATTGATTTTACCCAGTTAATAGAGTAGTCTGATAATGATGAAAATTTATCAGTGAGCACCACTGTCTGAAGAAGAGATCTTTGTGAGTTTTCAAGGAAAATCAATACATCATCAGCATAAAGACTTATGTTGTGTTCCTTTTCTCCAGCTTGAATACCTCTGATATCAACATTTTGTCATATGGCTGCTGCTAATGGTTCAATAAAGATGGTAAAAAGTGAGGGAGAGAGTGGACACCCCTGCCTAGTACCTCTCTGGAGATTAAAGCTTCGGGAAGTCTGATCATTTGCTTGGACAGACGCAGCTGGACTCCTATATAGTGTTTTTTAAATTAAATCACCCTTTATTGTCATTCAACTGTACAACCAATCATGTACAGTAGAACGAGATTGCGTTTTACCTATCTACAGTGTTAATCACACACACTCCAAGTGTAGAATCAGAGGGCTGCTGCCATGCAAGGCGCTGCCACAGATTTCCCTCCTCCATTCCATTATTGCTGAGCACCAAGCTGGACAGCAGGAAGTTCCACCTTTATATGGTCTTCGGCATGACCCGGCCGGGATTTGAACCCCTGCCTCCCGTGTGTGGGGCGGATGCTCTACCAACTGAGCCACCACTCCGGTTTAATCCAGTTTATGAAAGACAAACCGAACCCGAACTTGTTTAACACCATGAAAAGAAATTTCCAGTTAACACGGTCAAAGGCTTTCTCTGCATCCAGGGACAAGATTGTAGTTTCTATGTTATTGATCTTGCAGTAGTCTATTAAATTAAAAAGCCTACGTGTATTATCAGCAGAGTGCCTACCCTTGATGAAACCTGTTTGATCTGGGTGTATAATAAATGGAATTATCCTTCCCTGTCTTTTGGCGAGAGCTTTGCAAATTATTTTAAGATCGACATTCATAAGTGAGATGGGACGGTAGCTGGATGGAAGCGTAGGTTCTTTTCCAGGCTTAAGGAGCAGGATAATGCTAGCCAAATTCATATTTGGAGGAATTACATTATCTTCTTTAATTTGGTTCACCACTTTAAAAAAAGTAGGTGCCATCACAGGCCAAAATTCTTTATAAAATTCTACTGGAAAACCATCTGGTCCCGGGGGCTTTGTTGTTTGGGATGTGCTTAAGTGCCTCCTGGAGTTCAGACACCTGAAGAGGTGCATCCAGAGCTGCAATCTGTTCGTTATTTAATTGTGGTAAATTAATATTGTTCAAAAATTTATTTATCTCTGAGTCATATGAGTTAACCTGCGATGAGTAGAGGTTTTCATAAAACTTTCTGAAGGAGTTATTTATTTCTTCAGGCTCATGGGTAATATTTCCAGTCATATCCTTGATAGAGTGGATAGTTGTTTTTTCTTTATTCAATCTAAGCTGGTTCACAAGATATCGCCCCGATTTATTACTGTGTTCAAACTTCTCAAGATGCAGTCTTTGTATTAAAAACTGTGCTCTTTTGTTTGTAATTTCTTTTAATTCCAGCTTTAATTTTCTCAGATCGTTAAGCGTCTGTTCCTGTGGGGAAACAGCACAGGTTGTCTCCAGTGATTTAATTTTCTGTTCAAAGTCCAGTACCAGTGCTTTTTCTTTTTTATTCTTATATGAACAGTAAGAGATTATTTTACCTCGCATGACCGCTTTTGCTGCTTCCCAAAGAACACCTGGGGATATTCCTGGCACATCATTATATTCCAGATATGATTCCCACTCTTTATTAAAGTAGTTAATAAAGTCTTTGTCTTTCAGTAGTGATATATTAAATTTGCAGCTCCTAGTTTCCCTTATAGCTTTCCTATTTACTAGTGTAAGAGATACTGGCTGGTGATCGCTAATAGCTTGATTTGAACATATTTCAGTGTCTGTGATGTCCCTCATGATAGAGTTACTGGCTAAAAAGAAATCTAGACGCGAATGTGAACTATGAACTGATGAAAAAAAAGTGTATTCCCGAAGAGTTGGGTGAAGAGAACGCCATTCATCGCAAAGACCAAAATCATTCATGTGTGGGGATGCATATTGTGGAGGAATCTGCAGACAGCATCTCAGTCAGGAGGCAGTGAGTAAACATAAGAGAATAATAGGCAAGGACTTCATGGGGAGTTGGCAGGAAGAGGTAGCTGGGGGTTGAAGGAAAATGTATTGTGGAGTTGGATACCATGCAGTGTGATCAGAATCAGAATCAGAATCAGAATCAGAATCAGCTTTATTGGCCAAGTATGCACAACACAAACAAGGAATTTGACTTTGGCTAAAAACTTGCTCTCATTGTTCAGGTGGAGGATTTAAATAAGGATTCAATGACAACAGAGTATGTACAGTAAATTACAGTCTGTCCACGTTTCTATAAAAGGATGCAAATATATACAGGAATATATGCAGTTATTTACTCAGACTAACCACACTTTGCAGAAATATATGAAAAAATATACAATCACACAGTATTTCAATGTGGACTCAGATTCAGTGATATAATGTGAATGAAGTAAAAAGCAGTGTGAGAGTTATGTGCAATGTAATAATGGATGAAAAGTCATGAGTACAGCAAACAGGTAAGACTAGGTGAATGTTAGGAGTTCATCAGAGTGATGGCTTGAGGAAAGAAACTGTTCCTGTGACGGGTGGTTTTGACCTTCAGCGATCTGTAACGACGACCAGAAGATAGAAGTTCAAACAGTTTGTGGCCAGGGTGTGATGGGTCAGCACAGATGTTTCCCGCCCATTTCCTGGTTATGGACCGATATAAGTTCTCAATGGAGGGTAGGTCGGTACCAATGATCCTCTCCGCAGACTTAATGATCCGCTGCAGTCTGGTCTTGTCCTGTTTAGTGGCAGATCCAAACCAGACAGTGATGGAAAAGCAGAGGACAGATTGGATGATGGCGGTGTAGAAGACAACCAGCAGCTCCTGAGGCAAATCAAACTTCTTGAGCTGACGCAGAAAAAACAACCTCTGCTGGGCCTTTTTTCCGGACAGTGTCTATATGGGAGGACCACTTCAGGTTCCGGGAGATTGTGGTACCCAGAAACTTGAAGGAGTCCACAGTGGACACTGTGCTGTTGAGGATGGTGAGTGGGGGGAATGAAGGGGGGTGTCGCCTGAAATCCACAGTCATCTCCACCGTTTTGGCTGGGTTAAGTTCAAGATGGTTCTGGCTGCACCAGAGGATCAGCTGCTCCACCTCCCGCCTGTATGCAGACTCATCATCCTCCCGGATCAAACCGATGACTGTGGTGTCGTCCGCAAACTTCAGGAGCTTCACCGAAGGGTCCTCTGAGGTGCAGTCGTTGGAGTAGAGGGAGAAGAGCAGTGGGGAAAGGACACATCCTTGGGGGGCGCCAGTACTAATTTTTCGGGAGCTGGATGTAAATCTCCCTAGCTTCACCTGTTGCCACCTGTCAGTCAGAAAGCTGGAGATCCACTGGCAGGTGGAGGGGGGCACCTTGAGCTGGAGGAGTTTCTGATGAAGAATGCCTGGGATGATAGTGTTGAACGCTGAGCTGAAGTCGACAAACAGGATCCTGGCGTACGTCCCTGGGGAGTCGAGGTGTTGCAGGATGTAATGTAGTCCCATATTCACTGCATCATCCACTGACCTGTTTGACCGGTAGGCAAACTGCAGTGGGTCCATCAGGGGGCCTGTGATGACCTTCAGGTGGTTCAGCACCAATCTCTCCAAGGATTTCATGACCACAGAGGTCAGGGCAACAGGTCTGTAGTCGTTTAATCCTGTAATAGAGGGTTTCTTGGGAACTGGAATGATGATGGAGCGTTTGAAGCAGGAAGGCACTTCACGCAGCTCCAGTGATCTGTTAAAGATCCGGGTGAAGATGGGGGCCAACTCGTTGGAGCAGACTCTCAGGCAGGACGGAGACACACCATCAGGTCCTGCAGCCTTCTTGATCTTTTGTCTCTGAAAGACCCGGCGCACCTCCTCTTCACAGATCATTAGTGCTGGTGGGAGGTCAGAGTGGAGGAGGGATGGAGTTCCTGGGGCTGCAGATAATCCTTTTGTGTGGGTGGGAGGTGAGAACTGTAGGTTCTTTTCAAACCTGCAGTAAAAGCTGTTTAGGTCGTTAGCCAGCTGGAGGTTTTCCACAGGGTGGGGGGATGGTCTCCTGTAGTTGGTGATATTCTGTAGGCCTCTCCAGACAGAAGCAGAGTTGTTAGCTGAGAAGTTTTTTTGTAACTTCACACTGTAGCTCCTCTTAGCAAGCCTGATCTCCTTCGTCAGCATGTTTCTGGCCCGCTTGTACAGAGTCCAGTCACCAGTCCTGTAGGCCTGGTGAAATGTCATGCAGATGTGAGATGATCTGTGGAGGTTATAAGGAGCAACCTGGTTTGGCTGATTCATCCCTTTTCTGTGTATGATGATGTGAAAGTGTAATAAAGTTTCGTCTGTTCGTAAACTGGCCTAGTCATTTCCTACACTCTCCATACACACATGCACTGTTTGAGAGTGTCAGTAGCCTGCCATTTTCGGTGATTCCCCAATGTACTGAGCCTGTCGACTGCATGGTTTAATACCAGGTTGAAGTCCCCTCCTATTATAAGTGTAGTGTCCAAGTGCTCAGAAAGAGAAGTGAAAAAATTGTGAAAATAGGATGGGTCGTCAACATTTGGGCCATAAACGCTTGCAATACATAGATCCAAATTTTGAACTGAGATTTTTAGTATTATAAATTTACAGTCCAGATCTGTTATGGTGTTATTCACAACAAAGCGTATTCTTCTGTTTACCAGTATAGCTACCCCCCCTTTGCTTAGAATTAAAGCCGGCTGAGTATATGTGGGGGAATTCCGGGGAGGTGAGCGCATCTGCAGAAGACTTAGAGACATGTGTCTCCTGCAATAAGACAAAGTCTGCCTGTAGATCGTTCAGTCGATTAAAAACTTTTAGCCTCTTCTCCCTGGTTCCAATTCCACATACACTACCGTTCAAAAGTTTGGGGTCACCCAGACAATTATTTTCTGTTTTCCATGAAAAGTCACACTTATTTACCACCATGAGTTGTAAAATGAATAGAAAATATAGTCAAGACATTGACAAGGTTAGAAATAATGAATTGTATTTGAAATAATAATTTTTTCCTTCAAACTTTGCTTTCGTGAAAGAATCCTCCATTTGCAGCAATTACAGCATTGCAGACCTAACATGATTGCACAAGGGTTTTCTAATCATCCATTAGCCTTCTGACGCAATGAGCAAACACATTGTACCATTAGAACACTGGAGTGATAGTTGCTGGAAATGGGCCTCTATACCCCTATGTAGATATTGCACCAAAAACCAGACATTTGCAGCTAGAATAGTCATTTACCACATTAGCAATGTATAGAGTGTATTTCTGATTAGTTTAAAGTTATCTTCATTGAAAAAAAGTGCTTTTCTTTCGAAAACAAGGAAATTTCTAAGTGACCCCAAACTTTTGAACAGTAGTGTATGTTCCACGTGACAAACTTAAATGTGGACATGTTTTCACTAACTGGTTGTGTACTAAAGACTAACTAAATGTGCCTATGTGATTATATGTCTGTAATGTATGCATATAAGTAAGTAAGCTTTATTTATATAGCACTTTTCACAGACATATAAAGTCACAAAGTGCTTTACAGTGCAACAACAATCAAAACAATTAAAATACAACTAAAATACAAATTAAAATGCAACAAAATACAATTGAAATACAATAATACAGTTAAGATACAGTTAAAATATGAATTAAAGTAGAACTAAGAAACAAAAGATAAACTCTATGCAGTCAGGTGGTAACAGCCTTCAGTCAATCTTGGAATTAAAATGCCTGTTTAAACAGGAATGTTTTCAGGTAGGTTTTAAAACTCACAACACTGTCCATGGCTCGAAGGTGCAGAGGGAGGTAATTCCACAAGCGTGGTGCTATTGCTTTAAAAGACCTGTCACCTCTGGTAGCAAAGTGGGTGCGGGGAACCATGAGCAAGTGCTGTCCTGAGGATCTCAGGCTGCGGGTCGAGTTGTAGGGCTGAATCAGAGCAGCCATATATGCGGGGGCCTGACCGTGAATTGCTCGGAAAGTGAGCACCAGGATCTTAAAGTGGACACGATACAGAACAGGGAGCCAATGGAGTGATCTAAGGACAGGTGTAATGTGGTCTCTCCTGTTTGCATGTGTCAGAAGCCTCGCAGCAGAGTTTTGAACAAACTGCAGACGAGCCAGTTCCTTTTTGTTCAAACAAGTATAAAGGCTGTTACAGTAGTCCAAACGTGAGGAGACAAATGCGTGAATGATCATCTCCAGCTCTTTGTGTGAAACCATGGTCCTGAGCTTGGAGATATTTCGCAGTTGGAAGTGACAGTTTTTTATCAGTTGTTTGGTGTAATGTTCCAATGACATGGCCTTATCAAAGATGACACCCAAGTTTCTCAGCTTTGTTTTAACTGTACTGCCCAAGTCACCAAGGTATTGTTTTATGCCTGATATGTCGCTGTCTGGGGCAATGATCAAAGTCTCCGTTTTGCCAAAGTTTAGCTGGAGGCTGTTGTCATTAAGCCACTGCTTTATGTGTGACAGGCAGTTTGTTAAGGAGATGAGTATGTGGAGCTCAGACTTTCAAAAGCATTGTCTGATTTTCAGTGGTTACTTTTCATAGAATTTTTATTTATTACCACTTTTGTCAGATTCAAGTTATTTCTGTGACCATTGTGGGTTTTTCTTTCATTAACAGAGGGGTACCAACAATTTTGTCCATGGCTGTATGTGTATATACTGTATATGTTGTGTGTAAAGTATACACCTACGCATATATAATTGGGTGTGCGTGCATGATGTCTCTGTGCCATTTGCCTGCAATTGCAAGCAAATGGGGTGCATGTACACTACCGTTCAAAAGTTTGGGGTCACTTAGAAATTTCCTTATTTTTGAAAGAAAAGCACTTTTTTTCAATGAAGATAACTTTAAACTAATCAGAAATACACTCTATACTGTACATTGCTAATGTGGTAAATGACTATTCTAGCTGCAAATGTCTGGTTTTTGGTGCAATATCTGCATAGGTGTATAGAGGCCCATTTCCAGCAGCTATCACTCCAGTGTTCTAATGGTACGTACAATGTGTTTGCTCATTGCGTCAGAAGGCTAATGGATGATTAGAAAACCCTTGTGCAATCATGTTAGGTCTGCAATGCTGTAATTGCTGCAAATGGAGGATTCTTTGACGAAAGCAAAGTTTGAAGGAAAAATTATTATTTCAAATACAAATCATTATTTCTAACCTTGTCAATGTCTTGACTATATTTTCTATTCATTTTACAACTCATGGTGGTAAATAAGTGTGACTTTTCATGGAACACAGAAAATAATTGTCTGGGTGACCCCAAACTTTTGAACGGTAGTGTATTTCAAGTTATTTCCTATAAACTAGAAGTATGAGAAAAAACAGACATAAAGGTTAGTTTAGTAAGTGGTGAAAAAATGCAGATAACATACACCAATGACCTAAGAACTTCAAAAAAAAAAAAATAACTACAACAGACAAACAAACTCAACAGCAAAGAAATAAACATTTTGACAAATGTTAAATTAAACTGAGATCGAGTAAGAGACCTGTGCACAATCGCACTCTTTTTCCACCTGTAGCTAAAAAAATAAATAAATAAATAAATAAATAAAAAATAACTCAACAAAAAACAAAATAAGCTCTAGAATAACGAAGGTGTTATAGTTTCATCCATAAACAGCTTGCCATCTATATACAGTCTATCTACAGAAACAATAGCTCGTTTATCTTCTTGGATGTTTTGTTTCCTAATGGGAAAAAGCTTCCTTCTCCTTTCCAAGATTTCCTGTGGAAATTGATCATTTAGACCATAATTGGTGTTTTTAAGCTGCCTGCCCTGCCTCTGTACCAAATTTTTTTGCTTAAAATGCTCAAATTTGGCAACAATAGGTCTGGGACGTTTATTCTGGGAATTTTTTTGCCCAATTCAGTGGACTTGGTAGAAGGTAATTGAATTTGTGACTTTGGGGGATAGTTTTAATTGTGATGAGATAAATTCACGGAAGAGCTGTTCTGGATTTTCATTATTTTTTTCAACAATTCCAGAAAAAACAAGGTTATTTGTCATGCTGCGTGATTGCAAACTGAGAACTGTTTCCTTCATTTTCCGGTTTTCTCCCTCAACAACACCAAGCCGTGTGGTTAGTGTGTTTACTGACTTTTTCAGGCTGTTATTTTCCTCTACAAGAGAGACGAGCTGTGTTTGACTGAACTCTAAACTCTCCCGCAAACTCTGGAACTCTTGATGAAGGAGCTCGACCAGTGCCAGTCTACCATCCATGCTGGTAAGTTTATTCACAATGGAGAAAAGAATGTCACTAACCTTGGTGCCCTGCTGTGATCTCTCGGGCATTATTTTTGGCGAATCTGCGGGTCTCGGTCATTTAGACTGAGAAGCAGCGGCGGAACACACACTCGCCTGCTCCATGACACAGCAGCGGTAATAGAACTCGTCGATGTAGCTATCTAGTTCCTCCAGCTCTGTACGAAAAAAAGAAAGATAGACGCAGACAATTAGTTAATGAATTACAAAAAAGAAAAAAAAAACTACCTGTGGAAAAGTTTGTTTTTAAGCTCGGTCGACAGCAGTCGCCGTTTGGATTATTGTGCAAATTGTCTCGAGACGTCTCACGATCACAGCATCGGCCCCCTCACCGCAGAAAAATTTTTTTTACGAAAACTTAAGTGTTGTGGAGAGAGGAATAATCAGGCAAAGCATTCCAAGCAGACAAATTTTATTCACTCTCTCACACCTCTCAGAATCAGAAAACATTGACCTCATGTTGCAGGGCCTCTCCTTTTTATCACAACACTCACACCCCCTGCTGCCTGAGGTCTTGCATCACAATACATTCTCGCATCACAAGTCCTATTGTCCCCCAGCCGCTTACTCCCCATGTTCTTCCGGCAGAGGAATTTACAGCCTCTCACTTCCTTCCAGTCTGAGCACAGCATGGGTTCCCCATATCACCCCCCCCCCCCCCCAGAGTCTCAGACTGAGCGTTAACTCTCACGTCCTCTCAGCTTCAGCCTCCTCCCATACCTGCTGTAATGAGGGGTCTTCGGCTCCGCAGCGCTGCTGTGCCGGTGGGGAGTTCTTGGGGGTGTGTCCATCTGTGGGTGGACAATGGAGGGGGGGAACATTCAGCATGCTCGTGTGACTGCTCTGATGAATCGTTTACCTGGGGAGTTCTCAGTGGGGGTCTTCCACGCCAAGGAGCTCGAGCCAACATCACCTGCCCGTCTGCCACCACAAAGGCAGGCTTAAGCCTGTCTATACAGATTTTCTCCCGGCGACCCCCCAAGTCTAACACAAAATGTTTGTCCCCTGGTTCCAGCACTCTAAACGGGCCATCATAGGGTGGGCGCAATGGGGGCCGGTGGGCATCGTGCCTGACAAACACGAACGCTGCATTCTTCAAAGTTTTCAGCACAAAAGCACGTGGAAAACAGTGGTGGGCCGGGCCAGATAGCGTGCCTGCGTCTGCGCTATGCTGTGAGCGTGGGGACGGATGGGTGTTCGGCGCGGGGTTATCTGGTAAAAATTCCCCGGGGAGCTTCAACGGCTGAGAAAAACCCAGCTCTGCTGGGGAAGCCTCCAAATCCTCTTGGTGCGGAACGCAACCCTACTAGAAGCCACGACAATCAGTCCACCCAATTTGCATCCGTAAGCGAAGCCCTGAGCGCTGCTTTCAGTGACCTATGGAAACGCTCGCATAACCCATTGGCCTGTGGGTTGTACACGGTTGTGCGATGAATTGCAACGCCCAGGCTCCGGACCATCACGGACCAGAGGTCGGAAACAAACTGAGGGCCCCGATCAGACGTGATGTCAGAAGGGGTGCCAAAACGTGCCACCCATGTTGTCAAAAAGGCGAGTGCCATGTCTGCGGACGTGGTGGAAGCTAGCGGACCTGCTTCTGGCCATCGTGTGGTGCGGTCCACCACTGTCAGGAGGTGCGTGAACCCCTGCGATGGCGGGAGGGGGCCCACGAGGTCCACGTGAATGTGGTCAAACCTCTTAGCCGGGATATGGAATGGCTTCAAAGGGGCCTTTGTGTGCCTGTGCACTTTGGCTCGTTGGCACGCTACGCAGGCTACAGCCCACTCTTTCACCTGTTTGCGCAGGCTCGGCCAGACGAACTTCGCTCCCACCATTTTGACTGACGCATGCACTCCTGGGTGCACCAGGGCATGAATGGACTCAAAAACGCAGTGACACCAAGCGCGTGGGACCACCGGGCGCGGGCGTCCTGTGGAGATGTCACAGATTGGGGGGGCCCCCCATCTTGCAGTACCCTGCTCTCCAGCCTTAACCCTGTTGGTCCAGACTGGAGTGCACACACGTCCGCATTGCCAATCTGCTCCGCGGCCATGGCCGCGTAATCTATCCCTACGCAGACTGGGGCCACTACTGCGCGCGAGAGGCAGTCCGCCACCACATTAAGTTTACCGGCCACAAGCTGAATATCGGTCGTAAACTCCGAGATTGCGGCCAGCTGTCTCTGCTGCCGGCCCAACCATGGTTCCGAAACCTTGGCCATCGCGTACGTTACCGGCTTGTGGTCCACGAACGCAGTGAAGTTGCGCCCTTCCAGCCAGAACTGGAAGTGGTGTAGGGCCAGGTGGAGAGCCAGTAGCTCTCTGTCGAACGCGCTGTATTTACGCTCACTGTCGTGCAAATACCTGCTAAAAAAGGTGAGCGGCTGCCAAGAACCGGTGACGCATTGCTCCACGACGGCCCCTATGGCCACGTCTGAGGCATCGGTAGTGAGCACTATCCGAGCCGCTGGGTCCGGGTGCGCCAGCAGTGCGGCGTTTGCCAGGGCTGTTTTATCCTCAGAGAATGCCTGCTCCCACTCAGGAGTCCAGTCGACTCTGTCCATCAGTTTCCGTTACTTGAGTGTGGCGTACAATGGCTGCATGAGCCAGGCTGTGTGGGGGAGGAAACGGTTATAAAAGTCAACCATCCCCAAAAACTCCTGCAGCGCCCTGACCGTCTGAGGCCGGGGAAAATTTGCCACTGCATGCACCTTGTCCAGCAAGGGTATCGCTCCCTCCGGTGAGATGCGGTGTCCCAAAAAATCGATCCCTGCCACGCTGACCTGGCATTTCGCCGGGTTGATTATTAACCCGTGCTTCTCTAACCTGCGGAAAACCGTCCTGAGGTGGGTTACATGTTTGTCCTCGGATGCGCTGGCCACCAGGATGTCATCCAGGTAGACGAACACAAACAGCAGATTGCGCAACACCACATCCATCATGTGTTGGAATGTCTGTGCCGCGCCTTTTAATCCGAAAGGCATGCGTAAAAACGCAAACAGACCAAACGAGGTTATTACTGCCGTTTTAGGTATGTCCTCCGCGCGCACCGGGACCTGGTGGTAACCACAGACCAGGTCTATCTTAGAAAAAATACGTGCCCCGGCGAGGTGAACGGAAAAATCATGAATATGGGGGATCGGATAGCAGTCGTGCGCTGTGGCGTTGTTTAATCTGCGGAAATCTCCACAAGGTCGCCACGATCCCTTGGCCTTAGGGACCATAAGTAGTGGGGATGCCCATGGGCTGTTTGAGCACCTGATGATGCCCAGCCTTTCCAAGTTGGCAAACTCCTCGTGCGCTATGGCCAGTTTAGCTGTGTCCGGGCGCCGAGGTCGTGCGAAAACGGGCGGCCCGGTGGTGGTAATAAAGTGCTCCACCCCGTGCTTAGTGATGGCCGCCGAAAACGTCGGGACTGTGAGTGCTGGGAACTGAGTGAGCAGTGTGTGGAATTTACTACCTGGAGCTGTGAGGTTGGCTCGCGTTGTTGGCCCGGCTCCTCGAGCTATACAGGGGAGGGAATCAAAAGACATTGCATTAATCAGGCATCTGTTAGCAACATCGACTAGCAGTCTGTGTGCACACAAAAAATCAGCGCCTAAGATTGGGAAACTGCATGCCGCTATGACGAATGTCCACTGGTACGTACGGCCGTGTAGGGATACAGTCATTGTCTTTTCACCAAAAGTCTTAATGTCCAAGCCGTTTGCAGCCATCAGCTTGGGGCTGCTAGCACCCGCTAGCCGGTCGGCCTAGGACGGCAGGATGAGGCTCTTTTGGGAGCCAGAGTCCACGAGGAACCATCTCCCCAAGCGCGAGTCTGTCACGTAGAGCAGCTTGCTTTCTTCACTGGTGGTCGCAGCTGCTACCGACTGCCAGCCTTGGCATTTTCCCGAATGCTTGAATTGGCATGGTGGCACGCATCGGTGTGCATCCTCTCCAAAATGGTGGTGGTAGGAGCAGAGCATGTCTCTCTGGCGTTTCCTGGCCCCCGCTGCTGCTACCATCGCTGGCTCCTCGCTTCCGCTTGCCGTCTTGCTGGGTTCCGCCACCGCTGCGTTCACTGTGAGGGCTCTGGTGGTGAGGATGATCCGATCTGCCTCCTGGGCTAGTGCATGGTAGTCACGCGCAGCCAGCAATGGTGAGTTGGCAAGGACCGCTCTGGCAACCATTGGAAGGTTCCGGAGGAAAAGGTGGGCAAACAGAAAATGCCCGTCATCAGTGCCTATCAACGCCAACATCTTCTCCATCAGTTCGACCGCCGACCCATCTCCTAACTCGGAGCGCGTCAGGAGCCTCTCTGCTCTCTCGCAGTCCGAGAGTGTGTAGGGCCGGGTCAGCACGGCTTTGAGAGCCCCGTATTTGTCTTGGGCTGGGGGCTGTTGGAGCAGGCTCGCTACTTGCTGAGTCATGTGAGCATCCAGCACTGCAACCACATAGTAATATCTGGTGTCATCTGCCGTTATTCCCCGGAGCGCGAACTGGGCCTCGGTGTGGAGGAACCAAGACTTTGGGTCATGCAGCCAAAAGTCTGGTAGTTTGACCGAAATGGCACATGCGTTGCTGGGGCTTCCTGTCCGGGTCGTCTCTGGGGTGTTTGCCTCGTGTTCCATTATTCGTCAAGGGTCACCAGTGTGGAGAGAGGAATAATCAGGCAAAGCATTCCAAGCAGACGAACTTTATTCACTCTCTCACATCTCTCAGAATCAGAAAACACTGAACTCATGCTGCAGGGCTTCTCCTTTATATCACAACACTCACACCCCCTGCTGCCTGAGGTCTTGCATCACAATACATTCTCACATCACAATTCCTATTGTCCCCCAGCCGCTTACTCCCCATGCTCTTCCGACAGAGGAATTTACTGCCTCTCACTTTCTTCCATTCTGAGATGAATACCGCAGCATGGGTTCCCCATAGTGTGATCATTGTACTGTGAAGAAGTTTGTGGCTGATTCAGAGCACAGACGAGTTTGTGCAGATGAAGGCATAATGAGGAAGATTTCAGCCAGACAAATTCACCAGATTAAGAGAGCAGCTGCTAAAATGCCATTGCAAAGCAGCAAACAGGTATTTGAAGCTGCTGGTGCCTCTAGAGTCCCACAAACCTCAAGGTGTAGGATCCTCAAGAGTCTTGCAGTTGTACATAAACCTACTATTCGGCCACCCCAACCAATGCTCATAAGCAGAAACGGTTGCAGTGGGCCCAGAAATACATGAAGATTAATTTTCAAACAGTGTTGTTTACTGATGAGTGCCGTGCAACTCTGGATGGTCCAGATGGATGGAGGAGTGGATGGTTGGTGGATGGCCACCATGTCCCAGCAAGGCTGCGACATCAGCAAGGAGGTGGTGGAGTCATGTTTTGGGCCGGAATCATGGGGAGAGAGCTGGTAAGCCCCTTTAGGGTCCCTGAAGTTGTGAAAATGACCTCGGCAAAGTATATAGCGTTTCTGACTGACCACTTTCTTCCATGGTACAAAAGGAACCGTACCTTCTATAGCAAAATTATATTCATGCATGACAATGCACTATTTCATGCTGCAAAGAATATTTCTGTCATTGGCTGCTATGGGCATAAAAGGAGAGAAACTCATGGTGTGGCCACCATCCTCCCCTGACCTCAACCCTACTGAGAACCTTTGGAGCATCCTCAAGCAAAAGATCTATGAGGGTGGGAGGCAGTTCACATCAAAAGAGCAGCTGTGGGAGGCTATTCTGACATTTTGCAAAGAAATTCAAGCAGAAACTCTCCAAAATCTCACAAGTTCAATGGATGCAAGAATTGTGAAGGTTATGTCAAAAGGGCCCTATGGTAACATGTAAATTAAATTAAAAAATTAAATTAGATTAAATTAAACCACCCTTATTGTCATTCAACTGTACAACCAATCATGTACAGTAGAACGAGATTGTGTTTTACCTATCTACTGTGTTAATCACACACACCCCAAGTGCAGAATCAGAGGGCTGCTGCCATGCAAGGCGCCGCCACAAATTTCCCTCCTCCATTCCATTATTGCTGAGCACCAAGCTGGATGGCAGGAAGTTCCACTTTTATATGGTCTTCAGCATGACCCGGCAGGGATTTGAACCCCTGCCTCCCTCCTGCCTAACTTGGCCTGTTAAGATGTTTTTGATTGAAATAGCTTTTGATTTCAGTAAATATTACCTCCTAATTCAACAAATGAACATTTTCAGTTCTTTACAATCAATAAAATGTTTTGAAACTGTTTTGCATAATAATTTGGAACAGTGCATTTTGAGTTTTTTTATTTTTGCAAAAAATAGTTATCATTGGGAGGTTTGTTCAATAAAATTTGAATTATGTTCTCATGGCTGATATCTTGAAAATTTTTCTGACTGTCATTTACATCGACTATTTAGGAAATCAGAGACAAATATCATTTGCATAATAATGTGATGTTTCAAGGGTTCACACAAATAATGAGAGAGGATTTGCAATGTATAGGCATTTATTCTTCACTGACTCATTACACAGAACAGAGTGGAGGTCATTCACACAGACTCATCTCACTCAGGGTGACAGACACAGTATCTCTCACACAGGGAAAACAACACTATCACAACTGGTCTTATAATACAGTTATAATGGTGCAACAATAATGCTTAGAATACAAAAATAATAGTCTTTGAATCCCCCATGGTGCAAAGCATGCTGGGAGAATCCCTGCCCGTTATCACAGACCCAACGTTACACTGCCAACCTCCCCATCGCCGGATTGGTTTCTGTCCCCAGAATAATAAGTCCAACTCAAAAGTCCAAAACGAATCTGTCCAGGTGTCGGGGCAGCTGCCATTGTCGGCAGCTTGCATGCACAGGCCTGTCAAAGTCCACCTGAGCCTTAGTTGGGGTCCCCAGTCAGGATGGAGCCCCTGGCTCGGCCACCCACGGGGAATTTGGCTGGTACGGGGCAAGGTGGTAGCGGTGAAGCACCACCACCCAGTTCCTCTTCTGCAGCCTCACTCTGTACACTACATCTGACAGTCTCTGTAGGACCATGCACGATCTCGACCAGTGGCTCGCCGCCTCTGGTGACAGTCCCCTTTTCCACTCCGGGCAGAAAACCCAGAATTAATCTCCCGGTGCAAAGGCCCTCCCCTGGCAGTGGGAGTCGTACACTCACTTCTGTTTACTCCCCGCCGCTACCAGGGTCTCCTAAGCCAGTTTGCATACCTTGTGCAGACGTTCTCTCAAGCGAAACAAATAATCCAACCCCGGTTCACCGTCCACCTCATACTGCTGCAAGGGGGCGTGGGATTGCTGAGTCGGTCCTTTCTGAGCCGTGCAGGTGTCACAGCGGTGGACATGGAGCCTCACGTCCCGCCGACACCCCGATCAGTAGAACCAGGTCCGAAGACACTGCAGGGTCTTCTTCACACCGAAGTGGCCCGCCCCCACCGACAAGTGGACCAACTGGAGCCCCTTAGGCCAGAGCCATCGGGGAACCAGCAGCTGCCAGATGTGACGCTGCCCAGCTGGAGGCTGCCTTTGCTGATAGACAACACCCTCAGGACAGCAGAGGTTGGGCCCTGGTCTCTGGGTCCAGCACAGACACAGCCTTCCGGGCGGGCCTCTGGTCCGTGTCCAGCCACTGCCAGACCTGGGAGACGACAGGGTCTTTATCCTGCTCGTTCCGAAGCTGCTGTGCGTCGAGGGCCTCTGTGACATCATTGCTGGGGAGAGCTGCCCGATGATCCAAGGAAGAGCTGTGAACCGCTGCGCTATCCCAGGCCGTGCCGGTCTGGAGGGCCCGTGAGACCCCTGGGTCATGATCCTCGGCTTATCCTGACGGCACCAGCCCTTCGGTCGCACAGGTCCCCTGGTTACCCATCTGACTCTTGCCACAGAGCATGATGGTCTGAGCTCCCAGACAGAGAGAAGAGCTGGCAGTATCAATCTTTGCGCAGCATGCTGTGAGCAGATCCAGTGCAATGATGCAGGGGTCTTGGATGTCAGTCAGCCAGAACAGGTGGTTTGTGTTTTGACCGGCCACTCCTACCACAAGGACTTGTCACCCTTCCAGTCCGGCATGGTCACCGGTGGCTGTGGTGACGCAGCACCTGGTGGGTTCCCACCCTTGCGGTCCAGGTCCGTCTGTAACGGGCAGCACTCTGGGTCAGACCAGAGAGATGGTGGAACCGGTGTCGATCAGGGCCCGGATTGGTGCGCTGTCCAGGCTGCACTGCAGGTACAGCCCTGGTGTGTTCCCAAGTTGGCCCAGCCGTGCATCGGGGAAAATGTCTGTGGGAGGCGGCAGGTCCCCATCTGTGCCACCTCGCTCTAGGATTAAAGCTGGTGAGGAAGCTGGTTGTCGTGGGGTGGGTGCAGGGCAGTAACGCGCGATGTGTCCTGGTTCCCCGCAGCAGAAGCATCCCTCCTCGTGCCGCCGTCGTTGTACTCTCACTGGCTGTGCAGCTGTGGTGTGACACAATTCCATTTCCTTCTCATCCTCACTCTCAGCTGTGGCCTGGAAAGCTCTCTGCCTCAGTGATGACACGTCAGCTGCATAATCCATCATCGGCCCCACCCGCTCCGCTTCTGCCACTGCTGTCTCCCAGCTGCTCGCTGCGTGAATCTGGACGTGTTCTTGGAGCCGGGCTGGGCTGAGCCCTCGGATGACGTTCTGTAGCGCAAGCTTCTCCACCACCTCAGACTTGAAATTCGGATCGCCACGCTGTGTCAGCAGCCGTATGTCCGCTGCATAGGCTCCCAGGCTCTCTCGGTTGTCTCGCCGGCGGTTGGCCAGCTGTTCTCGGGGGTGATCAGCATGGGTCGCTCTCCTGAACTGCCTCCAGAGCACTCCTTGTAGCACTGGCCAGCTGTGACGTTCCTCAGGCTGGAGATCAGACAGCATGCAGAGAGCTCCACCCTCCAGGGCCAGCGTGACCTGCACAGCTGTCTCTTCCAGTGTCCAGCCATTCAGCGCAGCGACCAGTTCAACCTGGACCAGATAGTCATCCAGCAGGGTTTTGCCACCAAAGCGGGAATTTTAGCCGGTTGGCGGGTCGGTGGGACGGTCGCCTCCCTGTCAATCACTGTCCTTGGTCGCAGTGGAATCGCTGGTTCGTAGTTCCCCCATTAGCGCTCCCCGCCCTGCCTTGAAAAAGGCAGAAAATGGGGCACGCTTTCTCTGTCCGGTCCACTCTGCCTTGAAAAAAGCAGAAAGCGGGGTACGTTTGCTCCGTCTGGTCTGCTTCCCTATTCCTCACCGCGAGCATCTCTGGGGGATGGCGTGTCTGCTTTGCTGTTCGTCTCCATCTCCATCTGCATCTCCATCTGGGCAATGAGTTGCTGAATCGCTGCCTTGATCCTTGCTTCTGTGACAGAGATCATCCTGCGCAGTTCGCCCCACTCGGGACACGAACCCGCGACCTCTCAGTCAACTACACAGTTCGAGCATGGGAGACACAGCACGATCGCGCTGAGCTAAAGGTCCGACCGGTAGCTCAGCGCTACCATCTGGGGCTCACAGCACCACTTTGTAACTGAGGTCATCAGCGCAGTTCGCCCTACACAGGACACGAACCCGCGACCTCACAGTTAACTGGTCAGAGACACACACAGCACGATCGTGCTGAGCTAAAGGTCCGACCGATAGCTCAGCGCTACCGATACTGTATGAGGCTTTGGGAGGGAGGTTTACTAACGTTCTACGCCGAACAGTACTAGTTGGCATCCGTTACACTTCCATCTCTCAGTAATCCCACTCCTGACACCCAGAGTGAGATTTCAAGGGTTCACACAAATAATGAGAGAGGATTTGCGATGTATAGGCATTTTATTCTTCACTGACTCATTACACAGAATGGAGGGGAGGTCATTCACACAGACACTCATCTCACTCAGGGTGACAGACACATAATCTCTCACACACAGGGAAAACAACAGTATCACAACTGATCTTATAACACAGTTATAATGGTGCAACAATAATGCCTAGGACACAAGAATAACTAGAAAAGCACTCATAGAGCGCATACCTCTGCCAAGGCTCCTTCCGTTTCTCATGGATCACCTCCAAAATGTAATGGGCTTGTGTGTAGGCCTATCGCCACTTGTGGTGAAAATTGCTTCCAAGTCTGTCCATTAGTTTTGGAGTTTTGTGGCTGACACACTGTGAGAAGAGCCTTGGCTGAGGTATGCATTCCCAGATCATCCCCAAAATGTAATGGGTTCCTCTCTAGGCCAAGAACCACCTCTGGTGAAACAGACAGACAGACAAATGGCAGTAAAAGCATTACCTCCTTGGCGGAGGTAATAAACTCAAGTGTTGCTGTTGTGTCCATCAACTCCATCTCCAAACTCCCAGGCTGCGGGCATTGCAATTCATCGCACAACCGCGTACAACCCACAGGTCAATGGGTTATGCAAGCGTTTTCATAGATCACTGAAAGCAGCACTCAGGGGTTCACTGACGGATGCAAATTGGGTAGACAGGTTGGCGTGGGTTTTATTGGGGTTGCGCTCCACGCCAAAAGAGGATTTGGAAGCTTTCCCGGCAGAGAGCTCGTTTTTGCGCAGCCCCCATGGCTGCCCGGGGAATTTCTGCCAAATAATCCCGGTCAGCTGCCGGTCTCAGCTTTTGCAGCGTAGCGGAAACACAGGCACGCTGCCGGGCCCGGCCCACCACTGTTTTCCGCGTGCTTTTGTGCCTAAAACTTTGAAGAACGCGGAGTTCGTGTTCGTCAGACACGATGACCAGTGCCCTCCAATGCGCCTGCAGACATGTTGAAAATGGCCCTATTGTAGAGGATGTGCTCAAGGATGAGACTGAGTTTATTTCTCAGGTTCAGCTTTATTGTCAGAACACATGCTCTATCAACCTCTCAACAAGAAAAGAGGCTGATCAATGTAACATCACACTTTTATACTCCTGGAGCATCGAAACCTAAGTCACATAGAGCTTTAGCAAACATACAGTCACATGGTACTTAATCCCAGTCACAATACAACTCTTTGATCTGTCACCGTTGTCTCTCATTCTTCAATGATCCGGAAATCCTTCTGGGGCATCTTCTCTGAGACAAAAGGCCAAATCTCACACCTCCTCATTATCTCCTGCAGATCTCTGCCGATCCAGACCTTCTTTGTCCCGCGAGACGTGAAGCACCCAATACACATACAGCAATACATTTGTGGAAAATATGAACCCAACATATGTGCCACATAACCCCCCCCCCCCCAAACGTCTACTAAGGGACAAAACAGCATCAGAAATGAATGACAGAAAACATAACCACATATCAAAAATCAATCCACCAATTGTTTAGGTCTTAACCTCCTGCCATATCTGCTGTAAGTCGGCATTGTTCCTTCAGCAGCGTCCTCCTGCACCTGTGGATCGGAACTGTTAGCACATCTCTGTGGGGGGTCCGAAGAATGCCTTCTCGGCGGCCTGCCACGGCGGGGGGCCCTCGCCAGCTGCACGTGTTCATCAGCCAGAACAAAAGCGGGTTTGAGTCTGTTTATGCAAATCAACTCTTCTCTGCCTCCTAAATCTAGCACAAAATGCTTCTCCCCTGTTTCCAACACTCTGAAAGGCCCGTCATAAGGCAGCTGCAAACCTGGGCGTTGTGCATCATGTCTAACAAAAACAAACTCTGCATTTTTCAAAGCCTTCGGCACAAAAACGCGTGGAAAACTGTGATGAACTGGGCCAGGAAGGGTGTTTGATCCTGTGCCGCTCTGCAACAGTTGATCGGGGGGGCAATTTGGCACAGGATTGTCGGGAAGGAATTCCCCTGGCAAATGGAGGGGTTGTGCAAAAACCAATTCAGCTGGGGAGGCCTGCAAATCCTCCTTAGGTGCAGAATGCAACCCCAATAAAACCCATGGAAGTTTATCCACCCAATTTGTATCCGTAAGAGACGCTCTGAGGGCTGCTTTCAATGACCTATGAAAGCGTTGGCACAAACCGTTAGCCTGGGGGTTATACGCGTTAGTGCGGTGAATCTTCACCCCTAGGCTGTGGGCCATCGATGACCAGAGTTCGGAAACAAATTGGGGACCCCTGTCGGACGTTATGTCCGACGGAACTCCAAAACGCGCAACCCAAGCTGTTAAAAACGCGCGTGCAACTTCTTCTGCTGTAGTTGACGCCAGAGGAACCACTTCTGGCCAACGCGTGGTGCGGTCTACCATCATCAAAAGGTGTGTGCACCCCTGCGACAACGGAAGAGGACCCACCAAGTCCACATGCACATGATCAAATCGCTTAGCCGGAATGTGAAAAGGCTCCAAAGGAGCTCTAGTCTGCTTGTGTATTTTGGCTCGCTGACACGCTACGCAGGCTGCTGCCCATTCCTTGACCTGTTTACGCAACCCCGGCCAAACAAATTTCTCCCCCACCATCTTAATTGATGCGCGGACCCCCGGGTGGGCCAGAGAATGGATTGAGTCAAAAACGCGGCGGCGCCACGTAGCTGGAACCATGGGGCGGCGTCGCAGATTAGAGGGGGCATACCTATTTGCTGCACCCTGTGCTCCAGCCTTAACCCTGTTGGTCCAGACTGGAGCGCGTGCACATCCGCGTCGCTAACCTGCTCCGCGGCCAAGACTGCATAATCTAAACCTACGCGGACCGGGGCTGCGTGCGCTTCCGCACCACAACCCTGGCCCGAGGCCACAGCTGCCGAGCCTGCCCCCACGGGGCCTGGCGCTGCTACTGCACGCGAAAGACAGTCTGCCACTACATTATGTTTGCCCGCGACATGCTGAATATCGGTGGTGAACTCCGATATCGCGGCCAGCTGTCTTTGCTGCCGGCCCGACCAAGGCTCTGAAATCTTGGCCATCGCGAACGTTAGCGGCTTGTGGTCCACAAACACGGTGAAACGGCGCCCCTCCAACCAGAACTGGAAATGGCGGATGGCCAAATGCAGGGCCAAAAGCTCCCTGTCGAACGCGCTGTATTTTCGCTCGTTATCGCACAAGGTTTTGCTGAAAAACGCGAGCGGCTGCCAGCTCCCTGCTACAAACTGCTCAACAACCGCCCCCACCGCTAAATCGGAAGCGTCCGTGGTGAGCGCCATGCGGGCCGTTGGCACCAGGTGTGCTAACAAAACCCCGTTTGCCAGGGCTGATTTGACTTGGGAGAATGCGCGCTCCTGTTCCGGAGACCATTCGATTTTACTTGTGGGTTTTTGTTTTTTAAGTGCCGCGTACAATGGTTGCATGAGCTGCGCTGCGCTAGGGAGGAAACGGTTATAAAAATTAACCATTCCCAAAAATTCCTGCAATGCTTTGACCGTCTGAGGTTGGGGCAAGTTTGTTATTGCGCGTACTTTATCGGGCAGAGGGATCGCTCCTTCTGGCGAAACGCGATGCCCCAAAAAAATCGATTTGCGCCACCCCAAACTGACACTTCGCTGGATTAATTATTAACCCGTGCTCCGCCAGCCTCCGAAAAACCGCTGTGAGGTGGCTTTCATGTTCGTCTTCAGACGTGCTGGCTACCAAAATGTCATCCAAGTAGACGAACACGAAAGGGAGGTCGCGTAAAACTGCATCCATCATGTGCTGGAAAGTCTGCGCGGCACCCTTGAGTCCAAACGGTATGCGCAAAAACTCGAAAAGCCCGAAAGGATTTATTACCGCTGTTTTGGGTATGTCCTGAGCGCGTACTGGGACTTGATGGTAGCCGCGCACCAAATCTATTTTAGAAAAAATGCGCGCCCCCGCTAAATGAACCAAAAAATCCTGGATGTGCGGAATCGGGTAGCGGTCATGTGCTGAAGCGTTATTCAACCTGCGGAAATCACCGCAAGGCCGCCACGAGCCATCAGCCTTTGGGACCATGTGTAGCGGTGAAGCCCAGGGGCTGTTGGAGCGTCTAATGATGCCCAGCTTTTCCAGGTTGGCGAATTCCTCGCGCGCTATGGCCAGTTTAGCTGAGTCCAAGCGCCAAGCTTTTGCAAAAACGGGAGGGCCGGAGGTGGTGATAAAATGTTCCACCCCGTGTTTAGCCACTGATGCCAAAAACGTTGGGACTGTGAGTGCTGGGAACTGAGAGAGTAGTGCTTGGAACTTACCACCCGCAGCTGTGATGTTGGCCTGTGCAGTAGGCGGGACCACCCGGGCTGTGCAGGAAATAGAGTGGAAAGACAGTGCATTAACTAGACGTCTATTAGCAAGATCAACCAATAAACCATTCGAGCACAAAAAATCAGCACCTAACATGTTATAACTGACTGCCGCTATGACGAAAGTCCACTCGAATGCCCGGCCGTGAAAAGACAGGGGGAGGGTCTTCTCCCCGAAGGTCTTGATCGTCGAGCCGTTCGCCGCCAACACCAGGGGTCCGCTGGAAGGCGCCAGCCGGTCAGCGTGGGAAGGTGTGATGAAACTCAGCTGGGAGCCTGTGTCCACAAGGAACTCCCTCCCTGATCGCGCGTCCGTCAGGTAGAGCAGCTTGTTCGTCGCGCCGAGAGCTGCAGCTGCTACCGACTCCCAGTCCTGGCGTTTCCCGAGCGCTTGAACTGGCACGGTGGAATGCACTTGCGTGCCCTCTCGGCAAAACGTCGATGGTAAAAGCAGAGGACGTCGCTCGCTCCTTGTCTCCTGGCCTCCGCCGCTGCTGACGTCAACGAATCTGGTGCTGCAGCCTCAGGCCCCCTACTGTCTCTGGGCGTTGCGCTCAGCTCCGCTGCTGCCATTGTGGCCGTGTGTCACCTATGGGCGTCGACGAGTCGCTGCGCCTCCTGGCCCAGCTTGTGGTAATCTCGGTGGGCCAGCAGCTGTGAACTGGCCAAGGTAACTCTCACCGCTGACAGTAGCGTCCTGAGGAAAAGATGGGTGAAGATAAAGCCATCATCTTCGTCGTCTCTCAGACTCAGCATCTTCGCCATCAGGTCTGCGGGCCTGTCTGCCTCTCCTTCAGTCAGCACCAGGAGCTTCTCTGCTCGCTCTCCCAGCGAAGGGGTGAAAGCACGGATGAGAGCGGCTTTCAGTGCGCCATACTTGTCGTCGTCTGGTGGGTGGTTAGTCAGGTTCTCCACCCGCTGGGCTGTGAGGCTGTCCAGCTTTGCGACTACATGGTAGAATTTCGTGGCATCAGCCGA
Organism: Pholidichthys leucotaenia; assembly: GCA_020510985.1. NCBI lineage: Eukaryota > Metazoa > Chordata > Actinopteri > Cichliformes > Pholidichthyidae > Pholidichthys > Pholidichthys leucotaenia. The sequence continues at coordinate 384,650,913 of CM035838.1, forward strand.
AATTCCCCGAAGATGGAACTGTGCCTCGACAGTGTTAAACCAGGAGCGCGGGCTATGTTGCCAGAAATCAGGCAGCTGGACTGCGGTAGCTGCATAAGCCCAGCTGGCTCCTGAAGAGTCCGGTGCGGGAAGGTCGTCACCGGCCATAATTTGTCGTAGGGTCACCGGTGTAGAGGATGTGCTCAAGGATGAGATTGAGTTTATTTCTCAGGTTCAGCTTTATTGTCAGAACACATGCTCTATCAACCTCTCAACAAGAAAAGAGGCTGATCAATGTAACATCACACTTTTATACTCCTGGAGCATCGAAACCCAAGTCACATGGTGCTTTAGCAAACATACAGTCACATGGTACTTAATCCCAGTCACAATGCAACTCTTTGATCTGTCACCATTGTCTCTCATTCTTCAATGATCCGGAAATCCTTCTGGGGCATCTTCTCTGAGACAAAAGGCCAAATCTCACACCTCCTCGTTATCTCCTGCAGATCTCTGCCGATCAAGACCTTCTTTGTCCCACGAGACGTGAAGCACCCAATACACATACAGCAATACATTTGTGGAAAATATGAACCCTGTGGTGGTTTGGGATAACCCCCACAACAGACTGGGACAGGGACGACAATGTGTGTATTAATGCCCACAGACTGCCCGCTCTTTCTGGCTTTTTCCGTTTCACTACTGTGATGTTAATGTGCCATTCATGCATTGTTTCACTACTGTGATGTTAATGTGCCATTCATGCATTGTGTTCATGCATCCTGCCCTGACTGTGTCTCCTCAAATGCAAATGTCTCATGCCTGTCTGCAATCCCTTTGATGATACCATGCCTTTCATGTATTGTCTGTAGCTGGGTATATAAGCTCACTGAAATCCATGTTCACTCTCTCATTCCTTCAACTGCTGCTGACACACACACCCTGTGTCTCTTTGCTGGAGAGCTTCCGAGCCGCCCATTGGGCGAGCTTCGTGACGGCGGTATGATAATAAACCTATTTAAAACCTCACCTCACTGCCTTTATTTAATCTGCCGCCGCACTAATTAATACACACATTGCCGTCCCTGTCCCAGTCTGTTGTGGGGGTTATCCCAGACCGCCACAACCCAACATATGTGCCACACTATCTCACAATGTTAAAGAATCCTTTAAAAAATTCCTGGATCCAGACGGTGATCCAGATCATCCCCAAAATTTAGACAATTCTTCCTTGTACCATTTCCAACAACGCCTGAAAGTTTCATCGAAATCCATCCAAAACTTTTTGAGTTATCTTGCTAACCAACAGACAGACAGACAGACAGACAAGCAAACGCCGGCAAAAACATAACGTCCTGCGGCCTGGCGGAGGTAATAAATTTTTGAATCCCCCGCAGCACAAAGTATGCCGGAAGAATCCCTGCCCCTTATCACACCCCCAACGTTACAATAATTTGGAACACGATGCGTTGAGATGCACCTATAAGTGAGAGGTGCAGATGTACAAGAAAAATCATGAAAATGAGAAAAAAGGAAACATGGCAAAAGTTTTAAAAAAAGTAATAAACTTGCCAGGAAAAAGTTGCAAGAAAAACCTCACTAAATTGTTGAGAAAATTGAACATTTGGACATTTATGAGAGAAAAAGTCAAGAAAAGTTTTTTTTTTAAAAAGTATATGTGTGTGTGTGTGTGTGTGTGCGGGGGGGGGGGGCGGCATTCCACCCAGGGCGTCAGACAAGCCAGGACCGCCACTGATTCCAAGCATTTGTCATTTTTTTTAATGCCAGTTTTAAAATAGGCTAATACCTCCACCAAGGAGGTAATGTGATCATGTTGGTTTGTTTGTGAGCAGGATTATGCAGAAATTACTGGACGGATTTTGATGAAATTATGGCCCTCGGGCTAAAAATGAACCCATCAGATTTTAGAGGTGATCCGGGTCGGGATGCGGGTTCTGGATCACTTTCAAGTGAATAAACAGCCTTGACAGCTGGGTACGCGCGCTCTCAGTGTCCTCTAATTTCATTTTATTATTGGGAAGTGGATTCTTTTAGGAGGCATCTTATGATTTGGCTTTATATAAATAAAATGTAATTCGACTTATTTTTACACATACTCTTCGCTAGTTCTGTCAATTTATGTTTCGTGGGATTATCGTTACAATTACTCGGCTTCCTCCAAAATGTGGAGATCGCTCTGTGACATCAGTGATTGAAACAAATGCATTATCCTCTGATCGCCGTCGCTCGGGTTCCCTTTGTGCGCTCTTAACTAAAAAAAAAATTCCCATTCATATAACTGTTGTTCTCACTTTTTCATCTTCCTAAAATCCTTTGCACGCAGCCGGTCCCTGTGATTTAACGCTGACGAACCTCGCCGGGGATGGGCCGTGTTTGGATCTCCATGCGGATGTGACATTTCAGAGACGAGCGGTGACCGCCATTTTGAGATTTACCTCAAGCCTCAACACATCACAAACCAAGCGGGAGGAGTGGAACGAGAGCCGCTCAGCTAGCGTCGCATGACCGGGCACATTCTTGTCGAGCAACCAGAGGCTGGCTTGAAATGCAACAACGTGTCGCTGCGTCCTGTCGTTTGTCGTGTTAGGGCCGCTTTGGGGGAATTGGTTTGTGTCGGGCCGCGGGAACTCCTCTGTCTCAGTGAAGTTCCACATTAACGCTAACGTTAGTGCTATTCCGGACTGAAAGCTGGATTGAATGGATAGCATTTTCCTCCGCTCTCCCCCAGACGAGGGACAATCGGAGGGGCACACGGACTGGGGACATCGCAGGCAAAGTTGGTGAATGTATGCGTTTTAGCAAATGAGCCTTTGTTTTCATTGCCGTACCTATATAACAGTTTGGCTGCCTAGTGTCAGGTAGCTTAAGGCTAGCTACTAACGGGGTATTTTGTTCGTCAAGGTGCAAGTTGTGCTGCAGAGTTGACGTTTCCCGGGGTGAAACCGGACTGATTTAGCTAATTTCTGCGGGGCCTCCGTTTACGGAGCCCACGGACTATCCATCCATCCCGATCCCCGCAATTAGCCAGAGACTCGCACCCACCAAAGGCGCCGAGATTGGGCGAATAGCGAGCAAATACGTCCGCGTTTCTCTACCCGCCCCCCCGCCGACCTCCCCTCCTCACTCCCCGGCGCTGACAGCGGACAAGGCCGAGGTCGCAGCTGAGCAGGCCCGGCCGCCAAGGCTCGACCTGTCCACCCCACCTCCGCATCCCAACACACCTCACCAGCCATCCAGAACCCGGTTCCCCACCGAGCCGACTCTGGACAAGGTAGACGGTAACACGGACTTAAGGGAGCAGAGCATCACAACCACAACAACAGTCACCAACATGAACCACCACCATACGCAGCAGCAGCAGCAGCAGCAAAAAGCCGGCGAGCAGCAGCTCAGTGAACCAGAGGACATGGAAATGGAAGGTAAGTAATGCCCTCCAGAACAGTGAATAGATTTTTAACGACGTGTATATGTTTATAGCATTAGTGAAATTGGTGCTAGTGTGCAGATCGGTGCAAACATTACAGTAAACATGAAGGCCTGCAGCTAGCCAGTTTAGCCGGGTGCTTTTTTTGCTGATCGTGCGTCCGATGCAGCATACTTGTGTAGAGCTGACCTCATTTTGCGTTAGTCGCAAACGGCTCGTCATTCTTTTCGCACTTTACAATATTCAGCGATTTCCAGTTAGCTCAAAGGTCGTAATCGTTTAAACACTGCTTGGAGATTAACCTCATTAATCAATATAGTTGATTGGCAAGTGTATTGCCATAAGCTGTTTATTTTTGTCCTTTGCAGTACGAAAAGTGCAGTTTATATCCACGCAGGTCACATAATTCCACTGGTTGGTAACGTTTTAGGTGTTTGTAAACAGTATGCTGTACCTCGTCATTAACGCGGACCCATCAATAGGTAAATAAATATTTCCTCTGTTGCTTTTCTTTGCTGTACTGGGTTGATTTAGAGGATCGCAGATATCCCTTTGTCTTTTCTTATTCACTAAAAAAAAATAACGTTAGGCGTGTTTTTGAACATGGCACATGTCCGTTAGCATATAACGCGTAAATAATCGTTCGCTTTTTCATTGAACAGTTATGCGAAAAGCTAAATAAATGGTTGACTACAGCGGGGTAAAATACAACGGTGCCTCCAGAAGTAACGTTGGGTATTTTCAGTACATGAAGTTTTTGTCCGATGTGTAGTTATTGCTCTTGAAAAACGAAGTAAACTTTATTAGTGGAACCGCTATTTGGAAGCTAGTCATTTAGCTCCAAGGCCGCCTCGTTATAATTGTTAGACCGCTAGCATGCTAGTTAGCAGGCAAGCTAATGCTCACGGAGGGGGTGTGTGGCTTTCCAAAATGGAGGCTTGTATTTTGCATCGTTAGTTTTGGCTTGAGTGTTAGGCCTTCAGTTTTCTTCTCACGTTGTAAAGCTTTTTTATTCGCCCGTCTCATTTGTAACCTCGTACAACAGGACAGCGTCTCACTTCCGGGTAAAAATTATGTCTCGCTCGTTAGCTGACAATGATGTTGGCTAATAAGGGCCTGCAAATGAATCTGAGAGGCTAGGCAGCTAGTGTTTGCTAGGCAGCTAACGGAACGCAGATGCGTCAATTGTGATTTGTTGAAGTGCGTGTGCTAAAGCTCATTTTATCGTCCTCGGAAAATAATTAATATATATAGGGATAACCACGAGACTGTGTTGTTTCAAGTGTTCGTTTTTTATGTTGGCGTTTGACAGTGGGTTCATTCAAAACGAGCTGCAGTGTTCACAAGTAACGGTAGTCGCCGCTGCGGTAAGCCTGGCCCGCACTGGGGCAGCGCGGGGATTTGCTGCTTCATTGTATAGAAGAGTAATAAAAGGCATGGCTCGCCATTTTTAATGGTCTGTATTTTTTTTGTTGTTGTTTTTTGTTACATCGATTTTGATTCAATACCAACGTCTTAAGCCAGTTGGCAACAAGTCAGACACGCACGTTACGCGCACAGCCAGCATTTTCGTGAACATTGTCAGTCCGTCCTGGGTATGACGTTAAACTGCATCCGGGCGAGAGGGTCTGTTGGACTAGGAGGATGATGGATTGCCTCTTAACCCTTGCTGATACTCCCAGGTGTTCCTTAGGCAAGGATTAGTACCTGTTAGCCTCCCTTACCAGGGTCACAGTAAAACTCCCTATCAACTTTGTATGTTATAATCCCCTAAGGGTATCCAGGGTTAAAGTGGTTCCTAGCACCCCCTTGCTGATCATATGAGGTGACAAATGGGCCAACTTGTTTGCCATGAGTTGTGACCCGTGTCAGTGGAGGAAGAGGTCCTGGTTCTTGAGGAATGTGTCTTGCTGCAGCTCTCACAAGTCCAACACAGTGCTTTGGCTCCTACTTCACTTAGACGGGAGGTTGGAAGGGCCCGGTCCAATCAGTCGGCTTGCCAAGGTCTACTCTGGGATGTCTTGTCAGTGTAACATCTGCTAATCCCAGAAGCCTATGGCGGAGAGTCAGTTGAGTAATTTGCACTTTTATGCTTCATTGCTTGAATATACCATCCCTGTATCCCTGGTGCATAACCTGCAGGAAGTCCGCGGCTCTGTGCATCCCCTTGTAGGGCTCAGAGGAGGGTGGGGAGCAGGGATGATGAATCATACTCTATAAAATATGGCTACTAAACAAACCCCTAAAAAACAAAAAAAAAAAAAAACAAAACCAAATGTTAGAAAATGATGTGGATGACCCAGGAATTAGCGAGATGACTCTTTGAAACGGTGATAATTGGCCAAGGCTTATTGTTTTAGAGTCGCTGTAGTTAGATATGCCTCTTTCTAAGCTGTCCCCTTTTGCTATACAGAAAGGAATTTCAGGTATTGCAGGGTCATTTAAGGATGTTAAAAAAATTCAGGTCTGGCCAGATTTTGGTGGAATGCTTAAAGAAATCCTATGCTGAAAATTTGTTACTGTGTGATGTGCTGGCTGGTGTTTTTCCTCACCCTTCTCTAAACAGCTGCAAAGGAATAATTCGTACCAGAGAACTCCACAGTATGGAAGACGATGAAATGGCCTCAGAACTGCAACAACAAGGAGTAACACATGGAGAGAATAACCATCAAAAAAGATGGGCAAATAGTAAAAACTGGCTCTTCTATTCTGACGTTCAACTGGCTTATAAACTCCCAGAAAGAATCCAAATAGGATACCTGAGTATAACTGTTGATTAGGGCTGAAACGATTAGTTGACGTTTTCGATAACGTCAACAATAAAAATTTGTCGACAGATATTTTTATTGTTGACAAATCGTTTAATTATAAAGTTTATATGCATGCTGCGGTTCAGCTGTAACCGGCAGGAGTAAGCTCCATTTAACCAGAACTGCAGTGCACAATCGGAACTGCTGAGGGCAGTAGTGCCGCTGTTGTCTGGCATGTGTGAACAATTTCCAGCAAAGAAGAAGAGGAGCACAGCATGGCGAAGCGTGTATTGTTTTGTTTTTGTGGTTGTTACAACGTTTAAGCGCGACGCGGCTGTATGTGTCTCTCCAACGCCTAGGCTTTGCTCTAGGTAGGTTCTGCAGCCAGTTAGACACGGAGCACATGGTAATACCTTCACAACAGTAGGTCTTTATTCTCCTTTCTCACCTTTGGGCGGTGCGGTGGTGTAGTGGTTAGCACTGCAGCAGCACAGCAACTCACCGTTGGCCATGGGATCCCTGGTTCGATCCCAGCCCCTGACCAACAGTGATCTGTGTGGAGTTTGCATGTTCTCCCCATATCTGCGTGGGTTTACTCCGGGATTTCTCCGGTTTCCTCCCACAGACAAAAAAAAAAAAAAAAAAAAAAAATGCAGGTTAGGTTAATTGGAGAGCCTAAAGCGGCCCTAGGTGTGAATGTGTGTGTGAATGGTTAAGGGATAGCACCGTATCGTGGCTGCTTCATCCTTCCAGGTGGATGCCCTCAATTTCCCCTCTGGGGATCAATAAAGTATACAAAATCAAAAAAAAAAATGTTAGCTTACCTGTTTGACAATAAGTTCTCTGGTTGCTGAGGGTTGAGCTGTCACGGCTAACGTGTTGAATGCAGTGACTGAATTGCAGGAGTCACTATCGCTTTTTCATCTTAGTTAATATTAGCCCTCATGCTGAATATTAGTTACACTGTGTCCAGCTGAGACAAAATGGAATTTAAATGCCTCCCGCCCACAGGAGACAGAACGTTAAGAGCTATTAAACAGCGGCTGAGGTAAACTATGCAGCCCCAACAAGAAGCAGAGATGATGGACATGAGAAAAATAAATGCAACTAGTCGACTAGTTGAAAAAAATTGTCGTTAGATGAGTCGACAACTAAAAGAATCTTTAGTTGCAGCCCTACTGTTGATACCTTTATTCCAAACCCATTGAGATGTTTTAACTGCCAAAAGTTTGGCCATGGCTCTGCAGGATGTAAGAATAAACCAGTCTGCTGCAAATGTGGAGAAGAAAGGCATGAGTTGGCCTGCACAACACCTTCCAAATGTAGTAACTGTTTAGGCAATCATGCAGCATCATCGAAGGAATGTCCTTGTTGGATCAAGGAAAAAGAAATTCAAACTGTCAAATGTACTAAGAAAATTGGCTACCCTGAGACACGTAAACTGGTAGGTTTCCCAAAGTACAAATTCCAGCAGACTTTCTCCTCTGTTGTGAAACCTAAGATGCAGCCTGCTGAGTGCCAGGCAGATCTGACCTGGTTAGCTAAAGATAAGCCCTCATTATTAAGTAGTATTAAAAATTCCAGAGTTCCAGTTAAAAGTAAAAGGAGTACTCAAAGCCTGACTACAATAAGCCAACCTTTAAGTCAAAGTCTTAAGTAAGTCCGCAGAATAAAAGCAAAGTAAAAAACATCCAGCTCCTTTACTCAGGCAAAATCAAGCCAAGAAAATAAATTGCAAAAGAAAGGGACTCCAGTAGATGCAGAAATGTCTGAAGTCATGACTTGTCGTAGTTGCAACCCCTGCCCCAAAAGCAAGCATAAGGATCGTGCTTTTGTTTTACCTACCTAGTCCAGCAGAAGCTAGCGGTACTCAGATACTTTGCAAGCAGTTTCATGAAATGGTCAGTCAGAAAGCAACTCACAGAGCTGCGTGGAGGAATCTGATCAGACCTAAATGAAACAGTCATTGTAGCCTGTGACAGACTGCTGTGATGATGATGATGACCTGATGGTGGGTAGATACATTATCCAGTGGAACTGTCGTGATTTTAAGGCCAATTTTTCTCAAGTGCAGTGTTTAGGTCCAAATGTACATCGTCCATCTGGTGGTTCAACAATTTTAGTAAGGAATGAGCTATTTCACAGCCACTTGGCATTAGTCTCCAACTTACAAGCAGTGGCAGTTTGTCTAACTTAGCATAAAGCAATAACCTTATGCTCTGTCTATATACCACCAGATATGATTGTGACACCAGAAAATCTTGATGACCTTCATAATCAGTTGCCATCCCCATACATCCTTATGGGTGATTTTAATGGTCATAATCCTCTGTGGGGAGGAATGGGGGATTTTATTGCTAAAAATGATCTATGTCTTTGGAATGATGGGTCTCACACATACCTCCACCCAGGACATGGAACCTACAGTATACTGCAATTGACCTATCTGTATGTGATCCTGAGTTAGTGCTGGAATTCTTGTGGCGGGTCTTGGATGATCTTTGTGGAAGTGACCACTTTCCACTAATATTGACGTCTACAGAAGTGGATGTGCAATCAAGAACTCTGCGGTGGCAACTCAAAAAAGCAAACTGGTCTTCCTTTGTTTCTCTGTGCAAAGAGAAATTCAGCCAAAAACCTCAACCACGCTGTCACTCTGCGCAGAGCTTCACTCAAACCTTAATTACAATTGCAGATAAGACTGTCCCAAAACATCAGCAAAGCATAGGTCCAACCCATGGTTCAATGATGACTGCAAAAAGGCCATTGAGGCAAGGAAAAAAGCAGAGAGGCTGTTCAATAAACATCCCAACAACAGAAAACCTGACCAGATTTAAAATCTGTCGCGCTAAAGCACGCAGGATCATCAGTGAAGCAAAGAGACGGAGCTGAAGGGAATTTGTATCAAGCCTCACATCCAACATATCTACCATAGAGATCTGGGATTTAATTAGAAAGATGAAGGGTAAGGAGAACGGACTTCAAATACAGCATATTAATCATCAGGCCAATCTGCTGACGACAAAACATGAAATAGCTAATCAGTTAGCAAAATCGTTTGAGAAGAATTCGTCTATTGGAAACTGTCGTCTTGAGTTCCAAATCTTACAAGCACAAGAAGAACAAAAAGAAATAAACTTTTCTTCAGACAACTCTGAACCATACAACCAAGATTTCACTATGGAAGAACTTTTGTTCTCAGTAAGGAACTCTCATGACACTGCTGTGGGGCCAGATAAAATTCATTATCAGTTTTTAAAACACTTAACCCCCCAGTGCACTATCCATTCTCTTGATGGTTTCCAACAACATCTGGAAGTCAGGCAGTATTCCTGAAAGCTGGAAAGAAGCAGTAGTTATACCTGTTCCAAAAGCCGGGAAAGATCATACTGATACCAACAACTACCATCCAATAGCTCTGACAAGTTGCCTCTGTAAAACCATGGAAAGAATGGTAAACAATCGCCTTGTGTGGGTTCTTGAGTCTGAAGGCCTTTTAACTGATTACCAGTGTGGCTTCAGATGTAGCAAAAGCACTTTAGACCACCTTATCAGATTAGAGGCCTATATACGTGATGGTTTTATTAGAAAAGAACATGTAGTTGCTGTATTTTTTGATTTAGAAAAAGCACGTGACACAACATGGAAATACGGTATTTTAAGAGCCCTACATGACATGGGTTTTAGAGGACATTTGCCTTTTTTCATTTCAAACTTTTTGTCCAGTAGACACTTCAAAGTGTGAGTAGGAGATACCCTTTCAAAGCCCCACATGCAAGACAAGGAGTCCCCCAGGGAAGCATCCTCTTGGTTCCTCTTTTTAGCATTAAGATCAATAGTGTAGTTAGACCAAATACCTTTTGTAGACTTTATGTAGATGACCTCTGCATTTGCTACAGGGGGAAAGACATGAGCACAATCGAAAAGCAACTGCAGCTATACATAAACAAGATTAATATGTGGTCAGTCAGTAATGATTTTAAATTTTCAAAAACAAAAACTGTCTGCATGCACTTTTTCTTGCTGCGGTCTCTTCACCTCGACCCTGAGCTTTTTATAGATGGAGAAGATGTCAAGATGGTAAAAGAAACCAAATTCTGTGGACTTATTTTTGATAATAAGCTGTCTTTTATTCCACATATAAAATTTCTACAAATCAGATGTTTTAAAACCCTTGATATTATTAAAGTTTTGGCAAAAACTAGATGGGGTGTGAACTCTACTGTGCTGCTACGTCTCTATAGAGCACTTATAAGATCTTGAGTTAGAGTATGGGAGTATAGTTTATGGATCAGCAAGGAAAACATGCATCAGGATGCTGGAAACTGTCCATCACCAAGGGCTAAGGCTTGCCTTGAGGGCTTTCAGAACCTCTCCTGTTAAAAGTTTGTATGTTGAAGCAAGCGAGCCTTCACTTCAAAACAGGTGCCTGAAATAGGCTCTCCAGTATATGGTTAAACTTACAGCAGACCATAGAAATCCAGCCTACTGGGCAGTTTTTCACCCTCGATTTTTGCAGCTGTATAAGGTCAGACCTAAGAGCATCACTCCTTTTGGACTCCATATAGAACCTCACCTGGTTAAATTAAACCCTGATATGAGCAACGTAACACACACAGTTTTGTCCCGTTCCACCATGGAGTTTGAGGGAAACCCAATATCATTCTGGATCTGAGCCAAAACAAAAAGACACTCACCCAAATGTGTACCAGCAGCAGATCTTAGACATAAAATGCCATTTTCGTCACCATATTTCCATATACTCGGATGGATCTAAAGTAGATGGCTCAGTCTCTGCTGCAGTTGTCACCGGGCACAATCAGCATGGTTTGCGGAGTCCCAAACAATGTTCAGTTTTTACAGTAGAGACTTGTGCTTTGCTTCTAGCATTGGAACACATTGAAAGAACCAAACAACAGAGCTCCTTAATTTTTACTGACTCCAGATCCTGTCTTCAGGCGCTTGGGTTTTTAAAAGACTGATCACCCCATTATTATCCGGATTTTAGAGAAATTAGTTTTTTTTTTTTTTTAACAGAAACATAATGTTAATATCATCTTCTGTTGGATCCCCAGCCATGTTGGCCTGTCAGGTAATGAGCAGGCAGACAATGCTGCCAAGAGAGCCCTTACCCAAGAAGTCACTCAATGCCAGATCCCAGCCTCAGGCCTCTAATAACCTCCTATATTTAAAAGAAATGGCAGACTGAATGGGACACATGCACTGCAAATAAACTGCATGATATTAAACCTGCCATAAGCCATAGACATTTGCATCACTTTGAAAACTGACATGATAAGGCAGTGTACACTAGATGCCGTACTGGTCACTCAAGGCTGACGCACAGCTTTTTATTAAAAGGTGAAGCCCCACCATCTTGTCAGTTTTGCGGAAGTTTTTTATCAGTAAAGCACATTTTACTTACACAGTTGTGGGGTTAAACCATAACCTGTTGTTCTGTGTAGTTCAATCATTTTTGTGATTTTACTGTTACTAGGATGGCAGTCATTCACTGTCACATCAACCTTTCATGTTTGCTAAGGAGATAACACAGGAGCTAACACTACAGTATCACCTTGTGTGTGTGTCAGTTTCTCACAAATATTTAAATTAGTTAGAGGAAAAGGATGACACCAGGACATTGTTTGTCATCATTTCTACCTTTATTAGCATGCCTTGTGTGCATTTTTTTCATCTGAATCAACAGTGGTAGCTTTATTTAGGCTAATGCACCACACTGCCTTTTATAGGTCCTTGGTGCCAAGTCACTGTGTCTGGATCCCTGGACCATATAAATGCTCTGAACGCACACATCTGATTGCTTGGTCGTCCTAAGGTTGTTTCATAGGAAAAGAGCTATCATCATGAAATAAATCTGTTTGCATCTGTTGCGCTTCTAGACTGGGAGAGCTTAGAATATTTTCTACTTTGTTGAAAAATCTAGTGACATGCTTTTGATTTTCCCATTTTGAGGTTAATTGACATGTGACATGCTACCACTCTGTCCACACAACATGAAATACTCATCATGCTTTAACTATCCATTACTGTTATTACACACTTTTCAAAGGTGTCAGGATAGTTTAACTCAGTAGGCGGGACCAGAAGTTGTCAAGAAGTTGACTGACAGGCCCCGTTAGCTGGCTGTAATACACTTGGGAAAACAAAGTCTGTCTCATGGAGAACTCGGTCCTTACTAATCCACACTGCTATTTAAACTTCCAGGAAGACAGGGAATTAGTCCACAAAAAGCGGCGTCTCTGTGATGGAATAAAAGCACACATTTTGGGATACATGTGAGACATGGTAGCAGTGCTCCTGTTTCTCTCAAGTCTGGCTTCTCTAACGTTGTTGTCATTTACTGAGGCTGATTTCACTCACTGCTTAATGTTGTCTCAGGGCTCTGATTGTGTCATCAGCTTTTTTGGTAGTTCAGGAAGATTATACTGCATAGAGCTGCCTCTTTCAGCCAGGATAATTGTTGTCTTTTGTGTGTGTGTGTGTGTGTGTGTGTGTTTTGTTTGAATGATGACTTGCAGTTTAATCCTGCACTGTATCCATAATTACCCAGATTGGTGTTGGTGAGGTCTTTGTCAGACCTGCACACACAAACATTTTCTTTCTGTGTGAGAGACACCACGAAAACTTGCCATGCTGTCTCAGCAGGGTTTTCTCAGCATTCCAAGTGTAGAGACTGGACAAAATGGGATCCCCACAGTTGTTGTTTGGCGGACTTAAGGGTTCAATGGGTTTTAACTAAAATGGAACTGTGGTGGAAAACATCCAAAGAAAGTATGTGCTTATTTGTATGTTTCCAATGTTTATTCAAATTTGTTTCATTGTAGTAAGATAACATATATATCAAACTAAAGGGAAAACTTCTGCTGATATTACAACTAAAGGAAAAGCTTAAACTCGTGTTTTTAGCTCTTGATCTGCTGCTTTATTGATCTTTGAAGGATCTTTTAGCATTTCTGTCCCCACATTTTTTTAACTGCATAACTTAGATAATTGGGTAGACACAGCTTTAAAGGCATTGATCAAAGATCTCTACTCTGTCATCTATGCTAGACCACTGCTATCCATTACAGACTTATCATAAATGTTGTCTTTTTTCTGCATAGCTGGGGACACGGATGATCCTCCAAGAATCCCAGCCAACCCAGTGATCAATGGGAATGTGGCCATGGCAGATGGACACAACAATACAGAGGAGGACATGGAAGACGGTGAGGGTGATGGCACTTAAACATGATTCAAAGTTTGAACAGTGAAGGGAAATCAAGGGAATAGTGATTGAATAGAAAACTCACATTTAAGTTTGTTGGTTTTGGGTGTGTGGCTTTAAAGTATGTATTTGTTACAGCCAAAATGACAAAATGCAACTTTTAAACTGGTTTTAAGTTATTAGAGAGTTTAGTTATTAGAGATGGGAATCGCGAGGGACCTTTCAGTTCAGATTGCGATTCTTGGGTCACGATTCGATCCTTTCACGATTCAACGATAATCACGATATTGCGATAATCTAGTATCACGATCTCTTATATTTCAATTTTTTTTCAACTTATTCAACCTTAAATCATGTCCCAAAGTACAACTGTTCACACCTCTTTAATATAGTAAAGTATTTTCGGGGCTTCATTTTCCACGGAGATACGTCTCTGCACTCGGGGAGGGCGGTGGACGGTGCTGTTTGGAATAGACTTCCACTCCAGCTACTTTCTGACTCTCTGGAGTCCTTTAAAAAGCAGCTGAAAACTTTTGTTTAAGGAGGCTTTCCGTTGAGTTTCAACTGCTTTTTAATGTTAAGTCTCATATTTTTAAATTATTTTAATCTTGTGTTTTAACTTGTTTTTGTATTTTTAAATTTATTTTTAATCTGTCAACTTCCTTTCATTCCATGTTTTTGTGCAGATCTCTCTGACTGTATGTCTGTGAAAAGCGCTTCATAAATAAACTTCACTAACTTGACGCTCGGAGAAAAGGTTCCATGCGGTGCTTTTTTTTTTCCCCAAAAAAATTGTTTAAAACAGGGATTAAAACTGATATAAACAACTACAGACCAATCAGCATCTTACCTGTCATCTCCAAAATAATTGAAAAATGGGTGGCTACACTATTATGTGAACATTTGAATAATGGGAACACACCCCTGTATCATGCACAGTTTGGGTTCCATGCCCACCACTCAGCAGAGTCTGCAATAAGCTTTTTTTTTTTTTTTAGAGAAAACTAAATCTTTTTTAGATGAGCACAATTGTGTAGGTGCTGTGTTCTTAGATCTGAAGAAGGCATCTGACACCGTTGACCACAACATCCTTTTAACCAAACTTACTCAGTTTAGTTTTTCAGAACACACTATCAAATGGATGAAATCCTATATAACCGACAGTCAGCAGTGTGTTATGGTCAGCATTGTCAAATTGCCGTATTTGAAATGTCAAATGGGTGTCCCACAAGGCTCCATCCAGTCTTGGACCGATATTATTCTCCTTGTACATAAATGATTTACCAAATGCATGCAGAAACATTCATATACAAATGTATGCAGATAACACGGTAATATTCACACCTGCAAAAAATGCACAAGAAGCCACCTGTATTCTTAAAACAGCAATGACCCAAATCCATGACTGGCTGAATAATTTGTCTGCTACTAAACACTAAAAAAAATACTGTTGCATGATGTTTTCCAAACAACGATCAAATATTACAAACTCAAACATTTTCTTAAAAGGGGAGGTGCTGCAATTAGCCGAGGAATTAAAGTACCTCAGTGTGATTTTTAGACTCCTCATTAACCTTTAAAAAAACACACAAAATCTCAAAAATAGGCAAATTCAGTCTGAGAAATTTTAAACAAATTAGACCATCACTGACAGTTAATGCGGCCAAAATGTTCCTGTATGCAAATGATCTTCTCACACATCGAATACTGTCTTACCAACTGGTCACTCACTGGTGTAACCATAATCAAAGCCATTGAATCCTTATACAAAAAAGCCATAAAAATCTTTGATAAGAAAGATCCCACATATCATTGTTGTCACATTTACAAGAAATACAATTTCCTGTCTTTTGAAAATTATAAAACTCTCAAAATTTGCCTGTTCAATTTATAAAATATTAAATGGCAATGCACCATCCATCCTGGGAGAATATGTTAAATTGAGGACTGTCACCGACACAACCACCAGAGCAATCACTAGAGGAGACTGTGAGGTCCCCCACAGACGCACCACATTTGCTCAATCTGTGCTCTGGAATATTTTTTTTTTTTTTTTTTTTGAATTTTGTATACTTTGATCCCCAGAGGGGAAATTGAGGGCATCCACCTTGCAATCAGAGAACGTACCACACTAAACACTTTAAAGACTCATCTTAAAAATTGGCTTTTAAACAACCAAAACTGCATTTGGTTTTCCACCGGAGGACTACAGATTCAAATTAGCAGTGTTGCTAAATCTGGCACACTTACATTTGTATTAATGTTCATTAGTATGTAATGTCCCTTTCAAATAAAACAAACTAAACATGCCGGTGTCTCTTTAGCTTAGCCGTTGCTAACGCTGCTCTGAGACATGTGCTGGCCTGCTGTGTTCAAGGTGTTTTTTCTTTTTTCCGTGCAGTGCTTCTTGCGGGTTGTGTGTCATGCCAAGGTCTTTTCTTCCATCTTTGTTTTAAAATCCAAGTAGGCCAGACATCTGAGCTGACTTTGAGCTAACTGCTTCCTAACTTTCAAAGCTGGCTGCAAATCACCAGACAAGCTATGGCTTCACTTGACTGGGTGTTTGCTTTGTGCCATCTAGTGGACTGAAAATGCTATTGATTAACTGATAACCCAAAAGCATATGTGTGCACATTTTTTTTTTTTTTTTTAAATAAAAGATTGAACCGTGCGTTTATGGATCGATACATTGTTGCCAGTGCCAGGTATCGCAATCCATCACTGAATTGATCTTTTTCCCCGCCTCTATTAGTTACACTGTTATAATGGTAGTATTAAGACCTTGTTTGACTCTTCATAGGGGATCTTTTAAGGCATCGCACTGTCAGTAAACTCAGTCAGTTCTCACAATCTTTGTTTCCCACATCTTCACAGATACCAGTTGGCGATCAGAGGCGACTTTTCGCTTTGTTGTGGAACGCTTCAGCCGCCTGAGTGAGTCGGTGCTCAGTCCATCCTGCTTTGTCCGGAACCTCCCCTGGAAGATAATGGTGATGCCCCGCTTCTATCCTGACAGGCCGCATCAGAAGAGCGTGGGCTTCTTCCTGCAGTGTAATGCAGAGTCAGACTCCACGTACGTGTTTTTGTCTTCACTGAATTTCTATCCACCTTATTCCTGAGGGTGCTGCTGTGGAAATGATTATGGGTGCAGCTTCCGCTTTTGGACGGATGTAATGTTAAGTCATTCAGCAATAATGGAGTAGCGGGGCATTTAAAATGGCGTTTTTGAAAGTTTTTAAAATTTGATTTAATATCTAGTCCATATATGTGTTTTGCAGTTGAGTGGCAGCTGATTTCCACACTTGTCCTTTTTGTATTTTTGAATGTTTTTGCATAGTTCTGGTACTTGTTGCGCTGTTTGTGGTTATGCCGTAGACCAGGGGTGTCCAATCATGTGCCATGGAGGGCCAAGACCCTGCAGGTTTTCTCTTCTACCCAGTCTCTTCAGCAGGTGTTTTCACTTACCAGCAATCAGTGGGAAGAAATTCAATGGAATTTGCTCTTGAAGACACTGGTTGGAGGTAAAACCTGCAGGGTCTTGGCCCTCCATGGCACATGATTGGACACCCTTGCCATAGACTGTAGAAATGGAGGATCCTCACAACCATCCATCCATCCATCTATCTTCTACCGCTTTTCTGGAGGTCCGGGTCATAGAGGTAGCAGTTCAAGCAGAGAAGCCCAGACTTCCCTCTCCCCAGCCACCTGCTCCAGCTCTTCAGAGAGGATACCAAGGCATTTCCAGACCAGCTGGGAGATGTAGTCTCTCCAGTGAGTCCTGGGTCCGCTCCGGGGTCTCCTCACAGAGGGACGTGCCCGAAACACCTCAAGTGGGAGGTGTCCAGGAGGCATCCTAATCAGATGCTCATACCACCTCAACTGGCTCCTTTCAATGTGGAGGAGCAGCGGTTCAACTCTGAGCCTCTCCCAGATGACTGAGCTCCTCACCCTATCTCTGAGGGTGAGTCCAGCAATCCTACGGAGAAAGCTCATTTCAGCCGCTTGTATCCACGATCTCGTTCTTTCGGTTATGACCATAGGTGAGGGTAGGAACGTAGATCAACTCGTAAATCGACAGCTTTGCCTTAGAGCTTATCTCCATACAACCAAGCAAATCTAAATCAGTGGCTTCAACAGCAATGTGTAGCTCATGCACTGAAAACGAAAAAGAATTGTTCATGTGATCTGTGGTACAGACACAAGAGCCCCAGGTACGTTTTCATTTGTATGAATGTCACAAAGAATAATAAATAAGCAGTTACCGGTTTGCTTCCTAAGGCTTAACAGTTTAGGAAAGACCTAAAATGGTTTTATGTAAAAAATACTGACATTTTTGTTTGATCTGTATGCTTTTCAAATTTAAATTGCAAATAATGAAATCTGTTAAAGAAAAGCCTGAGTTCAAAGTTCTTAATGTAAAAGTAATTTTTTCCCCTGTTTACAGTGAGTATTAACGGAACACATCAACAAAAAAAAAAGTGTCTAGTTTATTAAAAAAAAAAACCAACACTCGCCTGCGAGTTTTCCCACACCATCCCTTCCTCCGTCTCCCCAGCTTGCCAGTGGACGTCTTCCCATGTCTTTGTCTTGACCGTGTGTACGAAGGGCCAGGTTTGTGTTGGGGGAAAAAAGTCCCTCTGCCTGAAAAGCTCTCCGTTTCGGGACCGTGCGTGAGGAGAGGTGCTGTAAAACCACAAACAAATGAGCAAATCCAACACAACAGCCAGTGTTGGAACATTTTATGCACCTTTAGAGGTAAAATCATGACTACATCTTGTCAGTGAGCTTTAAAGCTGTGAATCTCCGTTCTGGACACGAACCAATGTGTGCTCCCGGCAAACCCCCAAGGAGACCCCTCCTCCCGGTATGACTCCCGGTAAAGGAAAGATGAATATCTGATGAGACAGTTGTGTGTCAAGACGCGCAGCAGGTAGACAGACAGGTAGCAGTTGGGCATGGAAAGAGGGAGAATATTCAGTAGTTTTTTTCCAGTAAAACAGACTTCGATAATACAGAGCACCAGAAAAAAATATTTCTTTATTCGCTGTGCTTGGTGCTGAATGGTTGGGGTCTTGCAGTTGGGGAGTTTTCAAATGAAATTGCTGCCATAATTTCCAAATCTATATTCTTTAACATGCATTCAATGCAATTTAGCTGTTGTAATAAATCGGAGTGTGCCATAGTGTATCGGTCACGATAATAGCGGTATAAATTTTGATGCAGGTGTAAAACTGAATATTGCGATATTTGGGGTTTACTGCGTGACGTCACACCATTATGCTGCTGACGGAAGTGACGTGTTGGCATAGAAATGGCAAAACAAAACGTGGCGTGGGAAGTGGCAGCGCCAAAGTTAGGCCGTCTACATCCAGTTCTGTGGAAATATTTAAATTTCACTTTCTGTTCCATACTGCTGTCACATTAAAAAAAATGGTGCAGCAGTGTCGAAAGTCTGCTTGCATTTTTTTTCCCACACGTCGGCAACACTGGAGCAGCATTAACGTTGGACAATGTGCCAGTCGAGGTGGTTGTAGTTGTATTTTTGTTCAGTTTTGGCTGCTTCGTTTTGATTTTATTCAACTACCCAAAGAGGGGGAAAAAACCCAAAGCAACCATTCAGGGCAACGAGGGCCAAAAAGCCCCAGGACAGGTCCATGCAACAAGAGTAATGCAGGTAAAGTGATTCAGCATAAATCCTGATATCTGTGTGCAGTTCAGACACAATAATATTTTTTTCTTGTAATATTTGATACAGAACTAAAAAATAATTTAAACTAAAACCGAACTGCTGTTTATAAACTGGAGAAATGAGAGTTTTTGTTGTTTTTTTTTTTTTTTTTCTTGAGTATGTTTAAAGTAAATAATGCTGGCCTGTGAAACTGTCCTTTTTGCATAAATTTAAAAGGAAAAAAAACTATTCTGCAATACTGCGGAAAATATTATCGTGAAAATTCACAGAAATGTCGTGATATCATTTTTAGGCCATGTTGCCCACCCCTAGTAATGGATATTGTGTTGAAGTCTATTTGTTGTTGCACAAGAATTTTTCTGTATAGCAGAAGTTTCTCCTTAATTTACAAATAACTGTTCAATGGTTAATTTTTGACGATCCTATGCTTTTCTTGTGGTGGTGTATAGAATATCATTGCAGTATACTATGGGGGGAAAAAAACTGCTTTAAAATTTGTACTTCGTCCCACAACTTTAAGTGCAAAAAAACCCCTCAAAACAGCAATTTTTATCACAACTTTTTTTAAAAAGCTCCCACAAATTCAGACTTTTTGGGCAGCAACAATCAAAAACATCCCACGAAATCCTGGAGGGATTGGTTAGTTGAGCCATGCTGAGTTTGCTGCAAGCTGTATTTTTGTTTTGTTTTTTTATACTGCAGGTGATGTATTTCACCTGAACTACTTAGAGGCTTCTTCCAACACTGGGATAAGACATCATGTTTCCTTTTAAAATTGCCCCTTTTGTTTGTTAAAATAAATGAGGTTTTTGTGCACAAATGCTCAGTGTTGGCCACTTAGGCCGGTTCCTTTGCTAATAAATGTCATCAAAATACTGCTCATATTTGAATGTATGATTGGTTAAACAGTGAGGGCATGTCCAGATATTAGATTACCTCGATATGCTTTTTGCTACATTGGTATTTGGATTTCTCTTACCATTGCAGTGTCCCACCTGTGGGATGTTTTACAGCGCGGTGGCGGAGTGGTTAGCACTGCGGCAGCACAGCAACTCACCCTTGGCCAGGGGATCGTGGGTTCGATCCCAGCCCCCGACCAACAGTGATCTGTGTGGAGTTTGCATGTTCTCCCCGTGCCTGCGTGGGTTTACTCCGGGATTTCTTCGGTTTCCTCCCACATGCCAAAAACATCCAAGTTGGGTTAACTGGCATCAACTGGGGATTCTAAATTGTCCTTGGGTATGACTGTGAGAGTGAATGGTTGTCTGTCTCTCTGTGTTGGCCCTGCGATGGACTGGAGATCTGTCCAGGGTGTACCCTGCCTTTCACCCAAAGATGCTGGGATAGGCTCCAGCCCCCCCGCGACCCAAAAAGGATTAAGCAGAAGAAGATGGATGGATGGAATGGTAAGGGGTTTAATAACCCAATTTGTTATCAGATTTGGATTTTCATCTTTTTTCCTTACTGTCCATTAGGGGTGGGCAATATGGCCTAAAAATGATATCGCAATATTTCTGTGAATGTTCACGATGATATTTTTCGTGGTATTGCAGAATGCAGTTTTTTTTTTCTTTTAAATTTATGCAAAAAAGACAGTTTCACAGACCAGCATTATTTACCTTCAACATATTCAGGAAAAACAAAAGAAACTCTTTTCTCCATTTTATAAACAGCAGCTCAGATTTAGTTAAAAATTTAATATAATTTAATTATAAACCATTACATCTTAACTGCACACGGACGTCGGGTTTTATGCTGAATCACTTTACCTGCTCCTGTTGAATGGACCCGTCCTGGGGATTTTGTCTCTCCTTGTACTGAATGGATGTTTTTTTTGTTTCACTCTCTCTTTGGATGGTTTAATAAAAATGGAAGTAAAATACAGCCACTTCGAGTGGCACATTGTCCAGTGTTAGTACCGCTCCAGCGGTATTGACATGCGGAAAACACGCAGGCAGAGCTGCTGCACTGTTTTTGTTTTTTTAAACATGACAGCAGTCTGTAACAGAATGTGAAACTTCAATATTTCCACTCTACTGGAGAGTCCGGGTGAAGGTAGACCACGGTGCGCTGCTTTGGAGCTGCAGTTTCTCGCTGCTTTGTTTTGCCGTTTCTATGCGGTGTGACGTCGTCAGCGGCAGACCCCAGATATCACGATATTCATTTTTACACTGGTATCAAAATTTATACCCGTATATGTCGTATCGTGAACAATACAACATGACACACCCCTACTGTCCACTGCACTTAAAGTTATGGGAAAATCCTCAGCGATTTACAAGAAAGGTAGCAAATTCATAAGCAAAAGGTAGCAAATTCAAAATATAAAGCCACAAAAATATGTATTCCTGAGTATGGAAGAGAAAAAAAAAATCCTGAAATTTAAAAAAAAATAAATAATTGAAAATTCATGGAAATTAGGGATGTAATGATTGACTTTTGATTAATCAGTCACCCACTGCTGCATTTCAACCGAAAAAGCAGAAGATGCTAAGCCCTTCCGGGTTACGTCGGAGAGCCACAAGTTCCAATGGCACGTTCCAGTATCCACCTGTCAAATCAACAGGGCGGAGAAACGAATGGCAAGCGCAAAAACATGGTTTACCGGCAAGTCGCACCAAAACAAACTCACCCCAGCCAGCTACAGCTGCTCCATAACCTGCTTGTGCCTTGATGAGCTCGCTCCACAGGGAGCCCGCTCCACTGCAGTCTTGTTGTGTTTCAACACTTCTCTACTGGGAAACTGGAATTTTTTTGTGCATAGACTACATTTTTCAGCAAAGTGAACCTGTTAAAATGAGTCTGGTAAGGATAATTACATGGAAGCGATCAAGGAGAAAAGGCTTAATTAGATCACTCAGGTCAGCTACAGTGCACAGTGTCAGTAGGGGCAGGCAACATGTGAGGCGAGTTTGGCGTGGAGTGGGCAGGTGGTGGTGCATGCTCGATCAGGAGCATCCTGGTTGAGGAGGTGGTGGAGCGTACAAGCATTGGGGCGAGTTGACCGGCAACCAGAAACCTATCCCCGCTGCCTCCCTCCATCCTGCCGCTAGACAGAAAAGCAGACCAGACAACAGAGGGAGCCCAGATCGTTCTGGGTTTGCCTGGATTGCAGGGTACTGTGATAATGTTTAACATGCAACAGATGAAGGAGCTCACAATTTATTTTCCTGTTAAAACTGTCTACCAGTGCATATCAGTAGATTGGAACGTGAAAGTTTTTTTAAAATATAACTTAAAAAGATAAATTTATGGTATTGGTAATAGTTTTTAAAATAAACTAAAAATCATGACATTTGTAATTTACTGAGATGTACCAGCACATAGTGCACACTATACAGTGCAAATGCCAATCTCTGTAGTAAAAAAAAAAAAAAAAAAAATCCAAATGGTACAATAAGTCCAATAATTCCCACTGTGGAACTAATAAAGGCTTAAATCATTGCGGAATATAATGTTCATGTTTTATTCAGTATATGAAAAAATAGCAACTTTTTATATGTTAAAGGTAGACTGTATTGTTCCGAGGGAAATTCAGATTCTCAGGAAAAACACCGCTTATCAATTAGTTGTTAATCGATCGATAAGGTGAATCAATTATCAGTTAATGAATTAATTGATAACTTGCATCCCTTATTCAAGAGATATCAAGAAATTCAAGAGAAAAAAAAACATGTATTTATAAGAACCAAGTAGTAGATTTACAGTTGGAAGTCACAGATTTATAAGAAGCCACTTTTGAGGGGAAAAACGGTGCAAATTTATTAAAAGATAATTACAGAATTAAGTCCTAAATTTCTGAAACATTGATGCTGTTGCAATCCATTGTGGGAGAAGAAAGACAGCACAGAATATTCAGATATTTAATATGGTTTTCTGCATAAACGGAGCAGCTAAGGTTGTGTACCAAGCATAGAGGAGACTTCATTGGTTGCAGTGGATGCAGCTGTTTGTCTTGTTCAGTGGTCCCCAACCATGTGCTGTGGAGGGCCAAGACACTGCAGGTTTTACTGTCAACCAGCGTCTTCAACAGGTGATTTCACTGAACTTCTTCCCACTGATTGCTCTTCAATGAAAATACCTGTTGAAGAGACTGGGTGGAAGAGAAAACCTGCAGGGTCTTGGCCCTCCATGGCACATGATTGGAGACCACTGCGTTCTGTTAGTCTGTAGAAAAAAATCTAGGACAGGACTCTGTAAATGCTTGTTTGTTGAAAGGAACACATTGTTACATGGAGAAATACCAAGTGCAGAGTTTCAGTTTCACCTTGATTGGTATTTATTTGGTTGTTCTAATGCCACTTGCTGAAGAAACTTGAGTGCTATTCAAGCTGAATGTTTTCAGGTACAGACAGCCGTTGTGGCAGTAATGTGTCTCCATTCAAATTAAATGTAATCCTAAATCATACTTTATTGATTATTTAGGGCTGTGCATGCTTTGAGTCATGCTGTTGATACATTTTTTAATAAGTTTTAGTGTTATATTCTATGACTCTGATGTCCTGATTCACACAGTAAAAGGCATTTGAAAACTTAAATGCCTCTGAGGTATTCAAAGTCATTACCGAGACAAATGAAAGGAGGAGAAATTAGCTATAGAGACCTTATTATCCTGTCATTCCCCAAATTATTTTAAGATTTTTGGTGATGGAACTGGATGAATGTTGCTGCATTTGGTGTTTTTGGCTCACTGTTAAGATTCTAGGTCTTACTTATCTGTTATGGATATGTTGGAATTATGTATTTCACAGGGCTGCACGGTGGCGCAGTGGTTAGCACTGCGGCAGCACAGTTTACCCTTGGCCGGGGGATTGTGGGGATCGTGGGTTCGATCCCAGCCCCCGACCAACAGTGATCTGTGTGGAGTTTGCATGTTCTCCCCGTGTTGCGTGGGTTTACTCCGGGATTTCTCCGGTTTCCTCCCACATGCCAAAGACATGCATGTTAGGTTAATTGGCTGTTCTAAATTGTCCCTAGATATCTGTTTCCTATAGGCCCTTAGAATAGAGGGTCAGTATTAATGAAAGCGCTTTGAGTGGTCTTTGTGACTAGAAAAGCGCTATATAAGTGCAGGTTAGTTAGTTAGTTAGTTAGTAATCTTTGTCTTAAGCATCGTCTGTGTGACACCTCAACTCTGGTGCGCTGAGGTGTGTGTCTGCTTTGGACGAGGCCGGTGTACATGTGGTTGTATATACTTTTCTTTTTTCGTCTTCTAAGCCAAGCATTTGATTCATGGGGAAAATTCATTTGTAGTTTCACCCAAGCCCTATCTATAGGTAGCGCAAATGTGCTGACACATTCTTCTGTTAGGGACGAATTGTATAAGTGCGGATAACAGCAAACTTTTTCACACACTTTCTTCTAAAATATTGATTCAGTTTCAGTTAAGCTGCTAGGGATGGGGATCGCAAGGGACCTCACAATCTGATTCAAATTGGGATACTTGGGTCACAATTCGATACTATCACAATCCCATCACTATTACAATCCATCACGATGCCATATAGCCATTGCTGACACTGCATGTTCTGAGTGTTTTTGTTTTTGTTTTTTTGGATGGCTGAATCCCCCCCAGTGTAGCGCTTCTTGTGGGTTGTGTGTCATGTCAGGGTCTTTCATTCCATTTTTGTTATTAAACAAAAAAAAGCTCAACATTTGAGCTAACTTTTCGGTGCATCCAACTACTTTCAAAGCTGGTTGCAAATCTTGAGACGAGCTCTGACTTCACTTGACTGGGTACTTGCTTTGCGCCATCTAGTGGACTGAAAACACAATTGGTTGATTAATACTGAAAAGTATGAAACGTTTACATGAATATGTATGTATATGATTAATAAAAGATCGATCCATGCATTTAGGGATCGGTGCATCACCGTTAGTGTCAAGTATCGTGATCCAACACTGAATCAGTCTTTTGTCCCACCCTATAAGCTGCTCGAATTACCATTTTTCAATGCTCTTCTCTGCTCAAGTGTCATCTCGTCTTCCTCTTCTTCGTCTGCTTTGACTTTGTTTGCTGTGTTGGTAGCGCCACCTCTTGAATGGGAAGTTCAATCTGCACATTTGTAGTCCAAAGTGCCCAGGCAAATGCAGTCAAAAAATTTGGGCTGCATGTGTTCAGCTGCGAAGGGTGCTCACGGATTCCTAGTGGAGTGGAGACGATGACATAATTTTCATCACACAGACCTTGTGGTTGAGCAGATGGGCAAAGCGAAGGCACAGCATAAACCCGGCTTTAGGCTGAAGGGTCTGAGATGTAAATGTATGATCATCCTTGGAGTGTTAAGGATATTTTGATAATAAAGTTGTTCAAATATTCCACACCTCACATAAGCCCTAAATTTCAACATTTTTATTGATATCTTGTTGGTGTTTCAGGTCATGGTCTTGCCACGCTCAAGCCATGCTGAAGATTATTAACTACAAAGATGACGAGAAGTCGTTCAGCCGCAGGATCAGCCACCTTTTCTTCCATAAAGAGAATGATTGGGGTTTCTCCAACTTTATGTCCTGGAGTGTAAGTACTCAAGTTTTTTTTTCCAGAAACCCCATATCCCCCCAAATAAATCAAGCTAAAACTATAAGTTAATGCTTGTATTTGTCACTGCTGTCATTGACTGTTTTCATCATGTTGTGTTTCAGGATGTGACTGATTCAGAGAGGGGCTTCATAGATGATGACAAAGTTACCTTTGAGGTCTACGTTCAGGCAGATGCCCCACATGGAGTGGCGTATGTTTTCATCAGTTCAAGTTGTGCTAGTTGATAGTTTCTGTAGCTGGGTCTTATGATTTAAAACACTTTTTTTTTCTTTAACCAGATGGGACTCTAAGAAACATACAGGTTATGTTGGACTAAAGAACCAGGGAGCAACGTGCTACATGAACAGTCTGCTACAGACACTGTTCTTTACCAACCAACTACGAAGGGTACGGAATATCTCTTTATTAGTCCTAACTGCAGTTGTGTTTTTGCTGAATGCCAGTTGCTAAGATTGGTACATATATACTATCCCCATGTCCATTGGTCATGGATGATAAAAGTCGACATCAAATACAGGTTAAATATGGAAATTTATGTTAATTTATAACCTGCTAGTGTTCTATTAACTTGATGTTACTCTGCTGTTTGTTCTGCCTTCATAGCAGCCTGGTTGCAATACAACAGTTTCTTTTAATGCCTAAATTTAGTTCAGGAGAAGATGACATTAGGATTTAATTTCTGTCATTTCGACCAGTGGTATCCCAACCATGTGCTATGGAGTAGGGGTGGGAATTGCAAGGCACCTTTCAATTCGAATCACGATTTGATCCCATCGCAATTCAGCGATGATCACAATATCATGATTATCGAGTATCACAATCCCATATATTTCAAATTTTTTCACCTTATTCAACCTCAAATCATGTCTCAAAGTAAAACTGCTGACATGGCTGGGCTTCATTTTCTGCGGAGATGCGTCTCGGCACACAGGGAGGGTGGTGGACAGTGCTGTTTAGAATACACTCCCATTCCAGATATGTTTAGCTGACTCTGTGGACTCTTTTAAAAAGCAGCTGAAAATGTTTTTGTTTAACGAGGATTTCCGTTGAGTTTCAACTGCTTTTTAAGGGCAAGTCTGATATTTTTAAATTATTTTTATCTTGTCTTTTAACTTGTTTTTGTATTTTTTAAATTATTTTTATCCATCAACTTCCTTATATTCCATTTTATTGTACAATTCTTTGTGACTGTCTCTGAAAAGCGCCTCATAAATAAACTTTACTTACTTGGCAATCAGAGAAAAACCTCCATGCCGGTGTCTTTTTAGGTTAGCCGTTGCTAATGTTGCTCCAAGATGTGTGCTGGCCCACCGTGTTCTGTTTTTTTTCTTTTTTTCATGCAGCGCTTCTTGTGGGTTGTGTGTCATGTCAAGGCCTTTCCTTCCATCTTTGTTATAAAATTCAAAAAGGCCAGTCATTTGAGCTAACTTTCAAAGCTGGCGGAAAATCAGAGACAAGCTATGACTTCACTTGACTGGGTGCTTGCTTGGCTCCATCTAGAGGACTGAAAACACTATTGATTAACTGATAACCCAAAAGTATGTGTACACATTTTTTTTTTTTTTTTTTTTTTTTTAAATGAGATCAATCCATGCGTTTATGGATCGATGCATTGTCGCCAGTGCCAAGTATCGCGATCCATCACTGAATCGATCTTTTTTCCTACCCCTACTATGGAGGGCCAAGATCCTGCAGGTTTTTCCTCTTCCACCCAGTCTCTTCAGCAGGTGTTGTCATTCATCAGCAATCAGTGGGAAGAAATTCATTGAAATCATCTGTTGAAAGCACTGGCTGGAGGTAAAGCCTGCAGGGCTTTGGCCCTCAGTGGCACATGACTTGGACAGGGACATACTGTACGTCTTTAGTTTCCTCCCACAAAGTCAAAAGGAGCTGCTGCGATGACACGGTGTCCGTCATCCATCCATCCATCCATCCACATATCACAGAATCATTACTACTTCTAAGCTTTTGCCCTGATGGTTACCAGTCTCTCACAAAATAATCATCTGGTGGGTCCGCATCCAGGTTGTGCTCAAGGTCAAAGGTCAGGAGATCTGGGCACTTACAGTGCATCCAGAAAGTATTCACAATGCTTCACTTTTTCCACACTTTGTTAGAGCCTTATTCCAAAATGGATTAATTTTTTTCCTCAAAATTCTAGACAGAGTACCCCATAATGACAATATGAAAAAAGCTTTTAAGATTTTCTCAAATTTATTAAAAATAAAAAACAAAGAAATCACATCATCATCATCCATACTTATTTTGACAGGACACAATTAGTCCTGCAGTTGGGGTGGGTCCTCTTACAGTTGAAACTGAGTTTTTAATGCCGGATGCCCTTCCTGATGCAACCCTGCCCATTTTATCCGGGCTTGGGACCGGCACAGGGAGTAAGTACACTTGATTTGTGCACCCACTGTGGCTGGGTAACCCAACATTTCCCCCCTCCATTTCATTATTACTGAGCACCAAGCTGGACGGCAGGAAGTTCCACTTTTACATGGTCTTTGGCATGGATTTGAACCCCAGCCTCCAGGTTGTTGGGCAGGTGCTCTACCCCTATGCCACCACTTGGCCTACATGTACACAAGTATTCACAGCCTTTGCCATGAAGCTCAAAATTGAGCTCAGGTACATCCTGTTTCCACTGATCATCCTTGAGATGTTTCTACAGCTTAATTGGAGTCCACCTGTGGTAAATTCAGTTGATTGGCCATATTTTGGAAAGGCACACGCCTGTCTAAGGTCCCACAGTTGACAGTGCATGTCAGAGCACAAACCAAGCATGAAGTCAAAGGAATTATCCGTAGACCTCCAAGACAGGATTATCTTGAGGCACAAATCTGGGGAAGGGTACAGAACAATTTCTGCTGCTTTGAAGGTCCCAGTGAGCACAGTGGCCTCCATCATCCGTAAATGGAAGAAGTTCAGAACCACCAGGACTCGTGCTAGAGCTGGCTGGCCGTCTAAACTGAGTGATTGGGGGAGAAGGGCCTTAGTCAGGGAGGTGACTAAGAACGCGATGGTCATTCTGTCAGAGCTCCAGCATTCCTCTGTGGAGAGAAGAGAACCTTCCAGAGGGGAAAACCATCTCTGCAGCAATCCACCAATCAGACCTGTATGGTAGAGTGGCCAGACAGAAGCCACTCCTTAGTAAAAGACACATGGTAGCCCACCTGGAGTTTGTCAAAAGGCACCTGAAGGACTCTCAGACCGTGAGAAACAAAATTCTCTGGTCTGATGAGACAAAGATTGAACTCTTTGGCATGAATGCCAGGTGTCATGTTTGGAGCAAATCAGGCACCGCTCATCACCAGGCCAATACCATCCCTACAGTGAAGCATGGTGGTGGCAGCATCATGCTATGGGGATGTTTTTCAGTGGCAGGAACTGGGAGATTTGTCAGGATGGAGGGCAAGATCAATGCAGCAATGTACAGAGACGTCCTGGATGAAAACCTGCTTCAGAGTGCTCTTGACCTCAAACTGGGGCAACAGTTCATCTTTCAGCAGAACAGTGACCCCAAGCACACAGCCAAGATATCAAAGGAGTGGCTTCAGGACAACTCTGTGAATGTCCTTGAGTGGCCCAGCCAGAGCCCAGACTTTGAGCCAGTTAAACATCTCTAGAGAGATCTGAAAATGGCTGTGCACCGACGCTTCCCATCCAACCTGATGGAGCTTGAGAGGTGCTGCAAAGAGGAATGGGTGAAACTGCCCAAAGATAGGTGTGCAAAGCTTGTGACATCATATTCAAAGAGACTGGAGGGTGTAATTACTTCCAAAGGTGCATCAACAAAGTATTGAGCAAAGGCTGTGAATACTTATGTACATGTGATTTCTTAGTTTATTTTTAATAAATTTGCAAAAATCTCAACTTTTTTCATGTTGTCATTATGGGGTATTGCAGGGGTTACCAACTAACACTGCAAGAAGTCCAATAAGTAGGTCCTCCTCCCCAGCCGAGGTCTGAGCTCGGTGTGGGAGTCTTTAGGCACCTCATGATTTGATTATGATTCAGAACTCTTGATTTGATTCTAAAACCATTCTCAGTACATCTTGATGCATTTTTTTCTATTCAGGATTTTTCCCTCCCACTGTGTGACACTTGGTCCTTTTAAAGCAAAGTATTTGCAGTGATCCATGAATTTACTTCCATCATCTTTTATTAAAACAAATGGAAGAGAAATCTGACACATGGACAAAGATATCTCAAAATGTGATTTTAAAAACTGCCATCATTTCATGGACATTCTTTCAGAAGACCACAGCTGTCTACAGACAGGCCAATATCATTTAACTTGCTTTCACACATTATTTTATTAAGCTCACGAGGTTTTAGCTGTTTTTAGCTCTGTATTAATTTTTAAACCAAAAAATTAAAATGAATCCTTTGTTCAATTTCAAACAAAATATGTAATTTAAAATTATAATGCAGGAAAACACTAAATATGTTTGACTCCAAATAAATGGGTCTAAAATTCTAAAATCCACAAATAAAATCCTAAAAATGTTTTCCAGGAGAACACAAACTAAATTGTATTACATTTTTAAAAAATATTAATATCTTAAAAACAAAATTTCACAAAAAGTCTGCCTCTATACAATATTTTCAATGTAGAAAAAAACTGTTTCAAACTAAGACAAATAAACAGAAAATATAATTCCGTACTACAGAATTCCTTCAACATTTCTTTTTTTAAAATCTCAACAGTAAACTGTGTTAGATGGAGCTGTAACTTTGTTATTAAAGGCAAAGGGGAGGTGGAACTTTTTCTGTTCAGTAACACACAGAGCTTTTACATGATATTGAAGGCTACGAAAAGGGCCTTCATAACCAGCGACCTCACCTCTGCATCCCAGCACGGACTACTCTGGGCAGAATAGAGGAAGGACTACCCCGGTAAACGCATTCAGTTTCACAACAGCACTTCATTTTCTGGATACAGACCTTAAAACGGAAGCATGTCTGTCCGGGGTGGATGTCTTGGCTGTTGGCCTTGTGTTTGGGGGGGTCAGTGAACCGTGATTTTGCGACTTGCTGCATATGTTCTGGAGTGGTTGGAGTCGCAGAGTGAGAGTGATGTTCGTGGGACAGTGGGGGGGAGGAGTCTGCAGCAGGACAATGCCCAAGGACTCATGTCATAATCTGTCCGGGCAATCACCAATACAGCAGTTCAGTTCTGGTTTTTTCCCATCAAAACAAAACGGTCTCCCCTTTTCCCCAAATTGTGTCCAAAGGGTTCAGGGTTCGGACAGAGAACTCTCGGGGTCCGGATCCAGATTGGAGTCCTTTAGTTGGTGACTCCTGGGGTATTGTCTGTAGAATTTTGAGGGGAAAAAAGAATTTAATCCATTTTGGAATAAGGCTGTAACATAACAAAATGTGGAAAAGGTAAGTGTTGTGAATACTTTCCGGATGCACTGTATGCGGTGGTTTTTTTTTTTTTTTTTTTTTTTTTTTTTTTTTTTTAAATCAATACTCTGAGGCAAATTACATTCACACTACAGTCTTCTAATTTCGATGTTTTGGTTCCCCCCCCCCCCCCCACGTTGTTGGAAAGACACGAGTTCATATTCTTCACCACATATTTTTTTTAGAAGTCTATCAGAAAATATTTGTTTGAGTGAGAAGGTCACAAATAAGCAGTCCTGCAGAGCAATGCTAATAAAAGGAGGTAGTATCTTTTAGTTAAGGACCTGAAAGATGTTAGACTTTAGAAAGACGAGTGATAATTTTCATCTCAACATTAGTGAAACACTAATTAAGAAAAGAGTAAAATGCTAAAAGATAACATGGTTTCTATCCAAAAGCTTTTTTTTTTTTTTTTTTTTACAAAACCAGGCCGTCAGTGACAGAGTAGCTCACCCCAACCTCTTCTGACCATTGACCTTGAGCTCAACTTGGGTGCAGATTCACCTGATGGTCATTGTGCATGAATTTGTTGAGAATTAGGATTGCAGGAGGCAACTGTGTCCAATAAAGATAGAAATTTTGATTTTACGGCTTGTTTACTTGAACTACAGTGGTGCTTGAAAGTTTGTGAACCCTTTAGAATTTTCTACATTTCTGCACAAGTAACGTTTGGAGTGGTCTGCTGGGGCAGCACCATCGCGGCAGCCAACAGGAAGAGACTGAACAGACTGATCAAAAAAAGCCAGCTCTGTTGTGGGGCACCACCTTGACCCAGAGGTGGAGAGAGGGGGATGGTAGTTAAGCTGTCATCTCTGCTGGAGTCAGAATCCCACCCCATGCGAGACATGCTGAACGCATTGAGGATCTCATTTAGCGGTAGGCTGTGTCATCCTAGGTGCTCAAGGGAGAGGTTCCATAGGTCCTTCCTACCTACGGCTGTCAGACTTTACAATCTAACCGATGCTGCTCATAGAGGCTGTATTAAATGTCACAGCTTTGCACAATAGAGATCGTTCCCTCCAATACACAACTAAGACAATTACAATTACTATTGAGGGTGGCAACAACACTGTTCATTCAAATGTGAAATATACTGTACTGTCTGGGTCTATATTTATATATTGCTGGTAATATAACTAGCTGTAATGCTATTAATACCATCTAACTGCAATGCTGCTGCACTGTGTATATAACTGTGTACATATGTATATTTACTGCTTTGGCTCACCAATTATCTTATTGTCTTGACTACTGCTCTGAGTGCTGCTATCCCTTTGCTGCTGCAGTCCTGTAATTTCCCCATTGTGGGACTAACAAAGGCTTATCTTATCTTATAAATATGACCTAAAACAACATCAGATTTTCACACAAGTCCTAAAAGTAGATAGAGGACCTAGTTAAATAAAGGAGACAATATTTTACTTCATTTATTGGAGGAAAATGATCCAATATTGCATATCTGTGAGTAGCAAAAGTTTGTGAACCTTTGACTTCAGTATCTGGTGTGACCCTCAAGTAACTGTTAAGTCCTGCACATCAACTTGAAGCAATTTTAGCCCATTCCTCCATACAGAACCGCTTCAATTCTGGGATGTTGGCGGATTTCCTCACATGAACTGCTTGCTTCAGGTCCTTCCACAACATCTCAATTAGATTATGATCAGGACTTTGACTTGGCCATTCCAAAACATTAACTTTAGTCTTCCTTAACCATTGTTTAATAGAATAACTCGTGTGCTTAGGATCATTGTCTTGCTGTATGGCCCACTTCCTCTTGAGATTCAGTTCATGGACAGATGTCCTG
Source organism: Pholidichthys leucotaenia (assembly GCA_020510985.1). Classification (NCBI taxonomy): domain Eukaryota; kingdom Metazoa; phylum Chordata; class Actinopteri; order Cichliformes; family Pholidichthyidae; genus Pholidichthys; species Pholidichthys leucotaenia. Next base: position 384,683,767 of record CM035838.1, read on the forward strand.
ACATTTTCCTTTAGTATTTACTTGTATAATTCAGAATTCATTGTTCCGTCAATGATGGCAAACTGTCCTGGCCCAGATGGAGCAAAACGGGCTGAAGCCATGATATTACCACCACCATGTTTCACAGATGGGATTAGGTTCTTTTTTTTTTTTCCACAATATCTTTATTGAACCTTTTTTTTTTTTTTTTTAACAAACATGATACAAACAATCAAACACTAACACTAAAGTACTACAAAAAAAAAAAAATGCACTAAAAACACCAACAACCACCAACAAAATCAAATCTTCAACAATGCTCCTCTGTTTAGTCTAGACAATCCAATACATAAGTATACATATTATGTTCACCAGTTTGGAATTTACAAGGTCCACACACATCATTCACCTTCTTCTTCAAGAGTTATGTTTAAATTTTTTACATAATCAATAAAAGGTCTCCATATATTCTCAAACACAATTTCCTTTGATTTTAGTATATATGTTATTCTTTCTAATGGAAGGTTTGTTAACATCTGTCTTAACCACTGAGTCACATCTGGTCTATGAGTCTTTTTCCATAATAGTGCAATACATTTTTTGGCATTAAGCAAACTGAGGTCTATGAATGTTCTTTCACTTTTATTAAAATTATGCTTTTCTGGGTACAGACCCAACAAAAACAGTTTAGGATTCAATATGATTTGTTTTGAGATTATTTTTTCAATTGTTACCCTCACCTCTTCCCAAAACATTCTTATTAATCTACATTCCCATAAACAATGAAATAGGGTTCCTTTACTTTCCATGCATTTTGTGCATGTATCTGGTATATTTTTGTTATATCTATTTAACTCCTCCGGTGTAACATACATCCAGATTAACCATTTGAAATGTATCAATTTAAGGCGTGCATTTATTGATTTGGTTTGAGCTTCTGTACAAGCCAATTCCCATTGTTCCTCTGAAATTTCAATTTGCAGATCTTCTTTCCAGTAGTTTAATCTTTTCAGTGAATTTTCACTTGAAGATAGTGTCAATGAGTTATAAAACTCTGAAATAATACCCTTTCTTTTACTATCTTTCATCATCATTTTTTCCAAGGATGAATAAATAGGTCGAGTGAGAGCTTTATTTTGATTTGATCGAATAAAGTTTCTAAGTTGAAGATATTTAAAAAAATGTGTTCTATTGAGATTAAATTTGATCCTCAGCTCTTCAAAAGACATTATGTTGTCTGCACATGGCAAATATAAATCCTGAATCTTTTGTATCCCTTTTAAATTCCATACTTTAAATACAGCGTCCGCTCTCCCTGGTTTAAAATATTGATTACCCCATATTGGACTAAATTGTGACAATAACTGTGGTTCTTTTAAATAGTTTTTAGCTTCACACCATATTTTGATCATATGCTTTACAAATGGATTTTTAACTTGTTTTTGTAATTTTTTTGCCGAATCTGAGTATATGAATATGGGAAGAGGTAAAGGTAAATTGTATGATTCCATTTCAGTCCAGTGAGGGAGATCATTTGATGAAAAATAATATGTCATAGACCTCAGTTGTGCCGACCAATAATACAACATAAAATTTGGACATTTCAGACCTCCACGATCAAATGGTAAGTATAATAAAGACAAACGTAATCTAGCCCTCCTGTTGTTCCATATAAATTCCACTAACTTTTTTTTTATTCTTGAGAATAGATCTAAAGGTGGTGATAAGGGAATGTATTGAAATAAATAAAGTATTTTAGGTAAAATATTACTTTTAAGTATATTGATTCTCCCGATCATCGACATTGGTAGTGACATCCATCTCTGAGTTAACTCACTGATATCTGACATTAAGGCTTCATAGTTGACACTGGCGACTGATTCTAGCTTAGGCATAATTTGGATTCCTAAATATTTAAACTGATTTACAACATTGAATTGATTTACCTCAGGGGCTGGGTAATTTCTCTGGGTCTCATTTAGCATTAATATTGAAGATTTAGTTTTATTTATTTTATATCCTGATATTTCCCCAAAATTCTTTATTAAATTCAACAAGGTTGGAATTGATTTTTTTAGATTCGACATAAACAAAATTATATCATCGGCGTACAGGGAGATTTTATGTTCTGTTGGTCCAACTTTAATTCCATATATTTGTGAATGTAAACGTATCGCTATCGCTAAAGGTTCAATTGCCATAGTAAACAGTAAAGGTGAAAGTGGACAGCCTTGTCGACATCCTCTATTGATTTTTATTGGTTTTGAAATATTGTTATTTGTTAGGATTTCTGCTGTAGCATTATTGTATATTATTTGAACCCATTTTATGAAATTATTTCCAAGTCCAAACCTTTGTAGGACTTCAAAAAGAAAGGGCCATTCAACTCTATCAAAGGCCTTTTCGGCGTCCAATGATAGGAGAGCTGTATCCGGTGCTTCTTTATTAAAATAAATAATATTAAATAGTCTTCTTACATTATGGAAGCCTTGTCTACCCTTTATAAAGCCATTCTGATCTCGATTAATAATATTTGGTAAAATTTCTTGTATTCGTCTTGCTAAAATTTTACAGATTATCTTAAGGTCGGCGTTTAATAGGCTTATTGGTCTCATATTTTCACATTTATTAGAGGGCTTACCTGGTTTTGGCAGCAGTATAATTAAGGCATTATTTATGTATGATGGTAAATTATTATTTTGAAATGCTTCTAAAACCATTTCCAAAAAAGGTTTTATTAATTTATTCTTAAATTTTTTATAAAGGTCAACTGGAAGACCATCTGGTCCTGCACTTTTTCCTGATTTCATATTATCAATGGCTAGCCCAACTTCTTCTTGACTAATTTTAGACTCCAATATCTCCCTGTTTTCATTTGGAATACACGGTATAGATAGTTCGTTCAAAAACCCATTTAGTTTTGTTAAATCAGGTTCATTTTTGGTATCATATAATTTTTCATAGTAATCTCTAAAGGCTCTATTAATTTCTAAAGGATCTATAACTACCTGTCCGTTACTTATAATACTGGTAATTGGTGTTTTAATTTCCAATTGTTTAATCTGCCATGCTAATAATTTTCCTGATTTTTCACCTTGTTCATAAAAAGATTGTTTCAATCTTAGAAGACTCGAGGCAGCTCTATTCGCTGATTTTTTGTCGTATTCAGCTCTCAAAATCAGTAATTCATTCTCCAACCTTGGGTCACTTCCTGCATACACTTTTTCCTGAAGACTTTTTATTTTATGTTCCAATTTAGCTCTCTCCTCTCGAGTCTTCTTAGATTTTGATCCTGTATAACTAATAATATGTCCCCTAATAAAAGCTTTGAAAGCCTCCCACTTTACACATGCTGATGTTTGTGTAGTATTGATGTCAAAGAACTCGTCTATCTGTTTTTCTATATACTTGACAAATTCCTCATCCTGAAGCCATTTATGCTGAAATTGCCATCTACCTGATTCCTTTGTCAATTTTTTATCTACATATATTAGACAACAGGGTGCATGATCAGAGATCACGATGTTATCATAAAAGCAGTTTTGAATCTTGGACCTTAATTCTGTGGAAATCAAAAAATAATCAATACGTGAGAATGTCTTGTAGGTACTGGAATAACAAGAATAGGCTTTAACTTGTGGTTTCATTTCTCTCCATATATCTAACAATCTCAATTCTTTCATAAAATGATTAATAGTCATCCTACATCCAATGTGCGTACAATCCAGTCCTGTTGATCTATCCACACCTGGATTCAATGTACAATTAAAATCCCCTGCTATTATATGTTGCCCTGTAAGTGATGATAAGATGAGAAATAAATTAGCAAAGAACTTCTGATCATCTATATTGGGACCATATAAGTTCACAAGATTTATATTTTCTAATAGCAAAGAACCTTGAATGATTACATATCTTCCAAATTTGTCTCCAATTACATTTTTCACTTGAAAAGGAACTGATTTATGTATGAGAGTCATAACTCCCCTGGCTCGGGATGAAAATGAAGAGGTGAATACACTTCCCTGCCATCTACTCCTAATTCTTTTAACATCCTCCTCTATCAGATGAGTTTCTTGTAAAAACACAATTCTTGAACCCATGTCCTTTATTTTATTCATAACTTGTTTAAGTTTTTTTAAATTTTGTAGACCTCTGCAATTCCATGAAGTTAAATTAAGATTAACACTTTGGTCCATGATCAATAGAGAGTTTGGGATTACCTTGCAGTGTAAACATGCTCATACAGAGAAGCAAAAACATGAGTGGATGAACATTCATCCTACAAACTACACACAAACAAATTTCCCCTTCCCACACTTGTGGCAAACCCCCCAAAATCAAAAGAAAAATTCTGTCTCCCGATATAGCCATCGACCGTTCCACACCCACGGGGAACAGCCTAAGCCACTCCTTCTTCATCCTCCCAATCACCCTAACTCTACTGCTTTTAATGACGTAACATTAACTCTCCTCTGTAGTTTTCCAACTTAACTCCAAAATTTTTAACAACTTTGTACATCATAGTTTTTTTTTTGTTTGTTTGTTTTGTTTTTGTTTTGTTTTTTTAATATATAATACAATCTATATTTTGTAAACTTACTATTTACTTCAAGTCAGTCAGATGCCTGTGCAAATGCTTAATTATTCTACCTTATATTTTGTTCATGCTTAGCTCCCACCAGTCTCTTCTTCTTCTTTGATCTTCTTGATGAACTCCTGCGCCTCCTCTGGGGTCTTGAAGATGTGGGTTCTGCCCTCATACGTGGTCAGCAGTCTCGCAGGATAGATTACACCATGACGAATCCCAAGGTTGCGCAGCTCCTTACGTATGGGATCAAACTGCTTCCTCAATTGCTGGATTCCTGTGGCCAAATCTGGGTAGAACCGCACCTGCTGGTCCTGGTGTTTAATCTCTCCTTTAGCACGTGCAGCGTTGAAGATCTTCATCCTGTCTCTGTTGCTAAGAAACTTCATAATTAAGGTCCTCGGCGGTCCCTTATCTCTCCGTGGGCCAATACGATGTGCTTTTTCCAGAACCACTGCTGATTGCAACTCCTCGCTGCCCAGCACCTCCGGAATCCACTTTTCCAGAAAGGAACATACGTCCCGACCTTCTGATTCCTCTGGAAGACCCACCAGCCTCAAATTATTCTGTCTCGACCGAGATTCCAAATCCAAAATATTATCTTCCAGAGATTTATTTTTTTTTTCCAAAGTGCGCACCTTTAATTGAAGACGGGTGACGTCATCTTCAGCACTAGCGAGACGGAGCTCCATCTGCGCCGTTCGTTCTACACAGTCACCCAATTCCTTTCTTATTCCTTCCAACGCTGTCATAATCCATCAAATCTAGAGGAAAAGTCCGCTCTCATTGAACTCATGGCTGCCATCAGCGCATCTGCGCCATTCCCCGCAGAAATCGCAGCGTTGCCAGCCTCCTCCGCCATATATGGAGTTTTGTTTGCTGCGTCACAGACCTGAAAGTCCGTTAATTTGGACTGTTTCGGCGGCTCGCTTTTTCCTTTTCCTGGTTTTCCAGCCTTAGGCTTCGCCGACATATCCTCGCCCAAATGCTGGGATACGTTCTGTCCCAAATGAGAGAGTTATTTGCCGATTTTTTTTTTCCAGGAGCAGAGCAGAGCGAGACACGTCCGTCCTACGTGGCAGCCATAACCGGAAGTGGATTAGGTTCTTTTGCTGGAATTCAGTGTTTTCCATTTTCCAAACATAACTGTACTCATTCAAACAAAAAAGTTCTATTTTGGTCTCAACCGTCCACAAGTAGGGATACAAGTTATCAATTAATTCGTTAATTGATAATTTAGTCACCTTATTGATCGATTTCTCCGGTTTCCTCCCACATGCCAAAAACATGCATGTTAGGTTAATTGGCTGTTCTAAATTGTCCCTAGATATGTTTCCTATAGGCCCTTAGAATAGAGGGTTAGTATTAATGAAAGCGCTTTGAGTGGTCTTTGTGACTAGAAAAGCGCTATATAAGTGCAGGTTAGTTAGTTAGTTAGATTAACGATTAATTGATAAGTGGCGTTTTTCCTGAGAATCTGAATTTCCCTTGGTACAATGCAGTGTATATTTAACATATAAAAAGTTGTTTTTTCATATACTGAATAAAACATGAACATTATATTCCTCATTGATTTATTGTACAGTTTGCATTTTTTTGCTACAGACAATGACATTTTTTGTAGTTTTAACAAATTTTGCACTGTATAGTGTGTACCGTGTGCTGGTACATCTCAGTAAATTACAAATGTCATGATTTTTAATTTATTTTAAAAACTATTACCAATATAAAATTTATCTCCTAGTTATATTAAGAACAACCTTTCACGCTCTAATTACCGAGATACACTGGCCGACAGTTCTAACAGAAGAATAAATTGAGAGCTGCGTCATCTGTTGGATGTTGAACATTATCACAGTACCCCAGCAATCCAGGTAAACCCAGTATGATCTGGGCTCCATCTGTTGTCTTTCCTCAGTGGTGACTTGAGTCCGGTCTGCTTTTCCAGCTAGCAGGAATAGGTTTTTGCGTTCATATTGTCCTTTTCCTTGCTGCAGTCCGTTTGTCTGCCCTGTTGATTTGAAGTAGGCAGGTGGTCATTAGAACGTTCCATTGGAACTTGTTGTGATTCTCCGACGTAACCCTGAGTTTTTTTTGGTCTGCGCAGCATATGTGCTCTGTGGGCTTAGCATCTTCTTTTGCTTTTTCGGGTGAAAGGTGGCAGTGGGTGACTCGCCTGGATGGCGACGCCATTACATTTCATAGAATAAGCTTCCATTGAAAAGGACTGCTGAGTTATGAATTAATTGACAACTAATTTAATTTAGTCAACTAAATTCTTGTTGACAATTAATTGAAAGTCAATTAATCATTAACATCCCTATCCACAAGACATTTTTCCAGAAGCCTTCAGGCTTGTCCATGTGATCTTTAGCAAACTGCAGATGAGCGGCAATGTTTTTTTTTTTTTTTTTTTTTTTTTTTTTTTTTTTTTTGAGAGCAGTGGCTTTCTCCTTGCAACCCTGCCATGCACACCATTGTTTCATTAGCACTGGCCAATGCGAGAGGGGACTTACAGTGGATATAAAGTCTACATACCCCTGTTCAAATGCCAGGTTTTTGTGATGTAAAAAAAATATTCAAACTCATGTTGAATGGGAGTCAGCACACACCTGCCACCATTTAAAGTGCCTCTGATTAACCCCAAATAAAGTTCAGCTGTTCTGGTAGGCTTTTCTTGACATTTTTGTAGTCACATCTTACAGCACAAGCCATAGTCTGCAGAGAGCTTCCAAAGTGTCAGAGGGATCTCAGTGTTCAAAAGTATCATTTAGGAGAAGGGTACAAAAAATTTCCATGGCATTAAATATACCATGGAACACAGTGAAGACAGTCATCATCAAGTGGAGAAAATATGGCACACCAGTGACATTGCCAAGAACTGGACTGGACGTTCCTCCAAAATTGATGAAAAGACGAGAAGAAAACTGGTCAGGGAGGCTGCCAAGAGGCCAGCGGCAACATTGAAGGAGCTGCGGGAATTTCTGGCAAGTACTGACTGTTAAGTACATGTGACACCAACCTCCCATCTAGGGTGGCAAGGACGGAAAACTTATCTTAAGAAGGAAAAACATCCAAGCCCGGCTACATTTTCCAAAAACACATTTGAAATCTTCCAAATGCATGTGGGAAAATGTGTTATGGTCTGATGAAACCAAAGTTGAACTTTTTGGCCATAATTCCAAAAGGTATATTTGGCACAAACGCAACACTGCTCATCACCAAAAGAACACCATCCCTACAGTGAAGCATAGTGGTGGCAACATCATGCTTTGGGGTGTTTTTCTTCAGCTGGAACTGGGGCCTTAGTCAAGGTGGAGGGAATTGTGAACAGTTCCAAATAACAGTCAGTGTTGGCACAAAACCTTCAGGCTTCTGTTAGAAAGCTGAAGATGAAAAGGAACTTTATCTTTCAGCACGACAATGACCCAAAGCATACATCCAAATCAACAAAAGAATGGCTTCATCAGAAGAAGATTAAGGTTTTGGAATGGCACAGCCAGAGTCCAGACCTGAATTCAATCGAATATCTGTGGGGTGCTCTGAAGAGGGCTGTGCACAGGAGATGCTCTCACAATCTGACAGATTTGGAGCGTTTTTATAGATAGATGGATAGATAGATAGATGTACTTTATTGATCCCAAACTGGGAAATTACAGTGTAACAGCAGCATGACAGTTGACAGCCAAACAACAGAAACACACACGACAGACGAAGGGATTACCCATGGAAAGTAAAAAAGAAACTAACACGACTATAGAACCTATATACTGTACATCATAGCTTAATATATGATGATGACCCGTATAAACACATGAATCATCCCATTGCAGAAAGAAGGACTATCAGGAGCAGAGTGAAATGTGAGGTACCAGTTAGTCTGTAAGGTGCAGTGTGGCAGCATAGCTATGACCAGAATACAACATCATAGTGAGTTATTGTACAGTGAAATTGCATGTGGCAGGAAAGATTTCCTGTACCTGGCCATTCGACAACGAAGCTGTAGTAGTCTACTGGAGAAAGTGCTTCGCTGTCTTATCTAGTGTGTGGTGGAGGGGGTGATCAGGATTGTTCATGATGGATCGCAGTTTATTTAGTGTTCTCCTCTCCACCACTGTCTCAAAGGTCTCCGGTCTGAGACCAATTACAGAGCCAGCCCTCTTGATAATCTTGTCAAGTCTGTTGGTGTCTCTGGCCCTGATACTGCTACCCCAACAGACCGCAGCAAAAAAGATGGCGCTGGCGACAACAGTCTGGTAGAAAAGCTCCAGCATCCTGCTGCACACGTTGAAGGATCTCAGTTTTCTCAGGAAATGGAGTCTGCTTCTTGTGCGCAGCATCGGTGTTGGATCTCCAGTCCAACCCGCTGCTGATCCTGACACCCAGATATTTGTAGTCTTCAACCACTCCCACATCCTCCCCCCTAATCTGCAGTGGCTGAGAAGGAGCCTTCCTCTTCCTGAAGTCAATCACCATCTCCCTGGTCTTGCTGACATTCAACCTCAGGTGATTCTGCTCCGTCCACTCCACAAATCTGTCTACCAGTGCCCTGTACTCCTCCTCCTCTTATACACCCCACAACAGCTGAGTCATCAGAGAATTTTTGCAGGTGACATGACTCAGTGTTATACTGAAAGTCCGTGGTGTATAAGGTAAAAAGAAAAGGAGAGAGCACAGTCCGCTGTGGCGCTCCTGTATCACTAGCCACCACTCCAGACAAGACACTGCCCAGCCTGACAAACTGTGGTCTGCCTGTCAGGTAGTCGGTAATCCAGGAGATCACAGATCAGTTTTTGCAAAGAAGAGTGGGCAAATATTGTCACATCAAGATGTGCCACACTGATAGACTCCTACCCAAAAAGACTTGAGTGCTGTAATAAAAGCCAAAGGTGCTGCAACAAAGTATTAGTTTAAGGGTGTGCATATTTATGCAACCAGGTTATTGTAAGTTTTTTATTTTTCTCTTAAAAGATTTCAGTTTGTTTTTCAATAGGGTTGTATAGGTTATAGGTCACATTAATTGTGGAAAAGTTTTGAAATGATTTATCTTGGTCTCATTTTTTTATGTCACAAAAACCTGGCATTTGAACAGGGGTGTGTAGACTTTTTATATCCACTGTAAGTTGCTTTGGAGTTATCCTAGGGTCCTTTGTGACCTCGCCAACTATTACACGCTTTGCTCTTGGAGTGATCTTATTTGATTGACCGCTCTTGAGGATGGTAACAGAGGTCTTAAATTTCTTCCATTTGTGTGCAGTTTGTCTTACTGTGGATCGATGGAGTCCAAACTCCTTAGAGATGGTTTTGTAACCTTTTCCAGCCTGATGAACATCAACAACCCTTTTTCTGAGGTCCTCAGAAATCTACTTTGTTCATACCATGATACACTTACACAAACATGCATTGACACTGATCGATCTTTAAATGAAAGATTCTTTAAATTATACAGAGTGCCCACTCACACCTGATTTTCATCACATTAATTTAAAACACCTGACTCTAATATTACCTGGTAATCTACAGGTTCACAAACCTTTGCCACTCATGGATATGTAATATTGGATCATTTTCCTCAATAAATAATGACAAAGTAAAATATTTTTGTCTCATTTAATTGGGTTCTCTTTATCTACTTTAAAGACTTGTGTCAAAATCTGATGTTTTAGGTCATATTTATGCAGAAATACAGAAAATTCAACAGGGTTCACAAACTTTCAAGCACCACTGTAACTGCTGTGGAATTGTTTTAGTTGCCACGGCAATTATCTCCATTTCTTGAGGCACTTTAATTAACCACATCTGAGTTCAATTTCCAAACTTTGCTTGTAGCAGGTCTGAAATTATGGAAAATGTCATATTACAATAACGGCTGAAGTAGAGTTAATGTTAACAAAGGGGACAGTAGTGACCTCAGTGTGAGAGTCCTAAATTTTAATTGTCTTATGAATGTTCACTTCTCTTTCTCTTCCAGGCAGTGTACATGATGCCTACAGAAGGTGACGACTCTTCTAAAAGTGTTCCCCTGGCACTGCAGAGGGTTTTCTATGAGCTGCAACATAGCGACAAACCCGTTGGTACCAAGAAGCTCACAAAGTCCTTTGGGTGGGTTGATGACTGTAATTTTAGTCGTGTTTTGTATTTGATTAATTTTTAGAATTTTGGGGTAAAGTCCAAAGGAAGTTGGGTACCTATTGAATGCTCAGTGATATATTTTTACACAGCTTAATTTGTATTCAGAGTGAAGGTGACTAATCATATTTGGGGGATTTTTGTAGTTTCTTCACTAAAGCAATGCTATGGAATATTTACTCTTGGGGTACCCCCTGCAGTTATGAAATGTAGTCGTCTGTGACTGTTGTAGTGTGAGCCATGTGTTTTTTGTTGGCAAGCTGACAGAAACTAAACCGACAAATTTAGAAGCCTTGCCTCATTTAGAAAAGATAAAAATATGGATAAAGACGAGGGTAATCAAAAAAATGATCACTAGTCCAAAAGCAGCAAGGCCCTGTTGTCATCAGTCTTGTATCCTTTTATCTTTATAAAAGGATACAAGACAGTTTATTATATAGTATGGGGCCAACTAACCCTGGATTTAAGCTGGATTCTTGCTGCATTTCCACGTCTGCTCGACAGCGAGGCTTGTATGACGAAATTTACGTCATTGTCTCCAGTCCGCTAGCGTCTGCAGAGCTCTTCTGTGGACGACCGCGTGCAGCCCACATTTTCTGACTGGGCAGGCACAAGATTGAACCTCTCATTCACGAGGTGGCGCTACCAACACAGCATACACAGTCAAAGAAGAGGAAGCGGAAGATGAGAATAAACATACACATATTGTTTTGCAGCAGCTTGAGCGGAGAAGAGCACTGAAACACGGTAATTCATCCTTTCCCTCAAAACAGTGCCATTGTTGTTGCTCCCAAAAATGGTCACTCAGCTCGCGTTTCCAGCTTTAGTGGATTTGCGCTACCCCCTAGGACTGGGGTAAGACTGCAAGTAACAGTTGTGCATGTGTCAACCGCTTGACCTGGGTAGATGGAAAAAAAAATGAAGCATATACACAACCATGTGTGCGCCGGTCTCATCTAAAACAAGCACGCACCTCAGCGGACAAGAACGGAAAAGTACCATGAATCCAGCTAGATGATGGTGATGTGAAAGTGAACCGATTGGAATAACCAGAATCAAACATGAGGAGGAAGTGTAAACTATGGCAGAAATAGGAAAGCACAAGGAAGAGGAGCGTTTATGTTCCTGATAGCAAGGAGGAGAATAGACACGTACTGTAGTTAAAGGGTAGAAATATATTTGAATAAAACGTGCAGTTTGGTGTGGCCTAGTTGCGTTCTGTCTGCGCGGTTACAAAATACAGGTACATCTCAAAAAATTAGAATATGAAAAAGTTCAGTATTTTTTGTCACTCATTTCAGAAAATGAAACCCATATATTATATAGATTCATTATGCAGAGAGTGATATATTTCAAGTGTGTGTTTATTTTAATTTTGATGATTATGGCTTACAGCCCACGAAAACCCCAAGTTCAGCTTCTCAAAAAATTAGAATATTACATGAAATTAATTTAAAAAAAATAGTTTTTTTTTAATGGAAATGTATCAATGTGGCGTGGCATGGAGGTGATCAGCCTGTGGCACTGCTGAGGTGTTATGGAGGCCCAGGTTGCTTTGATAGTGACCTTCAGCTCGTCTGCATTGTTGAGTCTGGTGTCTCTCGTCTTCCTCTTGACAAAACTCCATAGATTCTCTATGGGGTTTAGGTCAGGAGAGTTTGCTGGCCAATCAGACACAGTGATGCCATGGTCATTAAACCAGGTTTTGATACTTTTGGCAGTATGGGGGGGATGCAAAGTCCTGCTGAAAAATGAAATCGGCTTCTCCATAAAGCTTGTCAGCAGAGGGAAGCATGAAGTGCTCTAAAATTTCCTGGTAGATGACTGCGGTGACTTTGGTCTTGATAAAACACAGTGGACAAACACCAGCAGATGACCTCTGTTCAGATAAAAGTAAATTTTGCATTTGATTTGGAAATCAAAGTCCCAGAATCTGGAGAAACAGGGATGAGAATCCTCCGCGGATCCGTGGAATTCCTCGGATTTGATCATGTCTAGGGTCATTCTCGTGAATCGTCTTAAATTCGAGGAGAAAATTTTAGGGGGGGGGTATGTTATGAGCGGCGAGTCGTATTTTTGATCGGCTGCTAAAAGCCACCGTGCAGAACGCGCTACCCAGCGAGATCAGTAATGTAATGTAACAAGGCCACTGATTGGCTGATACTTATTGAAGCAACCAATCAGCGATTTTGTTATTCCTTTGTCATATCCAACAGGCGGAGCAAAATGCAAGTGGCGGACAGTTCAATCAACTGAGTTTTCCCGATTTCGTGAAAATGGTGAACCTAAAACTCACGAAAGACAACAAAGCAAGAATTTTAGAAATCGACAAAGGGATAAGGAACAAGTTTCGTTGGGAATGGCTCAAAAAAACTGCGTTAATGACTGTAAAGATCGGTAAAAATACCGAAGTTGTGGTTGAAAAAATGGCCGACTTCATAGCGAAATGCGAAGTACCAGGGAAAGCCCAGTGTGTTTATTGCAACGATTTCTTGAGTTATGGATCTCGTGGCTGTGTTGCCTTAGTTGAGCACTGTTCTAAACAGAAACATCTCAAAATTGTGGCTACAAGGAGATTGAACTACTCTACTCGCTCATGCTGCGTTCAAAACGATTGATGGACACGGTCAAATTCAGATGCCAGTCAATCAAAGTTCATCACAATCGGCCCCGATTACAGCAATTAGTGATCGGAAGACACATTCCGAGGTAAGATTTTTTTCTCGTTATAAGTAATGTACTTGAGAATTTTCGCGTAATTAATTTGTTATGAAATAGCATGTGTACGTTGTGACATCATGCCTGTTTTGAAACACTAATTGCATTTGAATGCTGATTATCGATTGTTAATAGATAAATGTTATTACATATTTTCTCACAATTTGAAATGCAATCTAAGAATTTTGAATATAATTTATCATTTTTTGTTTCACTAGGAGGAGTTACATAATGCATGTGTAAGTTTTTTTTTTTGTCATGGGTGGTGATGGGTTGCCTTTCCTAAGATATTTGCTTTTATTAGTAAACATAATTTCTTTATGGTCATTGCATAAAAATATTAAACATCTTTTAGGTTTTACTTACTTTCTTAGATTATCTTTCAAATATTAAAATATACTAATATGCAACTTTTTTTATATTCCTAGTAACACTAACAAATGCACACATTAATAAATCAAAATGTTTGCAGAATGTCAGTATATTTTAATAAATGGGTGATGGACTTGGTGATGGAATTTTGTTAATATTTATAATTTATTTTACTTGGTTAAATTATTTTGTCTGTTCTAGAACTATGTAAATGTAATTCTGTGTCAGTTCTAAACATATTAAATAGTAGTAAAATATAATTTAGGATTATTACATCAACATACCATTCAGATATCATAAATTTACACATGTGATGCAGCAGCAGATTAAAAAGGTAAACTATAAATGCATTTGTACTTACTTCTAACTTTAAATATAAGACCACATTTGAGCATTCTAAAACCCTGGGGCCTGCGTCCCCCAAGACCCCCGGCTTAGTTTCCTCTTTTTTTCCCAAACCCCATTCTCATCCCTGGAGAAAGAATGGAGAGGCACAGAATCTAAGTTGCTTGAGGTTTAGTGTGGTTTCCACAGTCAGTGTAGATTTGAGGAACCATGTCGTCTGCTGGTGTTGGTCCACTGTTTTTCTAATTTTTTGAGAAACTGAATTTGGGGTTTTCATGGGCTGTAAGCCATAATCATCAAAATTAAAATAAATAAACACTTGAAATATATCACTCTCTGTGTAATGAATCTATACAATATATGGGTTTCATTTCCTGCAGTGAGTGACAAAAAATACTGAACTTTTTCATGATATTCTAATTTTTTGAGATGTACCCGTATGTGCAACAGGTTGCAGCAGACAAAGATGACAAAATTTACGTCACATCGATGCAGACATGCTCCTATGAATCCTTCCTTAAATTATGGGGAAATGATTGACATACTTTTAATTTGGATTGTTCCTTTGGTTCGAGCTATTTCCATTAAAAACAATAATTTCTGCAAAACAAATGCTGTACCTGTAAAAATCTTCATGTATTTTGGCTGCAATAGTTTCTTGGTCTGAATTGATTAAATCTAAATTGTCTCTGCAGATGGGAAACACTAGACAGCTTCATGCAACATGATGTACAGGAGCTGTGCAGAGTGGTGAGTTCTGTCATAGACTTGGGAGAAATGTGTATTTACGAAACACTTGCTGACATGCTGTATTGGTGCGTGCATGTCACAGCTCCTGGACAACGTGGAGAACAAAATGAAAGGCACTTGTGTAGAAGGAACCATCCCTAAGCTTTTCAGAGGAAAGATGGTGGTATGTTCTTTCTCTTCTTGATGTTTCAAAGGGAGACAGTTGGAGCACACATAAATATTGACATAGCAAAATTTTTTTGACTTTGTTGCATGAATTTTTCTGATTTGTATTTCTTGTGGGCTATTTTTCAGTCATATATCCAGTGTAAGCATGTGGACTACAGGTCTGAGCGAATAGAGGACTACTATGACATCCAACTTAGCATAAAAGGAAAGAAAAATAGTGAGTAGAAACGACCATCTATTCATAGTGCTGCACTATATGGCTACATTTGACTGCCTTCCTCAATTTGTTTTCCTTGCTATATATGAACGTTCTTGATCTCATTCATGTTCTCTGTTTATCTGCAGTCTTTGAGTCATTCAAAGATTATGTTGCGACAGAACAGTTAGATGGAGACAACAAATATGATGCAGGAGAGCACGGTCTTCAAGTGAGTGTTCACGGCAACTGTATCTTTGACTGTCAGCTTGAGTTTTATTTAGCTGCTTTATTTTACAGTCTTTCAGCTGACATTCGTTGTTTTCAGTAGTGTGTTTTGAGTGTATTTTTTTAAATGAGCACCACAGATATTCTGACAGCAGACAAAACTTGCATGCTGCTTGTTAATGTGTAGCTGTGTATGTGGTAAAAATATGGTGGGGCCTAGCGTGTATTGCAAGCTTTAAAATTGACTGGTTAATTCTTAAGGAATGTGATTGTCGAAGGAATGGGATTTGCTGATGTGATGCCTGACTTTGTTTTTGTTGTGTTTTGTTTGTGCTGCAGGAAGCAGAAAAGGGAGTGAAATTTCTTACTTTTCCTCCAATCCTTCATCTGCAGCTGATGAGGTTCATGTATGACCCACAGACCGACCAAAACATCAAGATTAACGACAGGTAGAAACTGTCCTCACACAGTTGCTGCTGATCTTACTCTACAGAAAAATGAGTTGTTTTTTTTTTTATTACTTTACCACACATACTGCCCTCAAAGTAGGTCACTCCTCATCACACCTGGAAAGTGTCAGTGGTTAATGCTTAAACCAAATTATAGAGAAGGGCTAGTCCATTTTAACAGGTTAAAGATACAGAAATAGACTTAGCTCTGTGATGACGATGCCCTGAGCTTCTCTTAACATTGAGAAAAAGGAGTCCCTGACATGGTTTCTTGTAAACTCTTTCTTCTATTTTGTTGCAAGCCTTTGTGGGAGGTGATTGTGGTTAATCAAATAGAATAATGCCACACATGGAGAACACACATGTAGCCATTTATAGACATTTTTTGTGCCACCCTTGTGTCGGTGAGCCTATCGTCCTGTGGGCCTTTATCATGTACACATGAAATTACAGCTGTGCTCATAAGTTTACATGCTCTGGCAGAATTTATGAAATATTGTCAATTTTTTCAGAAAATATGACTGAGCATGCAAAAAGCTTTTCTTCCTTTCAGTGTTAGTGGTTGGGTGAAGCCATTTATTATTGCACAACTGTGTTTGCTCTTTTTAAATCATAGTGACAAGTGGAACCATGCAAATCATCCTGATCAAAAGTTCACATACCCTTGAAGTCTGGCATGATAATATACGCACACAAGTTGAGACATGCAGATTTAAATGGCTGTTAAGGTTAACTGTCCACACCTGTGACCTGTTTGCTTGGAATTATTGTGTGTGTGTGTGTGTGTGTGTGTGTGTGTGTGTGTGTGTGTGTGTGTGTGTGTGTGTAAAATGTCAGTGAGTCTGTGGTCTCTGGACAGACCTGCACATTTCATCCAGTGCTGCACTGACTTTGCATTCTGAACCATGAAAGTGAAACGGTGAAAGGAGCAGAACTGTCAAAAGGACCTGCGAGAGAAACACAAAACAACTCACTTAAAATATGCCAAACAGCACATAGATAAGCCTCAAGACTTGTGGGGGGAAAAAAAGTCATTTAAAGTGATGCAACCAAAATATGAACCTTATGGTAGAGGTAGGAATTGCGAGGGGACTCATGATTGGTATCTCGATACTTGGGACACAATACAATCCTATCACAGTTCAACGATAATCACGATATTGTGATATTAGGTATTGCAATACCATAGCTTTCAAACTTTTTTTCACCTTATCCAACCTCAAAGCATGTCTTAAAGTAAAATGGTTGACATCTTTTTCATACAATATTCTCGAGGTTTCATTTATCGCAGAGACATGTCTCTGCACACACAGAGGGCAGTGGGCCACATGGTTTTTTTTGTTTGTTTTTTTTTTCCCCGTGCAGCGCTTCTTGCAGGTTGTGCATCATGCAAGGCCTTTCCTTCAATCCTTGTTACAAGACCCAAAAAAGGCCCGGTATTTGAGCTAACTACTTCTTGACTTTCAAAGTTGGCTGCAAATCTCGTGAGACAAGCTATGACTTCACTTGACTGGGTGCTTGCTATGTGCCATCTAGTGGACTGAAAACACAATTGTGACCCGTGCTGGCAAAATGAGTCACTTTGAGGAAATTATCAAAACTGAGGTAACATTCTTTCCATATTCTGTATTGAAAGACCTTCAAAATGATATTTAATTTGTAGGAAGTGCGCAAAAACAGACCTGGAAAAAGCCAGTTTGTTTATATTTTGGCTAGGTTTAAAACACGTTCAAAACATGTATTTTTAGAAAGTACAATTTCTAAGCTTTACAATGATACCAGGCTCTCACGGGGGTTCTTCTCGGGACTTGCCGCTAGCAAACAAAGAGAGTCATGATTTATGACTTCTCGTGCCTGTAACTCGTAATGACGCGGTGCGCATTCCGACCCATTTTGCCAGCATGGGTCACAATTGGTTGAATACCCAAGAGTATGCAATGTTTACATGGATATATAATTAATAAAAGATCGAGCCATGTGTTTAGGGATCGGTGCATCATCGTTAGTGTCATGTATCGCAATCCATCACTGAATCTATCTTTTGTCCCACCCCTACCTTATAGTCATAATGAAAAGTACACAATCCCTGCTGTGAAGCATGGAGGTGGATCTCTGTTTTGGGTGTGTGTGAGCTACAACGGTAATGGGACTTTGGTCAGAATTAATGTTGAGATGAATGCAGCATGTTACCAGTAAATACTGGAAGACAATTTGCACTCAACAGCCTGGAAGCTGTGCATGGGATCCACTTTGATGTTCCAGCATGATGATGATTCAAAACCCAAGGCCAAGCTGATCGACCATTGGCTACAGGGGGGAAATGTAAAGGTTCTGGGGTGGCCGTCAGTCTCCTGACCTCAAAATCATTGAGCCACTTCATTAAATCATTAAATCACCCTTTATTGTTATTCAACCATACAACTGATCATGTACAGTAGAACGAAATTGTGTTTTACCTATCTACAGTGTTAATCACACACACCCCATGTGTAGAATCAGAGGGCCGCTGCCATGCAAGGCGCCACCACAGATGAGACTTCCCTCCTTCATTCCATTATTGCCGAGCACCAAGCTGGACGGCAGGAAGTTCCGCTTTTATATGGTCTTCGGCATGACCCGGCCGGGCTTTGAACCTCTGCCTCCCGGGTGTTGGGCGGATGCTCGACCAACTGAGCCGCTCAGTTGGTAGAGCATTTGAGATCTCTCACTTAGGAGAGATCTCAAATGTGCAGTTCATGCAAAATAGACCAAGAATCTACAAGACCTAGAGGCTTTTTGTCAAGAAGAATGGACAGCTTTAACATCTAAGAAAATAAAGAGCCTTATCCACAACTATCACAAAAGACTACAAGCTGTCATTGATGCTGAAGTGGGTAATACTTATGCCAGGGGTCTCCAACCTGGGGCTTCTGGAACGTTCAGGTTTCTGTGGGAAATTTTCTAATTTCACTTCTTAATTGGTCCACAGATTTGCAAATAATTTGCTGTTGTTGTGCATGGGTGCAAGGGTGCCTACAAAATGCATGCACAACAATGACAGATTATTTGCAGATCTTTGGTCCAATTAAGAAGTGAAATTAGAAAATTTCCCACAGAAACCTGAATGTTCCAGGAGCCCCGGGTTGGAGACCCCTGACTTACCCAGTATTAAGACCTGAAGGTGTACAAACATTTGAACAGGGACCATCTCAGTATTTTCTTGAATGTTGCATTTTGTTTCAAGGTGGACTATGTAGAAGCTGCAGGTGATTACTTGCAACACCAGATGGCAGTAATAAATCTTCATCCACTAGGCTGAAGTGAATTTGATAGTTGTTTTTTTTTTTTTTTTAAACTGATGACACATGATGACTTCAAGTTTGTCTACACCAAGTAAACCACTAATTAACTGGTATCATTATATGTTCTGCTCTACTCTATAAGTTAATGTAATTAAGTTAAAACACAGGATTTTTGACTCTGAGATGAAAACTGGCTTGATACTCACCCTGCTGGTGTAGAGTGATATTTATCACTTGGCCAGCCCTGCAAAAATCCTAAATGAATTGATAGCTCTGCAATATCATAAATTATCATATTTGGTATGGCAGCAAAAGAGATATTTCTTTACATTCTAATTGCATTGTTAGATATTTCTGGAATATTTGAAAGTAGGAAATATTGCGTATTCTAACCTTTAATGATTGTGTTGTTTTGAGATGCCTCATAGTTTAATTTGAATCCCACTGAAAATAAAATCAACATGTTTTGTCTGATCACTCATGTTTCAAGAATGGAACTCATTTTACAAATTCTGCCAACGTATGTAAACCTACGAGCGCAACTGTAATCCTGAACACACATGAATGAAAACTAGTGTTGTATTTTCTTTTTTTCTACAGTGGTGTGAAAGTGTTTGCCCCCTTCCTGATTTCTCTTTTTTTTTTTTTTTTTTTTTTTTTTTGTATGTTTGTCACACTTACATAAATGTTTAAGATCATCAAACAAATTTAAATATTAGACAAAGATAACACAAGTAAACACAAAATGCAGTTTTTAAATGGTGTTTATTTTTAAGGGGAAAAAAATCCAAACCTACATGGCCCTGTGTGAAAAAGTGATTGCCCCCTAAACCTAATAACTGGTTGGGCCTTTTACAGTGCTGTGGAGGAATTTTGGCCCACTCGTCTTTGCAGAATTGTTGTAATTCAGCCACATTGGAGGTTTTTTGAGCATGAATCATCAGTGTGTGAATGTGTGTGTGAATGGGTGGATTGCAGGATCTGTAAAGCGCTTTGGTCATCAAGAGATGAGAATAAAAGCGCTATATAAGTGAATGCCATTTACCATTTACCATGAATCGCCTTTTTAAGGTCATGGCACAGCATCTCAATCGGATTCAGTTCAGGACTTTGACTAGGCCACTCCAAAGTCTTCATTTTGTCTGTTCTCTCCATCTTCTCTATCCCCTCATCCCCTAGCCAGTCGCAGCAGATGACTGCCCCTCCCTGAGCCTGGTTCTGCTAGAGGTTTCTTCCTGTTAAAAGGGAGTTTTTCCTCTCCACCATCACAAAGTGCTTGCTCACAGGGGATCGCCTGATTGCTGGGGTCTTTTTGCAATTGTGGGGTTTCCCCTAAATTTGAAAGTGCCATGAGATGACTGTTGTGATATGGCACTATATAAATAAAGTTGAATTGAATTTTGTTTTTCTTAAGCCATTCAGAGGTGGACTTGCTTTTGTGTTTTGGATTATTGTCCTGCTGCAGAACCCAAGTGCGCTTCAGCTTGAGGTCACGAACAGATAACCGTACATTCTCCTTCAGGAATTTTTGGTAGACAGCAGAATTCATGGTTCCATTCACCACAGCAAGTCTTTCAGGTCCTGAAGCAGCAAAACAGCCCCAGACAATCACACTACCACCACCATATTTTCTGTTGGTATGATGTCCTTTCTGAAAGGCTGTTACTTTTACGCTGGATGTAATGGGACACACAACCTTGCAAAAAGTTCAACTTCTGTCTCGTCAGTCCACAGAGTATTTTCCCAAAAGTCTTGGGGATCATAAAGATGTTTTCTGGCAAAACTGACACAAGCCTTCATGTTCTTTTTGCTTAGCAGTGGTTTTTGTCTTGGAACTCTGCCATGCAGGCCATTTTTGCCCAGTCTCTTTCTTATGGTGGAGTCATGAACGCTGACTTTAACTGAGGCAAGTGAGGCCTGCAGGTCTTTGGATGTTGTTATGGGGTCATTTGTGACCTCTTGAATGAGTCGTTACTACGCTGTTGGGGTAATTTTGGTTGGCCGGCCACTCCTGGGAAGGTTCTCCACTGTTCCATGTTTTCGCCATTTGTGGATAATGGCTCTCAGTGTGGTTTGCTGGAGTCCCAAAGCTTTAGAAATGGCTTTATAACCTTTTCCAGGCTGATAGATCTCAATTACTTTTTCTCATTTGTTCCTGAATTTCTTTGGCTCGCAGCATAATGTCTAGCTTTTGAGGATCTTTTGGTCTACTTCACTTTGTCAGGCAGGTCCTATTTAAGTGATTCTTGATTGAGAACAGGTGTGGCTAGAGAAATTGAACTCAGCATTCCAAAGAAGTGATAAACCACAGTTAATTTATGTTTTAACGGGGGAGGGGGGAATCACTTTTCCACACAGGACCATGTAGGTTTGGATTTTTTTCCCCTTAATAATAAACACCTTCATTTAAAAACTGAACTGCATTTTGTGTTTACTTGTGTTATCTTTGTCTAATATTTAAATTTGTTTGATGACCTGAAACATTTTAAGTGTGACAAACATACAAAAAAAAATGAGAAATCAGGAAGGGGGCAAACACTTTTTCACACCACTGTATATTTTGTTACTGTTCCTGATATTTGATCCCTCTCTGTTGCTACTCTTTGTCTGCCTATATATCTTTCATTTTATACAATTGCTTTTTTTTTTTTTTAACTTTTTGCCCCATGATCTTTATTCATCAATTTCTCCCTCCTTGTCTCTCTTTATCATTTCCCACTTGTCATCAACTACCACCTCACCCCATCCTGACATTTTTGTCCTCATTGCATCTCTTCCCCTCTCTGCTCAATAGGTTTGAGTTTCCTGATCAATTACCTCTGGATGAGTTCCTTCAGAAACCAGACTCTAAGGACCCAGCTAACTACATTCTCCACGCTGTGCTAGTTCACAGTGGGGACAACCACGGTGGTCACTACGTCGTCTATCTTAACCCCAAAGGAGACGGCAAAGTGAGTGTCAAGGACCCAATAGTGAGAACAATTTTTTTTTATGCACCTTTTCACACAAAAAAAAACATTTTTGACTGTGGATTTTGGGTAGTTGACAGGATCATATTTGGTGGGCGTTTGTGCATTTGCTAGATAGTCTTTTTTTTTTTTTTTTTTTTTAAAGTACAAGACTTTGTTGCTTTAGTCCAGTGACAATTGAATAGTGAAATATAATTTAGAATCCCTTACCTTAGAGATGTTGTGGAAGTTCTAGAGTTAAAGAACTGGATATCATGTATACCTCAAATGAAATGTCAAAATTCATCTCAATTGTGGATACACTAAAAAGTGCCTACAGTATGTTAGTAGTGTTAAGTTGTACAGCACATCTAAGCTACTTCTCAAGGTTGTGGACAGTTCAATTATTACTCCAGACTAGGAATTCTTTAACAGTCACGCAGAAATGCCTCATATGCACACATGAATTCAGTGTATTGCTCAGAAGAGTGACATATGGTGGCCTTAAGTGTTCTCTGGGTTTCTCTTTTCCTTCCCTCTTCCCTCCTGGCTTTTGCCATCATTCTTCTTTCTGTTCCTCATCTTTGCCATCCATCCATCATTTCTGTCTTTCTCTGCAGTGGTGTAAATTTGATGACGATGTAGTGTCACGGTGCACCAAGGAAGAGGCCATAGAACACAACTACGGTGGGCATGATGATGACCTCTCAGTCCGCCACTGCACCAATGCATACATGTTGGTCTACATCCGTGAGTCCAAACTCAGTAAGTGACAGGTCTACAGGGATTAAATTCCCCCTTAATCTGCTCAGTTCAAATGCCTGGCAGCATGGTGGTACAGTGGTTAGCACTATTACCTCAGTAAAAGTACCCTGTTTTTAAGAATAGGGTAAAATCCTTCCTTTTTAATATAGCTTTCGTTTAAGGAGGGTTTTTGTGTCTTTTAACCCCACTCTTGTTCTATTGTTATATGATCCATACTGCTGGTTGACCTCCAATATTGTACTTGGCATCTTACTGCTATGTTCTTTATGTCTGTCCTTTCCATCCTCCCTATCCCCTCATCCCCAGCCAGTCGCAGCAGACGACTGCCCCTCCCTGAGCCTGGTTCTGCTAGAGGTTTCTTCCTTCCAAATGGGAGTTTTTCCTCTCCACTGTCGCCTAGTACTTGCTCATAGGGGATCGTCTGATTGCTGGGTTTTTCTGAGACTGTGGTTTTTTTTCCTGCACTGTGGCGCCACGAGACGGCTTTTGTTGTTGTGATGTGGCGCATTATAAATAAAGCTGAACTGAATTGAATTAAAAAGGCTGTGGGTTCATATCCACCAGCCAGCGGAGCCTATCACATTTTCATGGGTTTACTGTGGGCGCTCCAGTTTACTACCACATTCCAAAAACATTCAAGTTAGGTTAAGTGGAGACTCTTAAGTGGCCCCAGGTGTGAATGTGTGTGTGAATGGTTAAAAGGACCATGGCTGTCTGATCCAGGTGGATGCTCTTGAATTATCTTCCGGGAATAATAAAGTATAACAACCAAACTGTCTCACAGGTGAAGTTCTCCAGCCGATGACTGATGTGGATATTCCCCAGCAGCTGGTGGAGCGTCTGCAAGAGGAGAAGAGGGTAGAGGCACAGAAAAGGAAGGAACGCCAAGAAGCTCACCTCTACATGCAGGTTCAGGTAGGTGATCAGAAAATTTTTTAAATTTTACAATTAAATTTGACATTTTGCAGAAACAAAATACTTAAACATGTTAAAGTGACAATTTTTTCTGTTAACATGTCTGTAACATGTCTTTTTGTGACTTACAAGACATATCCAGATCAAAGTCAGACCCCAGTCCCAAGTCTTGTTTTTCTGCTGTGAATTTCCAGTTAAGCCTCCCCTCCAAAAAAAAGGGGGGGGGCGACTTTGGCCAGAACGTTTCTAACTATGTAAGCATTCCTGCTTAGCCTGATTGGGTATAACATTAACCAATCAGGGTAAGCACTGGGCATGGCTAAACATTACAGTTCACTTTCCCAGGGGAAGAGTGAAAAGCTGACATGGCTGTGTGGACGGAGGCTCACGGTCTACCTACCACTGACCACGCTGACAGGCGGTGTCCGTTCCCGGGGAGGGTGTGAAACCGACCGCAGCCGTCCATAGTTTTCCACCACTAGGGATACCGTATTCTGGAACCCCGTAGTGCACGTGGAGTGAGGTCAGCTCGGAGACCAGGGTCCACCAGCTGCCACCCTGCACATGCAGTGTCCCGGAGGACCAGAGGCACATGGTCGGAAGGCCGAACCAGAGCGGCGTTATAGGTCACATCATAGAATTTTAAAGCCTACATTTATTGTCAATTTTTTTCTTTCTCTATAAAATGTCATGGTTGTTTTAACACCCAGCACTAACCTCTGCAATATTAGAAACATTGTGATATTTATGTTGAAATGTGAACTGAAGTTTTTGAGGTTTGGCTGACTGGCAGATAAATGGTTAAATGTTTCCTTTCTGCCCAGTCATGATGAATTTAAGTAGACTGGGATCAACCAAAAGGGACGGAACAAATTTCTAGGTGCCCTCAGTTTGATTGGCAACAAATTCATTCTGTATACAGTGTTTCCTCTGGCTTAAAGACCTTGTCGCGGTGGCAACATATTTTTCGGGGGGGTGGGGGGGAATACTTTTTTTTTTTTTTTTTTTTTTTTTTTTTTAATTTTGCACAGTAACTTTGCATATGGAACTTACCATTTGATGTATTGTACAACCGAGGCTTGAATTTTGGAATATTGGGCCATTTGGGGTCCCACCCAGACATCCTGTGTTTGGACTTTTTACTGGTGTCATCCTTCTCTCCTTCCTCTGCTCTCACCTCTCCTGGGGCCTCATGTACAAAGACTTGCGTGGATTTCCTACTGAAAGATGACATATGTTTAAATCAAGAAAACTCGGTAAGCAAAAAACAAAAAAATCCAGATGTATGAAACCATCCGTACGCAGGAATCCAAGCACATTGTTGTACATACCGATCTGCTTGAAATTGAGCGCACGTGAGGAAATACCGGACTCCTCCCTTGACACACCTCCATTTGAATATGCAATTAGATGCAAATAGGTATGCAAACGGATATATACAAGCCCAGCACGTTTGATTCTCTTGTATCCACCATCAAAAATAATGGATTTAATGGAATTTCATGGACTGTGAGTTGGAGGTGCTGCTGAATGAGGCAGAGGCATGTAAAAACATTTTGTTTCGCATGCTGTCCTCCGGCATTAGCGCCAGATACAGGGAATTTAATAGCCTGCTCACAGCCGTAGAAGATTAGTTGGTTGTTTTCTTTATTTAGACGGGGATAAGGAGAAGTTTATTTAACTTTGACATGTGTAGACCGACGTCTGCAGTCGTCCTCAGAAGCATCAGCTGATCGCTGTGATTCAGTGTGTGTACTGTAGCTCAGTGGTTAAATGCCAGATTTCAAAGCAGAAGGTTGCAGGTATAAGACCAGCTGCCATCTCTTTTAGGGACCCCAACTGAAATAAGTGTGCATACTTTCCTGTCATCGCATTATTAAATGTATTTTGTATCTTTTATACAATGTTATTTTAAATGATGAATAAATCAATCAATCAATTTGTGACCAGCCAGGTGGATCAGCTGGTTGAATAAAGGAAGATGGTCACTAAAAAGAAGATAATATGAACCTATTTTGTGGGTAGACACGGTCACCTGTCGGTTGAAAGCGGATCATATTAGACTCAGCAAGTACATATTTTATGTCCAAAATGCAAATCTCATCCTTTATAGTTATATACAACTACATGGATTACACACACACTATTAAATGAATGAAGTGTGCCGGAGAACGGGTGAGCCTGTTGCATTTCAAGCTTTACGCATGTGTTGATTGACATAACTACTGTACACACGGAGGCAATTGGGGGCTTGGCAGAATGCTGTGAAATTGTAGTTTAATCAGCAAAAAATAAGTCACTCAAACCACAGCGTTGTAATGGAGACTTGAATATTTGTGGGGCGCACAGGCGCGTTGCACATGAGGTGGGTTATTATTAGGACAATTACATGAATTTACTCACCAAGAAGCCACCCATCCGCACAGTGCCAGCTTGCAGTTTGTTCCCAACAATGTTGTTAACTAGAATCATTAGGAAAACCGGCTCTCGCTGCAAATTGTGCTTTGATGTTGGCCTGTTAACTGCATTGTATGGGAATGTGATGTACCTGGGT
This sequence comes from Pholidichthys leucotaenia, assembly GCA_020510985.1. Taxonomy (NCBI): domain Eukaryota; kingdom Metazoa; phylum Chordata; class Actinopteri; order Cichliformes; family Pholidichthyidae; genus Pholidichthys; species Pholidichthys leucotaenia. The sequence goes on from CM035838.1 coordinate 384,710,152, forward strand.
GACAGCTGGATAATGCCATCCTACATGGCTGGCATAGCTCGGCTCATGGTTGACTGGGAAATTCTCGATTGGTCTGCCAGCTCCCTCTGGAATGCCCATTTCCAGAAACCCCAGAGTTGTCAGCACCTGCACTGGGACAGGCAGCGCACGGCTTCTTGCTGTGTCACGCTTCAAGAGCGGCTGTAGTTCTGTTCAGCTCAGTTCCACAAGGACTGCCCCTGGAAACCTAAACCGGCTGACAAACCTGTCATCATCTTAAGCCAGAAAATCTTCTGTCTCGAAATACCTGTTCTCTTCTCATTGCACGATTTGCAACATCCTCTAATCCTCTGTTGTTAGAGGCATTTTCAGCATTTCTTTACTCTTGGTTTTATATCCACTCAAATTGTGCACACTTGGATGTTTGATCATCATGTGTCTCTGGTGTGTAAAATAATTTTCATGTCATTATCAGTCTCCCAGCATCACCTCTTAAGTGTCGCCAACAGACCAATAACAGTAGAAACATACGTCCACCAGCCATGAAGTTGGCGTGGGGCTGCGCATATTTCCACGGTCATTTCATTCTTGATATATCTGAAAGTTTCCGTGGAAAAGGACGTAGGTCTTGGATGCAGCAACCAAGACCAGCTTTGTGATATCTCACAAAATCACTAAAAACAGGAAGCCATTCACGGAGGGGGAGTTTGTCAAAGAGTGCTTGGTGGACTCTGCAGCACTAATCTGCCCTGAAAAAAAAAAAGAAGCATTTGAGCAAGTCCCGCTGTCCAGGCGAACCGTGACGAGAAGGATCGAGGACATTGCGGGGAATCTGGAGCTTCAGCTGCAACGTGAAGTGGCAAGTTTTGACTTTTTCTCCTTGGCTATGGACAAGAGTTGTGATGTCCGTGACACAGCCCAGTAACTCGTATTTGTCAGTGGGATGACGGACTTTAAAATTACGGAGGAGCTGGCAGCAATGCAGTCCATGAAAGGGACAACGGCAGGGAGCGATCTGTTCACAGAGTTAAATGCGTGCATGGACACGCTGGGGCTGAAATGGGACAGACTGGTTGGTGTCACAGCAGACGGTTGTCCAAATCTGACGGGGAAGAATGTCGGACTTTTGAAACGTATGCAGGATAAAGTGACTGAAATGGACGCAGATCAGAAATTGGTATTTTTGCATTGTATTATACATCAGCTTGTGTTGTGCAAGTCAGTGTATAATAATTATACAAACAGGTTAGAAAACACCAGGTGTTTTAATTAATAAACACCAAGTGTCACATTTTGTCCAGCGGTGTCATGTAAATTAAAAGTAGATGATCAAAAATTTCTAGTTAAGGATGCATAGAGCACCCACTTAAAACTTGAGTAATGACTTCAGTCTTGAAAGTTTGAGGTTTTTCTCCAAAATTTAAAACTATTTTCTTTTAGTTTTCTACTTTTCTCTGTAAATTTATCTAAATTTGAAACCAATTTCCCTCAAATTTGTAATTTCTTGGTGTAAAATTGACTTCCCTTGTACATTTGAGACTTTATTATAAATTTGTGGATTATTTTATGGCTTATTTTTGTCTATTTTTAAAAATAAAATTTGTTTTTTTTTTTTAAATAAATTTGAAACAGACTGGTAAATTTTTTTTTACTTTTTCCTTATAGCAATTTACATTTTTGACCATAATTTTGCAGTCACAACAGAACAATAATTTAACTCTGATTTCAAAGAAAAAAAAATGAATAAAATTGTATTTAATGAAATAAATTAACTTAAATAACCAAAGATGCAGTTATTTCTATTATATTTCTATGTATTTATAGTTTTCTTTTGAGAAATCCCCTCACCACCCAGACAGCAGGAAAAACCTCTATTTTGAAATCAAATGTTGGCTCGTTTAGTTGGTCTGAAGGCTGCTGATGGATTAAAGTCATTGACTTTGTGAATTTCAGTCATCTTAACTTGCCAGGTACATGATCATTAACATAAATTGGTTAATATTAACTAAGGTAAAGGTAAAAACGTCTCCTTTTATTATTGTCTGAAATAAGAAAAACAAAAAACTAACCACATGTGCCAGCTACGCAACTGTTCCATTATTGCTCCCATTACCAGCGGGTTAAAACTATAATAAATGCCTTCACTGGTTACATCCCTCTTCTGATTGTTTTTCCACATTTAAAGTTCTTTAATAAGCTTGTGTTTCTTACGGACAGCGACGCTCATAGCGAGACATTCTGCAGTGCTTGCTGACTGGAACACGCAGGTGGGACGCTTCTGAACTCTGTGCAGATGACTGTCACACACGTTCATGTGCGTGCTTGTGGACAGTCATTGCTTCATATATTTTTCTTAAATTTATATATCCTGATAGGGTGGCGGCCCGCCACCCACAAATGTTACAGAGGAAACCCTGGTGTACCTTGAGTGTGATAATAGATGTTGAGACCTAAGTTAAAAATGCCTGATTCTTAATTTCCTTATTGTTTCCCCAAAGTGTTTTTTCCCCCCAAAAGTTTTACAAGTTGAGTCTTAGTGAAGTTGTTCCTGTTTCCTGTTGTGGCAGATGGTGACAGAGGACCAGTTCTGCGGTCATCAAGGCAATGACATGTATGATGAGGAGAAAGTGAAGTACACAGTCTTCAAAGTCCTAAAGAGCTCCACACTCCAAGAGTTTGTCCAGAACCTCTCACAGACCATGGTGAGGCACTGAACTGTAGTTGTATTGGCTTTTTTTTTTTTTTTTTTTTTTTTTTTTTTTTTTTTTAAATCTGTTAAGCACATAGACTCCATAAGAAATCTAAAATCATTCCTGGCATGGTCAATCATGCATCTAGATTTGATAAAACACTGAACTCTACCTGTGCTTTACACCAGCTTTAAAAAAAAAAAGAAAGATCTCTCTCTATTTGTTGGTCATTTAAGCAACTTAATAAAGGTAGACCTTGGTTTATTCTGAAAGAAATCAAATTCAGGCACATACTGTATCATCCCACTGAATGCATTAACCTGCACCTGAAAGAGAAGGCGTGTTGAATGAATGACTCTTTATTTCGGATGGATTAAAAGAAAGGAACAGAATAATATAACAAAGGGGGAAAAAAAAATCTAACAAAGTCAAATTAAACAATAACTCCTCTGACTATACAGTTCATAAGTTATCTGAAATGGGTGATGGCTGAAGCCTTAGCTTATATTGCCCACCCGTATTCCATCCAAGAATTCAAAAGGAAAACAAAACAAGAACGATTACAATTCAGAACAAAGCTAAGACAAAACATGACAAAAAAAACTAAGCAACAGCACAACACAGACTGGATATGATAATTCTTATGTGATTTTACACGTCATCTTGTATATATGTTTGGAGTATTTCTTCCTTTAGTTTTTGTTTAAATTGTCCAAGCGTTGTACATGATTTTAATTCAGGGCCAAAAGCGTTCCACAATGTGACTCCTTGCACAGAGACACAGTGTTGCTTTGTGGTAGTTCTCACTGAAGGTTTTTGAAATATACATGTTCCTCTGAAATGATATTGTTTTTCCCTTATTTGGAACAGCTTTTGGATTTTTGCGGGCAGTGATACATTCTTCACTTTAAACATTATTACTGCAGTTTTAAAGTCAACCAGATCTTTCAACTTGAGATTTAAGAAAAAGTGGGTTTGTTGGTTTCCTGTAAGCAGCTTTGTTTATTATTCTAATAGCTCTCTTCTGAAGCGTAAAGACTGGATATGTTTGTTTTATATGCATTTCCCCATACTTCAGTACAATATGTCATGTATGGGAGTATTAATGAATGATACAAAGTATATAGTGTGGGTTAATTCAGCAAATATTTCACTTAGTATTGCGATTGATTTGGATATTTTACCTTTAATATAATTAATATGTGACTTCCAACACAGTTTATTATCAATTATTACTCCAAGAAATTTAATTTCAGATCCTTTGAATCTTTACACCATTTACACTGAGTTTAGGTACTGAGTTGTTGTGATGGTTGTTAAAAATTATAAATTTTGTCTTGACTTAAATTGAGTGTTAATTTGTTTGAATCAAACCACAGTTTAACTTTCCTAATTCCTTTCCGAGTGTATCCAAAAGTTGTTCCAAATTGCTTCCACTGCATAAATTAGTGTCATCTGCAAACAATATTAAATCCATTTTTTCCGAAACTTTACATATATCATTTATATACATATTGAAAAACAATGGCCCCAAAACTGAACCCTGTGGGACTCTGCAAGTAACCTTCAGTAACTGAGTTTTTGCTACCAACACATACATACTGATATCTGTTCTTTAAGTAACTACATAACCAGGACAGTGCTACCCCCCCTAATACCATAATTTTGTAGTTTCTTTAACAATAATTTATGATCCATTGTATCAAATGCTTTTTTAAGATCCAGGAATACCCCCAACTGAATACTCTTTATTTTCAACAGCAGTTGATATTTTTTCTATAAATTCCATTAGAGCAAATGCAGTTGTCCTCTTGTGTCTGAACCCATATTGCTACTCGCACAATAAATTATTCTTCATTATAAAGTTGTCAATTCTCTCACAGAATATTTTTTCAAGTATCTTGGAAAATTGCGGCAATAGTGAAATGGGTCTATAGTTTACAAATTCCCCTCTGTCACCCGTCTTGTATATCGGAATTACTTTAGCTATTTTCATTGCACTGGGAAATACACCTGTTCGGAGAGACAGGTTACAAATATACATCAGTGGCTTCACTAAGCATTCAATGATAGTTTTGACTTAAAGCATGTCAATACCATCACAATCCGTAGATGTTTTACTTTTAAACGATTTAACAATTTCAATGACCTCTCTCTCGTCTGTGTTCTTTATGAAAATGGAGTCTTTTATAGCAATGTTTTTGCTTATTGTATCACCTGTAGGTGCTGTAATGGGTATTTCTAGAGCCAAATTAGGACCAGTGTTAACAAAAAAGTTATTAAATTCATCTGCAGATGAGACTGCATTGACACGGAGTCGGTTTTTTTTTTTTTTTTTTTTTTTGTTTTTAAGATTGGTTGGGTAGCTTGTATTTCTGTTTTTATTTCCAAGAATATTAAGTATTGTCCATGTATTTTTAATGTTATCTGTTTTTCTCCAGTTCTTGACTATAATAGCCTCTTTTACTACTTCTCATTATATATACAGTGATCCCTCGCTACTTCGCGCTTCACCTTTCGCGCCCTCAGTGCATCGCGGATTTTTCAAAAATATTCATCAAAAATTCAAAATTGAGAAATAATGGGCGGGCGCTAGCAGAAGGCAGGGAGACTACATTAGACCATCAGGTGTCAACACGGAGAGCCGCACAACTCTCTGTTCGCTGTTCTCGTGTTGGCTCGGCTCGGAAATCTCGCAAGCTGATTGGCCGAGACGTTTCACCCACCTCCTCTCCCTGCCGAGCACCCATGAAGGGAAGGAAGACCGCATTCATTGCTTTTTATCGCTCGTGTTACTTAGTCTCGCCGCGTGGAACTTTTTGCTGTTCTCTTGTGCCATTTTGTGCGAAATAGTCTTCCCGTCGAGCCACTACGCCGCCTCCTCCAGCTCTACCCGAAGCTGCCCTCAATGATCCTGCGCCTCTAGCACCTCACGATGAGGCGTCACCTGAGGAGCAGTAAAGCTCTCATTAACCTGTGCAGTAAATCATTTTCATCTTGAGTTACGTATCTTATTATAAGCATAAAAGAGTTCTAAAAACATATTTATGTACACTTTGTTTACATCTACATATGTATGTACACGTACACACACACACACACACACACACACACACACACGTGTGTGTGTACGTGTATGAGAGAGAGAAAGTGAGAGAATGAACGTACGTATTATTTATGGATGACGTCATTAGGGGTGACGCTACTTGGCGGTTTTTCACTTTTCGCGGTCGGTTCTGGAACCCATTAACCGCGATAAGTGAGGGATCACTGTACAGGGATGTGATTTTTCCGCTAATTCACGGAATTCCGCTTTTTTTAATCTTCCAAAATAAAAAAAAAAAATTGCGATTTTTTTATTTTCAGTAAGCAAAATCCGATTTCGTGTATACCGGATTCCGACTTTTAGTAATTCCCTAACCGTAATGAAACAACACACCTGATTGGCTGATCGTCCTTGCAGTGACCAATGAACGCGGCTGTTTCTTAGCTTAAAGGCAATCCTTTGTTTTCCTCGCTCTCGCATAGCTGACTTGACTTGCATTGCAGTGATGTCGGTGATTGAACGTAAAGATGCTCCGAGAATTAAAGAAATTGACAAGATCGTGAAAAACAAATTTCATTGGGATTGGCTAGAAAGAGAGATTGCAGCGGATGTTGGGAAGAAAACTGTGATAAATCTAGCGATTTTATACGGAAAATCGACCATGCCGGGAAGGCGATATGCACGTGGTGTCACGACACGATTGACTATGGTGGAAGAGGATTTAAGTCTCGAGAGTCATGCTAGGAGCAAAAAACATGTACAAGAGGTCAAATCGAGGTCCACTAATTATTCAATTGCTGGAACTTTCGGTGTTCAGAAAAAACCATCGAAACCATACGGCCTCCACCCTTTAACGACACAAAGTGATCTGAAATGAATGCTGAAATTATAAAAAGTAATGGTATGTTGGAATTTTATTTCTATTATGGAATAGATAAAATTAACTGATTTTGATTTGATCAAGTGTTAAAGCATGTGATGGATAATGCTTGTTGGAATATTTTAGGAATGCTATCTTCTTGGAACATAAGTCAATATTATACAGTAATAAGTGGCATTCAGCTGTTTGTTTTATGTCATTTAAGCACAGTTCTGGTACTTCAAAATCATAAAAACCCAGAATCTTCGGGGGGCTTCGTCCCGCAGCGCACGGTCCTCTGTAGCGGAGGGGGGGGGGGGAGGGGAGAGTTGTTATCCTCTACATTGCAGGTATTTTAGTATAATTTTTATTGCACTGTAGGTTATTTTTTCTTGTAAAAGAAAAAAAAAAAGCCACACATTTTTTACGTGGCATGCTTCTTTGTGTGTGGAGGGCTTGTTTGTTCATTCATTCATTCATGAATGAATAAACAACCCCCCACACACATACACACACACACACAGCCCTGAGTGTCACCTTTCATTAGAGCCCAAGATCAAGCTTCTATATTGAATCATTCAAAAGTTATAGACGTTTTTCCAAACTGTGCCATTTGGCACAATTGGGCACAGTTCAAAAACGCCTGGGAACAACCTGAGAAAAAAGCTGTGTAATATATTCATTTTTTGTGGTATTGTTACAAAATTTTGACCTCAGCTGGATAACACTTGGTTCTACATTTCTGTTGCATTTTCCAGCCAGTATCTGACAGCTGTGTGTTATTTGCAAGCATTTGTATCTAAAAAAAACACCCAGGCGAACTTTATTTTCTTCAAGTTCAGTATGTTTAGATGACTGTTACTCAGTGGCAGGAGCACTTAGAGAGATTATGACTGTTTTGCCAAAAAATTCAAAGTGTTTTCTTTTAAATGAGACCAACCCCATGAAGATGCTGCAGAGGGTTGAAGAACAGCTTTTGATTTACTTTGGGTACGTTATTTTTAGGCGTTTTTGGGGAAATTGACCAGAGTGCAAGGGGTTAAAAGAACTGATTGCATTTTGTGATTTGTATCTGAAAGATTTTAAAGGTTTTTTTCCTGTATTGGCCCCTGTGCGGCCATGGATAAGTGCAAAGATTGGCAAATGGTCACTTACAGTGGGGCAAAAAAGTATTTAGTCAGCCACCAATTGTGCAAGTTCTTCCACTTAAAAGATGAGAGAGGTCTCGAATTTTCATCATAGGTATACCTCAACTATGAGAGACAAAATGAGAAAAAAAAAAATCCAGAAAATCACATTGCCTGATGTTTAAAGAATTTATTTGCAAATTATGGTGGAAAATAAGTATTTGGTCAATAACAAAAGTTCATCTCAGTACTTTGTTATATACCCTTTGTTGGCAATGACAGAGGTCAAACGTTTTCTGTAAGTCTTCACTAGGTTTTCACACACTGTTGCTGGTATTTTGGCCAATTCCTCCATGCAGATCTCCTCTAGAGCAGTGATGTTGTGGGGCTGTCGCTGGGCAACACAGACTTTCAACTCCCTCCAAAGATTTTCTACGGGGTTGAGATCTGGAGACTGGCTAGGCCACTCCAGGACCTTGAAATGCTTCTTACGAAGCCACTCCTTCGTTGCCCGGGCAGTGTGTTTGGGATCATTGTCATGCTGAAAGACCCAGCCACGTTTCAACTTTAATGCCCTTGCTGATGGAAGGAGGTTTTCACTCAAAATCTCACGATGCATGGCCCCATTCATTCTTTCTTTTACACGAATCAGTCGTCCTGGTCCCTTTGCAGAAAAACAGCCCCAAAGCATGATGTTTCCACCCTCATGCTTCACAGTAGGTATGGTGTTCTTTGGATGCAACTCAGCATTCTTTCTCCTCCAAACACGACAAGTTGAGTTTTTACCAAAAAGTTCTATTTTGGTTTCATCTGACCATATGACATTCTCCCAATCCTCTTCTGGATCATCCAAATGCTCTCTAGCAAACTTCAGATGGGCCAGGACATGTACTGGCTTAAGCAGGGGGACACGTCTGGCACTGCGGGATTTGAGTCCCTGGCGGCGTAGTGCGTTACTGATGGTAGCTTTTGTTACTTTGGTCCCAGCTCTCTGCAGGTCATTCACTAGGTCCCCCCGTGTGGTTCTGGGATTTTTGCTCACTGTTCTTGTGATCATTTTGACCCCACGGGGTGAGATCTTTCATGGAGCCCCAGATCGAGGGAGATTATCAGTGGTCTTGTATGTCTTCCATTTTCTAATAATTGCTCCCACAGTTGATTTCTTCACACCAAGCTGCTTACCTATTGCAGATTCAGTCTTCCCAGCCTGGTGCAGGTGTACAGATTTGTTTCTGGTGTCCTTTGACAGCTCTTTGGCCTTGGCCATAGTGGAGTTTGGAGTCTTGACTGTTTGAGGTTGTGGACAGGTGTCTTTTATACTGATAACGAGTTCAAACAGGTGCCAGTAATACAGGTAACGAGTGGAGGAGAGAGGAGCCTCTTAAAGAAGTTGTTACAGGTCTGTGAGAGCCAGAAATCTTGCTTGTTTGTAGGTGACCAAATACTTATTTTCCACCATAATTTGCAAATAAATTCTTTAAAACATCAGACAATGTGATTTTCTGGCTTTTTTTTTCTCATTTTGTCTCTCATAGTTGAGGTATACCTATGATGAAAATTGGAGACCTCTCTCATCTTTTAAGAGGGAGAACTTGCACAGTTGGTGGCTGACTAAATACTTTTTTGCCCCACTGTAATTCATTTATCAATAATCCACTTTCTATTTTCTTATCAATAATATTAACAAACAGGTTGTCAATAAGTGTAGCAGTGTGGACTGTGATTCTACTGGGATGTGTTATTGTGGGATATAGGCTCATACATAAAATTCATGAACTCTGTAATTACATTTTGTTGAAATGGATTTAGTAAATCAATATTGAAGTCGCCACAGATTACAACCATTTTCTTATTAGTTATATTATTGTACAGCTCGACTAACTTATCTCTGACTGTCTCAACACAAGTTCCCGGCATTCTATATATACAACTTATAATTAGATTTTTTGTTTTATCTTGGTCAATCTCAACAGTAACACATTCCAGAATCCCTGGTAGTGCAAAGGACATTCCATTTACAAGTTTACACCTATACAGGTCATCAATATACAGTTCAACACCACCACCTTTTTTTTTTTTTCCAGATCTATTAATATAAAACATCTGCTATCCCTCTATTGCCATCAGAGAAGCCTGCTCTTCATTGAGCCAAGTTTCAGACTGTGATAGCTGTAACTTTTCTGTCTAGCTGTTTTAAATAGTCCTGAATCTGTGGAAAGTTTTTAAGACTTCTGCTGTTGAAGTGTATTATTGATGGTTTACCATCTAATTGCAGTTGACTTTTGAATTACTTTTCAGTGTAATATTCATAGTGATTATGAATATTATTGAAAAAGTGGTTATCAGGATCAATATCATTCTCCCATCTGTTGTAGTTTATGTTCAGCATAATGGCATATTTTCAGAGTGAATTTCCTCACTCTGTGTCAAATGACTTCCTCCAACTGGGGATGATTGATGTCCACTGAAGTCAGTCATAAGTTGTTTTTTTTTGTTTGTTTGTTTTGTAACTTTGATTTTTATTCATTTTTCATCATACATATTACATTCAGATCACAGTCTCTATATTTAAAAAAAAGGAGCTAGAGAAAGAAAAAAAAAAAAGGGGGGGGGGACAAATGTTGGAGCATCAAGTTTTTAGTTTCCATCTCTTAATTCTTCTGGTTTTTCAGTGTCTTTGGTTATTCTTTCAATTTCTGTCTAGTTGTTGCACTTTGTAGTGTGTCCATTTCCACCATTTTTTTTTTCATATTGTCCTTCTTGCATTCTTTGTCGATATGTTAGTTTTTCCATTAAACGTATATCCTCAACAATGTCAGTCCATTGCTCTTGGTCAGGAAGAACTTCTGATCGCCATTTTCTTGTGATTGTTTTTTTACATGCAGTCAGCAAGATTTTAACTAGATATCTGTCCTCAGCCTGTATTACATTGTCTCTTTTAAGATCACATAAATACATCAAGTTACAGTTCATTGGTATATTATATCCTAATATCCTCTGTATTGTCACATGTATAGATTTCCAGAATGATGAGATTTTGCAGCTTTTCCAAAACATATGTGAGTGGTCTGCATTTTGAGCCCCACAGCCCCTCCAGCATATAGATTGGGTATTTGTATATTTTCTTTGAATCTGTGATGTAATGAAATAGCGAATCAGGTTTTTCCATCCAAATTCCCCCCATGTCCTTGAACTTGATGTGTGTTGTGTTTTCCATATTTCTTGCCAGTTTTCTTCTGTTATGTTTAAATTTAGCTCTTTCTCCCATTTCTCCTTTATATAGTTACTTGAATGTTTGTTTGCCGTAAGTTTCTGATATAGCTTTGAAATAATTCTTATTTCCTGCATACGAGCTTAAAATGAATTGTATAATCTCGCTCACATCTGTGTGGAGGTTATGCCTAATCTTCCTCATATAATAATCTCTCATCTGCAGATATCTAAAGAATTCAGATTTTTCTAGTTTAAATTTTCTTCTGATGTTTACAAAACTCCTGAAATCATTTTTTCCCCGATATTGCCCCATGCTGTGATTCCCTTGTTCACCAGATTTTTGTATCCCCTATCTTGCTTTGCCGGTTCAAACTGACTGTCAGATGCTACCCATTTCAATAGTTTTATGTCCTCCTTTATATTATACTTTTGTACTATTTTATACCACAGTTCCAAAGTAAATTTAGTGATTGGGTCTATTTGTTTGATTTGCTTATATGCATCCTTATCTCCTCTTATGCTTTGTACTGGGAGTCCCTCAATTTCCTTTTCCATTTCTTTCCATTTTGCCTCATATCCTCCGTCACACCAACATATGATATATCTTATTTGTGCTGAGTAGTAATATTCCTTTAGACTCGGTAGACCCATGCCTCCTTTCTCTTTTGGTAATTGGAGAGTTTTATATTTCACTCTTGGCTTTTTACCTCCCCAAACAAATCTCGATATCATCCTGTCCCACTTTGAGAACTGGGCACCAGGAATCTCTGTTGGTAGAGCCTGGAAGAGGTAAAGCAGTCTAGGTTATATGCTGATTTTGACTGTCTTAATTTTTGAATTCAGATCCATATTTAAGATTGACCATCTATCAATATCTTTTTTTTATTTCTTGTTCCAACCTATCATAGTTTGCTTTATAGATTTTGCTTAAATCTTTAGGTATGTTCACTCCAAGGTATTTTATTTCTTTTTGTTTCCAGTTTAGTTTGATCTTATCAGTTATCTGGTTTAAAGGGTTATAGTGGAATGTCAGTATTTGTGTTTTTGTTATGTTTATCTTGTATCCTGATAATTTTCCAAAATTTTCTATCAAGTTCATCATTTCCATTATTGATTCATCTGGTTGTTCAAGGTAAACTATAATATCGTCTGCAAATAGCCCAATCTTGTGTTCCGCTCCCTTTATTGTTACACCTTTTAATTTCTTATTTTGTCGCTTGAGCCAGTGGCTCTATGAACAGAGCAAACAAGGTGGGCGATAGGCAGCATCCCTGCCTAGTTGATCTTTGTATATTTACTTTGTCTGTTAAGCTACCGTTTATCTTGATTCTTGCCACAGGTTTTTGATACATTGTCTTTATGCATTGCACTGATTTTTCGTTAAATCCAAAGCGTTCCAGCACATTATATAGGAACATCCAGTTAACCCTATCAAATGCTTTTTCTGCGTCTAAACTCATTATTACTGCGCTTTTCTTTTCCATCCATCCATCCATCTTCTACCGCTTAATCCTTTCGGGTCGTGGGGGGGCTGGAGCCTATCCCAGCATCTTTGGGCGAGAGGCAGGGTACACCCTGGACAGATCGCCAGTCCATCGCAGGGCCAACACAGAGAGACAGACAACCATTCACTCTCGCATCCATACCTAAGGACAATTTAGAATCCCCAGTTTTGATGCCAATTAACCTAACTTGCATGTTTTTGGCGTGTGGGAGGAAACCGGAGTGCCCGGAGTAAACCCACGCAGACACGGGGAGAACATGCAAATTCCACACAGAAGGGTCACCGATGGTCTGGGGGTGGGATCGAACCCACGATGGTCAAGGGTGGAATCGATCCCATGACCTTCTTGCTGTGCTGCCACTGTGCTAACCACTGCGCCACCATGCTGCCCCGCGCTTTTCTTTTCTTTATGTAATACATAATGTTCTCCTGATATTGTCATGTGTTTGGCGTCCCTCTATGAAACCAGTTTGATCATCCTTTATCAATTCCGTCAAGAATGTCTTTATTCGTTTACAGATAATTGTTGTATATATTTTATAATCCACATTTAATAAAGAGATTGGCCTATAGTTTCTGCATTGTTCCCTATCTTTCCCTGGCTTTAAAATAACTGAAATAATGGCTTCGTTCCATGATGGAGGTATTTTGTTGTTGTTTAATGTCCAATTAAATGACTTTAGGTGCTGTGGCGTGAGTTCTTCTATAAACAGTTTATAAAATTCAGAGGGGTATCCATCACTACCTGGTGATTTACCGTTTTTAAGTGACTTAATCACATCTTTAATCTCTTGTGTTGTTATTTCTGCTGTTAGCTTTTCATTTTGTTGGTTTCCTATTGATGGCAAGTCTAATGTGCATAGAAATTTTTTAATATCCTTAACATTTGTCTCTTCAGGTTGCGAGTATAGTTCTTGATAGAATTTATGGAATATTTCTTCGATGTTTTCTGGGTTAACTGTGGTTTTATTTGTGATGGGGTCCTTAATCTTATATACATTATTCACTGTTTGTTGTTTTCTTAACCGTTTTGCCAGCAGTTTTGTGGCCTTTGGCCCTGTTTCATAATATTTTTGTTTTAAATATCTATTTTTCCTTTCGATTTCATCTATTTGTATTTCTTTTATCTTTATTTTTTCTTCCTTAATTTCTTGATATATTTTTGGGTCATTTGTGCTTTGATGTTTACGTTCTAATTCCCTCAGTCTCTCACATCTTTGTTCATATGATTCCAGTTTAGACTTTTTTGCTTTTCCTGATTCAACAATTAATTTACCTCTTAACACGGCTTTTAGTGCGTCCCATAGTATTGTTGGGTCCACTTCTCCATTATCATTCTCCTCGATATACTCATTTATGTTTACCTTTATTCTTTCTTTCATTTTCTCATCATTTAATAGTCCTACATTAAGTTTCCATGTTGTTTGGGTTTTTTTTTTTTTAAAGTACATTGACTTTGTATGTCACAAAAGAACTGTTCTTGCCATGTGTGTGGATATGGGTTATTGTAGTCTCTTAATTTTCTTAATCAGTGTTCATCTATATTTATTTAAGTCAGTGAGATCTCTTGTTAATTTTCCTGTGTGGCTGCCATGTTTAACTCGGACAGAAGTGTCAGTAATGCACACACACACACTGACTCTAATTTTCCCTCATTTTGATCAGCAACAAGCTGAAAAATATATACTGTGCTGGCTGGGAAGTTGGGCACATGAATAAATAACAGCTGGAAATTTTAGTCTGAAATTGTGCTCAGCGAGTTGTCTTCAACTCATTCTGTTACTGCTTTCTGTTCTTGTTTGATTGAAAACAGTCTCTGAAAGATGTACCCATTGATGTGCTGCAGGGTTTCCCACAGGACCAGATGAGGCTCTGGCCCATGCAGGCCCGTAGCAATGGAACCAAACGACCTGCCATGCTCGACTACGAGGCTGACTGCAACAAGTCGGTAAGTGTTACACCCATTATGGGTTTTTTTGTTTTGTTTCTCATGCTATTGAGTTTTACATTAAAAAAGTCCACATTCCTGGTGATATTTCACTACCACAGTGTGTCTCACCTGGGGAAGGGGGCGGGGTGCTTTGGCTTGTGCAAAATGGTGAATGACTGTCATTCTTTAGGTGGACAGGATAGTTTTGGCAACATGGCGATCAGCCAAAGTGAACCATCAGAAGAATTGACAGAAGGTGCTGATTTTGGCTTGCCAGTCTGAAACCAGATTTTTTTTGTCATTTGTCAGGATATGTACAGAGCATTTCATTGGAGCACTGTCTTCATCGTACCAGATGTGCCCAGTACACAAATATGAAGATTTGCACTTTGAAAAAAATGTCATTTTTTTCTTAAAATTACTTAACATATTTTGGATTTTTTTTTTTTTCCTTCTTCTTCTTATCCCTGCCCATTGAAGACCAAAGGGGGATTATGTCATGGATCAGTCTGTTGGTCCCACTTTTGTGAAATGAGCTCCTACAGTTTTGTTCCAGTTGTTTTGAAACCTGATACCAGGGTTTGATGTACACTGATGTGCATATTGCAATTTGGCTCCCATTGGGTTATTTTTGTGGGAGTTTGGGGGCAAAAGATCAAATGCCAAAGTTGGAACTTCCTATACCCTTTTACTAAAGAGCGAGCAAAGCTAGGGTCACCAAACTTGGCACACAGGTTAATCCCAAGACCCTGACCTCTGAGTATGGGTTTGGGGTCAGAGGTCAAATTTAAAATCCTATTTTTACTATTACTGTAGAACAAGTAAAGCGAGGGTCACTAAACTTGCTATACAGGTTCACTTTGGTACCCTGTCCTACAGCTATGGGTTATATACAGCTGATATTCCTGGATAATAGGCTTGTCATAATTTGGTTCTGCCCCAATAATTATATGGAAAAAGTTAAACTGCTGTCCTTCAGTGACATATTGGGATCGTCAAAGAAAACAGAGGTGGGGCATATTGCACTCACCTCAGAGGGCTCTTGGTATGGTAGACTGGAATTGTCATTTATTATTCATCTTTGAGGCACAGCTGTCAGTAACAAAGACTGGGGGCAACTCGATTTCCCTAGTCTCTTAAATTTTCAACTTTTCCCACCCGGTCTTGTAAATTTATAGGGTTTTTTTTTCCCCCCTTGCTTCTTGTGAATTTGCACCCCCCCCCCCCCCCCCAAAAAAAAAATCACTCAGGTTTGCATCTTTCCCCGCACCTTGTAAATTTTCAGCATTTTTGATAAAATTTGCAACTTTTCACCACTTTTAAATGTGCCTCTGTGTGTTGTATAAGATTTTTAAAATGAAGGCCGGACCCCTGGTTTTATTAATTACCATCTTGTTGGCCCTCAATGAAATTAAGTCTGACACCCCTGATTTAAGGTATACTGTTTCTTTGTGTCATTTCTCTATTTTTACAGTTACGGGGTGTGTCGAGTAGTTCAGTAGTTGTTAACAGGAAGAATGGATCATAGTGGGGTTTTTTTCTTTCACCCTTATTGTCATTCAACTGTACAACCAATCATGTACAGTAGAACGAGATTGTGCTTTACCTATCTACAGTGTTAATCACACACACCCCAGTGCAGAATCAAGAGGGCCGCTGCCATGCAAGGCGCCGCCACAGATTTCCCTCCTCCATTCCGTTATTGCTGAGCACCAAGCTGGACGGCAGGAAATTCCACTTTTATATGGTCTTTGGCATGACCCGGCCGGGATTTGAACCCCTGCCTCCCGGGTGTGGGGCGGATGCTCTACCAACTGAGCCACCACTCGGGTGTGTTATTTTTTGTAGCTACACCTTCTTCTGATGAAACTCTCTTTAGATGCCAGTTTATTCAACAAGTTATTAACACTTGTAGGGATCTCCCCTGAGTTGTCATTGTACCTCAGTTTCCGGTTGTGCAACACTGTAGCTCAATTGTTGAGCATGCATGCATCTTACTTTCATGTCAGGTCACACTGGTTAATACGCTCTATAGTTCTGCTAGTGTTGAAGACTTGTCTGGGTCACATTACCTAGTGTTGTCCTGCTCACAGTTGGATAAGAAATTAAATGTCATTGAAGACTTTTCAAAAAAAAAAAAAAAGTGTTTATTTTCTTGACAAAAATTATTATAGTTGTGAAATGACTATTAGCTCATTCCAGCAAAGCCGAAAGGAGCTGATGCGATGACGTGGCATCCATCGTCCATACGTAGGTACATCCACATTTCATGGGAATCGCTACTCCTCCCAAGCATTTGCCCTGATGCTCAACAAACTCACTCACAATAATTCTCACATGGATCTACATCCAAATTGTGCTCAGTGTTATTGTCGAAGGTCAGGAGATCTGGCGCCTCATGTATAAAGGATTGCACAGCTTTCTTACTGAAAGATGGCGTGCTCACAAATTCTGAAAAGTACGTGCATACAGAAATTTTCAGATGTATTAAACTATGTGCATGCCAGATTCTCTGCTCCTTATCTTTAAATATTCCAGCTCACCTTGAAAACCGACGCAGGCACATGATCTCTTTACTCCACCTCGGTTTGTCCCACTAATGACTATGTAAATGACTAAAAACGCCCCTTCTGTCACTCTTCTGTCCAATGAAGGTCAATCCTGCGGGAAAGCACAACATAAAAAATTAATAACTTAATAGAGTGTGACGCTGAGGTGTTGATAACGGAGGTGGTCAGAAAAAAATATTTTATGTTCTGACCCTCCAGAATCAACAATAAACCTAAGTTTACCGATTGGACCAGTGTTACAATGGGATTTATGCCTCCTTAACACAGGGGTGAAGATCATTGAGAGATCGCCACTTCTTGATCTATCAATGAGCTGAAGTGAGCTCCACAGTTGCCACGGTCTCCTCAAAGTTTTGACTCAGTCCAGAACACATGGACCTCTCAAACAATCCCGAAGAGTTAAAAAAAAAAAAAAAAAACTGGCCCAATCTCGAAACGATCTTGGTGCTGTGTAAAAGGCAGCCGTGCTCAGACTCCCATAGTGACTGAAATAAGGTAAAATAAAATGTTCTGGCATTAAAGTTAAAGTCAAGGCGGATCACTGCTCCGACAGAGCGTTGCAGGGGGTGACTGCTGGAGCTGGTGCTGACGCACACAGGGAAGAAAATGCTGAGAGAGAAAGCCCTCTGCAGTCCACACACGAGGGACAGACAGTGTGATATTAGCAAGAAAAATAGGTTAAGTAAATAAGCACCATTGAGTACCACTCTAATCTTACAGCTGAATTTATAAAGACTAGTTTCAAACCAAATCTGTCAGTGTCACTGCCACAATCCAAATTACACATGATAACCAGGTGGAACACAAGGAGTTGCACAATATAAAAGCCTTTTATTTCCAGATTGTAATCTCCAGATATTTTAGACATCTCTTCACACTGATACAGCTGTGTGCAAATGTCTTCGCTGCAGTTGCAGGCCTTCACCCATGGCACAGGGAGGAGAATTTTCCACGGATCCGCGGAATTCCGCGGATCATGTCTAGGGTCATTCTTGTGAATCGTCTAAATTCGAGTAGAAAATTTTAGGGGGGGGGGGTGAGGTATGTTATGACCGGCGAGTCGTATTTTCGATCGGCTGCTAAAATCTACCGCACAGAACGCGCTACCCAGCGAGATCAGTAATGTAATGTAACAAGGCCACTGATTGGCTGATACTTATTGAAGCAACCAATCGGCGATTTTGTAAGATTTCCTTTGCCATATCCAACACGTGGAGCGAAATGTAAATGGCGGACAGTTCAGACAACGGTTCAGACAGTTCGGATAGTTGTCAACTTCAAAAATGCAGCAATTGCCTACAGGCATGTAAAGGAAGAAAAAAGGAAAGAGAAGGAAATGAAACAAAGGAACTCAATCTTCAACATGATTCTGTGGCAAGCAAGGCAGCCATGAAAAAGAACAGAGAAGCTGCAGCTAAGCAGGCACTGCTTGCCCACAGAATATCAGAGAAGAGGAAGGCTACAGAACGGCTCCTGGCTTTGGTAGCCAAGAAGAAGAAATTGCACAATTAGATGTGAAGAATACATTGACTTGTACATAAGTTCATAGAGTAGTAGCACAGGCATGTAAATATGGAAGTGACATTTTCTATTTCTCTATCAAGTGTGACACTGAATCAAAACAGTATTGAACATGATTACGCATGTGATGCAGCAGCAGATTAAAAAGGTAAACTATAAATGCATTTGTACTTATTTCTAACTTTAAATATAAGACCACATTTGAGCATTCTAAAACACCAGATTTTGTTAGCTTCTGGGGGGTGTTGCCCCCCAAGACCCCCCCCCCCCCAAGGCTCCGCCTTGGATCCAGCTTGGGGGCCTACTTCCCCCAAGACCCCTGGCTTAGTTTCCTCTTTTTTTCCCAAACCCCATTCTCATCCCTGCATGGCAGTTCATTAGATACGTTTAGTGAGATCAGGTTGCCCATAGCCTGTCCTCTGCATGTATTGCACTGGAGCCGGGGCTCAAAAGTGCATTTTGCTGACCCCTCCCAGGTGAGATGGACCTGTGCGTGTTGCCTCGTGAGTATAGTCTAGTCGCTAGCTAATTTTATTATCTCGGATGTCACATTCGTCATCAGAAAGTGCAAAATTTGAACCAAGTCCATATGACAGAGGTAAGGCTGTCAATTTTTCCCCCACGGATCGTCACCTTATCGGGGGGGGGGGGGGGGATGTGTGCTCGAGTGATCCCAGGAGCTGTGTTGTCGGGGTCACCCAAGATAAACTGGTCCTGGGTGAAGGGACAGACTAAGAGCGATCCAAAAGACTCGTGATGAATGCTACAACAAGGATTCAGTGTACCCCACCCAGTATGGGGTTACCGATACCTTGCCCTGGAGCCAGGCCTGGGGGAGGGTTTCAATGGCAAGTGTCTGGTGGCCGGGTTTCCACCCATGGGACCCGGCCGGGCTCAGCCCGAAGGAGTTGCATGGGTCCGCCCTCCAGTGGAGTTGCATGGGTCCGCCCTCCAGTGGGCTCACCACCTGCAGGAGGGATCATGGGGGTCCGGTGCTATGTGGATTAGTTGGCGGTCAAAGGCAGAGACCTTGGCAGTCTTATCCCAAGCTTTCTAAACTGGCTTTTGGTACGTGGAATGTCACCTCTCTGGTGGAGAAGGAGCCTGAGCTGGTGTACGAGGTTGAGAGATACCGGCTAGATATAGTCGGCCTCATCTCAACACACAGCCCTGGTTCTGGAACCAGTCTCCTGGAGAGGGACTAGAGCTTGACCTTCTCTGGAGTTGCCCCAGGTGAGAGGCGATGAGCAGGGGTGGGTATTCTTGTATCCCCCCACCTTGCTGCCTCTATATTGGAGTTCTTCCCGGTGGACGAAAGGGTTGCTTCCCTGCACCTTCAGGTTGGGAAACGGGTCCTGACCATCATTTGTACCTATTCACCAAATGATGTTTCAGAGTACCCACTCTTCTTGGAGTCTCTGACTGGGGTGCTGGAGGGTGCTCTTCTTGGAGACTCCATTGTCCTACTGGCGGACTTCAATGCGCACGTGGGCAACGACAGTGAAACCTGAAGGGGGTGATTGGGAGGAACGGCCTGCCCGATCTGAACCCGAGTGGTGTTCAGTTATTGGACTTCTGTGCTAACCACAGTTTGTCCATAACGAACACCATGTTCAAGCATAAGGGTGTCCATTTGTGCACCTGGCACCAGGACACCCTAGGTCGCAGGTCGATGATTGATTTTGTTATCGTGTCATCAGACCTGCGACCGTATGTCTTGGACACTTGGGTAAAGAGAGGCGCAGAGCTGTCAACTGATCACCACCTGGTGGTGAATTGGATCCGATGGCAGGGGAGGATGCCATTCAGACCTTGTAGACCCAAACGTATAGTGAGGGTGTGCTGTGAACGTCTGGCTGAGGTTCCTGTCCAGGAGGTCTTCAACTCCCACCTCCGGAAGAACTTCAGCCACATTCTGAGAGAGTCTGGCGACATGGGAGTCCGAATGGGCCATGTTCTCCACCTCTATTGTTGAAGCGGTGGCCCAGAGTTGTGGCCGCAAGGTGGTCGATGCGTCTCGTGATGGCAACCCCTGAACAAAGTGGTGGACACCAGTGGTGAGGGGGGCCATTAAGCTGAAGGAGGAGTCCTATCAGGCTTGGTTGGCTTGTGGGACTCGCGAAGCAGCTGAGGTGTACCGGCAGGCCAAGCAGAGTGCAGCTCGGGTGGTTGCTGAAGAAAAAACCCGGGTATGGGAGGAGTTCGGTGAGGCCATGGAACAAGACTTTCGGTCGGCCTCGAAGAGATTCTGGCAAACTGTCCGGCGTCTCAGGAGGGGGAAGCAGCTCCCTGTCCACACTGTATGGTGCGGATGGGACACTGTTGACTTCAACTGGGGATATCGTCGGGCGGTGGAAGGAATACTTTGAGGATCTCCTCAATCCCACTGATACGCCTTCCACAGAGGAAGCAGGGCTTGTGGATGAGGGGGATGACTCGCCTATCACAGGGGCTGAGGTCGCCAAGGTGGTTAAAAATCTCCTTGGTGGCCAGGCCCCGGGCGTGGACGAGAGTCGCCGTGAGTACCTCAAGGCCCTGGATGTTGTAGGGCTGTCATGGTTGACACGCCTCTGCAGCATTGTGTGGTGGTCGGGGGCAGTGCCTTTGGCATGGCAAACCGGGGTGGTGGTTCCTCTCTTCGAAAAAGGGGACCAGAGGGTGTGCTCCAACTTTAGAGGGATCACACTCCTCAGCCTCCCTGGGAAAGTCTATGCCAAGGTACTGGAGAGGAGAGTCCAGCTGTTGGTCGAACCTTGGATTCAGGAGGAGCAATGTGGTTTTCGTCCTGGCCGTGGTACATCGGACCAGCTGTGTACCCTCTCGAAAATTCTCGAGGGTTCGTGGGAGTTTGCCCAACCAGTTTACATGTGTTTTGTGGACTTGGAGAAGGAGTTCGACAGCGTCCCTCGTGGTTTTTTGTGTCGGGTGCTTTGGGAGTATGGGGTATCGGGCTTGTTGTTACGAGCTATTCGGTCTCTATACGACCATTGCGAGAGTTTGGTTCGTATTGCCAGCATTCGATTGGACTCATTCCCAGTGAGAGTTGGACTCTGCCAGGGCTGCCCTTTGTCACCAATTCTGTTCATAATTTTTATGGACAGGATTTCTAGGCACAGCCAGGGAACAGAGGGTGTCATGCTTGGTGACCACAGGATCTCATCTCTGTTGTTTGCAGATGATGTTGTCCTGCTGGCTTCATCCAGCAATGACCTACAGGTCTTATTGGGACGGTTTGCCGCTGAGTGTGAAGCGGCTGGGATGAGAATCAGCACCTCCAAGTCCGAGTCCATGGTCCTCAGCCGGAAAAAGGTGGATTGTCCTCTCTGGGTTGGGGAGAGGTTCCTGCCCCAAGTGGAGGAGTTTAAGTATCTTGGAGTCTTATTCACCAGTGAGGGGAGAATGGAGCAAGAGATTGACAGACGGATCGGAGCAGCATCTGCAGTGATGCGGACGTTGTACCGGTCCATTGTGGTGAAGAGGAAGCTCAGTTCTAAGGCAAAGCTGTCGATTTACCAGTCAATCTACGTTCCTACTCTCACCTATGGTCACGAGCTTTGGGTAATGACCGAAAGAACGAGATCGCGAATACAAGCGGCTGGAATGAGCTTTCTCCGTAGGATTGCTGGACTCACCCTCAGAGATGGGGTGAGGAGCTTAGTCATCTGGGAGAGGCTCAGAGTAGAACCGCTGCTCCTCCACATTGAAAGGAGTCAGTTGAGGTGGTATGGGCATCTGATTAGGATGCCTCCTGAACGCCTCCTACTTGAGGTGTTTCGGGCACATTCCACTGGGAGGAGACCCCGGGGCAGACCCAGGACTCGCTGGAGAGACTATGTCTCCCAGCTGGTCTGGGAACGCCTTGGTATCCTCTGTGAAGAGCTGGAGCAGGTGGCTGGGGAGAGGGAAGTGTGGGCTTCTCTGCTTGAACTGCTGCCTCCGCGACCTGGACCTCTGGAAAAGCGGTAGAAGATGGATGGATGGATGGACATTAAGCCTACAGAAACAGGATCCAGTTAACAGTGGCTCTGGTTATCTGAGGGAATTGGTAATTATTCATCATAGTTTCACTGCGCTCATTAAGCAGAGTTGAGAAGATAATGTAATAATATGTTTTTCAATCACTAATTCATAGACAAATCATTTTAACTGAAGTAGAAACATTATTTTCACACATTTTGTGAGTTTCAGCTGTTTTGTAGTTTGGCAGACTCACCTGATAGAATTCTGCGGAGAGCCTGCAACTTCTCACGGCAGGTCAAAACTTTGTGGCTCTGCCCGCAGATTCTCACATCACGTTTGTTTTCATACATCCCGCTATGTGCGTGAAAATCAGCATACACCGTGTTTTTGTGTGTATGCACCATTTATACATGAGGCCCCTGGGCATTAGGATTTCACAAAAAAAACATTACTCCTCCTAGGCCGCTGACCTTGACTTTAAAGAGGCACTCCCGTGGCTATACGAGGGGGGCTGAAAAGTTCATAGTGGTCAAATTTGACTAAATGTGGTTTATTTATCAACATGGTCTCCCCTTCGATCCATACACTTCCATCTGTGTTGCAGTGCTTGGATTCCTGCAGTTGAAAAATAAATAAGACATTTGGTCAAATTTGACCACGATGACACCCCCCCCCCCCCCCCCGGCATCTCAAGATTCAAGCCGGTTACAATGCATCATCTCTATTTTTTCCATAACGTAGATATTAGAAAAATGAGTTTCTGGATTTTATCCCAAAGAAACTGGAGCTGTTGCAGGTGCTTGTCAGCTTCAGGACATCAAAATCACAGAGGAAAAGAGTCTGGAGCACACTGTTAGATTCACAGTCTTTATTGGTGTTAAGACTAACAGACATACATCCTCCTCAGTCTTCTTAGGTCATAGATTTATTATTGATTTTAACATTTTATTTAATTTTTCGGGACATTGCATATTAATGACCACTTTAGATGTAAATATGCCTGATTGTAGCCAGAGCTTGTTTGCCGTATCCTTCAGAACTGTTCCAATTCACATGGCAAGGAGTGGAAGATTCCAATACATTTAAGTGCATAATATAATGATGTTTCTGACACTTAGTATCTTCTTCAGAGTCAGACACAGAAGTGTTGTTTAGGGTTTTTGCTGTAACATTTCTGCGTGGCAGCCTGCCACGCCAAAAACAGAGCTGCCACGCTAAGGACAAAAAAGAGCCGCACAAGAGCCAGTTAAACCATGGCAGCATGGTGATACAGTGGTTAGCATAGCTAGAAGGTTCCAGATTCCAGTCCCCAGGCTGGGAGGGGTAGGAACCTTCAGTGTTTCCTCTGGCTTGAAGATCCTGGCGTGGTGGCAACATATTTTTTCGGGGGCAGGTGGTCGTCAGAAAACACATGTCACTATTGTAAGTGGAATATGTTAATTTTATACTATTTATTTCTTCTTTTTTTAATTTTGCAAAGTAACTTGGCATGTGGAACTTGCCATTTGAAGTATTGTACAACCAAGGCTTGAATCTTGGAATATTTGGCCAGTTGAGGTCCCACCCAGACGTCCTGTGTTTGGACTTTTTACTGGTGTCATTCTTCCTCTGTTCTTACCTATCCTGGACCCTCTGCCTGAACACTTTACTCTCCTTGGCTCCTCTCTTCTGTGTCATTTTGCCCTCTCTGAGCCCTGTCTAATTCACGTTCTCTCTCTGTCTATGGTGGTATACAAACAGGTTAGAAAACACCAAGTGTTACGTTTTGTCCTGCAGGATTTTTTTGTCATGGTATACATAAATGACAAAAATGTGTATAGGCTTTCCTCTGGTAACATTTCCATGTGGTGGGCCGCCACCCTTAAAGTTATGCCACCACTCCAAGTAAATATAAATTTAAGAAAAAATATGAAGGAATGACGCTCCATAAGCACGCACACGGACAAGGAGTGTGGCCATCATCTGCGCGGAATTTGGAAGTGCCCTGCCCACATGTTCCACTCGGCAGGCAGAGTGTCTTGCTACTAGTGTTGCTGTCCAAGAGAAGCATAAGCTTATCAAAGTACTTTAAATGTGGAAAAAAATCAGAAGAGGTATGTAAGCAGTGGAGGCATTTATGGTGGTTTTAACCTGTTGGTAACGGGAACAATAAACGGTTGCTTAGCAAACAGGTAGGGTTAGACTTCATATGCAGCCGGCTTCATATCAGGGAAAGGCAAGGGGGACTGAATTGCTGAGGATTTATTTCATCAGCCACTCCATTAACTAAGTTCGTTCATTCATTCATCTTCTTCCGCTTAATCCTTTTCGGGTTGCGGGGGGGCTGGAGCCTATCCCAGCATCTTTGGGCGAGAGGCAGGGTACACCCTGGACAGATTGCCAGTCCATTGCAGGGCCAACACAGAGAGACAGACAACCATTCACTCTAACAGTCATACCTAAGGACAATTTAGAATCCCCAGTTTTGATGCCAATTAACCTAACTTGCATGTTTTTGGCATGTGGGAGGAAACCGAAGAAATCCCGGAGCAAAGTTATGTTCACTATTATATATATACCTGGCAAGTTGAGATGAACGAAATTCACGAAGTCAATGACTTTAATCCGTCAACAGCCTTCAGACAAACTTTTAACGTGTCAACATTTGGATTTCAGAATAAGGGATGTTTTTCCTGCTGTCTGGATAGTGAGGAGATTTCTAAACAAAAAACAAAACTATGTATACACACGTGGACAAAATTGTTGGTACCCCTCTGTTAATGAAAGAAAAACCCACAATGTTCACAGAAATAACTTGAATCTGACAAAAGTGGTTATAAATAAATTCTATGAAAATTAACCAGTGAAAATCAGACAGTGCTTTTGAATTGTGGTTCAACAGAGTTATTTTAAAAAACAAACTCATGAAACAGGCCTGGACAAAAATGATGGTACCCTTAACTTAATATTTTGTTGCACAACCTTTTGAGGCAATCACTGCAATCAAACGATTTCTGTAACTGTCAGTGAGACTTCTGCATCTCTCAGCAGGTGTTTTGGTCCACTCCTCATGAGCAAACTGCTCCAGTTGTCTCAGGTTTGAAGGGTGCCTTCTCCAGACGGCATGTTTCAGCTCCTCCTGAGCTCCTCCTCAGTGATAGATTCTTCACTTTAAACATTATTACTGCAGTTTTATAGTCAACCAGATCTTTCAACTTGAGAGCTTTTAATTTAAGAAAAAGTGGGTTTGTTGGTTCCCTGTAAGCAGCTTTGTTTATTGTTCTAATAGCTCTCTTCTGAAGCATAATGATTGGATATATATTTGTTTTATATGTATTTCCCCATACTTCAGTACAATATGTCATGTATGGGAGTATTAATGAATGATACAAAGTATATAGTGTGGGTTGATTCAGCAAATATTTCACTTTGTGTAGTATTGCGATTGATTTGGATATTTTACCTTTAATATAATATGTGACTTCCAACAGTTTATCAATTATTACTTCAATAAATTTAATTTCAGATACCCTTTCAATCTCTACACCATTTACACTGAGTTTAGATAGTGAGTTGTGATGGTTGTTAAAAATTATAAGTTTTGTCTTACTTAAATTGAGTGTTAATTTGTTTGAATCAAACCACAGTTTAAGCTTTCCTTATTCCTTTCCGAGTGTATCCAAAAGTTGTTCCAAATTGCTTCCACTGCATAATAAATTGGTGTCATCTGCAAACAATATTAAATCCATTTTTTCCAAAACTTTACATATATCATTTATATACATATTGAAAAACAGTGGCCCCAAAACTGAACCCTGTGGGACAAGCAAGCAAGTCCCCCTTGCCTTTCCCTGATATGAAGCCGGCTGCATATGAAGCCTAACCACACCTGTTTGCTAAGCAACCCTTTATTGTTCCCCTTACCAACGGGTTAAAACCATGATAAATGCCTCCACTGCTTACATGTCTTTTCTGCTTTTTGTCTGTGTTTAAAGTACTTTAATAAGCTAATGCTTCTCTCGGACAGCAACGCGAGCAAGACACTGCCTGCCGACTTGATGCTCACGTGGGCGGACGCTTCTGATCTCCTATGCGCGGATGACTGTCACGCGTGTTGTTTGTGTGTACGCTTGTGGAGCGTCATTCCTTAATTTATTTTTCTTAAATTTATATTTTCTCTTAGTGTGGCGGCATAAGTTCAAGGGTGGTGGCCCACCATGCAGAAATGTTACCAGAGGAGTCAGTGACCATGTGCTTCACTAGTAAAGAAGTGCACCATTCTGGTTTTACTTTTAATTAGAGCTGGGCAATAAATCAATTTTAAATCGGTATCCCAATACTTTTGTTTAAAAGATTTTTTTTTTTTTTAAATAAAAATTGAATCACTTCTTTCTCTCAAGAAAAAGATAAATGGAGAGAGGGAGAGAGAGTGGGGGGAGAGACAAAGCGAGAGAGAGCGAGAATAATTGATTGATTCAAGGAGCCTCCAGTGCTACACACCTCCCTCACCTGTGTCTTTCTCCAACACAAACCCATCCATCCATCCTCTACCGCTTTTCTGGAGGCCTGGGTCGCAGAGGCAGCAGTTCAAGCAGAGAAGCCCAGACTTCCCTCACCCCAGCCACCTGCTCCAGCCCTTCAGAGAGGATACCAAGGCGTTCCCAGACCAGTTGAGAGACATGGTCTCTCCACCATGTCCTGGGTCTGCCCCAGGGTCTCCTCCCAGTGGGATGTTCCCAGAACACCTAAAGTGGGAGGCGTCCAGGAGGCATCCTGATCAGATGCCCAAACCACCTCAACTGGCTCCTTTTCGATGTAGAGCAGCAGCGGTTTTACTCTGAGCCTCTCCCAGATGACTGGGTGAGTCCAGCAAGCCTATGGAGAAAGCTCATTTCAGCTGCTTGTATCTGCGATCTCATTCTTTTGGTCATTACCCAAAGCTCATGACCATAGGTGAGGGCAGGAACTTGGATTGACCGGTAAATCGACAGCTTTGCGTTGGAGCTCAGCTCTCTCTTCACTATGACCGACTGGTACAACATCAGCATCCCTGAAGATGCTGCTCCAATCAGTCTGTCAATCTCCCGCTCCATTCTCCCCTCATTCGTGAATAAGACCCTGAGATACTTAAACTCCTCCACTTGGGGCAGGAGCTTGTCCCCAACCCGGAGAGGACAATCCACCCTTTTTCATCTGAGCACCATGAACTCGGACTTGGAGGTGCTGACTCTCATCCCAGCTGCTTCACACTCAGGAGCAAACCGTCCCAGCAAGACATGTAGGTCATTGCTTGATGAAGCCAACAGGACGTCATCTGCAAACAGCAGAGATGAGTTCCTGTGGTCACCGAACATGACACCCTCCGTTCCTTGGCTGCACCTAGAAATCCTGTCCATAAAAATTATGAACAGGATCGGTGACAAAGGGCAGCCCTGACATAGTCCAACTCACTGAAAACGAGTCCGACTGAGTGTTGGCAATACGAACCAAACTCTCACAACGGTCATATAGAGACCGGATAGCTTGTAGCAACAAGCCCGATATCCCCTACTCCCAAAGCACCCCCCACTAAAAAACCACGAGGGACGCGATTGAATGCCTTTTCAAAGTCCACAAAACACATGTAGATTGGGTGGGCAAACTCCTATGAACCCTCGAGGATTCTTGAGAGGGTAAAGAGCTGGTCCGATGTGGCCCGGCCAAGACGAAAACCACATTGTTCCTTCTGAATCTGAGGTTTGACCAACAGCCACATTCTCCTCTCCAATACTCTGGCATAGACCTTCCCAGAGAGGCTGAGAAGTGTGATCCCCCTAAAGTTGGAACACACCTGCCGGTCCACCTTGTGGTGCCAGGTGCACATATGGACACCCTTAGGCTTGAACATGATGTTCGTTATGGACAAACTGTGATTGGCACAGAAGTTCAATAACTGAACATCACTTGAGTTCAGATTGGGCTGGCCGTTCTTCCCAGTCACCCCCTTCAGGTTTCACTGTCACTGCCCACGTGCGCATTGAAGTCCCCCAGTAGGACAATGGAGTCTCTGAGAGGAGCACCCTCCAGCACCCCAGTCAGAGACTCCAAAAAGTGGTGGGTACTCTGAACCATCATTTGGTGCATAGGTACAAATGATGGTCAGGACCAGTTTCCCAACCTGAAGGCGCAGGGAAACGACCCTTTTGTCCACTGGGGAAAACTCCAATGTAGAGGCAGCAAGATGGGGGAAAAACAAGAATACCCACCCCTGCTCGCCGCCTCTCATCTGAGGCAACTCCAGAGTAGGCTAAGCTCCAGCCCTTCTCCAGGAGTCTGGTTCCGTAACCAGAGCTGTGTGTTGAGGTGAGCCCGACTGTATCTAACCAGTATCTCTCAACCTCATGCACCAGCTCAGGCTCCTTCCCCACCAGAGAGGTGACATTCCACGTCCCAAAAGCCAGTTTAAGAAGCCGGGGATCAGACCGCCAAGGTCTCTGCCTTCGCCCGCCACCTGATCCACATAGTGCCGGACCCCCTGGTCCCTCCTGCAGGTGGTGAGTCCACTGGTGCGTGGTCCCATGTAGCTCCTTTGAGCTGAACCCGGCTGGATCCCATGGGCAGAAACCCGGCCACCATACGTTTGCCATTGAGCCCCTCCTCCAGGCCTGGCTCCAGGGCAAGGTGTCGGTAACCCCATACCAGGTGGGGTACACTGAATTCTTGTTGTAGCATTCATCATGAGTCTTTTGGATCGCTCTTAGTCTGGCCCTTCACCCAGGACCAGTTTATCTTGGGTGACCCCGACAACATATCTCCTGGGATCACTCGGGCACACAACCGCCCCCCCCCCCCCCCATGATAAGGTGACGATCCATGGGGGGAAAATTGACAGCCTTACCTCTGTCATATGGACTTGATTCAAGTTTTGCACTTTCTGATGACGAACAATTCAGAACTGGAGTCTGGAACGTGTTCGTTCACAAACTTAAAGTAACCTGAATTAGTGCAAAGGTTTTTCCATCGACTATAGAGAACTCAACACTTGCTGAATTATTTCAAAGTAAAAGCCCTTTATAGCCATTCAAGTAGAATGGTTGTTTCATTTATGTGCCTTTACTGTGAACCGCCGTCACCAGATACACAGTACATGTCTGAAAACTGCATAGCCAGCCAACAGTTTTTCTTACAAGTTGTAAAATAAAAAAAAAAAAAGTAAAAGATGTTCAAATGAAGGAAAAGCGAAGTGAAAGTGAGCCTTTTATGTTAAGGATGCTTTTAACTTTTTCTCTACAGGGTAACTGCAGTAAGGTGAGTTTGCACTTTGTGTGTTCAGTTTAAGGATAGAGGAATCCTTTAGTTTTAACAAGTTAATTTTATAAAAGGCTGGCACTTTATTCTAAATTTGTGGATCCATCTTCGATCAAAACTTTATTTAAAAGGTTTTGTTTGGTTTGTGCACTCACTGTGAGTTGAATGTGGCATGAAAAAATCCGGGACTTTTTAGGGGGAAGGCCATAACGCCCAGCCCTAGTTTCAATGGTTGTGAATGGTTTTGTGTTTCAGATGATCGACTTGAGTGACAATGAAAATCCCTGGACAATATTTTTGGAGACGGTGGATCCAGAGATGGCAGCCAGTGGGGCGACGTTACCCAAGTTTGATAAAGATCGTAAGTGATATACTCGAGCACAAAGCCAATCAAGCTGCGATTGCTGCTTCTTTGCTTCCCATATACACTACTCACAGAAATTATTTGGTTATATATTGTTATATTTGGCTTTTGGGTGAAATCTATGGAAAATGGTGGTGGTGTGGTCGGGTACCCTTGCAGGTCATCTATCACACAGACCACACTGATGTTAACTGTTTTGAATGGTCTGATGTGACAGTTGGTTGCCTCTCACCGACCTTAAATGTGCCTGGAGTTGAGTGGCATTCATCATCCAGTTCCGCAGATCACTGTTCACAATGAAGCGGTCATCAGCGTGGGATGTGGCCAAAGGACGTCCACTTCTATACCTTTTTGTGACTCTTCCAGTCTCTCTGTATCTCTGTTGCAACCTGCTGATGATGCTCTGTAACAGTCTAAGCTCAGTGGCCCCTTCCCTCTGAGAACATTCTGTTTGAAGCCTCACAATGGCGAGGTATTGTTGATCAATTGTGAGGTGTCTTGGTGTCATGATATCACAGTGTGAACAGAATCATGAAGGGGACTGTTTAAATATCAATTCTAATTGAACCAGAAAATTTATTGGTCGATTTGTGGATCAAACACATGTTGTGAATTTTGCAGTTAAGCACCTTGTTAGAGAACAAGTTAAGCAAAACGTACTTAAACATTGAACAGTTGGACATGAGCATTCAAAAGGTTAGAGAAGGTCAAATTAAGTTCACCTGTAAAGGTTATAGTGCATTTTAGGTGCATCCTGAAATTTCATCTGAAAGCCGAATATCCCTAACTTTTTGTGAGTAGTGTATATGTGTGTGACAAGGACTGTTCATGTAATGGTACTTACAAACAATGCTGAGCTAATCTGTTCTATCAGATTTAAGAAGCAGTGCTGTCACACCTTTACTTCTGTTCATTAAAGATTTTCCCTGACTCATTTCCCATGGACTGAGAGGAACCAAACTTGGCACAGTTTATTAGTCTTTCTTTACATAGGTACCACCAAGGGCCTCACACTTATCCCATCGCTTTATGCAGCTGTGGCGACCTCACCTGTAGAAGTCTGCAGGTTGGTCAGAAGCCATAAGTTGACCTCAGAAATCAGCGTGTCATCATCTTGGAAGTGCATCCTCCCCTTAAGCATCTTTCATCTCATCAAACGTCTCCCGTGGTGTGCAGCCTCTCAAGTACAGGAACCGGATGACCTCTCTGTATTCAACTGGCTCAATTATCACACCTTACTCCGCCTTAGCACCTGTAAAAGAGAAACTTAGGAGATCAGAGGCTGAGTCTCAGCCTCTTACAATAACTGGAAGTGGGTCAGGGGAAATCGTTAATGAACAGTCCTCATACTAATAATTTACTTGTAAGTCAGTCAATCGTTTTGTTTATGTTGACAGTATAATTTCTTATACTGTTTCACATTATGGCTAACGCTATAAAATATTTGCATAATAATGGGGGTTAGGTGTTTTTCCTTCAAAGGTGGTGTTACTCTGGATATTTTCATAATCTTTTTGTGTTGGCAGTAAGGTGGTTCTTAAAAAGTCTTGAAATGTCTTTGTGACAGGAGAACCTGCTACCCATGGGTTCAACTCAGCACAGACAGGTGTGTTTCAGGGAGCCAGCTGTCTTTAAAGAAACCAACCTACAGCTGAACAGAAACTACAACCTCCTACCACAATTTTAAACTTAAGTTCAGAATAGTATTAAACTGTCTTTTGTATTCAGTTTGGACTGCCTATAATTTTAAGTCATGTTGCTTAGGGATGGGAATTGAGAACCGGTTCCTGTTGGGAACCGGTTCAAAATTTTTTGTGCTCTCAGAATCCTACATCGCTGATATCAATTCCTCTTATCGATACTGTGGGTTTAAATATTTCCGTCTTTTTTTTTTTTTTTTTAACGGCATGCGTCATGACGTCACATGCTGCCGTTACCAAGCAATGCCTTGAATCTGTCGCTACCGCAGGATAATGGCAGAAGCGTATGTAAACACTGGCAGCATGGTGTGTGATAAACATGTTTTTTTAACCAAACGAAAAAGTGGAACTGAAACGCTATATCAGTGGCCGCCCGGACATTTTATGGCGTGAAGCCTTGGACGTTCTCCAGGGGATGCAACGGGAGGCAAAACTCATCATTCGCTGTGGGCGTCACATGAGGCGGACAGCCATGCTGCCTTCCTGGTGTGTACCCCTGTGGAATGAAGCGCTGCTGTGAAATTGTGTCCACCACCATGTAATTTATTTTATTTTTAATCATTTTAATTAGTCAAGTAGTGATAATGAATAAAGTTAAAGTCATCATATGTATTTTATTACATTACTTTTTGTGTCTTTGATTTTCAGATCATGACCAATCTGAAATATTTTTACTAAGAAGCAAACGGGTTAAATCAGGCCAGAATTGTATAATCAGGCTGCAGGTCTACACTTAAATTTTCGCTGATTTAAACTAATGGCTAATTTATATCTGTAGGTGACAGCCATGGGTAATATTCTCATTTTCAGACATTTTTTTATGTTTATTTATATGTATGTATATATATAATTGTGTGTTTGTGTATAGATGTATATATGTATGTGTGTGTGTGTGTGTATGTGTATACTGTATATGTATATATATATATATACACACAGTGGGGTAAAAAAGTATTTAGTCAGCCACCAATTGTGCAAGTTCTCCCACTTAAAAGATGAGTGAGGTCTCCAATTTTCATCATAGGTATACCTCAACTATGAGAGACAAAATGAGAAAAAAAAAAATCCAGAAAATCACATTGTCTGATTTTTAAAGAATTTATTTGCAAATTATGGTGGAAAATAAGTATTTGGTCAATAACAAAAGTTCAGCTCAGTACTTTGTTATATACCCTTTGTTGGCAATGACAGAGGTCAAACGTTTTCTGTAAGTCTTCACAAGGTTTTCACACACTGTTGCTGGTATTTTGGCCCATTCCTCCATGCAGATCTCCTCTAGTGCAGAGATGTTTTGGGTCTGTTACTGGGCAACACAGACTTTCAACTCCCTCCAAAGATTTTCTACGGGGTTGAGATCTGGAGACTGGCTAGGCCACTCCAGGACCTTGAAATGCTTCTTACGAAGCCACTCCTTCGTTGCCCGGGTGGTGTGTTTGGGATCATTGTCATGCTGAAAGACCCAGCCACGTTTCATCTTCAATGCCCTTGCTGATGGAAGGAGGTTTTCACTCAAAATCTCACGATACATGGCCCCATTCATTCTTTCCTTTACACAGATCAGTCATCCTGGTCCCTTTGCAGAAAAACAGCCCCAAAGCATGATGTTTCCACCCCCATGCTTCACAGTAGGTATGGTGTTCTTTCTCCTCCAAACACGACAAGTTGAGTTCTTACCAAAAAGTCCTATTTTGGTTTCATCTGACCATATGACATTCTCCCAGTCCTCTTCTGGATCATCCAAATGCTCTCTAGCAAACTTCAGACGAGCCTGGACATGTACTGGCTTAAGCAGGGGGACACGTCTGGCACTGCGGGATTTGAGTCCCTGGCAGCGTAGTGTGTTACTGATGGTAGCCTTTGTTACTTTGGTCCCAGCTCTCTGCAGGTCATTCACTAGGTCCCCCCGTGTGGTTCTGGGATTTTTGCTCACCGTTCTCGTGATCATTTTGACCCCACGGGGTGAGATCTTGCGTGGAGCCCCAGATCGAGGGAGATTATCAGTGGTCTTGTATGTCTTCCATTTTCTAATAATTGCTCCCATAGTTGATTTCTTCACACCAAGCTGCTTACCTATTGCAGATTCAGTCTTCCCAGCCTGGTGCAGGTCTACAATTTTGTTTCTGGTGTCCTTTGACAGCTCTTTGGTCTTGGCCATAGTGGAGTTTGGAGTCTGACTGTTTGAGGTTGTGGACAGGTGTCTTTTTATACTGATAACGAGTTCAAACAGGTGCCATTAATACAGGTAACGAGTGGAGGACAGAGGAGCCTCTTAAAGAAGTTGTTACAGGTCTGTGAGAGCCAGAAATCTTGCTTGTTTGTAGGTGACCAAATACTTATTTTCCACCATAATTTCCAAATAAATTCTTTAAAAATCCTTCAATGTGATTTTCTGGATTTTTTTTTTTTCTCATTTTGTCTCTCATAGTTGAGGTATACCTATGATGAAAATTGGAGACCTCCCTCATCTTTTAAGTGGGAGAACTTGCACAATGGGTGGCTGGCTAAATACTTTTTTGCCCCACTATATATACATACATACATACACACATACTGTATATGTGTATGTATGAGGTTTTGTGTGTGTGTATGTGTGTGTGTTTATTTTTGCTTTTCTCCTCTGGCTCAGGAAATATTTAAGTTATTGATGTTTACTTTTTATTCATATATGATTTAGAAGAAAAACTTGAAATTTATGAGAATCAAGTCTCAAATGCACATTAAAAAACTATTCTATAACACTGCAAAATTGAGGTACATGTAAAAAAAAAAGACGATCCTTTTTATGTGATTATCTAAATTAGAATTTACAGAAAATGTATATTTTTATATATGTATAAAAAGGTAATATGTCGTCATGATATAAAATAATTTACATCGTGATATGAATTTTTTTTTGTCATTGCACAGCCCTAATAGAGGCAGACTTTGAGATTTTGTTTTGTATGTAATTTAGTTTGTGTTGTCATGTAAAACTTAACATTTTTAGGATTTAAGCTGTAAATTGTAGAACTTTTAGAGCTATTTATTTGGAGTCAAAAACACATTTAGTGTTCCTCTGTTTTATGATTAAATTATTACATATTTTTTGAAATTGAGCAAAGAATTTTTATTTTTATTTTAATACAAAGCTAAAAGCAGCTCAAACATTTGCTTCATAAAATAATGTGTAAAAGCAAATGATGTTGGACTGCTTGGAGACAGCTGTGCTTTTCTGAAAGAATGTTCATGAAAGGATGGCAGTTCTAAAGCACATTTTCGGCTTCCGGTTCTGCAACAAGCAGAGATGGCAGCCTAGAGAGGGCTCTCCTTTGACAAAACAATTAAATATCCTGCTAAAAGGCAGAATGAAACCCACTGGATTCCAAAAACAGCTAGATAGCAGGACTACAATGGAAACGAAGGAGAAAAGCAAGAAGAACATGAGAAGTGGCCGAGAATAAGGAAGAAACACAAGGCGTGGAACCGCATGCTAATGCTAACAGAAAAGACGGAAGACAGAAAAATACTGAAAAAAAAGGTGAATATGGATAAAATTCTGCAAGAAATCCAGGACTTTAGAAGGGAGAACAACTGTCAACTGGATGATATCAAAGACCAGCTTAATAAAACAAACCAGAGAATCAGCGATGTAGAAGAACGCATTAATGAGGTGGAAAATGGACTGCTTACCATGGAACAAGTGTTGAGAAATATGATTTAAAAAACCCTCAAACTCAACACAAAAAATTCATTGATCAAGAAGGAAGATCAAGGACAGAACACATAAGAATTTATAACATACCTGAAAACAAAGAAGGGAACTCAGTGACAACTTTTTTGAGACTCCCCTTCGGGACAAACTTGACATTCTCCCCACAACTGAGCTGCACATCGAGAGGGTGCACAGTGCTCTAGCCTCGAAACCCACAGCTGCAGGGAAACCCAGATCGATCGTGCTTAAATTCCACCGATGTAAAACAAAAGAAGTCTTTCTCTTTAATCCCTTCACACCCGAAGGTGTATATGGGCGGCGCCTATCTCCGTTTCTCTGACCCTAGGCCACACAGCTACTGTAAGTCGTGAAAGCTACAGCGGGGGGTCAGTCCTCTGGTAGCTCTGTGTGTAACTTTACTTTCCCCATTCCATTATGCGGAGCACCACGCTAGAAGGCAGAAAGCACCATTTTTATATGGTCTTTGGTATGACCCGGCCGGGATTTGAACCCCAGCCTCCCGGGTGTGGGGCGGATGCTCTACCAACTGAGCCACCACTCCGGTCAAACAAAAGAAGTAGTCCTCCGTAAAGCCTGGGAGAAGGAGATTCTTCTAAACAACCAGAGAATATATTCGAATATATTTTGATCAGGATTACCTGGCCCCAATCCTGAACAAGCGAAAATAATACATTGAGGTCAAATGAATGCGGAGGGACAAGAGGATACGATTTCAGACCCCCTACCCAGCCAGGTTGCGTGTCTTCTATGAGGACAGGACCCGACTTTATCACATGAGCAGCGAGGCCACAAAATACATGGACAGGAGCTTTCCAGTGAGCTTCAACCAGTGACTTCAACAGCAGATTTCACTGAACTTCTTCCCACTGATTGCTGACAAGTGAAACCACCTACTGGAGAGACTGGGTAGAAGAGAAAACTTGCAAGGTCTTGGCCCTCCATGACACATGATTGGATACCCCTGGTTTAGTACATTTAATGACCTCTACGGGCAGCCCTGGTTAGGTTATAAAGTCTGACAGCCATAAGTCCGAAGGACCTGTGGAAGCTCTCCATCATTCAGCTGGGGTGGCACAGCCTACCGCTAAATGAGCTCCTCAGTACATTCATTGTGTCCTGCATGGGGTGGGACTCGGACTTGAGCAGAGATGACAACTTAGCCACTATCCTCCTCTTTCCTATCTCCTCCACTGAGTCGAGGTGTCGCCCCAGAACACAGCTAGCTTCTTTGATCAGCCTGTTTGGTCTCTTCCTTTTGGCTGCCGTAATGCCGCTACCCCAGCAGACCACTCTAAATGTGATGGCTGATGCCACCACCGAATCGTAGAAGGTCTTCAAGAGTGCCCCTTGCACTCCAAAAGACCTGAGTCTCCTCAGGAGGTACAGCCTGCACTGCCCCTTCTTGTAGAGCGTGTTGGTGTTGTGTGACCAGTCCAGTTTATTGTTCAGGTGAACACCCAGGTACTTGTAGGATGTCACCATCTCAATGTCTGTTCCCTGGATGTTTACCGGTGCTGTGGGGGGTTGTGCTCGTCTGCGGTAGTCCACTGCCAGTTCCTTGGTTTTCCTCGCGTTGATCTGGAGGCAGTTCCGCAGGCACCAGTCCACAAAGTCCTGGATAAGTCTTCTGTACTCCGCATCATCCCCATCAGAGATGAGGTTGACGATTGATGGGTGCGTTGTGTGTGTGGTGTGTTGTGTGAAAAGTCAGCAGTGTAGAGGGTGAACAGGAAGGGAGCCAGAACTTATTCAGGTTGTTTTTGTATTCTACCAGAGATCAATTGTAGCATTGTGTGTGTGTGGGGGGGGGGGGTGGACTTGGGTCACATAGTCATGTGAAAAAATTCGGACACCCTGTATAAGCCTGTGTTTTG
This sequence comes from Pholidichthys leucotaenia, assembly GCA_020510985.1. Taxonomy (NCBI): domain Eukaryota; kingdom Metazoa; phylum Chordata; class Actinopteri; order Cichliformes; family Pholidichthyidae; genus Pholidichthys; species Pholidichthys leucotaenia. The sequence continues at coordinate 384,747,467 of CM035838.1, forward strand.
TTTATTTTTTTTTTTTACGTATTTGGACATATGGATATTTAATATCAATGTTTTAAATACACCTCATTCCCACTTAAAATGGCTAAAGTAAATTTAAAAAAATGCAAATAAAAACAAAAACAAGGTTAGACATAGATATGTGAACATTTGTTAATAAAGAACTGAATATGTAAAGGGACATCCAAATTTTTTCACATGGCTGTATGAAAATGGAACAGGATGGACTCAGGATAATTTCCTTTAACGATATATGGAATGCAGTAAAACATAGTAAAATACTTTGTAAAATGAAAAGGGAAAAGGCACATATTGTATATTTACCAGAAACTCATCTGAATTTGTCATTCAGAATATGAAAAAAAAAAAAAAAAAAAAGGTTTCACAGAAGTCTTTTTCTCATCATATCAATCAAAACATAAGGGGGGGCAATTCTAATTTCCAATAAGATTACTTTTAAGCAGACTTATACAGACAAGGAGGGCAGATTTATACTGGTAAAGGGATCATAGATGACTTTGAAGTCTCACTACTTAACATTAATGCGCCTCCAGGAGAATATTTGATTTAATAACAGACCAATCTGAGGGTATGTTGATATGTGAGGGAGACCTGAATTTACACTTGCAACCAAAATTAGATACATCAAACTACATGTAGTCCCAAAAATCAATATGTAAAAAATTTAATGAACTAATGAGAGAGGTGGGTTTAACCCATAAGAACTCATGGTGCCATAATTTTCCTTGAAGGAATAGGGGTCTGGATCCTTATTGGTAAACCCCTTAGCATTCCTGCCAATTTCCAGCCAATGTGAAATGTTCTGTGGGTGGAAAACTAGAATTTTAAGAGGCTAAGAAAGAAGATCTTTCATGATTCACCATTACACATTGTTGTCTGTCACACAGATGAGATGAAAACATTGCATGGCCGGATTAGAAAAAATTATCTAAATATTTTTTTTTTTTTGTAACTACAATGTAGTGATTCACTGCATCAAAAGATTTTTTTTAGGTTCAGTAAAACAGCTCCCACAACCTGACTTTGATCTCTTGACTTTTTTAGTTTATAATTTGTTCAGTCAAGTAGGAGTTGGCACCCTCGGCTGAATAATTTGGTCAGGAGCCATAGAGAGGATGTGAATAATTATTAGACTCCATACACTCCAATAATTGTGTAGCAACAGTTTTTTTTCAAAAACTTTGGAGAAAATTCATAATACACTAACGGATGTATACTTGATTGACAGCTCAAGGTTTAAATCCCTTACCATTTCAGCCAATAACACTTACCCTAAAACATCCCACGGGTAGTGTACTGGAATACTAATTAATAGACATGGAGGGAGATGTTTCTAAATCCAAGACGATATACTCACTAGGGGTGGATGATATGGCGCCCCTCCCCCCAAAAAAAAGAATATTGCGAGATTTCTACACATTTTCATGATAGCAATATTCTTCAGGGTATTAGAGTACAGTTTTTCTTTTAAATTTATAAAAGACAGTTTCACAGGCCAGTGTTAATTATGTTCAACATATTCAGGAAAAACAAAAACTGTTATTTCTCCAGTTTATAAAGAGCAGTTTAAAATGTGTTTCAGACTTTTTTTTTTGTTCTGTATCAAATATTGCCAGAAAATATTATAAGCCACCACATCTTAAGTGCACTGAGGGGTGAACTGGGACAAAAATTCAGACCGGGAATTTGACTTCATCCTAGGCCACCCTGTTGTTGGAAACCAGAAACCACCACAGTTTTAGTAGGGCAACATTTTAAAATAACAAATATCAAACTAGTTATAAATGTAATTATAGCCTTCAGCTGGGAGGAAAATCATAAATTTGGATTTTAATAGTCAGCTGATCGATTGATTATTAAAACAACTGATTGACTAATCTTAATTGTAGTCTGGTGTTGCTTCTGATTTCTTCACCTTTTCGGAATAAGTACACAAGGTAAGAAGCTTTAGGTAAAAAGTTACAATTCTGCATGAAAAAGGTCACAAATTTGTCACCAAAAATGTTAAGTTTTTAGAAGAAAAATGTACCCTTATGAAAAGATGTTTAAAAAATAAAATAAAACAAATTTAGGAGAGAACGGTAGCAAGAAGATGAGAGTAAAGTTGGTACTGCAGACTACATATAGCCTGTAGTTTTGAAAATTATAAAGGTTTTTCTTGAAACATCTGAATAGTCCTGAAAACATTGCCTTATAAATGTAAGAGCAATTTAGCTATGGTTAATGCCACCAATTTATTACATTTAAATACGTAAACACTAAACTACAGTATAATTAGCTACAGCAGTATAATATAACCACAGACACTCATTCACCACATAACTTCTGTCTTCATCTCATTTCTATGCTCTGGGGCATGAGGGAGTTTTGATCATTTTAACATATTAAATTAATTTAGTGTGTCATTTCATCGGGTCAGGAAGAGGGTCTAAATAAAACAGGGAGGGGGTGGGCTTATTTAAAAGTATTATTTCATCATTTGGCCTACCTGCTTGGTGTTTTCCCCCAAACAGTACACTTCTGCAGGTAAATGACCGCTACATCGGACCTCCCGTTTCTCCTTCTCTCAGTTTACCCACGTTAGAAATCTCTGTTGCACAGACAACTCCTGGAGCTGTTAACAGATTTTCTTTTTTTTCCTTCGGTTGGTTAGAGTAAATCAACCGCCACAAGCAGCCACAAGGGAACGAAAATAAACCTCTGGACACTTTGGAGTCCGGACGTCAACAGCACAGCTTCAGGGTGAAGTAAAACTTTTCACTGAAGCTGTGTTCCTGACGTGTGGGGAAAAAATGCAGGCAGATTATCCGCATTGCTGCGCGTTTTTTTTTTTTTTTTTTTTTTTTTTTTTTAAAGATGGCAACAGTCTGTAATGGCCGTAAAACTAAATTACTTCCTCACAACTAGACGCAGACGTTCCAAGCACGGAGCGCCGCTTCTCACACTGTTTGTTTTGTCGTTTCAATGGTAACACTTAACTTCCATTGGCAGCGTAATGGACCCCGAATATCGTTATATTCATTTTTACACCGGTATCAAACATTATACCAGTATTATCGTGAACGATACAATATGACACACCCCAAACACTCACGGCTCTGCTCCTTACTTTGTATATACCAGAATCGACTATTTCTTTACTCATCGTAAAGACATGACAAGGATTAATGATACAGACATTGGAACGATAGACTTAAGCGGCCATGCTCCAATACAGGGATGGGCAGCTTGAGGGACACAAATTTTTTTTTCTCACTTCCCGAGGGACAGATTTACATGTAAACGGGGGGGTTCTTCAAAGTCAAAACTTTCACAGCTAAAACTGAAAATGCAAATAAAAATTAAAGCTACTCGGTATTTTATGGTGTTGGAATTAAAATTACTGATATAGTTGTTGGGTGTATAAGAGGGGGAGAGGAGGGGGAGTACAGGGCACTGGTAGACAGATTTGTGGACTGGACTGAGCAGAATCACCTGAGGCTGAACATCAGCAAGACCAGAGAGATGGTGATTGACTTCAGGAAAAAGAGGATGCCTTCACAGCCATTGTGGATTGGGGGGGAGGATGTGGGGGTAGATGATGACTACAGATACCTGGGTGTCATGATCAGCAACAGATTGTACTGGAAATCTAACACTGATGCTGTGCATCTTCTTTGCTGCCGTCTGTTGGGGTAGCGGTATCAGAGCCCATGACACCAACAGACTTGACAAGATTATCAAGAAGGCTGGCTTTGTAATTGGTCTTAGGCCATAGACCTTTGAGACTGTGGTGGAGACGAGGACACTGAACAAACTGTGATCCCACATAGACTAGAGCTGTGCGATATGTCCAAAATTTCATATCACGATATAAGTAATCTCATTTGAGGATAATGATATCACGATATACATTTTCTGTAAATTCTGTAGTTTGTATATGATAACCAATTAAAAGGATGATCTCTTTTTCTACATTTTAAATTACATACTGGGAAAAAAAAATCAATTGTACAAATTCATCTGTCATTAATTTTATGCACTGGTTCCCTTTGAATTTTGCAGTGCTGTTATAAAATTGTTTTTTAATGTGCATTTGAGATTATCCATCCATCCATCCATCTTCTTCCGCTTAATCCTTTTCGGGTCGCGGGGGGGCTGGAGCCTATCCCATCATCTATGGGCGAGAGGCAGGGTACACCCTGGACAGATCGCCAGTCCATCGCAGGGCCAACACAGAGAGACAGACAACCATTCACTCTCACAGTCATACCGAAGAACAATTTAGAATCCCCAGTTTGATGCCAATTAACCTAACTTGCATGTTTTTTGGCATGTGGGAGGAAACCGGAGAAATCCCGGAGTAAACCCATGCAGACACGGGGAGAACATGCAAACTCCACACAGATCACTGTTGGTTGGGGGGCTGGGATCGAACCCAGGATCCCCCGGCCAAGGGTGAGTTGCTGTGCAGCCGCAGTGCTAACCACTCCGTCACCGCGCTGCCCACAACATTTGAGATTATTTCAGCTTTATTCTTTATACCTACTGGACCAATTAAAAAATATTAGAAATCAAGTTACATTAAGAGCCAGTTTGCTTTATTTCATTTCAGTGAACCTGTAACCACGTGACTATGATCCTCGGGGTCAGGCGCATTATACCAAATTAATCACACTTGTGGATGCACACCTTTATACAGTGGTGTGAAAAAGTGTTTGCCCCCTTCCTGATATATCATATTTTTGTATGTTTGTCACACTTAAATGTTTCAGATTATCAAACAAATTTTAATATTAGACAAAGATAACACAAGTAAACACAAAATGCGGTTTTAAAATGAAGGTGTTTATTATTAAGAAAAAAAAAATAAAATTCAAACCCACATGGCCTTGTGTGAAAAAGTGATTGCTCCTAAACCTAAACTGGTTGGGCCACCCTTCACAGCAACAACTGCAATCAGGCATTTGCGATAACTGGCAATGAGTCTTTTACAGCGCTGTGGAGGAATTTTGGCCCACTCATTTTTGCAGAATTGTTGTAATTCAGCCACATTAGAGGGTTTTCGAACATGAACTGCTTTTTTAAGGTCATGCCACAGCATTTCAATCAGATTCAGGTCAGGACTTTGATTAGGCCACTCCAGAGTCTTCATTTTGTTTTTCTTAAGCCATTCAAAGGTGGACTTGCTGGTGTGTTTTGGATCATCATCCTGCTGCAGAACCCAAGTGCGCTTCAGCTTCAGGTTCAGGTTACTTTATTTGTACCCGTAGGTAGATTTGTTTTGCAGTCTGGTGACATCCATATTTACAAACCACAATTACATTCAACATAAACACAAACGCAGGCACACAGGAAGCTGACTATAAACATGATAAAAATACTCAAGGCTCCATCAATCAGGATATAAAGACAAAGAGATGAGAAAAATCAAAGATAAGAGAGAAGGGTTGTATTAAAAAGTTAAAGACTAGTCAAAGAGGTTAAAAATTCAAAGGTCTAAAACCCAATAAAAGATTTAGAACCCAAATAAAAATCCTACAAAATAAGTAAATATAAAATGGAGTTAATAAATAGGTAACTAAATTATGTGCAATATATTGTTACAACTCGTTCAACTCTTTGACAGCAGCACGAACAAAGCTGTTTTTGTGGTGCTGGATTTTACATTTTGGGCAGCAAACCTCCGTCTTGAGGGAAGAAGCTGAAAGTTGCAGTGCAAAGGGTGGGAGTCATCATTTAAAATGGAGGTAGCAATCCTCTGTACCGGTCTGGTGTACAAGGATGTCAGGCTCAGCTGTGACTCACCAAGCAAACGACTGGACCATCTAACTACCTGATCCAAGGATTTCCTCGGTTTATCTGACCAAACCATGACACTAAAGAAAAGGATAAAACAGATTCAATAAAAGCCCGGTAAAACATTGTTATGGTTCGGTCAATTTGGAAGCGTGCAAGTTTCCTCAAACAATGCAGATGTTGCTGACCCTTTTTGCACACCCTTTCACAGTTCTCTTCAAAGTTTAAATTACTATCAATAATCGTCCCAAGATATTTGTAGGATTGTACACATTCAGTGATCTGGCCTTTTAGTACAGTGACTTCGTGCCTGGGAGTTTTCCTCCTAAAGTCAATAATCATATCTTTAGTTTTTGTCGTATTCAGCTGCAGGTAGGAATCCTCACACCAGTGAACAAAATCATCAACTACTGGGCCGTGGCCACTCTCACCATCCTGGAGGAGACTGACAACAACTGAATCATCAGCATACTTTATAATGTGTCTGTTGTCATGTCTGCTCCGACACATGTTTGTGTACAGGATGAAGAGTAGTGGTGACTTGAGGTCATGAACAGATGGCTGCACATTCTCCTTCAGGATTTTTTGGTAGACAGCAGAATTCTTGGTTCCATTTACCAGAGCAAGTCTTCCAGGTCCTGAAGCAGCAAAACAGCCCCAGACCATCACACTACCACCACCATATTTTACTGTTGATATAATGTTCCTTTTCTAAAATGCTGTGTTACTTTTACGCCAGATGTAATAGGACACACACCTTCCAAAAAGTTCAACTTTTGTCAGTCCACAGAGTATTTTCCTAAAAGTCCTGGGGATCATCAATATGTTTTCTGGCAAAACTGAGACGAGCCTTTGTTCTTTTTTTCTCAGCAGTGGTTTTCATCTTGGAACTCTGCCATGCAGGCCATTTTTGCCCAGTCTCTTTCTTATGATGGAGTCATGAACACTGACCTTAAGTGAGGCCAGTAGTTCTTTGGATGTTGTTGTGGGGTCTTTTGTGACCTCTTGGATGAGTCGTCGCTGCACTCTTGGGGTAATTTTAGTCAGCCGGCCACTCCTGGGAAGGTTCAGCACTGTTCCATGTTTTTGCCATTTGTGGATAATGACTCACTGTGGTTCCCTGGGGTCACAAAGCTTTAGAAATGGATAGAAAATTGAACTCAGCTTTCCAAAGATGTGATAAACCACAGTTAATTTATGTTTTAACAGGGGGGCAATCACTTTTCCACACAGGGCCATGTAGGTTTGGATTTATTTTTTTTTACCCCTAATAATAAACATCTTCAGCTTAAAAACTGCATTTTGTGCTTACTTTGTTTGATGATCTGAAACATTTAAGTGTGACAAAAATACAAAAAAAAAAAAAAAAAAAAAGAGAAATCAGGAAGGGGCAAACAGTTTTTCACACCATTGTATATACAGTACATTGTGCATATATAATGTATATATTTAAAAAACATGCAGAAAGTACAGCAAGTATATTTTTGATTGCTGAAATAACATAATTGTGCAGTAATCACTTCAGTATTCCATTTATACTGTTTTTATTTATATTGCTTTTCAGCATTTAAACATAACAAATGTTCTGTTTATATCTTTTTAAGAGAAGAAGCATTATTAGAAAAATAACAAAACTCCTGCAATGATGTTGAAATCCTGTGAAGGTCTGCTTTTTTTCCCCACATGGAAAACTGATCAAGAATTGATAAGGGAATTGATAAATAATTGGATCGACAAGCAAAATTGACAGTGCCATTGATATTGATAAAATCTTATCAATTCCCATCCTTAATGTTGCTGCAGAGACAAAAAAACCCCACAGTTTAGTACTGCTCATTCTCCAAATTTATATCTTTGTGAAACTCTATCATTAAAGGTCCTATATTGTGCATTAAATTATAGTTTTGACATCCTCAAGGACGTGGACACTCACAACCACTTTAATATGCACATGCTACTATGACTGAGTTCCCTATTGCCTTCAGAATTGCCTTAATTTCCTCATGGCGTAGATGCATCAAGATGCTGGTTACATGTCTGAGATATCGGTCCATATTGATATGCTAGCATCAAAACAGTTTTTTTGCTACAGATTTGTTGTCTGAACATTCATGTTGATCCATGCATGCATCTATTCTTTCATGATGTTTATGCTAGTTCCTGACCCTAGTTTCTACCCTACCATCATTGCTGTGAAAATCAAGACTCAACCCAATGTTTTTTACATTCATCTATTGTCCAAATTTGGTGAGCTTGTGTGAATTGGAGTCTCAGTTTCATGTTCTCAACAGGAGTGGCACCAGTTGGTCTTCTGCTGCTGTAGCACCCCCCCCCTTTTTTATTGAACCTTTATTTATACAGAGGAGGTCCATAAGTGACTTTTGCATTATGAGTGTGCATGTGCGGACTATGTGAGTTCAAAGTTCACCACTACCAAACATTCCGGTAGTCAGCTTGCTTTTGTATACAAACAGTACTGTCACACCTGAACAATTGCCGCTTAAAGTCTGCTTTAAGCTTTAAATCTCTGTGCCAGGTGCACATTGTGCTGTAGGGAAGTGTGGGAATGGCATGTATCATCTAAAGCGGCAGAAAAAGCAAACTTGCAGCATACATGCGTGTAACTTCGGGACCAGCGTGTGTACATGTCCGCCGCCATTCATGTTATATACATTCCCCACAGAGCTGAAGGATCTGGACAGACGTAATTGTTGGATTAAAGCAGTAAGTATTTTATAACATAATTAAATAGTGTTGTGTATTGTTCAAGTTCTAGCCTAATTGACACACGAGTCTAAAGCCTGAAGTAGTAGGTACGGACAGGCAGGCCTGGGTCTAGGATATAGTTCTTTGTATATTGGTAATGAGGCTTGATCTACACACACATGCAATTAAGGCCATTGATAAGTAGGCTGGTATAAAATAAAATTGCAAGTCAATGAAAACATGTGTACTTAAAACTATAGTAGTATCGACCTATAGATCTAAGTAAACAGGCTATGCCTTGTAGTGAAATTTACTCAAAATGACAAAACCAAAGTTGAGCTGTCAAACCACTCGCTTACCTTCTTTGTAGTCATTTCAGAGTCTCGCATGTAAGGGTGCTTGGTCCTTTGACAACAAAAAATCTCAGTGTACATACAGGGAGGGCCATTTTGGCCAATTTCTGCAACGTGGCTGCGAATGCAAGTGCAACTAGTTCATCCTTGTTTGCGGGTACAACCGGGAAGACCCCTACGCATACAGTATGCTCGTAGATCAGGAACTTTCCATAAATTAAATGTATTGATAGAGCATGTTTGGTAGCCATGTTCCCATGATGCTTTGTGCGAGCTGAGATGCGAAAGTCGCTTATTGAGAGGCATTGTTTGTTGCTGACTTTGAGACGCAGGGCTCGCTCCAGCATGCTGCCACAGCGAGCGAGCCTCGTGGAGGATGAATAAAACACCCTTTTAAACTTCAGTTCGCCGTGTCCGCCTGCACTTATTTTGTTCATCCACAAGAGAACCTAAAATCAACTGAACAGTAATTCGATGCCTGGCGAAATTGAGTGCACCTAACCAAGTTCATCCAAGTGCGTTAGTGTAACAAAGCTGACAATTAAAAACTCTTTAATTCCAAGTGTATATATCTAGCTGACAATTAAGAACTATATTCAGAATTATTCTTATTGTGTACTTTCAAATTAAGCAATCTACCTTGTGCTAATGTAAATTTGAAAAATATTGTTTTTTTTATTTAGCACGATATCGCTCAAAGCGCGCGCATGAGACATGTCTATGATCACGCGCTATAGCGCACGCCTGATAAAGCTGACATATGTATTAATCACGCTATGATAAAGCACGAGCCCTGCGTCTCAAAGTCAGCAACAAACAATGCCAGTGGTCAAGATTCGAGGCGCATCTGCATAATGATCAGTCCATACCGCTCACTGTTCTGATAATTGCTCACGCTGAGCGCTCTGCCAGCCCCGTACGCTGTGGGGGTCACACACGAGGTGTTCCTCCACACTCTCAATAATTTTTTCCCGTATATTTTTCTTTTTGGCATACAGAAATGGCAGTACGCCTGTATTTGCTAAAATTGCATTTTCCCCGTATTAAAATACGGCGAAACCGTATCACTTGACAGGTATGCGTGACAAAATTTGAACCGTGATTCGCGCACGCTCGTGTGCTTTGAGCGATATCGTGCTTTATCACAGCGTGATTAATACATATGTCAGCTTTATCAGACGTGCGCTATAGCGCGTGATCACAGACATGTCTCATGCGCGTGCTTTGAGCGATATCGTGCTTTATCATAGCGTGATTAATATATATGTCAGCTTTATCAAGCGTGCACTATAGTGCGTGATCACAGACACTCAGAGTGACAGAAATGTGGCTGCCAATCCGCGCCAACGGCCTCTCCGGCTACCACCGAGCATTTAAACATTTTTACACATTCATACCCAGTGTTATGGGCACTGGAGGCAATGCGGGTGAAGTGTCTTGCCCAGGGACACAACGGCAGGATATCTGGGGAGAGCGTGATGCGAACCGCCAACCATCGGGTTATTAGATGACCTGCTCTACCTCCTGAGTCGCTGCCGCCCCACTTTTTCCTCCACTTTCCCTCTTTAGGAAAGCTATGGAGGCTTACCCCGCTCTTTATTTCCCTTTGATTGGAAATTACATCCAAAAGTCGCGCAATGTATTTTCACTGACAAATGGCAGTAGTTCGTAGCTTCGCTTCTTGGCTTGTATAAGACAGGAAAAAAAGGCTGCAACCATTCTGTCACTACCCAGAATGCATTGCGGCGTAAACAAAAATGGCGATTTACATCGTAATAAAGTTTTTTAAAAATATATAAAACTGGGAATTATTTTCAAAAAAATTATATTATAGTTATGTTACTAACATAAAAATAAAGCATATAGAGCTAACATGCCAATATAATCGGAGTTCCTTTTAACAAAACATGAACCAGCTTTATTTCATAAACATAGTACAACTTATTAGAGGAGAAAACGTTGACTATTTCACCAGGACCTTAAACAAATTTAATGCCACCAAAATCACTTTCACTTCATAACTGTCCTGATTCACGTATAAATTCAAGTCCGGTAGTAAAGGTATAGAAGGCTCAGATATTTATAATACTCAGATGATTATATTTCATAACTTAATATCTTTTAGATGCTGTTTTAACATTTTAGTGACACTTAACCAAAAATCAAGTTTTTTTTTTTTTTTTTTTCCTTAACATGTCTTTTTTTTTTTATTACTTACAAGACATATCAAGAGCAAAATCACTCAAATGTCTTATCGGTTTTCTTGCTGCAAAGTTTAACTTAAGTTTTCACTTAAGGCCCGGCCCCTGAGAAAAGGCCAGTTGAGACGGGAGTGTTTTTGGTGACATAACTATGTGTGAAGTTGGCATGTGGATTGTGTGGAGCCAGTCAGGACTCTGGGGCCTAACTGAAGTTATCCTCCAGGCTAGTTGGCATTTTTTAACAGACTCATTTGAAAATTTGACCCAAATTAAAACTTTTTTTTTTTTACCATAAAACTGTTTTATAAGGACCGATGAAGTTTCAGTTATTATCCTGGGCCACCATGCATACAGCTGGGCATGTTCTTCAACCGATAAGTCTTTTCATCACAGGATTTATTCCATTAAATGTAGCGATGGCCACTACTAGCCTTGTGGTATGTGGGTTGGGTCTAGTCACAGATTGTGGCATTTGAAGGATGGGGTGGGGGGGTGGATTTGACACCAAACTGTAAGACAATGAAAGGGTTTTTTGTTGTTGGAAAAAAAGGGCATAAGATAACATTTTAGACAATGTACTTTTGCTTTTGTAGGGGATTTATAGTCACTGGAGTCTTTTAATGAATTCCAAATAATCGTATTCAAGAGCACTCTGCTGTAAAGAGCTATATTTGTATTTGATCTGGGCAAGAAAAATATTTTTCCTGTTGCATATCGTGTTTGATAATTATGTTTGAGCAAAATGTTCATAACCGCCTCAGTGTTTTAGTCACTAGAATATTTCTACACCGACTGCTGTTTAACAGTTAACCATCCCAAACATTCATGCATATAAATAACGTTGGTTCTCTGGGAGTATTTCAAAACGCAGCATGCAACTTTATTTTTTACAACCTGTAATGTTTTTGTCTCTTTCAAAGAAGTGCTACACCAGATTAATGAACAATAATCTGAGATGGAACCAATGCATTTAGTGCAGTAAAAAAGTATTTGCCCCCTTTCTGGATTCTTTTATTTTTGCATATTTCACACTTGAATGTTTGAAATCGTCAAACCAATTTTAGTATTAGACAAAGATAACCCGAGTAAATACAAGATGCAGTTTTTAAATAATTTAATTTATTAAGGTTAAAAAAAAAAGCTATATCATAAGCAGTATTTAGCATGTTATTGACCGTATTGATATAAAGGGAAATTCAGATTCTCAGGAAAATCACAGCTTATCAGTTAATCGTTAATCAGTTGATGAGGTGAATCTGCAAACAATTAATGACTTGGTTGATAATTTGTATCCCTGATTTTAAAGTTGCAGGCACAATACACATACCCCATGGGTGTATTTTATAAGGTTAAAACCCACATAAAATATATATTGCACAATATGGACCCTTTTTTGATGGATGTCTTTGCTGTTTTGTAGGCCTTCAATCTTCAACTAAAGTTCATTATTTTAGCTACTTTTTCTCCAACTGATGCCTTTACTTGGGAGTGGTATGTTTTCTCCTTGTGTACTTTCTTCACAGGTTTGGTTTTGATTATAATTTTCTATAGTATTAAAGTTGTTAAAAGTATTTTATTTAATCTGTCATCTTCTGTAGACACCCTCTTTTCTGTTTTTTGAACATTTGTGTAATCTGTGCTCTTTGTGATTCTGTCCTTGAATGTATTATCAAAATAGCTGGAGTCGGTCACTTACTGAGACGACCTGCTCATTGTTTTGTCTTTCAGATGATGTCATGTTGTTCTTGAAGATGTATGACCCAAAAACCAGAAGCTTAAATTATTGTGGACATATCTACACGCCTATATCCTGCAAAATAAGTAAGTTGGTTACATGTAACCTTACTCCACTGCCATTTGTCTGTAGTGAAAAGATTTTGGATTTAAAATCAAATTCCTTTTTTTCCTTGTTACCAGGAGACCTGCTGCCAGTCATGTGTGAGAGAGCAGGGTTTCAGCAGGAAACTAACCTTATCCTCTATGAGGTGATCTATTGATACAGCACTCACTTGTCAGCACCTCATTCCTCCTTCTGTCTAGCACACAAGCTATGATTCTTAAGCTCTGTTGCACTTGTTCACTTTGTCATATGCAGCATCTCTTTCTGTCTTGCGCTCAGGTGTTTATTCATCCAGTTTTCCTTATCCTGAGCAGCTTCAGTTTGACTGAATTCTTCCTTGACGCTGTGTTTCACACAGGAAGTAAAGCCCAATCTAACAGAGCGGATACAGGACTATGATGTCTCTCTGGACAAGGCCCTGGACGAGCTCATGGACGGGGACATCATTGTCTTCCAGAAGTGAGTAATTTTGGCATCCATCACATTTAGTCTATAAAGATCACATGCTTTTCTTTTATTATTAACCTCTCTGCCTCATTTACTTTGCCTTCCACACTTGGTTACCAAACTGGTTTTTTGTGGCACAGAAGAAATTGATGCTTCGTAACAATGTTGTATCGCTTCAGAGACGCCAGTGTTATATTTTATTAAATTATTGATAAATGTTGCCAATAAAAATGCAACTTTTTGGTCCATATTACAACAATGTGGTTGTTTAGTCAGCTGTCAGTGACGCAGAACGCCTGTATGGGCGTTTCAAAGTTCATTTCCTTACCACAATGGCATAAAAAGAAACTTTCTGCCGGCACTTGACGGAAAGAGGCCAGTCTGTTCATTCAGAGGTGTGTTTTGGATAATCCAATCTAAAGTGCTCATGCCCATCTCGTTAATGCAAAGAGACATTTTATCTAAAGTGAATTCTGATCATGATGATATAAGATGGGTTTAGCACTGACCAAAACCCATGTGTGTGAGCCAAAATGCACACGATAGTAATGCTGCTTGGTAATAAGGAAGGCATCAGTCACAGTTGATGCCCAGTTAGTTTTTGTTAGAAAGAACAAATGGTGAAGAATAGGCTGAAAAATCAGCTGAATGGTTTAATGTAGTGTACACGAATGCAACACACAGACATGAATGGGTTTGATACTTTAGGGGAAGAGGATGATGCCTGTGCAAACTTTCATAAAGTTTGATTAACGATAGCGCGGAAGTCGCCCCCGGCCTGTGGGGAGATGGAGTGCTCCCACTTCTGTTGCTTTTGCCGACCGAGGGTCTTCCCCGTCTTGTGCAGGGGTCTCTGTCCCAGTCTCTCAGTCCCTCCTGGCTGGAAACTCGGGGCATGTGGCTGACGCACATGTGGACGCATCTCCTGTCTCTTCTGGGGAGTTACAGTGAAAAGTGCAATGCCGCACACTCCTTGTTCATTCATTTATTTCTCTAAAACACATTAGTCCCCAATAAGTCCATGATGAAAACGAAAATATGAATGGAATACAAATCATCAGACTGACATGCCCCCTCCCCCCTCGCCGCACATCACACAGCCTGTTCATTCATTCCCCGAAAAAAAAAAATCCTACATTGATGCCTAAGCTATAGACTCCAATGGTAAGTGTGCAATTAAAATGAGTGTGGATGGAATTAAAAAAAAAAAAAAATCTAGTGTGTGATCATCATATAATTAAAATGACATGCAATTATATGATTGACTTAGATTATATGATTGTTAGGGACTGTTACATGATTGACTGTTAGAACTCACTCTATTATAATAAGATCCCAGCGCTGCCGTTTCCTCATAAGCTCCAGAGCTGCACAATTTCAAAACATGCCACTGAAATATCAAACAATGCACTTTAAAAAAAAAAAAAGACTTCCGGTCTGGACGCCATGGTGATAGCAGCTTAACGCTGAAGCTCCCAGACCTAATCCAGGAAAATATCTTGAAAATCAGATTTAACGGATTTTCGGAAGAGTGAAAATCAAAAGACAAAATCATCATGCCTAAAGGAAAACAGAAGAAATCGACATTTTCCAGGCCAGGACACGCATCGGCCGAAGAATCTGAACCGGAAGATTTCCGTTCAGAAGACGAGGAGCTGAATGTACCTAACAAGAAGGTTAGCTTGAAAACGTTATTTGAAGAACTACGACGATTTCGCCGAGAGGTTTGGGCCGAATTTCGTGAATTCAGAGACGAATTAAAAAGGACAAACAGCAGAGTGGACCAGGCCGAGAACCGAATCTTGGAAGCAGAAGAAAGAATAAAAGTGCTTGAAGATTCCGTGCTGGATCTACACAAGACAGTCAAGACTAGAAGCTAAGCTAACCGACCAAGAAGGAAGACTGAGAAGAGACAACATAAGAATTCATGGTCTGAAAGAAGGAGCCGAAGATGGTTTCAACACAATGGCGGATTACGTGGAATCTTTACTGAGAGAGAAGTTGGATATCCCCCAAACCACCAACTTGAAGATAGAAAGGGCCCATCGATGGTACGTTAGCCGCTAGGCCAGCGGCGGAAGCGCCCCCACTTTCGGTGGTGGTGAGATTCTCCAATTTCAAAATAAAACAAGAGGTTGTAAGACTGGCTTGGCAGAAAAAAGGATTTATGCACCAAGAGAGAAAAGTCTTCGTGGAACACGATTACGCCCCGGAGGTCCTTAAAAAGCGCCGGGAATACAACGACGCTAAAAAGGTGCTATGAGAGAAAAAACTGCGCTTTCAGACGCCATTTCCTGCGAAGTTAAGGGTCTTCTACGGTGAAGAGTCATGTCTCTATAATTCTTCGGAAGAAGCAACAGCTGACATGGCAAGAAGAGGGCTCCCGGTAACGGTGTTTAAACCCGCAGCAGACCCGAGCGATGGGATCAAGGCTCAAACGTGGTCCACACAGAGACCTTCAAAACCCACGGGCCAGCTGCGGGAAACCCAGCGCCAGAGCTACAAGGATAAGCTGGCCGTTTACAGGAGGGAATAGCGACCTTTTTTTTTTTTTTTTTTTTTTTTTTTAAGTCAATCTGCACATCCAACCCCCCTCCTACAAGGTAACAAACATTAAAGGAGATGCAGAATCAGCATGTGGTAAAACATTTCATGGAACAGTCATAATATTAGAAACAAATAAGTATTTTTTTTTTTCCACAATATCTTTATTGAACCTTTTTTTTTTTTTTAACAAACATGATACAAACAATCAAACACTAACACTAAAGTACTACAAAAAAAAAAAAAATGCCCTAAAAACACCAACAACCACCAACAAAATCAAGTCTTCAACAATGCTCCTCTGTTTAGTCTAGACAATCCAATACATTAGTATACATATTATGTTCACCAGTTTGGAATTTACAAGGTCCACACACATCATTCACCTTCTTCTTCAAGAGTTATGTTTAAATTTTTTACATAATCAATAAAAGGTCTCCATATATTCTCAAACACAATTTCCTTTGATTTCAGTATATATGTTATTCTTTCTAATGGAAGGTTTGTTAACATCTGTCTTAACCACTGAGTCACATCTGGTCTATGAGTCTTTTTCCATAATAGTGCAATACATTTTTTGGCATTAAGCAAACTGAGGTCTATGAATGTTCTTTCACTTTTATTGAAATTATGCTTTTCTGGGTACAGACCCAACAAAAACAGTTTAGGATTCAATATGATTTGTTTTGAGATTATTTTTTCAATTGTTACCCTCACCTCCTCCCAAAACATTCTTATTAATCTACATTCCCATAAACAATGAAATAGGGTTCCTTTACTTTCCATGCATTTTGTGCATGTATCTGGTATATTTTTGTTATATCTATTTAACTCCTCCGGTGTAACATACATCCGCATTAACCATTTGAAATGTATCAATTTAAGGCGTGCATTTATTGATTTGGTTTGAGCTTCTGTACAAGCCAATTCCCATTGTTCCTCTGAAATTTCAATTTGCAGATCTTCTTTCCAGTAGTTTAATCTTTTCAGTGAATTTTCACTTGAAGATAGTGTCAATGAGTTATAAAACTCTGAAATAATACCCTTTCTTTTACTATCTTTCATCATCATTTTTTCCAAGGATGAATAAATAGGTCGAGTGAGAGCTTTATTTTGATTTGATCGAATAAAGTTTCTAAGTTGAAGATATTTAAAAAAATGTGTTCTATTGAGATTAAATTTGATCCTCAGCTCTTCAAAAGACATTATGTTGTCTGCACATGGCAAATATAAATCCTGAATCTTTTGTATCCCTTTTAAATTCCATACTTTAAATACAGCGTCCGCTCTCCCTGGTTTAAAATATTGATTACCCCATATTGGACTAAATTGTGACAATAACTGTGGTTCTTTTAATAGTTTTTAGCTTCACACCATATTTTGATCATATGCTTTACAAATGGATTTTTAACTTGTTTTTGTAATTTTTTTGCCGAATCTGAGTATATGAATATGGGAAGAGGTAAAGGTAAATTGTATGATTCCATTTCAGTCCAGTGAGGGAGATCATTTGATGAAAAATAATATGTCATAGACCTCAGTTGTGCCGACCAATAATACAACATAAAATTTGGACATTTCAGACCTCCACGATCAAATGGTAAATATAATAAAGACAAACGTAATCTAGCCCTCCTGTTGTTCCATATAAATTCCACTAACCTTTTTTTTATTCTTGAGAATAGATCTAAAGGTGGTGATAAGGGAATGTATTGAAATAAATAAAGTATTTTAGGTAAAATATTACTTTTAAGTATATTGATTCTCCCGATCATCGACATCGGGAGTGACATCCATCTCTGAGTTAACTCATTGATATCTGACATTAAGGCTTCATAGTTGACACTGGCGACTGATTCTAGCTTAGGCATAATTTGGATTCCTAAATATTTAAACTGATTTACAACATTGAATTGATTTACCTCAGGGGCTGGGTAATTTCTCTGGGTCTCATTTAGCATTAATATTGAAGATTTAGTTTTATTTATTTTATATCCTGATATTTCCCCAAAATTCTTTATTAAATTCAACAAGGTTGGAATTGATTTTTTTAGATTCGACATAAACAAAATTATATCATCGGCGTACAGGGAGATTTTATGTTCTGTTGGTCCAACTTTAATTCCATATATTTGTGAATGTAAACGTATCGCTATCGCTAAAGGTTCAATTGCCATAGTAAACAGTAAAGGTGAAAGTGGACAGCCTTGTCGACATCCTCTATTGATTTTTATTGGTTTTGAAATATTGTTATTTAAGATAAGATAAGATAAGATAAGCCTTTATTAGTCCCACAACGGGGAAATTCCAGGATTGCAACAGCACAGGGATAGCAACACTCAGAGCAACAATCAGAAGGCAAGAAAAAAAACAAGCAAGCAAGAGCAGCTAATAAACATATGTACGTATTACTATAAAATATATATATATACACACACACACAGACACACAGTGCAGAGCATTGTAGCTGGATGGAATAAATATATGAATATATGAACACACAGTGCAGAGCATTGTAGCTAGATGGAATAAATATGTAAATATATAAACACCCACAGTACGGAGCATTGCAACTAGGTGGAATAAATATGCAAGTATATAAACACACACAGTGCGGAGCAATGTAGCTAGATGGAATAATATGTAGATATATAAATATATAAACACACCCAGTGCTGAGCATTGTAGCTAGATGGAATAAATATGCAAATATATAAACACACACAGTGCAGAGCATTGTTGCTAGATGGAATAAAACAGCATAACCGTCTACTTAGTTATCCTACATGGTATGATTATGTGCCCATACATATTCTCACCCTCCATAGCGACCGGTATGTTCCTAGTTGTATGCCGGAGGGGACCATTGTGTAAGTCTATTGCATCTTTTGCATTCAAAAAACTATTAGTTTGTTACGTCTTTTTGCTATCTCTGCGAGCAGCCCTGCTTAGGTTGTACAGTCTGACAGCCGTTGGTAGGAAGGACCTACGAAACCTCTCGGTTGTGCACCTGGGATGATGTAGTCTGCTGCTAAATGAGCTCCTCAGTGCATTCAGTATGTCCTGCATAGGGTGGAACTCGGACTCCAGCAGAGATGACAGTTTAGCCACCGTCCTTCTCTCTCCTATCTCCTCCATCGGATCAAGGCGCTGCCCCAGGACAGAGCTAGCTTTCTTAATCAGTTTGTTCAGTCTCTTCCTATCGGCTGCAGTAATGCCACTGCCCCAGCAGACCACTCCAAAAGTGATGGCTGATGCCACCACCGTGTCATAGAATGACTTCAGCAGCGCCCCTTGTACACCAAAAGACCTGAGTCTCCTCAGCAGGAACAGCCTGCGCTGTTCCTGCTGAGGAGGATCAGCAGGAACAGCAATCCTAACAAATCCTATTTGTAAGGATTTCTGCTGTAGCATTATTGTATATTATTTGAACCCATTTTATGAAATTATTTCCAAGTCCAAACCTTTGTAGGACTTCAAAAAGAAAGGGCCATTCAACTCTATCAAAGGCCTTTTCGGCGTCCAATGATAGGAGAGCTGTATCCGGTGCTTCTTTATTAAAATAAATAATATTAAATAGTCTTCTTACATTATGGAAGCCTTGTCTACCCTTTATAAAGCCATTCTGATCTCGATTAATAATATTTGGTAAAATTTCTTGTATTCGTCTTGCTAAAATTTTACAGATTATCTTAAGGTCGGCGTTTAATAGGCTTATTGGTCTCATATTTTCACATTTATTAGAGGGCTTACCTGGTTTTGGCAGCAGTATAATTAAGGCATTATTTATGTATGATGGTAAATTATTATTTTGAAATGCTTCTAAAACCATTTCCAAAAAAGGTTTTATTAATTTATTCTTAAATTTTTATAAAGGTCAACTGGAAGACCATCTGGTCCTGCACTTTTTCCTGATTTCATATTATCAATGGCTAGCCCAACTTCTTCTTGACTAATTTTAGACTCCAATATCTCCCTGTTTTCATTTGGAATACACGGTATAGATAGTTCGTTCAAAAACCCATTTAGTTTTGTTAAATCAGGTTCATTTTTGGTATCATATAATTTTTCATAGTAATCTCTAAAGGCTCTATTAATTTCTAAAGGATCTATAACTACCTGTCCGTTACTTATAATACTGGTAATTGGTGTTTTAATTTCCAATTGTTTAATCTGCCATGCTAATAATTTTCCTGATTTTTCACCTTGTTCATAAAAAGATTGTTTCAATCTTAGAAGACTCGAGGCAGCTCTATTCGCTGATTTTTTGTCGTATTCAGCTCTCAAAATCAGTAATTCATTCTCCAACCTTGGGTCACTTCCTGCATACACTTTTTCCTGAAGACTTTTTATTTTATGTTCCAATTTAGCTCTCTCCTCTCGAGTCTTCTTAGATTTTGATCCTGTATAACTAATAATATGTCCCCTAATAAAAGCTTTGAAAGCCTCCCACTTTACACATGCTGATGTTTGTGTAGTATTGATGTCAAAGAACTCGTCTATCTGTTTTTCTATATACTTGACAAATTCCTCATCCTGAAGCCATTTATGCTGAAATTGCCATCTACCTGATTCCTTTGTCAATTTTTTATCTACATATATTAGACAACAGGGTGCATGATCAGAAATCACGATGTTATCATAAAAGCAGTTTTGAATCTTGGACCTTAATTCTGTGGAAATCAAAAAATAATCAATACGTGAGAATGTCTTGTAGGTACTGGAATAACAAGAATAGGCTTTAACTTGTGGTTTCATTTCTCTCCATATATCTAACAATCTCAATTCTTTCATAAAATGATTAATAGTCATCCTACATCCAATGTGCGTACAATCCAGTCCTGTTGATCTATCCACACCTGGATTCAATGTACAATTAAAATCCCCTGCTATTATATGTTGCCCTGTAAGTGATGATAAGATGAGAAATAAATTAGCAAAGAACTTCTGATCATCTATATTGGGACCATATAAGTTCACAAGATTTATATTTTCTAATAGCAAAGAACCTTGAATGATTACATATCTTCCAAATTTGTCTCCAATTACATTTTTCACCTGAAAAGGAACTGATTTATGTATGAGAGTCATAACTCCCCTGGCTCGGGATGAAAATGAAGAGGTGAATACACTTCCCTGCCATCTACTCCTAATTCTTTTAACATCCTCCTCTATCAGATGAGTTTCTTGTAAAAACACAATTCTTGAACCCATGTCCTTTATTTTATTCATAACTTGTTTAAGTTTTTTTTAAATTTTGTAGACCTCTGCAATTCCATGAAGTTAAATTAAGATTAACACTTTGGTCCATGATCAATAGAGAGTTTGGGATTACCTTGCAGTGTAAACATGCTCATACAGAGAAGCAAAAACATGAGTGGTTGAACATTCATCCTACAAACTACACACAAACAAATTTCCCCTTCCCACACTTGTGGCAAACCCCCCAAAATCAAAAGAAAAATTCTGTCTCCCGATATAGCCATCGACCGTTCCACACCCACGGGGAACAGCCTAAGCCACTCCTTCTTCATCCTCCCAATCACCCTAACTCTACTGCTTTTAATGACGTAACATTAACTCTCCTCTGTAGTTTTCCAACTTAACTCCAAAATTTTTAACAACTTTGTACATCATAGTTTTTTTTTTTTTGTTTTGTTTTTGTTTTGTTTTTTTAATATATAATACAATCTATATTTTGTAAACTTACTATTTACTTCAAGTCAGTCAGATGCCTGTGCAAATGCTTAATTATTCTACCTTATATTTTGTTCATGCTTAGCTCCCACCAGTCTCTTCTTCTTCTTTGATCTTCTTGATGAACTCCTGCGCCTCCTCTGGGGTCTTGAAGATGTGGGTTCTGCCCTCATACGTGGTCAGCAGTCTCGCAGGATAGATTACACCATGACGAATCCCAAGGTTGCGCAGCTCCTTACGTATGGGATCAAACTGCTTCCTCAATTGCTGGATTCCTGTGGCCAAATCTGGGTAGAACCGCACCTGCTGATCCTGGTGTTTAATCTCTCCTTTAGCACGTGCAGCGTTGAAGATCTTCATCCTGTCTCTGTTACTAAGAAACTTCATAATTAAGGTCCTCGGCGGTCCCTTATCTCTCCGTGGGCCAATACGATGTGCTTTTTCCAGAACCACTGCTGATTGCAACTCCTCGCTGCCCAGCACCTCCGGAATCCACTTTTCCAGAAAGGAACATACGTCCCGACCTTCTGATTCCTCTGGAAGACCCACCAGCCTCAAATTATTCTGTCTCGACCGAGATTCCAAATCCAAAATATTATCTTCCAGAGATTTATTTTTTTTTTCCAAAGTGCGCACCTTTAATTGAAGACGGGTGACGTCATCTTCAGCACTAGCGAGACGGAGCTCCATCTGCGCCGTTCGTTCTACACAGTCACCCAATTCCTTTATTATTCCTTCCAACGCTGTCATAATCCCATCAAATCTAGAGGAAAAGTCCGCTCTCATTGAACTCATGGCAGCCATCAGCGCATCTGCGCCATTCCCCGCAGACATCGCACCGCCGCCAGCCTCCTCCGCCATATATGGAGTTTTGTTTGCTGCGTCACAGACCTGAAAGTCCGTTAATTTGGACTGTTTCGGCGGCTCGCTTTTTCCTTTGCCTGGTTTTCCAGCCTTAGGCTTCGCCGACATATCCTCGCCCAAATGCTGAGATACGTTCTGTCCCAAATGAGAGAGTTATTTGCCGATTTTTTTTCTCCAGGAGCAGAGCAGAGCGAGACACATCCGTCCTATGTGGCAGCCATAACCGGAAGTCCAACAAATAAGTATTTTTAATAAAAAAACAAATAACAAAACTTGTTAAAATAGAAATGTGGCAATGATCCACATGTTCTCCCCACACTAACAAATACTGTATTAGCATGAATGTTTGCTGTGATGGGGGTGGGAGGGTGCACACAATTTCATAGGGTATAGGCATTAAAAAAAAAAAAAATCATTACAAGTTCGAATTGGAATCTGAAATTCACGTTAAAAACATGGGTCAACTTACAGGGGTAAGAGAGGGCCCTCAACACGTAACAGAGTTTGAGGAATTTCCCTCAGAGCCTACACTCCATCAAGGCTCTTCCAGGGTCTTTAAAAAGACCTCAGCTCGGGAAGTTCTTTTGACAGTTTTTTGTTTTAAAGTTTTATACACTATGTTCTTAAATGTTTTTTATGTTCTTAATGTTCTTTCAGTTTCTGAGTAGCATAAAAGAGGGCCACCACACTGTTATACTAAATAAGACAACACAATGGAGAAACTGGGTGTAACCAAAATAATCTCATATAATGTAAAAGGGATCCTGGATCCAGTTAAAAGATCCAAGATTCTAGGCAAAATGAAAAAAGACAAAGCAGGAATAATATTTTTACAAGAAACCCACCTAACAGACGTGGAGCACACTAAGCTCAATAGACAAGGGTTTAAAATGATCTCTTCATATAAGTCAGGGAGGAGGAGGGGAGTAGCGACATTGATATCAACCAAAATTACATTTGAAAAAAAATCAGAACACAAAGATAAAGAAGGGAGATACAGTTTGGTAATTGGCGGCTAGAGGGAGAAGATATCACCCTGCTGAATGTATATGCACCTCCAGGGGCTAACTGGAAATTTTATAAAAATGTATTTGACCTAATGATAACTAAAGCCCAAGGTTTAGTGATATGTGGTGGAGACTTCAATCTAAGACTGAATCCATACTGGGATGCATCAGGTAATTTTCCACATCAAAATAACACTCAAAGTAGGAAAACTCGGATGCTACTAAAAGAAATGGGAATCTGTGATGTGTGGAGGGAATTCAACCCCAGTGTAAAAGATTATACATTTTACTCAACGCCACATTCATCTTACTCAAGGATTGACTATTTTTTTATGTTTAATAGAGACATTGGAAGAGTAAAAACATGTAAAATAGGACTGATGGATCTCTGACCACAGTCCAATCTATATGGACTTAAGTATCCAAAAATACACAAATAATACATTTTCTTGGAGGTTGAATTCAAATGTCCTGAAAGGACCACTGAAAGATGAATTGGAATCAGATATTCTCAGATATTTGGAAGAAAACGATAATGGAGAAGTATCCCCTTTAATACTGTGGGATGCATGCAAAGCTGTAATAAGGGGAAAGATTATTGCAAAACTGGCAACCCAAAAGAAACTTGAGACAAGAAAAACTAATCACATTAGAGTCAGAACTTAAGAACCTAGAAAAAGAACACAAAGGCAACACTCATTCTAATGACTCGCTCAAGATTAAGGAAATTAAAAATCAAATAAATGAGATCTACTCAATAGAAATCCAGAAGAAACTTGCATTTCTGAAACAAAAATACTATGAAGCAGGCAGTAATTCGGCAAAATTACTAGCCTATAAATTGAGGAAACAACAAACAGAAAGAGCAATCTACAAAATCAGAGACCCAGTATCAAAGGAAATAAAATTCAGAATTCAGGATATTCTTCAAAGCTTCGAGAACTACTACAAGAACTTATACTCCCTCAAAAAACATAAAAACACATCCAAAGCATTCCTAAACACATTAAACCTTCCCCAACTTACTGAGTCTCAAAATAAAACACTACTGTCAGAAATACAACCTAAAGAATTGGAAAAAGCAATTATGAAACTTAAAGCTAACAAATCCCCAGGAGCAGATGGCTATACAGCAGAATGGTACAAAACCTTTAAACAGCAACCATCTCCTCTCCTCCTGAAAACATTTAACTATGTCCTCCATACAGGGGAAATCCCCCCCCCTCCTGGAGGGAAGGGGTCATTGCAGTTATACTTAAACCTGAAAAGGATAAACTAGAATGCTCCAACTACAGACCAATCAGTGTATTAAATCAGGACTATAAGCTTTTTACCACTATCCTTGCCAAAAGGTTAGAAAATATACTGACAGACTTAATTCACTTAGACCAAACAGGTTTCATAAGACAGACAGACACAAGACAACATTAGACGCACTTTACACATAATTCATCATAAAAAAATATAACTTACATGCAGTCATAGTGGGATTAGATGCTGAAAAAGCATTCGATTCGGTTGACTGGTCTTTCCTATGTAGAATCTTATCCAGTTTCAATTTTCATAACTTCATTAGAACTATCCAGGCATTATATAAAAAACCAACAGTTAAAATAAGGATTAACGGTAATTTATCATCATCTTTTGAGCTGGAAAGAGGATGTCGTCAGGGCTGCCCCTTGTCTCCACTGCTCTTTGCAATCTTCATAGAACCTCTGAGCCAATGGATAAGACGGAATCAAAAAATGCAGGGTATTACACTTGGTCAGAAGGAACATAAAATAGCACTCTTTGCTGATGACATTTTAATATACCTGGGGCAGCCGGACACCTCTTTACCAGAACTAATCTCAGTTTTTTCAGAGTATGGAGATTTATCGGGGTACAAATTAAACATGCATAAAACCCAAGTTTCAACATTCAACTGTGACCCAAATCATTATTCACTAAGCAAACTCAAAACTAACTGGGAGATGGAATCTATGAAATATCTGGGGGTCAATATCCCGAAACAACTCAACAAAATTATAACACTAAACTATGATCCACTGGTGGCAAAAATAAAATCAGATCTAGCAAGATGGAATATGATACCATTCTTGGGTACTGCATAAAGAATTGAAGCAGTCAAAATGAATATACTTCCACGTCTTCTATACCTTTCCCAAACAATACCGGTAGAACCTCCCAAAAAAACATGGCAGGAGCTGGACAGAAGGATCTCAAGATTCATATGGCAGGGCAAGAGACCTAGAATCAGATATAGAACCTTACAGCTAAACAAAGCAAAGGTGGGCTCACGCTGCCAAATATCAGGGACTATTTTAAAGCCGCACAAATTAAAACTTCAGTAGAGATATGTAACCCAGTCTACACAGCACAATGGAAGGAGATTGAATGCCAAATAACAAGTGACATCCCCCTACAGGCGATAATAGGGAACAATACCTTACCCAAACTTTTGAATAACACTAACCCGTGGATAGAGACCCCGCTAAAAATTTGGTTTAAGATAGTCAGAGAGAATCAAACTAAAGAACCCTATCGATTTCTGCAATGGATTGTCTATGATCAAGACTTTACTCCTAATAAAACAGACACTAGATTTAAAAAGTGGAAAGAGAACGGGCTGATAAAATATTACGATTTTTTTAAGGGGCAAATTTTAAGAAGTTTTGAAGATTTGAAAAAACAAGGTCTAATAAATCAAGACCTTTACAGGTTCTTTCAGCTTAGACACCACATAAACAATATACTTAAAAAGGAGGATTTGGAAAGGGCCCAATCAGGTGTTCTGAAGGTCTTCTTAATGGCATATAAAGGGATCCCAGGGATCAGACACATCTCTAAAATATACCAAGGTCTTCAAGACTTAAAAGGAGACAACACATCATATATAAAAGAGAGATGGGGAAAAAGAGGGGAATTTCACTTTACAACTGGAAATATGGGAAAAGCTAAATAAACAGCAATGGAAAAGTACCTCATCCCTGCAGTGGAGAGAATTTGGATGGAAAAATTTGGTAAGATTTTTCAGAACACCTGCACAAAACAAATTTACCCATAAGGGGTTGAAATGTTGGCTCTTGTGTGGTGAAGAGACTGCAAATCATTTTCATGTGTTTTGGTCATGCCCAGTTATCCACCAATATTGGACCAATGTACAGACAATATTGGGGCAAATATTCAAAATAATTCCCTTTTCTTTTGTAACTTTGTATTTGGGTTTACTACCGGACTCACTGGAAAGACGAGGAGAAAAATACTTATTCACTGTTTTAATATTGGCAAGTAAAAAAGCCCTAACTAAAAAATGGATGTTGAAGGACTGTCCTACACCTGAAGATTGGATTAACGTGATCCAAGACATTTACTCGATGGAAAAGTTGACATTCGCACTGAGACGGGACATGGATGGGTTCTTGAACTTTTGGCAACCCTGGATCGCATATGTGTCTTCCATTAGATCTAATCTTTGACAAATACCATTTCAATAATGGCTCCGCTCTTTGTTCCAACGCTACTCAGATGCTCTTTTATTTTTAATTATTTATTTTTATTTTTCTGTTTGTTTTTTCTCTTTTGTTTGTTTTTTTGTTCCCTTTAATTTCACTTTTTCTTTCACTTTAAAAAAAAAGGGGGTGTTGTAATAATTATTCTTCCAATGTTGTCAAATAGCAAAAAAAAAGGGAACATGTGATGAAAATGTAAACAATGCATTGCTGTATTGACCTGTATACCCTTTACAAAAACTTAAATTAAAAAAAAACAAAACAAAAAAACCCCCTTTTTATTTATTTTTTTTTCCCATTTAAACAAAGAAAAATGGTACACAAACAAGTGAGGTCTGGGAAATAGTATTACAAAGAGATATATATATACACACACACAGCATTTTTTTTAATATCATAAATTATACACAATTTGAAAGTACAATGTTATCTTAAATCTCTGAATAATTACTAGAGTCCCATTTTTCCTAATATTTCTCCCTTTTGTCCTGTTGAAGCCGAAGTCTGAAGGTCATCTTCTCCATTAGTTGAATAGCGTTCACTCTTTTAATGAAAAGAGCAATGGTTGGGGAGCTTCTCTGAAACAAACATTTTATAATGGCTTTCTTACCTGCTACAAGACATATCTTGAAATATCTGTCCCTTTTTGGAATATGATTTGGAATTATTCGCAGGTAGAGATGGGAGAAAGAAAAATTAGGTTTGAGTCCCACGATGTCTGAAATAAGATGGCCCACATCGCCCCAGAAGGATTGAGTATGTGGACATAACTAAAAGATATTAGCATGGTCTGCCAAAATAGATCCACACTCCCTCCAGCAGGACTGTTGAGACCTGCTGAGTTTTGATTTTTGATGGGGGGTTATAAAAAACCGGATTAGAGACTATCAGCAGAAGTCTGTCCAAACTAAAGAGTTGGTGGTGGAGCACTGAGTCTCCCATACCTGGTACTACTCCCCCTCTGTTATGACCACATTGACCATTTCCTCCCAGTGTTGTTTAATGTATGCTGTAGAAATTTTATTCATTATAATAAGGACCCTATACAGATTTCCCATAATTCCTTTAATAGTACCAGAATTACATGCATTAATAAATATTTGTGTAATTCTTGAGGGCTCAGCTGAACCAGTACTTCCTATTTCTTTAAGAAAGTAGTGCCGAACTTGCAAGTAACGATACAAATCATCCTTCCCCAATTCATAGTGTCAACAAAGAGCTTCAAAACTATAGAATTTATCCTTTTCCATCATTCGACACAGAGCATGCAGGCCTCGCTGGGCACATAGGCGGAACCTATGGTTCTGCAATGCTGGGGGGAAATGTAGGTCATATGCTGGCCAATTTAACAATTAGATCTCCCTTTCTATATGGAGTTTCTTAATAACTTGTGACCAGATTTTTATAAAGAAGATCACGTACTGATTTTGCAGCTGAGGGGTATTGTTACTTTTACTAGGATATCCCAATACTGACTGAGTAGGAAAACTCATTAGAGACAACTCAATGTCCTTCCATTTTGCTTCATATGCTGGGTTACACCAACATACCGGAGGCCTCAACTGTGCTGATACTGTACATGATAATCTCTCAAACACGGCAGGGACAAGCCTCCCCTCTCCTGGGGCAGCTGCAGAGTTGAATATCTCACTCTAGGTGTCTTGTTGTTCCAAATGAACCTTGATAAACGTTTATCCCATTCCCTAAATTGAGTTATGGGTATTTCTATTGGAAGTGCTGCGAACAAGTATAGTAATCAAGGGAGGACACTCATTTTTATTATCCGAATTCTGCTGCTGAGGTCAAGGGAAAGGAAATCCCACCTATTCAGGTCATCGTATATGTTCTTATTAATATTCTTATAATTGATATCATACAGTTTTGAGAGGTCGCTTGTCAAAAAGACCCCCAAATATTTGATGCTGGATTTGTCCCAGTTAAATGGATATTTTCTTTTCAGTTCTTGTGACAGGTTAAAGGTAAGAGTCAGAACCTGGGTTTTTTGAACATTGAGGACATAACCAGAAAAACTCCCATATATGCTCAGTATTTTCATTAAAGATGGGATGCCAGATTCAGGTTGTTGGAGTGTTACCAGAACATCATCAACATATAAACAGATTATATTTTTCACTCTACCTCTGTGTATACCTTCTATATTTGACTCTTCCTGGATGGTTTGGGCCAAGGGTTCAATAAAAAGACTAAAAAGTGATGGGCTGAGAGGGCACCCCTGCCTACAACCTCTCTGTAAGGCTGTAGGGTTTGAGAGGCTTCTGTTAGTTTTAATTCTTGCTGTTGGAGATGAATACAGTGCTCTAATACCGTCTCCTAATGGGGGGTGTGCTCCGTCTGTTTTGAGGTCATGAAATGCGTGGGTAAAAAAAAAAATTGCATATATTTTATTTGGATTTTTTTAATCCACACATTTCTAGGCAGACATGTTGTGAAGCCTATGTATTTAACTAATAAAATTTGTTGGAAAAAAGTTTTTCCATCCATCCATCCATCCATCCATCTTCTACCGCTTTTCCGGAGGTCCGGGTCGCGGAGGCAGCAGTTCAAGCAGAGAAGCCCAGACTTCCCTCTCCCCAGCCACCTGCTCCAGCTCTTCAGAGGGGATACCAAGGCGTTCCCAGACTAGCTGGGAGACATAGTCTCTCCACCGAGTCCTGGGTCTGCCCCGGGGTCTCCTCCCAGTGGGACGTGCCTGAAACACCTCAAGTGGGAGGCGTCCAGGAGGCATCCTAATCAGATGCCCATACCACCTCAACTGACTCCTTTCAATGTGGAGGAGCAGCGGTTCTACTCTGGGCCTCTCCCGGATGACTGAGCTCCTCACCCTATCTCTGAGGGTGAGTCCAGCAATCCTACGGAGAAAGCTCATTTCAGCCGCTTGTATCCGCGATCTCGTTCTTTCGGTCATTACCCAAAGCTCGTGACCATAGGTGAGAGTAGGAACGTAGATTGACTGGTAAATCGACAGCTTTGCCTTAGAACTAAGCTCCCTCTTCACCACAACAGACCGGTACAACGTCCGCATCACTGCAGATGCTGCTCCAATCCGTCTGTCGATCTCTCGCTCCATTTTCCCCTCACTCGTGAACAAGACCCCAAGATACTTAAACTCCTCCACTTGGGGCAGGAGCCTGTCCCCAACCCGGAGAGGACAATCCACCTTTTTCCGGCTGAGGACCATGGACTCGGACTTGGAGGTGCTGATTCTCATCCCAGCCGCTTCACACTCAGCGGCAAACCGTCCCAGCAAGAGCTGTAGGTCATTGCTGGATGAAGCCAACAGGACAACATCATCTGCAAACAACAGAGATGAGATCCTGTGGTCACCAAGCATGACACCCTCCATTCCCTGGCTGCGCCTAGAAATCCTGTCCATAAAAATTATGAACAGGACCGGTGACAAAGGGCAGCCCTGGCGGAGTCCAACTCTCACTGGGAATGACTCCGACCGAGTGTTGGCAATGCGAACTAAACTCTCACAACGGTCGTACAGAGACCGAATAGCTCGTAACAACAAGCCCGATACCCCATACTCCCGAAGCACCCCCCACAAAAATCCACGAGGGACGCGGTCAAATGCCTTCTCCAAGTCCACAAAACACATGTAAACTGGTTGGGCAAACTCCCACGAACCCTCAAGAATTCTCGAGAGGGTAAAGAGCTGGTCCGATGTGCCACGGCCAGGACGAAAACCACATTGCTCCTCCTGAATCCGAGGTTCGACCAACGGCCGAACGGCCGAAAAAGTTTTTCTTTTTATTTATATAATTTGTATGACCTCTGACCTGTTTAGTCTCGCACTGTAGCTAGCGCTAAACACGAGAAATTTATTCATTGCTGTTGAATGACATCAAATAAAGGGAGGATGGCTGAGAAATGTAAACGTGTGGAGGACCCCGTGTTATGCCGAGAATTGCATCCCCATGCTGTCAAAGTCAGTACAACAATACCAAGAATTGCAGTTTAGTGTAAGTCAAGTCAATACAACTATATACTTTGAAAATACTTTGAAAAAGTGATTACCCTTTTTACAGACAATGCATACATGCAAAATCTCGACTCTGAATATCGTATAACGTAGGGATGTAACGATTTATTTTTTTTTTTTTTTTGGTTACTTATTTGTACTCGTAGGTAGACTTGGTTTGCAGTCTGGTGACAAGCCACTGGCTGCTGGTCGCTGCGTGCGCGAGCGCGAGCGCCCTAAACCTACATGTTTTTGGTATGCGGGAGGAAACCGGAGAAATCCCGGAGTAAACCCACGCAACACGGGGAGAACATGCAAACTCCACACAGCTCACTGTTGGTCGGGGGCTGGGATCGAACCCACGATCTCATGATCCCCTGGCCGAGGGTAAAACTGTGCTGCCACAGTGCTAAACCACTGCGCCACCGTGCAGCCGTGCACCGTGCATATTGACGTTATCGCGGTAGTAAAAGTGTCTCGATACCGTCGTGGTCGTGTTACGGTATTAAGAGGGCGGGTATCTGTCAAAAAACAAGAAATAAGCAGGCTCCCGCGCAACAAAGCATTGTAAACTACACAGACCATGATCCTTTGCGCTGTGTCGTCACAAGAACTGTTGTTGAGCCAATAGGAGTGCATGCTGCACGCTGTCCACACAACAAACATGGCGGCGGACAAAGTTCGGCTCACATAAATACTGAAGAAAACACCCCCGAAGTTGAGATTGTGCAAGCCTCAGCAACTTTTAAATCAGATGTGTGGAGGCATTTTGGTTTTGCCGTGTCTAAAAACACTAAAGGAGAGAGGGTGGCGGACAGACAATGGCCTCATTAGCAAAGATAATGTCCTCATTAGCAAAGACCTACCTATGTTTACCCGCTACCTCAGTGCCCAGTGAGAGAGTATTTTCTACAGCAGGGGATATTGTAAATGCCCAGAGGTCTCTTCTTCTCCCTTGCAATGTAGATCTTTTGATCTTCCTGAAGAAGAACTTGAACATAAGCTAAAGGATAGGTCAGTGTTTTCCAGTAGGCTTTTTGCCTGACTTAATTGTTTCAACAGGCTGTTTTTATTTGCCTAGCACATTTATGATTAATTTTACTTTACACATTGAACCTGGCTTAACTTGATCTTCGTTTGCTCTTAAAGGGAATTCCCTATTGTTGTTTACAGTTGTTCTAGTTGCTGCTTAGTATGATCCTTGCACATAAGAATCAGTTATGTGACCAAATATTACCAAATGGTATATTGATGTTCCTGACTTGAACTTGCACTTTAAGTGATCAGCATTTTATGTTGTCATGATCCATAAATATAAAAATAAATGGCCTGGTGACTGGAAAAAACAGATTTAATGGCAGTTTTTGGTTATTATCATCACAAATACAATATTATGAGCTATTTTACAATACCGTGAGCCTCTCCACAATATCGCAACAAATATCGTACCGTGAGATCAATATCGAAATCGTATTGTACCGTGAGATTTTGATATCGTTACATCCCTAGTATAACGTGGAGTTGGATCACTATGATTTCTAACCCTCTTTGAAACACCAAAACGTCTGGTGAATAAACATAATTTAAAGATGGTTGACAAGAGGTAATAACATGAGGCGGGGCCGGCTCGGTGGATCCGACAGATATGCTGAGCTGGCCCCGCCTACGAAAATCAGCTGATAAATGTCACCTGGCAGCAATCAGCTGACTCTTCTGACGAAGGCTGCAGTGCAGTTGAAACATGTAAAGAAGGTAAAGACATCTTTCTATTTTATTTTTTGTCTTTCATATGAACAAAAGATAAATAATTAAAAGAAGACAAAATGAACCTATTTGACGTATTACGTGGAAGTTATGGACAAGATTGCATCAAAGACTTCCGCTGGCTGGAGAAATTGGAGAAAACACAGGCACGCTTCAGAAACCACCTGCAATTTAACCTCCGTTGCAGAGATGAGGATGTCACACCAGTAAGCCTCAATATAAGAAATCCAGTCCCGACCAAAAACGCAGAAAAAATTATCAACAAAGCACGGAAAGACCTCATCAAAGAATGTATAAGAATAACTAACTAACTAACCTGCACTTATATAGCGCTTTTCTAGTCACAAAGACCACTCAAAGCACTTTCATTAATACTAACCCTCTATTCTAAGGGCCTATAGGAAACAAATATCTAGGGACAATTTAGAACAGCCAATTAACCTAACATGCATGTTTTTGGCATGTGGGAGGAAACCGGAGAAATCCCGGAGTAAACCCACGCAACACGGGGAGAACATGCAAACTCCACACAGATCACTGTTGGTCGGGGGCTGGGATCGAACCCACGATCCCACGATCCCCACAATCCCCCGGCCAAGGGTAAACTGTGCTGCCGCAGTGCTAACCACTGCGCCACCGTGCAGCCCATAACGCCACCGTGCCATAACGGCAAATAAAGTGGACAAAATCAACAACCAAATCAAGGAGGAAACGGACACGTTCAAGCAACGCTACCCGACCGACCAAGAAACGCAGGAACAGATAAAAGCACAATTAAAACACGCACACGAGCAAGAATTCATTACAACGAAAAACCGCCAATTGAAAAAAACTAAAAAAAACTCACAGAAAGGAAGAATGGACGAAGACAAACACACGGAAACAAACGCTAAGTGGGTCAAAAACCTATCACAACGCACACTCACGGACACGGAAAAAACAGTGCTGAGCAGAGGACTGAACTTCGCCATCACACCAGCTAAAATACCCCATGAAGAATACATCCTCGCAACAGAACTGGCATGTGAGAAAAGGCATCACTCCGGAACGCAGTTGCAGGAATCCTAAAAACGGCCAAATTACCACAAAGCAACGTTACAAGAAAAGAAGAAAAAGCATTAAACTCACTCAAAACAGATAAAACGATCACAATCCTCCTAGCAGATAAAGGTAGAACAACAGTAATTTTGGACACGGAAACATACGAAAAACAGATGGAAACCATGTTGGCAGACAGCAGCACATATGAAATCATTAAAACAAACCCGACAGAAGAAAAGAAAAAAATGCTAAAAGCCCTTCTCAAACCTCTATTAGAAAGCAAAAAAATCACAAAGGACGCATATGATCACCTGATCCCCACAGCCAGCATCACCCCCCGGATCTATGGAACTCCGAAAATACATAAAAAGGATATCCCACTGCGGCCAATAATAGACAGTATCGGATCAGTCACGTACAACTTATCAAAAGCCCTAGCTGAAATCATCAAACCCCTCCTTGGACTATCAGACTTCCACTGCAAAAATTCAAAAGAGCTGGCACAAGAACTCAAAGACATAAAAATAGAATCAGACGAGATCCTCATTTCACATGACGTCATCTCTTTATTCACAAAGACTCCTGTTGACGTCACACTACATATAGTGCAAGAACGCCTCAACAATGACAGTACCCTAAAAAGACGCACCAACCTCACAGTTCATGACACATCCAAATGATTACAGTTTGTTGCAGAATCCACTTATTTTCAATTCAGAGGAAAAATTTACAGACAAAAAGAAGGATTTGCAATGGGAGACCCACTATCAGCCATCATGAGCAGCTTTTTTATGGAGGATCTGGAAAACAAAGCCATCAACACAGCACCCACAATATGTAAACCCACCCTTTGGAAGAGATACGTAGATGACATTCTGGAAAAAATAAGGAAAGGACATACACAAGAACTCACTGACCAGCTGAACAGTACGGACAGCACTGGGAACATAAAATTCACACACGAAGAGGAGGAAAATGACACCATAGTCTTTCTGGACATGAAAATCCACCACAACGAGGACGGCAGCATAAAAATCACAGTCTACAGGAAACCAACCCCCACAAATCAATACCTACTATGGACATCGGAACACCCCACAGCACACAAGCTATCAGTCATCAGGACATTATATGAACTAGCCACCATCATCACGGAACAAGAAGACAGACAGGAGGAGGAAAACCACATAAAACATGCACTTATATGCTGCCAATATCCAGTATGGGCTATAAACAAAGGGAAACAGCAAGTCAAAAACAAAGAAAACAAACAAGAAATAAGACAGAACAAAAGCTGAAATAAAAAACAAGGACACCATAACTATACCATCCATACATACGAGGGATCACGGAACCAATTCAAAGGATCATGAAAAAAATACAAAATAAACACAGCAGTCAAACCACACAAAAAATTAAGATAGTTGTTAGTACACCCCAAGGACAGAATAGAACAAGACAATAAATGCAATGTAATATATGAAATATCATGCAGATCATGCAACAAAACCTACATTGGAGAAACTGGAAGATTATTCACCACAAGAAAAAAAGAACACCAGAAGGAATGTGAGAAGGAAACACAAGGACGACTCACAAGATCACAAAAAGAAAAGGCAGAACAAGAAACATTAAAATCAGCAACATCAGATCACTGCAAAAGAAATAATCACATCATGGACTGGGACAACATAAAAATTATTGGATCGGAGAGCAACAGACACAAACGCTGGATCAAGGAGGCCATAGAGATCAGGAAGCGGGGAAAAGACACCATGAACTGAGATGAGGGAGCCTTTATGCTTTCCCACACCTGGGACCACATTCTCCAGAGACCATCTGACGGCGGGAGGTGGGGCCGGCTCGGTGGATCCAACAGATCTGCTGAGCTGGCCCCGCCTACGAAAATCAGCTGATAAATGTCACCTGGCAGCAATCAGCTGACTCTTCTGACGAAGGCTGCAGTGCAGTTGAAACATGTAAAGAAGGTAAAGACATCTTTCTATTTTTTTTGTCTTTCATATGAACAAAAGATAAATAAAAGAAGACAAAATGAACCTATTTGACGTAGGTAATAACAATTTTTTTTTTTTCCACAATATCTTTATTGAACCTTTTTTTTTTTTTTTTTTTTTAACAAACATGATACAAACAATCAAACACTAACACTAAAGTACTACAAAAAAAAAAAAAAATGCACTAAAAACACCAACAACCACCAACAAAATCAAGTCTTCAACAATGCTCCTCTGTTTAGTCTAGACAATCCAATACATAAGTATACATATTATGTTCACCAGTTTGGAATTTACAAGGTCCACACACATCATTCACCTTCTTCTTCAAGAGTTATGTTTAAATTTTTTACATAATCAATAAAAGGTCTCCATATATTCTCAAACACAATTTCCTTTGATTTTAGTATATATGTTATTCTTTCTAATGGAAGGTTTGTTAACATCTGTCTTAACCACTGAGTCACATCTGGTCTATGAGTCTTTTTCCATAATAGTGCAATACATTTTTTGGCATTAAGCAAACTGAGGTCTATGAATGTTCTTTCACTTTTATTAAAATTATGCTTTTCTGGGTACAGACCCAACAAAAACAGTTTAGGATTCAATATGATTTGTTTTGAGATTATTTTTTCAATTGTTACCCTCACCTCTTCCCAAAACATTCTTATTAATCTACATTCCCATAAACAATGAAATAGGGTTCCTTTACTTTCCATGCATTTTGTGCATGTATCTGGTATATTTTTGTTATATCTATTTAACTCCTCCGGTGTAACATACATCCGCATTAACCATTTGAAATGTATCAATTTAAGGCGTGCATTTATTGATTTGGTTTGAGCTTCTGTACAAGCCAATTCCCATTGTTCCTCTGAAATTTCAATTTGCAGATCTTCTTTCCAGTAGTTTAATCTTTTCAGTGAATTTTCACTTGAAGATAGTGTCAGTGAGTTATAAAACTCTGAAATAATACCCTTTCTTTTACTATCTTTCATCATCATTTTTTCCAAGGATGAATAAATAGGTCGAGTGAGAACTTTATTTTGATTTGATCGAATAAAGTTTCTAAGTTGAAGATATTTAAAAAAATGTGTTCTATTGAGATTAAATTTGATCCTCAGCTCTTCAAACGACATTATGTTGTCTGCACATGGCAAATATAAATCCTGAATCTTTTGTATCCCTTTTAAATTCCATACTTTAAATACAGCGTCCGCTCTCCCTGGTTTAAAATATTGATTACCCCATATTGGACTAAATTGTGACAATAACTGTGGTTCTTTTAAATAGTTTTTAGCTTCACACCATATTTTGATCATATGCTTTACAAATGGATTTTTAACTTGTTTTTGTAATTTTTTTGCCGAATCTGAGTATATGAATATGGGAAGAGGTAAAGGTAAATTGTATGATTCCATTTCAGTCCAGTGAGGGAGATCATTTGATGAAAAATAATATGTCATAGACCTCAGTTGTGCCGACCAATAATACAACATAAAATTTGGACATTTCAGACCTCCACGATCAAATGGTAAATATAATAAAGACAAACGTAATCTAGCCCTCCTGTTGTTCCATATAAATTCCACTAACTTTT
This sequence comes from Pholidichthys leucotaenia, assembly GCA_020510985.1. Taxonomy (NCBI): domain Eukaryota; kingdom Metazoa; phylum Chordata; class Actinopteri; order Cichliformes; family Pholidichthyidae; genus Pholidichthys; species Pholidichthys leucotaenia. The sequence goes on from CM035838.1 coordinate 384,784,839, forward strand.
TTTTTATTCTTGAGAATAGATCTAAAGGTGGTGATAAGGGAATGTATTGAAATAAATAAAGTATTTTAGGTAAAATATTACTTTTAAGTATATTGATTCTCCCGATCATCGACATTGGTAGTGACATCCATCTCTGAGTTAACTCATTGATATCTGACATTAAGGCTTCATAGTTGACACTGGCGACTGATTCTAGCTTAGGCATAATTTGGATTCCTAAATATTTAAACTGATTTACAACATTGAATTGATTTACCTCAGGGGCTGGGTAATTTCTCTGGGTCTCATTTAGCATTAATATTGAAGATTTAGTTTTATTTATTTTATATCCTGATATTTCCCCAAAATTCTTTATTAAATTCAACAAGGTTGGAATTGATTTTTTTAGATTCGACATAAACAAAATTATGTCATCGGCGTACAGGGAGATTTTATGTTCTGTTGGTCCAACTTTAATTCCATATATTTGTGAATGTAAACGTATCGCTATCGCTAAAGGTTCAATTGCCATAGTAAACAGTAAAGGTGAAAGTGGACAGCCTTGTCGACATCCTCTATTGATTTTTATTGGTTTTGAAATATTGTTATTTGTTAGGATTTCTGCTGTAGCATTATTGTATATTATTTGAACCCATTTTATGAAATTATTTCCAAGTCCAAACCTTTGTAGGACTTCAAAAAGAAAGGGCCATTCAACTCTATCAAAGGCCTTTTCGGCGTCCAATGATAGGAGAGCTGTATCCGGTGCTTCTTTATTAAAATAAATAATATTAAATAGTCTTCTTACATTATGGAAGCCTTGTCTACCCTTTATAAAGCCATTCTGATCTCGATTAATAATATTTGGTAAAATTTCTTGTATTCGTCTTGCTAAAATTTTACAGATTATCTTAAGGTCGGCGTTTAATAGGCTTATTGGTCTCATATTTTCACATTTATTAGAGGGCTTACCTGGTTTTGGCAGCAGTATAATTAAGGCATTATTTATGTATGATGGTAAATTATTATTTTGAAATGCTTCTAAAACCATTTCCAAAAAAGGTTTTATTAATTTATTCTTAAATTTTTTATAAAGGTCAACTGGAAGACCATCTGGTCCTGCACTTTTTCCTGATTTCATATTATCAATGGCTAGCCCAACTTCTTCTTGACTAATTTTAGACTCCAATATCTCCCTGTTTTCATTTGGAATACACGGTATAGATAGTTCGTTCAAAAACCCATTTAGTTTTGTTAAATCAGGTTCATTTTTGGTATCATATAATTTTTCATAGTAATCTCTAAAGGCTCTATTAATTTCTAAAGGATCTATAACTACCTGTCCGTTACTTATAATACTGGTAATTGGTGTTTTAATTTCCAATTGTTTAATCTGCCATGCTAATAATTTTCCTGATTTTTCACCTTGTTCATAAAAAGATTGTTTCAATCTTAGAAGACTCGAGGCAGCTCTATTCGCTGATTTTTTGTCGTATTCAGCTCTCAAAATCAGTAATTCATTCTCCAACCTTGGGTCACTTCCTGCATACACTTTTTCCTGAAGATTTTTTATTTTATGTTCCAATTTAGCTCTCTCCTCTCGAGTCTTCTTAGATTTTGATCCTGTATAACTAATAATATGTCCCCTAATAAAAGCTTTGAAAGCCTCCCACTTTACACATGCTGATGTTTGTGTAGTATTGATGTCAAAGAACTCGTCTATCTGTTTTTCTATATACTTGACAAATTCCTCATCCTGAAGCCATTTATGCTGAAATTGCCATCTACCTGATTCCTTTATCAATTTTTTATCTACATATATTAGACAACAGGGTGCATGATCAGAGATCACGATGTTATCATAAAAGCAGTTTTGAATCTTGGACCTTAATTCTGTGGAAATCAAAAAATAATCAATACGTGAGAATGTCTTGTAGGTACTGGAATAACAAGAATAGGCTTTAACTTGTGGTTTCATTTCTCTCCATATATCTAACAATCTCAATTCTTTCATAAAATGATTAATAGTCATCCTACATCCAATGTGCGTACAATCCAGTCCTGTTGATCTATCCACACCTGGATTCAATGTACAATTAAAATCCCCTGCTATTATATGTTGCCCTGTAAGTGATGATAAGATGAGAAATAAATTAGCAAAGAACTTCTGGTCATCTATATTGGGACCATATAAGTTCACAAGATTTATATTTTCTAATAGCAAAGAACCTTGAATGATTACATATCTTCCAAATTTGTCTCCAATTACATTTTTCACTTGAAAAGGAACTGATTTATGTATGAGAGTCATAACTCCCCTGGCTCGGGATGAAAATGAAGAGGTGAATACACTTCCCTGCCATCTACTCCTAATTCTTTTAACATCCTCCTCTATCAGATGAGTTTCTTGTAAAAACACAATTCTTGAACCCATGTCCTTTATTTTATTCATAACTTGTTTAAGTTTTTTTAAATTTTGTAGACCTCTGCAATTCCATGAAGTTAAATTAAGATTAACACTTTGGTCCATGATCAATAGAGAGTTTGGGATTACCTTGCAGTGTAAACATGCTCATACAGAGAAGCAAAAACATGAGTGGTTGAACATTCATCCTACAAACTACACACAAACAAATTTCCCCTTCCCACACTTGTGGCAAACCCCCCAAAATCAAAAGAAAAATTCCGTCTCCCGATATAGCCATCGACCGTTCCACACCCACGGGGAACAGCCTAAGCCACTCCTTCTTCATCCTCCCAGTCACCCTAACTCTACTGCTTTTAATGACGTAACATTAACTCTCTTCTGTAGTTTTCCAACTTAACTCCAAAATTTTTAACAACTTTGTACATCATAGTTTTTTTTTGTTTGTTTGTTTTGTTTTTGTTTTGTTTTTTTAATATATAATACAATCTATATTTTGTAAACTTACTATTTACTTCAAGTCAGTCAGATGCCTGTGCAAATGCTTAATTATTCTACCTTATATTTTGTTCATGCTTAGCTCCCACCAGTCTCTTCTTCTTCTTTGATCTTCTTGATGAACTCCTGCGCCTCCTCTGGGGTCTTGAAGATGTGGGTTCTGCCCTCATACGTGGTCAGCAGTCTCGCAGGATAGATTACACCATGACGAATCCCAAGGTTGCGCAGCTCCTTACGTACGGGATCAAACTGCTTCCTCAATTGCTGGATTCCTGTGGCCAAATCTGGGTAGAACCGCACCTGCTGGTCCTGGTGTTTAATCTCTCCTTTAGCACGTGCAGCGTTGAAGATCTTCATCCTGTCTCTGTTGCTTAGAAACTTCATAATTAAGGTCCTCGGCGGTCCCTTATCTCTCCGTGGGCCAATACGATGTGCTTTTTCCAGAACCACTGCTGATTGCAACTCCTCGCTGCCCAGCACCTCCGGAATCCACTTTTCCAGAAAGGAACATACGTCCCGACCTTCTGATTCCTCTGGAAGACCCACCAGCCTCAAATTATTCTGTCTCGACCGAGATTCCAAATCCAAAATATTATCTTCCAGAGATTTATTTTTTTTTTCCAAAGTGCGCACCTTTAATTGAAGACGGGTGACGTCATCTTCAGCACTAGCGAGACGGAGCTCCATCTGCGCCGTTCGTTCTACACAGTCACCCAATTCCTTTCTTATTCCTTCCAGCGCTGTCATAATCCCATCAAATCTAGAGGAAAAGTCCGCTCTCATTGAACTCATGGCAGCCATCAGCGCATCTGCGCCATTCCCCGCAGAAATCGCACCGCCGCCAGCCTCCTCCGCCATATATGGAGCCTTGTTTGCTGCGTCACAGACCTGAAAGTCCGTTAATTTGGACTGTTTCGGCGGCTCGCTTTTTCCTTTTCCTGGTTTTCCAGCCTTAGGCTTCGCCGACATATCCTCGCCCAAACGCTGGGATACGTTCTGTCCCAAATGAGAGAGTTATTTGCCGATTTTTTTCTCCAGGAGCAGAGCAGAGCGAGACACGTCCGTCCTACGTGGCAGCCATAACCGGAAGTCTAGGTAATAACAATTTTTACTTCTAAAAATGCACAAATGGTTACAGGCCTGGCTGTAGTGTTTTGTAGTTTTGGCAGATGGGATGCAATTCTTGGCAAGCGAGCAATTCTCGGCATAATGCCCCGTGGAGTTAAAAAAGAAAAAAAGACAGTATATTGACAGTTACCTGAACTATGGATTTATAAAAGCACAAGACTCTTTTCGGCCAGAATGTGTTATTTGCGGTGAAAAGCTAGCTAATGACAGCATGAAGCCCAGCAAACTGAAACATCAGGAGACTTGACACCGAGAGACCATTGGTGCAAGTCGGAATTTTTTTTTTTTTTTTTTTTTTTTTTTTTTTTTTTTTTTTAGAGGAAACTGCACCTGGCGCTTTCAAGGAGACATGGGGATATCAGAAAATCCTTTGAACGGGCAGGTAATGATTTACTCAGAGCCACTGAAGCATCATTTGACTGTGCACTGCTCATTGCGAAGGCAAAAAAGCCGCACAATATTGGTGAGCAGCTGATCAAGCCCGCATGCCTAAAAATTGTGGAGAAAATGTGTGGAATACGATGGTTGTCAAGGGAACAGGTGCTTGTACGTTTTATTGAATTGCAAGACAAAGTTAAAGAATGCTTGCATGACCACAATCGGCCACTTTATGAGAAGCTGACAGACATGTTGTGGATCCAAGTGGCACACCTGGCGGACACATTTGCTCTTTTCAACGAAACAAACAAGTGGATGCAGGGACCTGAATCAAACGTCCTACAATGCAAAGATGCACTGGATGCTTTTGTGCGAAAATTGAAGTACAGGGTTGCTAAAATGTCAAAAGGGGAGTTGCAGCAGTTTCCACTTCTGAAGAAGCAGTCCAGTGGCACCATGCATGTGTCTTTATGCACAGACTTAACGCGCCACGTGAACCTGCTCTGTGACGAGATGAGGAGTCGCTTTGCCGGCATCAGTGAATACTTATCCAAGGAAGCATGGGTGATGGATCCCTACATTTCCAGTCACAAGGATGTTGAATACTTGGGCTGTGAAGACGAACTGTGTGACCTTCAATCTGATTCAGTGTCAAAAAAATATTTCCAGGAAAATGGATACAAAAAGTTTTGGATGGTCAAAGGACACACCGTGGCTCCTACACTGACCAAACATGCAATCAAGAGGGTCATTCTTCCTTTTGGTACTACGTACCTGTCTGAGGCAGCTTTCAGTGCCCTTCTAACTATAAAGACAAAAGTAAGGAACAGGCTGGATGTCCAGCAGGACTTTAGACTGGCTATCACCACTATCACTCCAAACATCGCATCCCTGGTCAGAGACATGCAAGCTCAAGGTACACATTAATATTCTTTTGAGAATCAACAGACTGGAGAGAGGAAAAATCAAAGAATCACTGAATTATTTTTTGCAATGCTAATTGCTGGGTAGTGTTATGAGAAAGAGCAGTCAAGGATACTGTATTTTTCGGACTATAAGGCGCACTTAAAATCCTTTAATTTTCTCAAAAATCGACAGTGCGCTTTATAATCTGGTGCGCCTTATGTATTAATTCTGGTTGTGCTTACTGACCTCGAACCGATTTTATGTGGTACACGGCGCTCAAAAATATGTCAAAAATGTTTTAGTACGACTTTGGTAAGTTACGAAGCCGAACCGCTTGAGGGATTTTCGGAGCATTACGGTAGTCAGGAGCCTTGTGGAGTAATATACGATATTCGATACCCAGAAGCCGATGGTGTATAGAACACGTATATTAGGATTTGTATGTGAAATTTCGGCATCGAAACTGCTCCCCAGTTTAGCTGTAAATGGGAGCAGTAAATACGGCTATAAATACGTATTTACGGCTGTAAATACGGCTCGCTCTCTGCCGGAGATCGGTATCGTACTCGGTATCGAGTACTGAGCGATATTCTGGCCAATATGGCGATGTAAACAGCCACGGACTAAAAACGTTCCGCCTGCTCATGGAGCAGGTCATTCATACTCGCAGACAATCGCGCTATATGTGTCTATAATGACTACAGATAGGATTTTCTTTCCATGCACGCAAAAAAAAAAAAGAAAAATTCCCAGATCTACCTTGCGGTAGTCGATACTACCTCGAGAGGTAGTCGATACCCAAAAGCCCGATGGTGTATAGAACACGTATATTAGGATTTGTATGTGAAATTTCGGCATCGAAACTGCTCCTGTTTAGCTGTAAACGGGAGCAGTAAATACGGCTGTAAATACGTATTTATGGCTGTAAATACGGCTCGCTCTCCGGCAGAGAGTACCGAGCAATATTCTGGCCGATATGGCGATGTAAACAGCCACTGGACTAAAAACGTTCCGCCTGCTCGTGGAGCAGGTCATTCACACTCACAGACAATCGCGCTATATGTGTCTATAATGACTATAGAGAGGATATTCTTTCCATGCACGCAAAAAAAAAATTTTTCCCGGCTCCGACTACCTCGCTTTAATGCACCTTATAATCCGGTGCGTCTTATGTATGAAATTAGACCATCAAATAGACCGTTCATTGATAGTGCGCCTTATAATCCGGTGTGCCTTATAGTCCAAAAAATACGGTATTTGTTCTTTGTGTGTGATGGGTGTTTTTAGGCCTACTGCCATTAGGCCCATAGTGACTTTTAGGCCTTAACTGATTTAAGCTGTCGTGTGTGTATACCCACTATGTTGGTTGTTAGAAATGTTTGCTTTTACAAGGGACATGTTCTTGTTAACATTTCTGTTTCATAGCTCTGGCAAAGATGAAAACTTTGTTACTGACAATGAAGACTCAGGACTGCCTTCTGGTGTCAAAAAGGCCATGTTTAAAAGTAATGCGGTCTTGAAACAAAAGGACAAATATTTTAATACCATTGCAGTCATTTGCCACATTTACTTTTTGTCTGTGTGTGATACACATGTTCGTATAATTCAGTTTAGTTCAAGTATAAAGGAAAACAAAGCTACATTTCAAAACAAATGGAATAGGTTAAGCACAAGTCTGATACTATTTTTTTCCTAAATTAATGTTCTAAAATGACTTAATTCCTCTGACGTGATCGTGTGGGCTCGGGGGGGCCGGCACTTCTGTGACACAGGCAGGGGGGGCTCCTGGGAAAAAGGTTGGGAACCACTAATGCAGTCTACAAATGCTTAGCAAAAACCAAACTTCTCCATTACTTGACATAAGAAATTCCAACTGACTGAATCAAAAGGCTGAGAAGGACTGCACCAATATTTATTTAGAAATATGATCAATAATAAGAAGAGCTCTTCTTATGTTATCATGGATCTGCCTGTTTCTAACAAAGCCTGTTTGATCTTCATCTATGAGGGACGGTCTCACTGTCTGAAGTTGATCAGTGAGTATGGCTGTGTATAATTTATAATCCACATTTAACACACGGATTGGCCGATAATTTTTACATTCTGTTCTATTCTTGCCTTCCTTTGGTATCACTGAGATCAGCACTTCCCTCCAGGATGGTGGCAGGACCCCATGTTTCAGAGTGTAGTTGAAGGAGGTTTTGAGTAGGGGAAGCAGTGATTCTCTCATGCATTTATACCACTCTGAGGGAAATCCATCACAGCCTGCAGATTTGTTGTTTCTAAGCTTGGAGGTTACACTATCAATCTCCTCAGTTGATATTTTGGATACAAGTTTATCATTTTGGATTTTGCTGATAGAGGGGAGGTCTAAAGTGTAAAGAAATTTCTGGATTGTTGATCCGTCTGCTTTATCCGTCTGTATTTATAATTGTTTGTAATATGTTACAAATGCTTCCTGGATTTCATTCTGTTTAGCAAACGATCCTATTTGTTGCAGGGTCCTTAATCTTATGATTAGTTGTTTTTGCTTGTGCGTTTTTAATTCTCCATACAAGTAATTTGGATGCTTTAGGACCCGCTTCATAATATCTTTGTTTCATGTACTTCAATTTTTTCTCAATTTCTTCATTATAAATTTTTTCTATTTTCTGTTTAATAGGTCTCATTTGTTCTAATATAGCAGGATCTTTATTGACACTGTGGGCTAGCTGCAGCTTCCCCATTTGATCCTGCAGATCAAGCATCTTTTGGTCCTTTACCTTTTTCAAATGTGTGGTCTTGGCTATAATTTCTCCTCTAAGACAGACTTTAGACGCATTCCACAAAATAACTGGACTCACTTCCCCATTGTCATTCTGTTCCATATACTATTTCAGTTTTTCTTTGATTTCTGTTTTGAATACATTGCTGTTTAATAGACTCGTATTCTTTCTCCATATAGTATTTTTGGGCCTCCCCTCCATACTATGTATTTTAAGGTTCAGTGAAGAGTGATCTGAAATGTCCCTTTGTCCAATTGTACAATCCTTAACTTTTTGGTAGTCCTGATAATACATGAAGAAGTAATCAATTCTTGAATAATTGTTGTTCCTAGCCGAATAGAAAGTGAACTGGGAAGTAGATCTGTGCATTTGTCTCCAAATATCAGTTAATCCCAATTCTTGTAAAATTTTATTTATTTGCTTCTCAACTGGACTTGTTTTCCTTGTTCTTTTTGTGGCTCAGGTTCAGGTTACTTTACTTTATGTGGTGTCTAATTTTGAGTTCAGGACTATATTGAAATCACCTGAACAAATAAGTTTGCCATAGGTTTCTGTAGCAATCAAATTGAATAATTTCTTAGAAAATGTGACCTTGCTTCCTGGCGGAGCATAGACGTTACACAGCATAACCTCCTTGTGTTCCAGTTTACCCTTCACCAATATAAATCTTCCCTCTTTGTCCTTATATTATGAGATAAGTTCAAAGATAACGGAGTTGGTGATTAGTATGGCAGCAACTCTTTTTCTTTATCGAAAGCAAAAAATACCTTTCTCAGGGATGAGAATCTTCCTCGGATCCGAGGAATTCCTCGGATTTGATCATGTCTAGGGTCATTCTCGTGAATCGTCTAAATTCGAGGAGAATTTTTTTTTTTTGGGGGGGGGGGGGGGTGTCTGGCGGCGAGTCGTATTTTCGATCGGCTGTGAAAATCCACCGCGCAGAACGCGCTACCCAGCGAGATCAGTAATGTAATGTAACAAGGCCACTGATAGGCTGATACTTATTGAAGCAACCAACCGGCGATTTTGTTAGATTTCTTTTGTCATATCCGGATAACACGCGGAGCGAAATGCAAGTGGCGGACAGTTCAATCAGTTCAATCAACCGAGTTTTCCCGATTTCGTCGAAATGGTGAGCCTAAAACTCACGAAAGAGAACAAAGCAAGAATTTTAGAAATCGACAAAGGGATAAAGAACAAGTTTCGTTGGGAATGGCTTGAAAAAAACCGTGTCAATGACGGTAAAGATCGGTAAAAATACTGAAGTTGTGGTTGAAAAAATGGCCGACTTCACAACACAGTCGACACAGTCAAACTCAGATGCCAGTCAGTCAAAGTTCATCACAGCCGGCCCCGATTACAGTAATTAGTGATCGGAAGACACATTCCAAGGTAAGATTTTTTTTTTCTTGTTTAAGTAATGTACTTGAGAATTTTCGCGTAATGAATTTGTTATGAAATAGCATGTGTAAGTTGTGATGGCATGCCTGTTTTGAAGTAACAGGAAAGTTCGCCTGGGTGTTTTGTTTTTTTTTTAGATACAAATGCTTGCAAATAACGTACAGCTGTCAGATACTGGCTGGAAAACACAACGGAAATGTAGAACCAAGTGTTTTCAAGCTCAGGTCAGAATTTTGTAAAAAATACCACAAAAAATGAATATATTACACAGCTTTTTTCCGAGGTTGTAACAAGGCTGTGTCTGTACTGGAAGACCGGAAATGCAGCCTTTTTTTTTTTCCAGTGCGCACTGAGACGCAGAGACGTGACCGCCCGCTGAATTCACAAGAATTCAAGGGCTTAAAATATACTGATATGCAACTTTTTTATATTCCTAGTAACACTAACAAATTCACACATTAATAAATCAAAAATGTTTGCAGAATGTCAGTATATTTTAATAAATGAGTGATGGACTTGGTGATGGAATTTTGTTAATATTTATAATTTATTTTACTTGGTTAAATTATTTTGTCTGTTCTAGAACTATGTAAATGTAATTCTGTGTCAGTTCTAAACATATTAGATAGTAGTAAAAGATAATTTAGTATTATTACATCAACATACTATTCAGATATCATAAATTTAATACATATGTACTGTGTTTCACTTTATTTTGTGGTTGAAAAAATGGCCGACTTCATAGCAAAATGCAAAGTACCAGGGAAAGCCCAGTGTGTTTATTGCAACAATTTCTTGAGTTATGGATCTCATGGTTGTGTTGCCTTAGTTGAACACTGTTCAAAACAGAAACATCTCAAAATTGTGCCTACAAGAGATCGAACTACTTGCTCGATGCTGCATTCAAAACGATCGATGGATACGGTCAAATTAAGTGCCTACAGGCATGAAAAGGAAGAAAAAAAGAAAGAGAAGGAAATGAAACGGAAAGAACTCGATCTTCAACATGATTCTGTGGCAAGCAAGGCAGCCATGAAAAAGAAGAGAGAAGCTGCAGCTAAACAGGCACTGCTTGCCCACAGAAAATCAGAGAAGAGGAAGGCTACAGAACGGCTCCAGGCTTTGGTAGCCAAGAAGAAAAAATTGCACAATTAGATGTGAAGAATACGTTGACTTGTACATAAGTTCATAGAGTAGTAGCACAGGCATGTAAATATGGAAGTGACATTTTCTGTTTCTCAATCAAGTGCGACACTGAATCAAAACAGTATTGAACATGATTACACATGTGATGCAGCAGCAGATTAAAAAGATAAACTATAAATGCATTTGTACTTACTTCTAACTTTAAATATAAGACCACATTTGAGCATTCTAAAACACCAGATTTTGTTAGCTTCTGGGGGGCGTTGCCTTGGATCCGGCTAGGGGGCCTGCGTCCCCCAAGACCCCCGGCTAAGTTTCCTCTTTTCAAAAACCCCATTCTCATCCCTGCTTTCTATAGCCCATTTCATTTTCAAAGTTTCTCATGTTCTGCATTAGACAGATGTGTCTCTTGCTAGAAAGCAATATTCACCTTTTCCTGTTTTAACTTGGCTATTGTAGGAGTCAAGAATTGAGGAGACTGGATGATTTTCCAGTATCTGCTTTAATTCTCATTCATCCTACGTCCTCTCTCGATCGGAGTGAAAAGAGACAGGACGCAGTCACACACATACATTTATACACTTATCTCGAACAATACCTCACACACAAGTCACAATACATCACACAAAAGTCACACGACCCAGTTACATCCTTTCATCTGTTATAGAACACCCAGCGTCCTTCTGTTCTCCTCTCTGACCCCCAAAAGGTCAGGCCGGGTAATCTTCTCCTTTCTTCTGAGTCCACGGGGGGTGCAGACACCTCGTCCTCTTGAGGTGTGATGTCAATACACCTGGCTAGCTCAAAGTCTCTCTCGGCTGAATTCCAGCCTGCCACATGTGAGTCACATAAGTTAGAATTATGGGCTCCACAGCTGTTAACTTACTTCTTTTAATGGGGCTGATAATACCATTAACATTTAAAGACTGAATATTATAACACTGCATAGCAAATGAGCTTCATGCATGTATTTATATACCACTAAAATCCCAGACCTCAAAGAACAAATATAACTTGGCACATTAACAGAACATTTCACCAAAACAAAATCAACCATAACAGAATCGAAGTAGAACAGAGCTTCCAAATCTGAGACTGGCCACCTTTGTCCTTTTTTCTTACCTGCAATACGGAGGGGCATCACTGAATGGCAGCAACCCCCTCCACAATGAAAGGTAACAGCCACTCAGTGTTGCCCCTCCGTATTGCAGGTAAGAAAAAAGGAAAAAGGTGGCCAGTTGTTTGCATCGGCACATTATTGTACATCTGGACATTTTAAGAAGAAAAAGAGAGAGGAAAGGGGGGGGGGCATCTTCCTCTGGATATCGATCTGGATCTTTTGGGAATGAGAACAGGCTTATATGTTCACTGGAGCAATTACTACACCCAGCCGCCACGTAACGTTTCGGCATTTCTTCGCTGATATAGAAGCTAAACAGCTTGTTTACATTGACAGCACACAGATCAGCCGAGAGGAAACTCGCCTCATGACGTCATATCCTGAAACGAGGCGCATCTCAGGATATCGCGTTAGTGCAACACGGCGCTAAATTTGAATTCACTTAGAAATATTTTTCCACTTATATTGCGTTCGAAGTCAACAGAACCAACTATGTGGACCATATAAGATAAATTCATACTGAACACTTATGCTTAGTTCCAAGATCTTGTCACGGACCCTTTAAGCAACTGTATAAGAACGTCTCTGACCCCACTGTCCCACCTTTCCCTTCCAGCCAGGCCCTCTTCCATTCCCAAAAGATGCTTCGTGATGTCCTCCATTTTGTCGGTGGTGACTTTGACTTTTTTATCGAGGCCTTACAAATGGGTTTTCATATCTTCACATAAACTAGTTCTGACCTGAGCCAGTTCCTTCAATTCCACTTTCAGCTCCCGAATACCTTCAGCTATGACTTCTCCCATCACCTGGTGCATGGATGTTGGCATGGCAGGTGAGGAGCTCCTCTCCACGCCATCACCATTATTATCTGTGTTAGCTTCATTGGGGCCTGTGCTAATTTCAGTTGTGCCACAGTCTTTTAAGACATCTTCTGTGTCATTATTCTGTGACATGACTTTACTCTTCTTTCCACCCTTGGCCTTACTCATCACACCTTGATTCTAGACAATTTTACCGGGTTACTATCACGAGTTAGTGATTTATTTATTTATTTATTTATATCCACCAGTGTCGGAGCAACTTTTCTATGCTGCCATCCTAATCACCGAGCCACCAGAAGTCAAACAATGCACTTCTGATGATAGACCTCCTTTTTCCTGATCAAAAGCAGCTTCTCGTGGAATGCACTGTAATAGTAATGCACATTAGATTGCATGTCGTCACGCCTCTTTGAAATGAGCCTCCGCCTGCGAGCACATGGCAAGCACACTGTCTACCGGTAATTTGATGCTGTGACGCAAAGCGTAAAAAGCTGACAATGTGCTGACAAAAACACTAGTGTACGGCAGAAAGTCTGTCTGAAAAGTCAGTGAATGATCGTCCTAATAGGGCCCTGTGTGTGCCAGAGTAATAAAAACTAATTGACTTCAAAACTAATTGACGATCAGAGCGCGCCTCTCGGGGTAGACACTCTTGCGCATTTATGGCCCCCGTTCTCCTTTATCCCCCCAACCCTGGCCAGAGTGAGGGAGCACCACCACAGGCTAATCCTGATAGCGATGCACTGGCTAGCGGAGATTTATCAGCTTCTCCATGGGCAGCCATGGCAGCTCCCAGTCCACAGAGACATGCTGTCACAGGTGGGGAGAATACTATTTCACCCGCATCCAGAGTACCTGGCATTGTGGGCCTGGCCCATGAGTGGGACACCCTGAAGGCGACAGGTCTTCCTCAGGGTGTGATTAACACCATTCAGAGTGCTAGAGCATCCTCTACTCAGTCTTTTTATGATTGCAAGTGGAGGGTGTTTGAAAAGTGGTGCCATGACAGAGGTCACATCTCTTTTCAGTGCTCTATAGGTGTGATCCTTTCATTCTTACAAGAGCTCATTGACGAGCAGAAAGCTTTCTCCACCATTAAGATGTACCTAGCTGCTATTTCTGCTTGTCATGTAGGTTTTGGAGATAAGACGGCTAGTCATCATCCTCTGGTCTGTCGTTTTATGAAAGGAGTGCGTAGACTCCTCCCTGTTTTCAGAACCATGGGCCCCCATTGGGATTTAGTGGTGGTCCTGGATGGGCTGTTGGCCCCCTTTGAACCTCTGGGGGAGGTCAGCATGAAGCACCTGTCATTGAAAATGGTGCCATTACTGGTCTTAGCCTCGGCTAAACGTGTCGGTGATATTCATGGCCTCCCAGTACACCCATCGTGCACTCAGTTTGCCCCGGGAGATGTTAGGGTGTCACTGTTGCCCAACCCGACATTTGTGCCGAAGGTGGTTGGCTCGTGTATGCTCATCGTCTTGATGACATTTTCTTCTCCCGTCTCTTCTTCTGAAGAACAGCATTCATGCTTATTATGCCCTGTCCATGCCTTACATGCTTATATGGACAGGACAAAGGGGCTTATAAAGAGTGACCAGCTCTTTGTGTCCAAGGCCAAACCTCATACCGGTAGGGCGATCACTCTGGCATACTTGGCACAGGGCCTTCAGGCACCAGTGGGCCTGAGGACTCACTCCACTTGGGCCTTGGCGGCCTTGTGGGCTCCATTTAGGGGGTTTCCTTAAGGAACAATTGTGAGGCGGCGAACTGGTCCTCGCCTCTCACTTTTGTTCAGTTTTAAAGGATAGATGTCTCTGCTTTGAGTGTGGCTTAGGCAGTGCTCGCTCCAGGACCCCGAGGCAGCCAGGTTGCTGCTCAGTGCTGATGATTGTTGAGATACTGTAGGCTCGTCTGGCAATACGGGAGTCTCCATATCCCATAGTGAGACATCGAAACGAGTACTATGAAGAAGAACTTAAGGATACGGCTGTATTCCCAGTTCTTCGAGTAGTATGAATGAGATGTCTCACGAGACAGCCCTTCTTGCTGGGCGAAGAGAGAAGAGGTGCTTACCTTGAATAACACTATGTTGTAGCATGGGCTTCTTATAAGAGGTGATTATACGAGGCGTGGCATCGCCAATCAGGATTGGTTTAATGAGATAAATGCTTCTGAGGTATACGCAGGAGGGGGATATCCCATAGTGAGACATCTTACTCATACTACTCGAAGAACCGGGGATTCAGCCATATCCTTAAGTTCTTAAACAGTCACTATTATTGGATGTCCCATTCATTTTCAATAATTCTGTAATTAATATTCACACAATCAAATAAATCTTCGTGCCATTTACTCCCTTTTATATTTGTCAAAGTCTAAACGTGTGAGTGCCTACATATAGGCTACACCTCTTTGTATTCCACCTTCAAACACAGCCTACATTTGTTCCTGTATAGCCTAATTAGGCTACCTGTTTTCAGATAAGAATACTTGCTTTCCACGGGCATGCACTAGTATCTAAAAACAACAAGAAGTCATTGATTGCATTTCCAGATCCTTCAGAAAAAAATAGAAATGATCCAGAGAAACAAGATTTCTAAGTTTTAAAGTGCCTTGTAATTTGTTCCAGTCAGAAAGAGCACAGTACTAAAATGCCTTTTTCCCACTCTCTGTGCGAACACTGGGGACAGTCGGAATGTAAAAGTCCTGTGATCGTAGTCCATAAGGTCCATCTGACGTCTGCTGAAGATAGGCACAGAGGTAGGGAGGAAGCAGGCCAAGTACCCCTTTAGAAATGTCTATACCAGTGCATTTGCCGTCGAGTTTCTAGAGCAGACCATCCAGCCTGAGAATATAACTCACAGTGATGAATGTGAGGTTTACAATTTGTAAGAAATCAAAGGGAGGCATGATAAACTGAGTCAAGCATGTGCAATGCCTGTACAGGGGCATGCATATATAAAAGGTCTCCATAATCCTGCACTGGTAGAAATGTGGCCACCACAAGTCTCTTTCTGCCATTGGACAAGAAACATCTGTTGTTTAATCGGTCTCTTCCACCCCTAATCATTACTTTTACTTAACATACTTCTGTTTGCCCTCATCACATCTCTGCCCTGGCTTATAATCGTCTTTCCTCCAACTCATTCCTCAAATTATATTTTCTCCTTTCATCCCTGCAGGGACGACCCAGAGAACGACAGCAGTGAGCTGCCTACAGCCAAGGACTATTTCCGGGATCTCTACCACCGGGTAGATGTCATTTTCTGTGACAAGACCATCCACAATGACCCTGGCTTCGTGGTCACTCTGTCCAACCGCATGAACTATTTTCAGGTAAAGTCAGTTAAAGCTGTGGGAATAAATGTGATTATGCTGATTTCATTATTTTCACTAGTGGGGCTGGACTTTGCGTATCATTCTTTTAAAAAAAAATTTTTGCCACCATTTCACCTTGACCCCCCCCCCTTTTTTTTGTCATTTAAGTAGAGCAGCAGAATGTGACAGGCTGGTGGTGATGCACTTGTGTAATGTGTTGTACTTTCGTCTGTTTTTCAGGTGGCCAAGACGGTAGCACAGAGGTTGAACACAGATCCCATGCTGCTTCAGTTCTTCAAGTCACAGGGGTAGGACGCTTGTCTCATCTGCACATACGCACTTAGTAGTGTGAGAATGCAAACTAGCTGTGCATAACAGTGATATGTTGGTTTTTTTTTTTTTTTATTATTATGTCAGCTGGTCAGGTAAGGTTGCTGAGCAATTTTCAAATCTTGACTGATTTTAAAACTGTATGACAGGGGTCACCAACTGGTGGCCTCCAGTCTGGATCCAGACCCTGAGAGTTGTCCGTCTGGACTCAGAAGCTTTTTAATAGAATTTTTGGGGAAAAGGATACAGTTTTCTTTTAACCGAACTAAAAGCGGAACTGAAATGCTGTATCGCCGGCTGCCCACATATTTTTATGGCGTGACACCTTGGATGCTCTCCGGAGATGCAGCAGGAGGCAAAATTGCCATTCACTGTGGGTGTCTCATGAGGCTGACAGCCATGCTTCTTTCCTGGTGTGTACCCGCGGAATGAAGCGCTGCGGTGAAATTGTATATCCACCGCCATTCTGACTGCCTCTGATGGTACGTGTCCACTCTGGGGTCTGTTGACTGAAGTCTCCGCGACTCCTTGCTGGCATGACGTTGGCTATGGAGGTAGTTTCCATGACCCTCTGATATCATGTAAAAACAATGATTTGCTCTGTTACTGAACATGAAAAGCTCCACACACATCCACCTCCTCTCCCTGTGACAGTGTTACCCAAACAGACACAGACGAGGTTAAAAAAACATTGACATTAAAACAAATCTCAGAGAATTCCTGTAGTTTGGAATTATATTTTCTGTCTCTTTTTAGGCTTACAATTTGAAACGATTTTTTAATACTGAAAATATAGTATAGAGGTGGACTTTTTGTGAGATTTTGTTTTTTAGATACTAATCACTTTTTAAATTGTGTAATTTAGTTTGTGTTCTCCTGTAAAACTTTACATTTTTAGGATTTTAAGGTGTCGATTTTAGAATTTGAGCTATTTATTTGGAGTCAAAACACAGTGTTCCCCTGTATTATTATGATTAAATTATTACATATTTTGTTTGAAATTGAGCAAAGAATATATTTGATTTTATTGTTTGTTTTTAAAAAAAAATACAAAGGTAAAAGCAGCTGAAACATCAGCTTAATAAAATGGTGTGTAAAAGCAAATGATATTGGCCTGCTGGAGACAGCTGTGGTCTTCTGAAAGAAAGTCCATGAAAGGATGGCAGTCCTTAAAAGCACATTTTCAGATAAATTTGTCCATGTGACTCGTCACACTTTTTATTAAACGATGTTTGAAGTAAATTCATGGGTCATTGCAAACACTTGGTTTTAAAAGTGCCAAACTGTCACACAGTGAGAGGAAAAAAAATCCTGAAAACGGGAGAAAAAAAAAAAATCATCAAATCGTTCAAGAATCAAAATCAGAGACCCTGAATCATAACTGTATTGTGAGGTGCCTAAAGATCCCCAGCCCCAATTCTAGGGGTGGAAATCGCAAAAGACCTCACAATTCAATCCTATCATGATTCAGCGATAACGCTGGTCAACACCAAATTTATTGTCTTTAAGGGTTTTTTTTAGCTGATTTAGGGGAATTTTGATGTGCTGAATCCAAAAATCACATTGGTTTTGCTCAATCAGGTCAACTTTTTGAATTATGGCCACATGTTGTTTTATACATTTTTGTTTACATGTGCGGGTATTTTCGCTTTATATGATGTAAAATTCTTTTTTTTTTTTTTTTTGGTCTTGAAATTGTCTGAATTTTGAACAATGATGATGTAACATTAAATTTACATGTACTTACCTTTATATAAAGGTAAGTACATGTAACCTGTACTTACCTGTACTTACCTAAGTACATGTAACCTGTACTTACCTTTATATAAAGGTAAGTACAGGTTTTTGCTTAGCACTTGATAGAAACGGATGTCATTTTCGGATTCAGCGGTGCAAAATTGTCTTAAATCAGTTGGAAAAAAAAACACAGACAACTTAGAAAAAAATTATTTTTGTAACCCTGTGTAAATCGAATATCACGATCCCATATATTTCAAATTTTTTCACCTTATTCAACCTCAAACAAAGTACCGTATTTTTTGGACTATAAGGCGCACTTAAAATCCTTTTAATTTTCTCAAAAATTGACAGTGCGCTTTATAATCCGTTGCGCCTTATGTATTAATTCTGGTTGTGCTTACTGACCTCAAACTGATTTTATGTGGTACACGGTGCTCAAAAATCTGTCAAAAATGTTTTAGTACGACTTTGGTAAGCTACGAAGCCGAACCGCTTGATGGATTGTCGGAGCATTACGGTAGTCAGGAGCCTCGTGGAGTAATATGTGCTTCAACATAATGGCCGGATGGCTTTTTCCACAAATCTCCGTCCCTATTGATCTGCGACTCCATGCGCATCCATCTCACCGATACTGTCAAAACCCAAGTGAAGCAAACTAATTCGGAGCTTGCCATCATTCCAGGTGGATTAACCAAAGAACTCCAACCGCTAGATATTGGTGTCAACAGGTCGTTCAAAGTTAAATTGCTAGCGAGTTACGCCACTATCTGCCAATGGATCGTGGATCGAAACTGTTCCTGTTTAGCTGTAATTAATATTCAAAAATGATATTTTCGGGACGAAAGAATTCAAGCGTCCCGGCATTTGTTTACTTCTCGGGGCTGCCGCCGGAGAGCGAGCCGTATTGAGTACCGAGCAGGTATCCTGGCCAATATGGCGATGTAAACAGCCACGGACCAAAAAACGTACATTTGCTCGTGGAACAGGTCATTCACACTCACAGACAATCGCGCTGTATGTGTCTATAATGACTATAGATAGGATTTTCTTTCCATGCACGCAAAAAAAATTTTTTTTTCCTAGATCCGACTACCTCGCGAGGTAGTTGATACCCAAAATCCGATGGTGTATAGAACACGTATATTAGTATTTGTATGTGAAATTTCGGCATCGAAACTGCTCCCATTTAGCTGTAATTAATATTCAAAAATGATATTTTTGGGACGAAAGAATTCAAGCGTCCCGGCATATGTTTACTTATCGGGGCCGCCGCCGGAGAGCGAGCCGTATTGAGTACCGAACGAGTATCCTGGCCAATATGGTGATGTAAACATCCACGGACCAAAAACGTTCCACCTGCTCGTGGAACAGGTCATTCACACTCGCAATCGCTCTATATGTGTCTATAATGACTATAGATAGGATTTTCTTTCCATGCACGCAAAAAAAAATTTTTTCCCAGATCCGACTACCTCGCTTTAATGCGCCTTATAATCCGGTGCGCCTTAGGTATGAAAATAGACCATCAAATAGACCGTTCATTGATATTGCGCCTTATAATCCGGTGCGCCTTATAGTCCCAAAAATACGGTAAAACTGTTGACATCTCTTTCATATAATAAAGTATTTGCAGGGCTTCATTTTCCATGGAGATGCACGGAGATGGACGGTGCGGTGCTGTTTGGACTAGACTCCCGCTAACTAACTAACTAACTAACCTGCACTTATATAGCGCTTTTCTAGTCACAAAGACCACTCAAAGCGCTTTCATTAATACTAACCCTCTATTCTAAGGGCCTATAGGAAACAGATATCTAGGGACAATTTAGAACAGCCAATTAACCTAACATGCATGTTTTTGGCATGTGGGAGGAAACCGGAGAAATCCCGGAGTAAACCCACGCAACACGGGGAGAACATGCAAACTCCACACAGATCACTGTTGGTCAGGGGCTGGGATCGAACCCACGATCCCACGATCCCCACAATCCCCCGGCCAAGGGTAAACTGTGCTGCCGCAGTGCTAACCACTGCGCCACCGTGCAGCCCGCTCCAGCTACTTTATCTGACTTTGAACTCTTAAAAAGCAGCTGAAAACTTTTTTGTTTAAGGAGGCTTTCTATTGAGTTTCAGCTGCTTTTTAATATCAAGTCTGATATTATTAAATTATTTAAATCTTGTGTTTTAACTTGTTTTTGCATTTTTAAAATTATATTTATCTATCAACTTCCTTTTATTGCATTTTATTGTGCAGCACTCCGTGACTATGTCTTTGAAAAGTGCTTCATAAACGAACTTTACTCACTTGACGCTCGGAGAAAAACTTCCATGCCGGTGTCTCTTTAGCTTAGCCGTTGCTACCGCTTCTCTGAGACGTGTGCTGGCCTGCCATATTCCAAGTGTTTTTTTTCTTTTTTCCATGCAGCGCTTCTTGCGAGTTGTGCATCATGTCAAGGTCTTTCCTTCCATCTTTGTTATAAAATCCAAAAAGGCCTGACGTTTGAGCTGACTGCTTCCTAACTTTCAAAGCTGGCTGCTTCACACTTAGAGACTTGGGGACATTTCACTCTAACTCAAGTTTTTCTCTGTTAGTGCGCTTTGTTTCATCTGGTGAGAACACAGTAATTGCACTCAGGTACACACGAAAAACAACCATACTAAGAAACCCCAAAACAGTTGGTCTTGATCCAAATCTTGAGAAACCATACTGTACTAAAACAGAACCAAAACCTAGAAGATGCATGACTTTAGGGCAGTACATTATGAGCAGATTGTAATTTATTGCTTTCGAACACCTAAAACATGCTACAGGATGAAACGTGGAGTTATGAGGAGGTACGGACTGGTCGCATGATCACAAACACGCCTCTATCCTAAAATGCACTAAAATACACAAAAGCACTCGTTGGCAAACAGTCCGGGATCAGTGGGATTCAGAAGTCTGCTGCTCAGTGCTGCAGCAACACTAAAAAATCTCTGAGGAGAACAAAGTGTGAAATGCACTGAAAAAATTGGGGCATTTTAGTGTTGCACTGAAATCTGTGACCTCACACAATCTGACGCCTTATTACTTAATCTGTTTAATAAATAATTCAAACATTGAAATAACAGTTTTCCAGAGCTTTGTCTGCCTCTCACATTAATCTAGACCAGGGGTGTCCAATCATGTGCCATGGAGGGCCAAGACCCTGCAGGTTTTCACTCCTGCCCAGGCTCTTCAGCAGGCATTTTTACTTATCAGCAGTTGGTGGGAAGAAATTCAGTGAAATCTGCTGTTGAAGACAGTGGTTGGCAGTAAAACCTGCAGGGTCTTGGTCTTCCATGGCACATGATTGGACACCCCTGATCTAGACCAGGGGTGCCCAACCTGGGGCTCCTGGAGCATTCAGGTTTCTGTGGGAAATTTTCTAATTTCACTTCTTAATTGGCCCAAAGATTTGCAAATAATTTGTCATTGTTGTGCATGTGTTCTGTAGGCACCCTTGCACCCATGCACAACAACAGCAAATTATTTACAAATCTTTGGACCAATTAAGAAGTGAAATGAGAAAATTTCCCACAGAAACCTGAATGTTCCAGGAGCCCCAGGTTGGGCACCCCTGATCTAGACACTTCTATTCTGATTTTTGACCACGCAAATGCAGACAGTGTTCAACATCACCATATGCAGTCAGATATTCTGATGGGTCAGATTTCTTTTAAACTCTGGTAAGGAAAGCATCTTCCTCTATTTACATTTCTTGTTCCCAGGGCAAAAACAATTGACCAGTAAGATGAGTAACTTCTCAAGTGATTCTCGTGTCTTGACGTGATACATTTTGGTCTGCTTGAATTTTTCCCTGTGTGAACGGGAACTGAACCGAGGTTAAAATGATACAAAATAGCAAAATTATCAACAGAAAAGAATTTAGGTGTGAAAACAGCCTTGGTCTGAACCCCACAGGCTTATTCTGAACTAGCAAAAAATGATAACGATAATGTATGATGTTGTATTATCTTGTTTTTATGCATAGAAAGCAAAGTGTTATCAGTAGAAATGTTGCGTAACCTGTCCCCCCTCCACCTGTCTTTGTTGTCTCTCTCCTTTTTACTCCTCCCTCTTTGGCTACCTCTTTTCCTCCTCGCTTTCGTCTCTGCACCTCCTTTCCCTGCCTCACTGTTCACTGTCCTCGTCTCTTCCTCCTTTCTTCTTTTCTCCCCCTTGTTGTCCTCCCCCCCTGCCTGGTGGTGTGGTGGCCAGGTACAGGGACGGTCCAGGGAATCCTCTCAGACACAACTATGAGGGAACGCTGCGGGACCTGCTGCAATTCTTTAAGCCTCGGCAGCCCAAGAAACTTTACTACCAGCAGGTAGGAGGAGGAGCTCGATACTTTTAAAGATTTCCATTTCTTTTTATTTCCCCGTTTGTTGAATTTGTACAAAATTGTTGGCCTTTGAGGGAAAAAAAGAAGACCAGTGTTGTTGCTGCTGCTAATCTCTTATAATCTTGTAATCATTCATTGTTTATCTGTTTTGTTGTTCTTGTTTTATTATAAGATAAAGTAATATTTGATTAAAGAACTTGACACTAACAAAATGATGTACAGTTGTTCACATCTCCCCTGCTCAGTTCTCAGTTTCTTTTGAACTTAATACCTTTCACTCCCTTCGGTTTGGAATCTCACTTAATATGGAGGAATACCCTTTGCAGTCCACTTTGAAGCACACTATTGGGCGATTGGAATGAGCCTCCTCTTTTTCTTTGGGTGAAAAACAAACTAAAACTGAAGTAAAACTATTGATAAATGTTATTTGCATGGGGTGTAATGTTTTTGACATGTTGTTGCTGTTCTGGCTCCTATATTTATGATCTGATTGAGTCTATATTGATCACAGTTCTCTTTAGGGGCCGCAGATGTGTGGGGTATTTGAGGTGCTCACAGAGGTTCTTTAATTTAAAAATAATTTGTACTGCTAATTTATTTATGGTTATATCCCTGTATAAATCTGAATGAATGAATGAAGGACTTAAATATATCGGTAAATTAAAAAAAAAAAAATTGTTGACAAAAACCAAAGTAAATTGCTCAAATAATCAGTCCCTCCAGGATTTCACAATGTTGCAATCGCATCAATTCACGCACAATCAGCCAATCTTGCAGCTTTGCCAATCACAACTTTCCTGCAATTTTCGCCAATCCTCGTCAACTTCCGCCAATTTCACCAGTCAGATTTCTCTGTGAGTGGTGCTG
Organism: Pholidichthys leucotaenia; assembly: GCA_020510985.1. Taxonomy (NCBI): domain Eukaryota; kingdom Metazoa; phylum Chordata; class Actinopteri; order Cichliformes; family Pholidichthyidae; genus Pholidichthys; species Pholidichthys leucotaenia. Next base: position 384,808,028 of record CM035838.1, read on the forward strand.
AAACGCGCAGTCTAACCGATCAAATGCATTGCTGCACCGCGTTCACGTCCGTGTTTACAGTGAGTATTAATGGAACACATAATAATAATAAGTTTATTTATAGAGCACCTTTCACAGACAGAGTCACAAAGTGCTTAACATGGTAAAAAACAAAATAAAAACACAGGCACATAAAACAGTAAAACAAAGTAGACAATAAAAGCACATAAAAATACAATCGGCACATAGTTAAAAAGCCAGGCTAAAAAGGTGGGTCTTTAGTTGCTTCTTAAAAACACCAATAGAAGGTGCAGATCTAAGTTCAAAAGGCAAGGAGTTCCACAGTGTGGGAGCAACAGCAACAAAGGCTCTATCGCCTTTGGTTTTGAGCCTAGTACTAGGAACTACCAATAGATTCTGATGAGATGACCTGAGAGACCTGCTGGGCTGGTGTAGAGAGAGCAGGTCACTAATATAAAAAGGTGCCTCTTCATGAATGGCTTTGTAAGTAAGAACAAGAACTTTAAAATCAATTCTATAATTTACAGGAAGCCAATGCAAGAAGGCCAAAACAGGAGTGATATGACAGAATCTACTGGACCTAGTTAGTAATCTTGCAGCAGCGTTCTGGACTAACTGTAGGCGGTGTAAAGAGGATTTACTAAGACATGTAAAAAGAGCATTATAATAGTCCAAACGTGAAGAAACAAAGGCATGAATAATGATTTCTAATTGAGTGTAGGAAACCAATGACCTAATTTTGGATATATTCCTAAGGTGGAAAAAACAACTGCGGGTCAGAGATTTGACATGCTGATCAAAACTCATCGATTGATCAAAAATGACACCAAGATTTTTTAGATTAGACCGTATGTTGGAGCTTAATGAACCAATGCTATTAACCAACTTAGGAATTAGATTATCAGGTGCTACAATAAGGACTTCAGTTTTATCAGCATTAAGTTGCAAAAAGTTACTAGACATCCAGTCCTTGATTGCAGACAGACAATCATGAATAATTTTTAAATTGTCAACATGGTCAGGCTTAAAAGAGAAAAGTAGCTGTAAATCATCAGCGTAGCAGTGGTAAGACACACCTTTAAATTTGCTGATAATAGAACCAAGTGGCAGCATACATAGGGCAAATAAAAGTGGACCCAGAATAGAACCCTGAGGCACCCCACAGGTTAAAGGAGTTGAGTCAGATGAATAAGAGCCAACAGCCACGGAAAAGCTCCTACCAGAAAGGTAGGAGAAAAACCAATCCAGAGCTTTTCCAGAAATACCTACCCAATCTCTAAGCCTTTGTAACAAAATAAAATGATCAATAGTATCAAATGCTGCAGTAAGATCTAATAACACTAAAACAGAGCATTTGCCAGAGTCTGATGACATTAAAATATCATTTGACACCCTCAGAAGAGCAGTCTCTGTCGAGTGTTTCTGACGAAAGCCTGACTGAAATTTGTCAAAAATATTATGTTCAATCAGAAAGTCAGTGAGCTGCTTGGCAACAACTTTTTCTAAAAGCTTAGAAATAAAAGGAAGCTTAGAAATTGGCCTGAAGTTTTTAAAAACAGATGGATCAAGGTTAGTTTTTTTAAAAGTGGCTGCACAACTGCATGTTTAAAATACGAGGGTACATAACCAGATTCAAGTGAACTATTAATGATATAAACCAAAGACGTACCCACTGAGCCAATTAAGATAAGATAAGATAAGATAAGCCTTTATTAGTCCCACAACGGGGAAATTCCAGGATTGCAACAGCACAGGGATAGCAACACTCAGAGCAACAATCAGAAGGCAAGAAAAAAAACAAGCAAGAGCAGCTAATATACATATGTACATATTACTATAAAATATATATATATACACACACACACACACAGTGCAGAGCATTGTAGCTGGATGGAATAAATATATGAATATATGAACACAGTGCAGAGCATTGTAGCTAGATGGAATAAATATGTAAATATATAAACACCCACAGTACGGAGCATTGCAGCTAGGTGGAATAAATATGCAAGTATATAAACACACACAGTGCGGAGCAATGTAGCTAGATGGAATAATATGTAGATATATAAAAACACAGTGCGGAGCATTGTAGCTAGATGGAATAAATATATAGATATATAAATATAAACACACCCAGTGCTGAGCATTGTAGCTAGATGGAATAAATATGTAAATATATAAACACACACAGTGCAGAGCATTGTTGCTAGGTGGGATGAAACAGCATAACCGTCTATTTACCTCTTTTAACATTGAGGAAGGCAAAATATCTAAAACGCAGGAGGAGGATTTCATGGAGCTCACAAACACTAACAAATCCTCAAAAGAAACTGGTGTAAAATCACTTAAAAAGGCCTGTCTGTTAGGACAATCAAGGATTAGGGGAAAGGAATGAGTAAAACCAGCCCTAACAGCAGTGACCTTGTCAACAAAAAAGGAAAGAAACTTGTTACAGTCATTACATGAATAAACAGGGGGAGCAGAACTGACAGGATTAACTATACTGTCTATTGTACTGAAGATGATCTTTGAATTGTTACTGTTGGAGGAGATGATGTTGGAAAAATAAGAAGTTCTTGCCATTTTTATCATATTGTTAAATTCAATTAACAGCTCCTTAAGGTACAATCGATGCACCTCAAGTTTAGTGGACTTCCACAGTCTTTCCACCCTCCGACATTTACGTCTAAAACAACAGAGATCATCATTTAACCAGGGGGATGAATTAACAGCACGGACAGTCCTGGTTTTAAAGGGAGCAACTACATCTAAGATGCTTGAACAGTGAGAGTTAAAAGAGCAGACCAAGCTCTCAGTGTCGTCATCAGAGGATAAAACCACACTGCTGTCAAAGGCAGCAGAAAATTTCACAGCTGAAAACTGGTCAATGACACGAGAGCATTTTACCCGCTTGCCAGTGTAACAGACTGATTTGACTGATAAATTAAAAAGAACACAAAAATGGTCTGACACATGAAGCTCCTTAGTCTGAACATTATTCACATTAAGACCGAGTGTAAAAACAAGATCAAGTGCATTTCCTTTTATATGCGTAGGACCAGATAGACACAAAACAAAATTAAAGGATTCAGTAGTACCCAAGAAATTCACAGCAAAACTGTCATTGGGATCATTAATATGCAAATTAAAATCTCCCAAGTAATAAAATCCGCTCAAATTTAATAATAGAAGTTAAAAAAATCACTAAACTCAGATAAAAAAGAGGCATAAACCCCTGGAGGGCGGTAAATTAAAACACAATAAAATGGGTTTGAGGAGCCAATTTTTAAAATCATCAGTTCAAACGATGAAAAAGTTACATGGCTCACCGTCCGTGTAACGAATCGGCGCCGGTTCACGATGGCCAGACCACCGCCGCGGCCTGTCAATCTCGGAGCACAGGAGAAGGTACAATCTGGTGGACAAAGTTCAATTAAGGAGGTAAATTCCTCACTTTTCTGCCAAGTCTCAACAAGAAATAAAAAGTCCAGCCAGTCCAACACATCAGCAAAGTGTTTTGGTTTTTTTTTTAAATCACACTCACCCACGAGGTTTCCAACACCGTCCCTTCTTCCGTCTCCCCCAGCCTGCCAGTGGACGTCTCACCACGTCTCTGTCCTGATCGTGTGTACGAAGTGCTGGGTTTGTGTTGAAAAACGTCCGCCTGCCCCAATACATGAGACTCCATAAAACCACAAGCAAATGAGCAAATCTTACACTACAGCCAGTGTTTGATCATTTCATACAGCTTGAGAGGTAAAATTGTTACTACATCTTGTCAATGAGCTTTAAAAAGCACCCCCCCCCCCCAAAAAAAAAAAAAAAAAAAAAAAAAAACAGAAAAGAAAGATGTGTGTCTGAGACAGGTGTGTGTCAAGATGTGCAGCAGATAGACAAGTAGGAGTTAGGCACGGAAAGAGAGAGAATGTTGTCTGATTTTTTTTTTTTTCCCCCAGAAAAACAGACTCTTAAAGATCATACAGAGCAACAGAATAAGGCTGCGTGTCCATCAAACGCGTTTTTTGTTGCCCGACTGCCCTGAGCATTTTTTTTTTTTTTTTCAGCGTTAGTGCACAGCGCTCTAGGGGAAAAAAAAGTCTGTGCCCTGTATCCCAGCAACAGCTTGTCACTCTCAGCTCATCACTCCCGCTTTTCCTATTGTCAGACTTTCTACAGATTTTTTAATATCCATCCATCCATCTTCTGCCGCTTAATCCTTTTCGGGTCACCGGGGGGGGGGGGGGGAGCCTATCCCAGCATCATTGGGTGAGAGGCAGGGCACACCCTGGACAGATTGCCAGTCCGTCGCAGGGCCAACACAGAGAGACAGACAACCATTCACTCTCACAGTCATACCTAAGGACAATTTAGAATCCCCAGTTTGATGCCAATTAACCTCACCTACATGTCTTTGGCATGTGGGAGGAAACCGGAGTAAACCCACACAGACACGGGGAGAACATGCAGACTCCACACAGAAGGGTCACCGATGGTCTGGGGATGGGGTCAAACCTACGATGGTCAAGGGTGGAATCGATCCCGTGACCTTCTTGCTGTGTTGCCACTGTGCTAACCACTGCACTACCGTGCTGCCAATCTCTAAATAACAATGGACAGGAAACATTTTCTAGCAGCTCTGGATGTAAAATATGATGACACAGAAAGCAGGAGTCTGAGTACAGACGAGTACTGGCGTCCTATGTCCCGCCCACACAGCAGTTCTGATTGGCTGCTTAAGGTCTGACACTGACAAGCTCAGCTGCAGTCCCTGAAAGTTGAACTTTTTTCACCGCTGAGAGCGCTTCAGCGCTGTAAACGCTGGACTACATAGGGAATGAATGGAAAATAGCCTCCCAGAGCTGAAAAAATGCATTTGGTGGACACGCAGCCTAAATTATTTTTTTCCTCTCGGTACTGAGTGGTTGGGGACCGTAGGGTTTTCAAATGAAGGTGCTGCCAATAATTTCCAAATCTGTACTCTTTAAACATGCAATTTAGCTGTTGTAATGGATATTGTGTTGTTTGTATTTGCTGTTGCACAAAAGAATTTTTCTGTATAGCAGAAGTTTCTGCTTAATTTACAAATCACTGTAATAGGAAATGTTTGACAATCCTGTGCTTTTCTTTTATTGTTATATAGAATATCACTGCAGTAAACTGAGAAAAAACAGCTGCTTTAAAATTTGTAATTCTTCCCACAACTTTTAGTACAAAAAACCTCTCAAAACATCGCAACTTTTAAAAAAAGCTCCCACGAATTTGGGCTTTTTGGGCCACAACAATCATAAAAACATCCCGCAAAATCCTGGAGAGACTGAATAATTGTGATATTCATTTAAGGGCACATCGCCTAGCCCCAGCTCAAAGTGAAATGGAGTACTGTGCCATTGAGATTGGCTACACATTTTTGAGTTTACAAATAATTTTATGGGGTTTTGCTTTTTATTTTTGCTGTAACATCTTTCAGTTGGATGCTTGAAGTTATACTGTGTCAGTTCATCTGGATAAAACAAACTCCATTTGGGGCTGCAAAGCAACAACGTGATTGTTTTGAAGTGGGGGTGGGGATTCTAATCTTATACACAGGATATGTTAAGGTCTTGTGTAACATGTGCTGCTACAGCCAGGTGAGGAGGAGGAGTGGAATAAAAAGAAAAGAAAAGCCATCACTAGAGACTTGCTTGAATTTACTTCAAAAATACTCTTATTCATTATAGCCACTAATGATGCCATAATTCTTGCTGGGAAAAGGTGGTCAGAGGAACAAAGTCTTCCACCAGAATTGCTGAGATGTGCATTTGCACAGAGTTAAAATAATCTCCTAATCTCTGTGTTTGCTGAAGTATCATATGTAATTTGCAGTGGCGTATTCAAGATTTCTTTATTGCCATTTAGTATGTGCATACACATAAAAAACGAAATTATGATCCCCCAGCATAACACAGTACCACAATATACATAGAGGATAAGTTTAAAAACAGCATAAAAAATAAAATACAACAATAAAATATCAGTTAAAACACTATGGTCAGACCAACCTAACATAATAGATAATACAAGTTTAGCATAGGTGAGGGGGAGGAAAAGCAATTGGCAGGGGAATAGGGCACAGTCCATTTATAATCCTGACTGCATGTGGGAAAAAAACTTCAACATTCTGGCTGTCCTGGCCTGAAGACACCTGTACCTCATCCCTGAGGGCAGAAGACAAAACAAACTGTGGGAAGGATGGTAGCAGTCTTTAATGATGTTAACAGCCCTGTTACCAAAGCATTTATTGTAAATCTCCTCCAAGGAGAGGAGGGGGACACCAATAATCTTACTAGCTGTTTTTACATCCCTATTCAGCTGGTGCTTCTCTAAAGCTGTGCAATTCCCAAACCCAGATAGTCAGGCCATATGAAAGGACAGATTCCAGGGTGCCTCTGTAAAGTGTTGAGGAGCTGAGTGGGAAGACCTGCCTTTTTTAGCTGATGAGACTTTTTAATAATGGCTGTGGTGTTAGTGTTTAAGGTCATGTCATCTGCTAGGTAAATCCTCAGAAACTTAACTTTGTTCACCCTCTCCACAAAAGTGCCCCCAATACACAGCGGTGTGTGATGGTACTTGCTCACCTTTCTGCAGTCGATTACTATCTCCTTGGTCTTCGCCGCATTAAAGTGAAGATTATGTAATCTCCACCATGTTGTTAGCTGGTCCACCTCCCTTCTGTACACAGACTCATTGTTTTCATTAATCAGACCAACTACCGTCATATCATCAGCAAACTTAATGATATGATTGGCGCTGAATGTGGCAGTACAGTCGTGAATGAGCAGGCTAAACAGCAGGGGGCTCCAGACAGCCCTGAGGAGAGCCTGTACTCACAGTTCTGATGTTTGAGATAGAACTGTCCACCTTGACTCGCTGCTGTCTCTTCATCAGGAAGTTGAGAATCCAGCCACACGTGCTAAGGTCCACCCCCAGCAACCGTAGTTTTTCCACCAACTGCCCTGGAATGATGGTATTAAATGCAGAGGAGAAGTCAATGAAGAGGAGCCTAACATAGGTTTTCCTCTCCTCCAGTGATAGGGTGAGGTGAAGTACAGAGGAGATGGCGTCTTCGGTTGAGCGATTGGCTCTATATGCAGACTGCAGGGGGTCCAACTCTGGAGGGAGCTGGGCCTTAATGTGCTGCAAAACAAGCAGTTCAAAACATTTTAATCACTATTCGTGTTAATGCCACAGGACAAAAATCATTAAGGCAGTCAGGGTTTGGTTTCTTTGGCACGGGGATTATGATGGCACTCTTCAGGCAGGTGGGCACAGCACCCTGAGAGAGGGAGGTGTTAGATGTCTGCAAAGACATCTTTCAGCTGTTGAGCACACTCCCTCACCACACACCCAGGAATGTTGTCAGGTCCTGCTGCTTTGCGTGAATTCACCCTGGCAAAGACTCTTCTAACCTGGGCAGCTGTCACCTGAAATGCCTGCTCAGTGGATGATGATGATGATAGAGGTGTCTGTACCTCATCATTATTGCTTCCATTTCCAACTTCACAACATGCATAAAAGTCATTGAGCCTATCTGGGAGTGTGACATCCTTGTAACTGGCCTGTGGGGGAGGGGTCTTATTTTCAGCAGTTGTATTAAAACCTTGCCACAACCGCCGTGAATCTATTGTTCATAAAGTGGTTGTTTAGCTTCTGCCCATACAGTCTCTTGGCCTCCGGATGCCCCCGGGACAGACTTTGTCTTGCCAGCCTGTATGCAGCAGTGTCTCCTGACTTAAAAGCTGAATTTTGCAGCCTAAGCAAGGAGCCCACTTCTCCATTCAGCCAGGGCTTCTGATTTGCTCGTGTTCTCTCTGGATTTATCTCACAGACCCCACCCCCCCCACACACACACACACACACACACACACAGAGTTAATATAAATCACCACAAGTCCGAGGTAAGAGTTTAGTCAATGCTGAATTCTCTTATCGCTCTATAAAAATAACAATTTAATCCTCAACTGAACTGGCCTACAGTCAGTCATGACTGACCAAAGTCAATCATCAGTGGTGATACAAGAGTCTAGATTCCTCTCAGACTTCATCAAATACAGGGTTCCAAATGGTTGTTGTCGATGTGTTGTCAGTAAATGCTAACATGTATTCTGTACCTTGGCGTCAGTATCACACGGTTATCTGCTAGATGTTATTTTGTGAATGAGTTCAGTGTGACTATCTACTGATTTTTTGATTGCTTGATTTTCTTTTTGTGTGCCTTCAGTTAAAGATGAAGATAACAGACTTTGAGAACAGGAGGAGTTTTAAATCCATATGGCTCAACAGTCAGTTCAGAGAGGAGGTGACCTGCGCACACAGACACACACGTATTTGCACACTATTGTAATGGATGATGGATTGTCTTATACTGTATGTCCAGACACCATTTAACCATAAACCTACCAATGTGTCATTGCTGTAGGAGATCACTCTTTACCCTGACAAACATGGCTGTGTGCGGGACCTATTGGAAGAATGTAAAAAGGCAGTGGAGCTGTCTGAAAAAGGCTCTGAGAAGCTCAGGTATTTACCCTACAGAAATATCCCATTTTACAGTTTGATAGTATTGAGCCTTTTTCTGGTTGACTTGGCTAACGGCTAACAATTAACTGGTAGTGAGTCAAACAGTGAAAACTACTTTACAGCCCTGTACATTTAATTTGGACATGAAGTGTTTCCTTGTCAGTCCTAAAAAAATATGTGCCATTACTCCTACACTTGCCATCTCCATGCCTGCTAACATGCTCATAGAGAGTTTGGGTCTGATGGGTGTTTAAGTCCAACTTTTAAATTTCATTTGGTAAGATTTCAATTGGACTAAGATGCTTCCATGTATTTTAAAAGTTCAGTTTTAGACAATGGAAACTGTTTTTCCCTCCCAGCATCATGTAAACCTGCTGACTGTGATGGTACTTACAAACAACACTGAGCAAATATGTCCTATCAAATTTAAGAAGTTATGCTGTCACACCTCTACTGCTGTTCATTAAAGATTTCCCCTGACTCATTTCCCATGGACTGAGAGGAACCAAACTTGGTACAGTTATTAGTTTTAACATGGGTACCACCAAGGGTCTCACACTTCTTCCATCGATTTAGGCAGCTGTAGAGACTCACCTGTAGAAGTCTGCAGGTTGGTCAGAAGCCACAACTTGACCACAGAAATCAGTGTTTCATCATCTTGGAAGTGTTTGCCCTTCAAAAAATGACTTCATGGTTGGAAAACGGTGGAAGTGAGATGGTGTGAGGTTGGGAGAGTGGGGGGGATGTAGGGAAGGATTTCATTGCCACGGGCAAAGAAATTCCATCTGGGCAACATGCGAATTGAAGGGCTGGGGCAAAAGATCAATTTGCTGTAGTATCGCAATGCTTGGCACTTCTTCCACAGACCCCACACGTATCATGACCACACTTGTAACCGTTGATGGCAGTGCTTGACTACATCATACGATGGGCCATCCTCCCCATAAGTTCATCTCATCAAACATCTCCCGTGGTGTGTGGCCTCTCAAGTACGGAAACCTGATGACCGTTCTGCATTCAGCTGGGTCCATATCACACCTTACTCCACCTTAGCACCTGTTAAAGAGAAACTCTTGGGAGTTCAGAGCTGCAAATTACCACATAACCTATACAGATATGGATTATTATTATACCCCATGCAATGAATTTGCCAAGGTATAGTGTTTTCTTTGTCTGTCCATCCATTCCTTTCTTTGGCTACAGTGGTGTGAAAAAGCATTTGCCCCCTTTCTGACTTCTCATTTTTTTGTTTGTCGCACTTAAATGTTTCAGATAATCAAACAAGCTTACATATTAGACAAAGATAACACAAGTAAACACAAAATGTAGTTTTTAAATGGTGTTTATTATTAAGGGTAAAAAAAAAAAAATCCAAACCTACATGGCCCTGTGTGGAAAAAGTGATTGCCCCCCCGTTAAAAGATAAATTAACTGTGGTTTATCACATCTTTGGAAAGCAGAGTTCAATTTCTCTAGCCACACCCAGACCTGATTACTGCCATACCCGTTCTCAATCAAGAAATCACTTCAGTAGGACCTGACTGACAACGTGAAGTAGACCATAAGATGCTCAAAAGCTAGATGTCATGCTGCAATCCAAAGAAATTCAGGAACAAATGAGAAACAAAGTAATTAAGATCTATCAGTCTGGAAAAGGTTATAAAGCCATTTCTAAAGCTTTGGGACTTAAGCAAACCAGAGTGAGAGCAATTATCCACAAATGGTGAAAACTTGGAACAGTGGTGAACCTTCCCAGGAGTGGCTGGCCGGCCAAACTTACCCCAAAAGTGCAGCGACGACTCATCCAAGAGGTCACAAAAGACCCCACAACAGCATCCAAAGAACTGCAGGCCTCACTTGCCTCAGTTAAGGTCAGTGTTCATGACTCCATCATAAGAAAGAGACTGGGCAAAAATGGCCTGCATGGCACTCCATCATAGGAAAGAGACTGGGCAAAAATGGCCTGCATGGCACTCCATCATAGGAAAGAGACTGGGCAAAAATGGCCTGCATGGCACTCCATCATAGGAAAGAGACTGGGCAAAAATGGCCTGCATGGCACTCCATCATAGGAAAGAGACTGGGCAAAAATGGCCTGCATGGCACTCCATCATAGGAAAGAGACTGGGCAAAAATGGCCTGCATGGCACTCCATCATAGGAAAGAGACTGGGCAAAAATGGCCTGCATGGCAGAGTTCCAAGACAAAAACCACTGCTAAGCAAAAAGAACATAAAGGCTCATCCCAGTTTTGCCAGAAAACATCTTGATGATTCCCAAGACTTTTGGGAAAATACTCTGTGGACTGACGAGACAAAAGTTGAACTTTTTGGAAGGTGTGTGTCCCATTACATCTAGTGTAAAAGTAACACAGCATTTCAGAAAAGGAACATCATACCACCAGTAAAATATGGTGGTGGTAGTGTGATGGACTTGGGGCTCTTTTGCTGCTTCAGGACCTGGAAGACTCGCTGTGGTAAATGGAACCATGAATTGTACTGTCTACCAAAAAGTCCTGAAGGAGAATGTCTGGCCATCTGTTTGTGACCTCAAGCTGAAGTGCACTTGGGTTTTGCAGCAGGACAATGATCCAAAACACACCAGCAAGTCCACCTCCGAGTGGCTTAAGAAAAACAAAATGAAGACTTTGGAGGGACCTAGTCAAAGTCCTGACCTGAATCCAATTGAGATGCTGTAGCATGACCATAAAAAAGCAGTTCATGCTCGAAAACCCTCCAATGTGGCTGAATTACAACAATTCTGCAAAGATGAGTGAGCCAGAATTCCTCCACAGCGCTGTAAAAGACTCATTGCCAGTTATCACAAACGCTTGATTACAGTTGTTGCTGCTAAGGGTGGCCCAACCAGTTATTAAGTTTAGGGGGCAGTCACTTTTTCACACAGGGCGATGTAGGTTTGGATTTTTTTCCCCCTTAATAATAAACACCTTCATTTCAAAACTGCATTTTGTTTACTTGTTATTTTTGGCTAATATTTAAATTTGTTTGATGATCTGAAACATTTAAGTGCGACAAACATACAAAGAAATGAGGAAGGGGGCAAACACTTTCTCACACCACTGTACATGCCAAGTTCTTATTTGCATCAAATGAGGGCATGTATTACATTGTTCAGTGAGAACTTTGGTATAGGGATGAAGTATGTGAGCTTGCTCATTAAGGTTCTTTCATTATACGTGTGCGATTTCAGCCTCAAACAATAACCAGAAATGGGTCAGGGGAAATCTTGGAATGAGCAGCCCTTGTAAATGACATTATGCACCCTTTAGACACTTGTCATTGCAGTTTTGCTGTTTGTGTGTGCATGTATGCATACAAATGAAATTAAGAGAAGTGGAATAAAAGCCAAAAAATTCAGACCGGGTGATCCATCCTGGAGTACTTGAGTCACTTTCTCTGTGGTTCAGTTAACCAAGACCACCTCACACTTGGGTCAGTAAAATGAGGAAATGTTAACCTGTTTCTGCAAGTGTATTGCCACTTTTGTTGAGGTCAGAGAATGCTTTTTTTGTTGTTGCATCTTGTTTTAAGATAAGCCTTTATTATTATTCCCACAATGGGGAAAATCCATTTTATCCAGTTATTTAATTATTGGGAGTAATTATGGAAAAAATTATGCACTTTAAATTACCTTCTGACAATTGTAGTTCCCACTCAGTAAACAGCTCTTTATATTTTTGTCTGACATCCATAATTTGTGTCAAATAATGCGTATGTTATCTGTGATGCAATATGATTTCATGCTTCTAAAGAGTTTCTAAAACGGTTGCATGAGATTAATTCATCTTTGTCCGCTCTCTCGCTCTCTCTCTCTCTGCAGGCTGTTAGAGATAGTAAGCTATAAAATCATTGGGGTTCACCAGGAGGATGAGCTGCTAGAATGTTTATCTCCTGCTGCCAGTCGCACCTTCAGAATAGAGGTGTGTGTTCGTTTGTAAGGTGTTCCCTATGTGGCTGTATTTAGTGCCTCTTTTTAATATTGGCAATTTTAATTCCTACAATTGCTTCTCTTCCCAGGAAGCTGTTTGTAGGATGCTGTATTTCTGTGTCAGTGTAATCACCCACTTAGATTTAGGACTATTGAACAGTAAGATAAAGCATTAGCATGGGGGAAAAATCAGCCACAAAATGTCTGTATTCAATTTCTTAGCCTTATCGTAAATGAAGGAACTGACATTTCTGCTGTACTCGCCTCCTTCAGGAGATTCCTTTGGACCAGGTGGACTTGGACAAAGACACTGAAATGCTTATTCCTGTCGCTCACTTCCACAAGGAAGTGTTTGGCACCTTTGGGATTCCCTTTTTGCTCAAGATTAGACAGGTAGGTGTGTGTGTGTGAACACATTTTTATTAAGTATTGATTGTTTAGCCGTGGTTCACATGACTCATACTCATCCCTTTGCTCCTCTTCTGCAGGGTGAGTCATTTCGGGAGGTGATGAAGAGGATCCAGACCATGCTGGACATCCAGGAGAAAGAATTTGAGAAGGTATGAGATTGTCCTTTTCCCGCTGTTCAGTCCTCTGTGTGACAAAAGTAATTTCACCCTGATGCCTCAAATTGTCATTTTCTGTTAACATTGTGTGTGTCTTTTCTCAGTTCAAATTTGCGATTGTGATGATGGGCCGGCATCAGTATATCACCGAGGACGAGTACGAGGTCAACTTGAAGGACTTTGAACCACAGCCAGGTATTTGCACTGTCAAAATATGTGCAAATAAATTCTCAACTTTTTGAGAATACATTGTAAATTTGCCACATTTTTGTGTGAGTGTTAAATTTGCAGCTAAGAAATTGTAAGCAAAGCAAATTTGTCATTTTATCTTTATTTCATTTTAAAGCTTAAGAACCTTTTACAGCTCCATCTGTGTACAGCCATAGATCACATGTATTTTTTGAAGATATTAAAATTCTCACTTCATCAGCTGGAGTGGTGAACTAGTGGTAGAGCATCCACCCCACAACCAGGAGTTGTGGGTTCAAGTGAGTCACACCAAAGGTCATATAAGAAATGGTATTTCCGGCCTTCTAGCTTGGTGCTCAGCATAATGGAATACGGGAAGGAAAGTTGGTTACCTAACCACAGAGGGAGCACTAGCCAGTGCCCGGATAAATGGGGAGGGTTGTGTCAGCAAGGGCATCTGGCGGAAAAATCCTTGCCAAATCAACATGTGGACCATTGCGATATGAGGTGAAGATATGCTGTTGCAACCCTAAAAGGGAGCAGCCAAAAGACAACTAAAATTCTCACTTTGTTGAGAAATACACATTGCCTTTATTTAGTTAGACTTGTAAAGAAACAAGTGGATTGCACTTTTTGGGGAGGGGGGGTTATGACATTACAAACTAACAACCTAAACTAACAACATTTCTCTAAGGCTTAGAGATATAGCTTAGAGTCTAAGCTATCAAGTCAAAAGTACCCTGACTCGTTCCTTGTGATTGGCCCACTAAAAAAAAAAAAAAAACTTTACCTGATCAAATTTAGGTTTTATTAATATTATTGAGCATGGTCAAAACTGGCTTAACAGACAGCTTTTTTGACGAGTTGTAAAACATAGAAATGGATTTTGGTCTTTAAAACCACACACCCACATGCTTGATGTCAGAATTTAAAATGCACCTATTTGCTTTTGGGGGTTTCAGTGTTCATCTTGTGACATTATATGGTCTACAAAGTCAAACAGCCCAAAGTCCCCATTCTTGGGAGTTCTCCTCTCCCATAGAAACTGGGCCTATAAATTTGACTTAAACGCCTCGTCTTCATTTGCTGTTCTCTGTGACGTCAAATGGATACAGACCTGGCCTGTGGCTAGTCTGAAGTGCCCACTTCTCAGAAGAGGAAGACTGGTTTCTCACTGAACTTCAGAACTGATGCAGGTACCATGCAGATGGCTTAGATAGCAAGTTAACTAAGCTTTTCTCTGTAGACATCCATGTTCCTAGTGCTTTCATTAACTCACAGTTCATAATATACTTTTCATCATTCTGACCCTTTTTCTTGGGTTGGAATATGACACAGAAACTGGGACTGTTAGCATTTCTAGCTTTGTAACATGAATCAGTGTAACCAGGGATTTTAATTGGTTCCTTGTTGTGAATTGTAGAGTCCTACATGACCAACTTGTTCATTATTCCAGTTGATTGTATAGTATATCTCGCACATTCTATATTTTGTCATATTTTAGAAGAAGCAAACTTTGTCATTCAGTCCATGCAGCAAATCATGTACAGTAGAATGAAATTACGTTTCTCCTATCTACAATGTTAGTCACATTTAGAATTAGAGGGGCCGCTGCCATGCAAGGCACCTCCACAACTTTTCCTTCCCCCATTCTATTATGCTGAGCACCAAGCTAGAAGGTAGGAAGCACCATTTTTATATGATCTCTGGTATGACCTGGCTGAGGCTTGAACCCATGACCTCCCAGCTGTGGGACGGATGCTCTACCACTAGGCCACCACCAGAGTAGCGGCCTAAGTGGTAGAACTACATAGTACATAGTGGTAGATGTGACAGTCTGGTAGATTGGGCTGCTAGTGTTAGATGGTGGGCTGAGTGGTTTCTGATGAACTTCAAGGCCAACCTCACTGGTACAAACTGAGAGGAGTCTGTTACCCTGGATTTACAATGACTCCAGATGTAGTCCATTACGGCTGTGAGCCAGACTCTGCAGCATATAGTTCCCATTTTCTTCAATGTTCTAATCCCTACCTGATCCGGACCCCTGCAGAATGAATCCAGCTCTTTGAATCCGTATCGCTAATGAAACTCAAGGAGTCTATTTTTGACGGAGGCCGGATCCAGTCCACAAGGAAATGATGCAATATCTTGCAGTATTTAATAGCTGTTGGTTCATGAAAAATTATTTAAGGATCATCCGTTTTTTTCTGAGGTCTACTCCACCACTGTCAGGGAAGGTAAATACTATGATATAACATACAAACGCTTCATAGAATTAAAATTAACGTGCTGCTTGCGTATAATTAGAGCACACAGGGTTTCCTCTGGTAACATTTCTTGGTGGCGGGCCGCCTCGCCAGAAATTTTACCGCCTCGCCAAGGAGATATGAATTTATTAAGAAAACTAGAAAAGCACTCGGAGAGCGCAGACCTCCGCCAAGCGCCACAGTTCCCCCCATACAGTGTTTGTGTGTACATTTTCAGATTCCTTGACCATGAAAACATATGACTAGCAATTGGATTCACAATGATAGGATTAGTGGTTCAGTAGTTATTCACGAAAATGGCATTTTTCGTAATGGCGGTTTTCTTCTGGACGGTGATCCGGATCACCACCAAAATCTAATCATCTGTAGGATACCCCATTTCTGACAATCTGTGAAAATTTCATGAAAATCCATCCATAACTTTTTGAGTTATCTTGCTAACAAACAAACAGACAAACAAACAGACAAACCAACGCCGATGAAAACATAACCTCCTTGGCGGAGGTAAATATATGAAGCAATGACTTTCCGCAAGCGCACACACAAACAAGGTGCGTGGCCGTCATCCGCGTGGAGTTTAGAAGTGCCCCGCCCACACGAGTTTTCCAGTTAGCAGGCAGAAGTGTCTCGCTTAGCGCGACTGTCCGACAGAGACATGAGTTTATTAAAGTACTTTAAATGCGGAAAAATTCATAAGAGCTATGTAAGCACTGGAGGCGTTTATCATGACTTTAACCCGCTGGAAACGGGAGCAATAATGGAAGAGTCGTTTAGCTAAGAGATGTGGTTAGAATTCATATGCAGCCGGCTTCATATGAAGGGAAAGGCAAGGGGGACTGATGAATTGTTGAGGATATATTTCACCAGCCACTACAATATTAAGTTATGCTCTGTAGGAATTGCAGGAATGAACAGACTGGCAATTTCTCTTTTCACGCATGAGCAGGCGTGCCGTTTTTATTCTCCAGCGGCTGTGACAAAAAGCAACAGCTAAAAACACTAGCTCTCTTTTCACGCTAAACTGAGGTCCTTCAGCGGCTGCCTAGAGAGGTGCCTGATGAGAAAACCTGAGAGCACAACTATAACTGCCTAAACAGATCATTCTGTACATGAACACATATTGTGGTGAATTATGTCTTTAGAGTCCACTACAGTCCCCTATTATGTACCTGGCAGGTTAAAATGACTGAAATTCACGAAGTCAATGACTTTAATCCGTCAGCAGCCTTCAGACGAACTAAATGTGTCAACATTTGATTTCAAAATAAGGGAGGTTTTTCCTGCTGTCTGGGTGGTGAGATTTCTAAAAAAAACAAAAAAAAACAAAACTATAATATAAAGAAATATAACAGAAATAATGGCATCCTTGGTCATTTAAGTTAATTTATTTCATTGAGTACAATTTTATTAATATTTTTTCTTTGTAATCAGAGTTAAATTATTGTTCTGTTCTGACTGCAAAATTATGGTCAAAAATGTAAATCGTTATAAGGAAAAAGTAAACATTACCACAGTCTGTTTCAAATTTATCTAAAAACTAATTTTATTTTAAAAAACAGACAAAAATTAGTCATAAAATCTACAAATTTATAATAAAGTTTCAAATGTACAAGAAAAGTCAATTTTACAACAGAAAGTTAGAAATTTGAGGAACATGGTTTCAAGTTTAGATTTACAGAGAAAAGTAGAAAACTAAGAAAATTGTTATAAATTTTTGAGAAAAACCTCAAACCTTCAAGACTGAAGTCATTACTCAAGTTTTTAAGTGGGTGCTCTTTGCATCCTTAACTCAAGTAGAAATTTTTTGTTGTCTACTTTTAATTATTAATTTCAAATCACTGCTTTTACATGAGTAGAATTTCTGGTTACTATACCCACCTGATCATATAATTGAATAAGTATGCATGAGTACATTACTATTATGAATGTTTCTTTCCCTTCCCTACTCTCTCAATGGAAAAAAGAAACACTAGAATAAAAATACCAAAAAATACACATTTTTTGTCATTTATGTAAACCATGACAAAAAAATCCTGCAGGACAAAACATGACACTTGGTATTTTCTAACCTGTTTGTATACCACCATAGACAGAGTGAGAACCTGAATTAGACAGAGCTCAGAGAGGACAAGATGAGACAGAAGAGAGGAGCCAAGGAGAGGAAAGTGTTCAGGCAGAGGAGGGAGAGAAGGATAATGCCATTTAAAAGTCCAAACACAGGATGTCTGGGTGGGACCCCAACTGGCCCAATATTCAAGCCTCAGTTGTACAAGATTTCAATAAGTTCCATATGCAACGTTACTGTGTAAAATAAAAAAAAAAAAAGTATAAAATTAACATATTCTGATATGTTTACTTTGGGGGGGGGTATGTTGTGACCGCGCCAAGGTCTTTAAGCCAGAGGAAATACTGAGCACAGACATACAGGTGGAGAGCCAGTGTAGGTACCACGCTTCCTTGTTGTTATCACATGATCCCAATCGGTTGTCCTCAGTCATTCTCAGTTCTTTCTCGAGATCTCGTGTCATCTTGTATAATTCTCGCGTCGTCTTGTATTTCAAACTGTTCTTATCTATGCTGCTTCAAAACACAAACGGAGCTGGTAGGGACTGACACAAGACTCCATCCGCACTGCATCTGCGACAGACTGCATCCGGGGTCAGTGTAAATCCAGGGTTAGCCTTTAACTTCACGACTTAATGTCTATTTATGTCTGTTTTCTCTGTATTCCATCCATCGCTGTTAGAAACCAGTCTTCACAGTGGGGACATCTATCAACCATTGACCATAAACAGTGTAATAATGAATTCATGTTATCTTAGCTAACCATACACTCATTTAGTTGTTTTCTGTGCTTTTATTGCACTCCAGGGACTTGTCATATGCTTTTAACCACTGAAATTACACACTTCTGTCTCAAATAGTGCTTTATTGGGACTTTAACACACAAACATTTAGGGTGTGCTCACACTTGTGTTGGTTCCACACTGACTGTTTGATCCCTAAAGTATGGATCCTTTGACAACGTGATGGCTCCCTAGTGTTCTGCAGAGCGACACCTTTCTCCAGCTTTAGAATGGTTGGAAGAGGTAGTCTGTGGAACAGAACATTATGTGTTTCTCTTTCTCTCTCTCTCACACTCACGCACGCACACGCATGCGTGCGCGCGCACACACACACACACACGCACACACACACTTGGGGATATTCAGCTTTCAGGTGAAATTTCAGGATGCACCTAAAATACACGATAACCTTTACAGGTGAACTTGATTTAACATTCTCTAACCTTTCGAATGCACATGTCCAACTGTTGAATGTTTCACTACTTTTTGCATAGCTTGCTGTTCTCTAACAAGGTGCCTAAAAGCAAAATTCACAACAGTTGTTTAATCCATGAATCAACAAATACATTTTCTGGTTCAATTAGAATTGGTATTTAAACAGTCCTCTTAATGCTGTTCACATTTTAACATGAGACCAAGACAACACCTAACAATTGATCAACAGTTCCTCGCCATTGCAAGGCTTCAAACAGGATGTTCTCAAAAGGAAGTGGCCACTGAGCGTAGAGTGTCAGAGTGTCATCAGCAGGTTGCAACAGAGATACAGAGAGACTGGAAGAGTCACAGAGAGGCATAGAAGATGATGTCCTTTGGCCACATCCCACGCTGATGACCGCTTTATTGTGAACAGTGCCCTGCGGAACCGGATGATGAATGCCACTCAACTCCAGGCACATTTAAGGGAGGTGAGAGGCACCCAAGTGTCACGTCAGACCATTTGAAACCGTTTACATCAGCATGGTCTGCATGCTAGATGACCTGCAAGGGTACCTGACCACACCATCAGGAACAGGCATCATCATCTTTTATGGGCCAGGGAGCATTTACGCTGGACAAGGGACCAGTAGGCCTCAGTGCTGTTCTCTGATAAAGTCGATTCATGTTGAGTAGAGATGATGGCCACCAATGATGTTGGAGATGTAAAGGAGAGCGCTATGCATCAGCCACTGTTGTCACCAGACGAGCCTTTGGTGGTGGTGGTGTTACCCAGGATTTACACTCTCTGGATGCAGTACATTGCAGATACAGTGTGGATGGACCCTTGCATTCATCCACCAGCTCCATTTGTGTTTTGCAGCGGCATGGTTGAGAACAGAGTTTTGAAATACAAGATCACGCAAGAATTATACAAAATAACCTGAGATCTCGAGAAAAACCCGAGAGTGACCAAGATGAGCTGATCACGTGATGACAACAAGGAATTATGATGTAGTGGCTCTCACCTGGATTTTTGGGCTCTAAATTAAACGTAAGTAGCCCCTTAATTCTATGAAGCATTTGTATCTTGGTCAAGTTTTTACCTTCTCTGACACAGTGGTGGAGGACTAGACCTTAGAAAATAACATATGATCCTTAAATCATTTTTAAAGAGCAAACGGCTATTCAATATCGCGAGATACTTCTGGATTTCCTTGCAGCTTGGATCTGGCATCTGTCAAAAATAGACTTGTTGCGTTTCATTAGCAAACCAAATTTGACGAGCCAGATTCATTCAACAGTGGTCCGGACCAGGTGGGGATTAGAAAATTGACGAGAATGGGGGAACTATATGCTGCGGAGGCCGGATTGCAGCTGTAACGTACTGCATCCGGAGTCAGTGTAAATCCAGGGTTACAGTCTGGGCAGGTGCGTCTAGTCAATACAGAACCTTGTGAATGGTACAGTGACAAGCCGATGCTACCTGAATAACATGCATGAACAACAAAGACCTAATTTCATCTTCATGGACGACAGTGCTCCAGCTCATTGAGGTTGCATCATTAGGGAACGGCTGCTGGAGTCTGGGGTACCTCAAATGGAGTGGCTTACACTTTCTCCAGACCTGAATCCCATAGAAAATCTATGGGATCAGTTGAGTTGATGTGTAAAGGCTCGTAACCCTGCACCCCACAACTCAATGACCTGAGGGCCACCCTTCAAGAAGAGTGGAATGCCATGCCTCAGCAGACAGTAAGTCGACTTGTGAACAGCATGAAACGTCATTGTCAAGCTGTAATTGATGCTCAAGGGCACACAAGTTATTGAGACGTTAACATTTTTTGTTGTGGTATACCCACCACCGTTAGCTTTTGTTTCAATAAATTGAGATGCAGAAATCACCATTGTATGCTTCTACTTAAATGCCCTACTTTCCTGATAATTCCTGATATAATATCACTGTAGCGTGAGCTTTTTACATTTTCCATAAATTTCACCCGAAAGCCAAATATCCCTAACTTTTTGTGAGGAGTGTGTGTGTGTGTGTTATAAGAAGACAGACTTGGCACGATGGCGGAGAAATGAGCGATATATGTTCAGATGGATGCGCCATCTGAAGCCAGAGGACAACATAAATCCCTATGCAAGAAACTGCATAGGGATGCAGATATCATGGATGATGATATATATGGCTGTTGCTATAACCACAGTGTTACAGTACCTCACCATTGGCAAGCAGACCGCAGAGGTTACCAAGCAGCCACAATAACAGTACAGTATTCACCTTCATGCAATGTTCACCTTTTTATTTTTTCCATCTTCTTAAATTTATATTTACATGCTGTATTTTGAAATAATCAACTTAAAAAGTTGGCAGGATGTTTTTTTACAGCTCCTGCTAAATGACCGGCCTGCAGGCTTTGACCGTATGAAAGGAGGCACCACGGAAGCAAGCCAATGGCAGGCCGCTGTTGCCGACTGTCTTAGGGAAATCCGATTGAGGTGTTATGATCCAGAAACTCACTCCGCTCACTTGAAAAAAAACATTCTGCCAACTTTTTGTTTATACTTATGTTCCTGTATTTTAAATAATGTTAAAAAGGTAAAAAAAAAAGTAAAAGTTTCACGACAATGGAGGTTGCTGCTTTCTCATCACTTTTTTCCACCTCCACATTGGAGGGTAGCAGCTGCTGTGACCTGCTTTGATTTGACTTCGCATGGGTTTTCTGTTCACTGCACATTTGAAAGCCAAACAGCTTGTCGATCCCAGCTTTCACCAACAGTGTGGGTTCAGCGGTTTCAACTATTCTATTGGAAAGTATCCTCAATTTAATATACAATATAGCTATTTCTATAGATATTTTGTTGCTACTCATGAACTATTAACTACAAACATAAGGTTTTTTTTGTAATTAATTTTTTTATTTGAAATGTCAGATATATTTGAAGCCCATGCCAGACATTAGTCACTCATATCCAAGGAAGAAAAAGGGAGAAAAAAAATATAATAATAATAATAATAATAATAATAATAATAATATTTTTTTCCCTTCCTTCCTTTTAACACACTATTCCTCCTTTTCCATCTCATTATGTGTACATTTACCTATATTCAGAAATAAAAAAAAAAATACAAAAGGGATTTTAGATCTCCAGTATTAAATTCATTACAAAACTATTGAAAGTTTTCAGACTCCATCCAGGCTCAGTCTCCGTAACCTTGCACAGTCTCAGACGTCATTAATTAAAGTCTAGTTTTAACAAGTAACATATTCAAATAAAATTTAGAAAATATTGGCATTCAACATGCATATTCCTCCAAAAAAAAAAAAAAAAACAGAACAAAGAAAAAAAAAATTCACAACCACAAAGTATTAAACAAAAATCAAGGGTTGTAGGGGCCATTAATCCATATTACTCAACTTCAGAGTTAAGTGATGTTACATCATTAGTCCAACTTCTCCAATGACTTTCAAACTTGTCTTCTCATCTAAGAATAAATGTTAACCTCATTTTCATAAATCTCTGGGACCACACTGACCCAGTCTTTGACTGTTGGAATATCTATTGTCAACTATTTCCTTGTATTTGCTTTCCTACTCGCCAATCTATACATATGTTTACTGCCAAAATCTTATATCTGGAGTGGTGGCCTAGTTGTTAGAGCATCCGCCCCACAACAAGGAGGTTGGGAGGTTAAAGTCCCGGCCAGGTCATACCAAAGACCATATAAAAAATGGTACTTCCCGCCTTCTAGCTTGGTGCTCAGCGTAATAGAATGGGGGAAGGAAAAAGTTGTTTGTGGCAGCACCTTGCATGGCAGCGGCCCCTCTGATTCTAGGTGTGATCAACATTGTAGATAGGAGAAATGTAATTTTGTTCTACTATACATGATTGGCTGTATGGACTGAATGACAATAAAGTTGCCTTCTTCTCACGCCTAAATATAAAGATTGAAAATTAAAAGGGGTTACCACTTTCAGAACCCTAATCTTAATATTTTCCCAATATTTTGAAAGAGCTGGACAATTCCAAAACAGATGAACATGGTTTGCTTTATTTTCTCCGCATAACCTCCAACATTTAGTGTCTTCTCCCATAAGACCTCTGTGCTGGCATTTTAAAGAACCTAACTACATTTTTCCATCCAAATTCCCTCCAGGATAAGATGAGATGAGATAAGCCTTTATTAGTCCCACAATGGGGATATTCCAGGATTACAGCAGCAAAGGGGGTGATGATGAGGCTGACTATTCTTCCACTGTTGGAGAATTAACATTTTTCCCACACCTCTACCTGCATTATAATTTTACACTCCTTTTCTCATTTCTCTTTTAAATAATTGTATTTTTCTGATTTAAATCTTGTAATCCTCTGCATATCTTAGAAATATTTTTTATGTCCAGGGTCCGATTTATAACCCTGTTTAAAAAAAAAAAAAAAAAAAACAACAACAACAACAAAAAAACCCAACTAAAATTTACTGTAAATTTCATTTTATCTACATCCTCTTTACTTATTTCCTTCTCCAAACAATGTTTCAACAGCAGGAACCTATAGAAACCTTGATTGGTTAACCCAAATTGACTTTTTAAGAGCCTGAGAAATTTTAAGTCTACCCCTGTCATAAAGATCACTATATTTTTACAGATCGTTGTTTGAATCTAACAGCTGTCTTATTAGGTTTGAAATCAGAATCATAACTTATTCATCTCAGACATTTTTTTTTTTACATTGAAATAGTTCTTTCATTTTTACTGTTCACATTGTGACAAATCTGGACTGAAGTTTTTAATCAAATGATTAGCATCTTTTAAGTAAGACAATAGTCTAATATCACCCGTTATTGCCTGCAGTGGGATATTGCTAGATATGACATTCTACTTCTTTCCAGTTAGTTCATAGGATGGGTTGCAAATTTTGACCAGTTTTATCTACGCTGCTAAAAAATGATATTTAAAATTTGGAAGGGACAAGCCTCCTTTATCCTTAGCTAATTGTAGTCTTAAAGCAAATTCTAGGCTTTTTCCCTTG
Organism: Pholidichthys leucotaenia; assembly: GCA_020510985.1. Lineage (NCBI taxonomy): Eukaryota > Metazoa > Chordata > Actinopteri > Cichliformes > Pholidichthyidae > Pholidichthys > Pholidichthys leucotaenia. Next base: position 384,831,853 of record CM035838.1, read on the forward strand.
CCATATAATTAGTGATATTAATTTATCAAATTCCTGGAAAAATTTGTTTAAAAGATCAACTGGAATATTTTGAAATAAAAATTATAAATATAAATAAATATAATAAAATAAATAAATATAAATAATAAACAAAAATAAATATACCTTTCTGCATTAAATCCCTCCGAGCCTAGGGATTTATTGGGTTTAGGTCTTGATTAGGGTTGCAGTTAATGACTATTTTACAGCTCGGGTAATTTCCCACTCTAATCGAAGATTACTTGAGTAATTGGATACTTTTTTTTTTTTAAACTTACACTGACCAACATATGCAGAACTTTCTTTCCTAAAGAGTAGCAGTAATTGTACCAAACACTCAATAGCACAGGTATACATTTTTTGCAGTGCTTATTGCATAGAACATAACTTTAAACGTTGCATTACACCATAAAGTTCTGTTCGCTACCCGTTAGTATCCGCTGGCAGATACTAACAGCGGTGACTATGTGTGTTTTTTTTGTCATAAGCATAATTAGCATATCTGACTATTCATCTTGATTTAAAATCTCAATCATTTATCTTGTCTCGGGTGCGCTGGCTGTGCATGATGTGAGATGCTTTCTGCCAAGACACTGTTGTTGTTTGTCCGTCGTTCTCAATGATGACCAAGGACATCACAGGAAAGAGGACTGGGTGCAGTGTGTCCAGCTGTGGCTGATCAGTCCGATGCGGGCACGGAAGACTCTGCTGGAGGTTGGGCACAGGTGGTCTGCGTGGGCAGAAGATACAGGGGTGGCTCTGGACTTGCAAAGCTCATGTTTTCTCTGGGCCTTGGCAATCCTGTTCAGCTCAAAGGAGACAGCACTTTTGCTGGTATGGCTACGCCAATCTGGTCGGTCTAGCGCTAGGGTCTCCCAGGTGTCAAGACTGATGCCAAAGCCTCTCCAGGGAGGCCTTAAGAGTGTCTTTGTAGCACTTCTTCTGGCCACCTTATGAGCGCTTGCCCTCTGCTAGTTTGCTGTAGAACAGTTTCTTTGGTAGGCGTGAGTCAAGCATACGAACAAGGTGGCTAGCCCACCTAATCTGGGCTCTCTTGAGCAGGCTGTGGATGCTAGGTAGCTCAGCTCGGGAGAGGACCTCTGTGTCAGGGATTTTGTCCTGCCAGGTGATCTTCAGGAGCTTTCTGAGGCAGTTCAGGTGGAAGCGGTTTAGCTTTCTGGCATGCCGCTCGGAGACTGTCCAAGTCTCGCAGGGGTACAGTAGGGAAGGCAGGACAGCTGCCTTGTACACCTTCATTTTTGTGGTCAGCCTGATGCCTCTCCTTTTACACACTGTTGCACGTAGCCATCTGAATGCTGAGCTTGCCTTGGCAATGCGTGAATTGACCTCGTCGTCGAAGTTGACAGACCTGGAGAGTGTGCTGCCAAGGTACGTGAACTTGTCAACAGCCTTGAGGGTCTCCCCGTTGACAGTGATGGCTGGTTCCACGTAAGTCTTCTGCAGTGTGGGTTGGTGCAGGACCTTTGTTTTCTTCGTACTGATTGTGAGCCCAAAGTTGTTGCAAGCAGTGGAGAAGCAGTTCATGCTCTGCTGCATCTGGGCCTTTAGTGGCATTGAGTGTGCAGTTGTCTGCGAACAGGAAGTCGCGCACTGAGTCCCCTTCCACCTTGGTTTTGGCTTGGAGCCTCCACAGGTTGAAGAGCCTGCCAGCCATCCTGTACCTGATCCTGATGGCGCTTTCTTCGTCGCGGAAGGCACCAGACAGCATGGCTGTTAAAATCATGCTGAAAAGTGTGTGTGCGAGTACACAGCCCTGCTTGACCCCGTTGGTGACAGGGAAAGCTTCAGAGGAGTCTTCATCATCCAGTATTCGAGCAAGCAAGCATGCCGTCGTGGAACTGGTGCACCATGCTGATGAACTTGTCGGGGCAGCCAAACTTTGCCATGATCTTCCACAGCCCCTCATGACTGACTGTATCAAAAGCCTTGGTCAGATCTACAAATGTTATGTAGAGGTGTCAGTTCTGCTCTTGACACTTCTCCTGAAGTTGGCGCGTGGCAAAGATCATGTCAGCAGTTCCATGACCCTCTCTGAAGCCACACTGGCTCACCAGCAGGTGACCACCTTCCATGTGCTGAATGAGGCGGTTGAGAAGGACTCTTGGGAGGATCTTGCCGGCGATGGCGAGGAGAGAAATCCCACGGTGGTTGTTGCAGGACTGCCTGTTTCCTTTTCTCGTGTAGAGATGGACAATGGAGGTGTCCCTGAGCTCTTGGGGATAGCTTCCTGCTGCCACATGGTCTGAAAGAGCTCACTGAGTTTCTTTATTAGAACTGGTCCTCCTGCCTTGTAGATTTCAGCTGGGCTGGAGTCAGAGTCTGGTGCTTTGCCGTTGCTTTTTGGGCCTCTTATTCCGTTGGAGGTTCTGCCAGAGACGTGTTCACCTCTACTTGGGGCATGCGAGTGATGGCTTCTACATTATGGACGAAGGCTGTTCAGGACGCTGCTGAAATGTTCTGCCCATCTTTCCAGGCTTGTGTTCTTGTCTGAGAAGAGTGGACCCGTCAGCACTGAGCAGTGGTGATGTTCCAGAAGACTGAGGCCCATAGATGGTCTTAAGGGCATTGTAGAAGCGTTCAGAGTTGTTGCTGTCAGCGTACTGCTGTATTTCATCTGCCTTTTTGCTGAGCCAGAAGTCCTGCATCTCTCTGAGCTTTGCCTGCACCTTTCCTTTGATGGAGTTGAAGGTTGCCTTCTTAGAGGCAGATCTGCTGTCTTGCTGGTACGCTCTGTGGGCTTCACGCTTCTCGTCAAGCAGTTTTTGGATGTCCTCATCATATTCATTGAACCAGTCTTGATGTTTGTGCACGTTCTGGCCCAGATGAGTGAGCGAGGTGTCGTACACTCACTCTCTGAAAGCTGCCCAGTCTTCTTCTGCTCCGTACACCCCGAGGTCGAGCTGACTAAGCTTGCTGTCCAGGTCCTCACTGAGGTCCTGTCGCACAGAGCGCTGTTCCAGCTTGCTGACATTGAGTCGCTTGTTTGCCTTTTTCCCCTGTGGACACCGTTTGGGCTGGATGTGCATGTTGAGCTTTGAGAGAATGAGTCTATGATCCGTCCAGCTGTCTGCGCTACACATCACCTTCGTCACTCTTAACGTCCTACCGGTCTCTCCTTCTCACAATGATGTAATCGATCAAATGCCACTGCTTGCTGCATGGATGCATCCAAGAGGTCTTGTTGCGATTAGGCAAGCGGTAGACTGTATTAGTGATCAGAAGGTCATGAGAGGCGCACGTCTCCAACAGGAGAAGACAGTTGCTGTTGCACCTTGCAACTCCATTTCTCCCAAGGACTCCCTCCCATGTCTGGTAGTTTGTACCAACTCTGGCGTTTGTCTCCAAGAACAGTGAGTTTGTCCTCCTTTGGTTCGCCTTCAGTGAGAGTCTCTTAAGTCCTCGTAAAACTTGTCTTTGATCTCATCTGTGTTCATTATGGTGGGGGCATATGCACTGATGAATGTGACATGGCGTTTTCCTCGGAGGGGGAGCTGCAGGATCATGAGGTGGTCATTGTTTCCTTTGGGGAGGCTGGTAAGCTTGCTGATCAGATTGGATCAGATCGCGAAACCCACTCCTGCTTCACGGCATTCTTTGCTGCCTCGGCCGCTCCAGAAAAAGGTGTAGCTAGCTTTGACTTCTGTCAGCTGACCTTTGTCTGCAAACCTGGTCTCGCTCAGAGCCGCGATGTGGATGTTGTACCTGCTGAGTTCTCTTGCAACAAGTGCTGTCCGTCTCTCAGGTCTTTTTTTTTTTTTTTTTTTTTTTTTTTTTTTTTTTTTTTACTTATTTGTACCCGTAGGTAGATTTGGTCTGCAGTCTGGTGACAAGCCACCGGCTGCCGGTCGCTGCGTGCGCGAGCGCCCTAAACCTACATGTTTTTGGTATGCGGGAGGAAACCGGAGAAATCCCGGAGTAAACCCATGCAACACGGGGAGAACATGAAAACTCCACACAGCTCACTGTTGGTCGGGGGCTGGGATCAAACCCACGATCTCATGATCCCCGCGATCCCCCGGCCGAGGGTAAACTGTGCTGCTGCAGTGCTAAACCACTGCGCCACCGTGCAGCCCACGGTGGCGCCCATGGTCTGTCCGCTTTGGAGCTGTCCATGAGTGTTCGCACATTCCAAGTGCCAGTGGTGAGTGACGTCACCTTAGTTGATTTCTTCTGAGAATTTCGACCACTAGGGTGGGATCCCCGCTAGCTGTGGCTTGCTGGCCAGGGTGTAGCGAAGCAGGCTATGTTTAGGGCACCTTTTTTAACCCCTTCCTCAGGCCATGGAGGTGAGCAGAACGAATCCTAAAGAGGGCTGCTCAGACACCTAGGGGGCTGCCGAACTCTACTGCTGCTTCGGTCCAGAGAGCGACCCTATGCCCTGGCCCACCTGTGTGTGGGATTGTGGCTACAGCTTCCAGTGTATCCGCACCTGCTGCTTCGTCACTTGCCCATGGCCACAGGACTGAGGGTAGGGTGGTGGTGATGTCTTGACTTGTGTGTGAATTTGATTTAAGTGAGGGAGAGTTGTGCAGGGTCGTCAGTCTCATTCTCTGATCCCAGCCTATCTGGATCCAATGGCAGGACGTAGTCAAGACAGCTGGAGATAGGTTAGGATGCAGTGGATGGCCAGCAGTGTCCTACGTGTCTCACTGTGCCCTAGTTGCGCTCCACAATGCTTTTGCTGGGTCTGCCTTCCTGCCCGTTGAGCCAATCTGGTGGTTCCCTCCGTGCAGTCTGCTGGGTCCAGTCTACGCATGTGTAGGTAGACAAGCCCTACCTCACCAAGGGTTTCAAACCCATTGGCTAACCTCATCTGGTTTCACCCGCCAGTTGAAGCGGTTTACCGGGGTGTGGCCGCTGTTGCATGCAAACAGCTATTTGGAGCCACAGGTGAGAGTTGAGTGCCAAGTGGTAACCAAAGCGGACCGACCACCCGGAGGTGCGACTGTTACCCCGTCAGAGGTACTGTCCCTCCCTGACACTCCATACATAGATGTTGTAGGATGCTAGTTCGCCACTCGGCTTTACCATGTGCACACTGCACAATGTTTTCCTTCAATTTGAGATTGAAATGATCCCAAACTTGAGATATTTTTGTCATTTTTTTTCCCCTGACATTCTTCTTCCTCTTTGCAGGCCCATCACTAAAGTTGTGTCTTGTTTACATAGCATGAACAGGAGAAGGTTGTACCGGAAGAAGGTCATATAGACCGGAAGTGCTACATTCAACAACACGCTGAAGCATAGATTTTGGATCGAGGAATTTTTGTAATCGAATTATTCGAGTAATCGTTGCAGCCCTAGTCTTGATATATAGCCTTCTGCAACTCTCCAATTGTTATCTTCCCCCATTAAATTTTTATTCGGGGTCTCTGAAATTGATGGAAGATTAAGGGATTCAAGCCAAAGATCTGAAGATATCTCCTTATTTTGGGCCATCCGGGTATATGGTTTTTTTTTTTAATAGTATTTTTCAAAACATTCATGAACATCATTAATTTTATGCGTCATTTGATTAGTTATTGGGTCTTTAATCTTAAATAATGTTCTATCTGCTTGTTGCTTTCTTAATTTATATGCCAGAAGTGTAGCTGATAGACTGCCCGTTTCATATTTTTGTTTTAAAAAGGTTCATTTCTTTTGGATATTTATTAGAAGTATTTCATTTATCTTGATTTTTAATTTCTTTAATCTTATTTATGACATCGAATTGACTGTTCTTTTTTATATTTAATTTCAAAAGTTTCCAATTCTTTTTCTAGTTTATCTAATTTGTCTTGGCTAATTTTCTTCTGCATTTCCAATTTCACTATAATTTTCCCCTTCAGAACAGCTTCACCAGCATTGCATACCACCATTGGTGATACCTCCCCATTAGCATTTTCTGACAAATATAATTGAATTTCTTTTTGTATATTTTATGTACACTACTCACAAAAAGTTAACGATATTTGGCTTTTGGGTGAAATTTATGGAAAATGTAAAAAGTTCACACTCCAGTGATATAATATCATGAAAGTGGGGCATTCAAGTAGAAGCGTGCAATGGTGATTTCCTCATCTCAAACAATTTATTGAAACAAAAGCCAACAACAGTATACCGTAACAAAAAATGTCAATGTCTCAATAACTTGTCATGTGTTCTTGAGCATTAATTACAGCTTGACGACATCTCATGCTGTTCACAAGTCGACATATTGTCTGCTGAGGCATAATAATAATACTTTAGACTTGTATAGCGCTTTTCAAGACACTCAAAGACTGCTTACATGGGGGGGGGGAAGAGAAGTGTCAATGAATGAATGCAGTGTTGAATAGATGGGTTTTTAGGGATTTTTTTTAGAATGCTGGCAGTGAGGGGGGAGCTTCTGATGGTTATAGGAAGCGAGTTCCAGAGGGTAGGAGTGGCAATGGAAAAAGCCCCGTCTCCCCACAACTTGTACTTAGTCCAGAGGGGTGGGGCCATAGAAGGTTGGTATTAGTAGAGTGGAGTGTGCGGGAGGGGGTGTAATGATGGAGGAGCGCTGTGAGGTAGGGTGGGGCCAGGTTAGTGAGGGCTTTGTAAGTCATGAGGAGGATTTTGAAATGAATTCTCTTGGGGATGGGGAGCCAGAAGAGCTTGCGGAGGGTGGGTGTGGTCACAGATTTGAGTGTGGGTGAGAAGACGAGCAGCTGAGTTCTGGATGTATTGTACCTTGATGAGGGTTTTTGATGGTAGTCCATATAGGAGGCTGTTGCAATAATTGAGACGGGAGGTGATGAAGGCGTGGATGAGTTTCAGCAGCTGTTGGGGTGAGGGAAGGACGGAGGCAGGCATTGTTGCTTAAATGGAAAAAGGCTGTTTTGGTGATGTGTTTAACATGCTTTTCAAAAGAAAGTGATCAAAGATGGTGCCAAGGTTACGGATTTGGGGAGAGGAGGAAATTAGGGAGCCATCCATGTTGAGAGTAAAGTTGTCGGTGGATTTGAGTAGAGACTGAGGACCAATGATAATGACTTCAAATTTGTCACAGTTCAGTTGTAGAAAGTTGAGTTGGAGCCATGATTTTGTATTGGCAATGCAGTTTGTCAGGGTTAGGTGGGTGACGGTGGAGATGGTCTTGGTGGAGAAGAGGAGCTGGATGTCAACGGCACAGCAGAGACCATGGCGGTGGATAGCGTCTCCGAGAGAGAATAGGTAGAGGGTGAAGAGAAAGAGAAAGGGGCCAAGAACTGATCCTTGGGGGACACCTTGAGGTAGGGGAGCAGTGGGAGAGTTGCAGTTGTTGATGGAAATGAATTGTTGTCTATCAGAGCGATATGATCTGAGCTAGTTGAAGGCAGTACCAGTGATTTTGAAGATGGTTTCCAGTCGGGTGAGAAGGATGGAGTGATTGATGGTGTCAAAGGCAGCACAAAGATCAAGGAGAATGAGAATGTTCATGTTTCCATCATCAGAGGAGAGGAGGTCATTTATGGTTTTTAAGAAGGCAGTTTCAGTACTGTGATGAGAGCGGAATCCAGATTGAAGTGTTTCATACAGGTTATTGGCTGAAAGGTGGTCTTTGAGTTGAGAGGCTACGACATGTTCCAATAATTTAGACAGGAACGGTAGGTTGGAGATTGGTCGAAAATTATTAGGGATGTCAGAGTTAAGTCCAGGTTTTTTTAAAATGGGGATGACAGCGGCAATTTTGAAAGATGGTGGGACAAGGCCTGTAGACAAGTAGTTTATTGTTACAGTGATTAGAGGGGCAAGAGAGGGAAAACATGCCTTGACAAGATGGGAAGGGATGGGGTCCAGGGTGCAGGTCACAGTTTACATTCCAGTGATGAATTTGGAGAGGTCTGTAGAAGAGACTGAAGAGATGGCATTCCACTCTTCTTGAAGGGCGGCCCTCAGGTCATTGAGTTGTGGGGTGCAGGGTTACGAGCCTCTACACAGCGACTCAGCTGATCCCATAGGTTTTCTATGGAGTTCAGGTCTGGAGAAAGTGCAGGCCACTCCATTTGAGGTATCCCAACTTCCAGCAGCCATTCCCTAATGATGCAACCTCAATGAGCTGGAGCATTGTCGACCATGAAGTTGAAATTAGGTCTGTGTTGTTCATGCAGGGGCACAGTGACTGGATTAATGGTGTTATTCAGGTAGTATTGGCTTGTCACTGTACCATTCACAAGATGCAGGGCAGTTCTGTATTGACTAGACACACCTGCCCAAACTGTAACACCACCACTACCACCAAAGGCTCATCTGGTGACAACAGTGGCAGATGCATAGTGCTCTCCTTGACATCTCCAGCATCATTGGAGGCCATCATTTCTGCTCAACATGAATCAACTTTCATCAGAGAACAGCACTGAAGCCCACTGGTCCCTTGTCCAGTGTAAATGCTCTCTGGCCCATGAAAGACAATGACGCCTGTGCCTGGTGGTGTGGTCAGGTCCACGCTGATGTAAATGGTTTCGAATGGTCTGACGTGACACTTGGGTGCCTCTCACCTCCCTTAAATGTGCGTGGATTTGAGTGGCATTCCACTGAACTTTTGTTATTGACCAAATACTTATTTTACCAAGGAATTTACCAATTAATTCATTAAAAATCCTTCAATGTGATTTTCTGGATTTTTTTTTCTCATTTTTTCTCTCATAGTTGAGGTATACCTATAATGAAAATTGGAGACCTCTCTCATCTTTTAAGTGGGAGAACTTGCACAATTGGTGGCTGACTACTTTTTTTACCCCACTGTATGCTTGAGAAATAGATAATTCTAAAATATGCTCAAAAATCTGTCCTTAGATTCATGTTAGTATTACATCAAATAATATACAAGCATTGACTTTAAAATTTAGGAAATTATAGGTTCTCTAATTTTGATCACCACTGTATGTTGAAAAGGGTCATTTCTACTCATCCTAATTTCCCTGTAACCATATTATATCTTCCTTCCTTATCTTGTATTTCTGTTTTGATTTTTTTTTTCTTTTCTTTTTTTCAAATGGTGCCCGTGTTGATAAAGTTGCAACCACCATCTTCTTCCATTTTTAGATGCCGCTGAAAAAGCATGTCTTATAAGCTTAATGTGTTCAGTATGGGGTAGATGGGTTTCTTACTCCACCTTATCTTTTCTCATTTTACCCCAAATTTTACTTCTTTTTATCGGATTAATACACACTTCACATTATATGATGCAAACCTAATTAAAGTTTTTTGGCTATTCACCAAATATTAGTAACTGTTTAAGTTCTTAATTCCCCCACAGCCATGCAACCCCCCCCCCCCCCAATTAAACAAATCAAAGTCAAATGTTACAAAAAAACACAAAAATGAATCCACTCCAAAAAACAATCAACATACTGTATTTTGATATTTATCCCTGTATGGACTCCCTTTCTCGAGGTCTGTTGAATGACCGTAAAAAAAAAAAAACCAAGGTCTACCACTGGCCTGGAGAGAAAGCCTCCACACCCGATCCACTGTGGAGGGCCCTCCTATAAAGTCTCAAAAGGTGCCATGTTTCACCACTTCCCCTCACAAAACTCCAGTAACATTTCTATTGTCCAGAAAGACCTCCAATACATTTGTTCCATAACCACTGTTTATTTATTCCATCCTTCTGTTTTGTTTTTCTTTCTGCCTTAATTTTTTAATGTGTTCAGCTGAATGACAGCTGCCTCCATCCATCCCCATTAAAACACCAATCTCCAAAATGACAAAAGAGCTAGGGTGGTGGTGGTGGTGAACTGAGGCTCATTAGCATTTAATGCAATGTCACATAAAAACAGCCCATTTTGCTGAGATCTTATTCCGTGTTTTAAAGAAAAACAAAATCAGTGCATTATTTGAACTTTGAGGTGTTTGAGCAGAGCATGCCCAAACAAACTACGAAACCTCTGATGTGATCTCCGTTGACAGCTGTCGCTATTGATGATTACAAATTCTCACAACCTCTTCTTTCTTTGTCCTTGACAGGTAACATGTCCCACCCGCGCCCCTGGCTAGGGTTGGACCATTTCAATAAAGCTCCAAAGAGAGGTCGCTACACCTACCTGGAGAAAGCAATCAAGATCCACAACTAAAGCAGCCCGCCCCCTCTTCCTCGTGCTCCATCTTCCTCCCTACCCACTTTAACAAACCATAACCACAGACTGTAACCAACCGTGTGTGTGTGCGCGCGCGCGTGTGGGTGTACGTGTGTTTGAGCCATGTGTGTGCGCGTGTGTTAATCACTTAACACCCTGCCTGGACACCGCTACAGCTCTACACTGGCACTGTTGTCTTGAGTGATACGGATCTCGCTGCAGCTGACGGATTATTCTTCAACCACAAAATAAACTGCACCCTCCACTGACTTTATTTTGTTGTACATTTTTATTTTAATTTTTTTTAAATCACCTCCCGGTTTGTTTGGGGTTGTTCCATTTTCTGGCTCATCCACCTGTTGACTGCCTGTTTTTTGTTGCCTGTCTGGAAGTGGGAGAAGTGAAATTTGGTTTTAGGATTGAGGTGAAGAGGGAAGAGGAACTGGGACACACTATAACTATATTTCTAACTATATACATGCATATATCTATATAAATGTGAACTGATAGATAATCTGTTTTCCTCTCCCACCTCCCTCACCAGCTTTTTCCTTCACGTTGTTTTGGGGGATTGTTTTTAAATACGGATGTTAAAGGAATTTTCATGCTGCTATGTGCAAAGATGGATGGAAAACTGACAGTATGGCTTCATGTTCATTTTACAAATTAATGGGGGATAAACAACTGTGAGCTAGCATCCTTGATGCTGACTCGCTGCCCTCGATGGGGTTCAGTTTTCTGCTCCCACCCTTTAGTGCAACAAAAAACAAAGCGGTGTTTCCAGGTTTACACAGTTGTTTTTCACTTAGTTTGGACAAAAATGAGAGTTTCCTGTTTGTTTCTGCAGATCTTGTATTATAAAATAAAAAACAAACCTGCACAACAGCAGTGTTTAAAAATAAATGGGGAAAAGTAAGATTTGTCTGTTATTTCATCTTGGCACCTGATTTCGGAGCTTTCTCAGGACCGGCAGATGTGCATGTTGGTTGTTGTGGACACACACACACACACACGTGCGCAGACATTAATCGCTCAACTCTGTTTGGAGGAGCTTTGGTTTAATGTCCCCACCCCTCCTTAAGTCATTCCTCCTCTAATCTCACACACACACACAAGCTTGGACATCTCCCACTTTTTCTGATTGAAAATGTCGCCTCCAGGTGGTTGGGAGCGGTTAGTGCGCTGTGCTTGGTAGGGCGCTGCAGACGCTGAGAAGTCCCACTGGTTTGAGGATTGTGTAGACAACAAAACCAGCATTGTAAAACACTTAAAGCCCTCTGAATTTTTTTCTTTGGTTTTCTTTTATTTTAAAGCACAGATGGAATGCACCCCTATTAGCGCATAGCTGGCTCTGTAAAGACAACATTTAAGAATTGTATATTTAAAAATATGAACCTGTAAAATTTAAGAGAAACACGCCTTTGTTGTTGGGTACAGATGGAGCCAGGTGTTCATATTTCTTGTGTGTAGTTTTATTTTTTCGTTTTTGCGTTCCTGATGTACCATTGACACTTTTTTCTCTGTTACATTTGGATTTTTTTCTTTTAAAAACTAACTGCAGTGGTTTGTCCTGTTAAGTGCAGTACAAAGATTACCTGCAGAATCACCTTAATTTGATCTTTTCCACTTAAAAATCCTCAGTGTAGCAGCAGTGTATGACAACTATTCCTGTATATTGCCTTTTTGCTGGAAAATGTATGTTGAATAAAATTTTCTATAAAAGAAAAAGTGCTCAACACTTCCAATTGTCCATACCAACAAAAAGTCTTAGTAACGCTGAACAGCCCGTGAAGTACTATGAAATTATAGGGTACTTGATGTGTACTTTCAGTGAAAGTACTGGCATAAAATTATGTTGGTATGGTGAAACATTAAGGTAAGAAGCTGGGGTTTTTTCAAGAAAATTGTTACCCTTCAAGTGCATAAGTACCCTGTAGTTACCATGTAAGTACTCTAGTAACGCTATATGAAGGGGGCTGGAAAGTTCATAGGCTGACTAAGGAGTTATGCTACAGCAACAAAACTAGTCATGCATTAAATTCAAACTTGTACTAACTGCATTTTCTTTTCAGATACACTGACATTGAAGTCTGTGTTGAAAAATAAGTCACCTTTGGTCAAATTTGACCACTGCATCATGGCCAGCCTATGAACTTTTTAGCCTCCCCTCTCATACAAGCTTTTCAGTTTTCATGTTTAAGACAAGTTTATTTGATCCAACTAATCGTATAAATGTAGGTATTTCACAATTACCCAGTACTACTTTAGTTCTAATTTCACACCTATCCTGAAATTACCCATACTTGCAATGTCCAGGCTGTGTTCACCAGGTAGTTTGCTTATTAATTATTATTGCCCTGAAAATATCTGGTACTTACCTGTATAAAAAAAGACCAGTTGAAGGACATGTCCAGTTGTATGCACGGTGGCTCAAGATAATGACTGACACTGCATCGGTCCTTAAAAGCAGTTTAATGGTAAAACCCATCTTAATTTGGGTCAAGTTTTCAAAGCAACTGGTTAAAAAATGTTAACTAGCCTGGAGGATAACGTCCATTAGTCCAGAGAGTCCTGATTGGCTGAACACTATGGACATGCCGGCGCCGTGCATCGCTGCGTCATCAAAAATGCTCCGTCTGAACTCGCCTTTTTTTCAGAGCGCGGGGCTTAGTGAAACTTTAAAGCAAAAAAACAAATGAGACGTTTGATTTTGCTCTTGATGTCTCTTGTTAGTCATAAACATCTTACAGACATGTTAACAAGGGGGAAAAAATCTTTTTGGCAGTGTCACTTTAAAATTAGTTTGTAGGCTACTATTCAACTTGTCTCGAACACAAACTGCAAAGTTCAAATATGGTGGCTACAGACTACATAGGAGCTGCAGAACTATTCCAGTGTTTCGTCTCGCTGCCTGTACCCGTGTCTGGCGGTCCTTTTTTGGCATTTACGGTGAAAAAAGCCACAGACCGAGGAGTCACCTTGTACAGCCGCCATGATGCATGTGTTATATTTTGCTTGGGTCACGTCTTTTACGTCACGGGAGTGTGGTGCCGCCTTGCTGTAAGAAAAATCCCGCCCACCCCAGCTTAACCCAGCTGTAATGGAGACACAACCGAGCCGAACCGTGTCGAAGTGAATCGAGACGTGGCGAGGTGAGCTGGGCTAGTGGAAAAGTGCCTATATAAATACAGGGTTCTTATATGATAGGTACATGGACTTATAGGGTAACGCCAAAGTACTTATAAAAACAAGGCTTGTTACCCGTACTAACATTTGTTTTACACCAATACTGTCACTGAAAGTACAAGTAAAAGTACCCTGCAATTTCATGGTACCTCACAAGCTGTGTTATAAAGTGTTACCAAGTCTGTTGCAGTGGCGAAATGATTCTGAATGCAGCAGAAGGTACTGGAGTTTTTGACTGATCAATGGAAACCTGAAAAAAAAAAAATATGCCAATGTCTTTAACCGCTTTTGTGTCTCTTAGGCAAGGTCATACTAAAGAATAGTAGTGTGGAGAAAGGAAACAGGCGAGGCAACGAGCTGGATGACACTTGAACATTATTCCTTCTCCAACATATTGTACAGTAAAAGAGCTCCTGGGTCTCTGTGCATTCCTCTTTTATACCTTTAATTCCATGCATTGAGACCTGGAACTTCCGACCATAACACACTGTTTGGAACAAAGACCTGTATGGCATATTAACATGACATAATGCCGGCCCCACTGCTCCACCCTTCTCCCTTCCAGCTTGTCCGGCGGTTCCTCTTCCTCCCCGGGGGGTGCATAGTCCTTACTGTCCCGTTTGAGACCCTCGGTGACACTTTCTCCTTCAGTCCATTATTCCCCCTTTCCCCAGCTGCCTTCTCTGGGTAGAGAATAACCCCCACCCATGCCTCCACAGTAGTGACTTAAAGACTTGGACTTCAAGATGATTTCAATGTCCAATATTGTGTATTTTCACAGGATATTAATTTAAAGTTCCTCTAAAACGTATATGTAGTTTTTAAGACCAAAAACATTTTTTTTTTACATTTATTAGCCTTTTGTTCTTATTAAAGACAAAGATAGAAAGGAGATGTTTTTACCTTCGTTTCTTTTCTTTACATGTTTCGACTGTTCGCTGCAGTCTTCATCAGAAGTGTCAGCTGATTGCTGCGAGGTGTCATTTATCAGCTGACTTTCATAGGCGAGGCCAGCCCAGCAGACCTGTCAGATCCACTGGGCCGGTCCCACTTTCTGCCGTCCGATGGTCTCTGGAGAATGTAGTCTCAGGTGTGGGAAAGCAAAAATGCCCCCTCATCCCGATTCATGCGGTCTTTTCCCCACTTTATGATTTCTATGGCCTCCTTGATCCAGCATTTGTATCTGCTACTCTCCGATTCAATAATTTGTACGTTGTCCCAGTCCATGATGTGATCATTTCTTTTACAGTGATCTGATATTGCTGATTTTGATGTTGCTTATTCTGCCTTTTCTTTTTGTGATCTTGTGAGTCGTCCTTGTGTTTCCTTCTCACATTCCTTCTGGTGTTCTTTTTTCCTTGTGGTGAATGATCTTCCGGTTTCTGCAATGTAGGTTTTGTTACATGATCTGCATTATATTTCATATAATGGTACCATTTTCTTCCTCTTTGTGTGTGAATTTTATATTCCCAGTGCTGTCCATGCTGTTCAGATGGTCAGTGAGTTCTTGTGTGTGTCCTTTCTTTATTTTTTCCCAATATCCACGTATCGCTTCCAGAGGGTGGGTTTGCAATGAGGTTGCATTTATGCTTTCCCACACCTGAGACTACATTCTCCAGAGACCATCGGATGGTGGAAAGCAGGGCCAGCCCAGTGGATCTGACAGTTCTGCTGGTCTGGCCCCGCCTACGAAAATCAGCTGATAAATGACACCTTGCAGCAATCAGCTGACACTTCTGATGAAGACTGCAGTGAACAGTCGAAATGTAAAGAAAAGAAACGAAGGTAAAAATATTTCCTTTCTTTGTCTTTAATAAGAACAAAAGGCTAATAATTAAAAGAAGACAAAATGAGCCTACTCGAGCCAGTTTATTTTACAGCTCATCAAAATAGCTGTCTGTAAAGGTCTGTCTGAAATTTGGTTTTTAGCCTGCTTCTTAATCTTAATGAGCTCCTAATTTTTAGGATAAAGAGATGGGGTGCATTTGTTTTGTTAACTTAGAAAACATAAGTTATGAATGTATCGATGGATCTGCTGAGACCAAACGATAACCGTCACTACAGTCTTAAATGGAATGATAACCTTGGTTCCACCTATGTTTGAGACCATGTGTAAAAGTTATAACCGTGACCTGGAGGCAGAACCATTTATGCTGTAAAAGTGGAGTCAATATCCCGTTCCTCCTCTAATCTTAATCTCTCCCACAGAAACTCCCTTTAATGCAGCACAAGAAGTAGCCCCGCTCCTGCTAGAGTAGGGACGCATGCCTGCAGGAACAGAAAACCCACAACCTGTATAGGCATGGAAAATGGCGTCGACCAACACATGTGACAACCGCTGCTTAGATGTGGGAGTCCCAGCTTTTGGCTTTACCATAACACACAAATGAGACTCCCTTAGGGGATGCGTCCGAGTCATGTAGGCTTGCAGTGACCAGACTGGACACAGAGTGAGCAACTTGTCTCTCTGTTCTGTGAGGAAGCAGAGGGCTCAAACTTGAGCCACCTCCCGGACCTGATTTCTCAACTGATGGTTCATTAGTTTTTAGAAAAAAGCAGGATTAGGCCAGAGTGACACCGATTTCATGCCAAGAAAGAGTACTACAGATGCAATGTTTGCTTTAAGGGTGTTGATGGAGAAGCATAGAGGTCAGGAGTTGCACTGTGTCTTTGTGGATTTAGAGAGAGCACATTGTTGGGAGTGTGGTACTGTATGAGGAAGTCGGCAGTTGCAGAGAGGTATGTGAGGGTGGTGCAGGGCATGTATGAAGACAGCGAGACGGTGGTGAGATGTGCTGTGCAGTGACGGATGGATTCAAGGTGGAGATGGGATTACGTCAGGGATTGACTGAGCCCCTACTTGTTCGCGATGGTGATGAGCAGGCTGACAGATGAGGTCAGGCAGGCTTCTCCTTGGACTATGATGTTTGCAGATGACATTGTGATCTGTAGTGAGAGTAGGGAGTAGGTGGAAGAGAATCTGGAGAGAAGGAAGTACAGTGGGGCAAAAAAGTATTTAGTCAGCCACCAATTGTGCAAGTTCTCCCACTTAAAAGATGAGAGGTCTCCAATTTTCATCATAGGTATACCTCAACTATGAGAGACAAAATGAGAAAAAAAAAAAAATCCAGAAAATCACATTGAAGGATTTTTAATGAATTAATTGGTAAATTCCTCAGTAAAATAAGTATTTGGTCAATAACAAAAGTTCAGGTTACTTTATTTGTGCCCGTAGGTAGATTTGTTTTGCAGTCTGGTGACATCCATATTTACAAGCCACAATTACATTCAACATAAACACAAACACAGGCACACATGAAGCTGACTATAAACATGATAAAAATACTCAAGGCTCCATCAATCAGGGTATAAAGACAAAGAGATGAGAGAAAAACCAGAGATAAGAGAGAAGGGTCATATTAAAAAGTTAAAGACTAGTCAAAGAGGTTAAAAACTCAAAGGTCTAAAACCCAATAAAAGATTTAGAACCCAAATAAAATCCTACAAAAATAAGTAAATATAAGATGGGGTTAATAAATAGGTACCTAAATTATGTGCAATATATTGTTACAACTTGTTCAACTCTTTGACAGCAGCAGGAACAAAGCTGTTTTTGTAGCGCTGGGTTTTACTTTTTGGGACAGCAAACCTCCGTCTTGAGGGAAGAAGCTGAAAGTTGCAGTGCAAAGGGTGGGGGGAGTCATTTAAAATGGAGGTAGCCATCCTCTGTACCTGTCTGGTGTACAGGGATGTCAGGCTCAGCTGTGACTCACCAAGCAAACGACTGGACCATCTAACTACCTGATCCAAGGATTTCCTCTGTTTCAGTTTTATCTGACCAAACCATGACACTAAAGAAAAGGATAAAACAGATTCAATAAAAGCCCAATAAAATATTATCATTATGGTTCTGTCAATTTGGAAGCGTGCAAGTTTCCTTAAACAATGCAAATGTTGCTAACCCTTTTTGCACACCCTTTCACAGTTCTCTTCAAAGTTTAAATTACTATCAATAATCGTCCCAAGATATTTGTAGGATTGTACACATTCAGTGGTCTGACCTTTTAGTACGGTGACTTTGTCCCTGGGAGTTTTCCTCCTAAGGGACCTCCTAATTCCTTCCTCCCTATTGACCTCCTAAAGTCAATAATCATATCTTTAGTTTTTGTCGTATTCAGCTGCAGGTAGGAATCCTCACACCAGTGAACAAAATCATCAACTACTGGGCCGTGGCCACTCTCACCATCCTGGAGGAGACTGACAATAACTGAGTCATCAGCATACTTTATAATGTGTCTGTTGTCATGTCTGCTCCGACACATGTTTGTGTACAGGATGAAGAGTAGTGGTGACAACACACACCCCTGAGGAGAGCCAGTAGAAGGTCTACCCAATTTGCATCCATCAGCGAAGCCCTGAGCGCTGCTTTCAGTGACCTATGAAAACACTCACATAACTCATTGGCCTGTGGGTTGTACGCGGTTGTGCGATGAAGTGCAACACTCAGGCTACGGGCCATCGCAGACCAGAGGTCGGAAACAAACTGAGGGCCCCTATCGGATGTGATGTCCGATGGGATTCCAAAACGTGCCACCCATGTCGTCAAAAAAGTGCGCGCCACGTCCACGGACTTGGTTGCCGCCAGCGGGACTGCTTCTGGCCAGCGTGTGGTGCGGCCCACCACTGTCAGAATGTGCGTGCACCCCTGCGATGGCGGGAGGGGGCCCACGAGGTCCACGTGAATATGGTCGAACCTCTTAGCCGGTATACGAAACGGCTCCAAAGGAGCCTTCATGTGCCTGTGTACTTTGGCTCGTTGGCACGCTACGCAGGCTGCAGCCCACTCTTTCACTTGTTTGCGCAGGCCTGGCCACACAAACGTCGCTCCCATCATTTTGACTGACATGCCCACTCCTAGGTGCGCCAGAGCGTGAACTGACTCAAACACGCGGCGACGCCAAACGACTGGGACCATCGGGCGCGGGCGTCCCATGGAGACGTCGCAGATTGAGGGGGCTTGCCGTCTTGCAGTACTCTGCTCTCCAGCCTTAACCCTGTTGGTCCAGACTGGAGCGCGCACACGTCTGTATCGCCAATATGCTCTGCGGCCATGGCTGTATAATCTATCCCCACGCAGACCGGGGCCACTACTGCGCGCAAGAGGCAGTCCGCCACCACATTCAGTTTACCCGACACATGCTGAATATTGGTCGTAAACTCCGAGATCGCGGCCAGCTGTCTCTGCTGCCGGCCTGACCATGGTTCCGAAACCTTGGCCATCGCGAACGCTAGCGGCTTGTGGTCCACGAACAAGGTGAAGCTGCGCCCTTCCAGCCAGAACTGGAAGTGCCGTATGGCCAGGTGGAGAGCCAGCAACTCTCTGTCAAACACGCTGTATTTACGCTCACTGTCGCGCAAAGCCCTGCTGAAAAA
Organism: Pholidichthys leucotaenia; assembly: GCA_020510985.1. NCBI lineage: Eukaryota > Metazoa > Chordata > Actinopteri > Cichliformes > Pholidichthyidae > Pholidichthys > Pholidichthys leucotaenia. Next base: position 384,850,572 of record CM035838.1, read on the forward strand.
AGCGAGCGTCTGCCAAGAACTGCCAACACGTTGCTCCATGACGGCCCCTATGGCCACGTCCGAAGCGTCGGTAGTGAACGCTATCCGGGCTGCCGGGTCCGGGTGCGCCAACAGTGCGGCGTTTGCCAGGTCTGTTTTAACCTCAGAGAACGCCTGCTCTTGCTCTGGAGTCCATTCAACTCTGTCCACGGGTTTCCGTTTCTTGAGCGCGGCGTACAATGACTGCATGAGTTGAGCTGTGCGGGGGAGGAACCGGTTATAAAAGTTAACCATCCCCAAAAATTCTTGCAGCGCCCTGACCGTCTGAGGCTGGGGAAAATTCGCCACGGTGCGCACTTTGTTGGGCAAGAGTATCGCTCCCTCCGGTGAGACGCGGTGCCCCAAAAAATCAATCCCCGTCATGCCGAACTGGCATTTCGCTGGGTTGATTATTAACCCGTGCTCCTCCAACCTCCAGAAAACCGTCCTGAGGTGGGTTACGTGTTCATCCTCGGATGCACTGGCCACCAGGATATCATCCAGGTAGATGAACACAAACGGGAGATCGCACAACACCGCATCCATCATGTGTTGGAATGTCTGTGCCACTCCTTTTAATCCGAAGGGCATGTGTAAAAACTCAAACAAGCCAAATGGAGTTATTACCGCTGTTTTGGGTATGTCCTTCGCGTGCACTGGGACCTGGTGGTAACCGCGGACCAGGTCTATTTTAGAAAAAATGCGTGCTCTGGCGAGGTGAACGGAAAAATCCTGAACATGGGGAATCGGGTAGCAGTCGTGCGCTGTGGCATTATTCAATCTGCGGAAATCTCCGCACGGTCGCCATGATCCCTCGGCCTTAGGGACCATGTGTAGCGGGGATGCCCATGGGCTGTTCGATCGCCTGATGATGTCCAGCCTTTCCAGGTTGGCAAACTCCTCGTGCGCTATGGCCAGTTTAGCTGCGTCCAAGCGCCGAGGTTGTGCGAAAACGGGCGGCCCGGTGGTGGTGATAAAGTGTTCCACCCCGTGTTTAGCGATGGCCGCCGAAAACGTCGGGACCATGACCGCTGGGAACTGAGTGAGCAGTGTGTGGAACTTACCACCTGGAGCTGTGACGTTGGCTTGTGTTATTGGCCTGGCCCCTCGAGCAAAAGTCTTAATGCCCGAGCCATTCACTGCTACCGGCCGGGGGCCACTAGCTCCCGCTAGCCGGTCGGCGTAGGACAGCAGGATGATGCTCTTCTGGGCTCCGGTGTCTACGAGGAACTGTCTCCCCGAGCGCGAGTCCGTCACGTAGAGCAGCTTGTTCTCTTCACCGGTGGTCGCAGCTGCTTCCAACTGCCGGCCTTGGCGTTTCCCGAGCGCTTGAATTGGCACGGTGACGCACATCTGCGTGCATTCTCTCCAAAGCGGCGGTAGTAGAAGCAAAGCGTGTCTCTCTGGCGCTTCCTGGCCTCCGCTGCCGCTACCGTCGGCAGCTCCTCGCCTCCGCTGGTCATCTCGCTGGGTTCCGACACCGCCACGTTCACTGTGAGGGCTCTGGTGGTGAGGATGATCCGATCTGCCTCCTGGGCTAGTGCACGGTAGTCACGTGCGGCCAGCAACGGCGAATTGGCAAGAACTGCTCTCGCCTCTGTTGGGAGGTTCCAGAGGAAAAGGTGGGCAAACAGAAAATGCCCGTCGTCCGTGCCCATCAACGCCAACATCTTCTCCATCAGTTCGACTGCCGACCCATCTCCTAACTCAGAGCGCCTCAGGATCCTCTCTGCTCTCTCACAGTCCGAGAGCGTGGAGCGCTGGGTCAGCGCGGCCTTGAGAGCCCCGTATTTGTTGTGGGCTGGAGGCTGTTGGAGCAGGCTCGCTACTTGCTGAGACGTGCGAGCATCCAGCGCTGCGACCACATAGTAATATTTGTCGGGTCTGCCGTTATTCCCCGGAGGGCAAACTGAGCCTCGGTGTGGTGGAACTAAGACTGCGGGTCGTGCAGCCAAAAGTCCGGTAGTTTGACCGAAACAGCACACGCGTTGCTGGGGGTTCCCGTCCGGGCCGTCTCTGGGGTTTTTGCCTCGTGTTCCATAATTCGTCAAGGGGTCACCAGTGTGGAGAGTGTAAATAACGAGACTGGTTTATACAGCAGACGACTTTATTCACTCTCACATCAGTCATACACAGAAAAAGCATGTCTCAATACACCAGGGGTTCTCCTTTTATACCAACCGCCCATCTCACATCTGCATGACATCTCACATCACAATACATTCATCCCTTCTCCCCCCAACTCCTTCTTCCTGCTACCTCACCATAATCTCCATAGCTATTGTCCTTCTCTGTTTACCCTCTGCATCCAGTCTGTGATGATTAATGCAGTCTCTACAATAAAGCCATTTCTAAAGCTTTGGGACTCCAGCGAACCACAGTGAGAGCCATTATCCACAGGTGGCGAAAACATGGAACAGTGATGAATCTTCCCAGGAGTGGCTGGCTGACCTAAATTACCCCAAGAGTGCAGCGACGACTCATTCAAGAGGTCACAAAAGACCCCACAACAACATCCAAAGAACTGCAGGCCTCACTTGCCTCAGTTAAGGTCAGTGTTCATGACTCCATCATAAGAAAGAGACTGGGCAAAAATGGCCTGCATGGCAGAGTTCCAAGATGAAAACCACTGCTGAGAAAAAAGAACATAAAGGCTCGTCTCAGTTTTGCCAGAAAACATCTTGGTGATCCCCAACACTTTTGGGAAAATACTCTGTGGACTGACAAGACAAAAGTTGAACTTTTTGGAAGGTGTGTGTCCCATTAAATCTGGCGTAAAAGTAACACTATTTGAGAAAAGGAACATCATACCAGCAGTAAAATATGGTGGTGGTAATGTAATGGTCTGGGACTGTTTTGCTGCTTCAGGACCTGGAAGGCTTGCTGTGGTAAATGGAACTATGAATTCTGCTGTCTGCCAAAAAATCCTGAAGGAGAATGTCCGGCCATCTGTTTGTGACCTCAAGCCGAAGCACACTTGGGTTCTTCAGCAGGACAATAGCCATGGTTACATGTGCAAAATTTCTTCAATCTGATTACAATTCAGATAAGAACTTTACTGTTTACATGGATCCTGAAAAAGTTGATCCGATTAGGAAGTGCGTTTGCATGCGTCACACGTTTGAACGGACTAGATCATTTTAACATGCGCACAATTATCCGACATTCCGGAAATAGTAGAAAAAGAAGCAACAACGGGCTTCCGGTGTAATGGCAAGTGGTGAGGTCGCTTTCATCTGAAGCTTCAAACGCCGTTCTGGATATTTTGTTTTTGACATGCTGTTACTCCATTTTTAAAGATTTACAGTAAAGGAAACTCAAAGAACAACATGATGAAAAACACGAAGAAGCCTCAAGGGGTGAAATCCCTCCCTTTTAAGAATTCAGAAAATGCAGCTGAGCATGACTATGCTAACAGAAGAAGTCTACTCTACAGCTAAGCGGGGCAGAGACAACATGACGCCTACAAACACCCCAGAGAAGAATCAACAGGATGAAAAAGCAAAAGGTACACCCAATGTAAATGATTGCAACATTTTAAAAGAAGATACTGTGGGCACCCAGCACATGTGTGGGCACCCAGCACAATGCAGACTGATAATATTCACGCTCAGCAGGGATTGCATACGAACAGAGAGCCCTAGGGGGACAACCAGAACAATGACTATTGTTATTCATCCCCGGAGGAAGGAGAGGAAGTCTGGAGCCAGTTAATCACGCGATTGATATGCATTGTCTGATATGTATATCAATATGTAAATGTACCATGCATTCTCTCTTGTCTGTATAAAAGAGCTGACTTTACATGCCTCACTAGCACACACACAGCACACAGTGCTGCAGTGTGTCTCATGATGATGGAGGAATAAAACTCTTAAACCTTCAGCTCGCCGTGTCTCACCTTGAATTTATTTTGTTCCTCCACATTGGTGACCCTTGACAAAGAATGGAACACGAGGCGAACACTCCCGAGATGACCTGGACGGAAAGCTCCAGAATGCGTCATGGTGCGACCCTGGCTTGATCTTTTACCTCCACTCTGGTGACCCTGGACGAAGAATGGAACACCAAGCGAACACCCCGGAGATGACCCGGACGGGAAGCCTCAGCACGCGTCATGGTGCGACCCTCACCTGATCTTTTTCCAGCACCATGATCAACACGAGCGAACAAAGGAAGCAGCCTGAATGGGGACAATCATCGACGCTGACTGCGCTGATTTCCATCAACCTCCCTGACCCTGACTCACCTCTCGACAACGGACCTTCCGTGCACAGAAGCCACGCACGCACATTGCGGGGTTACGAGGACAGCGCAACTGCCAGCTATGTGGTCCCTGCACCAAGCGTGCACCGCACACGGGACAAACCCGGCTCCACAGACTGATACATTCGTCCTCCGCCGCTGCACATGCCCGAGAAACACGGCCGATCGCCATCCTCGGAACCTTCAGGGCTGCTCACGCGCCTGAAGCAGACGTGCAGCCTGCACACAGGACTTTGTTTGGGTTTCTCAGCCACGGCGCACAAGGGGAATTTAGCCGATTGCTCTCCTCGATGACTTTAGGGCTGTTTCCCGCACCTAAAGCCAAACTGCCAAGTTCCTGACACAGCTTCAGTTTATCACAGCCACTACACATCCTCGGGGAATTTGGCCGCTCGCCTTCCCCACATCCTCGCTGGACCAAAACACGAGAGAAGTCAGAGATATAATTTTTTCACAGCTGCTGTGGATCTCCACCACGTTTAACGGGAAAAGTTCCTCACCATCGCGGACCCACATGCAATTTTTGCGTGGCCCAGACACCTTTGATGTCACGAGCTGGCACTCGCTTACTCCCACCCCCTCAACCTCCTCCTGCACAGAGCTTTTCCTGCACCTCACTCCCAAAGCCGGCCGATCGCCGTCTGATTTCATTATGCACAACTGCACACCGGCCCGTGTGCCCACGATCCACGGCCGTTCAACGTGCTGGAACTCGGAGCGGAGCACACTGCCCTTTCCACCCCTCCCCCGTCCCCCTCACGGACTGACATGCCCTCCGACAGTTCTACCGGAGCTGGAGCCAAACAACGGGGGGGTGGGTGTCACAACCCCTTCTGACCGTTCTGGGGGGAGCGGTGTGGGCACCCAGCACAATGCAGACTGATAATTTTCACACTCAGCAGGGATTGCATACGAACAGAGAGCCCTAGGGGGACAACCAGAACAATGACTATTGTTATTCATCCCCGGAGGAAGGAGAGGAAGTCTGGCGCCAGTTAATCACGTGATTGATATGTATTGTCTGATATGTACACTACCGTTCAAAAGTTTGGGGTCACTCAGACAATTATTTTGTGTTTTCCATGAAAAGTCACACTTATTTACCACCATGAGTTGTAAAATGAATAGAAAATATAGTCAAGACATTGACAAGGTTAGAAATAATGATTTGTATTTGAAATAATAATTTTTTCCTTCAAACTTTGCTTTCGTCAAAGAATCCTCCATTTGCAGCAATTACAGCATTGCAGACCTAACATGATTGCACAAGGGTTTTCTAATCATCCATTAGCCTTCTGATGCAATGAGCAAACACATTGTACCATTAGAACACTGGAGTGATCGTTGCTGGAAATGGGCCTCTATACACCTATGTAGATATTGCACCAAAAACCAGACATTTGCAGCTAGAATAGTCATTTACCACATTAGCAATGTATAGAGTGTATTTCTGATTAGTTTAAAGTTATCTTCATTGAAAAAACGTGCTTTTCTTTCAAAAATAAGGAAATTTCTAAGTGACCCCAAACTTTTGAACAGTAGTGTATATCAATATGTAAATGTGCCATGCATTCTCTCTTGTCTGTATAAAAGAGCTGACTTTACATGCCTCACTAGCGCACACACAGCACACAGCACTGCAGTGTGTCTCATGATGATGGAGGAATAAAACTCTTAAACTTTCAGCTCGCCGTGTCTCGCCTGAACTTATTTTGTTCCTCCACAGTATCTTATCTGCCATAAGTCAACTCAGCCAACGTCTTGATGACCGCATGTCCGACCTCAGCTCACAATTACAACAGCACAGTGCGATATTAGCTTCAATAGCTAAGACGACACAACTCAACTCAGAAGACATAGAAAAATGCAAGACTTAGATCAAAACTTTGGAGCAAAAAGTCGACATCCTCCAAAAAGAAAAAGAAGACTAAAGAAAGACTGGTGGAACAAGCAAGATACAGAAGAAGATGGAACCTTTGAATTAAAGGCAAAAAAGAAGAGGTGCACGAGAATCTCAGAGAAAACACTGTCAAGCTGTTATGCAAAATAGCTCCTGACCTGTCTGAGAAAATGGAGAATGCTGTGGACATTGTTCACAGAGTGGCAAGATTGATGGAGAATAGACATCAACTGATCATTATTCTCTTCACCAAAAGAATCATCCGAGATGAAATATGGAAGAGAACCAAGTCATCTGTGATGTGCAGAGAGGAAGGTGTCTGGTTTGCCGAAGATCTAACACGGGTGGACTGGTTGTCCAGACAAGCGATGTGGCTGAAAATTGAGCATGCTAGAAAAGAGGGGAAGACAGCAGGCTTCCGAGGTCCATACGGCTACATCAATGGCAAGCGCATCGAAGAGAGGCCTAAAGGAGCAGGATGAGTATCCTAATTTGACTGAGAGGTCAGGCGGAGAGATTGTTCTAAACATGGGACATTCACAGTTATTTCTATTTCCTCCTTAACTGTTTTCAGGAAAAAGTTTTTATTGGCGACTTTTTTCTTTTATTATTATCATATTATAACATTGTTCCTATTTCAAATGTACATTTTATGTTCATCCTTTAATGCAAGGGGGCTCAAAGATTCAATCAAATGGAAAGCAGTTTTTCTTTTTTGTAAGAGGCAAAGGTCAAGCAGGAGCTGAGGTCGCCAAGGTGGTTAAAAAATCTCCTTGGTGGCCGGGCCCCAGGGGTGGATGAGATTTCCCCTGAGTACCTCAAGGCCCTGGATGTTGTAGGACTATCATGGTTGACACGCCTCTGCAACATTGTGTGGAGGTCGGGGGCAGTGCCTTTGGCATGGCAAACCGGGGTGGTGGTTCCTCTCTTCAAAAAAGGGGACCGGAGGGTGTGCTCCAACTTTAGAGGGATCACACTCCTCAGCCTCCCTGGGAAGGTCTATGCCAAGGTACTGGAGAGGAGAGTCCGGCCGTTGGTCGAACCTCGGATTCAGGAGGAGCAATGTGGTTTTCGTCCTGGCCGTGGCACATTGGACCAGCTTTTTACCCTCTCGAGAATTCTTGAGGGTTCGTGGGAGTTTGCCCAACCAGTTTACATGTGTTTTGTGGACTTGGAGAAGGCATTTGACCGCGTCCCTCGTGGTTTTTTGTGGGGGGTGCTTCGGGAGTATGGGGTATCGGGCTTGTTGTTACGAGCTATTCGGTCTCTGTACGACCGTTGTGAGAGTTTGGTTCGTATTGCCAACAGTCAGTCGGAGTCATTCCCAGTGAGAGTTGGACTCCACCAGGGCTGCCCTTTGTCACCGATCCTGTTCATAATTTTTATGGACAGGATTTCTAGGCGCAGCCAGGGAATGGAGGGTGTCATGCTTGGTGAGCACAGGATCTCATCTCTGTTGTTTGCAGATGATGTTGTCCTGTTGGCTTCATCCAGCAATGACCTACAGCTCTTGCTGAGATGGTTTGCCGCTGAGTGTGAAGCGGCTGGGAAGAGAATCAGCACCTCCAAGTCCGAGTCCATGGTCCTCAGCCGGAAAAAGGTGGATTGTCCTCTCTGGGTTGGGGACAGGCTCCTGCCCCAAGTGGAGGAGTTTAAGTATCTTGGGGTCTTGTTCACGAGTGAGGGGAAAATGGAGCGAAAGATTGACAGACGGATTGGAGCAGCATCTGCAGTGATGCGGACGTTGTACCGGTCTGTTGTGGTGAAGAGGGAGCTTAGTTCTAAGGCAAAGCTGTCGATTTACCAGTCAATCTATGTTCCTACTCTCACCTATGGTCACGAGCTTTGGGTAATGACCGAAAGCACAAGATTGCGGATACAAGCGGCTGAAATGAGCTTTCTCCGTAGGATTGCTGGACACCCTCAGAGATAGGGTGAGGAGCTCAGTCATCCGGGAGAGGCTCAGAGTAGAACCGCTGCTCCTCCACATTGAAAGGAGTCAGTTGAGGTGGTATGGGCATCTGATTAGGATGCCTCCTGGACGCCTCCCACTTGAGGTGTTTCAGGCACGTCCCACTGGGAGGAGACCCCGGGGCAGACCCAGGACTCGGTGGAGAGACTATGTCTCCCAGCTGGTCTGGGAACGCCTTGGTATCCTTACTGAAGAGCTGGAGCAGGTGGCTGGGGAGAGGGAAGTCTGGGCTTCTCTGCTTGAACTGCTGCCTCTGCGACCCGGACCTCCGGAAAAGCGATAGAAGATGGATGGATGGATGGCAAAGGTCAAATTGTTTTTTTCTTCAAGAAACTCATTCGGATAAAGCTGATATAAAGTTTTGGTCCCAACAATAGGGAGACAAAATCATTTTTAGTCATGGATCCAATAGATCAGCTGGAGTAGCAATATGTTTACATAAATGTCCTGGGGAAATTCTTACAGAGAGAACTGACAATGAAGGTCCCTGGGTCGCTTGTGCCTTAAAAATAGAAAAAGCCATTTTTATTCTGGTTAATGTTTATGGACACAACAATGAACCCAAAAATAAAATTTCCTCTGCAAAATTACTAATGTTATTGAGGAGTTAAAATTGATCTATCATACGGACCTATCTATCATAGTTGTAGGTGGTGATTCTGACATGGCTCCAGATGATTGGCTTGATAGATGACACTCAAAATATTCCCAATATCATCCAAACCCAATTGTGGAAAATTTTATAAATCTAAATGGCTTAATAGATGTTTGGAGAGCCAGTAACCCTGACATAAAACAATTCACCTGGACTAAACCCAATGGAGGTGCTAAATCAAGAATTGATTATTGGTTGATCTCAACCTCTTTAATTACGCACACATCTAAAACTGATATTTCTATGAGTCCTTTTAGTGATCACTGTATTACTAGTTTGGCAATCTCTTACCAGACTCATTCAAAAAGGTGTAAAGACTACTCACACCTGTTAAAAAATGAAGAACACTGTTCTAACATTAAAGAGATGATACAAGATATTTAAAAGGATGATAATTTATCCCACATTTAAAAATGGGAATTTCTAAAGTTTTCCATTAGAAAATTTTCTATCTCTTTTAGTAAAAAAATAGAATTTGAAAAAAGGAAAATACGGACTTCCGGTCTGGACGCCATGGCGACTGCAGCTTAACACTGAAGCTCTCAGACCCAATCCAGGATAACACCTTGAAAATCAAACTTAACGGATTTTTGGAGGAGTGAAAATCAAAAGACAAAATCATCATGTCTAAAGGAAAACAGAAGAAACTGAAATTCTCCAGGCCAGGACACGTATCGGCCGGAGAATCTGAACTGGAAGATCTCCGTTCAGAAGACGAGGAACTGGTGATAGCTAACAAAAGGGTTAGCCTGAAATCACTATTTGAGGAGCTACGACGATTTCGCCGAGAAGTTACGGCCGAATTTCGGGAATTCAGAGAAGAATTGAAAAGGACAAACAGCAGAGTGGACCAGGCCGAGAACCGAATCTTGGAAACAGAGGATCGAATAAAAGTGCTCGAAGATTCTGTGCTAGACCTACGCAAAAGACAAGCAGCTATAGAGGCTAAGCTAACCGACCAAGAAGGAAAACAAAGAAGAGACAACATAAGAATTCATGGTCTGATAGAAGGAACCGAAAATGGTTTTAACTCAATGGCAGAATGCGTGGAATCCTTACTAAGAGAGAAATTGGATATTCCACAAACCACCGACTTGAAGATAGAAAAGGCACATCGTTCATTAGCCGCTAGGCCGGCGGCGGAAGCGCCCCCACGTTCGGTGTTGGTAAGATTTTCCAATTTCAAAATAAAACAAGAGATTGTAAGACTGGCCTGGCAGAAAAAAGGATTTATGCACCAGGAGAGAAAAGTCTACGTGGAACACGATTACGCCCCGGAGGTCCTTAAAAAGCGCAGGGAATACAATGACGCGAAAAAGGTGTTAAGAGAGAAGAAATTGCGCTTTCAGACTCCATTTCCTGCGAAGTTAAGGGTCTTCTACGGCGATGAAACGTGTCTCTATAATTCGGCGGAAGAAGCAACAGCTGACATGGCGAAAAGAGGGCTCCCGGTAACGGTATTTAAACCCGCAGCAGACCCGAGTGAGAAGATCAAAGCGCAAACATGGACAACACAAAGACCCTCAAAATCCACGGACCAGCAGCGGGAAACCCAGCGCCAGAGCGTCTCGGATAAACTATCCGTTTTCAGGTTGGAATAGCGACCTTTTTTTTTTTTTTCCTTTCTCTTGAATCAATCCGCACATCCAACCCCCCTCATACAAGGTAACAAACTTTAAAGGAGATGCATATTCAGCATGTGGTAAAACATTTCATGGAACAATCATATTATTTGAAACAAATAAGTCTTTGTAATTAAAAAAAAAAAAAAAAAAAAAAAAAACTTGTTAAAATAGAAATGTGACAATAATCCACATGTTCTCCTCATACTAACAAATACTGTTTTTGCGTGAATGTTTGATGTGATGGGGGTGGGAGGGTGCACACAATTTCACAGGGTTTAGGCATAAAAGGAAAAAAAAAAATCATTACAAGTTTGGATTGGGTTCTGAAACTCACGTTAAAAGCATGGGACTACTTTCAGTGGTAAGAGAGGGCCCTCAACACGTAACAGAGTTTGAGGAATTTCCCTCAGGGCCTTCACTCCATCAAGGCTCTTACAGGGTCTTTAAAAAGACCTCAGCTCAGGACGTTCTTATGACAGCTTTTTGTTTTAAAGTTTTTTACACTATGTTCTTAATGTTTTTCTTGTTTTTAATGTTCTTTCAGTTTCTGGGTAGCACAAATGAGGGCCACCACACAGTTATACTAAACAAAACAACACAATGGAGAAACAGGGTGTAACCAAAATAATTTCATATAATGTAAAAGGAATCCTGAATCCAGTTAAAAGATCCAAGATTCTAGGCAAAATGAAAAAAGACAAAGCAGGAATAATATTTTTACAAGAAACCCACCTAACAGACGTGGAACACAATAAACTCAGTAGACAAGGGTTTAAAATGATCTCTTCATCTTCATATAAATCAGGGAGGAGGAGGGGAGTAGGGACATTGATGTCAACCAAAATTACATTTGAAAAAAAATCAGAACACAAAGATAAAGAAGGGAGATACAGTTTGGTAACTGGGCGGCTAGAGGGAGAAGATATCACCCTGCTGAATGTGTATGCTCCCCCAGGGGCTAACTGGAAATTTTATAAAAATGTATTCGACCTAATGATAACTAAAGCTCAAGGTTTAGTGATATGTGGTGGGGACTTCAATCTTAGACTGAATCCATACTGGGATGCTTCTGGTAATTCCCCACATCAAAATAACACCCAAAACAGGAAGACTCGGATGCTACTAAAAGAATTGGGAATCTGTGACGTGTGGAGGGAACTCAACCCCAGTGTAAAAGACTATACATTTTACTCAACTCCACATTCATCTTACTCAAGGATTGACTATTTTTTTATGTTTAATAGAGACATTGGAAGAGTAAAAACATGTAAAATAGGACTGATGGATCTCTCCGACCACAGTCCGATCTACATGGACTTAAATATCCAAAAATACACAAATAATACATTTTCTTGGAGGTTAAATTCAAATGTGCTGAAAGGACCATTGAAAGATGAATTGGAATCAGATATTCTCAGATATTTGGAAGATAACGATAATGGAGAAGTATCCCCTTTAATACTGTGGGATGCATGCAAAGCTGTAATAAGAGGAAAGATTATTGCAAAACTGGCAACCCAAAAGAAACTAAGACAAGAAAAACTATCCACATTAGAGTCAGAACTTAGGAACCTAGAAAAAGAACACAAAGGCAACACTCATTCTACTGACTCGCTCAAGATTAAGGAAATTAAAAACCAAATAAATGAGATCTACACAATAGAAATCCAGAAGAAACTTACATTTCTGAAACAAAAATACTATGAAGCAGGCAGTAAATCGGCAAAATTGCTAGCCTATAAATTGAGGAAACATCAAACAGAAAGAGCAATCTACAAAATCAGAGACCCAGTATCAAAGGAAATAAAATTCAGAATTCAGGATATTCTTAAAAGCTTCGAGAATTACTATAAGAACTTATACTCCCACAAAAAACATAAAAACGCATCCGAGGCATTCCTAAACACATTAAACCTTCCCCAACTTACGGAGTCACAAAATAAAACACTACTGTCAGAAATACATCCTAAAGAATTGGAAAAAGCAATTATGAAACTTAAAGCTAACAAATCCCCAGGAGCTGATGGCTATACAGCAGAGTGGTACAAAACCTTTAAACAGCAACTATCTCCTCTCCTCCTGAAAACATTTAATTATGTCCTCCACACAGGGGAAATCCCCCCCTCCTGGAGAGAAGGGGTCATTGCAGTTATACCTAAACCTGAAAAGGATAAACTAGAGTGCTCCAACTACAGACCAATCAGTGTACTAAATCAGGACTATAAGCTTTTTACCATTATCCTTGCCAAAAGGTTAGAAAATATACTGACAGACCTAATTCATTTAGACCAAACAGGTTTTATAAGACAAAGACAGACACAAGACAACATTCGACGCACTTTACACATAATTCATCATATAAAAAAAATATAACTTAAATGCAGTCATATTGGGATTAGATGCTGAAAAAGCATTCGATTCGGTTGACTGGTCTTTCCTATATAGAATCTTATCCAGTTTCAATTTTCATAACAACTTCATTAGAACTATACAGGCATTATATAAAAAACCAACAGCTAAAATAAGGATTAACGGTAATTTATCATCTTTTGAACTGGAAAGAGGATGTCGTCAGGGCTGCCCCCTGTCTCCACTGCTCTTTGCAATCTTCATAGAACCTCTGAGCCATTGGATAAGACAAAACCAAAAAATTCAAGGTATTACACTTGGTCAGAAGGAACATAAAATAGCACTCTTTGCTGATGACATTTTAATATACCTAGGGCAGCCGAACACTTCTTTACCAGAACTAACCTCAGTTTTTTCAGAGTATGGAGATTTATCGGGGTACAAATTAAACATGCATAAAACCCAAGTTTTAACATTCAACTATGACCCAAATCATTATTCACTAAGCAAACTCAAAACTAACTGGGAGTCGGAATCTATGAAATATCTGGGGGTCAATATCCCGAAACAACTCAACAAAATTATATCACTAAACTATGATCCACTGGTGACAAAAATAAAATCTGACCTAGCAAGATGGAATATGATACCATTCTTGGGTACTGCACAAAGAATTGAAGCAGTCAAAATGAATATACTTCCACGTCTTCTATACCTTTTCCAAACAATACCGGTAGAACCTCCCAAAAAAACATGGCAGGAGCTGGACAGAAGGATCTCAAGATTCATATGGCAGGGCAAGAGACCTAGAATCAGATATAGAACCCTACAGCTAAACAAAGACAAAGGTGGGCTCGCGCTGCCAAATATCAGGGACTACTTTAAAGCCGCACAAATTAAAACTTTAGTAGAGATATGTAACCCAGTCTACACTGCACAATGGAAGGAGATCGAATGCCAAATAACAAGTGACATCCCCCTACAGGCGATAATAGGGAACAATGCCTTACCTAAGCTTTTGAATAACACTAACCCGTGGATAGAGACCCCGCTAAAAATTTGGTTTAAGATAGTCAGAGAGAATCAAACTAAAGAGCCCTATCGACTTCTGCAATGGATTGCCTATGATCAGGACTTTACTCCTAATAAAACAGACACCAGATTTAAAAAGTGGAAGGAGAAAGGGCTGATAAAATATTACGATTTTTTTAAAGGGCAAATCTTAAGAAGTTTTGAAGATTTGAAAAAACAGGGCCTAATAAATCAAGACCTTTACAGGTTCTTCCAGCTTAGACACCACATAAACAATATACTTAAAAAGGAGGTTTTGGAAAGGGCCCAGTCAGGTGTTCTGAAGGTCTTCTTAATGGCATATAAAGGGATCCCAGGGATCAGATACATTTCTAAAATATACCAAGGTCTTCAAGACTTAAAAGGAGACAACACATCTTATATAAAAGAGAGATGGGAAAAAGAGGGGAATTTCACTTTACAACTGGAAATATGGGAAAAGCTAAATAAACAGCAATGGAAAAGTACCTCATCCTTGCAGTGGAGAGAATTTGGATGGAAAAACTTGGCAAGATTTTTCAGAACACCTGCACAAAACAAATTTACCCATAAGGGATTGAACTGTTGGCGCTTGTGTGGTGAAAAGACTGCAAATCATTTTCATGTGTTTTGGTCATGCCCAGTTATCCACCAATATTGGACCAAGGTACAGACAATATTGGGGAAAATATTCAAAATTACAGTTCCCTTTTCTTTTGTAACTTTGTATTTGGGTTTACTACCGGACTCACTGGAAAGACGAGGAGAAAAATACTTATTCAATGTTTTAATATTGGCAAGCAAAAAAGCTCTAACTAAAAAATGGATGTTGAAGGACTGTCCTACACCTGAAGATTGGACTAACGTGATCCAAGACATTTACTCGATGGAAAAGTTGACATTCGCACTGAGACAGGACATGGATGGGTTCATGAACTTTTGGCAACCCTGGACCGCATATGTGTCTTCCATTAGATCTAATCTTTGACAAATACCATTTCAATAATGGTTCCGCTCTTTGTTCCAATGCTACTCAGATGCTCTTTTATCTTTATTTACTTACTTTTTCTTTTTGTTTGTTTTTTTACTGGTTTGTTTGTTTTTTTGTTACTTGTTTTTTGTTTTTTTTTCTCTTTAATTTCACTTTTTCTTTCACTTTAAAAAAAAAAAAAGGGGTGTTGTAAGAATTAATCTTCCAATGTTGTCAGATATCAGAAAATAAGGGAACATGTGATGAAAATGTAAACAATGCATTGCTGTAACGACCTGTATACCCTTTACAAAAACTTAAATAAAAAAAAAAAAAGAAAAAAGGAAAATACATTGGTGAAAATGTTGCTTTAATATTACTCTAAATTGAACTGGTTAGAAGAGGATAAGATAGAAATTTCTAATCTACAGACCCAGTTAGACCAGCTCTATCTTAACAAAGCACATGGTGCATTTATCAGATCCACGGCCAAGTGGATTGAGGAAGAGGGAAAAAAAATTCATCATACTTTAACAGGCTGGAAAAACGAAGGCAGGGAAAAAAAATGCAATTTCTTGTACATTGATGGGCAGGAATTTACTAACCCGACAAAGATAGCCAGAGAAATTTATAATTTCTATAGTAACATGTATTCTTCTTCATATAATGGAAGGCACTCAGAACAATTTTTTAAAATGATTGGAAAAGCAATAACAAAAATTGATGATAATTTTAAAAAGCTCTTTGATGAGAAGTTAAAATTAGCGGATCTAGATGGGGGTTATTTAAAAAATCACTTTAAACCATTCACCTGGGCCAGATGAATTAATGACTAATTTTTATAAGTATTTTTGGGAAGAAATAAAAGGGTTACTTTTCGATGCAATTGAAGAAAGTATTATCAACAAAGAACTAATGATAACGGTGAAACAAGGTATAATAAAATTAATACCTAAACCTGAAAAAGATTTTTAAAAAAAAGTTAAATAATTTAAGACCAATTACTCTCCTTAACACAGACTATAAAATCCTTACTATGGCTCTAGTGTCGAGATTAAAAGCAGGGCTCTCAAAAATCATAAATAATTCACAATCTGGTTTCGTGGAAGGTAGATCAGTTCATAGTTATATCCGACTGGTACTGGACCTCATAGATTACAGTGACCTAGTTAAAGACCATGCCTGCATTTTGTTCCTAGATTTTCAAAAAGCTTTTGACTCTGTGGAACATCCTTTCATTTATGACACATTGAGACATTTTGGGATTGGTGAATATTTTTGAATATCATTAAGATGTTCCACACAGACATTAATAGCAGTGTTTCCCTTCCTGAAGCTCCTTGTCCGAGATTCAAAATAGGAAAAGGAATAAGACAAGGATGCAGTTTGTCTCCTCTGTTATTCATCACGGTTGCAGAATTGTCCATTCTGGTCGCAGACTCCAATGTGGAAGGTATTACTACAGATGGGAAAACATTAGTAATTAGTCACCTAGCAGATGACACGACACTTTTTCTGAAAAATAAGGAACAAATACCTGTCGCATTGGAGGTTGTAAAATTATTCTCCCAGGCTTCAGGCCTGCATTTAAATATTAACAAATGTGAATTATTGAGTATTCATGACAGCTCTGACGACACATTGTACAATATTCCAGTGAAGAAAGAAATATGATACTTAGGAATATATATATCAAAAAAATTAGAAACTAGAAGTGATAATAATATTCAGAAGCCTACTGCGAAAGCTAAAAGAATCCTTAATAATTGCTTACAGAGAGATTTAACATTATTTGGTACATCTCTATTGACAAAAACTGAATTAATTTCTAGACTGATCTATCCAACATATTCTCTACCCCTAACCAAAAGAACTATAAAAGAAATAAACAACCTAATTTTTAATTTTATCTGGAAAAATAAACATCATTATATTAGGAAAGCAGACATGATCAAAAGCTACGAAGAAGGGGAATAAAAGCTCTTGACTTTGAAACCATGAACGGAGTTCTGAAGCTCAGGTGGCTTCAATCCTTTTTAAAATGTAGTGAAGACATCTGGTTCTCATTATCAGCATTCATTTTCAAAAAATTGGGAGGTATAAAGTTTTTATTAAAATGTGACTTTGAAATTTCCAAGTTACCTGTTTAACTTTCTGCCTTCCATCAACAGGTCTTGTTCTGCTGGAAAATGGTTTATAAACACAATTTTAGTCCACATAATGTTCCTTTGTGGAATAACAGAGTGGTTCTTTGCAGAAGGAAATCCAGATTCATAGAAACCTGGATGGAAAAACAAATTTGGTCTATTGTGCATTTGATGAATCACAAGGGTAATATTTTAAGTTATGATGAATTTAGAAATAAATATAAAACTGTCTGTTCCCCTGATGATTATAAGAAAGTGATTAAAAATATCCCAGTAGTGATGATTAATTTGATCAGACATAATTTAGAGAACACTCCTACCCCGAAATTGCAGAACTTAATATTTAATGGCATCAATTTTATGAACAAAAAATGCAAAAATCAGTTTTTATGAAAACTCTTAATTGATGAGCTTCACAGTGGATCCTCAAAAAGAACACATTACTTAAAAAACTTTAATAAACAAGAAATTTGCCTAGTTAGAATGAAATTTTTGAAATTCCCTATCCTTTCTAAATTCAAAGAAATTCATTTTAAAATAATCAGTGAAATCTACCCTTCACAGGAATATATTAATAAATTATTCAAATTTGAAGTGGATAAATGTCACTTTTGCAAATTATCTGTGGAATCTACAGAACATGTATTTTATCTTTGTGACGTGGTACAGAATTTATGGAAGGTAGTAGTAGATTAGTTTATTTGACAGGGACAGTGCAATAAACATAGACAATTAATCAAAGACAATCAATCTGATGTGTTGCACATAGAGTGTATAGCTATTAGCTAATTTGCAACTCTTGTCCCTGGATGGGCTTTAGAAAAAAGAATCAAGATAAAAAATATACACAATAACCACATACATCAATGCAGAAAAATTATAAATACACAATTATAAATATTATAAATATTATAAATACACAAATATAACAGCCTGACTCACATTTAACATAAATATTATAAATATTATAAATACACAAATATAACAGCCTGACTCACATTTAACACATAGTATAACATAACTCACATTTGCCTATTTCAGGCCTTCCTCCCTCCGTCACTCACTATAAACAAACACATTTATTCCTTCCCTTCATTCACTCTCACTTTGCAGACAATTAATTCATACATGAGTACATTCTTGTTTATTTTTCAGCCAGTTTTTAACCTTTTTAGTGAATGTTTTAAAGTCTGTTATTATTTTAATTACACTTGGCATTGTGTTCCAGATGTGACTGCCCTTTATAGAGAAAGCTGTTTGTCCAAATGTGGTTCTGCGGTGGAATATTTTACAGTTATTGTTAACAGAACTCCTGGTGGCTCTGCTGCTGTCCTGTCTTTGGACGAAACCAGCAAGTGGCTCGGGTGCTGATTTATGGAAACATTTGAACGTTAATTTCAGAAGACAGAGGTCAATGAAGCTCTCAAAACTCAATAGGTTGTATTTTTTTAAAACATTACAGTGATGCCACCTAATGGGCTTTTTGTCCAAGATTTTTAGGGTTTGATTATATAATGAACCTATATGTCTTATTGTGGAAGGGGCTGCTTGAGCCCAGACTGTCAAACAGTATGATATATGAGAAAAAACCATAGAATGCATATACAGTGCAGCTGCTTCGTAAGGTATGTAATATCTAATTAATTTAAAGCAGTTCAGATTTTTTTTTACTGTTTTTGAAATTTTCTTTATATGAAGATTAAATTTGAGTTGAGGATCTAGTACAATGCCAAGGTATTTGAATTCTGTAGCTAAACTGATGTCATGGAAGGACATAATTGGTTGAATTCTAAATTAGTAAAAGTGGATAACTTCTCCTGGAATATGGTGAAATATGGAGCCTTTATAAGAGATAAAAATATGGAATTTCTAATAACAATACTATATTATTTGCTAAATTTTGTATTCACAAATGCTGCTATGCTAAAGCCTCCCCAATCTGGGATTCATTTATAAATGATTTTGTCCTGTTCTGTAAGTCATCAGAAAAAACTAACACAGCCTCTGCTATTAAACTTTGTGCTGCTATTTCCAAATTCAATTTGTTTTAGACCCCTTCATATTTACTTCAGGAAAATTCCCTTTTTTGCTCCCCTTATATTTCTACTTCTAATGGTCATGTCTTTTTTAGTCTTCAGTTAAGGTGGCATATACTGTATATTGTGTTTTAGTCAAACAGCAGGTACTGTATATGTGAAGTTGTCATTTCCTTCTTGTTTGTTCCTTGTTTATATTTTATTGTAATGTTTCATGGTTGGTTCAATAAAAAAAAAAAAAAATACCAAAAAAAAAAGTAACTTCCGATGTAAACAAGCCCCGCTTCGTGTCTTTCTCCTTTTGAAATGGACCTGTATTGTGTTATTCAGACTGTACTTTTGTTTCTGCTGGTCTCCATATTGAAGCTACAAGTCCAGCAGTACATACTTCTGCATATGGCGAACAGAGGGAGACGGCAGGACGATCCAGACCAGATTTGTTTTACTCCCGCCATGTCTTCCGCTAGCTGCTATAAGGCGGAAATACGTCACGTCAACGCGCGGCTGACGTACAGACATGCGCAGTAAACATTTTCAACCCAAATTTTGGAATAAGTGTTTATATGCGCACCAATCGGATCAACAATTAGCATAACCCAGCCGTGTCATCGGAAGGAAATTTTGATCCGAATGAGTGTGATCGGGTCAGAATATTCAGATTGGCGTGTTTACATGAAGCATTTTTTATTCCGATCAGGCTTTTAATCCGGTTACTTGTGTCCATGTAAACATGGCTAGTGATCCAAAACACACCAGCAAGTCCACCTCCGAATGGCTTAAGAAAAACAAAATGAAGACTTTGGAGTGGCCTCGTCAAAGTCCTGACCTGAATCTAATTGAGATGCTGCGGCATGACCTTAAAAAGGTGATTCATGCTGGAAAACCCTCCAATGCGGCTGAATTACAGCAATTCTGCAAAGATGAGTGGACCAAAATTCCTCCTCAGTGCTGTAAAAGACTCATTGCCAGTTATTGCAAACGCTTGATTGCAGTTGTTGCTGCTAAGGGTGGCCCAACCAGTTATTGAGTTTAGGGGGAAATCACTTTTTCACACAGGGCCATGTAGGTTTGGATTTTATTTTCCCTTAATAATAAACACCTTCATTTAAAAATTGCATTTTGTGTTTACTTGTGTTATCTTTGTCTAATATTTAAATTTGTTTGATGATCTGAAACATGTGTGACAAACATACAAAACAATGAGAAATCAAGAAGGGGGCAAACACTTTTTCACACCACTGTAAATGAAAGTCATTGTCGCCCCCGACAGACTGCTATGATGATGATGATTAACATCAGTGCTGCATTGGTTTGATCTGTGGAAAGATCATTTGTTCAGGAAAACACGCATCTGATACCTTTATGTACAGGTCCAGCACTGTAACAATTGCTTTGTTGTGGAGCTCAAAATTTTAATTGTACTGTTATTAGTCTATGCATTTCGTAAAAGGTACTATGAGTAATTACAGTTTTCAACTAGTCTGTATAAGCTTATGACAACAGTATTAGAGCAAGATCTTCAGTGCCCCCCCCCCCCCCCATGTGGCCACCCCTATGAAAACTTTCTGGACTGGCTGCTGAACGGTTCTTGTAAATGCATGACTTTTTTCTTTGAAATATGTTTTTCCCTAGTCGCGTTTCTCCTCATGGATTTATAACTGTTTCATCTTGTGAATTTGGGACTTATGTTTTTTTTTTTTTTTTAAATTGTCATTGAGGATCACTTGTCCTATATTTAATCTTTATTCTTGCAAATTAAACTTAATTTACATTTTCATCTTGCTTCTGCTAAATGAGTGACAACTCATCAATACCCCAAATCAAAAAATAGTAACTCACCAACTGTATGTATGTAGTTTGTATATACAGTGAATAGATCCTTGTGGATATCAAAAATTAAAATAATCAATGGAAAATGCACAATATTGGATCTTTAATGAGGCAGTTTGGCAGTGAAGTCAAACCACAGCTGAGGCATTTTTGTTTCCAAAAATGACTTAATTTTTTCTGTGAAAACAACGCAAACAAACTTCGCCAACCACACTCCTGACTGATCATGGTCTGCTACCTCTTTTTTTGGGGGGGGGGGCAGTAAAATAAAATCTGACTAAATAAACAAATAAACAGAAATAAAGCAGAGTGCCATAGATGATCATTGTGATCTAATTTTATTAGAGAAAAAAATTATCAAATAATAACGGTTAATAACAGGATAATTGGTTTCATCCAAGGGAGCAATGAGAAAAGAGATGAGAGGAAATAACATTTTGATAGTACTGTTGCAAAAATTATGCTATATAATAGTTCCTTTGCTATTGCACCGTTTTTTCTTTTTACAATATAATAACTGAATGTTTGTTTCAGATGTATGAATTCAAATTATTTCAACAAAAGTCTGCTGCTATTGTGGAATATGTTATCTTGCATTTACAATCTGAGCGACAACTCGTACATATTACACAAATAACAGGGATTGTTCTACATTTATTTAGTGTTCCTGACACGAAAAACTTACAATACCAACATCGAATTGCTCAGCATAGCTGCAGGAAAATATTCTCCATGCTCTGGTTGGGTGTGTTATGTTTACGGTCCTGTTAATAATTTGACTGTTTAAAATCCAAATGCACTATCCCTTTGAACATAAAGTTTATGTACAGGCCTTCATTTTAACCACATTGTGTTAGTAAAAGTTTGTGAGTATGATAGAGTAGGATAATAGAGCATTTTATTATTAGATTTTAAAAGTGCATACATAGCGTGCAGTTTTTCTTGCCAAAGCTATAAACATCCACACATGATATTTAAGTTTTAACAGCACAATTGCTCCCAGTCTGTCAGAGATATGATGCAATACAGAAAGCATTGTTTAGGTTTTTTTTTTTTTTCCATCCATAGAAACAAGTGAAACTGTGACCGTTCACAGTTTCAGCACACTGCCTTTTTTTTTTTTTTTTCCTGTGGATTCATCTCTGCACTCCTGGTGGTCATTTACAGCATTTTCTCTTTTCAACATGCAGCACCCTGTTGCAGCGGGGGCATGTGTGATAAGCATCCTTGAACCTGTTCACGAAGAATGGAATCAGACAGCAGCACAGGACTAACCTGCAACACACAAAAAACACACCAGCGCCATTAGATTACTGTAACCATACACCAGATTAACTTTGCATTAATACATTTGTAGTTTTGATCCTTTTTTTTGTTGATGATTTAGTTTAAAGCTTAATGTTACACTTTCCATATTTATACCCCCAACACAATGTAAGATTTTAACCTCAAAATAATGTGAAGTGAAGAAATATAATAAGTGAAGAAAGATTTTAATATTTTGTAGTCATATGACACAAGAAATCATTTTAGAAGGTTAAAACCCACAAACACACTGTGTTTGAGTGAATGGCACTTTTAAAGATTCACTCCACAGGCTATAAATCCCCTTTAAAAACAAATCTACATTGTTTAAAATGGTATCTTATGCTCTTTTTTAACACAAAAACCTTTCATTGTCTTATACTTGCTTGTAAAAATCTTTTCCCTTTTCCTTCTCCTTCAAAAGGCAGGATCTAATTAGGCCCACCCACATCCCGCTCTCCAGCACACACAAGTCTGTATGCTGGCAAGTTTGAACAGCCAGTGCTTAGTTCTGATTGGTTCACCTGTTATAGTGACATCACAAAAATGTTCTGTCTAAACTTGCCTTTTTCCAAAGGGAGAAGGTTAACTGAACTTTCACAGCAAAAAACCACAGACACGACACATAAGAGTGGTTTTGCTCTTGGTATGTCTTGTAGGTCATAAAAAACATTGCAGACATGTTAACAAGAAAAAAACCAACTTGATTTTCACCAGTGTGTCACATTAAAGGGAAAACAGGTGAAACTCAAAAGAACTATGTCATGATCGAGAAAACGGTGTGCTTTTCCAATTTTTGACAGTAGAGCTATTCGACAATCATTACATGGGCAATTGCCATATTTTCAAATAATGCCAAATAATCTCGGGAAGTACATAAGAGATGACTTTCAAAGGTGGATGTCAAAAATCCATCAAAAATTTGCATATTAGTAGGAAAGATATGCTATGGAAAGAAAATATTTAATATTTGTATTTAATGTGTTTTTAAATTAATAATAACAATGTGTATTTTTTTTGGGGGGGGGCGCTGTAGCACCCAAACCAATAACAAAACATTAAGCAAATAAAATGTATTTTCTTTTTATTTAGTTTCCATGTTGCTGTTATGGCAAAAAAAAAACCAAAAACAAAAAACAGGCTTTGCACTGACAGAATGTGCAAAGGGGTTGTCTTATTGCTCTCAATTGTGTGGATCAGAGGTACTTTTCCAGAAAATACAACATAACAGCAACAAGCTGAGGTGGTGCCCATGCCCCACCCATTTAAAATGAGTTCCTTCAAGCGTAAAGTAGGTGCACAGTCAATCTGTACTTTGAAGGTGTGGATGTAAAGCATGAAAAATAGACAAAGCGCAGACAGAAACTATCAAAATGCCGCTGCAAGCAGTGAAGTGGGGTACAAGTGCCCGTTTTAGATCACTGTAATAGGGCCCTCGAAGTAACATGACAAAATTGGCTGTTTAAGTTGGCAAACATTAACACACAGGTGATACATTTGAGCAGATAAACAAAAAAGATTGCCAGAAGAAATAAAAGTTCTTCTGCTCACACTCACCCACAGCAGATGAAGAGCAAGCACATGAGCCAGGCGTATGTCCCTGGCTTGTAAGTCACATTTGTCATAACCTGCTGCTGGCAGGAGGAGCAGGTCGTCATTGCAGATTCAGTACCCAGCGCCGAATCATAACTTACAAACTTAGGCTTGTTGTTGTCAAGTCCTTAAAATAGAAGCTTGAGTTAAAAATACACATATTAAATGTTTAATTAGAAGTGGGTAGTAGCCAGAGTTGGGTAAGCCAGCCAGAATTTGTACTGCAGTAAAAGTCAGTCAACCCATCCCCATGAAGTCCTCTGGCATGGAGGGCAGCAACAAAGTCACAAATGTATCACATAAAAGTCCCCAAACTATTAGAAATAACGTCTTAAATTAACTAGAAAATTTTCACAAATTTAGGAAAATAAAATCTCAAATGTACAAGAAAAAAAAAAACAGTTTATCATTAAAAATAGCAAATTTCTCCATAAATATTTACAGAAAATGAGTTGAAAAGAATAATGAACTTTCCAACTTACAAGGGAAAAGTCACAAATTTAGAGGGGAAAAAAAAACACCTGCAAATTTATGATAAAACCAGTCACAAATGCCAAAGAAATCTCCCATAAAACTGGAGTCATGGCGACAAACCTTTTTAGAGATACTTTCCCTAACTCAAGTGACTTTGCACATGACTATTCGTACCTACACTTGAGTAAGAATAGTCACGCAAAAAGTCACTTGAGTAAGAGTGAGAATATATCTGCAAAAAGGTTTCTCACCACGACTCTCACTAGTTGGAGTACAGTTTCTGGCCGCTGTCCCCACCTCTGCGTGCAACCGGTCAGTGTGTAATGGGAGGATACCTGCTCCGTTGCTCTGGTGGTTGCCAGGGGTGGTGGGTGTGAAGGGGGTGTGAGCGTGGTAAACCTTCACGTCATCTCTCTGTCCACTTTTCTGTTGTACTGCAGGGATAAGAGAAAGGCGTAAAGACATTAGAGATGGGCGAGCAGCGTGAGCGAATAATGACGACAATGACGTGGGGTGTGTTTGTGCGGACCTGGTATGATGTAGGGAGGGGGCGTTGGATCAGTCATTTTGCTGCAAAAAGAGAACAAATATTATGGCGTGCAGTCATGGGGACATATTTCATTTCATTGTCGGTTGGACAATAAACTCAACATTTTCTCAAGAGTACATATTTAGAGGGATGCTTTAAGTATCATTTTAGTCGGGACCTTTTCTTGCTTTTTGGGGGCACTATGCAAGATTGTGTTTGGGGGCCCGTGTTTTCAGAATGGGCAAGCGTTTGTCAAGACAGAGTGAGCTCATAGATCGCTACAAGAGATGACTGCTTCATGAAGGACTGTGTAATGTGTTGAAACACAGTACAGCATAAAAATGTTTACTCTGTTCTTCAATCTGTTGCATTTGGTTAAAAGCGTGGTACGTAATCAAATTATTACTTCTGGGTGAAATCTCTTTAAATGTGCAGTAGTATTAAATGTTAGAAAAACATATGGGTGTGTGCAAACAGTTTGATGTGAGCACACGGGAGGACAGAATGTGCATCACCA
Source organism: Pholidichthys leucotaenia (assembly GCA_020510985.1). Lineage (NCBI taxonomy): Eukaryota > Metazoa > Chordata > Actinopteri > Cichliformes > Pholidichthyidae > Pholidichthys > Pholidichthys leucotaenia. Next base: position 384,875,808 of record CM035838.1, read on the forward strand.
GAGCTAATATCTTAATGAACCTCGCCCCAGTTGGAGCTGGGGACAAAGGAGTGCTGTCCCAGAAGGGCTGGAGAAAAAAAAAGAAAAAAGAAAAAAGAAAGATGAGAATGAAGTGAGCCTGCAATGGTGTTTCTCTGCCAGATTCATGGCTCACCCCCTGAAGGACAGACCGGCCGACTGAGGAATTCATTACTCTGGGAAAATAACATCAGCGACGAGGAAGATGCAGCGAGAATGATGGGGAAGAAAGGAGAGCGCCTGAACTAGAAGCTCACATTTCCAGCATTGAAAATAACCCCAGTTTTCATGAGGGGAGTGGTTTGAATCTCAAGAGAGTCCTGACTGAGATAGTCATCAATTTTCCCCTAAAACTATGACTCAATATACAGTGACAGAGGAACGCTTGGCGCTCCCTCATAACCAAGAAATATAGTCTGGTAAGACCGAGAGAATTGTGTGAATGTTGCTGGTCTTCTGGCTCGTAAAACAAACCTCGAGAGGAAAGAAACATAGCACTGGCCAGGCTATTTTTTCTCTTCCCATAAAAAATTATCTCTCCCACTCAGCTTCAGATCGAATGGTAAGGTAATTTCAAGTTATTTTACAATTGTAGCTTGATTTAGTTAAATTTGGTTACTGAATGATTTAATGGTGATACTTTATTGAAGCTATAACCCCTTCCAATTTTCTAAATAAATTCCTACCCTGCAATTAAACAAAGTTGTGTCGTATTCCACAATGATTTTTCTATGATAGTAGAAAGAAAAGTTCTGAGTGCATACCACCATACTGGGTACCGAGTGGTTCTTTCTAGTCCAGTAAAAATATTACAAGAGATTTACAATAACTTCTAATCAACTGCGCTGCTGCTTTCTTCCACCAGATGGAATCAAAGCACTAAAAGCGTCCGCTGCGCTCTGACTAAAATGTCAGTCATTTCTAATTGTCAGCTCCTATGTGGCCGTTTTGCTGTCACCGAGGAAGGCCTGGGTGTGTCTGTTTGTGTCACTTGTTTCAGGTGTGGTCCCCTCAGGAAAATTAGTAAGCACATTGTTTAGTGGATGATTATTCAAAAGATACTTGCAAGGCCGTTTCACCCGTTCATTTGTTGACAGTCTACCTAGAAACTAAACAACACCCACTAGTTTATTATTTCAAAAAGATGTGACAAATTTTTATAAAATGAGCCACTGACCCCAATCCTCCTCCTGATGAGAAATGAACATCAGTAAAAATGTGTTAAAATGCATTACATCTCACTACATATATAGTCTATATTTCTGGAGTGTATACCGTAATATATTTTAATTTCTAGATGCCAAATGTGACCTTTTTAAAGGGCTGATCTGAGATGAGACCATTGGAATAGGGGATGACATAAATAAGGCAAAATATAAGGTTGTATGTGTAAAGAGTTACAAATTTATGAGAAACGAATCACAGATTTAAGAAGAAAAAACCTCCAAAATTGGTCAGAGTAGTTACTCCTTATTCAAGTAACATTTCTAATAGATTCTTTCTTAAGAGCTGTCCACAACAAGCACTATAAAGATAACTTTAACTGTACAATTATAATTCAGATGGATGGCAGTGTCCGCGCTGCTGTAGTGTGGACACGGCCATCCACTTATCTTTATGTGCTTGGTGTGGACGGCGCTTCACTCTTGCTTTTTTGTAACATTTGTGACTATTCCTACTCATACCTGAGAAATTAATATTATAAGGTAATGCTACTTTTTTTAATGCCGCTTCTGGCCACTACAGCCACCTCTGACTCGACAGTATATATAGTTAACCTTAAAGGTCCCATTCACTGCACTTTTCCCACATGTCGACGGCTCCCACACGTTTTAAAAACCTCTTACCATTCCGATGTCCCGCCTGTGGGACGTTTTACGTTGGCTGGACACTGGCTGGAACGGTAAGGGGTTTTAATGGAATTTTTGTGGCGTATTTTGCTTAGATTGCCTTTAATTATTGCAGCATCATGGTGATCCATCTTTGACGGTCTTTCTCAGAAAGGCTCATTTCAGTTCATGTCTCTGTAAATGCCCAAGAACTGCCGTTAACTCCACTCTCCCTCTTTTGTCACTATTGCTAATCTTAGCTGGCTTGCTCCTAGTTCGGGTTGCAAACCAAAGCCAATTAAGATAAATTTAATGAAATAAAGCATCACTAATGGACAGGAGTGTGTGGTTTCAGTGTTCGATAGGATATGATGGTCCCTGGAGTACGATAAGGACAGAAACATTCACAAATGAGCAAATGGTGTTCCAAGGCAGCTAGTTGACACTAGTTAGCTGCTAGCATTAGCTAGCTGCTAATAATGATGTCAAAGAGTGACGTATATGGTTAAGTGTTGATAGCTGAACAAGGATTCCAGTGGGGGTGAACAGAATTTATAGAAAATAGCGATCAAAACCAGCCAGACTAACAGTTAAGCTGACACCAGGTGGTACATCTATCAATGTCTCCCTGCTTTGGTGAGCTGTAATGCAGCTAGACTGTCCGACGCCGACCGCCTGGCCAAGCTCTAATACGAACGGTTCGATCTAGCTGCATCACAGCGAAAATATAACAAAATAAACCACAGTGATGCGAGATATATTATCGACTGTAGATTAGCGAACCAGGTGGAAACAGGGATGTCTAAGTGAAATCTAAAGAAAGTAACAATATAAACTGTGGTTGGTAAGCTAACTCCCGAGTAGCACTGTATGCTCTGAAGCTAACGCTTGGGCTCCCCGTTCATCTACGTCAGGGGTGTCAAACTCATTCCATGGAGGGCCAAGACCCTGCAGGTTCTACCTCCACCCAGTGTCTTCAACAGGTGATTTCACTGAATTTCTTCCCACCGATTGCTGATCAGTGAAAACACCTGCTGAAGACACTGGGTGGAGGTAAAACCTGCAGGGTCGTGGCCCTCCATGGAATGAGTTTGACACCCCTGAGCTACATGTTTGCAGACAGACAGCTTGGTCGGCCAGTAACAGAGCAGTGGGCGGGTGTCAAGGCTGGTTTACCTTTTCATGACGTACCAGCGTAAACACAGAAGAGTTACACCGGCTTCTCAGAGACGGAAATGACATAAAACTTGTGTGTTTTTAAGAGAAGTGTGTTTTTATGTTTTTTTTGTAAATAATCGTGTGATCAATAAATGCATTTCAGAAGGTTAAATCTTATAACAATGGCATTTTTCAGTGAATGGGACCTTTAAGCCATATTGTGACCTTTAAATGTAGTGATTCATATTTTCTTCAAACAAACACACTGTTCTTCAGCAGTCAGGGAAGCTGCTGGAGATGACGGAGTGCTTTATCACAGTGTCACACACAGATACAGGAATGCGACCGAGCTGCATGCTTCTCTCTGTGTCACAGACCGAGGGTGTGCCAGTCAAGTCCAGCTATCTCCAAAAATTCTCTCAGTGAAACGTTGGTGAAGCTTTTGCCTAAAATATACACTATGCTGTATATGCCCCTTCAGTTTTGCGCTACATAAATATGCCCATGTGGAGAATATTTTAACCATCCACATGTCAGTTTCTGACTATACTGTTCTGTTCTGACTCTGTTCCACTGTACTGTAACAGCTGGGTGAATGGTAACTGGAAAGGTCAGATGTGTTGGTATCAGGCTGGTCACGGAAGTTCCCCGAAGCATCAGTCCTGTTTTTCAGCTGCTGACACCAAAAAAAGGTAGCTGAAGAAGAATAAGAAAATATCTACTAAAACTTGACTCTTACTGATTTGTGAGGTTTTTCTCAAACTTTTTCCCATAAATTGACCATTTTTTTTCTGTAAATTTGAGACTTTTTTGCTCATAAATTTGTGATTTTCTTGCCTGCATTTTCTCTTCTTCAAGTGTCCTGTCTGGCGCAGATGTGGACAGTCTTGGTCCTGTCTGATGAGGTCCGTCTTGGATGTCGTGCTACCTGCCCTGTATCTAAGCTGTCTGTGGCCGATCGTTTCCCTTTGATTTTACCCCATAGCATTAACTTTTCTAGTCCATTGTCATTGACTATGTGATGGAAAAACTGTCTGTTTTGGATTGTTGATAAAGGTGTTTACAGTAACATTCAGCATAAAAGTATTTTGTGTTTGTCATTTCTAGTACCTCCTCGTCTGACTTTTTCTCAGTCCAGGAATTACAGAATATTCTGAGAAGCCACATTTCTGCTGCTTTGAGTCGTTTTGTCATTTCCGCACCGATTGTCCAACATTCACAACCACAGAGACCATAGAGCACTTTCAGAACTCGAACCATTGTGTCGAACATATTTTCCTAACTGCATTTTTTTTTATTTTGTAGTTATATATTCCTTATTTCCTGAGACGAACAAACAAAACAACTTCTTAAATCTGATGACAGAAATACTCTACTCACACTGTTCAAATCAGTGAAATTAATTGTAACCAGTTACTCAAGAGTAAAAAGAATCCTGCAACAGAACTACCCATAAAAGCACAATTCAAGAAGTTACTTGACTACATGTACTTGAATAAATGTAAGTAGTTACTTTAACTCTCTGAAGGATGAGATACTCAGCCCCCATTCTAGACTAGGAACCACCAAACTAGGAACCACCAAAAAGTTATCATTCGGACATATTTTTTAATCAGATAGGACCACATCTGGTTATCTCCACCAAGCAGGTAATGAGTTCATGTGGGTTTGTCTGTCTGTTTGTGAACAGGATTACGCAAAAACTACTGGATGGATATTGATGAAATTTTCACCAGAGGTGGCCCTTGGACTACGGATGAACCCATTAGATTTTGGAGGTGATCTGGGGTCACCATTTCATTTTCTGTAACGATGCCAGATAGGGACTTGGTGGTAGTTTCTGTGTAATCCTGCTGACAAACAGGCAGGCATTGCCCAAATTAAAACAGTGACAGGGTGTGACCTTTCAAAACTACATGAGGCACTTTTCAGACATGCTTTCAACGGACAAAAGAAGCAAGCAAAAAGTTACTTGTAAGGTGGGTTGAAGTGATGACTGTACAGTAACTTTTTAAACCTTTTCTGAGTCTGACACTAGCTGCTGGATTTTTGATTCCAGGTAGATGACCTGAGAAAAAAAAATAAAAGGTGAACTCTGACTCAAATAATGTGCCACCGATTTATAGTGAAGATGCAACACTCAGTAAGAAGGTGTGATTTAAAGAAAAAAAAAGCTCATCACACGTACAACATTATTAATACCTGTACTCCAACCATGGTTCTTTGATAGTGTGTCATATTGCAAAGTCTCTCACTTGTAAATTTGGATTTGTTGCAATAACTTTATGTACAATGTCACACTTTATCATGCCATCCTTTGGGGGGGTTTGCTGCAGTTTTAAGATCACTAGATGAAATCAGTCAACATAAAAGCCCAGTGACAGATCAGCTACAGGGCATTTTTGCTGGGTTCACTGAAATGTTCCGGTGCCAATCGGGCTGATTTTTTTTCCCCCCTAATACAGCACAGTTAACGCCCTGAATTACAGGCGTATCCTTGCTGTGTGACATGTGTGCCGGTCAAACCTGAATTTGACTCTGTATGACGCAGGGAGGGAAGAAAAATTGTCATCGTCTCCTCTTAAATGCTTTTTTAAAAATATATAATCAGCTGATAAAGTAAGCTGTCATCACTTCCGCCGCTGTTGTCTTCAGTCCGACCTTGTTGCTTTGATTTATGATAATCTAGCTAGCCTATAGCAAGAAGAAATCGAACAGTTAAATCTCTAGTGTTGTGTTTTGTATACTTTATTAATCCCAGAGGGAAATTCAGGGCATCCACGGTGCAGCGCCAAGCCCTTCACCATTCACACCTAGGGCCACTTTAGTCTCCAGTAAACGTGCCTGTGGGAGGAAGCCCACGCAGACACGGAGAGAACACGTAAACTCCACACAGAAGGCTCACCAATGGTCAGGGGGTGGGATCGATCCCGTGACCTTCTTGCTGTGTTACCACAGTGCTAACCACTGCACCACCGGGCTGCCTCAGTGACCTCTGTTTTCTTAACAGCTGCATTAGAAAGTATGTATAATAAATTAACATCAGAGATTACACTACACTTTAGTTATTTATCATTTTGACAGGTAGGGTTGTAAAAATTCTGTCATAATCTATTATTATTTTGTTGTTACCTCCACCAAGGAGGTACTGTAATCAGGGTGGTTTCACTGTCTGTTTGTTAGCAGGGTTATGCAAAAACTACTGTACGGATTTTGATGAAATTTTCACCAGAGATGGCCCTTGAGCTAGAGAGGAACACATTACATTTTGGTGATGATCCGAGAATGCATACCTCCGCCAAGGCTCTTATTGATCCACGAGAGACGGAAGGATCTTCGGCGGAGGTATGCGCTCTCCGAGTACTTTTCTAGTTAATGTAATAAAACACCAACAGATAGCTTGTTTTTTGTCCCTGTTTAGTTTTAATCATGAACCTAGAGGATGCAGATTTTGCATTTATTTATTAATTAAACTGATGAACAGAGGCTGTGGGTCAGGTGGGAATTACACGTAAACATTGCTTTCAGTGTAATCTGTCAAAATGACAGCCTCCAGATTTTTCCGTCACTGCTAAAAAAGAACTATCAATGGCAGACAATATTCAGTTAATACAGCCTCTGATTCACATACAATTCCATTTCAGTCATATTTTAAGCAGATTGCACTTTCATATTAACAGTCAGATTAGTAAACCTGAACATTTTCAACTTTTTTTTGTTTAGACATTTTTTTGCCAATTTTTTCCTAACTTTATTTTCAGTTTAGCTCATATTTACCCCATATTAATATTTCCCATATTTATTTATTTCTCTTACCTCTGGTTTTTCTCTCATCTCTTTGTCTTTTTATACCCTGATTGATGGAGCCTTGAGTATTTTTATCATGTTTATAGTCAGCTTCATGTGTGCCTGTGTTTGTGTCTATGTTGAATGTAATTTGTGGCTTGTATATATGGATGTCACCAGACTGCAAAACAAATCTACCTACGGGTACAAATAAAGGAACCTGAACCTGAACCTGAACCTGATATTTGTATTAGATTTGCACTTTTAGAAAGTTACAGCCTGACAGACTTAGGAGTTTTTATTATTTATGTTGGTTAATATTCAGCTTAATGCATCAGTCATATTTTGTTAATCTAAGTCTGATGAACAACTTATTAGATCAACAACAAAGGAAAAAAAGCATAAGGACCAATATAACATGAATAAATGTCTATAATTTTTCACCCTGGTTGAACTGGATTCTAAAATCTGTCATCGGCTTTAAACAGTAAAAAAAGGGTTAAACAGATTAATTAATCATGATTACCTCCGCCAAGGAGGTAATGTTTTTACCGGGGTTTGTCTGTCTGTTACCAACATAACTCAAAAAGTTACGAACGGATTTTGATGATATTTTCAGGAAAGGTGTGTAATGGCACGGGGAACAGATGATTAGATTTTGGTGATGATCTGAGAGTGCACACCTCCACCAAGGGCTTTGTATGCATTTGTGCAGCAGGATTACACAAAAACTACTGGATGGATTTGGATGAAATTTTCACCAGAGAGGAACCCATTATATTTTGCTGATGATCTGAGAGTGCATACCTCAGCCAAGGCACTTATCTTCTCACAGCGTGTTAGCAACAATACTGCAAAACTGATGGACAGACTTTGATGCCATTTTCACCATAAGTGGCTATAGGCCTACACACAAACCCATTGCATTTTGGAGGTGATCCATGACAAACGGAAGGAGCCTTGGCGGAGGTATGCGCTCTATGAGCGCTTTTCTAGTTTCAAATTGTTTTTTTCCCCCCCTTTCTTTATCTCTAACCATTTTTTTCCTTGTCTGAACATAAAACGTAATCCTGACGTGCTTTTCAGTCCACACTGTCCTTCAAAACTCACTAAATCTCACCTTATAAAGCACTCTGATGCCAGCCTAATTATTCATTGCCACAAATGCGAGCAAACCTCTGAGTGAACAACTCATGATTACACTGTCAGGATTGAATTTTGTTGTCCCTGTTAAAGCTAAATCAGTGTCTTCACTCCTTCTTTTAAAAGCTCTTTTTTTTTTTAGTGGCGTCACTTTAATCGCAAGTGATCACATGGAGATGCAATAATCGCGTTAAATGCATGAAATGGGATGCGGCGTCATGCGATTAATGCACCTTGACGTGCTAAATCACTCTCAGCCGCTGTTAATCGCAATTAGAGTGTCACCACTAGAGTCATTTTATATCCAACTCATATGTCCACCTTCCTTACCTGGAGGTCGGGGCGGCTTCAGTGCAGGGGTTGCGTTGCAGCCGATGTAGAGTCCAGAAGACGGATTCTGCCCGAGTCTGAGTCTGCGCGAGTCTGACATACAAGAGAGACCTGTGTCTCCTGTACCTCTGCAGTCCTCTCCCAGTCCAGCCTCAGCTCCGCCCTCCCAACAAAGACGACAACTTGGAGAATGAATCACTGGAAGTAATTTTGATCAGTGTTACTGGTTTGTTCTTTGTTTCTGCTCGATTACTGAGGGAGTGGGAGTGTGTGTCACTTCTTGCCAGAGAATAACCTGCTCGCCTCTTCCGATGCTGGCTGCGTTGAACGCTGCAGGCGCTTTAATTGGGCTCCTCACATACTGTAGGCCTACGAGCACGTGATGAACACTGGACTAAAATATAATCTGAACCAGGTCAAACTATGCCATCCCGTCTGACAAACTCTCCGGACTCCCGAGTTTGTGCCCCCAGCTTGACTTTTGGTGCATTCTTTTTCTGCATTTTTAATGGGCTGAACCATAGATATAAAATGCTAGATTGGCAGCGCTAGTCAGTCCGTGCTTGCGGTGGGGTGACGCGCGTCCGCCATCTTGGTACAGGATATGTGTAGCACATCCCTGTGGTCCAGTGCAGACACCTGCTTGGGTCATTCTCCTTTGTTAAACGTTTGACAGGCTTCAGTGAACATGTTTACAACACAGCGCATAGTGGTTTACTTTCAGCATAATCTGCATAAATATTAGGTGTTTAAGAGCTTCATAATTATTAAATTATGGCATTTTGCAGTGTCTCAATCAAGAACTGTCAAATGAGCTGAAAAAAGTTACCATACCCCCGATTAATAATTAAGCCTACCTCTTTCATTGTGGCCATTTATGCATAAATATATGGCCAAAATTGATTAATTCATACTTTGTCCTGGGCTGTATTTGTTATATTTGCCACCCCAGGCAACCAGCTTATTGCTCCCCCCCCCCCCCAATTGTCACAAATGTTTATCAAAGAAATATTTCAGCCTGTGCTATACAAATTGGCCCAGATATGTAAACTTTGAAATAAATAAAGAGAACAAAAAATTACAAATCAATTATTCAACTTTCTTCATTTAACTAGACAGACATTATACACCCCCCCCCCCAATCTACCTGGATCTGTATAGCAGTTGTTTAAAATCAATTTGAAATTCTTATTGATTTTAGGCCCACATAACAAATTTATACAATACACCAATGTTCATTACAAATTTATTGCATAGAATAATGCACTCAACATGAAAGCAGCAAGCTCATATTAATCAATTGCAAAGTGAGGTGAAGTGTTAATTGAATCAAAACAGTTTAAAGCAGTAGATGTAGGCTTTATTAATTTAACCCAGAGCCCAGCCCATGGTCATCACCATCATCTTCATCACACGTAATATCCACCCTGTCCCCTCCTATCCATCATAGCAAATATTTATAGTAATGTCAGGCAAAATGTAATATAAGACAGAAATAGTAATGTCTATGAGATATGACTGCATTAATCATCACCAGAGCTTCTTGTACCTCCTCCCTGTAATAGACAAATGTGAAATAGGTAATGTAAAATTCTATCTGTAAAGTTTCAATTTTCAAATAATATATTGTGGAAGTTGTGTTCAATGATGAGACTGAGTTCATTCCTCAGGTTCGGCTTTATTGCAGAACACAATCATCCAACATTCTCAAATAGAAAGAAGAGGCAGAATCATGTCACATCACATTCTTATACCTCCGGGGGATTAAGAACTCAAGTCACATGGTGCTTCTGCAAACATTTAATCACAATGCAAGTCTCTGAAGATTCACCATTGTCTCTTATTCTCCGATGTTCCGGGGATGTCCCCAGGGCCTCCTCTCTGAGACAAGGGTCCGACTTCACACCTCCTCGACATCTCCTGTCGGCCCCCGTCGATCCAGACTCTTTGTTCCTCCAGACGTGAAGCCCTAATCCACATAAGCCATACATTTGTGGGAGATATGAACCAGACATATGTGCCACAATATCTGTAAATTACTATCTGCAACCTTCATGATGTTGGTCTGATACAGGAGGTAGATGTTTGTACACATATATGTGTAATTATTGTGTAAAGACGGTTTGATAAACCTAAATCTTTCATTAGGCCAAGTGTATGCAGGAAAAAGAAAAACTATCCTCACGCTATTTCAGTAACTACCAAACTAATTACAAGAACCCAAAGTTCATTGTTGATAATATTGGCTACCAATACTGACCCAGTAACAAAGAACACAATGTAACACTGTATACTAATATCACATGAGAAATTATGCCATAACTATCGATACTGAATTACAATATATATTACACTCATGGCAGTCATGCATGTACAGAAATCAGTGACCTCCCAAATGAAAATCAGAGTTTTTACCTTTATTTTTGACAACAGGCCATTAAATTATTTAAAAACAAATACTCGACACTTACCGTAAGGGTTCCAGCATAACAGTGCTTAAGTCGCAGCCCCGAGTGATCGAAGCTGCTCCTTTTTATCCTCATTAGCAGCGCCTCAGCTGATGAGGATTAATTGGGCCCCAGCCGTCCTGTAACGCTGCCCAATGAGAGACAGGGATGAGAAGGGACATGGTCTGAGCGCTGGAAAACCCGGCGTCTCGTCCCATAGTGACAGAAATGAAGACTTAATTAGAGTGTTGTGCGTTAAGCTGAGCTGTGGATTTGTTGTGATTCCTGTACCAATATGGCGGCCGGAAATCTCGCGCTCCAGTGACCTACTGCCAATCTAGCCTTTTATATCTATGGGCTGAACAGTGTTGGCTACGCAGCCATGAGGGGAACGCAAGCCGGTACACTCCTAGTGTCAGTCCCAAGCCTGGGTAAATGTGGCGGGTTGGGTCCAGAAGGGCATCCTTGTCAAATCAGATGCGTGGACTGTGAGCTGCTGTGGCGGCCCCTGACAAAGCGAGCAGCCAGAAGAAGACCATGACAGCCATTCGTTTTGCATGATCCCATTCGTGTTGTAGTTGAGACCAGACCAAGACCAGAGTGTAGAAAGACCAAGATTTTAGGGGCTCGAGACCAAGACCACTGTGTATGCAGGTCTTGGACGCAACTTGGTCTTGACATCTTATAGAATCAGAATCAGAATCAGCTTTATTGGCCAAGTATGCACAACACATACAAGGAATTTGACTTTGGCTAAAAACTTGCTCTCGTTGTTCAGGTGGAGGATTTAAATAAGGATTCAATGACAACAGAGTATGTACAGTAAATTACAGTCTGTCCGCGTTTCTATAAAAGGATGCAAATATATACAGGAATATACTGTATACCACCTTAGTTGAGCTCATCACTGACAACATTGAGAAAGCATACAGGGCTTATATATCCAGTCTTTATGCTTCAAAAGAGAGCTATTAGAATAATCAACAAAGCAGCTTACAGGGAACCAACAAACCCACTTTTTCTTAAACAAAAAACTCTCAAGTTGAAAGATCTGGTTGACTTTAAAACCGCAATAATAATGTTCAAAGTGAAGAATCTATCACTGCCCGCAAATATCCAAAAGTTGTTCCAAACAAGGGAGAAACGATATCACTTCAGAGGAACATGTATATTTCAAAAGCCTACAGTGAGAACAACCACCAAGCAACACTGTATTTCAGTGCAAGGAGTCAGATTATGGAACGATTTTGGACCTGAATTAAAATCATGTACAACGCTTGGACAATTTAAACAAAAACTAAAGGAAGAAATACTCCAAACATATTTACAAGACGACATGTAAACTCACATAAGGATTGACATTTCCAGCCTGTGTTGTGTTGTAGCTTAGTTTTTTTTTTGTCTTTTTTTCTTTTTTTTTTCTCTGTGACATTTTGTCTTAGATTTGTTTTTGAATAGTAACCGCTTAACTTAGCCTAGCTTAGTTTTCTTTTTCTCTCAGTCACATTTTGTCTTAGCTTTGTTTTAAAATTGTAATCGCTCTTGTCTTGTTTTCTCTTTTTTCTCTTTTGAATTCTTGGATGGAATATGGGTGGGCAATATAAGCTGCGGCTTCAGCCATCACCCATTTCGGATAACTCACGTGGAATTGTATAGTAGGAGGAGTCTTTGTCTAATTTGACCTTGTTGTTATATTATACAGTGTCTTTTAACCTGTACTGTACTATCCGAAATAAATTCATTCATTCATTCAAAGCATACAGGGCGGAGGTAGAGAACCTGCTGCTGTGGCACCAAGCAAACAACCTGAAACTGAATGCCCCAAAAACCAAAGAACTCATACTGGACATCAGAAAGAACAGACAGGACCACACACCCCTCCCTCCGAACGCTCACATACACAGAACTGAGGTCCTTGTCAGTTATCACAAAACTGCAAGAGGTCCAATAAGTCAGTCCTCCTCCTCTGCTGAGGATCCTTGCTATATACCAGGGGTATCCAATCATGTGCCATGGAGGGCCAAGACTCTGCAGACTTTACCTCCAACCAGTGTCTTCAGCGGCAGATTTCCCTGAATTTCTTCCCACTGATTGCTGACAAGTGAAAATATCTGCTGAAGAGACTGGGTAGAAGAGAAAACCTGCAGGGTCTTGGCCCTCCATTGCACATGACTGGACACCCCTGCTGTATGCAGTAAGCCCTTCATCTTAAATTTGAATTGTAAGAACATTCTTTTCTGTCCACATCTGCCAACAGTTTCGCTCTTCTAATGCTCTTGTGGTGGAAAGAATTTGTTTAATTTTCTGTGTCAGCTCAGTGCTCTTAGTCAAAACTATTATTGAATGCTTAGTGAAACCACTGACCTATATCTGTAACCTGTCTCTCCAAACAGGCATATTTCCCAATGCAATGAAAATAGCTAAAGTAATTCCAATATACAAGACGGGTGACAGAGGGGAATTCTCAAACTATAGACCAATTTCACTATTTCCGCAATTTTCCAAGATACTTGGAAAAAATATTCTATGAGAGAATTGACAACTTCATACTGAAGAATAATTTATTGTGTGAGCAGCAATATGGGTTCAGACACAAGAGGACAACTGCATTTGCTCTAATGGAATTTATAGAAAAAATATCAACTGCCATTGAAAATAAAGAGTATTCAGTTGGGGTATTCCTGGATCTTAAAAAAGCATTTGATACAGTGAATCATAATTTATTATTAAAGAAACTACAAAATTGTGGTATTAGGGGGGTAGCACTGTTCTGGTTATGTAGTTACTTAAATAGATATCAGTATGTATGTGTTGGTAACAAAAACTCACAGTTACTGAAGGTTACTTGTGGAGTCCCACAGGGTTCAGTTTTGGGGCCATTGTTATTCAATATGTATATAAATGATATATGTAAAGTTTTGGAAAAAATGGATTTAATATTGTTTGCCGATGACACTAATTTATTATGCAGTGGAAGCAATTTGGAACAACTTTTGGATACACTCGGAAAGGAATTAGGAAAGCTTAAACTGTGGTTTGATTCAAACAAATTAACGCTCAATTTAAGTAAGACAAAATTTATAGTTTTTAACAGCCATCACAACAACTTAGTATCTAAACTCAGTGTAAATGGTGTAGAGATTGAAATGGTATCAGAAACTAAATTTCTTGGAGTAATAATTGATAATAAACTGTGTTGGAAGTCACATATTAATTATATTAAAGGTAAATTTTTTTTATTTATTTATTTATTTTTTCCGGTTCCACCGGACCGGTGGCGCCACACGAGTTGGCTGCCCGTTGCAACAGCCTTTTTTTTTTATCTTCCTTCTTCTTTCTACACCTTTCACTCTATATATATATATCACGGACACACAGATCGCCCCAAAGGTCTCCCGAGTCGGCGGATGGAGCCTCTGTTTACAGCAGGAGACGTTACAGCAGGGAAGAGCTAGTGCTAGCTAGCACTCGGCTGACCTGATGCTAGCGGAGAGACTCGATATACCGGGAACTGTAGCGAAAATGACGCGGGTGCCGGGCTGGAGTTTGGGCGGCATGCGGGAAATATAAGACGGAATGATAAAGAGCGATGGCAAGAACCAGGCAGACCGCTCGTAAAATCTGCTGGAGGAGGGGGCCCCCTGGGAGGCAGCTGGCCACCAAGGCTGCTCGGAGAAGCGCTCCGGCCACCGGTGGAGTGAAGAAGCCTCACCGTTACAGGCCCGTGGCTCCGAGAGAGATCTGTCGCTGCCAGAAATCCACGGAGCTGCTCATCCGTAAGCTGCCCATCCAGCGCCTGGTGAGGGAGATCGCTCAGGACTTCCAAGACCGACCTGCGCTTCCTGAGCTTCGCCGTCGTGGCTCTGCAGGAGGCCAGTGAGGCCTACCTGGTGGTCTCTTCTTTGCTAAGGGGGGTCGCCATCATGCCCAAAGACTTCCAGCTGGCCCGCTGCATCCGCGGAGAGAGAGCTTGGACTTTCTACTGCACATTCACCAACCATAATGCTCTGCACTGTGTGTCTATATATATATATTTTTATAGTAATATGTACATATGTTTACTAGCTGTTCTTGTTTTTTTCTTACCTTCTGATTGTTGCTCTGAGTGTTGCTGTCCCTGTGCTGTTGCAATCCTGGAATTTCCCCATTGTGGGACTAATAAAGGCTTATCTTATCTTAGCTTAAAATATCCAAATCAATTGCAATACTACACAGAGTGAAATATTTGCTGAATCAACCCACACTATATGTCATGCGGTGACCCTTGCGGGCCACCATAAGACGCCAAAAGTCGCCGGTGAGCTTTGCATACATGTTTATTAACAAGACAAGACGAGACAAGGCTGCTGAGGGCAAAACACACACACTAAAGAATACAAGGGATCGTAGGGCTAACCCCAGCTACTACGACCTTAACTATGAACAAGGATAAACATGAACCTGACATGACGAGGACCAGGAATGATTGACGATACTCCAGCATCAACCAGCTGTCAGCGCCCGCTAATAAAGCTGGCAACTAACAAGCTGTGATGCCGAACAGCTGATCGACCTTGACAGCCGGAAAGCCCACCGAGCGCTGTCACAATAAGAGCCCGGTGGAGCCAGAATGTAATCCACAGCTGTCAAGGCCGGCAGAGATGATGCATAGCCCGAGCGCGGACGAGATCGGCGCTCGGGTCATGACACTATATACCTTGCATCATTCATTAATACTCCCATACATGACATATTGTACTGAAGTATGGGGAAATACATATAAAACTAACATATATCCAGTCTTTATGCTTCAGAAGAGAGCTATTAGAATAAGAAACAAAGCTGCTCACAGGGAACCAACAAACCCACTTTTTCTTAAATTAAATGCTCTCAAGTTGAAAGATCTGGTTGACTTTAAAACTGCAGTAATAATGTTTAAAGTGAAGAATCTATCACTGCCCGCAAATATCCAAAAGTTGTTCCAAATAAGGGAGAAACAATATCATTTCAGAGGAACATGTATATTTCAAAAACCTTCAGTGAGAACTACCACCAAGCAACACTGTGTTTCAGTGCAAGGAGTCAGATTATGAAACGATTTTGGACCTGAATTAAAATCATGTACAACGCTTGGACAATTTAAACAAAAACTAAAGGAAGAAATACTCCAAACATATATACAAGATGACATGTAAAATCACATAAGGATTGTCATATCCAGTCTGTGTTGTGTTGTTGCTTAGTTTTTTTTGTCACATTTTGTCTTAGCTTTGTTACCTCCGCCAGGCCGCAGGCCGGAGGAGGTAATGTTTTTGCCAGCGTTTGTCTGTTTGTCTGTTGGTTAGCAAGATAACTCAAAAAGTTTTGGACGGATTTCGATGAAACTTTCAGGCGTTGTTGGAAATGGTACAAGGAAGAACTGATTAAATTTTGGGGATGATCCGGATCACCCCTCCGGATCACCCCTTACCCATCTGGATACAGGAATTTTTTAAAGGATTCTTTAACATTGTGAGATACGGCCATTTCCAACATGTGCGCAGGCGCAATGGAGGGTGCTTCATGGGTTTCACCAGGAGGCAATGCTTTTACTACTGAACCACTAATCCTATCATTGTGAATCCAATTGATAGTCATATGTTTTCATGGCCAAGGAATCTGAAAACGTACACACAAACACTGTATGGGGGGGGAACTGTGGCGCTTGGTGGAGGTCTGCGCTCTCTGAGTGCTTTTCTAGTTCTGAATTGTAATCGCTCTTGTTTTGTTTTTCTTTTGAATTCTTGGATGGAATATGGGTGGGCAATATAAGCTGCAGCTTCAGCCGTCACCCATTTCGGATAACTTATGTTGAACTGTATAATCAGAGGAGTTATTGTCTAATTTGACCTTGTTGGATTTTCTTTCCCCCTTTGTTATATTATTCTGTTTCTTTTTTAATCTCTACTTTTAATCTATCCGAAATAAAATCTATCTGAAATAAAGTTGTGGGTTTATGTTTCCACAATTTCATTGTACTGTACAATAACAATAAAGCTTATTCTATTCTCCAGCCGGATTATACCAAAGACCATAAAAATGGTTCCTCCCAGCACAAATTGTTTGGAAAAAAATGTTGAAAAGGCAGCTTTGACAACTGTCTAAAAATATTCGGATTTGGTTGTAAAGTGAAAGATGAAAATCCGTTTTTTAAGGTTGTTCAAAAGATGTCTCTGTATGGTCTGAATTTAGTTGGAAGATGTCTTTTTAACCAACTTTAACTACACCAGTATACATATTTTCAGTGTTTCCTCTGGCTTAAAGACCTTGGCGCGGTGGCAACATATTTTTCCGGGGGTGGGGGTGGGGGCGACAAATGGCACTATTGTAATTGGAATATGTTAATTTTATACTATTTATTTCTTCTTTTTTAATTTTGCACAGTAACATTGCATATGGAATTTACCATATGAAGTACTGTACAACCGAGGCTTGAATGTTGGAATATTGGTCCAGTTGGGGTCCCACCCAGACATCCTGTGTTTGGACTTTTTAGTGGTGTTGTGGAGAAAGGAGGCAGGTGAGGCAACGAGCTGAACGACACAGAAACTTTATTCCTTCTCCAACATAATTTACAGCAAAAGAGTGACCCGGGTCTCTGTGCATTCCTCTTTTATCTCTTTATTCCCATGCATCGAGACCCGGAACTTCTGCCCATAACACATTGTTATATGAACAAAGAATTGTGTGGCACGTTAACATAACATAATGCCGGTGCCGCTCCACCACCTTGTTCTCTCCGCGCTCCAGCATCTCTTACTCTCCCTGGGGGGGCACATAGAACCAGCAGTCCCATCTGATGCCCCCCGCTGACACCTCCTTCGGTCCATTGTCCTCCTCTCCCCTTGCCCTCTCTGGGTGGAGAAACCCCAACCCATGTCCCCACACAACCCCCCCCCCCAACACCCAGAAGGGGCACTAACCCCCCCGTCCTTTGGGCTTGAGCCAACGCCCATAGCAGCTGTAGCGGGGGGGTCACCGATCCAGTTGAACCGCCTTGCTGGTGAGGTGTACTGGAGAGCCTGTCAGCCTGTTTGGAAAACACATTAGCGTCGCGAGCGCCGGTCCCTACCGAGGGATCACCACTTTGTGGAGTCACCAACGGTGGTCGTCCGTGTCTGGGAGCTTGGGCCAACACCACCTGCTCATCTGCCAACACAAAAAGCGGACTTCAGCCTGCCGATGCAGACGGTCTCCCTATGTCCCCCCAGGTCTTACACAAAATGCTTCTCCCCAGGTTTCAACACCCTGAATGGTCCATCGTACGGTGGGCACAGTGGAGTCCAGTGCGCATCGTGCCTGACAAAAACAAAACTGGCGTTGTGCAAGCTTTTTGGGACGAATGTGCCTGAAAACAATGTTGTGCCAGGCCTGGTATGCTCACAGCCTCTGTCTTGTGTAAAAATTGCGTGGGCGGACCAGTCTCAGGCTCGGGGTTTTCCGGTAATAACTCTCCGGGGATCCGCAGCAGCTGAGAAAAAACGAGTTCTGACGGGAAGGCTGCCAAATCCTCCTTAGGTGCGGAACGCAACCTTAAAAGAACCCAGGGCAGGCGGTCGACCCAATTTGTGACCGTGAGCGAAGCTCTGAGCGCTGCTTTAAGCGACCTATGAAAACACTTGAATAACCCGTTAGCCTGGGGGTTGTACCCGGTAGTGCAGTGAATTTTGACCCCCAGGCTCTAGGCCATCGCAGACCAGAGTTCTGAAAGGAATTGTGGACCCCTGTCGGACGTGATGTCCGATGAAGATCTGAAACGTGCACCCAAACCGACAAAAAAGCGTGCGCCACTTCTGCGGACGTGGTAGAAACCAGCGGGACTACTTCAGGCCAGCGCGTGGTGTGGTCCATGACTGTCAAAAGGTGTGTGAAACCTTGCGAATGCAGGAGGGGTTCCACCAAATCCACGGGACGTAGTTGAACCACCTAGCTGGGATTTGGAACGGCTCAAGGGGGGCTCTGGTGTACTTGTGCATTTTGTCCCGCTGGCACGTGACGCAAGCTGCAGCCCACTCTTTCACATCTTTGTGCAAGCGCGGCCAGACGAATGTCACCCCCACTAGCTTCACTGAAGCACGCACTCCCGGGTGGGTAAGGGAGTGGACCGACTCGAAAATACGACGGCGCCAAGAGCTCAGAACCACCGGGCGTTGGTGGCTGATGGAGATGTCGCAGAGCAAGGGAGGGCACCCTTTTGGCACCACCCTGCTCTCCAGCCTTAACCCAGTTAGTGCAGACTGGAGCGCACAATTGTCCACATCCTCGGCTTGCTCCGCGGCCATGGGGGGGAAATCTATCCCCATATAGACCAGGGCAATTAACGTGCGTGACAGGCAATCAGCCACAACGTTGAGTTTACCGGCAACCTGTTGAATGTCGGTAGTAAACTCCGAAATTACAGCCAAATTCCATTGCTGCCGGGCCAACCATGGGTCTGAGGTCTTGGACATAGTGTGCGTCAGCGGCTTATGGTCCACGAACGCAGTGAACTTACACCCCTCCAGCCAGAACTGGAAATGGCGCATCGTCAAGTGGAGAGCCAGCAATTCTCTATTGAATGTGCTGTACTTGCGTTCATTGTCACGCAAAGTCTGGCTAAAAAATGCGAGCAGCTGCCACAAACCTGAGACGCACTGCTCCACCAGTGCCCCTTCGGCAACGTCAGACACATCCGTCCTGAGCGCTATCCGTGCAGACGGATCTGGGTGGGCTAACAATGCGACATCCCCAAGCACTGTTTTGGTGTTCGTAAAAGGCTGGACTCGCTCAGGAGTCCAGTCTATGGCTTCTGCGGGCTTCTTTTTTTTAAGCGCAGCAAACAACGGCTGCATCAACTGGGCTGTCTGGGGAAGGGAATGGTTATAAAAATTAACCATTCCCAAAAACTCCTGTAGTGCCCTCATGGTCTGTGGGCGTGGAAAGTCCGCCACAGCGCACATCTTATTCGGTAATGGAATCGCACCCACGGCGAAATGCAGTGGCCCAAAAAATCAATCTCTGGGACGCCAAACTGGCACTTCGCCGGGTTAACTATCAGGCCGTGCAGTTCCGACCTCTGGAAAACCGTCTTGAGATGGGCGATGTGCTCCTCCTCAGGCGCGCTAGTTACCAGAATGTCGTCTGAGTAGACAAAAACGAAAGAGAAGTCGCAAAGCACTGTGTCCATCATCCTCTGGAAAGTCTGCGCCACGCCTTTTAATCCGAACCGCATGCGTAAAAATTCGAAAAAGCAAAACAGCGTTATTACCCCTGTTTTTGGAATGTCTTCTGCGTGCACCGGGACCCGATGGTATCTGCAGACCATATCCACTTTCGAAAAACACGCACTCCAGCCAGGTGCACAGAAAAATCCTGGATATGTGGAATGGGATAACGATCATATTCCGTGGCATTATTCAGGCGCTGGAAATCTCCACACGGTTGCCACAACCCGTTGGCTTTAGGCTCCATGTGTAGCGGGGATGCCCATGGGCTGTTGGAGCACCTGATGATGCCCAACTGCTCTAAGTTGGCAAACTCCTCTAGCGTGCTGGCCAGTTTAACTGCGTCCAAATACTGAGGACACACAAACACCGGCTGGCCTTTTGTCATTATAAAGTGCTCGACCCCGTGTTTCGTTACTGTAGTCAAAAAAGTCGGGACCGTGAGTGCTGGGAACTGTGTGAGCAAATGTTGGTACTTACCCCCTGGAGCTATAACGTTAGCCAGTGTTGTCGACCCAGCTCCCCGAGCTGTGCAGGGCAGTGAGGTAAAATAGGCAGTGTCCACTAATCTCCTATTAGTAACATCGACTAACAACCCATAAGCCCATAAAAAATCTGCACCTAAAATGGGGCCAGAACATGCAGCTATCACAAAGTCTCACTGAACGTTGTGTCCATGTAAGCATATCGTCAGTGTCCATTCGCCAAATGTCCTGATGGTGGATCTGTTGGTGGTCGTGAGCTTGGGACCGCTGCTTCCTGCCACCCTGTCTGCGTTGACGGGCAGGATGAGGCTTTTCAGGGAGCCAGAGTCCACCAAAAACCATCTTTCCGAACGTGTGTCTGTGACATAAAGCAGTCTGTTCCTGTCACCATCGGTCGCAGCTGCCACCGAATTCCGAACGTGCCGTCTTCCCGGCTTCTTGAATTGGCATGGCGACAGGCAGCGTTGGGCATTTGAGCCGAAACAACGATGATAAAAAACAGATCACCCCATTCCTTCATCTTCTGGTGTCTATCCTGGCTACTACGAATGGTTCCTCGACCTCGCTGGAGTCCTTCATGGATGCCGGTGTCACTGTCTGCGTGCTGGGAGCTCTGGTCACCAAGATGATGTGGTCCATTTCCTGCACCAGGGCGTGGTAGTCCTTAGCAACCAGCCGTGGCAAGTTGGCCAGGATCGCCCTCGCTGTAGCCGGTAGGTTCTTGAGGAAGAAGTGGGCAAACAGGAAAGATTCATCATCCTTCCCCCTCAGCGCCAACATAAGAGTCACCTGGGTCTCTGTGCATTCCTCTTTTATCTCTTTATTCCCATGCACTGAGACCTGGAACTTCTGGCCATAACACATTGTTATATGAACAAAGAATTGTGTGGCACATTAACATAACAACATAATGCCGATGCCACTCCAACACCTTCTTCTCTCCATGATCCAGCATCTCTTACTCTCCCCGGGGGGGCGCATAGAACCAACAGTCCCGTCTGATGCCCCCCGGTGACATCTCCTCCTTCGGTCCATTGTCCTCCTCTCCCCTTGCCCTCTCTGGGTGGAGAAACCCCCACCCCATGTTTCCACAGTGTCATCCTTCCCTCCTTCCTCTGCTCTCACCTCTCCTGGACCCTCTGCCTGAATACTTTTCTCTCCTTGGCTCCTCTCTTCTGTCTCGTCTTTCCCTGTCTAATCCCTGCCTAATTCAGCTTCTCTCTCTGTCTATGGTGGTATACAAACAGGCTAGAAAATATCAAGTGTCATGTTTTGTCCTGCAGGATTTTTTTTGTCATGGCTTACATAAATGACAAAAATATGTATTTTTTTGTATTTTTATTCTAGTGTATATGTTATAAATATGTTTTAAGCTTGCTTTGAAACTTGCTTTAATTAACCACCACCCATTTCTGTCTTTTGTCTAGGCAAGAGGAAAACGATCCACCCCAAACCGGACCTTGCGTCACTATTTACAGAGATGCAGGCTGAACATCTGCTGAACCAGGTATAGCTTGAGCAGCACATCCAGTTGCTTCTCAGTGAGGCAGCATGGTCTGTGTGTGTGACCCATTTTTTTTTTTTTTTTTTACAGTTTGAATTTTGCACATTCTAAATAATCTGGAATTTGCTACTGATTGTAATGAACAGTTTCTATTTTGTCTGTTAAGACACTGGTGGGAAAAGAGTGATCAGTACAAACCATTTATCAGTGACTTTGAAAATAATGGCTCATTTTTAAGAAAGAGTAACCAAAAACAATTATTGTATTTACTGAAGACTGTACTGTTGGATGTGTCAGTGCAGAAGACACTGCACACTTTAGTGATAGTACCAGTATATGGAGGAATTCTGGGCCATATTAGTATCTGTATTTTCTAGTAATGGGTTAGGGCAGGGGTGTCCAATCATGTGCCATGGAGGGCCAAGACGCTGCAGGCTTTACCTCCAACCAGTGTGTTCATCAGCAGATTCCACTTAATTTCTTCCACTGACTGCTGATCAGTGAAAACACCCGCTGAAGAGACTGGATAGAAGAGAGAACCTGCAGAGTCTTGGCCCTCCATGGCACATGACTGGACACCCCTGCTGTATGCAGTAAGCCCTTCATCTTAAATTTGAATTGTAAGAACATTCTTTTCTGTCCACATCTGCCAACAGTTTCGCTCTTCTAATGCTCTTGTGGCGGAAAGAATTTGTTTAATTTTCTGTGTCAGCTCAGTGCTCTTAGTCAAAACTATTATTGAATGCTTAGTGAAACCACTGACGTATATCTGTAAACTGTCTCTCCAAACAGGCATATTTCCCAATGCAATGAAAATAGCTAAAGTAATTCCAATGTACAAGACGGGTGACAGAGGGGAATTCTCAAACTATAGACCAATTTCACTATTTCCGCAATTTTCCAAGATACTTGGAAAAAATATTCTATGATTATTCTATTAATTTATGTCACTTGGTGGTAACTTTCACACATAAAACAAAAGTGGAGTCACACTTGCAAAAAGTACAAAGGTTTATTGTCAAAATTCCTAGTGCTATACTACATGAATACATGTATAGTTCACTGTTGATGCAAGAATATATATTTATACAGTATCTACATGTAGTCAGCAATACTCTATATGTAGCCAGTAAATCCATGTATTTCTCCATGTAACCTTGTGACTGCATTATTTTAATTGCTTTTAAACCCAGATCCAGTTTGTTTTGGCTTAAAATACATCATAATTGTTAAATATATCTTATTATACCTAATTTAGCAATTTGTTGCACAGGAAGCTAAACATTTCTACAAACATTCTGAAGTTCTATAACCACTGCACGTTTGGGAAGCTGGGGTGACATCTCATCACTGGGAGCCTGTGCTGAACGGCCAGACCCACGGTTTGAAGTGATAATTTTGCCACAAGAGAGCCATCTGAAACACACGCACAGAGAATACATATTTTAGTACCTAATAGTGATAACTTGACGACATTACATTGTAATACGGCAGACTTAAAGCAAACTAGCATTAGCAATCATTGTCATATGTGATGTAGTTCGTATCCTCATGTCTTCCACTTTATACTGCTCTATATGCTTTCCTAAACGCTACAGTACTTTTCCAGAGTGTGTCATCTTGCCGCCTATAGCCTTCTACTCTCCTTTTCTGCCTCTACTCTGGCAAAAAAAGCCAGAGACCGCAGTCGCCTCGTATCCTGCCATCTTGTGTTTTGCCTGGGTCGCTTGTTTTACGTAACAGGAAGGTTGCACCGCCTCCCTGTAACAAATCCCACCCACATCAAGCGGTACTCTGGTGTAATGGAAACACAAGAGGAGCGGACTGAACTGAACTGTACTGTGCTGTACCGGGCCAAACAGGTACTAGTGGAAAGGGCCATTATATAGTGCATTTGACTCATCTCTGGATGATCAAAACACTTTACAGATCCTGCTATCCACCCATTCACACACTGAAGGCATTGGCCTGACCCATCAGGAGCAACTAGGGGTTCAGTGTCTTGCTCAAGGACACTTTGACATGCAGACTCCAGACAGAGCGGGAATTAAACCCCTCACCCACCGATCAGTAGTTGGCCACCCCGGGGGGGGGGGGTGTCAGGGGCATCTGGCATAAAATCCTTGTCAAATCAATATGTGGATCCATGATTCACTGTGGCGAACCCAAATAGGGAGCAGCTGAAAGCGTGTGTGTGTTTTCCGTTTAGAACAGTATCAGACACAGCCGCCATGCACTCCTTTACTATTTCTCCATCATGTAAAAGGCCTTTTATGTTTTCCTGAAATCTGCTGTTCTCAGTGAACACTTGTGTGCTTCTTGTTGTGCAGTGAGAGAGTAAGAGAGGGCCCATGTATCTTGCTCATACTAGGCTTTGAGCTTATTTATTCTTCATGTCCTTACCTCAGACTGGAGAGGTTGAACTGGGGAATTTCTCCAAAGAATCCATGTCTGGTTTCCACTTTTTTCCACTTTTTGCAGCAGACTCAGTGCAAATGAGACACCCTGGCCTCATACAGCTCGAGGCAGAAAGAATAAATCTGTTTTTGTCAATTTGTTGCAGAATATTCTGTTTTCACTGTCAACTTTTCTAATTTTTTATGCGGTGCGATCATCCAGTTATTAAAAGTTCATTTTGCTGCATTCCATTTACTTCAGTACTCATCTGAACATATAGTGGGGCAAAAAAGTATTTAGTCAGCCACCAATTGTGCAAGTTCGCCCACTTAAAAGATGAGAGAGGTCTCCAATTTTCATCATAGGTATACCTCAACTATGAGAGACAAAATGAGAAAAAAAATCCAGAAAATCACATTGAAGGATTTTTAATGAATTAAGTGGTAAATTCCTCGGTAAAATAAGTATTTGATCAATAACAAAAGTTCATCTCAATACTTTGTTATATACTCTTTGTTGGCAATGACAGAGGTCAAACGTTTTCTGTAAGTCTTCACAAGGTTTTCACACACTGTTGCTGGTATTTTGGCCCATTCCTCCATGCAGATCTCCTCTAGAGCAGTGATGTTTTGGGGCTGTCGCTGGGCAACACAGACTTTCAACTCCCTCCAAAGATTTTCTATGGGGTTGAGATCTGGAGACTGGCTAGGCCACTCCAGGACCTTGAAATGCTTCTTACGAAGCCACTCCTTCGTTGCCCGGGCGGTGTGTTTGTGATCATTGTCATGATGAAAGACCCAGCCACATTTCATCTTCAATGCCCTTGCTGATGGAAGGAGGTTTTCACTCAAAATCTCACGAAACATTGTTACAACTCGCCGCTCATTAGCGGCGCCAGCGGAGCGCACACCTGCACCTCGTCAGCAGCGTGGCATATAAGCCACTCTGCCCTGGGCCTCGGCCTGAAGCCGTCTGTTCCCTTCGGCTACTTGCTTCAGAGGAACCCCCTCGCCTACCAGCAAGATTACCCGCGTAAGCATACCTCCTCTTGTGTTCCAGTTTCTCCCCTGTGCACAGGTGGATCTTCCTCGGCGGCGGACTCCGCCTCTGCATTACCATCTCGTTGCTGCTGTCAGGTGCATCGTCAGGTTGCTGTCTCCTGGACTCGCCCTTGTGCACGCCTGCCACCTGCCCTGCCAAGTAAGCCAACAAATCCCTTGTTACCTGTTGTACTGGTTTGGTGCCCGTCACCTTCTCCCTGTGCTCTCTCCCCAGGGTTGTCTGGCTGTACGGTTTCCTGTCTCCGTGCCTGACGCTGACGTCCGCCATCAGTACATCCACATACCACAGACATGCATCCACACACACACTTGCTGTTTAATAAACTGTTAAACCTATTCTGAGCCT
Organism: Pholidichthys leucotaenia; assembly: GCA_020510985.1. Lineage (NCBI taxonomy): Eukaryota > Metazoa > Chordata > Actinopteri > Cichliformes > Pholidichthyidae > Pholidichthys > Pholidichthys leucotaenia. The sequence goes on from CM035838.1 coordinate 384,901,533, forward strand.
GCGTGTGTGTCTCCTGAGCCGTGCATTATGTCATACATGGCCCCATTCATTCTTTCCTTTACACGGATCAGTCGTCCTGGTCCCTTTGCAGAAAAACAGCCACAAAGTATGATGTTTCCAGCCCCATGCTTCACAGTAGGTATGGTGTTCTTTCTCCTCCAAACACGACAAGTTGAGTTTTTACAATAAAGTTCTATTTTGGTTTCATCTGACCATATGACATTCTCCCAATCCTCTTCTGGATCATCCAAATGCTCTCTAGCAAACTTCAGACAGGCCTGGACATGTACTGGCTTAAGCAGGGGGACACGTCTGGCACTGCAGGATTTGAGTCCCTGGCGGCGTAGTGTGTTACTGATGGTAGCCTTTGTTACTTTGGTCCCAGCTCTCTGCAGGTCATTCACTAGGTCCCCCCATGTGGTTCTGGGATTTTTGCTCACCGTTCTTGTGATCATTTTGACCCCACGGGGTGAGATCTTGCGGGGAGCCCCAGATCGAGGGAGATTATCAGTGGTCTTGTATGTCTTCCATTTTCTAATAATTGATCCCACAGTTGATTTCTTCACACCAAGCTGCTTACCTATTGCAGATTCAGTCTTCCCAGCCTGGTGCAGGTCTACAATTTTGTTTCTGGTGTCCTTTGACAACTCTTTGGTCTTGGCCATAGTAGAGTTTGGAGTCTGACTGTTTGAGGTTGTGGACAGGTGTCTTTTATACTGATAACGAGTTCAAACAGGTGCCATTAATACAGGTAACGAGTGGAGGACAGAGGAGCCTCTTAAAGAAGAAGTTACAGGTCTGTGAGAGCCAGAAATCTTGCTTGTTTGTAGGTGACCAAATACTTATTTTACCGAGGAATTTACCAATTAATTCATTAAAAATCCTTCAATGTGATTTTCTGGATTTTGTTTTTTCTCATTTTGTCTCTCATAGTTGAGGTATACCTATGATGAAAATTGGAGACCTCTCTCATCTTTTAAGTGGGAGAACTTACACAATTGGTGGCTGACTAAATACTTTTTTTCCTCACTGTAGCAGCAGCGTAAATACCAACCAGAGTAGACAGAGGACCCAGGTGGCTGTACTGTTTGTTGTGTTTGCTGGAAATTTCATTTTATTATAAAATAAAGGACAGTCAGTTAATTCAGTATATCTAAATATCTCTTTGATTGCATTAATAAAGGTCACCTTAATTTAATTTTAATTTAATTAATTTAATTTAATTAATAAAAAAATTAAGGAATGGCTGCCATTTGCAGTAGAAATCAGTAGTACATCCTTTCATGGTATATTTAATCTTTTCTAGCTTAAAGGGCCCATATCATGCTATTTTAAGCCTTTCAGAGTAAACTATATGCATGTATGTGATAGTATATTACCTTTGATACACCGGAGTGGTGGCTCAGTTGGTAGAGCATCCGCCCCACACCCGGGAGGCAGGGGTTCAAATCCCGGCCGAGTCATGCCGAAGACCATATAAAAGTGGAACTTCCTGCCATCCAGCTTGGTGCTCAGCAATAAAATGGAATGGAGGAGGGAACTCTGTGGCGGCGCCTTGCATGGCAGTGGCACTCTGATTCTGCACTTGGGGTGTGTGTGATTTACACTGTAGATAGGTAAAGCACAATCTCGTTCTGCTGTACATGATTGGTTGTACGGTTGAATGACAATAAGGGTGATTTAATTTAATTTAATTGTTGTGCCTGATAGAAATTTAATTTTATTACAGAATAAATAATGGGTCTTGTGTCTACACCAGTCACTACATACATATACTGTTGCTATATTCAGATGGGCACGGAAGCAAGCAGTGCACAGCAGCTAGAACGTTTAACTAAAAATGGATTTTAAACATGGAACGTTTAACAGTTGCTGCTGTCTTCTTGCTTCCATTCATCTCTGAAAATAACAGCAACTTGTGTCCTATTCGTGGAGGCACAGGACCCAAGTTGTTCTACTGAGCCGACATTGTTGTGTCTGTTATTTATTTAACGGGTATCTGTTCTGGTTTTTCCAGACAGAGGACCCTAAGAGTCCAGATTTGGACCAGAGTCCGCCATTAGCTGACCCTTATAGTCTTGGGCTTGACTTGTCTGGTCTTGTCTTAGTTTTGGAAGACTTTGGTCTTGATGAGGCCTTGTCTACAACACTAATGATTTAAATGATCAAGTTCTCACAGCAAAAAAAAAAAAAAAAAAAAATCTCTTAAAGGTGAGATGAGTGTTTAGGTCTTTAAATGTTTTGATGGTGTGTCAAATGTAATTTTTGGTGGATGCCATATTTGACATACTTGCCTTTGGCTATACCTGGGCAGAGTTTATTGCCCTAACACTTATTGAAGGCGCTGAAAGATTATTTTTTCTCTCTGAATGTGACCTGAAGGCAATCTGCACAGTGACATATTGTGGTGATCTGCTCTGCGTGCCTGCTGTCCTAATTGCCTCCACAGCTGCACGCACACCTGACCCACTCATCAAGCAGCCTTCCTAAGCAGCGCTGTCCTTTGGTCTGCAAGAAAGCGTCAACGCTCCTTCGGACTGAAGTCATCTCCATGCCTGGAATCTCTTCCTCCTGCTATTTGGGAGTTCCTCCTCCTGCATCATTACCTGCTCCGTCAGGCTCTGTGGGAGCTCGCTCTCCCCAACGTCAAGTAAGCCATCAGGTTTCCAAACCTCTCTTCTCCTTTTCCCCTGCGCACAGGCGGAGATTTCTGGGCGGACCTCCACCTCCTGGCGGCGGACTTGGACCTCCACCTGCACACTGCATACTCACCGAATACTCACCTGTACAACCTCACCTACACCTTCGGCGGCGGCACAGACTCATTACGGACAGTGGTGGGCGAACGGAGCAACCTGGGAGTTCTTCTGCACTTCAGCTCCTCACCCAACTAGTAAGACTGTACATAATTTGTTTATTCAACCAGCCTGCAGTGAACTCATACATCTATTCTCTCTCCTAGGGTTGCCAGTTTGGTCCATGCTCTGCTCGCCCCACTGCTCACATCTACACTCTCACGCTTGCACACATTCACTCACTCCTTCAATAAAGGATAATTATATTTATTCTGAGTCAGAGTCTGCTTCTGGGTTTTCCAAACATGTCGCATATTTTCAAAGAATTCCAAATGTGCTTACTGTCACATCTTGTATAAGCTGGGAAATAATTAAGTACAAACACTTCCTTAACATTCTTGATGTTTTTGTCATAATGATTGCCCCTCCAGGGCAAGGAACGGGAGGAGGACCCAATTGCAAGCCAAATCCGTTAGACCAGGGGTTACCAACTAAAACTGCAAGAGGTCTGATAAGTTGGTCGTCCTCCCCAGCTGAGATCCGCGCTCGGTGTGGGAATCTTTAGGCACCTTATGATTCAGAACTCCGATTTGATTCTAAAACAATTCTCAATACATCTTGAGGCATTTTTTTCCTATCCAGGATTTTTCCCTCCCACTGTGTGACAACTTGGTCCTTTTAAAGCAAAGTATTTGCAATGACCTATGAATTGACTTCCAACATCTTTTATTAAAACAAATGGAAGAGAAATGTGGCAAATGCACAGATTTATCTCAAAATGTGCTTTTAAAAATTGTCATCATTTCATGGATATTCTTTCAGAAGTCTACAAACAGGCCAATGTCATTTAACTTGCTTTCACACATTACACTGGTCAACACCAAATTTATTGTCTAAGTTTTTTTAGCTGATTTAGGACAGTTTTGATGTGCTGAATCCAAAAATCACATTGGTTTTACTCAATCAGGTCAACTTTTTGAATTATGGCCACATGTTGTTTTATACGTTTTTGTTTACATGTACGGGTATTTTTGCTTTATATGATGCAAAGTTATTTTTATGTCTTGAAATTCTCTGAATTTTGAACAATGATGATGTAACATTCAATTTACATGTACTTACCTTTATATAAAGGTAAGTACATGCACAGTACTCAGTAAGTACAGGTTTTTACTTAGCACCTGATCGAGAGAAACAGATGTCATTTTCAGATTTGGCAGTGCAAAATTGTCTTAAATCAGTTGAAAAAACACAGACAACTTACAAAAAAAATATTTTTTAACCCAGTGTTATTTTATTAAGCTTGTGGAGAGTGCAAATAAAGGAACCAGACTTACACGACAGACGAACTTTATTTCTCACTCTCACTTCAGTCATACACAGAAAAAGAATTTCTCAATACACCAGGGTCTCTCCTTTTATACCACTCCATTCCTTCCCCCTGTTGCCTGAAATCTTGCATTACAATACGTTCACACATTCATCCCTTACTGCTGCATTACCATCTTTTCCCATTACAATACGTACTGTCCTTCTCCGTTAAATCCCCCACGCTCTGCTGGCAGAGGGAATATTCCCCTCCCCTCTGCTTCCAGTCTGAGATGATTATCCCAGCGTGGGTTCCCTACAAGCTATTATTTTAGCTGTTTTTTGCGCTGTATTAATTTTTAAACAAAAAAATTTAAATGAATCTTTCGTTCAATTTCAAACAAAATATGTAATTTAAAATTATAATATAGGAGAATGGGTTTGGTAGTCCCAGACCCAGTTCTGACCCTGGATATTTTGGCCCACTTTCCTATTTATTTTCCATCAGGTGCTTCAGGGAGTCCTTTGAGTCCTGGCTCCCTGACAGCTTGGGACATGCCCCCTCCTCCTGTCAGTATCACCAGCTGATCTGCATTATGGGTGTTTCACACAGGTACACACACGCACTTCATTCATTCTCATTCACACACTCATACACTCACTCATGCACACGTTTTCAATTATGTTTGAAAACGTGTTACAGCTAACATATGTTTATGTTAGCTGTATCTCCCGGAGGGATGAGATGGACTGCTGGGGCGGAGTTACCAACTTGGTGGAGCGGAGACCGTACATGCGCCTTCATCCCCGGATAATTGCACTTTCACTCCCTCCACTACCGCCTCTGCCTCCACCAGTCTCCTCGCTGTGTGATGCAAGGCTGGCTTCAGCACGGAGAAGAAGTTGACGAGGGAAGCCCTGTTTCATCTCCTGCGTGTCGGCTCCTGTCCCGCCGGCCTCGCCTATTCCTCGGCACCATGACCCAGCATTGGACTGCAGGAAGAACTCCCCCACTCCTCTGCCTGTCTTCCCGTTTGTGGAGGCAGCCCCCCCTGGATTCTCCAAGGGACCCAAGCGCGCCACAGACAAGAAGCAGGAGGCTGGGTTTGCTGCAGCGAGAACCATCACACCTGGGATGAACAGGCAAGCGTGTTATTATTCTATTCTCTCAACTGATAAATCACCTTACCTGACTCCCGGGAGTGAGGCCCAGTTCACTCAGTTCGCTGGGTTTTCACCACCCGTTGCAGCAGCTATTAACCCCCTTACCCTCTCCATATCTCCTTTTATCTCCTTTGAGTGTCCATTGGCCTTGGAACTTGATCTTCGGAGGAAGGAGGCGGCCGCGGCGTTGAAAGACTCTACTCCAGCCCCGCAGAGCTGCCATGGTCAGAGGAAGGGTGCTGTGACCAACCTGAAGCCTGCGCCGACGGAGGAGCATCGCCTGGCTTCAGCCTCTCAGGGTCCAGCGTGACGTGGAACTCCACCTCCAGAATCCTCGCCGGAGGAGTCACCGGCGCTGGAAAACTCTCTGTAGGAGATCAGGACTGCAACTACCATCACACCTGCTGCGGAAGCTGCCGCGGCAGAGTCAGCGCCCAAACCATCGCCATCAGCAGGATCGATGGAGTCCTGGACGGTAGTGGAGCTTGAGCACAGGCAAGTAATCTCTCCTGTAGTTCTCTCGTCAATTGTTGAGAGATCTTGCCTGGCTTTTGGGGAGGGGAGTCGGGTGCAGCACTCAGCTGCATCCAGACCCCCCTCACCGGGCTCCGCCGCTGCCGGCAACCCTAACAGTCTCCCTTCTCCCGTCTTCTCCAAGCTCCACTCTAGGGTCGCCAGAGAGGAGCTGTCACAACCTAGGTGGTCTGCAGACGATGATGACGCAAGCCTGGCCACCCTGGTGGAGGCTGATGGGGGTACAGCACCTCACGGGTCGATGGGACCAGCGCACCCTAGATTGCTGGAGTCCTGGATGGCGGTGGAGCCCAAGTTCAGGCAAGTGTGCTCCATAGTGTCTCATATGTCCATGTTGAAGTCACACTGCCCGACTCATAGTGAGGAGGGCCTGGGGCAGCTTGCAGTAGCTCTCGGGGTCACCTCACCGGGCTCTGTCACTGCCGGCGACCCTGACTCGGTCTCTGTCTGTCTCCCTCCGGGTTCGGGGCTCCCTACCAGGGTTGCTGGAGAGCTGCCAACACCACCAGAGGCCGCTGAGGATCTGGGATCAGTGCCGAGGTTCTTGGAGAACCCTACCTCCCTCACTGGGGAGGCCACCGCGGGAGCAACGGTGCTCCAGCCGGAGCCCACCGTAGGTGCAGCAGAGCTCCAGCCAGAGTCCACCAAAGACTTGGCCTTCAGATCGGGTGGCCCATCGGCTTGGGAAGGCTGCCGGACGCTGTTCATCGGGCCTCTTGCTAGATGTGGGACTTGGGCAGACCACCCGATCAGTCACCCCTCGCCATGCCGGGGGCCTGGGACTCTGGTTGACCCCCTGAACTTTGGACTCCTGGGGAGGGGGGTTAGTGTCCTAGGTGGGGGTTGTTAGGAGGGTCTCTGTTCTATATTTGCACATTATTTTTTTGTATTTTTCACCGGTTGCTTCCCTCCTAGCCTCCTTTCCCCCACCTCCCATCCTGGGTAATTGTTTGTCTCTGGGGGGGGGGGGGGTTCCCTAGTGGTGTGTCTTGGGTTTTAGCTGGTGGTACGGGGGTGTCTAGTATCCACTCCTAGAGGGGGGTCCCTGTCATGAACCTGGGTTCTGTGGTCCCAAACCCAGTTCTGACCCGTGGTTATTTTGGCCTGCTTTCCTATTTGCTTTCCATCAGGCGCTTCGGGGAGTCCTTTGGGTCCTGGCTCCCTGACAGCTCGGCACGCACCCTCCTCCTGTCAGTATCGCCAGCTGATCCATATTATGGGTGCTTCACACACGTACATGCACGCACTTCATTCATTCTCATTCACACGCTCATGGACTCACTCATGCACACACGTTTTCAATTATGTCCAGCCCACGCATCCTCACACCGGCGGTCTCTTCCCTCATTAGTATTACGACTACTTTAACGCTGTGAGAGTAGAGAGAGACCACCGGAGCATTATATGTGCTTCATACACGGCAGCGTGTACCTCCGTGTATGCAATTCACCATTACCTACGCTACTTTGTCAGCCTGCCTTATCCTCATCCACCGGACTGCATGGACTGCCCCAGATTGCTCCAGCACCGTAAGTCTATGTTTGCCTTTCACCCTGTGCTGACAGTAGCTCTGCGGCACTAGGCATTCCCTTCCTGGGCTGTAGAGCATCCAGGAGGCATCCCTGTACGTCTGGTGGCCTTAAGCCAATCATTCCAACGCTCTGTGTTTTTCATGACTGTTTGCTGGACTTATGATTTTGGGGTTTATGTTCAATAAAACGCACAAAACTACTCCTGCATGTGGGTTTGTCATTCCTCCCTCTATGCGCTGCGTAATGGCTCATGAGGGATCATAACAAAGACAAAAAAAACTAGAAAAGCACTCGGAGAGCGCAGACCTCCACCAAGCGCCACAGTTCCCCCCCATACAGTGTTTGTTTGTAGGTTTTCAGATTCCTTGACCATGAAAACATATGACTAGCAATTGGATTCACAATGATAGGATTAGTGGTTCAGTAGTAAAAGCATAACCTCCTTGGCAGAGGTAATAAACTGAAGTGTTGCTGTTGTGTCTGTCATATAATGTGATATTTATATGTGGTGTGTCTTCAAGACTGTGGTGACGTCACAGGTCAGAGTTGACCTTCACCGAGTGAAATAGATATGAAAAAGGCGATGTGTTGATGTTGCCGCCTGTTAATGTTTCCCGCTCCTAGTTTTAAAAAAGAACTTTGTTGAAACCACTATTCGTGTGGACCTCAGTTCTTTACATGGTGTCAGAAGTGCTTGACGGACGCTCTGCTTCAGTAAGATGGCCTTGTTTAATCCCCCGGAAAGTTTTCCTTTTCATCGTCCAAATGAATGGGCGGGCTGGAAAGAGCGCTTTCTGCGTTTCCGGACGGCTACAAAACTGAATAAAGAGGACGGCGAAATTCAGGTCAGTTCACTGATTTACGCCATGGGCCCCGAAGCTGAAAACATCTTGAAATCATTCTCATTTACTGAGGAAGCGGATCAAAAGAAGTTTGACGTTGTGTTAGGAAAATACGACGAGTACTTCTGTCCCAAACGGAACGTGATCCATGAGCGCGCTTGTTTTCACCAGAGGCTGCAGCGGCCCGGTGAGAAAGTGGAAATGTTTATCAGAGCCCTTTTTGAGATGTCAGAACACTGTGACTTTGGTGTAAAGAGAGATGAACATATCCGTGACCGAATTGTTGTGGGCATCCTTGATAAAGAGCTGTCACGTAAACTGCAGATGATGGCTGATCTAACGCTTGCCCAAACCATTCAAACAGTTCGCCAGTACGAGGAGGTTGTCCTCCAGGTTCACCAGCAGGGGGAGGCACACGCCACGGTGCAGGAGATCCAGGGAAAAGCAGCAGGCAGAGGAAGATCTCCATTTAAACCAAGGAAAGGAAAAAGTGGAGAGCAAAAAGACTCATGGTGTGGAAGATGTGGAAAATTAAAACACAGAGATCCTGAAAAGTGCCCAGCCATGAAGTCAACATGCAACAAGTGTAAAAAGGTGGGTCACTGGGAAAAGAAATGTCACAGTAAATCAGTCAGAGAAGTCACTGAAGAGACAGTTTCCCAGACACCATTTTTTTTGGGCGCAGTCACAAAAACAGACAGAAATGATGACCCATGGACCATACAGCTTACAATTGGAACAACACCAGTCAATTTTAAAATTGATACGGGTGCAGATGCAAACATTATGGGACAAAAGACATTTAACGAACTAGTTCCTAAGAAGGAATTAGAGCCATCTAATGTCACACTGTGCAGCCCGGGTGGTCAATTGGACTGTATAGGGAAATTTCAAGCCTTCACAGAATACAAAGAAAAACCATATACTTTTCCTGTGTATGTCATCAGTGGCAATAATGCAAACAATTTGCTGGGCAGAGACACAGCAATGTCGATGGGGCTTGTGAAGCGTGTTGAAGAAGTTCACAAAGCATTTGGTGAGCATGGAACACTTAAAACAGAACCAGTTAAAATCCTGTTAAAAGAGAACGCTCAGCCATACACAGTGCACACTGCCCGTCGTGTCCCTTTGCCACTTTTGCAGAAGGTTAAAGAGGAATTGCAGCGTATGGAGGAGAATAATGTGATTGAAGCTGTGATTGATCCTACAGATTGGTGCGCGCCAATGGTACCAGTCCCAAGGAAAAATGGAAAAGTGCGGATCTGTGTCGATTTAAAGAGGTTAAATGAAGCTGTACGAAGAGAGAGGTATGTTCTTCCTACTGCAGAGGAAATCACTGCAAAACTTAGTGGAGCAACCACATTCACATCATTGGATGCTGCCTCCGGGTTTTGGCAGATTCCTCTCCATCCAGAAAGCAGTAAATTAACAACCTTTATCACACCCTTTGGGAGATATGCATTCAAACGTCTTCCATTTGGGATCACAAGCGCTCCTGAAATTTTTCAGCGCAAAATGACAGAAACCCTCAACGGCCTGGAAGGCGTGGCTATCTATATGGATGACATACTGGTGTACGGCGACACTCCTGAACAGCACGACCAGCGTCTCAGCAAGGTACTGGAAAGGATCGAGTCAGCCGGACTTAAACTGAACAGAGAAAAATGTAAGTTTAGACAAAACAAGCTTCACTTCTTGGGCCAAGAAATTGACAAATCAGGCGTGAGACCCGACCCTGATAAAGTCAAGGCAATCCGCGAGCTCCCTCCACCACAGAACGTGCATGACCTCAAGCGTGTCCTGGGCATGTTTAACTATCTAAGGAAAATAGACACCATAAAGACTGCTACAGCAGCTGACTGTAACCTACAGTTGGTGTTGCGGTACATTAAGTCAGGATGGCCAGAATACATAGGCAATGTCCCAGCAGCTATCAGAGACTATTTTCCCATTAAAAATGAACTGTCTGAATGCGATGGAATTATCACCAGAGGAAGCCGTATGCTGATTCCGGATGTGCTCAGAGCAGACATCTTGGATCGAATACATGATGGACATCAAGGTCTGACAAAATGCAGAGAGCGGGCCTGCACATCAGTGTGGTGGCCTGGCATCTCATCTGAAATCAAACGCAAAGTCCAGTCCTGTCAGGTGTGTCATGAGATGAGACCAGCTCAGCGAAAAGAGCCTCTCTTGTCAACCCCTCTACCTGATCGACCCTGGAAGAGACTTGCTGTTGACCTGTGTGAGCATAACAAGCACACTTACCTTGTTGTGTCAGACTATTTCTCTCGGTTCCTCGAGATACTTCATCTGCCAGTAACCACTGCTTCTCAGATGATCTTAAAGCTGAAGGCAGTGTTCGCGAGGTTTGGTTGTCCAGATGTGGTTGTATCTGACAATGGGCCTCAATTCTCATGTCAAGAATTTAAAAAGTTTGCAAGGGAGTTTGACTTTTTGCACATCACCTCAAGTCCACATAACCCCCAAGGAAACGGACATGCAGAGAGGGGAGTTCAAACAGCAAAAAGAATCTTAAAGCAGCAAGATCCTTTGCTCGCCCTCATGTGCTTTCGATCAACGCCCTGCACCACCACAGGCGTGAGTCCTGCAGAGCTACTTATGGGTCGAAAGATCAAAACAACTATTCCTACACTCGAAGTGAATCTTCAGCCCCGATGGCCTGATCTGGAAGTCGTCAGGAACAAGGATGCAATGGAGAAACAGAAACAAGCATTCTACTTCAATCAGCGCCATGGAGCTAAACCCCTACCTTCGTTGAAGCCAGGAGATTCAGTCCTCACAAAGCTGGACCATCAGAAATCCTGGAAAACACCCGCTGTTGTCACAGGAGAAAGCAGCACACCTTGCTCCTTTTTTATTGAAACACCCCAGGGAGCAACTTTGCGACGCAACCGCCGTCACTTGCAACATGATCCTGAATCAGCCAGAGAGATACACTCTTCAGCTCCAAATGACCTGCAGCCAGAGATTGTCGATCAGCAGCCTGAAACTGCAGCTGCCGCTGACACTATTTTACCAGAATCCAGTGTCAAACCGCCAGACCCAAAGCAAGGATTGTTGTTTACCCGGTCTGGTAGAATGATTAAACCTGTGCAAAGACTAGATTTGTAGAGAGAAAAAAAAAAAATGAATGAAAAAAGAGAAAAATTCACGTGTTCACTGTGATAAGTGTGGTTATATGTGGTTCAATAATTAAGCCATGGGCTGTGGGGAAGGGTGAAATGGAAATGGAAAATGTTTGAATTGAAAATTGTTTTGGTTCTGAAAAAAAAAAAGCTAAAAAAAAGGGGGAGATGTCATATAATGTGATATTTATATGTGGTGTGTCTTTAAGACTGTGGTGACGTCACAGGTCAGAGTTGACCTTCACCGAGTGAAATAGATATGAAAAAGGCGATGTGTTGATGTTGCCGCCTGTTAATGTTTCCCGCTCCTAGTTTTAAAAGAGAACTTTGTTGAAACCACTATTCGTGTGGACCTCAGTTCTTTACAGTGTCCATCTCCTCCATCTGCAAAGTGCCAGGCTGCGACCTGTCAAGGCATACCTCATGCCTCCCTTATTAGGGGGGCTTTCACACCTGTACTGACCTCATGCCTCCCTTATTGGGGGGGGGGGGGCTTTCACACCTGTACTGAGTACTTAAAAACTGTATTTATCGGCAGATGAAAGAAAACTGAAGCAAAAACAAACAAACAAACAAACAAAAACTAAGCAAACAGCAACTGCAACATGAATTATTTCCAACATATTTATTCAAATGTACACTTATATGGACACAATCTTGAGCCATAACTTTTTGGTAATGTGAAAATAATAAGCCAAGTAGCACAAAAAAATTGAGTGCTCTTGCTGTCAGGAAACAATGTTGGCACCAAATCACTGAAGTGATCTGCCACCGATGGGGGTAGATTGTGCTCTGCCACAAAATGACAAAACATCACTTCTGCTAGTGATGCATTGGATTTGGAAGGCGTCGGTTCTTTCACTGGCTGAAAATGTTCATCCATCGATGGAATTTTGCTACACAGTTTTTGTGGCGCTGTGTAGCAAAGTGCGACTTCAGGTCGAAAATCCCTGATACAGTCACTTTTAGCATTAGAGTCACAGATATCAGGCGCAGCATTACTGGCGCCGGGATTCCTCTCTGTTCCGGAGCCGCAGGACAAAAGAAGGTGCGATAATGGTTGCCGTGGGTTTTATTACCTCCGCCAGGCCAAAGGCCAGGAGGAGGTAATGTTTTTGCCGGGGTTTGTTTGTCTGTCTGTCTGTTTGTCTGTTTGTCTGTTGGTTAGCAAGATAACTCAAAAAGTTTTGGATGGATTTCGATGAAACTTTCAGGCCTTGTTGGAAATAGTACAAGGAAGAACTGATTAAATTTTGGGGATGATTCGGATCACCATCTGGATACAGGAATTTTTTAAAGGATTCTTTAACATTGTGAGATACGGCCATTTTCAACATGTGTGCAGGGGCAATAGAGGGCGCTGGTCGTCGTGTCTGATGAACACAAACTCCGCCTTCTTCAAAGTTTTAGGCACAAAAGCACGCAGAAAACTGTGGTGGGCAGGGCCCGCCACAGTGCCTGTGTTTGCGCTACGCTGCAAAAGCTGAGACGGGCAGCTGTCCGGCGCCGGATTATTTGGCAGAAATTCCCCGGCCAGCCATAGGGGCTGCGCAAAAACCAGCTCTCTGCCGGGGGAGGCTTCCAAATCCTCTTTTTTCCGCGGAGCGCAAACCCAATAAAACCCACGGCAACCATTATCGCACCTTCTTTTGTCCTACGGCTCCGGAACAGAGAGGAATCCTGGCGCCAGTAATGCTGCGCCTGATATGTGTGACTCTAATGCTAAAAGTGACTGCATCAGGGATTTTCCACCTGAAGTCGCACTTTGCTACACAGCGCCACAAAAACTGTGTAGCAAAATTCCATCGATGGATGAACATTTTCAGCCAGTGAGAGAACCGATGCCTTCCAAATCCAATGCATCACTAGCAGAAGTGATGTTTTGTCATTTTGTGGCAGAGCACAATCTGCCCCCATTGGTGGCAGATCACTTCAGTGATTTGGTGCCAACATTGTTTACTGACAGCAAGAGCCCTCAATTTTTTTGTGCTACTTGGCTTATTATTTTCACATTACCAAAAAGTTATGGCTCAACATTGTGTCCATATAAGTGTACATTTGAATAAATATGTTTGAAATAGTTCATGTTGCAGTTGCTGTTTGCTTAGTTTTTGTTTGTTTGTTTGTTTGTTTTTGCTTCAGTTTTCTTTCATCTGCCGATAAATACAGTTTTTAAGTACTCAGAATCAGAATCAGAATCAGAATCAGAATCAGGTTTATTGCCATTGTTCATGTAGTACACAAACTAGGAATTTGTCTCGGTACAATGCTGCAACATTAAACATGATAAGATAAGAGAAATAAACTATACATGTAATAAAGTGTAGGATAAGATTAAGTGATACTGGTCAACAGTTAAAATATATATATATATTAGCCAGCAGCAGATACTGTGGAGAACTATATAGTGCAGTCGGTAATGCAGGAAGAAAACAGTGATGATTGACATGAGTCTGGTTGAGCTGCTGTACATGGTGCACGAGAGTCACTTAGTGTTCAGCAGTCTAATGGCAGAGGGGAAGAAGCTGTTCATGTGACGGGAGGTTTTAGTCTGGATGGACCGAAGTCTTCTACCAGAGGGGAGGGGGGCAAACAGTACATGACCAGGGTGTGAGGGATCGGCTATGATCCGGCCAGCACGCCTCCGGGTCCTGGAGATGTACAGATCCTGGAGAGATGGGAGCTTGCAGCCGATCACCTTCTCAGCAGTGCGCACGACGCACTGTACTGTACTCAGTACAGGTGTGAAAGCCCCCCCCCCAATAAGGGAGGCATGAGGTCAGTACAGGTGTGAAAGCCCCCCCAATAAGGGAAGCATGAGGTATACCTTGACAGGTCGCAGCCTGGCACTTTGCAGATGGAGGAGATGGACACAACAGCAACACTTCACTTTATTACCTCCGCCAAGGAGGTAATGCTTTTACTACTGAACCACTAATCCTATCATTGTGAATCCAATTGCTAGTCATATGTTTTCATGGTCAAGGAATCTGAAAACCTACACACAAACACTGTATGGGGGGGAACTGTGGCGCTTGGCGGAGGTCTGCGCTCTCCAAGTGCTTTTCTAGTTGGGTTTGCGCTCCGTGGAAAAAAGAGGATTTGGAAGCCTCCCCCGGCAGAGAGCTGGTTTTTCGCAGCCCCTATGGCTGGCCGGGGAATTTCTGCCAAATAATCCGGCGCCGGACAGCTGCCCGTCTCAGCTTTTGCAGCGTAGCGCAAACACAGGCACTGTGGCGGGCCCTGCCCACCACAGTTTTCTGCGTGCTTTTGTGCCTAAAACTTTGAAGAAGGCGGAGTTTGTGTTCATCAGACACGACGACCAGCGCCCTCTATTGCCCCTGCACACATGTTGAAAATGGCCGTATCTCACAATGTTAAAGAATCCTTTAAAAAATTCCTGTATCCAGACGGTGATCCGGATCATCCCCAAAATTTAATCAGTTCTTCCTTGTACCATTTCCAACAAGGCCTGAAAGTTTCATCAAAATCCGTCCAAAACTTTTTGAGTTATCTTGCTAACCAACAGACAAACAGACAAACAGACAGACAAACAGACAGACAGACAAACGCTGGCAAAAACATAACACAGACAGACAAACACTGGCAAAAACATAACCTCCTCCTGGCCTTTGGCCTGGCGGAGGTAACAAACACAAAATGTAATTCTATGACAGAATTCCTCCAACATTTCTTTTTTTTATCTCAACAATAAACTGTGTTACAGCACAGATGGAGCTGTAACTCCATGATTACAGGCAAAGGGGAGGTGGAACTTTTCATATTCAGTAACACACAGAGTTTTTACTGAGTTTTTACGTGTTATTGAAGGCTATGAAAAGGGCCTCCATAACCAGCGACCTCACCTCTGTATCCCAGCATGGACCACTCTGGGCAGAATAAAGGAAGGAGTACCCGGGTAAATACATTCAATTTCACAACAGTGCTTCATTTCATGGATACAGACCTTAAATGAAGCATGTCTGTCTGGGGTGGATGTCCTGGCTGTCGGCCTTGTGTCAGGGGAAGTGGGGGGGGGGGGCACAGTGAACCGTGATTTTTGCGACCTGCTGCATACAGTGGTGTGAAAAAGTGTTTGCCTCCTTCCTGATTTCTTATTTTTTCATATGTTTGTCACACTTAAATGTTTCAGATCATCATTCATTCATTCATTCATCTTCTTCCGCTTAATCCTTTTCGGGTCATGGGGGTGCTGGAGCCTATCCCAGCATCTTTGGGCGGGGGCAGGGTACACTCTGGACAAATCGCCAGTCCATCGCAGGGCCAACACAGAGAGACAGACAACCATTCACTCTCACATTCATACCTAAGGACAACTATATTAAACAAAGATAACACAAGTAAACACAAAATGCAGTTTTTAAATGAAGGTGTTTATTATTGAGGGAAAAAAAATCCAAGCCTACACGGCCCCGTGTGAAAAAGTGATTGCCCCCCTGTTAAAACATAAATTAACTGTGGCTTTTCACATCTTTGGAAAGGTGAGTTCAATTTCTCAAGCCACATGCAGGCCTGTTTACTGCCACACCTGTTCTCAATCTAGAACTCACTTAAATAGGACCTGCCTGACAAAGTGAAGTAGACCAAAAGATCCTCAAAAGCTAGACATCATGCTGTGATCCAAAGAAATTCAGGAACAAATGAGAAACAAAGTAATTGAGGTCTATCAGTCTGGAAAAGGTTATAAAGCCATTTCTAAAGCTTTGGGACTCCAGCAAACCACAGTGAGAGCCATTATCCACAAAAGGCGAAAACATGGAACAGTGGTGAACCTTCCCAGGAGTGGCCAGCCGACCAAAATTACCCCAAGAGCGCAGCGACGACTCATCCAAGAGGTCACAAAAGACCCTACAACATCCAAGGAACTGCAGGCCTCACTTGCCTCAGTTGAGGTCAGTGTTCATGACTCCACCATAAGAAAGAGACTGGGCAAAAATGGCCTGCATGGCAAAGTTCCAAGACAAAAAGCACTGCTGAGCAAAAAGAACATAAAGTCTTGTCCCAGTTTTTCCATAAAACATCTTGATGATCCCCAAGACTTTTGAGAAAATACTCTGTGGACTGACGAGACAAAAGTTGAACTTTTTGGAAGGTGTGTGTCCCATTACATCTAATGTATGAATGAATGAATGAATGAATGAATGAATTTATTTCGGATAGTAGAGTACAGGTTAAAAGAAACTGTAAAATATAACAACAAGGCCAAATTAGACAAAGACTCCTCCTACTATACAATTCCACATGAGTTATCCGAAATGGGTGATGGCTGAAGCCGCAGCTTATATTGCCCACCCATATTCCATCCAAGAATTCAAAAGAGAAAAAAGAGAAAACAAGACAAGAGCGATTACAATTTAAAACAAAGCTAAGACAAAATGTGACTGAGAGAAAAAAGAAAACTAAGCTAGGCTAAGTTTAGCGGTTACTATTCAAAAACAAATCTAAGACAAAATGTCACAGAGAAAAAAAAAAGAAAAAAAGAAAAAAAAAAAAACTAAGCTACAACACAACACAGGCTGGAAATGTCAATCCTTATGTGAGTTTACATGTCGTCTTGTAAATATGTTTGGAGTATTTCTTCCTTTAGTTTTTGTTTAAATTGTCCAAGCGTTGTACATGATTTAATTCAGGTCCAAAATCGTTCCATAATCTGACTCCTTGCACTGAAATACAGTGTTGCTTGGTGGTTGTTCTCACTGTAGGCTTTTGAAATATACATGTTCCTCTGAAGTGATATCGTTTCTCCCTTGTTTGGAACAACTTTTGGATATTTGCAGGCAGTGATAAATTCTTCACTTTGAACATTATTATTGCGGTTTTAAAGTCAACCAGATCTTTCAACTTGAGAGTTTTTTGTTTAAGAAAAAGTGGGTTTGTTGGTTCCCTGTAAGCTGCTTTGTTTATTATTCTAATAGCTCTCTTTTGAAGCATAAAGAGTGGATATATGTTTGTTTTGTATGTATTTCCCCATACTTCATTACAATATGTCATGTATGGGAGTATTAATGAATGATACAAGGTGTATAGTGTGGGTTGATTCAGCAAATATTTCACTCTGTGTAATATTGCAATTGATTTGGATACTTTACCTTTAATATAATTAATATGTGACTTCCAACACAGTTTGTTATTAATTATTACTCCAAGGAATTTAGTTTCAGATACCCTTTCAATCTCTACACCATTTACACTGAGTTTGGGTACTGGGTTGTTGTGATGGTTGTTAAAGACTATAAATTTTGTCTTACTTAAATTGAGCGTTAATTTGTTTGAATCAAACCACAGTTTAAGCTTTCCTAATTCCTTTCCGAGTGTATCCAGAAGTTGTTCCAAATTGTTTCCACTGCATAGCAGATTAGTGTCATCGGCAAACAATATTAAGTCCATTTTTTCTGAAACTTTACATATATCGTTTATATACATATTGAATAATAATGGTCCCAAAACTGAACCCTGTGGGACTCCACAGGTGACCTTCAGTAACTCTGAGTTTTTGTTGCTAACACATACATACTGATATCTATTCTTTAAGTAACTACTTAACCAGGACAGTGCTACCCCTCTAATACCACAATTTTGTAGTTTCTTTATTAATAAATTGTGATCTACTGTATCAAATGCTTTTTTAAGATCTAGGAATACTCCAACTGAATACTCTTTATTTTCAATGGCTGTTGATATTTTTTCTGTAAATTCCATTAGGGCATATGCAGTTGTCCTCTTGTGTCTGAACCCATATTGCTGCTCACACAATAAATCATTCTTCAGTATGAAGTTGTCAATTCTCTCATAGAATATTTTTTCAAGTATCTTGGAAAATTGCGATAATAGTGAAATTGGTCTATAGTTTGAGAGTTCCCCTCTGTCGCCCGTCTTGTATATCGGAATTACTTTAGCTATTTTCATTGCATTGGGAAATATACCTGATTGGAGAGACAGGTTACAGATATACGTCAGTGGTTTTACTATACATTCGATAACAGTTTTGACTAGTAGCATGTCAATACCATCACAGTCCGTAGATGTTTTACTTTTGAACGATTTAACAATTTCAATGACCTCTCTTTCGTCTGTGTTCTTTTTAATGTAAAAGTAACACAGCATTTCAGAAAAGGAACATCATACCAACAGTAAAATATGATGGTGGTAGTGTGATGGACCGGGGCTGTTTTGGTGCTTCAGGACCTGGAAGACTCGCTGTGGTGAATGGAACCATGAATTCTGCTGTCTACCAAAAAATCCTGAAGGAGAATGTCTGGCCATCTGTTTGTGACCTCAAGCTGAAGTGCACTTGGGTTTTGCAGCAGGACAATGATCCAAAACACACCTGCCAGTCCACCTCTGAATGGCTTAAGAAAAACAAAATGAAGACTTTGGAGGGGCCGAGTCAAAGTCCTGACCTGAATCCGATTGAGATGCTGTGGCATGACCTTAAAAAGGTGGTTCATGCTCGAAAACCCTCCAATGTGGCTGAATTACAACAATTCTGCAAAGATGAGTGGGCCAAAATTCCTCCACAGCACTGTAAAAGACTCATTGCTAGTTATCGCAAATGCTTGATTGCAGTTGTTGCTGCTGAGGGTGGGCCAACCAGTTATTAGGTTTAGTGCACAATCACTTTTTCACACAGGGCCATGTAGGTTTGGATTTTTGTTTCCCTTCATAATAAACACCTTTATTTAAAAACTGCATTTTGTGTTTACTTGTGTTATCTTTGTCTAATATTTAAATTTGTTTGATGATCTGAAACATTTAAGTGTGACAAACATACAAAAAAATGAGAAATCAGGAAGGGGGCAAACACTTTTTCACACCACTGTGTCTGTGTTTTGATAATTAAAAAAATCATTTCTGTGTCATTTTACATGAATTCCAGAAAGTCAGAAACTGCTATTTCAGTTCTCCTCAGTGTTATTCATGAGCCTCTAATCTGATTGGGTGAAAGCTTTGCGACTGGCGTGTGTGGCAAAGCCAGTCACTAGTGAGGATGTGTAACCTACAGCAGGGCCCAAATTTGACCGTTTACAGAGCATAACCAAATTTGACCAGATAAAGAGCATAATGAAGATCTAATTATAAAATTAAACTCTAATGCTACCCTGAGTGTGGAGGGTCTGAACTATAATTCGGCATGTGTAGCCATGCAGCACAAGTGTCGGGAGGATGCACAGGCACAGCAAAATGGCTGGCCGACGGTATGGGTCCACACTCTGCATAAGAAAAATGCAGCCACCAGTCCTGTGCTTTGCCTGTTTCGCTGTGATCATGCTCACCCAATGCATGCTCTGTGTGGCTGCATGTGGTATCTGGCTGTTTTTCTCCACAATCACAGTGGTAATAGATTTTAAAATGTTTGGGCATTTTACGGCATCACTGTGCATGATCCAGTGGTATCCTTGAGAATAAGCTTTTTGATGAAACTAAAATTATACTTTCCAAGGTTTTTGTTAATGAATCTGTAGTGAAATGAACAAAACAGAGTAATAAGTTTTGGGCTAATATCTTTCAAAATGTCCCTTAAACAAAATTTTTGAGACTTTAGGAGTTTGTGTAAGGATCCCAGTGTTTCCTTACATCGCTTGAGTGCGCAGGATCTCCTGGGCATGTTTACAGACATCTCCAGCAGGAAATGGGGCTGGATTGGATCAGTTAGGCTTGCCAATAATAGAGCAGCATCTGGGTATTAAGGCCGGATTTTCCTATTCATAGCAAACACAGGAGAGTGACACAGGCTCCTTACAGACAGAATCAATTTAAAGGCTGTGTCATGGCTCCCTCTGGGCCGTCATCTGCTACAGCTGCATGCACACCTGCTGCCAGTCTCCAGCGGGCTTTATAACTGGGCCTGCCTGAGGCTCGGCATGGAGCCGTCTGTCTTTCTCCTCCTGACACGCCTCACGTCTACAGCCAAATCCCTGGCCTCATCGTCTGGGATCCTGATCTCCTCCTCGCTTCAAGTAAGCCTAATATTACTCACCTTTGTCAGCCGTCTTCCCCTGTGCACACGGAATCAACTCCTCCTGGCGGCGGTTTAAAGCCTCCATCTCCACTGCAGGGCTACCGGCCCAATCCTCTGCACGGACCCAGAACGCTGTCTTCCTGGCCGCAGCCCTCAAGGCCAACCTGAGCGCCTCCAAGTCCGTCTGCAAAGGTTGCCAGGCTGAACGGCGTTCTGCTCTCCCCCAGGCACGTTTCCTGTACAGCTCTTCATCACCACACACACTGTACATACATGCACCCACACACCCACTATTGGCAATAAAAGGATAACTGTATTCACTCGAGTCTGAGCTTTTGTTCCCTGGGTCTGATAATATGTCAGTACGGCTCCGTCAGAGCGACCCAGCGAACAGCGTGCTAGCATGCCAGGTTAACAACTTAGAGGCTCGAGTGGATCAATTAGCTTACCAGCAACAGGTAATCCTTAGCCAGCTAATGCAGATCAGCAACCGGCTGGATCGTCTGGATGGGCAACGGACGTTTCCTCTGGCCTCCGGGAGCATGCCGGCTCCCGTTAGCTCTCCTCCTAGCCAGGCTAGACCGGTCCCCTTGGCCCGGCTAACACCAGTTCCCACACCTGTTCACTTCAGCAGCAAGCTCGGGGAGGCCCGTGGGTTCATTCTCCAGTGTGAGACGGTCTTCCAGCGGGTTCCGGGGGATTTTCCCACAGATCATAGCTGAATAGGCTACGTGGCTAACCTACTAGAGGGTAGAGCGCTAGCTTGGGCATATGCCGTAATGGCCAAACCTAGCTATACTAGCTTAACCTACCAGCAGTTCATCTCCAATTTTCACGAGGTATTTGACCATTCCGACCATGATAGCATGCTAACCACTCAGCTGTTAAATCTTCGACAGGGGGGCAGGTCCGTTGCGGACTATGCTGTCGATTTCCGGCTGGTGGCAGCGGAGGTCGGGTGGGAGGATGCCTCGCTCTGTAGTATATTCATTCGAAGCTTAAGCCCTAGCCTGCGGGATGAGCTAGATCGCTTAGATAAGCCAGAGAGACTCACAGAGCTAATCTCCCTAGCGATCAATTTGGATAATAGACTGAGGGAGCGGGCAGCCGAGCGAAGAACTTCTGGTTGCTCGGGCGGCAAGTTTTTCCGCTCCTCTCAGTCATCTCAATTGGCCCTGCCTTCATCTGAGGCTCTAGACAGGCAGGAAGCTATGGTAGTCGGGCGCTCCAAGATCTCTTTAGCTGAAAAGCAGTGCCGCAGGGAGCTAGGACTTTGTATGTACTGCGGTAGTGATGAGCATGAGGTTGAGAGTTTCCCCGTTTGGCCAAAAGAGGGGGTCCGTGCGTCGCAGTAGGGGGACTCACGGACTCGTCTTGGCCTAATCCCCTCACTAAATGCCTCTTGCCTATCAGGTTCATTTACAAGCAGACTGAATATGCCACACACGCACTGATTGACTCGGGGGCTGAGCAGAGCTTCAAATCGGGGGACCTGGCAACCCGACTGGGGCTTCCCTGCCACCCACTCCAGTCACCCCTTAAGCTCATTGCCTTATCTAAGACCCCCCTGGCAACAGTCTTCCAACAAACTGCCCCGGTGTCAGTCATCGTCTCCGGCAACCATCAGGAGGACCTACGCTTGTTGGTGCTGCCCTCTTCTACATCTCCGGTCATCTTGGGCTACCCCTGGCTCCGGCTCCACAATCCCTCATTTGATTGGCGGACTGGGAGTGTCACTTCGTGGAGTTCGTTCTGCCTCAGCGCTTGCTTGCAGTTCGCAGCATGCGCCCCATCAGTGTCTCTGGCCCCTCACGCCCCTCCTCCTCCTGACTTGTCCAAAGTGCAGTCTGAGTACCACGACCTGGGGGCAGTATTTAGTAAGTCACAGGTGCTGTCTCTCCCCTCCCACCGCCCTTATGACTGTGCCATCAATCTCCGGGCTGGTGCCCCGCTGCCGTTGAGTCGCCTCTACAGCCTGTCGGCTCCGGAGCGGGAGGCGATGGACACTTACATCAAGGAGTCGCTCAGCTCGGGCATCATTCGACTGTCTTCTTCGGCGGTGGGGACAGGATTCTTCTTCGTGGGTAAGAAGGATGGCTCCCTGCGGCCATGTATCGACTTCAGGGGTCTCAATGACATCACAGTAAAAGACAAATACACCCTTCCTCTTATGGACACGGCGTTCAACTCCCTCCAGGGGGCCTCCTGGTTCACCAAGCTCGATCTCCGCAATGCATACCACTTTGTGCGGATCAAGGAGGGAGACGAGTGGAAGACGGGATTCTGGACCCCAAGCGGCCACTTCGAGTACCTTGTGATGCCGTTTGGGTTGACCAACGCTCTGGCTGTCTTCCAGCGCCTCATCAATGACGTTCTCCGGGACTTTCTCGACTCCTTCGTCTTCGTCTACCTGGATGACATCCTCACCTTCTCGCAGTCACTGGATGAGCATCGGGTCCACGTGAGACGGGTCCTCCAATGGCTCCTGGAGAACAAATTGTTTGTTAAAGCCGAGAAGTGTGAGTTCCACGCCAACACAACCTCGTTTCTCGGTTTTATTATCTCCCATAACCAGATTCTCCCCGACCCTGAGAAGGTCAAAGCGGTGGTGGATTGCACGCCCCCCCCCCCCCGTCAAGGAAGCAACTCCAGCAGTTCCTGGGGTTTGCCAATTTTTACCGCCGTTTTGTGCCCAACTACAGCGTGATCGCTCTCCCCTTGGCCCCTCTCACGTCCCCCTAGGTGACCTTCCAGTGGACAGAGGAGGCTGCAGTGGCATTCAATACCCTCAAGGGGGAGTTCTCGTCCTCCCGTGTCCTTATGCAGGTGAATCCTTCCCTTCAGTGCCTGGTTGAGGTGGACGCGTCTGACTCTGGGGTGGGGGCAGTTCTCTCACAGCGCTCTTCTGTGGACGGGGTGGTCCGCCCCTGCGCATTCTTCTCACGTCGTCTGTCCCCGGCGGAGAGAAACTACAACATCGGAGACAGGGAGCTCCTGGCAGTGAAGCTTGCTCTGGAGGAGTGGCGTCACTGGTTGGAGGGGGCCGCCCAACCCTTCATAGTATGGACTGATCATAAAAATTTAGAATACCTGAGGACCGCCAAGCGGCTGAACTCCCGGCAGGCCCGTTGGTCTGTATTTTTTTGGGCGCTTCAACTTTACGATCACCTATCGCCCTGCGGTTAAGAAGGCCAAACCGGACGCCCTCTCTAGGCAGTTTGCTGCCAATGTGGCTGAGGGGCACGAACACACCATCCTCCCAGCGTCTTGTGTCATCGGCGCCCTCTCGTGGGGCATCAGGGAGAGAGTCTTGAAGGCGCAGGAGGCTGAGCCTGATCCAGGGGGAGGACCCGCGGAGTGCCTATTTGTTCCCACGTCAACTCGGGGTGAAGTGATCTATTGGGCCCACTCCTCCAAGTTTTCGTGCCATCCAGGGGTGACCCGCATTGTGGAGCTCCTACAGAGATCGTTCTGGTGGCCGGGGCTTCGGAAGGACGTCATCACCTATGTCCGCGCCTGTGCTCAGTGCGTCACCGGGAAGACATCCTCTTTTCCGCCGGCCGGTCTCCTTCACCCATTGCCGGTTCCCAGCCGACCTTGGTCCCACATAGCATTGGACTTTGTGACTGGGCTCCCGTCCTCCAACCTCTTCACTGCAGTCCTCACCATCGTGGACCAGTTTTCCAAGGCCGCCCACTTTGTTCCACTCCAGGGGCTTCCTACGGCACGGGAGACAGCGGACCTACTGGTACAGCACATCATACGCCTCCATGGGATCCCCACCGACATCGTTTCTGATCGTGGGCCCTAGTTTGTGTCCCAGGTTTGGAAGGCGTTCTGCAACGCATTAGGGTCAACGGTGAGCCTATCTTCCGGTTACCATCCGCAGAGCAATGGGCAGTGCGAGCGGGCCAATCAGAAGCTGGAGGCCGCCCTGCATTGTGTCATCGCCTCCAGTCCGTCGTCCTGGAGCAGCCACCTCTCCTGGATTGAGTATGCCCATAACTCGACTGTTTCCTCAGCAATTGGCATGTCTCCCTTCAGGGCCTCTTTGGGTTACGATCCCCCGCTTTTTCCTGAGGAGGAGAAGGAAGTGGCGGTGCCATATGTCCACGCCCACTTGAGGCGCTGTCGCCGGCTCTGGGCTGCCACCCGCAGAGCCCTCCTTCGCACGGTTGAGCGCAACACCAGGACGGCTAATTGCCGCAGGAGACCGGCTCCCCAGTACCAGGTGGGTCAGCAGGTATGGCTGTCTACTCAGCACATTAATTTGAAAGCTGAAAAACGGAAGCTGGCCCAGCGTTTCATTGGCCCCTTCCCTATTGTACGCATTGTTAACCCCATGGCTGTACGCCTGGCTCTCCCCCCCTCTCTCCGCATCTGCCCCACATTCCATGTCTCCCAGGTGAAGCCTGTCTGCTCCAGCCCTCTCTGTCCCCCTCCCAAGACTCCACCTCCACCAGTATTGATTGACGGCGACCTGGCTTGGAGAGTCAACGCCATCCTTGACGTCCGCCATTGGGGTCGCGGCCTGCAGTACCTGGTGGACTGGGAGGGGTATGGCCCCGAGTGGAGGTCCTGGGTATGTCCGTCATTCGTGCGTGACAAGCAGCTCATCAGGGACTTCCACCGGACGCACTCGGGTAGGCTGGGTCAGGTGCCAGGAGGCACCTCTCGGGGGGGGGGGGGGATTACTGTCATGGCTCCCTCTGATCCGTCCTCTGCTACAGCTGCATGCACACCTGCTGCCAATCTCCAGCGGGCTTTAAAACTGGGCCTGCCTGAGACTCGGCATGGAGCCGTCTGTCATTCGCCTTCTGACACGCCTCATGTCTACAGCCAAATCCCTGGCCTCATCGTCTGAGATCCTGATCTCCTCCTCGCTTCAAGTAAGCCTAATATTACTCACCTTTGTCAGTTGTCTTCCCCTGTGCACAAGTGGATTCCTCCGGCGGCGGAATCAACTCCTCCTGGTGGCGGTTTAAAGCCTCCATCTCCACTGCAGGGCTACCGGCCCAATCCTCTGCACGGACCCAGAACGCTGTCTTCCTGGCCGCAGCCTCAAGGCCAACCTGAGCATCTCCACGTCCATCTGCAAAGGTTGCAAGGCTGAACGGCATTCTGCTCTCCCCCGGGCACGTTTCCTGTACAGCTCTTCATCACCACACACACAACACACACTGTACATACACGCACCAACACACACACTGTTGGCAATAAAAGGATAACTGTATTCTCTCGAGTCTGAGCTTTTGTTCCCTGGGTCTGATAATCATGTCAGGCTGTGTGCGTGCATGTGTGTGTGTTCTAAGAGAAATGAGTGCTTTGATATTTTTTCTATAGTCACGTGACCAATAGATGTATTTCAGAAGGTTAAAACCTACAAAAATACAAATTTTCAATCAATGGAAACTTTAATCATTCTGTGAAAAAAAGCTAATTAAATACTAGTGTTATGGGAAAAATACAAAATGACTTTTTTCCTAACCAATTCCTTCTTGTTGAATAACAGAGGGTTTTTCTTCCAACACCTACTTTACATCCTCATATCATGTGTCATAAACGGGCCATCAGGGGCAGAAGGAAGACCCAAACGCTGAACTGTGAGTTGCTGATGTTTAATAACAAAAAAACCCCCCAAAATATAACGAGACAAAAAACACTTACAAGGAGGTTGAAGAGCCAATCGACTAAGATGTGGAACACACGTTGGGAATGGGGAGAACAGCTGCCGGCTCAGACATGGAACACACATCAGGAGAACAGAGTAGAAACTAGAAAAGCACTCGGAGAGCGCAGACCTCCGCCAAGCGCCGCAGTTCCCCCCATACAGTCTTCAGATTCCTTGATCATGAAAACATATGACAAGCAGTGGTTCAGTAGTTATTCACAAAAATGGCATTTTCCGTAATGGCGGCCACAGTTCCTCCCATACAGTGTTTGTGTGTCCGTTTTCAGATTCCTTGACCATGAAAAGATATGACTAGCAATTGGATTGACAATGATAGGATTGTAGCGCCCATATTCATAATGGTATGTAGCTCACATATTTGCATGCTTAGGTTTAAACACAGAAGGACTGTGGGCTTGCAATGTGGATTGACCTCACGCCTCAAATGGACAATGAGTCTGGGCCACCTGCATACTTGGAAGAAGGACAGAGGCTCAGGGACGAGGGCCTGAAGGAACTACGGATTAAACGAGAATGGAAGGATGTAACATGGATGTGTGA
This sequence comes from Pholidichthys leucotaenia, assembly GCA_020510985.1. Lineage (NCBI taxonomy): Eukaryota > Metazoa > Chordata > Actinopteri > Cichliformes > Pholidichthyidae > Pholidichthys > Pholidichthys leucotaenia. The sequence goes on from CM035838.1 coordinate 384,928,069, forward strand.
CTTTGCCTTTGATGTACGTTATGAATAGAAAGATTTGATGTAATGTGGATGTGTGATTTTTGGTGTGAGGGATGAATAGAGGGATTTGACTTGAGTGGGTGACTCTGTCTGTGGGGGTGCATGGTATATATATGTGTGGGTTTATTGCAGCACTCTCTCTTTGTTCTGCCTGAGAGAGAGAGAAGGTTGGAGGTGTAAGATGCAATAAACTGGAACTAAAAAGCAACCAGTCTCATCATTTCAACATATTAGGCGCTGATTTTTTGTGCTCACATGGCTTGTTGGTAGATCTGAGGACTAAACGCCTGGTTAATGCACTCTCTTTTTATTCTATTCCTTGTGCAGCTCGGGTGTCCCCGCCACCAGTACAGACTAACGTCGTCACAGCAGGCGGTAAGTTTCACACTCTCCTCACCCAGTTCCCAGCACTCACAGTTCCCACTTTTTCAGCTAAGGTTGCGAAACACGGGGTGGAACACTTCATCACCACAGTTGGCGCGCCTGTTTTTGCAAAGGCTCGGCGCTTGGATGCAGCTAAGCTCTCCATTGCGCGTGAGGAGTTTGCCAACCTGGAAAAGTTGGGCATAATTCGCCGCTCGAAGAGCCCCTGGTCTTCCCCGCTCCATATGGTCCCTAAGGCTGATGGCTCGTGGAGACCGCAAGCTGAACAATGCCATGGCACACGACCGCTACCCAATTCCGCACATCCAGGATTTCTCGGTGCACTTAGCGAAGGCGCGCATTTTTTCTAAAATAGACCTGGTTCGCGGCTATCACCAAGTCCTGGTCCGTGCAGAGGACATCCCCAAAACAGCGGTAATAACCCTGTTTGGACTTTTCGAATTCTTACGCATGCCTTTTGGCCTTAAAGGCGTCGCGCAAACCTTCCAACGAATGATGGATGCCGTGTTGTGCGATCTCCCTTTTGTTTTTGTCTACCTGGACGATATTTTAGTCGCCAGTGCCTCTGAGGAGGAACATGAAAAGCACCTCACGACCGTTTTTCAGAGGTTGGCGGAACACGGGTTGATAATCAACCCAGCCAAGTGCCATTTCGGCGTGGCGCAAATCGATTTTTTAGGACACCGCGTCTCCCCAGAGGGGGCAGTTCCTCTACCGGCCAAGGTACGCGCAGTGGCAGAGTTCCCTCGGCCACAAACGGTTAAAGCGTTGCAAGAATTTTTAGGAATGGTAAATTTTTATAACCGTTTCATGCCCCACGCAGCGCAGCTCATGCAGCCGTTATACGCCGCGCTTAAAAAGCAGAAGCCCTCCAATGTGATCGAGTGGTCCCCGGAGTGGGAACGCGCGTTCACGGAGGTTAAAACAGCACTGGCGGACGCGGCACTGCTGGCACACCCAGACCCATCAGCCCGCATAGCGCTAACCACCGACGCGTCAGACGTGGCCATCGGGGCCGTGGTGGAGCAGCAGGTCGCCGGGGTCTGGCAGCCGCTCGCTTTTTTCAGCAGATCCTTGCTCGATGCTGAGCAGAAATACAGTGCGTTTGACAGGGAGCTGTTGGCGCTCCACCTGGCCATTCGCCATTTCCAGTTCTGGCTGGAAGGACGGCATTAAACCGCGTTTGTCGACCATAAACCGCTTACTTTTGCAATGTCCAAAATTTCGGAACCGTGGTCCAGACGGCAGCAGAGGCAGCTGGCCGCAATTTCGGAATTTACCACTGACATTCAGCACGTAGCCGGCAAGCTTAATGTTGTAGCAGATTGTCTCTCCCGCGCGGTTACAGCACCTGTCCGCGCGGATGCAGATTGCATGGCCGCGGCCGCGGAGCCAGTTAGCGGCGCGGACGCGCGCGCGGCCCCGGCGCACGTGGGGATAGATTACGCAGCCATGGCGTCGGAACAGAGCGGAGATGCAGACGTGCGCGCGCTCCAGTCTGGACCAACGGGGTTAAGGCTGGAGAGTAGGATTCTACAAGCCGGTTTGCCCCCCCCCATCTGCGACGTATCCACCGGGCGGCTGCGCCCGGTGGTACCGGCTGCTTGGCGCCGCCGAGTTTTTGACATGGTTCACTCCCTGGCGCACCCAGGGGTACGCGCTTCGGTAAAAATGGTAGCAGAGAAGTTTGTTTGGCCGAGCCTGTGCAAGCACGTGAAAGAGTGGGCAGCAGCCTGTATGGCTTGCCAGCAGGCCAAAATCCACAGGCACACGAGAGCCCCCTTGGAACCTTTTCACATCCCGGCTAAGAGGATCGATCATGTGCATGTGGACCTCGTGGGCCCGCTACCGCCGTCACAAGGGTTCACACACCTCTTGACAATGGTGGACCGAACCACACGTTGGCCAGAAGTGGTCCCGCTAACAACGACCACAGCGGCAGAGGTGGCTCGCGCTTTTTTAACGGCCTGGGTAGCTCGTTTCGGGGTCCCGTCGGACATTACGTCCGATAGGGGACCTCAATTTGTGTCGGAACTGTGGTCAGCGATGGCCAGCAGCTTAGGAGCGACAATCCACTACACTACCGCGTATCATCCCCAGGCTAACGGGTTATGCGAGCGTTTTCACAGGTCTTTGAAGGCAGCCCTGAGAGCGTCGCTCACGGATGCAGATTGGGTAAACAGGCTACCTTGGGTTTTATTGGGGTTGCGTTCAGCACCTAAAGAGGATTTAAACGCCTCACCCGCAGAATTAGTTTTTGCTCAACCTCTCAGGCTGCCCGGTGAGTTCCTACCGAGCCATGCGGCGCCAGGGCGTCCCCCAGCACGGGGACCTCTGAGTGGCGTGGGGGCAGAGACGCTCCCCGGCCCCGCGCATCACACTTTTCCGCGTGTTTTTGTTCCCAAAGCTCTACAAAACCCGGAATTTGTTTTTGTTAGGCACGATGCTCAGCGACACAGTCTCCACCCACCATATGACGGTCCATTTCGAGTGCTGGAAACCGGGGACAAATATTTTGTGCTTGATTTGGGAGGCAGGAAAGAAACAATCAGTATTGATAGATTAAAGCCTGCCTTTGTGTTGCATGACGAGTCTGTACGACTGGTGCAGGCACCTCGACGTGGCAGGCTCCCCAGGGAGCGGCCCCAGGCGCCCCCGCAAGGATCAAATAACCTTTCTCCCCCTCACTCCACAGATTCGCCGCAGGACGGTGCCACACGGATTGTGAAGCCTGCTTACAGCAGGTTCGGGAGGAGGTTGAAACCTAGGCTACGTGTGGGGTGATGTGTGATCTGATCAGTCTGTGCTGTAGTTTCTGCAGGTGGGGGGTGACATACGCTGTATTACCCATTGAGATAATGTGGTTGTCTTGTCCATTCTTGGGCGTTTGGGGGGGGTGATGTAGCGCCCATATTCATAACGGTATGTAGCTCACATATTTGCATGCTTAGGTTTAAACACAGAAGGACTGTGGGCTTGCAATGTGGATTGACCTCACGCCTCAAATGGACAATGAGTCTGGGCCACCTGCGTACTTGGAAGAAGGACAGAGGCTCAGGGATGAGGGCCTGAAGGAACTACGGATTAAACGAGAATGGAAGGATGTAACATGGATGTGTGACTTTGCCTTTGATGTACGTTATGAATAGAAAGATTTGATGTAACGTGGATGTGTGATTTTTGGTGTGAGGGATGAATAGAGGGATTTGACTTGAGTGGGTGACTCTGTCTGTGGGGGTGCATGGTATATATATGTGTGGGTTTATTGCAGCACTCTCTCTTTGTTCTGCCTGAGAGAGAGAGAAGGTTGGAGATGTAAGATGCAATAAACTGGAACTAAAAAGCAACCAGTCTCATCATTTCGTGATCTCCACAGGATTAATGGTTCAGTAGTTATTCACGAAAATGGCATTTTCCGTAATGGCGGCCACAGTTCCCCCCCCCCATAGAGTGTTTGTGTGTACGTTTTCAGATTCCTTGACCATGAAAACATATGACAAGCAACTGGATTGACAATGATAGGATTAGTGGTTCAGTAGTTATTGACGGAAATGGCATTTTCCGTAATGGCGGTTTAGCGCCACAGTTCCCCCCATACAGTGTTTGTGTGTACGTTTTCAGATTCCTTGACCATGAAAACATATGACAAGCAATTGGATTCACAATGATAGGATGAGTGGTTCAGTAGTTATTCTTGAAAATGGCCTTTTCCGTAATGGCGGCCACAGTTCCCCCCATACAGTGTTTGTGTGTACGTTTTCAGATTCCTTGCCCATGAAAATATATGACTAGCAATTGGATTGACAATGATAGGATTAGTGGTTCAGTAGTTATTGACGAAAATGGCATTTTCCGTAATGGCGGTTTAGCACCACAGTTCCCCCCCCATACAGTGTTTGTGTGTACGCTTTCAGATTCCTTGACCATGAAAACATATGACTAGCAATTGGATTCACAACAATTGGATTGACAATGATAGGATTAGTGGTTTAGTAGTTATTCACGAAAATGGCATTTTGCGTAATGGCGGTTTTCTTGTGGATGGTGATCCGGATCACCACCAAAATGTAATCATCTGTAGGATACCCCATTTCTGACAATCTGTGAAAATTTCACGAAAATCCATCCATAACTTTTTGAGTTATCTTGCTAACAGACAAACAAACAAACAGACAAACCAACGCCGATGATCACATAACCTCCCCCTTTGGCGGAGGTAACTACTAAAGAGTGCTCCAAGTAAATGTATGCATGGTATGTCAAGGTATCTCTCTCTCAGCTCTTTGAATTTGTTATACAACATTTGTTGGCATTTCTCCAGCAAAATTTCCAGTTGTTATAAACTTTCCCTCTGTCTGTGCCAGCTAGTCTTGCTCGTGGTGCAGTAAGTTGCGGTATTTCCCTCACATGCTCATACTAATCCTCGCCAGCTTGCAATGTTCTTCAGACAAAAGAAAACCAAATTCAGTCATTTTCAAATCATTCTGAAATCTTGAAATTTCAATTCTATGAGAGATTTAAAACTTTAACAGTTTAAAACTTTTTTTTTATGCATGCAGTTGTAAATTTTTCTTTTTCACAAGAACACAGAAAGATACTTGGACAGTGGTTTGGTTTTACTGATGACAGCTGATTCACTGAGAATTTACAGGTCAGTCAGTCTTCAGCTGGATAAAACAGTCAGAAACAACAACAACAAAAAACAGATTACCTAAAAAACAAAATTACTCAAGAGTAGTCATAAAAAAGTAAACTGAAAAATCATATGAAGTATATATAACCTTTATTTTTGTTGGTTTTTAAACCCTTTTACTCATACATTTAGACATTTTTCTTGTAAATTTGAAGAAAATTTAAAAGTAAACTTTCAACTTTTTTGGCATACAAATTGCAATTCCTTGTACATTTCAGGTTTTATTCTGATAAATTTGTGTTTTTTTCTTCTAAATTTAAAGCATTTTTATGATAAAGCTATGACTTTTTTTACAACCATTTTGTGACACATTTGAAACCTTTTTAATATGTAAAATTGTATATAAATTTTTCCTATAAATTTGCTGCTTTGCTGTTGTCAGTCTGTGAGGGGGTTTTTTTATCCCCCGCCGGACGAAGCTTCGTCCGGCTGGGGGATTATTTTATGGGTCTGTCCATCCATCCGTCTGTCCCCCTTTTGTGAAATCAACTCCTCCTACAGTTTTATTCCAATTGTTTTGAAACTTGGTGTCATGTTTTGATGTACTCTGATGATGCGCATATTGCAATTTCACTCTCATCGGATGACCCTGAGGTCAAAGGCCACAGGCCAGGTTTTTCTCTAAATCTTCTAAACACAATAACTACTGAAAGAAATGATGTAGGCTTTTCAAATCGATACAGAAGTTGCATCTAATACACATCTTGGACGAATTACATGCTGACCTAACTATGGGTTTAGGGTCAAGGGGTCAAAGTTCAAAGTTAACATTGCAGTTGCACTATGGTAAATGGTACATTTACTATTACTATAAAACGAGTAAAGCTAGGGTCACCAAACCTGGTATACAGGTTCACTCTAAGACCATGACCTCTGACTACAGGTTTGGGGTCAAAAGGTCAAAGGTCAATGTTTACACTCCCTATGTTCTCTTACTATAGAACGTGTAAAGCTCTCTAGGGTCAACAAACTTGCTACACAGGCTCACCTCGGGATCCTGCCCTACAACTATGGGTTGCATACTTTGTTGTACATTTGTAGATGATGGGTTTATCATATTTTTTTTTAGATTCCTTTATTAGTCCCACAATGGGGAAATTACAGGGCATCCACATGAGTGGATGAGGCAGCCACTGGTGCAGCGCCCGACCCTTTCACACACGGGGTCACTTTAGAGTCTCCATTTAACCTAACTTGCATGTTTTTGGCATGTGGGAGGAAACTGGAGAAATCCCAGAGTAAACCCACACAGACAAAGGGAGAACATGCAAACTCCACACAGATCACTGTTGGTCAGGGGCTGGGATCGAACCCAGGATCCCCTGGCCAAGGGTGAGTTGCTGTGCTGCCGCAGTGCTAACCACTCCGCCACCGCGCTGCCCTTTTTTCTTTCAGATGTTTTTTTTTTTTTTTAGATTTTAATAATAATAATTTGGTTTAATAATAATAATTTGGTACTGCCACAGTAATTATATTGAAAAGTTGAAAACTGCTCTCTCTCAGTTAACCCTTTGACGTTCTGCTTTCATAAGACATCAGCGTCACCTGCTGTCCCTGGCGCAGTTCTGTGCCTGTCACGTGATATGTCCCAAAAACACAGAAAACCCAGTTGTAACAAGGATTTCACATCACAAAATGTCAGACACATATAGCTTACTGCTCTTCACTGGAGGACTGGAGGACTTCACCCAGCGAACTGTCACAAACATCATTTCCAGTAACGCGAAGAAGAGAATGTAAACAAAGGCTCCATCCCAACATATATTTCCACACAGAGGAAACGTTTGCTCCAAATTTTGCCAACCATGATTCTAAAAAGAAATTATTTAGCTTCTGAAGGGAAATATTTACATTTTGTGCCAGCAGAAGATGGTCTGGAGCGTGTACACTTTCGTCTGCCATCGACAGAGCAGCACGTGATGACAGAGAACAATAGCGCCGGTTCGGCAGTGTAATGTAACCAAAATTGAGGTGGAATAATTCATAACATACATGTCACAGTTTCTGGATGTGGGAGAGAAAGCAAAAATAACTAGCAGAAGACGAAATAAGGACCGTGGATGACAAAAATGGACGAATGAAGACACGACGAGCGATAGGCCTGACTGTTTTTTAATGGTTTGTGTTCATTCTACTGATTTTCTGGTTCATATAGTTTGAAGATAAGATGACAAAACACCAAAAACAAACAAACAAAAAAAACCCATCTAGTAGCTCGAGTAGGTTCATTTTGTCTTCTTTTAATTATTTGCCTTTTGTTCGTATTAAAGACAAAGATAGAAAGAAGATGTTTTTTATCTTCTTTTCTTTACATGTTTCAACTGTTCACTGCAGTCTTCATTCATGAAGAAAATGGCAATCAGCTGTGAGTCATGAGGAGAGGAGACAGGGTTGACATTTTGACAGGGGCACCACCCACAACCAGGGAAAAAACCCTGAAGTGCCCCTGAACACTGCAACCCCCAAGAGAGAAAGAAAGAGAAGACACTGGCAAAAATAAAGTGGAAGCAAATAAGGACAAATAAACCCAAATATGTCAATAACAAAACTACCCTGAACATAAACAGGAAAATAAATCATACAAAGAAACAATACAGAATATGTGAAAACAAACTAGAGATAACATAACAGGCATAGAATTCCACAATACAACATTATACAAATGAGGAAAAACAAAAGGCAAAGAGAGAGCACGGTGAACTCTCCCCGTGCTAGATTGTGACATAAATAGTGTTGGACAAGAGCGGAGAACAACTTTTCATGTAGTCACTGCAATTGGGGAAAAAAGACAAGACGTTACACAAAAATGGTATGTACACCCACCACCACTGCCTTCATATATGTATGTAATTATTGGGATTAGGACAAGTTATACAAATGTTCTGTGTCTGCTAACTTCCTCATTATTCTTTTGAATTCAGACTGCTGTTTATCCCACTTGCTTTGGAAGTGCAGGAAATATGAAAGACACAGCTGTCTTCTACAAAAAATAATATGTTTAAATAATATTAGCATACTGAGAGAAAGTGTGAATTGTTGTGGATTTAAAATGTTTGTAAAAACACCCAGGAAGTTGTCTTTTTATAAAGATCCTTTCATCTATCCATGAAAACCTTTAAAATGGATGAAAAAAATCTTCCTGTCCAACAAAAGCATTAAAAAAAATAAAACTGGATCATTGTCCAGATCAGCAGAAAAAATAAACCTTCACACAGAACAGAACCAGCAAAACCAAGGAGCTCATAGTGGACTACAGGAAGGAGAGAGAAGAGACACATGACCCCATCCATATCAATGGCATAGCTGTTGAACGTGTCCCCAGCTTCAAATTCCTGGGGACCCACATCTCGGAGGACCTGTCCTGGTCAGTTAACACCACCAGCCTGATCAAGAAGGCCCATCAGTGCCTCTTCTTCTTGAGGACATTGAAGAAGAACCATCTGTCAGCTGACATCCTGGGCAACTTCTACCGCTGCGTGATAGAGAGCACCCTGACCAACTGTATCACACTCTGGTATGGGAGCTGCTCTGTAGCTGACCGCAAGGCGCTGCAGCGGGTGGTGAAAACCGCCCAACGCATCACAGGGACTCCACTTCCAGCTATAGAGGACGTCTACAGGAAAAGATGTCTGTGCCGGGCACACAGCATTCTTAGGGACTCCAACCATCCCGCTCATGGACTGTTCCAGCTTCTCCCCTCCAGAAGATGTTTCAGAAGCCTTCGGACTAGAACCAGCAGGTTTAGGAACAGTTTCTTTCCAACAGCTGTCACGTTATTGAACTTAGTTCCCCGCTGACTCTCTTACAATCATCTTTTACCATCCTCACCTGTACATAACTGCATAACTACATAACTACATCTAACTTATTGCACATTATTTGCACATAACAGTACTTTTAACTTTCTGCACTGCTGCATATATTTGCATATATTTGCTTAAATTGCACATACTGTTAATTACCGTATATACTGCACTGCTGTCCTTTGCACTTCTGATTGGATGCTAAACTGTGTTTCGTTACCTTGTATTCATACATGTGTAATGACAATAAAGTTGAATCTAATCTAATCTAAAAATTTAAGCAATATCCATATGAACATTGCAAATTTAAACAAAAAAGGAACAAATTTTTGAGGAAAAAAAATTGGTACATTTGAAAAAGTTGTTAATTTACAAGGGGAAAAAAGCTAATTTGAGAAAAAAAATGCAATTTTATAAGAAAAGTTTGAACTCACAACAAAAATGGTAAATGGTGGTCACTTATATAGCACTTTTTTCATCTCTAGATGACCAAAGCACACTGTACATTGCTCATTTGCACACTGTACATAGGCTTATGCCATCTCAGGTTCATGTCATCTCTGATATTAATATACCATTGTCTATTATAGTCATCCAGTGAATTTTCAATTTTCATTCTTCTTATTGAAAGAAGGGTAACAGTCGCCCCTGTTATGGCCTGAGCGCTGATTCTGTCCACGCTCGGGTTGTCCAGTATTTTCCCCGTTCTTATCTGTTATGGCCGTCCAGGGCTCTTATTTTGACAGCGTCATGACGGGACTTCCGGCTGTCAAAGCTGAGTTGCGTGGTGACAGCGGATTGTCATTCCACTGATTATTTCCTCATTATTGATTGTGCGCTATTTAAGGGAGCAGCTGAGGTTACTCCTGGCTGCGACCTCACACAGCGTTGGTTCCGTACAACGTTCGGCTGGAGTCCCTAACCCCGGCTCCAGTCACCCTCACGTTCCTTCCTGTTCTCAGTAAGTTTACTCCTTAGCCTGTGCATTATTACTGTGCCTTGGCTGTAATTCTTGTATGTGTTTTTGCCCCATGTGGCTCATTATTTTGTCATCCTTTACCCTTGTTAATAAATATGCAAACTCATCGGCTGCCTATGGTGTCTTATTGATGGTCCGCGAGGGCCATCCCATGACACCCCCTCCACAAAACATGGTAGATGTATGTCGGTTACATGATGTGATTGTGTGCAAATGTGTGGACTACCATAGTGTGGTCCTGGAGGAGAGGCAGTGTGTTTTTATTAACTCTGTTTTTAATTTTTTCTCTCTCTTTTACTGATATTAACTTTTTACTTAATGTTACCTCAGTAAATACAAAAGCCCCAAACAGGCACACAGGTGAATCAGACCCCGGGCAGGGCTGTTCACCAGGTTAGGCTAACCTGTTTTAGCTAGCTAGCTAGCCACTTCTTGCCTGGAAAGCCATGGCTCCATCCCCAACGTATGTCAGCTGTGTGTCCCTCTTTAAGAAGGTTTCTGAGTTGGAATTGAGACTCTCCAACCTCTATAAGATTCGGGAGGCTGAAAACCACCTAGATACTATTATTTTTGGGCTGACATCGGCCCTGGCGACCGACTCGCAGCTAGCAGAGACGGCTACTTACTTGGGTGAAATTAGCACATCGCCATCACCTCCACCCCTGCTCCGGTCACCTCAGCTGTCCAGGACCCCAGCAATAAACACTGGCTTCAGCTCGGAGCTAAACCCAAAGCCCTGGGTGGTTCTTCACAGCCTCAATACGTGTCCTGGACCTTGGTTGGGCCAACTAGCAAACATCTAGCAACTAGCAAACGTCAGGGATTGACCTGACACGGCCGTGCCTCCTCCCTTCCCCTTTTGCTGGAAAATAGATTTGATATCCTTTCCCTTGAAGATTTCCCCCACTTGGATGTCGATCATCCTCCCATGGCCGCTCTATACACCAGCTCCAAAAAGAAGAGAGTGCATCACCCCGCCATCACTGCAACAACAAAGGCAAAATTATCCACCATTTCAGAAGTGGTCAGCATAACCGTTTAGTTATGCTGCTAATAGGTTTAGACAGCCGGGGGACCTCCAATAATGCACTGGGCCTCACTCCTTTCTTCACTCTCAATGAAATTTTTTTTTTTTTCGCTGGTCATTAACATCTGTTTGTTCTCTCCCATAGACTGAGTCCCCATCGTGCTGTTTGCTCTCTACATGTCTGTTCTTTTCGTCTTCTCTGTCCCCTCACTCCCCAGCCAGTCGCAGCAGATGACTGCCCCTCCCTGAGCCTGGTTCTGCTGGAGGTTTCTTCCTGTTAAATGGGAGTTTTTCCTCTCCACCGTCGCCAAGTACTTGCTCACAGGGGATCGCCTGATTGCTGGGGTCTTTCTGCAACTGTGGGGGTTCCCCCTACAGTTGAAAGTGCTATGAGATGACTGTTGTTGTGAAATGGCGCTATATAAATAAAGTTGAATTGAATTGAATTGAATAGAAGCCACCGACAAAGCCCCCCCAGATGACGCTGGTAATTGGTGATTCAATAATGACGAACGTCAGAAGCAGGTACTGTGTCACTAAATTTTTTTCCTGGGGCTAAAGTGTCAGACATTGAAGCTCTTACCCCTGACCTATTAAATGAATACCCCCATGCTAAAACTGTCATTGTGCATGTTGGATGCAACAACATCCCAGATGAAGCGTTGGAGATCTTAAAGAGTGACTTCAGGAGCCTTCTGTTCACTCTTATGAACTGTGGCAGATGTGTGTTTACTTCTGGGCCATTGGCTCCTTTAAGAAGAAGTTGCAATCATTTTAGCAGAACTCCCAGCCTTAATACCTGGTTGAGTTCTGCATGTCCTACTTTTAACATTGGTTTTGTAGACAATTTCAACCTGTTTTGGAACTGCCCATCATTTATGAAGCCAGATGGCATCCATCCAAATAGACTTGATGCAAGTGTTTTAAGGGGCAATCTGTTCTATTCCGTTCAGCGTTTTTTAGTACAGTGACTGAAATCTGGTGCGTTAACTCACCCCAAAGTTCCTGGGTCTGTCAACCAGCCCTTCTTTGCTTCCACTTCTCATATTAATCCTATTAATCCAAATAATTCTCACTGTTTAGATCAGTCTTCAGTTCATAACCCCATAGAGATTGTGTCTGTCTCCCGTTACCCAAAACATTATAACCCAAGACAAATACAACATAACCTGATATACACGCCTTTCTGCAGCTCGTCCTAATCTGCCACCCCTCAACTTAGACCCTGTCTTCCCCATCAGAGAATATTTATCTACTCCCCCCAAAGTTAATAAAAATATTGTAGAGAATGTGGAAGGACGAGGCTGAGTTTATTTCTCATGTCAGGTTTATTCACATTCTCCAACATCATCCAAAAAACAGAAAGAGGACGAATCCCCCAACATCTGTCCCTTTTGTACCCAGGACCTCAAAACACACAGTCACATGGTACTTAATCCCCAGTAACAATGTAACTTCTTCCCGATCTTAATACCCCCCACCTTCAGTCTCTGGCCGCTGGGCGAGATCCCCCAAGGTTGTCTCTTTGCATGCCAAAGACTAAACTTTCACATCCTCATGTTATCTCCAGTCCTTTGTTCCGACTCAGATGTGAAGCCTAAGGTGGTATACGTATGAATCATACAGTGATATACATATGTGCATATATGTGTGCCACAATATAATGTATAAGCATCCCAAAGTGATTAAACAAAAAGTTGGTAAAACTCAAATTAAACATCAAGTCTCTAAATTTAATGATTTGGCCTCTCTTCCTCCTCATAATTTAAAAATTAAATGTGGTTTGTTAAACATTAGGTCTCTAACTCCCAAGTCTCTGCTAGCCCATGATCTGTTAATTGATCATCAGATTGATTTAGTATCCCTTACAGAGACTTGGTTAGGGCTAGAGGATTATGTTGGTTTAAATGAATCAACTCCCTCTGGTTATCTAAACTATCAAAATCCCAGAAGTTGTGGTCATGGAGGAGGAGTAGCGGCAATGTACCATTCTAAATTACTAGTTAATGTAAAGCAAAAAACATGTTTTAATTCCTTTGAGGGCCTGGTCCTCAGTATTGGGCATGTTAGCAATCTTAGCTTAAACCCAATTTTCTTTGCCATAGTTTACCATCCTCCCTAAGCCTATTCAGAGTTTTTATCTGAATTTGCCGAATTCTTTGCTGATTTAGTGCTGAAATCAGATAGAATAATTATAGTAGGGGATTATAATATACATGTAGATGTAGATAGTGACTGTCTTAATAAGGCATTTAATTCAATATTAGACTTGATGGGGTTTTCCCAGAAAGTAGAAATTTCTACCCATTATCTCCACCACACATTGGACCTTGTTCTGACATATGGCATAGAAATAGAAAATCTGGTAGTGTCTCCTCATAACCCTGTACTGTCAGACCATTGTCTGTTAACCTTTGATTTCACTATTCCTGACTATTTGATTCCTAAAGAAAAATATTACTACAGCAGATGTCTTTCAGATGATGTTGTTACCAAATTTATGCAGATTGTCTCCTCTATGCCATGTGTCAACACAATGGAAATAAGCAATGGAGAACTTGCTCCTTCTGTAATTGATAGCATGGTAGATAGTGTTACAGCTTCTCTGCATCAGACCCTAGACTTGGTGGCCCCTTTAAAAAAGAAAAAGTCCAATCAGAGATTTCTAACCCCTTGGTTTAACACAGAAACTCGTAGCTTAAAACAGAAGACTCATCAATTAGAAAGAAAATGGCGTTCCACTAATATAGAAGAAAACTATTCAGCTTGGAGAAATCATCTTTTAATTTATAAAAAAATTCTTAGAAAAGCTAGAACAAATTATTACTCTGCATTAATAGAAGAAAGCAAGAATAATCCCAGGTTTCTTTTCAGCACTGTAACCAGGCTGACAAAGAGTCACATACCTGTCAAGTGATACGGTTTTGCCGTATTTTAATATGGGGAAAATGCAATTTTAGCAAATACGGGCGTACGTATTGCCATTTCTGTACGCCAAAAAGAAAAATATACAGCGAAAAAAAAAATTATTGAGAGAACTGACATGGTTAGGGACCCAGGAGACAGACACTGACACGAGCAGATAGTGACAATAATCTTTATTTTATAGTGAGTGAGTGTAATGCGAGTGTGAGTGCGAGGATATCGTTCTGGTCACTGGAGCTGAGCGACCTGGACGGAGACCCGGCAACCCTGGAACAGATAAGCAGAGAACAATTACTAATGCTCCACACTAGCGAAGAGCTGCAGGTAATAAGGCTTACTTGAGTGCAGCACAGGCTTCGCCTTGCTGAGTTCCAGCGGCCGTGCAGTGTGGAGGTGAAGGTGTTCGTGAACGTGCTGGGGTTTCCACCCGTGGCTGTGACAATGGCAATCCTGGCGATGACGCCGGCTGTGACTCCACAGACCGGGATGACGATGATGCAGACAAAGACGAGGTTAGTGACTCCACAGAAAGTGGCAACGATGATACAGCTGATGCTGATGACAGTGATTCCACCGATAACGTAGGCCAATACTCCTGTAACTGATACAACAACAGTTCTGGCAACTGAGGAGCAAGACGTACCGGTAGACGTGGTGGTAGCGAGCCGCTACGAGTGCGTGATGGTGTTACCCTGTCAGCTGGGGACACAGGTCCGCCGCCAAGGAGGTCCACCTGTGCACAGGGGTATAGGTTTGGAGTTGAATAACAAATTGTACGCTTACTTGCTTGTCGCTGGGAAGAGTTCCTGGATGAAGCAAGTGAGGTTCTTGACGAGACAAACGAGGTTCCAGACGAGACAGACAAAGTTCCAGACGAGACAGACAAGGTTCCAGACGAGACAAGAGAGATTCTTGACGAGACCAGAGAGCGGAGTACAGGCTCATTCTCCGTTGAGGAAGACAGACGACTCCGTGCCGGGCTGTCAGCGACACTGGCTTTTAACAGCCGTTGATTCACACCTGTTGGTCTGTGCGCAGCTGGAGCTAATGACGCCAATGACGGCCCAGAGGCCGCCATGACAGTCCTCCCCCCTCTAGCAGTGCCTCCAGGCACCTGCCCAATCCTACCTGGATTCGCCCGATGAAACTCGCAAATCAGCTGTTTATCCAGGATCAACGCTGGGCGAATCCAAGAGCGATCCTCCGGTCCAAAGCCCTCCCAGTCCACCAAATATTGAAGACCACGGCCCCGCCTGCAGACATCCAGGATAGCAGTCACCCCCCAGGCCGGACGGCCATCGATCATTCTCGGGGGCGCGGGAGCCGCTGGAGCAGGACACAGGGGGTCCGAGACGTATGGTTTGACCTGGGAGACATGAAAGGTGGGGCAGATATGCATCGAAGCGGGGAGAGACAAGTGCACAGACACAGGGTTAATAATACGATTAATGGTGTAAGGGCCAATGAAGCGCTTAGTGAGCTTCCGTTTTTTGGCCGGTACACCAATATTCCGGGTTGACAACCAGATCTTCTGACCCACCTTATAGTCCGGGGCGGGTCTCCTATGCCGGTTGGCCACCTGGATATTGCGTTTGGTAGTCTTCAGCAAGGCTTGGCGGGCGAGGAGCCAAACTCGCCGGCAGCGCTTGATGTGTGCCTGGACTGAAGGAACCGCTACCTCCTTTTCCTCCTCCGGGAACAGCGGAGGGTCAAATCCAAAAGATGCCTTAAATGGAGAGACACCCGTAGCCGTGGAGATCGTGGCGTTGTGAGCATACTCAATCCATGGAAGGAACTTGCTCCAGGAGGATGAGCAGGAGGAGATGCCACAGCGTGGGGCGGCCTCAAGCTCCTGATTAGCCCGCTCACACTGGCCATTGCTCTGAGGGTGATAACCAGAGGAGAGACTGGCTGTGGCTCCCAGTGCCGCGCAGAAGGCCTTCCAAACCTGGGATACAAACTGAGGTCCCCGATCTGACACAATGTCAGCAGGGATGCCATGAAGGCGGACCACATGTTGCACAAGAAGATCCGCAGTTTCCAGAGCCGAAGGCAAACCCCGAAGTGGCACAAAATGGGCTGCCTTCGAAAACCAATCCACGATGGTCAAAACCGTGGTGTAGTCATCTGAAATGGGCAAACCAGTCACAAAGTCCATAGCTACGTGAGACCAGGGGCGTGAAGGAACCGGCAAAGGGTGTAGCAAACCCGCCGGGGGAGATGACGTCGTCTTCCCGGTGGCGCACTGAGCGCAGGCCCGGATGTAATTAACAACGTCCTTCCGTAACCCTGGCCACCAGAAGGTCCTTTGGAGGAGATTCACGGTCCGACCCACTCCAGGATGACAAGCCAACTTGGAAGCGTGACCCCACTCAATCACCTTGCCCCGGATAGCGCGTGGAACAAACAAGCGGCCCAGGCCCCCCCCCCCCCCCCCCCCCGGGATCCGGCTCGGTCTTCTGAGCCTGGCGAACCGTCTTGCAGATTCCCCAGGACAGGGCGCCCACGACGCAGGAAGGCGGCAGGATAGGGGTCTCCTGGTCCTCAGAGGATGGTGTGTCAAATTGCTGTGAGAGGGCATCCGGCTTACCGTTCTTACTTCCAGGCCGGTACGTGATGGAGAAGTTAAAACGGCCAAAGAAGAGGGACCAGCGGGCCTGGCGTGCATTCAGGCGCTTCGCCGTCCTGAGGTACTCCAGGTTGCGATGATCAGTCCAAACCACAAACGGCTGAGCAGCCCCCTCCAGCCAATGTCTCCATTCCTCCAAGGCAAGTTTTACTGCCAGTAACTCCCTGTCTCCGATGCTGTAATTCCTCTCTGCAGGAGTAAGACGGTGAGAGAAATAAGCACTCAGAACTCAGAACTCAGAACTCAGAAAAAGATTTATTGCCAAGTACATTAACAGATACTGATAACAGATCACTGATAACAGATCACTGATAACATACGAGGGATTTGACTTGACACAGAAAATGAACCTGCATTTCCGGTGACACGGCTGCATCTGAAACGCGCCTGCCAACAGAAGGGTACAGGTAGCATAGGAAATAATACAATAGGAAGGAGCAAAAAAAATCATTGATTTCAGAATAGTGGTCATATATGATCAATATTATGATTACAAAGAAAAAAAAAAGCCCTCAATGCACAGTCAGCAGACCAAAAAAGTTCACAGGACACAAAGAGAGCAGTGAGTGAATCATCTTTATCATCAGTTTATGGATCAGTATGAGTGCAATGTTGAAGTAAGTGTTGTATCAGTTAAGAACAACAAGGACTCTTTGGCAGGAGATGTTTTGTCTGGCTACTGGCAATTGTCCTTGGCAATTGTCCATGCAGCTGCCTGTCCGAATGCCATGAGCTCAGTGTGGAAAAACAAAGACTCCAGATGATCAGGAGGATTTTTGTGAGAGAGAGATTAAGTCGAATAGTACTGATCACAGAGTGGGAACTTTATATTCTCTTACAGATTCAGTACTTAATCCTTCATTGCTGGGCGTTGAGTCCATCGTGGATAGACCTAAGCGTAATCATGATGTAATCCACCTTCCGAGACAGTTCTCCATTTGTCGCTATCAGGGTCCTCTCCATTTTTTCAATTTGATGGATGCACCTCGCCTGGCCAGCATTTTGATAGGTTGTATCCATCTTCAACAATTTGCGGTACACCAGGATAATCCCAGATCCAATCAGAACGATCCCAATCACCATTACTACGAAGACGTACAAATCTTCTACATCTTCGATAAAAAGATCAGTCAGGCACAAGAGTTTCCAATTACTTGTCTCCCGTAAATAGCCCGCAGGAGCCGTTCCTGCGGGGCAAACAACCTCCCCCGGGGCACTTTTCCTCGTTGAAAAGATAGTGTCAATTGCGTTCAAAGCCCAGCTTATTAATTCCATAATTTCTTTCGATAATCAGCAGTAAAGACGCAGACAGATGACAGCAAGCTGGGATCCAGTTAGTTTGGGGAGGAGGAAATGGGTCGGGAGCAAGAGAGAAGAAAAGAGGCGTCTGCTCTCCTTGGAGGGCGGAAGTGAAAAAGGGCGAATCTTACCGTCCTCAGGAGAACGTTGGGAGACTACCGCTCCAACTCCCGAATCAGAAGCATCCACCTCCACCAAGCACTGCAGCTTTGGATCCACCTGAGTAAGGACTCGGGCCGAGGCGAACTCCCTCTTGAGTCTTTCAAACGCTCCAGCTGCCTCCTTACTCCAACAAAACGGGATCTTAGGGGAGGTGAGAGCAGTCAGGGGACGGGCAATATTGCCAAAATTAGGTATGAACCTCCTATAGAAATTAGCAAACCCCAGGAAACCTTGAAGCTGCTTTCTGGAGGTGGGTGCAGGCCAATCCACAACTGCCTTGACCTTGGCCGGGTCAGGGAGCACCTGGTTACGAGCTATAATAAACCCAAGGAAGGAGGTTTGATCAGTGTGGAACTCACATTTTTCAGCCTTGACGAATAGTTGATTCTCCAGGAGGCGCTGCAGTACCCTGCGCACATGCACCCGATGTTCCTCTAGTGTGCGGGAGAAAATGAGAATATCATCGAGATAAACAAAAACAAACGAGTTCAGAAAATCCCGTAGTACATCATTTATCAGTCGTTGGAAGACGGCTGGAGCGTTAGTTAACCCAAATGGCATTACCAGGTACTCAAAATGTCCGCTGGGGGTCCGAAAAGCCGTCTTCCACTCATCTCCTTCCCTTATGCGCACTAGATGGTAGGCATTCCTAAGGTCCAGTTTAGTAAACTAGGACGCCCCCTGGAGGGAGTCAAAAGCAGTATTCATCAGAGGCAAGGTATATTTGTCTTTCACAGTTATTTCATTCAGTCCCGGGAAATCGATACAGGGGCGTAGAGAACCGTCTTTCTTCCCAACAAAAAAAAATCCAGCTCCCACTGCCGAAGACGACGGGCGGATGATACCAGAAGCCAAGGACTCCTTAATGTATGTGTCCATAGCCTCGCGCTCCGGGGCTGACAGGCTGTACAGGCGGCTAGCAGGTAGAGGGGCCCCAGCCTTCAGGTTGATCGTGCAGTCATAAGGGCGATGAGGGGGTAAGGACAACGCCCGAGACTTGCTAAATACTAGCCCCAAATCGTGATAGACCTCTGGCACTTTGGACAAGTCCGGTGGCGATGAATCAGGCAGAGGCACCTTGACGGATGGGGCGCATGCCGCCAATTGAAGGCAGGCACTAAGGCAGAACGTACTCCATGCCGTTACTCTCCCAGCTTGCCAATCAATGGTGGGGTTATGTAGGCGCAGCCAGGGGTACCCCAAAATAACGGGCGAAGAAGAAACGGGCAGAACTAGAAACTGAGTCTCCTCCCTGTGATTTCCTGATACAATAACTGACACGGGCACCGTCTGATGAGCAATGGTGGTCAAAGACGCTTTAGACAAGGTGATCAGTTTGACAGGGGGATCTAGAGTCTGACAGCTAAGGCCCATCCGGGTTGCCAGGTCTCTAGAAATAAAATTTTGCTCAGCTCCAGAATCTACTAACGCCAATGTGGAGTGTTCTGTATGTAAATGGATGAGTCTAAGAGGTAATCGACAACAAGTGAGGGGTTCTTCAGAGTTATTGCCCTTGAATCCCCCTACTGTGATCCACGGGCCTTCCCTTTTAACTTATTGGGACATTCAAAAACCCCATGTGACTCTTTCCCACAATAGAAACAAAGGCCCTGATCCCTGCGGCGTTGTTTCTCAGCTGTTGACACTTTAGACCGGCCACTGATCATAGCTTCCTGAACCGGAAGTTCCTCTGACGCAGATAGAGCGAGAGGAGGAGAGTTGGGGAGGCGAGGGTGGGGTTTAACCGAACGGGAGGTAGAACGCCGTTCAGCCGCCCGCTCCCTTAATCTGCTGTCAAGACTAACCGCTAGGGCAATCAAATCCCGCAAATTATCCGGTTTGTCCCGTGCCGCTAACTCATCCTTCAACTCATCGTTAAGACTACGTAGAAAAATACCACATAATGATGGCTCCCCCCACCCAATCTCTGCAGCCAGGACCCGGAAGTCAATAGCGTAGTCAGCAGCTGATCTTTTCCCCTGTTGTAAGCTCAGCAACCGTTCTGTCAACACCTCACCTCTATCCGTATGATCAAACACAGACAAAAATTCATTCACAAACTCCTGGTAAGTAAGCAAAGAATAGCTTGGTTTCGCCATTATAGAATACGCCCAGTCCAAAGCTCTTCCTGCTAACAAATTTATGACGTAGCCAATCCGGCTAGAATCAAGAGTGAAATCCCCCGGAACGCGAAGAAAAACTGACTCACACTGCAATATGAATCCACAAGCTTCCCCGAGTTTTCCGCTGAACCGGGCAGGGGTGGGAATAGGGGTGAGGCAAGAAGACGAGGAGATGTTAGCTTGCCCAGATGCTAAACCCACAGAGGCAGAACTGTCTGCGGTGGGGGGAAACGTCTGGTGTCCCTCCAGACGATTCAGCCGACCATTTATAACAGTTAACTGATTTAAGGCTACTGTCTGTTGGTGTGCAAGTAAATCTACCCGGGCGCTAAGAGTGTTGATTTGGCGCGACAGTGAGCTGTCCGCTGGGTCATCGTGATGGAGTCGTACTGACATGACACACTAATCTCTCTATCGAAGATATTGAAGATTTGTATGTCTTCGTAATAATGGTGATCGGGATCTTTCTGATTGGAACTGGGATTGTCCTGGTGTACCGCAAATTGCTGAAGATGGATACAACCTATCAAAATGCTGGCCAGGCGAGGTGCATCTGTCAAATTGAAAAATTGGAGAAGACCCCGATAGCGACAAATGGAGAACTGTCTCGGAAGGTGGATTACATCATGGTCTCGCTTAGGTCTTTCCACGACGGACTTAAAGCCCCGCACTGAAGGATTAAGTACTGAATCTACAGAAGAAATAAAAAGCCTTCTCTGTGATCAGTCCTATTTGGCTCAATTTCCCCATGAAAATTCCTCCTGGCTGTCTGCAGTCTGTGTTTTCAAAATCATCGAGCACAAGGCCTTGGACAGCACCTGCCCAGATAATCGCAAGGACGATTGGCGGCAGCCAGACAAAACATCTCCTGCCAAGTGCCCTTGTTGTTCTCTTATTATCATCAACGCTTGCTTCAACAGTGCACACATATTGATCCATGAACTGAATAAAGATACACACACTGCTCTCTTGTGTCCTGTGAATCTTGTCTTGCGAATGTGCATCGAGAGCTTTTTTTTTTCCTTGTAATCATAATATTGATTGATTATGCAACCAGTATTCTGAATCAATGATTTTTTTGCTCCTTCCTATTGTTCCTTGTATTATTCTTATTCTTATGCTACCTGTACCCTCTATCCTGTTGGCAGGCGCGTCCCCGATGCAGCCGTGTCACTGGAAATGCAGGTTCATTTTCTGTGTCAAGTCAAATTCTCTCGTATGTTATCAGTGATCTGTTAATGTACTTGGCAATAAATCTTTTTCTGATTCTGATTCTGATTTCTGATTCTGACATGGTTAGGGACCCAGGAGACAGACACTGACACGAGCAGATAGTGACGATAATCTTTATTTTATAGTGAGTGAGTGTAATGCGAGTGTGAGTGCGAGGATATCGTTCTGGTCACTGGAGCTGAGCGACCTGGACGGAGACCCGGCAACCCTGGAACAGATAAGCAGAGAACAATTACTAATGCTCCACACTAGCGAAGAGCTGCAGGTAATAAGGCTTACTTAAGCGCAGCACAGGCTTCGCCCTGCTGAGTTCCAGCGGCCGTGCAGCGTGGAGGTGAAGGTGTCCGTGAACGTGCTGGGGTTTCCACCCGTGGCTGTGACAATGGCAATCCTGGCGATGACGCCGGCTGTGACTCCACAGACCGGGATGATGATCATGCAGACAAAGACGAGGTTAGTGACTCCACAGAAAGTGGCAACGATGATACAGCTGATGCTGATGACAGTGATTCCACCGATAACGTAGGCCAATACTCCTGTAACTGATACAACAACAGTTCTGGCAACTGAGGAGCAAGACGTACCGGTAGACATGGTGGTAGCGAGCCGCTACGAGTGCGTGATGGCGTTACCCCGTCAGCTGGGGACGCAGGTCCGCCGCCAAGGAGGTCCACCTGTGCACAGGGGTATAGGTTTGGAGTTGAATAACAAATTGTACGCTTACTTGCTTGTCGCTGGGAAGAGTTCCTGGATGAAGCAAGTGAGGTTCTTGACGAGACAAACGAGGTTCCAGATGAGACAGACAAAGTTCCAGACGAGACAGACAAGGTTCCAGACGAGACAAGAGAGATTCTTGACGAGACCAGAGAGCGGAGTACAGGCTCATTCTCCGTTGAGGAAGACAGACGACTCCGTGCCGAGCTGTCAGCGACACTGGCTTTTAACAGCCGTTGATTCACACCTGTTGGTCTGTGCGCAGCTGGAGCTAATGACACCAATGATGGCCCAGAGGCCGCCATGACAAGAACCTAAAATCAACTGAACAGTAATTTGATGCCTGGCGAAATTGAACACACCTAAGCAGTCTTTTTGTGATTTTCAAAATGGCTTCATGCAGCGCGCCGCCGGCGAAGAAAACAATGCTTGAAGAAAAGGGAAATCGAGGGACTGGACGTCACCGAAAAGAATGGGAGAGTCCGAGCTTCGAGAAGGGAAAATACGCTGGATGCATACCTGTCAAGGCATACCTCATGCCTCCCTTATTGGGGGGGGCTTTCACACCTGTACTGAGTACTTAAAAACTGTATTTATCGGCAGATGAAAGAAAACTGAAGCAAAAAAACCAAACAAAAACCAACCAAACAACAACAATTGCAACATGAACTATTTCAAACAAATTTATTCAAATGTACACTTATATGGACACAATCTTGAGCCATAACTTTTTGGTAATGTGAAAATAATAAGCCAAGTAGCACAAAAAAAATAAATAAAAAAATAATAATAAATAAATTAAAAAAAATAAATGATAATATTAATAATAAATAAAAATAAATAAATAAATAAAAAACCCAATATTTTTCAAATTTACATTAGCACAAGGTAGATTGCTTAATTTGAAAGTACACAATAAGAATAATTCTGAATATAGTTCTTAATTGTCAGCTAGATATATACACTTGGAATTAAAGAGTTTTTAATTGTCAGCTTTGTTACACTAATGCACTTGGATGAACTTGAAACAAGAAAATGTTCACTGATGCTAAACAAAATGACAAAAAATGACAAAACATCACTTCTGCTAGTGATGCATTGGATTTGGAAGGCGTCGGTTCTCTCACTGGCTGAAAGTGTTCATCCATCGATCGATACGTTTTCGATTTGGCTACACAGTTTTTGTGGCCCTGTGTAGCGAAGTGCGACTTCAGGTCGAAAATCCCTGATGCAGTCACTTTTATGCTCTTCCTACATGGAACACAGAAGGAATGTGTAGGGCCCTCTGGAGAAGCCTTTATCCATCCAGCGTATTTTCCCTTCTCGAAGCTCGGACTCTCCCATTCTTTTCGATGACGTCCAGTCCCTCGATTTCCCTTTTCTTCAAGCTTTGTTTTCTTCGTCGGGGGCGCGCTGCATAAAGCCATTTTGAAAATCACAAAAAGACTGATTAGGTGCGTTCAGTTTCACCAGGCATCGAATTATTCAGTTGATTTTAGTTTCCCTCAATAATTTTTTTTTTTCGCTGTATATTTTTCTTTTTGGCGTACAGAAATGGCAATACGCCCGTATTTGCTAAAATTGCATTTTCCCCGTATTAAAATACAGTGAAACCGTATCACTTGACGGCTGACCTTCCAAATCCAATGCATCACTAGCAGAAGTGATGTTTTGTCATTTTTTGTCATTTTGTTTAGCATCAGTGAACATTTTCTTGTTTCAAGTTCATCCAAGTGCATTAGTGTAACAAAGCTGACAATTAAAAACTCTTTAATTCCAAGTGTATATATCTAGCTGACAATTAAGAACTATATTCAGAATTATTCTTATTGTGTACTTTCAAATTAAGCAATCTACCTTGTGCTAATGTAAATTTGAAAAATATTGTTTATTTATTTATTTATTTTTATTTATTTATTATTAATATTATCATTTATTTTTTTTAAATTTATTTATTATTATTTTTTTATTTATTTTTTTGTGCTACTTGGCTTATTATTTTCACATTACCAAAAAGTTATGGCTCAAGATTGTGTCCATATAAGTGTACATTTGAATAAATATGTTTGAAATAGTTCATGTTGCAATTGTTGTTGTTTGTTTGGTTTTTGTTTGTTTGTTTTTTGCTTCAGTTTTCTTTCATCTGCCAATAAATACAGTTTTTAAGTACTCAGTACAGGTGTGAAAGCCCCCCCCAATAAGGGAGGCATGAGGTATACCTTGACAGGTATGGAGTCAGGACTCTGTCAATCCTCACATCCCCCTAGAGTTTACTAGTCAGGACTTTATGAACTTTTTCAATCATAAAATTTCATCTATTAGAGATAAAATCAGTCAGATTTTTCCCACCATTAACTTAAATACAGTAACTACTACAACTCCTTCAATTGATATCTGTTTGGATAAGTTTACTCCAATTGACCTTTTAGAGTTAGATAAGATAATTTCCTCATCCAAGCCTTCAACTTGTCTTTTAAACCCTATTCCTACCAGGTTATTTAAAAAAGTCTTCCCATTTATTGGTAGCTGTATTCTTCAAATAATCAATTCTTCTTTAACATTAGGCCATGTACCACAGGCTTATAAAACTGCTGTAATTAAACCCTTACTCTAAAAGCCAGTGCTGGATCCAGAAGTTTTAGCTAACTATAGACCAATCTCTAATCTGCCTTTCATTTCAAAAATCTTAGAAAGAGTTGTTGCTACGCAATTATTTGACCACTTGCAGGGAAATGGTTTATTTGAAGAGTTTCAATCTGGGTTCAGAATCCATCATAGTACTGAAACAGCCTTAGTGAAGGTCACTAATGACCTTATTGCATCTGATAATGGACTTGTTTCTGTACTTGTCCTTTTAGATCTTAGTGCAGCCTTTGATACTATCGACCATGATATTCTACTTGATAGATTAGAACACTATGTTGAACTTAATGGAACTTTGCTGCAGTGGTTTAGATCTTATTTGTCTGATAGGCTTCAGTTTGTTCATGTCAATAATGAGTTTTCTTCCAACTCTAAGCTCAGCCATGGAGTTCAACAGGGATCTGTGCTAGGCCCTACTCTTTTTATTTTATATATGCTTCTGTTAGGCAACATCATTAGAAAGCACTGTATACATTTTCATTGTTATGCAGATGGCACACAATTATACTTGTCAGTGACGCAAGATGATAGTAATCAATTAGCCAAGTTAGACGCCTGTCTTAAAGCGTACCTGTGGTGGTCGTGAAAAAAAAGATATTATATTGAGCCCCTGTCTCACGTTCTAGTTCAAGTTTAAGTTGAAATTCATGTTCAAAGCAATTTGATATAAATCCATTGCTGATGTGCTGGTTCAGCTATGTCAGCAAAACATGGGTGCAGCCATACTAGCAGCTACATGGCCTTCCAGGACGCTTCCTGTGACGTAATATCGTGGCTACCGCGATCTGGATCAGTATTGGCTGAGCCTGGAGTGCCCGGATGAGCAGTGGCTTTCGGGATATTCAAATTCAAATTCAAACGTTTATTTTAAACTCAGGGTTCATATTAAATGCAGAACTAAAACGAGTAGAAAATAAATAAATAAATGCTTAAATTCAGCGGGCCGTCTCGTCTGATCTGAGCTCGTAACGGCCGATGATTCTAAAACTATGCGATCTGGATCAATATTGGCTGAGCCTGGAGTACCCGGATGTGCAGTGGCTTTCGGGATATTCAAATTCAAATTCAAACGTTTATTTCAAACTCAGGGTTCATATTAAATGCAGAACTGAAACGAGTAGAAAATAAATAAATAAATGCTTAAATTCAGCGGCTTGTCTCGTCTGATCTGAGCTCGTAACAGCCGCAACATGGAAGATGATTCTAAAACTATATACAGAGCGGCAGACACTCGGCGCGTTGCGTTGTGTGTGAGGACCAAAATTCAAACGTTTATTTCAAACTCAGTGTTCATATTAAATGCAGAACTAAAACGAGTAGAAAATAAATAAATAAATGCTTAAATTCAGCGGGTCGTCTCGTCTGATCTGAGCTCGTAACGGCCGCAACACGGAAGATGATTCTAAAACTATATACAGAGCAGCAGACACTCAGCGCTCTTGTAAAAACAAAAACATACAATGCGATATGGATATTGCAACATGGCGGAATGTAAAGCCTTTGGATGTCTGAATAATAAGCGAAAAAACAAAGATAAACACTTCTTTTGTGTACCCAAACCCAGCTCACCTTGTCAGAAGATCGGAGCGGAAACAGGGCACAGACGAATAATTTCAGACGAAATTGCGTTGTGTGTGAGGACCACTTCGTCACTTTAACCCTCAGAAGACCCTTCTGGCTCAAACCTGTAGCCATGTTGGACGAATTCTTCCTCAGAGTCTGACAATTCAGCCATAATAGAATAAAAACACTCACAACAGCACCCTAGTCTCTCATACAGGCGGAGTATTGGCAACGATATGACGTCACATCCGCATGTGTCATGGCTGCGCTCAGAGTTTTCATTGGCTGGCCATGCCTGCGGTCGTATTTGCATATTTCTCTGGTGGTATATGGCTGGCAATAATTATTTAACCAAATAACGAATACTTTGCCTAATGTTTTCAAGTTGAATGCGTTTAGACGACCACCACAGGTACCCTTTAAGGAAATCAAAGCTTGGATGACTTGTAATTTTCTGCTATTAAATTCAGATAAGCCTGAAGTCATTCTTGTTGGTCCAAAAAACCTTAGAAATACCTTTCCAAATCAAACTCTTAGTTTGGATGCGGCTACTCTTTCTCTGAATAGCTCTGTGAGGAACCTTGGAGTTATTTTCAATCAAGATCTGTTTTTCAATTCACATATTAAATTTGTTTCTAAGACTGCCTTCTGTCATTTGCATAATATTGCCAAGCATCTTGTCTCAGAGTGATGCTGAGAAACTGATCCACGCTTTTGTTTGCTCTAGATTAGATGATTGTAACTCTTTATTATTAGGTTGTCCTAAAAAAATCTTTAAAAAGTCTTCAGTTGATCCAAAATGCTGCAGCAAGAGTTTTAACAGGTACTAGAAAGAGAGTTCATATCTCTCTGGTTTTGGCCTCCCTTCATTGGCTTCCCATAGAGTTTAGAATTAAGTTTAAAATTCTTCTTCTCACTTACAAAGCTCTTAACAATCAGGCCCCAATTTATTTAAAAGATCTGATACTACCCTATCATCCTAACAGAGCACTACACTCCCAAAATACTGGATTACTTGTAATACCTAGAATCTCCAAAAGCACAAGGAAGAGCCTTCAGCTATCAAGCTCCTTTTCTGTGGAACCAGTTACCAATCTGGATTCGGGAGTCAGACTCGATCTCTGTTTTTAAGAATAGAATAAAAACCTTCCTTTTCGATATAGCCTACGATTAGGGAGGGATCATGTGTCTCTAAACCCTCCCTTAGCTCTGCTGCTAATAGATTTAGACTGCCGGGGGACCTCCAATAATGTACTTGGCTTCACTTCTTAAATGTTTGTTCTCTATATGTCTGCTCTTTTCATCTTCTCTATCCCCTCACCCCCCAGCCAGTCGCAGCAGATGACTGCCCCTCCCTGAGCCTGGTTTTGCTAGAGGTTTCTTCCTGTTAAAAAGTTTTTCCTCTCCACCATCGCCAAGCGCTTGCTCACAGGGGATCGCCTGATTGCTGGGGTCTTTCTGCAATTGTGGGCGTTTCCCCTACATTTGAAAGTGCTATGAGATGACTATTGTTGTGAAATGGTGGTATATAAATAAAGTTGAATTGAATTGAAAATTGAATTTCCTCTAGTTTAACTGCTTTAACTGTCCTAATAGCTTAATGCGTGTTATCAGTATTCATTAGTATTAGTCTTAGTATCAAATGTGTTTAAGGTGTCCTAATTGCCTAATGTGTGTTATTCGTGTTTGCTATTAGAATTTATTAGTATTAGATGTGTTATTACCTTATTAGTATTGATGTATATCTAATACCTTGGCATTCGTTCGGAGAATAGAGTAAGAATTTAATTCCTCAGGAAATGTTGCATTTCTTAACTCTGCATATGATAATAAAACCTTTGAATCTTGAATCAAAGTGCTTTACAGATCCTGCCATCTAACCATTCACACACTGATGGCGGTGGAGCTGCCATGTATTGGAGCTAGCCTGACCCACCAGAAGCAACTGGGGGTTTAGTGTTTTGCTCAAGGACACTTCGACATGCAGACTGCAGACAGAGCAGGAATTGAGCCCCTGACCCTCCAATCAGTAGTCGGCCACACTACACCTGCACCACAGCCGCCCCTTGTAAATTTACAAGAAAAAGTCAAATTTGAGAAAAAAAGACACAAATTTAGGTGGGGAAAAAGTCAATTTTTTGAGACAAAAGAAGTAAATTTACAAGAAAGAAGTAGCAAACTTCATAAAATAAATGAATTTCACCAAAACGAAACAGGAGTAAAAATAAAAGACTTACAAGAGTAAAACACCATATCATGACTGAAAAATAAAGTGATGCATTAAGTAAATGTAAATAAATGTAAATTATGTGTTTAAAGCCTACATTCTATTATCAGTCCATGGTGCACTTTGTGCAATAAAAACTAATATGAAAAAATGTTTAATGCTTTACATACCTTTGAACGTAGGGATACAGGAGCAATAACCCTCCTTGAATGATGCACAAAAACAATGCATTAGCAACATTTGGAAACATCACCTTTAATGGCGCATTCAGACGGCCACTGTTTGGTCTGCACCAAAGGACCAAACAGTGGCTTCTGCGGATAGTTCAGTTTGTTTGGTGCAGTCTGAACGCACCTTGGAACTCTGGTGCTCACCAAAAAAGCGAAGTCTGGTCCCCCTGAAAACGGGGATCTTGGTTCTCTTGCAAATGAAGTCTGATGTGCTCCACTTGTAGTGTGAATCCAAATGGACTATCCAGTGGACCAGAGGGTGGAAGTGCCCCTCGGTGTTTGTGTAACTATAGCAGCACGTAGTCTGAGAAGAGAAAATGGCGTTTACCATAGTACATTTTGGGTAGAAAATAATAAAGACAACCACGCGAATCCGAGAAATCCTTTTACCGCTGAAAGCCGAGGAGAAAAATTAAAAAATATCTCGTTTGTGGCGGACAAACAACTTAGCTGAAGGGACGGATTTCCGTTTTCGGTCCTGGCCAATTGATGAACCTGATTTTTCTTCTTCACCAACATTTTTTCTTCCTGGTCACTGGTGGTTTTGGCTACAGCACCCCAAACAAGCAGTTGTAACTGCGTGACGTTGTCCAGGCAGTTTGGTCTGCTGCAGTGTGAATGCAAACCAAACCAAACGAAGGTGTGAAAGTTCTCGGCATTCCCCGCCCAATTGAACCGAGACCCCTGGACTGTCCTGGTCTGAATGCAGCTTAAGTTGCACTGCCAACCTCTAGCCTCTATAAATGCTTCACACAACATTATATATGCCGACATTGCAGTACACAGGGTGCTGTCTGAGAAAGGGACCAATTATATGCAAGGCCATCTTATGCAAAACGTTGCCACGACATGTAGTTACATTTCTGGAGAGGTGCATGTCAGGTCACCACAAGCTGTATATTCACTGCAGCCCAGCTGAGCTCTAGGAGAAGCAGAGGCTGGTCAGCAGGTCCTTGATGTCGAGGTTGTAGTATCATCAGGATTAAACACTGCATGCCGTATTCACTGGGTATAAGCTGCTAATATATTATAAACTCATTAACATTACTAAAAATTCAGACGTTTCTGTTAAGAATGAGTTATTGCGATATAAACAAGCATACTTGTAATCAGTTTTAAAATCATTCATCTTCAACTGCTTAATCCTTTTGGAGTTGCCGGGGGGGGGGGGGGCTAGAGCCTATCCCTGTGTCTTTGGGCGAGAGGCAGGGTACACCTTGGACAGATCACCAGTCCATCGCAGGGCCAACACAGAGAGACAGACAACTATTTACTCTCATATTCATACCTATGGACAATTTATCCACAGTTGATGCCACTTAACCTAATGTGCATATGTTTGGACTGTGGGAGGAAACCAGAGAACCCGGCTGAAAACCCACGCTGACTCAGTATGTACTGATGTAAATGGCACTAGTTCTAGACGTCACAGATAGTTTGTAAAGGGGCCATTCAACTTAAACACAATAATGTCTAAGGTGCATTCTTGCGTCTAGACCAGGGGTGTCCAATCATGTGCCATGGAGGGCCAAGACCCTGCAGGCTTTACCTCCAACCAGTGTCTTCAATAGCAGATTTCACTGAATTTCTTCCCACTGATTGCTGATAAGTGAAAACACCTGCTGAAGAGACTGAGTAGAAGAGAAAACCTGCAGGGTCTTGGTCCTCCATGGCACATGATTGGACACCCCTGGTCTAGACTCTGTTGTCAAAACAAAAGTTTAAGGCAGAACATTTTGTACAACTCTTTACTGGTGTTAAATTTAGAGTGTTTATACACTTTTTGCATGCCTTGTTCCTGTATGACAGTGGTCTCTTTTGATTATTTCAGTTTTTAAAAGGTGTTCAGGAAGATGCACATTTTCTTTCAAGCAGCGGAACGCAGGCCAGTTCGACCACATTTTTCTGCTGCTTCTGCTAGCGACGATGATGATGGGGGCTCAGGATATTCAGTGAATGTTGAGGGAGTGAAGGTGAGACACAGCTGTGGCCTAAACCCACCACCTCTAAACAGCCTGTTTCCAAAGGTCGGCAGAGCCAACTCCACCCTGGACATTTAGCATTGTTAGCTAAGTGCAAGCTAATATTCGAAAAAACGTTATGGTTTTTCTCGTTCTGAATGTGTAAGTCAGCCTAAAAGGAAAACCAAATGACAGAAAACTTTAGATAACATTTGAATGTAAGTTTCAATATGTCAATATAGGAACAATAAGAAAAAGCTGATAAAAAGCATTACAAACATCTAGAAACATAAAGAAGGGGTAGAAAACTGTAATTTAATATATTAAATAAATGTTACAATACGGTGTAATTTCAGGCGTCTATAAAAATTCTAACAACTTAGTCAATATACAGTAGCAAAGGTGGGTGTGAAAGATTATGGGGTGTGACCGTGCATGAGGACAACTGGGTGAGGCGTCTGTGTATGTATGACCGTGTGCATCTGTGCATGAGTGTGTGTTTCGATGGGCCAGATGAGCAGCATTCCAGAGAATAGACCAATCCTTAAAAAGATTTACATTCCTTGAAAAGGCTGAGGCGTGTGTGTGTGTTTCCGCCCTCCGCATACTGTGATACAACTGTATTGGACACAATAATAATGTTGATACAAACAGTAATTTATAATCCATTTTGCATATCCAGTAATTTTGACTGATGAGAATGGAAGAATGATATAGAAAACAAAATGTAAAACAATGAGCATTGTGAGTGAGTGCTTCATCCTGAGGTTTGGGTCATCACTGATGACAGGAGGTAACAGTAATCTACAATATTAAGCCTGAAAACAAACATTTTAGATTTTAAGACTTTTTTGATTGTGTGATTTTTTTTTTCTCTCCCCAAATTTGGATAATGTTTGTCAAAAGCCAGAAGTTTTAACTGGTCATTAATGCACTTTTCCCACATGTTGACAGCTCCCTCTTAATAAAATGTTTGTAACATACTTTGATGAAACTGCTTTTAGTTATTGTGAATCATCTTTGGCAGCTTTACTTGGAATGGCTGGTTTCAGTACATGTCTCTTTCAATGCATAAGAACGCATTTAACTCCACCCTCCCTCTTTTGTCACTATTGTAGAAGAGCTTGAAATAACGAAGCGATGTGATTTTATAAATCAAAGTTTAATTTCAGCTTCACTCCTCTAACAAGTCTCATCTCGGTGCAGAAGCAGAATAAGAGGTCGAACGCAGTCAGACCTTCATACTTATACCCACACTCAACAAAAGACATTGCATATCAAAGCTGACATCCCGCATTAACATAATCCCCCCTCCATTGTCCTCCGTCTCCTCCACCTGACCCTGGGTGGTCAGGGAGATCGATCCGGTCTCCACCGCTGCGACTCTGTCTGCTCTTTGATCCTCGCTGGCGGTTGAGACCTCTTGTCCTGTTCATAGGCGTTAGGTCATTCCACATATGTAATCACTAAACATTCTAATATGTCTATACATATGTAGGTATGGAATATATGATTAATATAAGCCACAGCCCCCCCCCCAAACGACTAAGAAAAGGACAATCAAATTAAGTTTACAGTTTAAGATAATCTCTATGACATATTATACTGTTAACCTCTTGACAGGAAAAACGAGGAAAAATCTTTCCAGCAGTCATGCTCCTGTAGGGAATTCAGTGGTAACAGCAACAGCATAGTAATATCACAAATCATCCTTAGAACTGTCACAGCACAATCTGATAACACAGTTAACAACTCTTAGTCAATTTGCATCAGTCCCTGTGCCGTCTGGGTTTTAATCTTCTCCCGAATCTGCTGTGGGTCCGCTTTGGCATCGTGGTGGGACCCTCCTGTAAGGAATCTGCAGCTTGGGGAGGAGAGTGGTCATTTATTCCCTGCAGGGGGGCTGAGTTTTTTTTCTTGGGGGGTCTACCCCGTCGAGGTGCTCTCGCCACCCGTGCAGGTTCGTCTCTCAACAAGAAGGCAGGTTTAAGCCTGTCAATGCTGACTGTTTCTTTCCTGTCCCCTAAATCAAGCACAAAATGTTTATCATCAGGTTCCAGCACTCTGAATGGTCCGTCGTATGGTGGACGGAGGGTTGATTTTAAAGCTTTGTGTCTAACAAAAACGAACTCAGCGTTTTTTAAAGCTTGGGGGACAAAAACCCGTGGAAAAGAGTGATGTGCCGGTCCGGGGAGAGTGTCCGGTCCGGTGCTGCCTAAAGGCCTCAGGGCTGGAAGATGCCTGGGCTCTGGGTTCTCTGGTAAAAACTCACCTGGGAGTCTGAGAGGTTGTGCAAAAACTAATTCTGCTGGGGAGGTGTCTAGATCCTCTTTAGGCGCAGAACGCAACCCTAATAAAACCCAGGGAAGTTTATTCACCCAATCTGTATCCGTTAGTGAGGCCCTGAGGGCGGCCTTTAAAGATCTGTGAAAACACTCGCATAACCCATTAGCCTGAGGGTGATATGCGGTGGTGCGGTGAATTGTCGCCCCTAAGCTGCTAGCCATGGCTGACCAAAGCTCTGAGACAAATTGGGGCCCCCTATCGGACGTGATATCCAATGGGACGCCGAAACATGCCACCCAGTTTGTTAAAAAAACACGAGCGACTTCCGCAGCTGTGGTTGACGCCAAAGGGACCGCCTCAGGCCAGCGTGTAGTACGGTCTATCATCGTTAAGAGGTGTGTGAAACCCTGAGACGAAGGTAGTGGTCCCACGAGGTCGACATGAACGTGGTCGAACCTTCTGGCTGGGATTCAAAAAGGTTCTAGAGGAGCTTTTGTGTGTTTGTGTATTTTGGCGCGCTGACAAGACATGCAAGTTTTTGCCCATTCCTTTACATTTTTGCGCAGGCCCGGCCAAACAAACTTTTCTGTGACCATTTCAACCGAGGCGCGCACCCCTGGGTGCGCGAGGGAATGAATCGAGTCGAAAATGCGGCGGCGCCATGCAGCTGGGACTACCGGGCGAGGTCGGCCGGTTGAAACGTCGCAGATTAGGGGGGGTAAACCGTCACGTAAACCCCTTTCCTCCAGTCTTAACCCTGTTGGTCCAGACAGGAGCGCGCGCACGTCCGCGTCGCTGCTTTGTTCCTCTGCCATGGCTGTGTAATCTATCCCTACGTGAATTGGGGCCGCGTACGCGTCCGCGTTGGCGAAGAGTTCTGCGGCTGAGGTAGTATAATCTGTCTCCTCGTGCTCTGGCGATGTCACAGCGCGAGAGAAGCAGTCTGCTACCACGGTAAGTTTGCCTGCCACATGTCGAATGTCTGTGGTGAACTCTGAAATTGCAGCTAGCTGTCTTTGTTGCTTGCCTGACCATGGTTCTGAAATTTTAGCCATTGCAAAAGTGTGCAGTTTGTGGTCTACAAAAGCCGTGAAGCGCCGCCCTTCTAACCAGAACTGGAAGTCCAGCAGAGGATGTTCTTCCTGCGGCAGCTGAGGAAGCTCAAGCTACCCACCAAGATGTTAGTGCAGTTCTACACAGCCATCATCGAGTCCATCCTCACCACCTCCATAACCGTGTGGTACGCAGGAGCCACTGCCAGGGACAGACTAAGGCTGCAGCGCGTCGTGCGCACTGCTGAGAAGGTGATCGGCTGCAAGCTCCCATCTCTCCAGGATCTGTACATCTCCAGGACCCAGAGGCGTGCTGGCCGGATCATAGCCGATCCCTCACACCCTGGTCACGTACTGTTTGCCCCCCTCCCCTCTGGTAGAAGACTTCGGTCCATCCAGACTAAAACCTCCCGTCACATGAACAGCTTCTTCCCCTCTGCCATCAGACTGCTGAACACTAAGTGACTTATTGACTCTCGTGCACTATGTACAGCAGCTCAACCAGACTCATGTCAATCATCACTGTTTTCTTCCTGCATTACCGACTGCACTATATAGTTCTCCACAGTATCTGCTGCTGGCTAATATATTTTAACTGTTGACCAGTATCACTTAATCTTATCCTACACTTTATTACATGTATAGTTTATTTCTTTTATCTTATCATGTTTAATGTTGCAGCATTGTACCGAGACAAATTCCTAGTTTGTGTACTACATGAACAATGGCAATAAACCTGATTCTAATTCTGATTCTGATTCTGATTCTGAAGTGGCAGATGGATAAATGAAGCGCTAGCAGCTCCCTGTCAAAAGTGCTGTATTTACGCTCGGTTTGGTTTAAAGATTTGCTAAAAAATGCTAAAGGTTGCCAGGTTCCGCCAACATGTTGCTCCACGACTGCCCCTATGGCCAGGTCTGAAGCGTCTGTG
The DNA here is from genome assembly GCA_020510985.1 of Pholidichthys leucotaenia. Lineage (NCBI taxonomy): Eukaryota > Metazoa > Chordata > Actinopteri > Cichliformes > Pholidichthyidae > Pholidichthys > Pholidichthys leucotaenia. The sequence continues at coordinate 384,962,951 of CM035838.1, forward strand.
GTTAACGCTATGTGGGCCGAGGGATCGGGGTGAACCAACAATGTGGCATTCGCTAGAGCACTTTTTACTTCCGCGAAGGCGTGTTCGCGCTCCGGGGTCCATTCGACCGCATTGGAAGGCTTTTGTTTTCTGAACGCGGCATACAGGGGCTGCATGAGTTGAGCTGCACAGGGGAGGAAATGGTTGTAAAAATTCACCATTCCCAAAAATTCTTGCAGCGATTTGACCGTTTGTGGTCGTGGAAAATTTTTTACCGCGCGGACTTTGTCTGGCAATGGGACTGCCCCCTTCAGTGAAACTCTGTGTCCCAAAAAATCAATTTGTGACACGCCGAATTTGCATTTGGCTGGGTTGATTATTAACCCGTGCTCTTCTAGTCTCTGAAAAACTGTAGTGAGGTGTTGTTCGTGTTCCTCCTCTGACGGGCTGGCTACCAGCATATCGTCGAGGTAGACGAACACGAAGGGGAGGTCGCGTAATACCGCGTCCATCATACGCTGAAAGGTTTGAGCAGCGCCTTTGAGGCCGAACGGCATCCGCAAAAATTCAAAAAGACCGAAAGGGGTTATTACAGCCATTTTAGGAATGTCTTCTGCTCAAATGGGGACTTGGTGGTAGCCGCGGACCAGGTCTATTTTAGAAAAAATGCGCCCACCCGCCAGATGTAGTGAAAAATCTTGGATGTGGGGAATTGGGTAGCGGTCATGCGCTGTCGCATTGTTTAATCTGCGGTAATCGCCGCAAGGTCTCCAAGAACCGTCGGTTTTCGGGACCATGTGGAGTGGCGATGCCCAGGGGCTCTTCGAGCGTCTAATAATGCCTAATTTTTCCAGGGTGGCAAACTCGTCCCGTGCTATGGCGAGCTTGGTCGCGTCTAAGCGCTGAGCTTTGGCAAACACGGGTGGGCCTGTTGTGGGGATGAAGTGTTCAACCCCGTGTTTCGCTACTGTCGCTGAAAATTTTGGAACTGTGAGTGCTGGAAATTGGGTGAGGAGTTGGTCAAACTTACCTCCTGCTGTTGTGACGCTGGCCTGCACGGATGGTGGAGAAACTTGAGCTGAGCAGGGGATAGAAGCAAATGACAATGCATTAACCAAGCGCCTATTTGCTAGATCGACTAACAACCCATGTGCACACAAAAAATCAGCGCCCAACAAGTTAAAACTCACCGCCGCTACAATAAATGTCCATCTATAGTTGCGGCCGTGAATGCAAAGAGTGGCTGCACGGTGGCGCAGTGGTTTAGCACTGTGGCAGCACAGTTTACCCTCGGCCGGGGGATCGCGGGGATCATGAGATCGTGGGTTCGATCCCAGCCCCCGACCAACAGTGAGCTGTGTGGAGTTTGCATGTTCTCCCCGTGTTGCGTGGGTTTTCTCCGGGATTTCTCCGGTTTCCTCCCGCATACTAAAAACATGTGGGTTTAGGGCGCTCGCGTACGCAGCGACCGGCAGCTGGTGGCTTGTCACCAGACTGCAAACCGAATCTACCTACGGGTACAAATAAGTAACAAAAAAAAAAAAAAAAAAAAAAAAAAAAGAGGCAGGTTCCTTTCACCGAAGGTGTTGATGATCGAGCCGTTGGCTGCCATCGCTCCATTTCCCCGGGGACCCATGGCCCGGTCTGCGTGGGAAGGGGTGATAAAACTCAGCTGAGCTCCGGTGTCGATCAGGAACTGTCTCCCGTTGTGTCCGTCAGTCACATAAAGTAGCTTATTTTTCTCGCCGAGAGCCGCAGCTGTTAACGGTCTCTCGGCTTTGGCGTTTCCCGAACTTTTGAATTTGCAGGGGGGCACGCATTTGTACGCCCTCTCGGCGAAACGATGGTGGTAATAGCAGAGGTCGTTCCGCCTGCTGCGCCTTGGTAGTGTTGCCGCCATGGTGGGCAGGCTCTGCTCGGTTGACTGTGGTTCTCCGCTGCTCTGGGCTTCCGCGCTGAGATCTGCGGATGCTGCTGTGGCGTTGATGAGCCGCTGCGCTTCACGGGCCAGCGTGCGGAAGTCCTGCTGGGTGCTGCACCGCATGTTGACCAGCGTTCCTCTCATGTGTGGCGGCAGAGTGCTGAGGAAGATGTGTTGGAAGAGGAAGTTGTCGTTGTCCTCTTCCTTGAGCTACAGCATGTCCTCCATGAGGGCCTTGGGTCTGCATCCTCTGTGGCCGTAGATCGCCAGGATCTTCTCTGCTCTCTCCTCGGCTGAGGGGACGAAGTTCTCAACGATGGTCGCTTTAAGTTCTCTGTATTTGTCATGGGCGGGCGGCTGTTGGATTATGCTCCATGCACATCTTGACGTGGCAGTGTCGAGTTTGGCGACGATGTGATAAAACTTCGTCTCGTTCGCCGTTATGCCCGCCAGTGCAAACTGAGCCTCAGCTTGCTGGAACCACGAGCTCGGGTCTTCTTGCCAGAATTCTGGCAGCTTGACAGTGACGGCGCTTGTGTGGGCCGTCCCTGATGTGTCCGCCGGGTGAGAGCGCCTTTCTTCTGCTCTCACGGCGGGGCTGGGGATGGTGCTCGGTTGAGCCCTCTCTGTAGCTTCTGCCGTGGGGGAACGTCTTCCATCCGTTCCCCTGTCTGCATGGGCGCTGGCGCTTGCCTGGGTCGCCTCTGATGAGTTAATCGCGGGAGAACGTCTCTGTTCCATCCTCACGTCTGGTCACCAGTGTAGAAGAGCTTGAAATAACGAAGCAATGTGATTTTATAAATCAAAGTTTAATTTCAGCTTCACTCCTCTAACAAGTCTCATCTCGGTGCAGAAGCAGAATAAGAGGTCGAACGCAGTCAGACCTTCATACTTATACCCACACTCAACAAAAGACATTGCATATCAAAGCTGACATCCCGCATTAACATAATCCCCCCTCCATTGTCCTCCGTCTCCTCCACCTGACCCTGGGTGGTCAGGGAGATCGATCCGGTCTCCACCGCTGCGACTCTGTCTGCTCTTTGATCCTCGCTGGCGGTTGAGACCTCTTGTCCTGTTCTGAGGCGTGAGGTCATTCCACATATGTAATCACTAAACATTCTAATATGTCTATACATATGTAGGTATGGAATATATGATTAATATAAGCCACAACTATTGCTAATCTTAGCTGGCAAGATCCTAGCTTGGGTAGCAAGCCTGAGCCAACTCATATAAATTTGTGTTAAAGAATGAATGACATTATGCATAATTGTTGGATGGGGCGTGTGGATTCAGTGGTTGATATGACCCGTCCCTAGAGTATAATAAGCACAGAAACATTCACTTGGCTAAGCTGCTAGCTTCATCTAGCTATCTTGGAACTCGGTTGTACAAAATAACTAAGCTACAATAACGTCTAATAATGACGTCTATGGTCAAGTGTTGGTAAAAGAACACAGATGCCTAGTGATGGGTGAATAGAATTTATAGAAAATACTGATCAAAACCAGCCAGATTAATAGTTAAACTAATGCCAGGCAGCCTGTCAGTAAACATCTCCCTGCTGAGGTGAGCAGTAATGCGGTTAGACTGACTGCCTGGCCAAGCTAATGTTAACAGATCGATGTAGCATCGTGGCAAAAATATGATATAAGCCAGTCTTTCCTCCTCTTCCTCACATCACATAGCAGTAGTGTCTGGGTGCTACTGGATTTGGCAGAGAATTTTTTTTTTTTTTTTTTTTTACCCCAGATGCCCTTCCTGATGCCATCCTCCCCATTTACCCAGGCTTACAACCAGCACAAGGAGTACTCTGGCTTGTGCTCACCCCATGGCTAGGCAGCTAAATTTCCTTTTCCCATTCTATTTATGCTGAGCACCAAACTAGAAGGCAGACAGTACCATGGTCTTTTATATGACCTGGGTGGGATGTGAACCAACAACCTTCCAACTATGGGGCAGAAGCTTTACCACCAGGACAACACTCTTGTATGAAATAAGCCAGAATGGCAAGCAATACTGTGAAGTTTTGGTTTAAGGCAGAGACCCACATGCAGATGTAACCCAGTGTTAAAAACGTGAATAAAATTATAAATATTGATACTGCTTTAAGAAGAAGGGGACACTCATTTCACAATGGGAATAAATATTTTGAGGATAAATATATAGATGGATATAAGTTCAAAAAATATATCCATAGAGAGTATTCATAGATAGTTAAAAACATTTTTAAGGGGCTCTGATGAAGTTCCTAATGTTTTTATCTGGTATATCGAGCAACCAATGGCTGCGTCGTTTGTTTGGCAGCAACAGCCAATGGGGTCACGCCAGCCAGTGGGGTCACACGCTCCCTCGCTCAGTCTTAGTGTGGCCTGCAGAACGTTTTCAGTCGCAGCAGAGATACGACTGAGAGAACGCGATCCCTTATTGAGACGATGAGCTAACGTGCTAGTAGCAGCCTATGCCCAGATAAACTCTTGACATTGGTAAGCCAAAACCAACATGAGAAACGAGGTATTGTTGTATTGCCAAATTCTAATACCTCTTTCGTTAAATTTTAAGATTTGAACCCAAAGGCTGTGAATTCACGTGAGCGCGGGAATCCTGTGAAGCACATGATGCTTAGCATGGTGAGTGCCATTCAGTGTGTATGTGGAATGCTAACCGCTGTGGAGAGCGTGAAATGAAGAGGCTGAATTTATTTCTCAATTCAAGTTTATTAATCATCTCACATCTCCAACCATCTCTCAAACAGGAAAAGAGAGCGAACTACTCCAATCCCCCACTTTTATACCTGGGACATCAAAGTACAGAATCACATTGTCATTAAACCCCCCATCGACAATACCTCTCCCCCAGGCCTCTTCTTCCTCCATCTGACCCCAGGAGGTCAGGAAGTCCTTTCAGAGTCATTGCTAAAGGTACCTCCACCTCCTACTGTTATCCCCAGGAGGTCCAGACTTATTGTTCCTTCTAAGACGTGAGGTTACAAAATACATATGCAGTCTTAAGCATCTCAATCACTGTGCTATACATATGCAGTCAAATCATCCAAAATATGTGTGCCACATAACCCCCCCAAACGTCGAAGATGAAACAATACAACATAGTCCACACAACATGATAAAACCACGACATCAGTCCATATGCTGTCTGGGCTTCAACTGTCTTCCAAACTTGCTGTAGGCGGGCTTCGCAGCTCCTGCGGCGCCATCTTGCAGTGAATCTGCTATCTGAGGATGACAACTGTTAGTTGATCCCTGCGGGGGGTCTGGGGCATGCTCCCTGGGGGGTCTGCTGCGTCGAGGAGCCCTCGCCACTCGCACAGTCTCGTCGGCCATCACAAAAGCAGGCTTTAGTCTGTCTATACTAATTGTTTCCCTCCTGTCCCCCAAATCTAGCACAAAATGCTTATCACCTGTTTCCAGCACTCTATATGGGCCATCGTAGGGTGGACACAGGGCTGGGCGCTGAGCCTCGTGCCTGACAAAAACAAACTCGGCATTTTTTAAAGATTTGGGCACAAAAACACGCGGAAAGGTGTGGTGAACGGGGCCCGGAAACATGTCTGCTCCTGTGTCGATCAGTGGCCACTGAGCAGGGGAATGCTCTGGCACCGGATTATCTGGCAGAAACTCTCCTGGCAGCCGGAGAGGTTGTGCAAAACCCAACTCCGCTGGGGAGGCTTTTAAGTCCTCTTTAGGTGCAGAACGCAACCCTAATAAAACCCATGGTAGTCTGTTTACCCAATTTGCATCCGCAAGCGACGCTCTGAGGGCTGCCTTCAATGATCTATGAAACCGCTCGCATAAACCATTAGCCTGGGGGTGGTAAGCGGTAGTGCGGTGAATTGTCACACCTAAGCTGTGGGCCATCGCTGACCAAAGCTCAGACACAAATTGAGGTCCCCTGTCGGACGTAATATCCGATGGAACCCCGAAACGCGCTATCCAAGCCGTTAAAAATGCGCGGGCCACCTCTGCAGCTGTGGTTGATGCCAGTGGGACCACTTGCGGCCGACGCGTGGTTCGATCCACCATTGTCAAAAGGTGTGTGTACCCCTGCGACGACGGCAGGGGGCCTACGAGGTCGACATGCACATGATCAAACCTCTTAGCCGGGATGTGAAACGGCTCTAAGGGGGCTTTTGTGTGCTTGTGTATTTTGGCCCGCTGGCAAGCCATACAGGCTCGTGCCCACTCTTTAATGTGCTTGCGCAGGCCCAGCCAAACAAACTTTTCTGCTACCATTTTCATAGACGCGCGCACCCCTGGGTGCGCCAGGGAGTGAATCGAGTCAAAAACGTGGCGGCGCCATGCGGCCGGCACCACTGGACGCAGTCGTCCAGTAGAGACATCACAGATTAGGGGGGGCATACCATTTTGCAGCCTCCTGTTCTCCAGCCTTAACCCTGTTGGTCCAGACTGGAGCGCGCATACGTCCGCATCGCTACCCTGATCCGCTGCCATGGCTGCATAGTCTATTCCCACATGAACTGGGGCCGCGTACACTTCCGCGCTGTTATTTTGCTCAGCGGCTGCAGTAGTATAATCTACCTCTGCGCGGACTGGTGCGGTTATCGTGCGAGAGAGGCAGTTTGCCACTACATTGAGTTTACCCACTACGTGTTGAATATCAGTAGTAAACTCCGAAATCACGGCCAGCTGCCTCTGCTGCCGGCCCGACCATGGTTCTGAAATTTTGGCCATCGCAAAAGTGAGCGGTTTGTGGTTGACAAACGCGGTGAAACGCCGACCTTCTAGCCAGAATTGGAAGTGGCGAATGGCTAAGTGGAGCGCTAACAGCTCCCTGTCAAACGCGCTGTATTTTCGCTCGGCCTTGTGCAAGGACCTGCTGAAAAAGGCCAGCGGCTGCTAAACCCCGGCCACGTGCTGCTCCACTACTGCCCCTATGGCCACGTCTGATGCATCAGTGGTGAGCGCTATGCGGGCCGTTGGGACTGGATGAGCCAACAACGCAACGTCTGCAAGGGCTTTTTTTACCTCTGCGAATGCGCGCTCCCGCTCCGGGGACCACTCGATTGCATTGGCGGGTTTTTGCTTTTTAAGCGCGGCATATAATGGTTGCATGAGCTGCGCTGCGCAGGGGAGGAAACGCTTATAAAAATTCACCATTCCCAAAAACTCCTGTAGTGCTTTGACCGTTTGTGGCCGGGGAAAATCTGCCACTGCGCGCACTTTGTCCGGTAGCGGAACTGCCCCCTCTGGGGAAACGCGGTGCCCCAAAAAGTCGATCTGCGCCACCCCGAACTGGCACTTAGCTGGGTTGATTATTAACCCGTGCTCTCCCAACCTCCGGAAAACTTCCGTGAGGTATTTTTCATGTACTACTTCGGACACGCTGGCTACCAAAATGTCGTCCAGGTAGACGAACACAAAAGGGAGATCGCACAACACCGCATCCATCATGCGCTGGAAGGTTTGCGTGGCGCCTTTAAGCCCAAACGGCATGCGTAAAAACTCAAAAAGTCCAAACGGGGTTATCACCGCTGTTTTGGGGATGTCCTCAGCGCGCACTGGGACTTGATGATAACCGTGGACCAAGTCTATTTTAGAAAAAATGTGCGCCCCTGCCAGATGCACCGAAAAATCCTGAATATGTGGGATTGGGTAGCGGTCATGCGCTGTGGCATTGTTTAACCCGCAGAAATCACCACAAGGTCTCCACGAGCCGTCAGCTTTAGGGACCATATGCAGTGGGGAGGCCCATGGGCTCTCTGAACGCCGGATGATGCCCAACCTTTCCAGGTTGGCGAACTCCTCGCGCGCTATGGACAGTTTAGCTGCATCCAAGCGCTGAGCTTTCGCAAAGACGGGGGGGCCAGTGGTAGTGATAAAGTGCTCCACCCCGTGTTTCGCAACTGTTGCCGAAAAAGTGGGAACTGTGAGTGCTGGAAACTGAGTGAGGAGTGTATGAAACTTACCGCCTGCTGTGGCGATGTTGGTCTGTGCTGGTGGCGGGGACACTCGAGCTGCACAAGGAATGGAGTAAAAGGAGAATGCATTAACCAGGCGTCTAGTGGAAAAATCAACTAACAACCCATGTGAGCACAGAAAATCAGCACCTAACATGTTGAAACTCACCGCCGCTATAATAAAAGTCCATTCATATGTGCGGCCGTGCAAGGACAGAAGCAGAGTCCTTTCACTGAAGGTCTTAATGCTCGAGCCGTTCGCCGCTGTTGCTCTGTCACCACGGGGGCCTGCCAGCCGGTCAGCGTAGGTTGGGGTGATGAAACTCACTTGGGCGCCCATGTCCACGAGGAAGTGCCTCCCAGAGCAAGCATCCGTCAGGTAGAGCAGCTTGTTCCGTTCGCCGAGTGTCGCCGCTGCTAGCAACTCCCTGTCCTGGCGTTTCCCAAGCTCTTGAACTGGCACGGCGGTACACACTTGCGCGCCCTCTCTGCGAAACGACGATGGTAAAAGCAGAAGTTGTCTCCTCCGCTGCGTCGGGACTTCGCTGCCGCCATTGTTGGTGGGATCGCCTCCGTCGCCTCTGGCCCCCCGCTGCTCCCGGTCGCCGCGCCGAGATCTGCTGCTGCTGCGGTGGCCGTGTGCTCCTCGCTGGAGTTGAGGATCCGCTGCGCCTCCTGGGCCAGCGCGCGGAAGTCCCGCTGGGTCACAAAATGAGAGCCTGCCAGGGTCGCCCTCGTCTGCGATGGTAGGGTTCTCAGGAAGATCTGCGTGAAGAGGAAATCGTCATTGTCTGAGCCGCTCAGCTGCAGCATGTCTTCCATCAGGTCGACAGGCGTGCGTCCTCCCAAGTCGTGCAGAGCTAGGAGCTTCCTAGCTCTCTCCTCGGCTGAGGGCGTGAAACGCTGGATGAGGGCAGCTTTCAACCCGCTGTATTTGTCGCCAGCAGGCGGGTGCTGCACCAGGCTCCGCACGTGACGGGCTGTGCGGTTGTTGAGTTTGGCGATGACATGGTAGAATTTTTTGTCATCTGCTGTTATTCGAGTGCGAACTGGGCTTCGGCCAGGAGGAACCACGAGTCTGGGTTGTCCTGCCAGAACTCTGGAAGCTTGACTGAGACCGCGCTTGCTCCAGCGGTCCCTGGCGAGTCTGGCTCGGGGGAACTGTCTCTGGTCATTGTACGTCTTCAGGTCACCAATGTGGAGAGCGTGAAATGAAGAGGCTGAATTTATTTCTCAATTCAGGTTTATTAATCATCTCACATCTCCAACCATCTCTCAAACAGGAAAAGAGAGTGAACTACTCCAGTCCCCCACTTTTATACCTGGGACATCAAAGTACAGAATCACATTGTCATTAAACCCCCCCATCGACAATACCTCTCCCCCAGGCCTCTTCTTCCTCCACCTGACCCCAGGAGGTCAGGAAGTCCTTTCAGAGTCATTGCTAAAGGTACCGCCACCTCCTACTGTTATCCCCAGGAGGTCCAGACTTATTGTTCCTTCTAAGACGTGAGGTTACAAAATACATATGCAGTCTTAAGCATCTCAATCACTGTGCTATACATATGCAGTCAAAGCATCCAAAATATGTGTGCCACAACCGCTAGCTTAACATGCTAACCGCCGATGCTAATCCTGGCTAGGTTTTCCATCAGAAAAGGGCGCTTTTCAAAGCTGTAATGGTTAGCAATGGTCCCATTTCACTTGCCATTGAATGTACTTAAGAATGAATATTACATCTGTGGTTTAAAGGTTTTTTAAAAATATTATTGTTGTAATTTAGAACTATGTGAAACCTACTGTATGTGATAAGCTATAGAGCATAGCTTATTTTTATGTGTTCTGACCTATTCTGTAGGTCAGGTTTTTTTGTTTGGACTGGATTGACAAGTGGGGAGGCGTCCACTGGTCCCAGCTGGTCTGGGAACGCCTTGGTATCCTCTCTGGAGAGCTGGAGCAGGTGGCTGGGGAGAGGGAAGTCTGGGCTTCTCTGCTTGAACTGCTGCCTCCGCAACCCAGACCTCCGGAAAAGCGGTAGAAGATGGATGGATGGATGGATGGATGGATGGATGGATGGATGGATTGATAAGAACGTGGATTCTCCAGATCTGGATGGCGAACCGAAGCACGAACCAAAACAACTGGTAGAGGTGATTCAACTGATCACCTGGAACGGACACTAGAGGACTGTACATCTTGTAAATATATTTTGGGGTATTTTATTTTATTTTTATTTTTTTCCACTATTGTTACAGTGCTGTGTTTTTGTTTAAGTGTACACATTTGTTAAAATATACATATTTGCAAGTTCCCATACTGTTGTGTGTGTGTCATCTGTTGTTGCACCTTCCAGGCTCCTACGCACCTAGAGTCTATCTGACCTGGCCCAATTGTCCCTTCTGTCCAGGTAGTAAGGTTAAAGGTAACTACACTGCCATACCCAGTACTACCAAAACGGTACAAGACTGCACCTAAAGTAGTGTTACACACAGTGTTGGTGTCAGTGCTACACAGAGCTCAAAATACACAGGGAACATTTCACACAGGCTAGTCATCTTAAGCAACATGTATCTTTTTTGTTTAGTTACCTTTAGGCATTACCAGAAGTAATTATTCCAGGAATGTTTCTTGTTGAACGTGTATGTTTCTGATATTGAATAAAATATGACAGCGTCTTTCCGATAGATACAATACCTGCCTCCTGGCTATACCGGCACAGCCTCTCCTTGGAGAAGAGGAGGAGGTTTCCCACTGAGCCTCAGAGCACACATAGTTACTTTGCAGCTAGCTTAGCTAGTGGCCCAGTCATGGTTTTTATACCTCTTCTCTGTAAATTCTAGTCACTTGACACTCTTTGTCCCAGCTTATTCAGTAATCCACAGGTGATACTATATCTCATGTCATTCTGGCCCATTTTATTTTTTTCTGAGCATGACATATGTATCGGGGCTGTTAGCATTTCTACATTTGTAACACAAGTCCGCGTGACCCGGGTTTTATGGCCCTGTTTTGTAAATTATAGTCACCATAATAGACCAACTTTTGTCATTAACCCACAGTCAATTATATTTATATTGTGGAGGCATGGGTGGGGGATTCTCCACCCAGAGAAGGCAGCTGGGATAAGGGGGAACAATGGACCGGAGGAAGAAGTGCCACCGGGAAGGGGGGGGTATGTCTCAAACGGGACAGTATGGACTATGCACCCCCCGGGGAGAGGAGGAACCGCCGGAGCTGCTGGAAGAGAGAAGGGTGTGAGCAGCGGGGCCGGTGTTATGTTATGTTAATGTGCCACACAGGTCTTTGGTTCAAACAGTGTATTATGGTTGGAAGTTCTGGGTCTCAGTGCACGGAATTAAAGGTATAAAAGAGGAATACACAGAGACCCGGGAGCTCTTTTTACTGTGCTGTATGTTGGAGATGGAATAAAGTTCATGTGTTGTACAGCTCGTTGCCTCGTCTGCTTCCTTTCTCCACAATATATTTATTTGATTTAACCTTTATTTAAGTCAGTTGAGAATCACTTCTCATTTACAGTGATAACCTGGACCAGAGGTAACAAGGGCAACATAAAACATACACTGATACATCCACTAGTCACAAAAAGTTAGGGATATTTGGATTTTGGGTGAAATTTATGAAAAATATAAAAAGTTAACGCTACAGTGATATAATATCGTGAAAGTAGGGCATTTAAGTAGAAGCATGTACTGGTGATTTCCTCATCTCAAACAATTTATTGAAACAAAAGCCAGTAACAGTGGTGGGAATACCACAACAAAAAATGTCAGTGTTTCAATAACTTGTCATGTGCCCTTGAGCATCAATTACAGCTTGACAACGACATCTCGTGCTGTTCACAGGTCCACTTATTGTCTGCTGAGACATGGCATTTCCACTTTTCTTGAAGGGCAGCCCTCAGGTTATTGAGGTTGTGGGGTGCAGGGTTACTAGTCTCTATACCGCGACTCAGCTGATCCCATAGGTTTTCTATGGGATTCAGGTCTGGAGAAAGTGCAGGCCGCTCCATTGAAGGTATCTCCCTGCAATCCTTTAAGAGACAGTTTTCTCGAGGCTCTGGGTGGGAGCTCTGCACGGCGCTCCAGGAAATGGATGTATACATTGCTGCCGCTCGCACATCTCCCACCCCAATGGATGCTTTGTGCAACTTGAGCCTGGAAGAGGCTGTGGTACAGTGCCACCTGCGGCTCGTGTTGCACGCCGACGGAAGGGAGAGGGTGTTTTTGTTGGAAGACTTACGATGAGAGTATCGCAGCAGGAGCTCACTCCATGAACTGAAGTTCAGGCCGACGGGGGGGTGGGGAGGCGTTTCCGGACTCCAGCGCCACCAGCTACCCACCAGCCACGAGCTCCAGCGTCCCGCCTCCATCGTCAGAGACCCGAGCCTCCGCCCTCTTCCCAGACATCGTCTGAGACCTACAGAAGAGCCTCGTCAGGTCTCGCCGCAGCAGCAGAAGCCATCGTGCCCTGGGAGATAGGGCAAGTGGGTTTTCATTCCTTCTCTCTTGCTCATGATACGCCTTGCGTTATTCCCGGTGATGAGGCTCAGCAATTGCTGCCAAATTGGGCTGAGACTGCATCATCTGCTGCAATTTTCTCACCCTCGCCGCCTCCTCCCCTGTGCTCTTTGGTGGCCTCTGTGAATCCGTCGCTCCTGGGGAGGAGCCGCCAGACAGCAAGGAAACCAGCAGCCCGTCCGGGACAAGAGGGAAGCCCCACCCGAGCCCTGGGTCCTCAACCGACAGTTGTGTGTCCCCTGGATTCAGGGAGCCGGCGCCGCGAGTGAGGTCTCTTCCAGCATCTGTCAGCCCAATGAGGTGGCTGTGCCAGGTGTGGACAGCCTGGAGTAGAGGGCCGAGACGTCCTCAGCCAGGATTGCCGGAGTCCTGGATGGCTGTGGAGCTCGAACTCAGGCAAGTGCTCTTTCTTGTTTTCACCTTCTCTGTGTTAGAGAGATCTTGCTTGGCTCTAGATGGGGAGGTCCAGGTGCAGCCATCAGCCACACCTGAGCCCTCCCCACTGGGCTCCACTGCTGCCGGTGACCCTGACCCGGTGTGTGTGTGTGTGTGTGTGTGTGTGTGTGTCCCTGTCCCTGTCTCCAAGTCACCTTCTAGGATTACCAAGGTCATCGTGGGTGTGATGCCTCTGTCTGAGGCTGCCGTGGGTGCTGCCGTCCCACCGTGCTTGGTCTCTGAGGGTCCTGCTGTCCCGCCGCTTCTGGTCCCCGAGGGTGCTGCCATTCCACTGTCCATGGTCCCTGAGGGTGCTGCTGTCCAGCTGTTGTGAGTCTCCGAGGGCACTGCTGCCCCGCTGTCTAGGGTCTCCAAGGGTGTTGCCTGCTCGCCGCCCAAGGCCACTGTGGGTGCAGCGATGCCCCAGTCCTGGGCCGCCGCGGGTGCTGCAATGCCCCAGCCCTTGGCCGCTGTGGGTGCAGCGAAACTGCCCAAGGTCCCGCTGGTTGGCCGTCTCCTTTGCCTGAGTTTTTCACGGGTCAACCTGAGGCTGATGGGAACCCTGTTCCAGTCCAGAGTCAGTGTAGGTGTCACGCCCCAGCTCGGGGTTGCTGCGGGTGCAGCTATGCCCCAGCCCGGGGCCGCTGCGGTGCTGCTTTGTCCCAGCCTGGGGCCACCCCGGTTGCTGCTTCGACCCAGCCCGGGGCCGCTGTGGGTACTGCTATGCCCCAGCCCGGGGCCGTTGCGGGTGCCACGCTCTCCCATGAGGTCGCCATGGGTCCCTCGCCTTCTTTAGGGACTGCTGGGGAGCGTTGGACATCGCAGAAGGCTCCTGCTGATCGGCCGCCCTTCCCAGGAGGATACCACCTCTTAGCTCCCGTGACTCGTTGGCCTTGGAATGCTGGGAAGCCGCCTGAGCGGCTGCTCCTCCTGCGTCATTGGTGCTGGAACATGGGGAGGCCACCCGATGTGTTCCGGCATGGGCACTGGTGGTCTTGGGATTCAAGTAGGCTACTCAAACTGCCCCGGCCAGGAGTCCCTGGAGACCACCTGTAAGACAGTGTGTGGATCTTGAGTGTTTTCTTTTGGTTTGTTTTTGTTAGTTTCGGTCCCTCTGTGCCTTCCCCCCCCCCCCCGCCAGGTTGAGTTGTTCTTTTTGGTCATTTCATGTTATATTTTCCTTTATATGCAATGTTTTTTCTGGGTCCTTTTTCTGTTTATGCTCAGTTCTTGTCCTCCTTGCCTTTGTAATGTTGTGTTTTTGCCTTATGAGGATTGATATGTTTTTCTTTATTGGGTTTTGCTGTTTATTGTTTTTTCTGTTCTTTTTTCTTTTTGTAATTATTTGTAGAACTCTATTTGCTAATTTGTTTTGAATTATTGTCTCGGGTCTTGAGTCTGTGTTATGGTTCATTTTAGTTTGGCCTTATTTTCTTTTTGTTACATGTTGTACTTGCACCTTTAGCTTGATTACACCTTGTTCTCAGTTTATTCTTGTCTTATTTATTGGTATTTATTTTGTATCTAGGTTATGTTTTGGTTTGGGCTATTTTTGTTTCTGTTCCACGCTGTTCTGAGTCATCCCCACTTGATCTACCATTGAGGAGAGTGCCTTGAGTTCTGACCAGGCTTTGTCTTTTTCCCTTTTCCCTTAGCCGTCGAGCCCCACTGTGCTCCGGTTGAATTTGTCTCAGGTTTCTCGGCGTATGGGTGCGCCTCAGCTGCGGTATTCCAGGCTGTTCTGTTTTCCGCTGGTCGTAAGCTTGGCCCTCCTCCGGTATGTACATTTTTTTTCCCTGTTTTTTTTGTTCTGGTCATATTGTCATGTTGGGTCTCATTTTGTATTGGGGGGGGAGGTCTTCTGTGTGTTTGTATGTGTGTGGGGGGGTTGTTTTTCTTTGTTTTTTGTGATGTTTCCCTGGGGTGTCTGGGAGCCACCCCTTGAGGGGGGCGGCCTGTCATGATCTGGGGGGCATGGGGGGGGGGGGGTTGCCGTGCCCCTTCTCTAGTTTAGTTTATTCCTTTTCTGTTGTTTCTGTTGTTTCTTTGTGCATTTTTAGTCATGTTCTCACTTTAGATTTCTGTTGTGCTTGTATCATTATTATTTCCGGTTTGTGTTTTATTTTGACAGTATTGTGCAGATTCAGGCTGTCAAACTGGCTGGAGCTGCACACCTGTTTGCCATTCTGTTATTTTGTCCACTCATGGATCCACACCTGTCCCCAATGATTATGTGTGTATATTAGGGCAAGGCAAACCCCTTAGGGTTTGTCGTGTCCTTCTATCTGTTATGCCCGTCCTCAGTGCAAGTACTGAATGTGTTGGGGCTCCGCTGTCGAGGAGAGTTGGTGTGCTCCGTCCAGGTACATTATCCCTTTTTCCAGCCGTGAGCCTTACAGCCTCCGGACGAGCTCCAGCTGGATTCCACCCCCTGGCCAGGGGTCCCTTGGCTCCATGTCCCCCTGGATGTAGAGCCCCACTCTCCTCTAGCGTCTGTGTTTACGTTCTTGTTATCCATGCCGTGCACTTCCTTATTCAGTATTTGCATCTTATGTTCGTGTCTGTGTTTATGTTAATAAATGTGCAAACTCAGAGTGTGTTTGGTGTCCTAATTACTCTTGTGGAATGAGCGCTCATGACAAAGAAACTCAGGTTTAATTATTACAGCACCATTTTTCATATGGGGAAAAAGCTCTCCTCAAAACGGGCAAATTGCTTTAAATGCTAATAAGCCTCAATTCACCCCACCCTCCCTCTCTCATCATTCATTTTGATGGTGACACCATGTTTGAGGCTAACATTACCCTGTAGCTTTGGTTGTCGGACTGTGACATATTAACAACCGCTGGCTGAATGTTGTAGTTTAAAAGCCCAAATAAAACATGATCTAAGACAGGGGTGTGTGGTTTAGGTTTTTGATAGCAAATAACTGGTCCTGTTGGTGTAATAAGCACAGAAACAGCCCTGAATGAGAGAATGGCTACCTCTGCTGATGGCAGCTAATTGATGCTTATCAAGGACGCATTTGGTCAAAAGTATTTTTTTTTTCTTTTGGCCACTCCCTTTTGCGGTCACCACAGTGTATCATCACTTGGTATCGTGATGATCTTCATGTTGATTTGGCAAGGATTTTTATGCCAGATGCCCTTCCTGATGCAATCCATCCCCATTTACCCGGGCCTGGGACTATACTGGCTTGTGTTCCCCCTGTGGCTGGGTAACCAACTTTCCGTCCTCCATTCTATTATGCTGAGCACCAGGCTTGAAGGGAAGAAGTACTATTTTTATATGGTCTTTGGTATGACCTGGCCGGTTGTTGTGGCGGATGCGCTACTACCACTAGGCCACCACCCCGATTATCTGGTTCAGAGTATAATAAACTTTAACAAACTAGAGGGCACTCAGAGAGCACATACCTCTGCCAAGGCTGCTGTTTACCCAAACTCCACTCTGCCACTGCATATCGGCAGCAGGTAAAAATCTTGGCAGAGATAAAAATCCATCCAGTAGTTTTTGTGTAATCTTGCTAAACCAGCCATTGAGTCTTGGCGGAGGTATGCACTCATAGATCACCTCCAAAATGTAATGGGTTGGTGTATAGCCCAAGAGCCCCCTGTGGTGAAAATTTCATCAAACTGTCCAGCAGTTTTGGAGTAATCTTGCTAACACATTGTAAGAATGCACAATATGTTAGCATGAATATTATGGGCCCCAATAATATTCATAATCGCTGTGAATATTACACTGAAAAGCAATTCAAAAGTCAAGTGCAAGTAGATGGCAAACTATCAATAATACACTTTAACAGCAGAAGTCTTAAAAACTTTCTGCAGAGGACTATTTAAAACAGCTGGATAGAAAATTTACAGCTGTAGCAGTCTGAAACTTGGCTCAATGAAGAGCAGGCTTTGATGGCAATAGAGGGATATCAGATATTTCATATTAACAGATCTCAAAAAAGGGTGGTGGTGTTGCACTGTATATTGACGAATTGTATAGGTGTAAACTTGTAAATGGAATTTTCTTTGTTTTTCCAGGTATTCTAGAATGTGTTACTGTTAAGATTGACCAAGATAAAACAAAAAATCTAATTATAACTTGTATATACAGAATGCCAGGAACTTGCATCGAGACATTCAGAGATAAGTTAGTAGAGCTGTACAATAATATAACTAATAAGGAAAAGGTTGTAATTTGTGGAGACCTGCTGAAGCAAGACTGGACAAAAGTTTATGTATCAGATGTAAAGGAAGCCTATGACACATTAATGAACATTGTAACTGCTCTTTATGAAAAAAATGTCCACTAGTAAAGAGAAAGTTTAAACAGAAATTTGTTGACAAGCCATGGTTAACCAAAGGACTGCAAAAAGGGTGTAAAAAGAAAAATTCATTATATAAAGCTTTTTTAAAGAAAAGGACAAAAGAAGCAGAGCAGCGGTATAACACATACAAAAATAAGTTAATACATATAATGAGATGTAATAAGAGATACTATTACAGCAAAGAACTGGAGAAAAAACAGAGATAACACTAAAAATACATGGACAATACTTAACAATATTCTTGGAAATAAAAGCAGAAATACAAGCTACGCAACCAATCTTTCAGAAAAAAAATGACTCAGAGTATGAATGCAGACTCACCTGCGGATAAATTTAATAAATTTTTTATTAATATTGGTCCTAATTTTGCTCGAGAAATACCCATTATGACACCTACAGGTGATACAATAAGCAAAAACATTTCTATAAAGACTCCATCTTCCAAAGAACACAGATGAGTGAGAGGTCATTGAAATTGTTAAATCGTTTAAAAGTAAAACATCTATGGATTGTGATGGTATTGACATGCTTTTAGTCAAAACTGTTATTGAATGCTTAGTGAAGCCACTGATGTATATCTGTAACCTGTCTCTGCAAACAGGTGTATTTCCCAGTGCAATGAAAATAGCCAAAGTAATTCCAATACGCAAGATGGGTGACAGAGGGGAATTTTCTATAGGCCTATTTTATTTACTATTGCCGCAATTTTCAAAAATACTTGAAAAAATATTCTATAAGAGAACTGACAACTTTATAATAAAGAATAATTTATTGTGTGAACAGCAATACGGGTTCAAACACAAGAGGACAACTACATTTGCTCTATTGGAATTTATAGAAAAAAATATCAACTGTTGTAGAAAATAAAGAGTATTCAATCGGGGTATTCTAGGATTTAAAAAAGAATTTGATACAGTGGATCATAAATTATTGCTAAAGAAACTACAAAATCAGCCAGCATCATCACGAACACAGGTGTCCCACAGGATCGTGTTCTCAGCCCCATCCTCTACAGCCTCTTCACCTATGACTGTGTTGCCTCCCACAAGAACAATATCATCCTAAAGTTTGCAGATGACATGGCAGTGATAGGACGCATCACTGGTGGTGATGAGGACAACAATCTCACCCTCAACACGGACAAGATGAAGGAGATGATAGTGGACATTAGGAAGGGGAGGAGGAGACCCCATTGGCTGCTGTTCATCTGGAAGCTTGAGGTGGAGAGGGTGAGCAGTTTTAAATACCTGGGCATCCACATTAGCGAGAACCTTACGTGGGCACTCAACACGACAGAGCTGGTTAAGAGAGCTCAACAGCCGCTGTTCTTTCTGAGGAGGCTGAAGAAGTTTAGCATGTCCCCCAAGATTCTCAACAATTTCTTCAGCTGCATCATCGAGAGCATCTTGACCAACTGCATCACTGCATGGTATGGCAGCACTACTGCCCTGGAATGCAAACGCCTGCAGAGAATGGTGAAGACAGTGGAGAAGATCATCAGGACTCCACTCCCCTCTCTGTAGAGCATCTATCACCGCAGAGTCCAAAGGAGAGCTGATGCCATCCTCTGGGACCCCACCCACCCCCAGCACAGAATGTTCACACTTCTACCCTCAGGCTGGAGGTACAGAAGTGTGAAATGCAGGACATCCAGGCTAAAAAACTCCTTCTTTCCCATGCCATCAGACTCATGAATAAATAACAAACTCCGGACACAGCTTTGCAAATAGGAATTCACACACTGGTTGCTAAATTTGTACATTGCTCACTTGCACAGTGTACATAGTCTTACCCCGTGTCATGTCCATATCATCTCTGCTGCTAAATTATCATTGTACAGTCTACTGAGTATTATCATTACAGAGAAACTCTCACATTGGGTGCTAATTTGTGCATTGCTCATTTGCACACTGTACGTATGCTTATGCCATCTCAGGTTCATATCATCTCTGATATTAATATACCATTGTCTATTATAGTCATCCAGTAAATTTTCAATTTTCACTCTTCTTGTTTCCTCTAGTTTAACTGCTTTAACTGTCCTAATTGCCTAATGTGTGTTATTAGTATTCATTAGTATTAGTACTTAGTATTAAGGTGTGTTTAAGGTGTCCTAATTGCCTAATGTGTGTTATTAGTGTGTGTTATTAGTATTTGAGATGAGATGAGATGAGATTCAACTTTATTGTCATTACACATATATGAATACAAGGTAACGAAACGTGACTTGGCATTTGGGCACGCTCTGCAGAGCGCATCCAAGGCCGGGGCAGCCGCTAGGCGCCAGTCATAAAGAAGAAAGGAAAAAAAAGAAAAAGGGAAGAGATATGACATAGTAGGCGAGAGAAAAAAACATGTTTTATCAAAATGGCGCTCAGTGAGTGAGCGAAATTTTGATTGCAGGCAAAAAAAACCTCAAAGCACATTTAGCAGACATTTAGTAGACAGATCAACAAGCGAGAGAGACCAGTGTTATGTAGTCATCAGTGTGTAATGCAGTGTGGAGATGTGTCAATTGCTGGTGAACAGCAGAGGGCCCCCCGTGGCAACGGATGGTCATGTGTTCTACACGGCATGTCCAGAGTTTATCTCTCCTCATGCAGGTGGCAAGTTCTGAAAACACATGAGCGCTGTCCTTGAGGAGCTCAATCTGCAGAACAACAGCCATTGTTTGTTTGGGTTAGCAGAGCCACTCTTCCGCTTATCTTCACCAGGAGGAATGTAAATACAGGGTACCAAGACAAGGTCAAATCAAATCTGCACAGTGCACTCAGAGAATAGATTTTTCCTCACCCGTGCAATTCTGTGCTTTCATAATTTCCATATGCAGGCTTAAACTTTAATCCCATGGAGAGCACAGGGCTCCAGATGTATTCCTCCACTGAATCACTGTCATTCAGTTCACCATTTGCCGCTACTCGTGCCCTCCCCAACTGGTCGAATTTGATGAAGGAGCTTCCGGGTCCGCTTTGATCAGCTCTCTCACCTTCCTTCAATTTCTGATACATCAGGGAACTTCACAGCCAAAAATAGAAGTCCTGATATCATAACCAATAATGATGTTTCCACAGACGCATGAATTCCAATGTCCATGAGTCTCCTCGCAGGTTCCAATTCTTGGGCTCCCCCTTGGCCCGATTCTTGTTGAAAAATAGTGACAATAGCATATTTAAGCCGCTTCCAAATCCATAATTTCCGTTTAGATTAAGATTCAGCAAAGAAGAGTGACTAAACACAGACAAAAACGCAACATTGCAAAGCTGGGAATAGGTCAGGAAGGCAGACGGAAGGAGGGAAGAAAAAATGCGACTGCTCTCTCTCAGAACAAGAGATGGAAGTGTTTATTAGTGTTAGATGTGTTATTACCTTATTAGCATTGATGTGTATCGATTACCTTGGCATTTGTTCAGAGAGCAGAATAAGAATTTCATTGCTCAGGAAATGTTGCATTTCTTAACTGTGCACATGATAAAGTCTTTGAATCTTGAAATTATGGTATTAGAGGGGTAGCACTGTCCTGGTTATGTAATTATTTAGAGAATAGATATCAATATGTATGTGTAGGTAATAAAAACTCACAGTTACTGAAGGTTAATTGTGGAGTTCCACAAGGTTCAGTTTTGGGGCCATTGCACATTACCCATGCATATGTAAAATTTCAGAAAAATTGGATTTAATATTGTTTGCTGATGATACCAATTTATTATGTAGTGGAAGCAATTTGAAACAGCTTTTGGATACACTTGGAAAGGAATTAGGAAAGCTTAAACTGTGGTTTGATTCAAACAAATTAACGCTGAATTTAAGTAAGACAAAATTTATAATTTTTAACAACCATCACAACAACTCAGTATTTAAACTCAGTGTAAATGGTTCAGCGATTGAAAGAGTATCTGAAATCAAATTTCTTGGAGTAATAATTGATAATAAATTGTGCTGGAAGTCACATATTAATTATATTGAAGGTAAAATATCCAAATCAATCGCAATACCACATAGAGTGAAATATTTGCTGAATCAACCCACACTATATACCCTGGATCACTCATTAACACTCCCATACATGACATATTGTGTTGAAGTATGGGGAAATGCATATAAAACAAACATACAGTGGGGCAAAAAAGTATTTAGTCAGCCACCAATTGTGCAAGTTCTCCCACTTAAAAGATGAGAGAGGTCTCCAATTTTCATCATAGGTATACCTCAACTATGAGAGACAAAGTGAGAAAAAAAAATCCAGAAAATCACATTGAAGGATTTTTAATGAATTAATTGGTAAATTCCTCAGTAAAATAAGTATTTGGTCACCTACAAACAAGCAAGATTTCTGGCTCTCACAGACCTGTAACTTCTTCTTTAAGAGGCTCCTCTGTCCTCCACTCCTTACCTGTATTAATGGCACCTGGTTGAACTCGTTATCAGTATAAAAGACACCTGTCCACAACCTCAAACAGTCACACTCCAAACTCCACTATGGCCAAGACCAAAGAGCTGTCAAAGGACACCAGAAACAAAATTGTAGACCCGCACCAGGCTGGGAAGACTGAATCTGCAATAGGTAAGCAGCTTGGTGTGAAGAAATGAACTGTGGGAGCAATTATTAGAAAATGGAAGACATACAAGACCACTGATAATCTCCCTCGATCTGGGGCTCCATGCAAGATCTCACCTCGTGTGGTCAAAATTATCACGAGAACGGTGAGCAAAAATCCCAGAACCACACGGGGGGACCTAGTGAATGACCTGCAGAGAGCTGGGACCAAAGTAACAAAGGCTACATCAGAAACACACTACGCCGCCAGGGACTCAAATCCTGCAGTGCCAGACGTGTCCCCTTGCTTAAGCCAGTACACGTCCAAGCCCGTCTGAAGTTTGCTCGAGAGCATTTGGATGATCCAGAAGAGGGCTGGGAGAATGTTATATGGTCAGATGAAACCAAAATAGGACTTTCTGGTAAAAACTCAACTTGTCGTGTTTGGAGGAGAAAGAACACCATACTTACTGTGAAGCATGGGTGTGGAAACATCATACTTTGGGGCTGTTTTTCTGCAAAGGGACCAGGACGACTGATCCGTGTAAAGGAAAGAATGAATGGGGCCATGTATTGTGAGATTTTGAGTGAAAACCTCCTTCCACCAGCAAGGGCATTGAAGATGAAACGTGGCTGGGTCTTTCAGCATGACAATGATCCCAAACACACCGCCTGGGCAATGAAGGAGTGGCTTCGTAAGAAGCATTTCAAGGTCCTGGAGTGGCCTAGCCAGTCTCCAGATCTCAACCCCATAGAAAATCTTTAGAGGGAGTTGAAAGTCTGTGTTGCCCAGCGACAGCCCCAAAACATCACTGCTCTAGAGGAGATCTGCATGGAGGAATGGGCCAAAATACCAGCAACAGTGTGTGAAAACCTTGTGAAAACTTACAGAAAACGTTTGACCTCTGTCATTGCCAACAAAGGGTATATAACAAAGTATTGAGATGAACTTTTGTTATTGACCAAATACTTATTTTACCGCGGAATTTACCAATTAATTCATTAAAAATCCTTCAATGTGATTTTCTGGATTTTTTTTTTCTTATTTTGTCTCTCATAGTTGAGGTATACCTATGATGAAATTTGGAGACCTCTCTCATCTTTTAAGTGGGAGAACTTGCACAATTGGTGGCTGACTAAATACTTTTTTACCCCACTGTATATCCAGGTTCTCTGCTTCAGAAAAGAGCCATTAGAAGAATAAGAAAAATTGCATACAGGGAACCAACAAACCCACTTCTTCTCAAATTAAAAGCTCTCAAATATCTGGTTGATTTTAAAACTGCAGTAATAATGTTTAAAGTGAAGAATGTATCACTGCCTGCAAATATCCAAAAATTGTTTCAAATAAGGGAGAAACAATATAATGTCAGAGGAACATGTATATTTCATAAACCTTCAGTGAGAACTACCACCAAGCAACACTGTGTCTCAGTGCAGGGAGTCAGACTGTGGAATGCTTTTGGTGCTGAATTGAAATCATGTACAACGCTTGGTCAATTTAAACAAAAACTAAAGGAAGAAATACTCCTAACACACATACAAAATGACATGTAAAATCACATAAGGATTATCATATTCAGTCTGTGTTGTGTCTTAGTTTTGTTTTGTTGTTG
The DNA here is from genome assembly GCA_020510985.1 of Pholidichthys leucotaenia. NCBI lineage: Eukaryota > Metazoa > Chordata > Actinopteri > Cichliformes > Pholidichthyidae > Pholidichthys > Pholidichthys leucotaenia. The sequence continues at coordinate 384,986,236 of CM035838.1, forward strand.
CTTTGTTTTGTTTTGCAATTATTTTTATTTTTTTTTGACTTCTTAGATGAAATATGGGTGGGCAATATAAGCTGCAGCTTCAGCCGTCACTCTTTTTGGATAATTTATGTTGAACTGTATAATCCGAGGAGTTATTGTTTCAATTCGACCTTGTTGGATCTTTTCCTTGTATATTGTTCTGTTCCTTTCTTTTTACATTTTATTCTAATCTAATCTATCTGAAATAAATAAAGATTTCATTCATGAAATTTGATTCATAAGAGGATAGAGCCCTGGTGGAGGTATAGCGCATCCACGAAGTATTCACAGCGCTTCACTTTTTTCACATTTTGTTTTGCTACAGCCTAATTCATTTTTTCCCTCAAAATTCTACACACAATACCCCATGATGACAATGGGATTTTTTTTTTTTTTTAGATTTTTGCAAATTTATTAAAAATAAAAAAAACTAAGAACTCACATATACATAAGTATTCACAGCCTTTGCCATGAAGCTCAAAATTGATTTCAGGTGCATCCTGTTTCCACTGATCATCCTTGAGATGTTTCTACAGCTTAATTGGGGTCCACCTGTGGTAAATTCAGGTGATTGGACGTGATTTGGAAAGGCACACACCTGTCTATATAAGATCCCACAGTTGACAGTGCATGTCAGAGCACAAACCAAGCATGAAGTCAAAGAAATTGTCTGTAGACCCCCGAGACAGGATTGTCTCAAGGCACAAATCTGGGGAAGGGTACAGAAAAATTTCTGCTGCTTTGAAGGTCCCGATGAGCACAGTGGCCTCCATCATCTGTAAATGGAAGAAGTTTGGAACCACCAGGACTCTTCCTAAAGCTGTCCTACCGTCTAAACTGAGCAATCGGGGGAGAAGGGCCTTAGTCAGGGAGGTGACCAAGAATCCGATGGTCACTCTGTCAGAGCTCCAGCATTCCTCTGTGGAGAGAGGAGAACCTTCCAGAAGGACAACCATCTCTACAGTAATCCACCAATCAGGGCTGTATGGTAGCATGGCCAGACAGAAGCCACTCCTTAGTAAAAGGCACATGGCAGCCCGCCTGGAATTTGACAAAAGGCACCTGAAGAACTCGCAGACCATGAGAAACAAAATTCTCTGGTCTGATGAGACAAAGATTGAACTCTTTGGCATGAATACCAGGCATCATGTTTGGAGGAAACCAGGCACCGCTCATAACCACGCCAATGGTGGTATTTTTCAGTGGCAGGAACTGGGAGACTTGTCAGCATAGAGGGAAAGATGAATGCCGCAATGTATAGAGATATCCTGGATGAAAACCTGCTTCCAGAGCACTCTTGACCTCAGACTGGGGAAGCGGTTCATCTTTCAGCAGGACAATGACCCCAAGCACACAGCCAAAATATCAAAGGAGTGGCTTCAGGACAACTCTGTGAATGTCCTTGAGTGGCCCAGCCAGAGCCCAGACTTGAATCCAATTGAACATCTCTGGAGAGATCTGAAAATGGCTGTGCACCCATGTGTCCCATCCAACCTGATGGAGAATGAGCAGTGCTGCAAAGATGAATGGGCGAAACTGGCCAAAGATAGGTGTGCCAAGCTTATGGCATCATATTCAAAAAGACTTGAGGATGTAATTGCTGCCAAAGATGCATCAACAAAATATTGAACAAATGCTGTGAATACTTATGCACACGTGATTGCTTAGTTTTTTTATTTTTAATAAATTTGCAAAAAATCTAAAAAAACCCAAACTTTTTTCACATTGTTATTATGAGGTATTGTGTGTAGAATTTTGAGGAAAAAAAATGAATTTAATCCCTTTTGGAATAGTCCCGGTACTGACAGGCTTGCTGAATACCTGAAAATTTTTTCACACACAGGGAATTGTTTGGAACTCCTTATGAGAACTCCTTATACGGAGATATAGAGTGATGATAATCAAGTCAGTGGCGGTAATGCACCTGTAGGCTGGTTGCCAACCGGCAATCAAATCTAAAAGAAGAAGAAGAAGATAACAAAATATGGAAAAAGGGAAGTGCTGTGAATACTTTCCGGATGCACTGTATGCACTCTTGGATCATCAGCAAAATGTAATGGGTTCCTCTCTAGCCCAAGGGCCACCTTTGGCGAAAATTTCATCCAAATCGATCCAGTAGTTTTTGTGTAATCCTACTGACAGACAAACCAACCAACCAACAAAACAAACAAACAGACAAACAAACCAACCAACCAACCAACCAATACGGGTGAAAACATTACCTCTGTGGTGGAGGTAACTAGAAAAGCACTCAGAGAGCACACACTTTATCCATCCATCTGTCCATACCTCCCTGCCTCCATCCCTCTGTACATTGCAAGATAGGGCCTTGATGGGAGTATGCATTCATGATGTTGAGGACAACTTGTCTCTGGTAGGGTAAAAATTCAGGCAAATTGGTCCTGGATGAAGGGCCAGACCAAGAGCGGTCCAACAGATCTCCGTGAAAAGAGTTACAAGGACCCAGTGTACCCAAAGGAGGTATATGGGACCGCCCTCCAGTGGGGTCACCCCCTGCAGGAGGGATCATGGAGATCATGGTGCTGTGTGAACTGGGCGGCAGTCTGGGCTGCCCTGCTTGGACTGCTGTCCCCACATCCTGGACGCCAAGATAAGTGGTAAAAGATGATGGATGATGATGATGGACGGGCATCTACTATAGTGTGGTGGGTAGCATTTCATTCTGATACTGTAGCATTTATTATTGCAACTGACATCACAGGCACCATTTCTACATGGCTTTGGCTTCATGTCAAGTCTAGCACTACTGATTTTTTTTCTAGGTAAACATTTGGAATGTTTTAAGTAAAACAAAAACTTTAATTAGGAACATGTTGGTAAAGCACACTTTGGTAGAACTAAATACAGTACATGTAGAAATTTACTGTCAAAATTCTTTTTTCTCCACAATCAAAGTAATGCAATACTCAACACAGACAGAAAGAAATGTAAAGTTATATATGCTGTATATATACAGATCTCATTAAAGCTATTATGTAAAGAAAGGTTAATGCACCTTCTTCAGATAACAATGTATCACGTGGTCAATTCATGGAGACAAACAACCACACTCATACTTGTGGTCACATTCAAATCACCAGTTTAACAAAAACAGGCTTCATAAGCTGTGTAACATTAACTTACATGTTCATAAGACTTGCTTATCTTATATACTTTATGCAACTTTTTTCTTATAATGTATATTTAAGTTTTATTTTCACTGTAACAAATTCCTTTTACAACAATCCCCAAATACAGGTAGATGTTTTACTTTTATCACTCTACATCCATAACCTTTCTAAAACATTTTTGCAGAGTAACTAGACCATAAGATGTGTGAGGAGGAGTCACTGGTTGTGACTCACATCCAAACCTGCACTGAGAATTCACTTTGGCATGTGACCTGGCCTGCTGAGGTTGGCATCACTTTCTGTCCTCCCATTTCCCCAGACAGCAGCCAGACGTTAACAGGTACAAACCTTATATGGGTATTTTATGCTTAAGCAATATTACACGAGAGTGAGTGTGGAGTCAATGAATGTAGTAACTGCGGGTGTGGTACGTCTAAGAGTATTACACCCGTACTTAGTGTATTCATGATACCGTAACAACCTTGAGCATAACATTGTTTTTATACAACAGTTTCGGCAAGTACAATTTATTAAATGACAGCAATACTGGACAAAATATGATTTCTTTGTTTAATCAGTTATTTTGCACAGCTGAGAAAAAAAATGCGCCCTTCTAAATGTAGCCAGTAACTGTTGCTAAACATCTCAATCAGCATCAAGACATCTATTGTCATTTCACACACAGGTAAACAAATTAAACATTGTCAAGTGCAAAAGTCATTGTGCATTAATCCATACCGGTCACCTGTTGAGTCAGTACTGAAAAGGCCCAGATCAAACCGTGGCCACAGCGTTGCTTGTTAGCATGCTGGCTATTTGGCTTTAGCACACTTTGCTCGCTTTTCCTTTACATTTTCAGATGAAATAAAGAGTCCATCACCACAAAGGTATTATGGTTTGTTAACCGAGACAATAAATCCAACTGTAGCACTGCCTATTTTTTTTTAAACAGACATGAAATAGCTTAACAACGTTTATACAAGGGCAGACATAAACGTTTTTTTTTCAAAAGGGTGGGACTTCCGGGTCACGGATGTATAATTTCTTGTCAAACTGCGCCTCAGTGGAATTTAAGGTATCCAAACCAGTACTGCAATTCTCACTGAGAGTTGATAGTAAGTTACTGTTAGTAATTAATGGTTACATGAACACCTTTGAAGTGGAGTGATACATATCCAGTGAAACGTTGGAGTGAAATTATCGTGGATTTTAGTAACTCCTGGAATCCCTATTGTCCAATCAAATTGCTCGGTCGGAACAAACTGTTGTATAATTAGATTTATTTGCATTATGTTTCAGTATAAAAACTTTCTTCAGAATTATTCTGTATTTGCTAGCATGCTGTTTATGGTAAGATAGTCTTTGTTTTAACAACAAAATGCCCCTTGTTTGTCTTTTGTTTTATAACTGCTCCCTTTAGGCGTCTCCGCAGCCTAAAGGGAGATGCCTCCATCTCACTCTATCCCGTGCATACTGTCCTGTAACACCAACCCTCTCCATGTCCTCCTTCACTACATCCATGAATCTTGTCTGTGGTCTTCCTCTTCTCTTCCTGTCTGGCAGCTTCATCTTCAACATCTTTTGTCCGTTATATCCACTATCAACTATCCACTATAAAAATATTTGCACATTCCTGAGAAAAAGTTACAAACTTGCTTGATATTTTGAACATTTAACAGGAAAAAAAATCTCAAACTTTTGAATAAATTACTGTTAAAAAATGCCTATTACTAATGTTGACAAGCCATATATAACATCTTTTTTAGTGTGAATTTTAGTTTAAATACACTGTATTGTGTGATTCCATTTAGATTTTGATGGCTAAAAATAGCTCAGAATTGGTCTATTATAGATTCCTAACCTCTGGTGTACAGTAAAATGAAGCCAATGCAGAAGTGCAAAAACTGAAATTTTGTGACTGGCCACTAGAGGCCAGTGTACCAAAAGGAATTTCAGTAATAAAACCAGGAGGCACACAGTGGCGGTTCAGATCCATGACTGTACGTACAGTCTATAAATGGTAATAGAAACCATTTTCTTCAAGGTCATGGTTAAACCATGACGATTTCATGTGGTATAGTCCCTGGCTGTATATTGACTTGAGCTTGAAAATCTTCAAATGGCACAGTGTAATGGAAACTATTTTCTATACTTAGTGATCGTTTGACCTTGACTTTTGGCTTCAAAATTATGGATTGTCTAGAACTTTGCATGTGCGATCCCTTCACCAAATTTGATGTTGATTTCTATATAACCACGTGACCAATAGACACATTTCTGAAGTTTAAAACACACAAAAACAGAATTTTTCAGTGAATGGGACCTTAAAAATGAACTGGAGAGCTTTACCTACACTTTGTGAGGCTATTTTTTCAGCTTAAAAAGACACTGTTACAGTAGTTTCACCTGCGTGTGCCGTATATCAGGTTTACATGTTGGTCCTTTGTTCGCACCTGGTAACAGATCAGTCTTCACACAGAACCAAACTGCCTTCATGGACTGGAATGTATAAACTGTTTCAGAGGTATAATTTCTTTGCCCATAAATGCAACACATTTGGAGCAGTAAATGATTAGTCTCATTCAGATTTTCAGTGTTATTAAACAATCAGTCATGAAATGTAGCTGTTTAAAGTGTCAGTTTTCTCTGAACAAATGAAGTACATTTTTACCTTTTTGTTTTAGTTGTGGGCACTCAGTCTCAGTAACTTATCATCTATAGTTATTATTTATGTCATTTTCTCATTCACACTCTTGATCTAATTTCTAACATATTTAATCACTTTAAGATCTCTTTTCTGGCAAGTATTCAGGCTTCTTCTGAACCCCGGTTGATGGTGAATGTGCGTCCAGTCCTGAAGTAGTTTTCTATTTCTTCCAGCGAGCGATTGCGAGTCTCTGGGATGCACACAGCATTGAAGAGCAAACAGAGGACACACACCACAGTGAACATCAGGTAGGGCGCATAGAGGCCATAGCTGTCCACAAGGTGAGTGAAGGCGAACGTGAGCCAGAAGGCTGTCAGCCAGCTCACGATGACACACACACCTGAGGCCACGCCCCTGGCACCCAGGGGGAGTACCTCTGACATCATCAGCCATGTGATTGGGCCCCATCCCATGGCGTATCCTAGGAGACAACCAACAATGTGATGATGTATCAGCAGCATCAATACCTGTACCATTTGTGCAACTGACAAAATATAAAGAAGCTGTTTAAAGCACCGTGCTCAGTATAACACAGCACAGGACATAACGAATGGGAACATGGTGGAACAGTATAAAATGTAATTTTCCCAAGCACTACATTATTAAATGCTAACATAAATCTGCACTCAATAAATTATTTGTGGCCTAGTTGGTTATTAATAGGGCTGTGCATCAATTATATTTTAAAAACTAATTAATTGCACATTTTTCTGTAATTGTGATTAATGAATGAATTTATGAATGAATTTATTTATTTCGGATAGTACATTACAGGTTAAAAGAAACTGTATAATATAACAACAAGGTCAAATTAGACAAAGACTCCTTCTACTATACAATTCCACGTGAGTTATCCGAAAGGGGTGATGGCTGAAGCCGCAGCTTATATTGCCCACCCATATTCCATCCAAGAATTCAAAGGAGAAAAAAGAGAAAACAAGACAAGAGCGATTGCAATTTAAAACAAGGCTAAGACAAAATATGACTGAGAGAAAAAGAAAACTGAGCTAGTCTAAGTTAAGCGGTTACTATTCAAAAACAAATCTAAGACATAGTGTCACAGAGAAAAAAGAAAAACTAAGCTATAAGATAAGATAAGATAAGATAAGCCTTTATTAGTCCCACAACGGGGAAATTCCAGGATTGCAACAGCACAGGGATAGCAACACTCAGAGCAACAATCAGAAGGCAAGAAAAAACAAGCAAGCAAGAGCAGCTAATATACATATGTACATATTACTATAAAATATATATATACACACACACACACACACACAGACACACAGTGCAGAGCATTGTAGCTGGATGGAATAAATATGTAAATATATAAACACCCACAGTACGGAGCATTGCAGCTAGGTGGAATAAATATGCAAGTATATAAACACACACAGTGCGGAGCAATGTAGCTAGATGGAATAATATGTAGATATATAAAAACACAGTGCGGAGCATTGTAGCTAGATGGAATAATATGTAGATATATAAAAACACAGTGCAGAGCATTGTAGCTGGATGGAATAAATATATGAATATATGAACACACAGTGCAGAGCATTGTAGCTAGATGGAATAAATATGTAAATATATAAACACCCACAGTACGGAGCATTGCAGCTAGGTGGAATAAATATGCAAGTATATAAACACACACAGTGCGGAGCAATGTAGCTAGATGGAATAATATGTAGATATATAAAAACACAGTGCGGAGCATTGTAGCTAGATGGAATAAATATATAGATATATAAATATAAACACACCCAGTGCAGAGCATTGTAGCTAGATGGAATAAATATGTAAATATATAAACACACACAGTGCAGAGCATTGTTGCTAGGTGGGATGAAACAGCATAACCGTCTATTTAGTTATCCTACATGGTATGATTATGTGCCCATACATATTCTCACCCTCCATAGCGACCGGTATGTTCCTAGTTGTATGCCGGAGAGGACCATTGTGTAAGTCTATTGCATCTTTTGCATTCAAAAAAAAAACAAAAAAAAAACTATTAGTTTGTTACGTCTTTTTGCTATCTCTGCGAGCAGCCCTGCTTAGGTTGTACAGTCTGACAGCCGTTGGTAGGAAGGACCTACGAAACCTCTCGGTTGTGCACCTGGGATGATGTAGCCTGCTGCTAAATGAGCTCCTCAGTGCATCCAGTATGTCCTGCATAGGGTGGAACTCGGACTCCAGCAGAGATGACAGTTTAGCCACCGTCCTTCTCTCTCCTATCTCCTCCATCGGATCAAGGCGTTGCCCCAGGACAGAGCTAGCTTTCTTAATCAGTTTGTTCAGTCTCTTCCTATCGGCTGCAGTAATGCCACTGCCCCAGCAGACCACTCCAAAAGTGATGGCTGATGCCACCACCGTGTCATAGAATGACTTCAGCAGCGCCCCTTGTACACCAAAAGACCTGAGTCTCCTCAGCAGGAACAGCCTGCGCTGTCCCTTCTTGTAGAGTGCGTCAGTATTGTGTGACCAGTCTAGTTTATTGTTCAGATGAATACCCAGGTACTTGTAGGATGTCACCATCTCGATGTCTGTTCCCTGTATATTTACTGGTGCTGTGAGGGGCTGCCCATGCCTGCGGCAGTCCACCACCAGCTCCTTAGTTTTCCTCGCGTTGATCTGGAGGCAGTTCCGATGGCACCAGTCCACAAAGTCCTGGATAAGCCCTCTGTACTCAGCTTCATCTCCGCTGGAGATGAGACCAACGATCGCAGAGTCATCAGAGAACTTCTGTAGATGGCAATGTGTTGTGTTGTGTGAGAAGTCCGCAGTATAAAGAGTGAACAAGAAGGGAGCCAGCACCGTTCCCTGGGGGGCCCCCGTGCTACTGATGATCGTGTCGGAAACACAGTCCCGGGTTCTCACAAACTGAGGCCGGTTCGTGAGGTAGTCCAGGATCCATGATGACAGGTGCTGGTCCACCCCTGCGCGCAGCAGCTTGTCCTTCAGGATCATCGGTTGGATGGTGTTGAAAGCACTGGAGAAGTCAAAGAACATGATCCTCACCATATTCCCGGGCTTCTCCAGGTGGGACAGAAAACGGTGAAGGAGGAAGATCACCGCATCCTCCACCCCAATGCCATGCTGGTAGGCGAAGCAGTCAAAGAGGAAGTCAGTGCATCGACTTAAGGTAACTTTCCTAATTATCTCAACCCTTAAAAGTACAAAGAAACTGAGAAATTCTTCATTTCCAGAGCTCCCGACCTTAATGTTGTGTTAGAAGCATTTTTCACTTTATATTGGAGTGTGTGATTTTCTCTGCTCACTCTGACAGAAACTCTCCCCCTTTTTATACTTTTGTACAAGTAGCCCTAAACAATAATGCTAGGTCAGATGTGTGTGCATGCTTTAAGTGGGGTGTGTGCTCAGAATGAGATTTCCTTGCATACCAGAGGATCACTTTAGTGTGGTGTAAATTTAAACGCTGAAAAACAAGACCTACTCTTCTTTTAAGTTGAGTCAGCTGCCAAGACAAACCAGTCACCACTGCCAGCACCACCTCAGGGAGTGACCGGACAGCATCAGTTTTTAAAAATGTGTCAGCTGGCCCACATTATTAAAAAATAATGCGTAATACTGTACATTAATTCTCCCTGCACTAATTATTAATATTATTAAAACAGTATTTGCATCATTTTATTTATAAGTTTTATTTATTTCAATTGTTTAGAATTAGGATAAAAGTATGAGCAATTTGATTTAATCAGGTAAAATTTATGAGCTAAAAGTTAAATTTGGTATTCTGTGAAAAGAGCAGACTAATTCGCATAGAATGTACGAATTTCAAACAAATTTAATTAATTTATAACAAATGCATAAGCCTGTTACTCTGAATTTGAATTGCCTTAACTTTATTCAGCACAGACAATGTGGTGGAACAGTCGTTAGCAGTGTTGCATCACAGCTAGAAGGGTCCTGCTTCTTATCCCAGTACTGGCAGGGGTAGGACCCTTTCTATGTGGAGTTTGCATGTTCTCCTTGTGCTGTCATGAGTTGACTGTAGGCACTGCAGTTTCCTCCCACAGTTCAAAAACATTAGACTAATTAGTGATTCTTAACCAATGAATCACTTTTCCATGTTCTGTTGTGAATAAAAAAAGTGGTTTATGAGATTTCCAAATCATTATAATCTGTTTTTATTTCTATTTTACACAGTTTCTCAGCCTTTTTGGAATATGGGTTGAAAATCACCTCAGCTTCTTTCCTTCTGATTTCTTTTGTGCCACTTAGTCACACCTTTGGAGAAAAGCTAGGGACACCACACTCAGTATCCAATAATAATAACAGCACTAAGGTCATATACTTACAAAGGACCACCCAAAAAAAAGAAAAAGTACTGGGAAAAAAATTCCATTGGCTTTTTACAGATTAACATTATACGGTAAAAAAAAAAAAAAGAGTTTATCATAAAAGCCAGAAACATCCACAATAATCTGATCCACTGACATGACTCAAGAAGTGTTGATTTTCAGTGAAAAATAAATATTCAAACTCACCAAATATAAACAGTATAGTGCAAACAACAGGAGCAATGCTCGCTGCAGTTACGGAGACAGTATGTAAAGTGCTTCCAAGCTCTTCATGGGGGCTGTAGTCCACAGCTGTGAGGTTTGGAGGGGCAGGTCCTGGGGGGCAGGGTGTGGTGTGGGAGATCATGGTTAGGGTCAGAGAGGCCACAAACATCAGCATGCTTGAAGTGTACAGCAGGGCTTTACGTCCCGCCTTGTCCATCAAACCGGCTGCAACGGCCACAGAACAGAGACGAAACAACCCCACGATGGCAGCATCATACCTAACAGATACAGAGCATGGATAGGATGGTATTTAGATTTAAAGCTGTAGCAGGTGGAAAAATTATGTTTAGATTTGAAAATAAATTAATTATCATCCTCTAACAATTAATAATTCAAGTGGTCTGAGAGGACAACTACCTCACATCTCTCTGGACTGTTCAGCCTGCCACGGGGCCAGGAGTGACTTCCTCATCATTGTTAATATTCTATTTTATGAAAGTTTATGAAAATTTTTACAGGCATCGTCCTCTTTTCCTGAAGCTTCAAACCCATTCATGTCTGTGTGTTGCATCCGCATGCACTATGTTGAACCATTCAGCTTGATTGTTTGGCCCAGCATTATCTCTTTCCCATTTGTCCTCTCTAAAATAACTAAATGGGCATCAACTATGATTGATGCCTGCTTACTGCCAAGCAATGTTACTATCACATGCATTTTTGCTCACGTGCACGCCCTTTGGCCAGCATAAAACCCACCTTAAACAAGCCGTCAAGATCAGAGTTCACTTTAGATCAGGGGTCTCCAACCTGGGGCTCCTGGAACGTTGAAGTTTCTGTGGGAAATCTTCTAATTTCACTTCTTAATTGGTCCAAAGATTTGCAAGTAATTTGCTGTTGTTGTGCATGGGTGCAAGGGTTCCTGCAGAACACATGCACAACAATGACAAATTATTTGCAAATCTTTGGTCCAATTAAGAAGTGAAATTAGGAAATTTCCCACAGAAACCTGAACATCCCAGGAGCCCCAGGTTGGAGACCCCTGCTCTAGATAATGCACCTTTGTGCGTTAAAGGGATGGGCAGGATTTGAACCGCCAACCCTCCGGTTATTGGATGACCCGCTCTACCTCAGTCTTTCCAATGAACTCGGAAACGCCCATAACAGCACCTCAGACAACTGATTATGTGATTACGTCCTTGTAATACGGCCCTATAGGGTTTTTTTTTTTTTAAATATTCATTCATTTTGACTTTGATGCCTGCAAAACATTCCAAAAAACCTGGAACAGGGGCAAGAAAAGACTGGGAAAGTTGCGGAATGCTCAAAACACATCTTTTTGGAACATTCCACAGGTGAACAGGTTGATCTGAAACAGGTGAATGTCATGATTGGGTATAAAAAGAGCATCCCCAAAAGGCTCAGTCATTCACAAGCAAGGATGGGATGAGGTTCACCACTTTGTGAACAACTGCGTGGGCAAACAGTCCAACAGTTTAAGAACAACATTTCTCGAAGTACAGTTGCAAGGAATTCAGGGATTTCATCATCTACAATCCATAATATCATCAAAAGATTCAGGAAATCTATAGAAATTTCTGCAAGTAAGCAGCAGGCCAAAAACCACCATTGGATGCTCATGACCTTCAGTCCCTCAGGTGGCACTGCATTAAAAACAGATATCCCTCTGTAAAGGATATTACCATGTGTGCTCAGGAACACTTCAGAAAACCACTGTCAGCTAACACAGTTCATTACTACATCTACAAGTGCAAGTTAAAACTACCATGCAAAGCAAAAGCCATATATCAACAACACCCACAAACTCCACCAGTTGCTCTGGGCCCAAGCTCAGGCGATGCACTGATACAAAGTGGAAAAGTGTGCTGCTGTGTATTATGTCTGGAAACCCAGAATGAGGCACAGAGAGTGGTGTCTGCTCTGAACACGATCTTTATTACACACAGTAATACACAGTACAGGCCTGTTTCCTAATACTGAGCCAGCCGGGAGAGAGGCCCTAAGATGGCGGCTCTCCCCTTATAATCCGTTCGGGGTGATGACGTCACTGTACGGTTGCATCATCACGCCGATGCTGATTAACCCCTTCACTACATTCACCCCCCTCTTGGAAAAAAAACACAGGACACTTCAATAATCATAACCCTCCCCAATTTGGCATAAACAACTATCATAACACTGGTCAACACCAAATTTATTGTCTAAGTTTTTTTTTAGCTGATTTAGAACAATTTTGATGTGTTGAATCCAAAAATCACATTGATTTTGCTAAATCAGGTCAACTTTTTGAATTATGGCCACATGTTGTTTTATACGTTTTTGTTTACATGTACGGGTATTTTCGCTTTATATGATGCAAAATTCCTTTTTATGTCTTGAAATTCTCTGAATTTTGAACAAGGATGACGCAACATTCAATTTACATGTACTTACCTTTATATAAAGGTAAGTACATGTAAATTGGGTACAAGTAAGTACATTACTTAGTACATTACTTAGTACCGGTACTAAGTAAGTACTAAATAAGTACAGGTTTTTACTTAGCACCTGATCGAGAGAAATGGATGTCATTTTCGGATTCAGCAGTGCAAAACTGTCTTAAATCAGTTGAAAAAGCACAGACAACTTACAAAAAAATTATTTTTGTAACCCTGTGTAATCAACAATTCTAACTAGGGTTAGTGGGTGGACCACCACTCAACCCGACTTGAGTGGATTATTCTGCCACTCATCCTGGCAGCCACGCTCCTGACTAAACAGCCACTTTTTTTCCCACAGTGTTTCATGGGGAAGGCGGTTCTGCTGGAGGGGCTTTGTAGCGGGCTTGTGGTGGACATGCCCCTGGCAGCGCCAATTTCACAAGGCCCAGATGCCGTCCCTCTGGAGCCATGGCACGCCTGTCAACACTGTCCCAGCCTGGATCCCACACCAGCTGGATCGGCCCCAGTGCTGCATCCCGATCCATAGCAGCTGTTCTCACCTCCCGTGGACGGCTGGCCCGCCGTCCTCATCCATCCGCCATCTGAACGGTGGCTATTCTCGGCTGTGCCGCTATTTTCATATGTGTCGACGGTGGTGACAATGTAATGGCTGACTGTGAGCCCGGTCTCTTGTTTCCATGGGCCCGAACCCAGTTCATCACCGTGAGTGGTGCTCTGAATGACTGCATATGGCGTGGTTGTAACGGTGTGGTACTCACGTTTGCTGTGGGGCGTCCACCAGGCTGTGGTGGTTCTGCTACATCCTGTTGGGTCACGGACTCTTCACGCAACGCTACAGCGGCCCTGGGGGCTAATGCTGGTTGTGGATCCTGAAGACATCAGGCGTCTCTCCTGTGTCATTTACGGTGACGGACTCTTCACCCGTCGGCTCAGCTATGGCTCTGGTAAACTGGTGCTGAGCGAGGATTCTGAAGCAGTCCGGTTCTTTCTCACTTTTGTCTGGTACTGGTTTAGGGCAGGGTGATGTGTCACTGTTGTCATCATAGTTAACATCCGTATCGGGGTGGTCTATCTCTCGATTCCCTGTGTGCGTAGGCTCCCTCTTCTGCTGCAGAGGATCTGAGTCGAGTCCGGTTACTGTCCTCCCTCTCCTGCAGCTCCGCAGCAGCACCCTGAAGCTCACGCTGGGCGAGGGACTCAGGCGAGTCCGGTCGCTGCTCTTGCTCTGTGTTGTGGTCATTTTCTGCGTCGTGTTCAACTCCTGTGTTGTGTTCTCCTTTTGCACTGTGTTCACTCTCTGTGCTGTGCTCTTTGGTTAGCTTGTCAAGAATTAGCTCGTCTTCTAAGGGCCCGAAGGCACACGTGCTCGCTAAGACTCTGAGCGCCTTAGCACAACGTTGAGTTGACTCACCCATATGTTCTTCACTGGGTTATTGTTCTGTGGTGCCCTGCTGTCCCACGGTGTCCAACTTGGGGCCCTCCAGAGAGGGTGTGGAGTCAGCGGGCTTAGCAACTGGGGCAACCGTCCGTGGAACAGTGAAATGTTCGGTCAGCGACGCTACATAGTTGTCATACGTAACCCCCTTTTTTAAATTGTCGACAATCCACCGTCCCTCTTTACCCAGGTCACCATATAGAACTGCTCGCATCCACAGGTCTCCGAATTTCTCCAGGTTTACAGCCTCTGCATAGCTGGCGAACCACTCAAACCAGCGGGGCCATGGAACATATAGCTCACAGGGGTCTTTCAGAAATGGTCGTGGTGACCTCACGCACGCCTCTATGGTTTAACTCTCGTTGCCAAATGTTATATCTGGAAACCCGGAATGAGGCACAGAGAGTGGCGTCTGCTCTGAACATGAACTTTATTACACGCAGTAATAAAATACAGTTCAGGTCTGTTTCCTAATACTGAGCCAGCTGGGAGAGAGGCCCTAAGATGGCGGCTCTTCCCTTATATCCTGGTTGGCGTGATGATGTCACTGTATGGCTGCATCATCACGCTGATGCTGATTAACCCCTTCACTACACTGTGGTCTGACGAGTCCACATTTCAAATTGTTTTAGGAAATCAATGACGTTGTGACCTCTGGGCTGAAGAGGATAAAGACCATCCAAATTGTTATTAGCACAAAGTTCAAAAGTCAGCATCTGTGATGGAATGGGGGGGGGAGTGTTAGCGCTCACAGCATGGATAACTTACACATCTGTGAAGGCACCATTAATCCTGAACGATATATACAGGTTTTGGAGGAGCAAGCCGTTATCCAAGCAATGCCTTTTTCAGGGACGTCCTGCTGATTTTAGCAAGACAATGCCAAGCCACATTCTGCATGTCTTATGTAACAGCGGGGCTTCATAGTAAAAGAGTGCAGGTACTAGACTGACCTGCATGCAGTCCAGACCTGTCTCCAATTGAAAATGTGTGGTGCATTATGAAACGCAAAATACAACAACACAGACCCCAGACTGTTGAGCAACTGAAGTAATACATCAAGCAAGAATGGGAAAGGATTCCAATTACGAAGCTTCAACAATTATTGTCCTCAGTTTCTAAACGCTTATTGAGTGTTGTTGAAGGGAAAGGTTATGTAACACAGTGGTAAAGTTGCCCCCTGCCCCAGCTTTTTTGGAGTGTGTTGCAGGCATCAAATTTAAAATGAATGAATATCTGCAAAAAAAATAGAACAAAGTGTATCAATTCATCAAATGTATCAGAACATTAAATATCTTGGCTTTGTTGTGTAGTCAATTGAATATAGGTTAAAAAAAAAGTTTGCAAACCATTGTACTCTGTTTTTATTTATGGTTTACACAGCATCTCAACTTCACTGGAATTGGGGTTTGTAGGTTTTGCTTTTCATTAGAAATTTAAAAAATGCCCTACTTGGCCGTCAGGGGGACTTTGCTCTTCTCAAAGATGGGCTCCAGGAAGATGAGAATTGGAGTGATGCCCGTCATCTGCTGCAGGAAACGCATCCCCACTGAGATGAGGATTGGCCGGTAATAGTTGGGCGTCGTGAGCTGGGACAATGTGAGTTTTGGCTGTGCGTTAACGCTGTCCTGTATTTGCAATCATAACAAAGAAAAAGTTGAGGAATTAGCATATTAATCACTGAACCAGAAACCAATTGTGTTTGATATCTGGAATCCAAATGATTTACTAAGGGCTCATATAGCTCTGTGTACATCAAGACCTATGATGCCCATGGGATGCATTTGGGTAGAGGTGGTAGTGATGTGTGAATGCAAGTGCATGGAAGAGTAGCACATGTTGCCAAAATTTCCACATTTGGTTTGTGCTGCATTTCTGTATACTTGCAATTGTAAATCATCACCTCTACCCACCTGCACCCATTCTGTTTTACAGGTAGCTAGAAATATTCAGAAATTGTTCAATGTATTCACTTGTATAGGTCTATGTGACTGGGCAGTTAATTGGAAAAAATAAAAGATACACTAGATCAGCTGCTGGTCTTTTACCTGTATGTCACGTAGCTCAGCCTCAATGTCATACTGACTTCCCCTGAGCCAGTGGAGGGCCTTCTCAGCTTTGTCCCTTTCACCATTTGAGAGAAGCCTCCGAGGGGAGGAGGGCATGAATGCCAGCAGCACAACCATCAGCACAGCGGGCACCTCCCCTGCTATTGCCAGCCACCGCCATTCTAACACCAGACCTGTACATGAAAAGCACAGAAAGACTGTCATAGCTTCTATATGTAAAGGACATGACATTAGCACCAAAATATGATGTATCGGACGACTAAATTAGAATGCCGTATTAAAATTCCAAACAACAAAATCTGAATCTGTATGGAGAAAGTATCAATTTCCAACTGATGTGTTCCCACCGAGAGCATAGAGTGCTAGGGCTCCAAAAACGGCTGTCATCTGAGGGCAAGCTCCAAGAGCTCCTCTCAGTGATTTGTGAGAGATCTCTGCGATGTAAACCTGTGAACACACAGAAGGTACAAATTTGATGAAAGGCACCCAAGTGTCATGTCAGACCATTTGAACCTGTTTACATCAGCGTGGTCTGCGTGCTAGACGACCCGCAAGGGTACCTGACCACACCACCAGGCACAGGCGCCGTTGTCTTGCATGGGCCAGGGAGCATTTATGCTGGCGAAGGGACCAGTGGGCCTCAGTGCTGTTCTCTGATGAAAGTCGATTCACGCTGAGCAGAAATGGTGACTGCCAACGATGTTAGACGCATCAAGGAGAGCGCTATGCATTAGCCACTGTTGTCACCAGACGAGCCTTTGGTGGTGGTGGTGTTACAGTCTGGACAGGTGTGTCTAGTCAATATAGAACTGCCCTACACCTTGTGAATCGTACAGTGACAAGCCGATACTACCTGAATAACATCATTAATCCAGTCATTGTGCCCCTGCATGAACAACACAGGCCTAATTTCATCTTCATGGATGACAATGCTCCTGCTCATCGAGGTTGCATCATTAGGGAACGGCTTCTGGAGGCTGGGGTACCTCATATGGAGTGGCCTGCACTTTCTCCAGACCTGAATCCCATAGAAAACCTATACCATCAGCTGAGTCACGGTGTAGAGGCTCATAACCCTGCACCCCACAACCTCAATGACCTGAGGGCCGCCCTTCAAGAAGAGTGGAATGCCATGCCTCAGCAGAGAATAAGTCGACTTGGGAACAGCATGAGACGTCGTTGTCAAGCTGTAACTGATGCTCAAGGGCACATAGGTTATTGAGACATTGACTTTTTTTTTTTTTTTTTTATTTAAGTTTTTGTAAAGGGTATACAGGTCGTTACAGCAATGCAGTGTTTACATTTTCATCACATGTTCCCTTATTTTCTGGTATCTGACAACATTGGAAGATTAATTCTTACAACACCCCTTTTTTTTTTTTTTTTAAAGTGAAAGAAAAAGTGAAATTAAAGAGAAAAAAAAACAAGAAACAAATAACAAAAAAAAAACAAACAAACCAGTAAAAAACAAACAAAAAGAAAAAGTAAGTAAATAAAGATAAAAGAGCATCTGAGTAGCGTTGGAACAAAGAGCGGAACCATTATTGAAATGGTATTTGTCAAAGATTAGATCTAATGGAAGACACATATGCGGTCCAGGGTTGCCAAAAGTTCATGAACACATCCATGTCCTGTCTCAGTGCGAATGTCAACTTTTCCATCGAGTAAATGTCTTGGATCACGTTAGTCCAATCTTCAGGTGTAGGACAGTCCTTCAACATCCATTTTTTAGTTAGAGCTTTTTTGCTTGCCAATATTAAAACATTGAATAAGTATTTTTCTCCTTGTCTTTCCAGTGAGTCCGGTAGTAAACCCAAATACAAAGTTACAAAAGAAAAGGGAACTGTAATTTTGAATATTTTCCCCAATATTGTCTGTACCTTGGTCCAATATTGGTGGATAACTGGGCATGACCAAAACACATGAAAATGATTTGCAGTCTTTTCACCACACAA
This sequence comes from Pholidichthys leucotaenia, assembly GCA_020510985.1. Classification (NCBI taxonomy): domain Eukaryota; kingdom Metazoa; phylum Chordata; class Actinopteri; order Cichliformes; family Pholidichthyidae; genus Pholidichthys; species Pholidichthys leucotaenia. The sequence continues at coordinate 385,004,539 of CM035838.1, forward strand.
GCGCCAACAGTTCAATCCCTTATGGGTAAATTTGTTTTGTGCAGGTGTTCTGAAAAATCTTGCCAAGTTTTTCCATCCAAATTCTCTCCACTGCAGGGATGAGGCACTTTTCCATTGCTGTTTATTTAGCTTTTCCCATATTTCCAGTTGTAAAGTGAAATTCCCCTCTTTTTCCCATCTCTCTTTTATATAAGATGTGTTGTCTCCTTTTAAGTCTTGAAGACCTTGGTATATTTTAGAAATGTATCTGATCCCTGGGATCCCTTTATATGCCATTAAGAAGACCTTCAGAACACCTGACTGGGCCCTTTCCAAAACCTCCTTTTTAAGTATATTGTTTATGTGGTGTCTAAGCTGGAAGAACCTGTAAAGGTCTTGATTTATTAGGCCTTGTTTTTTCAAATCTTCAAAACTTCTTAAGATTTGCCCTTTAAAAAAATCGTAATATTTTATCAGCCCTTTCTCCTTCCACTTTTTAAATCTGGTGTCTGTTTTATTAGGAGTAAAGTCCTGATCATAGGCGATCCATTGCAGAAGTCGATAGGGCTCTTTAGTTTGATTCTCTCTGACTATCTTAAACCAAATTTTTAGCGGGGTCTCTATCCACGGGTTAGTGTTATTCAAAAGCTTAGGTAAGACATTGTTCCCTATTATCGCCTGTAGGGGGATGTCACTTGTTATTTGGCATTCGATCTCCTTCCATTGTGCAGTGTAGACTGGGTTACATATCTCTACTAAAGTTTTAATTTGTGCGGCTTTAAAGTAGTCCCTGTTATTTGGCAGCGCGAGCCCATCTTTGTCTTTGTTTAGCTGTAGGGTTCTATATCTGATTCTAGGTCTCTTGCCCTGCCATATGAATCTTGAGATCCTTCTGTCCAGCTCCTGCCATGTTTTTTTGGGAGGTTCTACCGGTATTGTTTGGAAAAGGTATAGAAGACGTGGAAGTATATTCATTTTGACTGCTTCAATTCTTTGTGCAGTACCCAAGAATGGTATCATATTCCATCTTGCTAGGTCAGATTTTATTTTTGTCACCAGTGGATCATAGTTTAGTGATATAATTTTGTTGAGTTGTTTCGGGATATTGACCCCCAGATATTTCATAGATTCCGACTCCCAGTTAGTTTTGAGTTTGCTTAGTGAATAATGATTTGGGTCATAGTTGAATGTTAAAACTTGGGTTTTATGCATATTTAATTTGTACCCCGATAAATCTCCATACTCTGAAAAAACTGAGGTTAGTTCTGGTAAAGAAGTGTCCGGCTGCCCTAGGTATATTAAAATGTCATCAGCAAAGAGTGCTATTTTATGTTCCTTCTGACCAAGTGTAATACCTTGAATTTTTTGGTTTTGTCTTATCCAATGGCTCAGAGGTTCTATGAAGATTGCAAAGAGCAGTGGAGACAGGGGGCAGCCCTGACGACATCCTCTTTCCAGTTCAAAAGATGATGATAAATTACCGTTAATCCTTATTTTAGCTGTTGGTTTTTTATATAATGCCTGTATAGTTCTAATGAAGTTGTTATGAAAATTGAAACTGGATAAGATTCTATATAGAAAAGACCAGTCAACCGAATCGAATGCTTTTTCAGCATCTAATCCCAATATGACTGCATTTAAGTTATATTTTTTTATATGATGAATTATGTGTAAAGTGCGTCGAATGTTGTCTTGTGTCTGTCTTTGTCTTCTAAAACCTGTTTGGTCTAAATGAATTAGGTCTGTCAGTATATTTTCTAACCTTTTGGCAAGGATAATGGTAAAAAGCTTATAGTCCTGATTTAGTACACTGATTGGTCTGTAGTTGGAGCACTCTAGTTTATCCTTTTCAGGTTTAGGTATAACTGCAATGACCCCTTCTCTCCAGGAGGGGGGGATTTCCCCTGTGTGGAGGACATAATTAAATGTTTTCAGGAGGAGAGGAGATAGTTGCTGTTTAAAGGTTTTGTACCACTCTGCTGTATAGCCATCAGCTCCTGGGGATTTGTTAGCTTTAAGTTTCATAATTGCTTTTTCCAATTCTTTAGGATGTATTTCTGACAGTAGTGTTTTATTTTGTGACTCCGTAAGTTGGGGAAGGTTTAATGTGTTTAGGAATGCCTCGGATGCGTTTTTATGTTTTTTGTGGGAGTATAAGTTCTTATAGTAATTCTCGAAGTTTTTAAGAATATCCTGAATTCTGAATTTTATTTCCTTTGATACTGGGTCTCTGATTTTGTAGATTGCTCTTTCTGTTTGATGTTTCCTCAATTTATAGGCTAGCAATTTTGCCGATTTACTGCCTGCTTCATAGTATTTTTGTCTCAGAAATGTAAGTTTCTTCTGGATTTCTATTGTGTAGATCTCATTTATTTGGTTTTTAATTTCCTTAATCTTGAGCGAGTCAGTAGAATGAGTGTTGCCTTTGTGTTCTTTTTCTAGGTTCCTAAGTTCTGACTCTAATGTGGATAGTTTTTCTTGTCTTAGTTTCTTTTGGGTTGCCAGTTTTGCAATAATCTTTCCTCTTATTACAGCTTTACATGCATCCCACAGTATTAAAGGGGATACTTCTCCATTATCGTTATCTTCCAAATATCTGAGAATATCTGATTCCAATTCATCTTTCAGTGGTCCTTTCAGGACATTTGAATTTAACCTCCAAGAAAATGTATTATTTGTGTATTTTTGGATATTTAAGTCCATGTAGATCGGACTGTGGTCGGAGAGATCCATCAGTCCTATTTTACATGTTTTTACTCTTCCAATGTCTCTATTAAACATAAAAAAATAGTCAATCCTTGAGTAAGATGAATGTGGAGTTGAGTAAAATGTATAGTCTTTTACACTGGGGTTGAGTTCCCTCCACACGTCACAGATTCCCAATTCTTTTAGTAGCATCCGAGTCTTCCTGTTTTGGGTGTTATTTTGATGTGGGGAATTACCAGAAGCATCCCAGTATGGATTCAGTCTAAGATTGAAGTCCCCACCACATATCACTAAACCTTGAGCTTTAGTTATCATTAGGTCGAATACATTTTTATAAAATTTCCAGTTAGCCCCTGGGGGAGCATACACATTCAGCAGGGTGATATCTTCTCCCTCTAGCCGCCCAGTTACCAAACTGTATCTCCCTTCTTTATCTTTGTGTTCTGATTTTTTTTCAAATGTAATTTTGGTTGATATCAATGTCGCTACTCCCCTCCTCCTCCCTGATTTATATGAAGATGAAGAGATCATTTTAAACCCTTGTCTACTGAGTTTATTGTGTTCCACGTCTGTTAGGTGGGTTTCTTGTAAAAGTATTATTCCTGCTTTGTCTTTTTTCATTTTGCCTAGAATCTTGGATCTTTTAACTGGATTCAGGATTCCTTTTACATTATATGAAATTATTTTGGTTACACCCTGTTTCTCCATTGTGTTGTTTTGTTTAGTATAACTGTGTGGTGGCCCTCTTTTGTGCTACTCAGAAACTGAAAGAACATTAAAAACAAGAAAAACATTAAGAACATAGTGTAAAAAACTTTAAAACAAAAAGCTGTCATAAGAACTTCCTGAGCTGAGGTCTTTTTAAAGACCCTGTAAGAGCCTTGATGGAGTGAAGGCTCTGAGGGAAATTCCTCAAACTCTGTTACGTGTTGAGGGCCCTCTCTTACCACTGAAAGTAGTCCCATGCTTTTAACGTGAGTTTCAGAACCCAATCCAAACTTGTAATGATTTTTTTTTTTTCCTTTTATGCCTAAACCCTGTGAAATTGTGTGCACCCTCCCACCCCCATCACATCAAACATTCACGCAAAAACAGTATTTGTTAGTATGAGGAGAACATGTGGATTATTGTCACATTTCTATTTTAACAAGTTTTTTTTTTTTATTACAAAGACTTATTTGTTTCAAATAATATGATTGTTCCATGAAATGTTTTACCACATGCTGAATATGCATCTCCTTTAATGTTTGTTACCTTGTATGAGGGGGGTTGGATGTGCGGATTGATTCAAGAGAAAAAAAAAAAAAAAAAAAAAAAGGTTGCTATTCCAACCTGAAAACGGATAGTTTATCCGCGACGCTCTGGTGCTGGGTTTCCCGCTGCTGGTCCGTGGATTTTGAAGGTCTTTGTGTTGTCCATGTTTGCGTTTTGATCTTCTCACTCGGGTCTGCTGGGGGTTTAAATACCGTTACCGGGAGGCCTCTTTTCGCCATGTCAGCTGTTGCTTCTTCCGCCGAATTATAGAGACACGTTTCATCGCCGTAGAAGACCCTTAACTTCGCAGGAAATGGTGTCTGAAAGCGCAATTTCTTCTCTCTTAACACCTTTTTCGCGTCATTGTATTCCCTGCGCTTTTTAAGGACCTCCGGGGCGTAATCGTGTTCCACGTAGACTTTTCTCTCCTGGTGCATAAATCCTTTTTTCTGCCAGGCCAGTCTTACAACCTCTTGTTTTATTTTGAAATTGGAAAATCTTACCAACACCGAACGTGGGGGCGCTTCCGCCGCCGGCCTAGCGGCTAATGAACGATGTGCCTTTTCTATCTTCAAGTCGGTGGTTTGTGGAATATCCAATTTCTCTCTTAGTAAGGATTCCACGCATTCTGCCATTGAGTTAAAACCATTTTCGGTTCCTTCTATCAGACCATGAATTCTTATGTTGTCTCTTCTTTGTTTTCCTTCTTGGTCGGTTAGCTTAGCCTCTATAGCTGCTTGTCTTTTGCGTAGGTCTAGCACAGAATCTTCGAGCACTTTTATTCGATCCTCTGTTTCCAAGATTCGGTTCTCGGCCTGGTCCACTCTGCTGTTTGTCCTTTTCAATTCTTCTCTGAATTCCCGAAATTCGGCCGTAACATCTCGGCGAAATCGTCGTAGCTCCTCAAATAGTGATTTCAGGCTAACCCTTTTGTTAGCTATCACCAGTTCCTCGTCTTCTGAACGGAGATCTTCCAGTTCGGATTCTCCGGCCGATACGTGTCCTGGCCTGGAGAATTTCAGTTTCTTCTGTTTTCCTTTAGACATGATGATTTTGTCTTTTGATTTTCACTCCTCCAAAAATCCGTTAAGTTTGATTTTCAAGGTGTTATCCTGGATTGGGTCTGAGAACTTCAGTGTTAAGCTGCAGTCGCCATGGCGTCCAGACCGGAAGTGAGACATTGACATTTTTTGTTGTGGTATACCCACCACTGTTGTTAGCTTTTATTTCAATAAATAGTTTTGAGATGAGGAAATCACCACTGCATGCTTCTACTTAAATGTCCTACTTTCATGATATAATATCACTGTTGCGTGAACGTTTTACATTTTCTATAAATTTCATCTGAAAGCCAAATATCCCTAACTTTTTGTGAGTAGTGTATTTTAGTTACCATTGTGGGATTTTTTTTTTCTTTAACGGAAGGTTACCAACAAATTGGTAACATGTCTATAGATTGCCATGAAAGCAGCCGAAAATTAAATTTTGACCGCACAACAGGCATACAAACATTTAACCAGAAACAGCTTTTTTGAGCTTTAGGAAAAATCTTTGAGAGATCATGCCAAATTTCAATCGCTCAGTGGTCCCAACGATCTCCATGCTATGTGAAAGGGCACTTATTTACAACATTCATTTTCTATTTCACTTGTTTTTTGAAGGCTTTGGTTTGCATGCTTATTTTTAAGCAAGGTTAACTAATTGGATTTTACAGTGCAGCAAAATTTTTAGGGTCATTTATGATATAACACCAACAAAATGACATTCCCGTAATGCTCTTCCAAATGTTGGTCAGTATAACTAACTTTGAAGGCCTGGATGATTTTTATTGATCTGAGAAACAGCGTCGCCATCTACTCAAACCAACCACTGGAGCTGATGAATATACTGTATATAAACTATTACAAAAAACTTTATTATTTGGATTGTGGATTTCACGATGAAAACACGTGTCTTATTAAATCTAAGATGCACATATAAATCAAACAAAAGGCAGTTTTTGTTATAACCTACAGGAATGGCTGCAGCGGTCATGCCTCCAGCAACACCAGTCAGGAAACGGCCCACTTGGAGCATCCACAAACGCACCGCTCCTCCCATCAGCATATATCTGAGACACACATGGGAAATAAAGTGTTATACTGAATGTTTACAGAGCCCAGAATCTACAGTGTAATTTATTTATTTTTTTCAAATAAAGTCATTTTAATGAAACAGTAGCTCACCAGACCACAAATACCCACAGTTCTATGTTTTGGTGTTAATAATTATAGCCCAGTGGACATGGGTTCGAGCCCCAGACCGCAGACCATGTAAAGATGACACTTCATGACTTCTAATTTTTTTGAGAAATGGGGAAAGGAGTTATCAAACTATTGGGTATGTAAATATAAAGTTATATGTCGCCTGATGGACAACATATGAGGGGGGCTGAAAAGTTCATAGTGGTCATATTTGACCAAATGTGGTTTATTTTTCAACCACAGAGATCAAAGCACTGCAACACCAATGGAAGAATTGTGCGGGCCGAAGGGAGACCATGTTGAAAAATAAATCACATTTGGTCAAATTGGGCCACTATCAATTTTTCACCCCCCCCCCCTTCCTTGTACTATAGATGTGGAACAACTTAAACCTCATCATCCAGAGATGGTCTAAGATTCATCAAAAAAAATCTTGCCTGTGCAAACTTGGCCTAAAATCAATGTTTGTTTGGACCGTTCTAGTGCACTGATGTAAATAGACCAATCTGGTGAAATGTGGAAGCAAACAAAGTCACCATTACTGTAATGATTGCTTCCAGAGATACAGTATGGATCTGTTAAGCACAAGTTGCCCTTACAAGACTACAATTTCTTTTTCATTTTTATTTAATGTCCCATTTGACAAAAATGCCAAGACATGCTGAAAGAATGTGTGCAGTTCAACTGTCAGGGTTGGGGTCAATTCCCAGTGGAAATGGAGTTGGAATTGAAGGTTTTTAAAATGTCAGAATTGGGTTTACTCTGGGATTTCTTCGGTTTCCTCCCATATGCCAAAAAACATGCAAGTTAGGTTAATTGGCATCAAACTGGGGATTCTAAAATTGTCCTTAGGTATGACTGTGAGAGTGAATGGTTGTCTGTCTCTCTGTGTTGGCCCTGCGATGGACTGGCGATCTGTCCAGGGTGTACCCTGCCTCTTGCCCAAAAGATGTTGGGATAGGCTCCAGCCCCCCGCGACCCGAAAAGGATTAAGCTTAAGAAGATGAATGAATGAATGGAATTAAGTCATCTGTGCAAGTGGAATTGATTGAGTCCATTTTCAATTTCAATGATCTCTCAGTATTTTGTTGCTTGCTGGTGCCTATCTGTGATGATGAAAGATGTATAGACCCTTGCAGTCATGTGACCATTGTCATAGCAACAGCCATGCACAGCCACAGCATCAGCATCAGCTTCAGCATCAGCAAGCACAGTTGTCTCAGTACAATGCCTGGATAAAAACAGCTCTGGAAAGCTAGAAAACAAGATGTAATGTGAAAAGTCTTTATGCAAAATATACCTGCACTACTTTAGGCTACTAGGGTTTTATGAAAAGGGGCTTATAAGCTGAGAAACTGAACCTAAATGGTGGAAAAGGTCAAATGAGTAGGTCGAATGAGGTGTATAGAATGAAGTACAAAAAAATAAAGCTTTGAACTCCACACAGAAAGGTCACCACTGGTGACGTACTGCGAGCTGCCACCGAGCTGCCCTAGGAGTAGCACTACTTGTGATAAATATTACTGAATTCAAGAATTAAACCACATAAAATGTAGGTAGGTAGTAGAATGTTAAAACCACTGTAAACTCAATCAGCCTCTAATAATTTAAGGTGTGGGTGTGTTGATACACCATGCATGATTTTCTTCTCACCTTGATTAGTGTTCTTCTTTGTACAAATCTCCCTACAGTTTCTTACCACAGAGATTATTACATCTAAATATTTCCCCTACTGCAACACCCTCTGTAACACTGAGACTCACCCGATAGTCGATGGCAGTGCTGACAACATAATAGTCAGCTTCCGCCCAAACTTGTCAGTGAACACCACAGCCCCCAGCCCACCAGCTACCGAACCCAAGGAGTAGATGGACCCAAACCAGGCAGCCTGCTCTGTGTCCATTTTGAGCTGGGGGTCGGCATCTGGACCCTTGAATACTGGCAGGACTGGAGATGGGTAGACCAGGGAGTACCCAGCATTGAAATTCCCTAGGACTGCCGAGAATACAGCCAGGAACAAATTGAGTTTTTTAATCTGCAATAAAAAAAAAAACGTGTAGACAAGTTAAAACTCTCACAATAGGCATATACTAGATATTGGGTGGAAACATTTTCATCTGAAGTTTTTATTCTCAAAGGCCTCTATTTATATATATCCATCCATCTTCTTCCACTTAATCCTTTTCGGGTTGCGTGGGGGGCGTGGGGGGTGGGGGGCTGGAGCCTATCCCAGCATCTTTGGGCGAGAGGCAGGGTACACCCTGGACAGACCGTCAGTCCATCGCAGGGCCAACACAGAGAGACAGACAACCATACAGTATATATTTAATTGAAATTAAAGGTCCCATTTACTGCATTTTCCCCACATTTTCCACACGTCGTCTTTGTGACATACTTTGGTCAAATTGCCTTTAATTATTGCAGCATCATTGTGAATCATCTTTTGCAGCCTTACTCAGAACAGCTCCTTTCAGTGCATGTCTCTTTAAATGCCTAAGAGCCCTATTCAACTCCACCCTCCCTCTTACATCACTATTGCTAATCTTAGCAGGTAAGCTCCTTGTTCAGATAGCAAGCCTGAGCCAGCTAATGTAAATTTAATGAATTAAAGCATCACTGGTGGACAGGAGTTTGTGGTTTCTGTGGTCGACAGAATATAACCGGTCCGTGGAGTGCAATAAGCACAGAAACATTCACAAATGAAATAATAGTGGCCAAAGATGCTAGCATCAGCTAGCCACTAAAAAATAACATCTCAGAATGATGTATGTAGTCAAGTGTTGATAGATGAACAAAGATTCCAGTGGGGGGGGGGGGGGTTGAATTTTTAGAAAATAGCAATCAGAGCTGGCTGGATTGACAGTTAAGCTAACGACAGGCGGCCTGTCCATCAACATCTCCATGCTGAGATGAGCTCTAATGAGATTAGCCTGAATGACTCCAATCACCCTGCCACGGTAATGCTAGCAGTTTGACATAGCACCATGGTGAAAATAAAACAAAATAAGCCACAATGACACGAGATGCATTATTGATGGCGAATTAGTGAACCAGGTGGAAACAGGGATTTCCATTAGGGTGACTGAGATCTAAAGAAAATAACAATATGATCTACGGTTGGTAAACTAACTCCCTAGTAGCACTATTAGGGCTGAAGCCTTCTGCTCCCCACTCATCTACGTTTGCAGCTAGCCTGGCCAATAATAGCGCAGCAGGCAGGTATCAAGGCTAAGTTCTCCTTTTTGTGACATACCAGAGCAAACAAGAGTTACACCAGCTCCTCAGAGACAGAAATGATATAAAGGCTGTATGTGTTTTGTTTTTTTTTCAGCAATCACATGACCAATAGACACATTTCAGAAGTTTAAAACCTACAAAAACACAATTTTTCAGTGAATGGGACCATTAAAGCAAATTACAGTCCTGCTTTCTGTAGAAACAGAAATTAGAAAGCACTCAGATGCAAATAATAAATCAGATTTACAGTATATAGCACTTTTCATAGACGCTTTACAATGGACACATTATTCATTCACCCCACAGACAATGGTAAGCTACTACTGTAGCCACAGCTGCCCTGGGGCAGACTGACAGAAACGTGGCTGCCAATCCATGCCAACAGCCTCTCCAAATACTACTGAACATTTATACACATTCATGCACAGCATCATGAACACTGGAGGCAAGGTGGGTGAAGTGTCTTGCCCAGGGACACAACAGCAGGCTGTCTGGAGAGAGCAGGATTCAAACCGCCAACCCTCCGATTATTAGACGACCCGCTCTACCTCCTGAGCCGCTGCCGCCCACAAAATCTTAACCTAAAATCACATCCTAAAATCTTAACCAAGGCTGCAGTTTTCTTCCTTATACTGTATTTTAGCTTCTGTCAGTTGACAGCACAGATGACATCTGACAGGACACTGAACTAATTCCCCCTACTATGTAAAAAAAAAAAATCCTAAAAGCTGATAGTGGTTCAGATCACCACCAAATCTATGTGATTGGCCCTTGATGTAATTTTTTCCCTCCTTTTATGTAGTTAATGCTGTTAACATCACACAAACAAAGGAATAGAGACTAAAAGATAACCTCCACCCACTGGAGCAGATTGTGAAATTCTGGATTAACAGAGCTGTAAAATATATTTTTGAGTGAGAAGTTGAGAAAGAATGTGGTTGTAAAATCACTTGCTTCCTATTTTATTTCATTAATTCAAAGGTGTTCATTAACACAGTAATCTTATGGCTTTCATTATAGCCACATATACTGTCACCAAAGATTATTGTGTGAATATGACACCTCACCCATTTTGACAAATAGTATTTCGAAAATAAAGGGCTGTTTTAACCAAATTAGCAATCTGTATTGCTTTATTATTGCACTTTTTGTGTTTCTAGTGATGTGCAGCGTACAAACTTACTATTCTGTGGTTAGTTTGTCACTGACATTTGAAGTGTGCACCTCCACCAAGGAGGTAATGCAAGCAGAGTGGTTTGTTTTATTTGTCTGTTTGTGAGCAGGATTACGCAACATCTACAGGATGGATTTTGATTAAATTCTTATCAGAGGTGGCCCTTGGGCTACAAATGAACCCATTAGATTTTGGGGGTGATCCGAGAGGGCATACCTCCACCATGGCCCTATCTCGCAACATTAAAAAAAGTGAAAAAGGTGATCCAGACTCCACATCCTAACCGGGATCACTTCCAAAATCCAATGGATTTATCAGTAGTTCAAGAGCCAGCTCTAGTAAAAATTTAATCAAAATCCATCCTGAGGTTTTGTGTAATCCTGCCCACAAACAGACAGACAGACCTTGGTGGTTTACAGTACTAAGAGGGCAGTGCCCTCTTAGTACTGTAAACCAAGTTTTATAGTTTCACAGTGTAAAAATGAAACCTGCTTTTTGCCTTAGCTTTTTTCACCAGGGGCCTCATGTACAAAGACTTGTGTGGATTTCCTAATGAAAGATGACGCACGTTTAAATCAAGAAAATGCCGTAAGCAAAAAAAAAAAAAAAATTCCAGATGTATGAAACCGTCCATATGCAGGAATTCAAGCACATTTCCTTTGTACATTCCAACCTACTTGAACTTGAACGCATGTGAGGAAATACTAGACATCTCCCTTGACACGCCTCCATTTGAATATGCAATTATATGCAAATAGGTATGCAAATAGATAAATACAAGCCCAACACATTTGATTCTCCTGTATCCACAATCAAAAATAACGGATTTAATGGAATTTCAAGAAATGTGAGTTGGAGGTGCTCCTGAATGAGGTAGAGGCATGTAAAAACATTTTGTTTGGCACGCTGTCCTACGGCATTAGCACCGGATACAGGGAAATGAATAGCCTGCCCACAGCCATAGAAGATTAGTTTGTTTCTTTTATTCAGTCAGAGATAAGAAGGAGAAATTTATTTAACTTTGACATTTTTAGACTGACGTCTGCAGTCGTCCTCAGAAGCGTCAGATCGCTATGATTTGAAGCATGTATAGCTCAGTGGTTATAGTGCCAGATTTCAAAGCAAAAGGTTGCAGGTATGAGACCAGCTCTCTCTCTTTTAGGGACCACAATGGAAATAAGTGAGTGCACTTTCTCGTGTCATCCTGTTGTTTTTAGATGTACTGTATGTTGTATCTTTTATACAATGTTATTTTAAATGATGAATCAATCAATCAATCAATCAATTTGTGACCAGTCGGGTGGATCAGCTGGTTGAATATAGGAAAACAGCCACGAAAAAGAAGACAATATGAACCTTTTTAGTGGGTAGCTACGGTCACCTGTCAGTTGAAAGTGGATCATATTAGACTCGGCAAGTACATATTTTATGTCCAAAATGCAAATCTCATCCTTTATAATTATATACAACTACATGGATTACACACACACTACTAAATGAATGAAGTGCGCCAGGGAACGGGTGAGACTGTTGCATTTCAAACTTTATGCTTGTGTTTATTGGCATAACATACTGTACACACAGAGGAAATTGGGGGCTTGGTAGAATGCTGTCAAACTGTAGTTTAATTATCAATAAAAGAAAATCACTTACTCAGATCACTGAGTTGTAATGAAGCCTTGAAGCCAGGGTGATATTTGGGGTGCACAGGCGCATTCCACAAGGACTGCCAGTGGAAACCTAAACTGGCTGACAAGCCAGTCGTCATCCTGAGCCAGAAAATCTTCTGTCTCTAAATACCCGTTCTCTTCTTACTGTACGATAAGCAACATCCTCTAATCCTGTGTTGTTAGAGGCATTTTCAGCACTTCTTTGTGCTTGCTTTTATATCCACTCAAATTGTGCACACTTGGATGTTTGATCATCATGTGTCTCTGGTGTGTAAAATAATTTTCACGTCATTATCAGCCTCCCAACATCACCTCTAAGTGTCACCAATGGACCAATAACAGTAGAAATGCACGTACGCCAGCCATGAAGTTGGCGTGGGGCTGCGCATATTTCCACGGTCATTTCATTCTTGATACATCTGAAATTTTCCATGGAAAAGGACATATGCCATGTTTTTGTGCATAAGTACCCTTTATACATGAGGCCCCTGGACTTTAAGACACCAGCTTCACAAAGAAAGTCTGGTTCCACAAAGCTCAGTCAGCAGAGATGATACTGAGCAGAGCTGATAAGCATCTACATTCAACTGTTACACAAAACCATCCATTAAAAGTCCCATTCACTAAAAAATTGTGATTTGTAGGGTTTAACCTTCTGAAACGCATCTATTGGTTATGTGATTATCAAAAAAACCAACAAAAAGCTCACTTCTCTTAAAAAAACACACAACCTTTATATCGTTTCTATCTTTGAGCAGCAAAACTCTTCCAGGTTTTGTCCTGTAGCTGAAGTTGTTAATTTCAGTGCTAATAGTGCTACTAGGGAGTTTGCTTACCAAGCATGGTTTACATACAGTAGTTATTTTTTTAGATTTCACTCACCCTAACAGACAGCCCTGTTTCCACTTGGTTCACGAATCCAGAGTGTTACAACCAGGGTTCCTTGGAACATTCAGGTTTTATTTCATTTCAGTGAACCTGTAACCATGTGACTAATATCCATGGGACAGGAGCATTATACCAAATTAATCACACCTGTGGATGCACACCTTATATATACCCCTTGCATCCACCCGTTCTTCTTCTTTCTATCCTCCTGGTCGGTAAGACCTTATACCAGTCTGTTTAACATTGTGTTTTGTGCGCTGTTTGGGCTGCCTTGCCCTGGGTACCCCATCGCTGTGTCATAAAATTGTTGTGTTTTCTGCTAAATGAGAGAAGGTTTGCAGCAGCTGTGCAGCATGACCTGCACTGTCTGTGCCTGCTTAGAGGTATGTAATATACACTTGCCTTCTTTTCAGCAGGAACTGTTAACAGTTTAGCAGTGCGAAGTATGTACTACTCTTACCTACTTAAGGTTTGTGATGTATTTTTGTGCCTTCTCTTCAGGCAGAAGAACTGTTTAACAGCTTAGCAGCATGTGATATGCTTTATCTGCTTGGGATATGTGATATATTTTGCCTTCATCAAGCAGGGATTGCATAACAGTTTAACAGCACAGTACAGTTTGCCGTTAATTCTGTATTGTTTTCTTTTTCTCGACTGACAGTCGTCTTCTTAAAAAAAGGAGACGTCTTTCTGTCTGGGTACTGAGTGCTCCTGTGCTTGGTGCATTCTTGCCACCTTTGTGGGGGAGTGGCACTGCATATAGGTGGGAACTGAAATCTGATATTGCTATGTTGGCTTCTGACTAGTGCGCTTGGAACAGCCCTTTGGCCTGTTTATAACAATAATAATAATAATAACTGTCTTGTTTTCTCTCCTATTGTTCTCTTGGAAGAATAATGGCTTCTGTGGGGAGTGAAGGAGGGGGAAATAGTCCTGATAGCATCCCTCCAGGTCTAAGTGCTCCATCTGGAACTGGGAAGGCCAGCAGGAAGCAGAAGCGGATTGAAGGAAGCCAGCCACATAATCCAGTGGGTGGATTTCATGCAGAGCCAATTGGAGGAAGTGCGTAAGACCATTGAACATATGGCTGCAAATCACCGTCGCCTTTGGGTATGCCACACCAGGCTCCCGTATGTACCCTGAGACCGCATACTGATGCAGTGTCTCTCGTGGCCTCTGATAACTTGGGTAAGACCATCAGCTCTGGCTGTGGCGCCACTGGGAGAATGGATGTCTCTCTGAGGATGATGATGAAGTCGATGGTGACTCTCCGGTTGAGAAGACCTTCCTGAGCCCTATGATATATCTGTCAGGGCATGGCTCTCTGGGGCAGTATCAGCTGCTGGGCTTCCTCCCACATCTTCTCCGCCTAGGGCTTCGGCTTTGAACAGAGGTCCTGCAACCCAGAGGCGGGTTCCCTTGTCAGTTTATCCTGACTTTGGGGCACATCTGCAGAAGTAGTGTGTGCATCTAGGGAGGCTGCTGCCCCTTGTTCTAGACTCAGTATTTTGAGTGGTGCTGCGGAGCAGGGCTTGGATGGTGCAGTGAAGGTGACTATCTTTGTACTGCTGGCTGGAGCTCCCCCTACAGGCAGCAAGTCTATACGCCACCCTAACAGCAAGTGTCGTGCCACTGATGGGTGAGAGACTAGTGCCTACCAGTCTGTGGCTATGGCCTCTAGGCTGGCAAATGCTAATACACTTCTTTTAGTGTATTTAGAAGGTCTGATAAGGGACCTAGAGTCAAAAGCGGAACTGACCTTTTCTGGAGTTGGTAAAGGTGGTGGACACTGTGGACACTTCTCTTCCGCCCTCCAAAGAGAGCAGTCGCTTTTTCTCTGCTCCCGCTCCCTGTCTCTCCCTCCCTAACCGACTGGATCCCAGCTTGCTATTGTCTGTGTCTGCGTGTCTCTCTACTGGTGATTCATCTAACAAAATTATGGATTTAATAAGCTGGGCTTTGAACGCAATCGACACTGTGTTTTCAACGAGGAAATCAGGTCCGGGGGAGCCTATTTGTCCCGCAGGGACTGCTGCTGCGGGTTATATTAAGGATACAAGCAATTGGAAACTCTTGTGTCTGTGTGATCTTTCAATTGAAGATATAGAAGATCTATATTTATTCGGAGCAATGGTCACCGGAATTCTACTGATCAGCTTTGGGATTGTTCTGGTGTACCGTAAATTGAAGAAGATGGACAGAGCTTATCAAAAAGCGAACCCGGCGAAGCTCTCTCATCAATTTTTAGATTAGATTAGATTAGATTCAACTTTATTGTCATTACACATGTATGAATACAAGGTAACGAAACACAGTTTAGCATCCAATCAGAAGTGCAAAGGACAGCAGTGCAGTATATACGGTAATTAACAGTATGTGCAATTTAAGCAAATATATGCAAATATATGCAGCAGTGCAGAAAGTTAAAAGTACTGTTATGTGCAAATAATGTGCAATAAGTTAGATGTAGTTATGTAGTTATGCAGTTATGTACAGGTGAGGATGGTAAAAGATGATTGTAAGAGAGTCAGCGGGGTTCAATAACGTGACAGCTGTTGGAAAGAAACTGTTCCTAAACCTGCTGGTTCTAGTCCGAAGGCTTCTGAATTTGACCAACTGGGCAGGACTCTGACAGCGGCCAATGGAGAACTGTACAGGAAGATGGAATACATCCCGATCACGCTAAGAGCTGTTCAGGAATCGATTTCAAAGCCTGGCAATGATGGATTTATTGGAGCACTGAATCCGTAAGAGAATGGAAAGTTTTTTCTCTGAAGTCAGTGCTATTCGACCTGTTTTCGGCACCCTCAGCATTCAGTCCTCCTGATGAACAACAGTATAATTGTTTTCATAACATTGGCGCACAGTATCTGACTCTCAAGGACAGCTGTCTGACTCAGACTATTCCATCTGCCGTGCTCAAGGACATGTGCCTCTGCCTCAGACACTAGTCATAACATCTGCTGAAAGAGAGACTATTGCTGTTCACCTAACTGATTTGCCACTGATTTGCATCCAACACACACACAACTGACCCATTTATACTGACGAAGACACATTCATTCACTGCTCTCTCTGTGTCATTGTGTGGATTCTACTGTCTGCTAATTGTGCATTTGAGAGTTTTTTTCTTGTAATCACAATATTGGTCATATAAATGAACTTTATTTTGATCAACAATGCTTTTTTCTCTCTCCGATTGTGTCCCCTCCCCCCCCGCCTTCTATTCCCCTCCTGCTGACAGGCGCCACCATGGCTCGCCGCGTCATTGGGAATGTCATCTAGACGTTTCCAATGTCAAGTCAAATTCCTCGTATATTTACCTGTTTTTACTTGTAAATGTGCTTGGCAATAAACTTTATTCTGATTCTGATTCTGATTCTGATTCAAGTAGCTAGCTCACAGGCTACAGCACTTGGGAACTCCATGGCCAGCTGACCATGGCCTGGCGGCATGTGTGGTTGAGTCAGTCTGGACTGGCGGATACGGACAAGGCTGCTGTTTTGGAGGCTGCGGTAGTGCCTGGTGAGGTCTTTGGGCCTGCAGCAGAGGCAGTGTTGGATGAGGTGCAAAAGATAAGACTGTGCAAGCAGTCCTTTCGTTGGCCAGGACCATCCAGGTCGAGTGTCCAGAGACCTCTTGAGGGGATGATATTCCACAACGGCTTCATTTCACAGAGCCAGGTTACTTTCAGAGCTCGGGTCACCCGAGGTAGAGGGCCTCTCGGCAGCGGGTACAGTTTCAGCAGCAATCACGTCCGTGCTCTCAGGAGCATGTAGGCCGTGGTTCTGCTAAGCCCCACCAGCATCTCTCACAGTACGCTTCCCCTGACATCCGCAGTGCACCTCATGAGTTGGCGTTGGTGCACCTCATGTCCATGGGTGATCAATGCACTGGAGTGTGGATACCACCTACAATTCAGATCTCATTCCCCAACTTCAAGGGGTTCTCGAAGCAAAAGTAAGACCAGACCCGCTGCGCTCAGCGCCTCCACAGCCACGCCCATGAGAGTCATCCAGGGGGCCCCAACCTGTAATCTCAGTGGTGACTGTGTTTGGGTTTGTTCAGCAGGGCACGACTGCTTTAAAGTGGCAGAATAATCCACGCAGTTGTGCAGGGTCAACCGGTGGTCTACCTGGTGGCCCAGGTTCTGTTCTTGTAAAAAAAAAGAGAGAGCTGTTGTGATTTGAAATGTTCATAATGTTTTTGGCTTTTTCAAGGGGGAGGTAAATATTAGATATTGACATATTAACAAGAGGCAGCACGGATGTGAGGATGCAGGCAGGGTGACGTCATCATGGTGTTCTTACTTAAGGGGACTGTTGGCGGGAGTCATCCTCTTTTGCGCCTCGCCTTCAAGCCAACCACAGCCTGTAGCAGCATATAGTTAGCTTACTAGCTTGTAACCCCCAACACGTGTACCGTCAGTGTCTGTTTGTAATAAAGTTATAATTCAGCATCATGCCTGTCTCCACTGTCCTATGTCCAGACTTAACAAACCATGCAGAGTTAATTACATGGAAGAGAAGGTAAATCAATAATTAAAAATGAGTGATGATTTAACGTAGCAATGATGATACAGAGTGAAGTACGTGGCGGTAATGCACCTGTAAGCTGGCTGCCAACCGCCAATCAAATCTAAAAGAAGACGAAGAAGAATTACATGGAAAATTATCTTTTAAATTGACAAACATCATAGTTGTAACTCTCGTGGCAAAATCTGACCAGGATCAAAAGATAATTTCTCTCTTGCAATTCACTTCAGTGGAGATTTTTTTCCAAAGTAAGATCCCATGTGTGGCAGTAGAGTGGGTGTGACTTAAGTTCTCTATAGTGATGTACGCAAGAGGGAGGATGGAGTTAACTGTTTCTCCGGCATTTAAATAGGCATGCACTGAAATGAGCAAGTCTGAGCAATGCTGCAAAAGATGATTCACAATGATGCTGATCTAATTAAAGAAAATTTGACCAAAATATGTCACAGACATTTCATGAAGACCTGTGGGAGCTGTTAACAGTGGGAAAATGCAGTGCATGAGACCATAAACATTAAAATATGGCTATAAGTTTAACTAAAAATAATTTAATGACACAAATAATGAGAAGCAAATAGTCAAAAATGTTTTCTGAAATGTATGCATTTTAATGCCCCTGCAAGGCCACTATCATTAACTATTTCAATAGTTTAAGACAGATTCTTAGTATACTGATAAACTAAAAAAATTATTCTAACATGGAACCATCAGTGCCATTTTTGTGATATTGCAGCCATAAATTGCACAACATTAGACAGAAAGAGGATTGGTATGGGCTGCTATCTTTTTGTTCACATTGCCTGAACAAGCAATGAAAAAACAAAAACAAACAACAAAAGTTAAAAATGTGTTTCCAACCTTAGGCTGAGATGAAGGTCTTTTCAGCAGGGGAGTTTCTTCATCCATGTCTGCAGCAGGCAGTCTGACCAAGCTGTTACTGGAGATTTAACTTTAGCACTGTAACTTACTAATTCTCTTCAGGTAAGATGCCAAAAGAAGAAGGAGAACTTAAAAAAAAATCAGCTCAAGCAAAAGACATCATACTTCAGCAAAGAGAATCCAGTCAGAGTGAGGACCTAAGAAGAAAGTAAAGGGATAAGACTATCTGGTTGTCATATGAGGGTCAGGATTTTCCAGAGTGGCAAAAGACACAAGCGGCGGAAAGACCTGTCAAAATGAAACTGAAACTTGGAAGCTGACCACTCATTCAACACCCCTTTTTTAAGGCTTTAACCCAAAATAATTACAGAAGTTACAGCTTATTTATGAGTTTACATTTGTAATTCACGTGATCAGTTAAATTAACTCCACCGATATCTTACCTGTCTAAATGAAGCAGGTATGTAGCAATCAGCAACAGAAAGCAGAAGGGAGGTCTCAGTAACATGATTCCTCCGTTATTGGGTCATTCAGGAAAAAAAAGCAGAAGCGAGCCAAATGATTAATCCCCCAACTGTTAAATGACTGAGGAAGCAGAGAAAACCAGAGAGAACTACTGGCCCACACATTATGAGAGTGAGTGAGTGTTTTTGTTTAGTGCCATGTCTGCATCTATGACTATTCCATGGCAAAAATAGAACTAATAAGAAAATTGAGTTTGTGGTGACACTAGACACAGCGGGTGGACATCGTCTCACACCCAGAAGCAGTGAAAAGGGGCAGAACAATGGAGTAAAGGGGGTAGCCCCCCAAGGAGTAACTAGACAGACAATGAGGCGCCTTCGCCCCAGCTGCTCCAAGCCACAGCATGAAGGTCAGGGGGGTGAATGTATTGTCATGAATGTAGCAAGTGTTATGTTAATGTGTCACACATTCTCTTTGTACACACAAGCATAATGCACCAGCCCAGCTCTCTATGCATACCATTAAAGCTATATAAGCAGAATGCAGAGAGAGTTGGGAGGCTCTTCTACCAGACACTCGGCCCCAGCGGGCCACGCTGGGGTCCACAGGCTGTATATATGTTAGAGGGTCAATAAAGAATCTGTGTCAACCTACACTCGTGCCTTGCCTCCACATCCTTCCCTTTCACCCTCAACAAATTAAAAATTATATTGTGGAGAAAGGAGGCAGGCGAGGCAACGACCCGGACGACACAGAAACTTTATTCCTTCTCCAGCATAATTTACAACAAAAGAGAATCCCGGGTCTCTGTGCATTCCTCTTCTATGCCTTTATTCCCATGCATCAAGACCTGGAACTTCCGACCATAACACACTGTAGTATGAACAAAGAATTGTGTGGCACATTAACATAACACAATGCCGGCGCCACTCCCACACCTTCTCTCCGCAGCTCTGGCATCTCTTACTCTCCCCGGGGGGGTGGGGGGTGGGGGGCATAGAACCAACAGTCCCGTCTGATGCCCCCTGGTGGCACCTCCTCCTTTGGCCCATTGTCCTCCTCTCCCCTTGCCCTCTTTAGGTGGAGAAACCCCCACCCCACGCCCCCAAAGAGCCCCACCCCGAACACCCAGAAGGGGCACTAACCCCCCCGTCCTTTGGGCTTGAGCCGGTGCCCATAGCGGCTGTAGCGGGGGGTCGCCGATCCAGTCGAACCACCCTGCTGGTGAGGTGTACCGGAGAGCCCGTCAGCCTGTGGAGGGAAAGAGGTAGGGGGGGGAAAATACAGTATATTAACTTCGCGAGCGCAGATCCCTGCCGAGGGATCGCCACTGTGTGGAGCCACCAACGGTGGTCATCCGTGCCGGGGAGCTTGGACCAACACCACCTGCTCGTCTGCCAACACAAAAGCGGGCTTCAGCCTGTCAATGCAGACGGTCTCCCTATGTCCCCCCAAGTCTAACACAAAATGCTTCTCCCCAGATTCCAACACCCTGAATGGTCTGTTGTATGGTGGGCGCAGTAGGGTCCAGTGTGCATTGTGCCTGACAAAAACAAAACTGGCATTCTTCAAGCTTTTTGGGACAAATGTGCAGGGAAAACAATGGTGGGCAGGGCAAGGTACGCTCACAGCTTCCATCCTGTGTAAAAATTGCACGGGGCTGACCAGCCTTGGGTGTGGGGTTTTCTGGTAAAAACTCTCCGGGGATCCGCAGCTGCTGGGAAAAAAATGAGTTCTGCCGGGAGGGCTGCTAAATCCTCCTTAGGTGCAGAGCGCAACCCTAAAAGAACCCAGGGCAGGCGGTCAACCCAATTTGTGTCCGTGAGCAAAGCTCTGAGCACTGCTTTAAGTGGCCTATGAAAATGCTTGCATAACCTGTTAGCCTGGGGGTTGTACGCAGTAGTGCAGTGAATTTTGACTCCCAGGCTCTGGGCCATCGCAGACCAGAGTTCTGAAATGAATTGTGGACCCCTGTGGGACGTGATGTCCGATGGAGATCCGAAACGTGCAACCCAAGCTGACAAAAAAGTGTGCGCCATTTCTGCGGACGTGGTAGAAGCCAGCGGGACCACTTCAGCCCGCCGCGTGGTGTGGTCCACGACTGTCAAAAGGTGCGTGAAACCTTGCGACAGCAGGAGAGTTCCCATCAGATCCACATAGACGTGGTCGAACCTCCTGGCTGGGATGTGGAACGGCTCGAGGGGTGCTCTGGTGTGCTTGTGCACTTTTGCCGGCTGGCACATGACGCAAGCTGCAGCCCACTCTTTCACATCTTTGCGCAAGTGCCCAGACGAATTTCACCCCCACTAGCTTCACTGAAGCGTGCACTCCCGGGTGTGAAAGGGAGTGGACCAACTCGAAAATGCGACGGCGCCAAGAGCTCAGAACCACCGTGCATGACATCGCAGATCAAGGGAGGGCACCCTTTTTGCACCCCCTGCTCTCCAGCCTTAACCCAGTTGGTGCAGACTGGAGCACGCAAATGTCCACGTTCACGGCTTGCTCCGCGGCCATGGCGGGGAAATCTATCCCCAAGTAGATTGGGGTGATTAACGCCCGTGACAGGCAATCGGCCACAACGTTGAGTTTACCAGCAACGTGTTGAATGTCAGTAGTAAACTCTGAAATTGCGGCCAAATGCTATTGCTGCCGGGCCGACCACGGTTCCGAGGTCTTGGACATCGCCTGCATCAGCGGCTTATGGTCCACGAACGTGGTGAATTCGCGCCCCTTCAGCCAGAACTGGAAATGGCACGTTGCCAGGTGGAGAGCCAACAATTCTCTATCGAATGTGCTGTACTTGCTTTCGTTGTTGTGCAAAGTCCGGCTAAAAAATGCAAGCGGCTGCCACGAACCTGAGACACACTGCTCCACCACTGTCCCTATGGCAACGTCAGATGCAGCCGTCATGAGCGCAGTCCATGCAGATGGATCCGGGTGGGCTAACAACGCAGCATCTGCGAGTGCTGTTTTGGCGTTAGGAAAAGCCTGGACTTGCTCGGGAGTCCAGTCGATGGCTTCGACGGGCTTCTTTTTTTAAAGCGCTGCATACAATAGCTGCATCAGCTGGGCTGAGCGGTGAAGGAAACGGTTATAAAAATTCAATTCAATTCAATTCAATTCAACTTTATTTATATAGCGCCATTTCACAACAACAGTCATCTCATAGCACTATCAACTGTAGGGGGGAACCCCCACAGTTGCAGAAAGACCCCAGCAATCAGGTGATCCCCTGTGAGCAAGCACTTGGCGACGGTGGAGAGGAAAAACTCCCTTTTAACAGGAAGAAACCTCCAGCAGAACCAGGCTCAGGGAGGGGCAGTCATCTGCTGCGATTGGCTGGGGGGTGAGGGGACAGAGAAGATGAAAAGAACAGACATGTAGAGAGCAAACAGCACGATGGGGACTCAATCTATGGGAGAGAACAAACAAATGTTAATGACCAGCAAAAAAAAATATTTCATAGAGAGTGAGGAAAGGAGTGAGGCCCAGTGCATTACTGGAGGTCCCCCGGCTGACTAAACCTATTAGCAGCATAACTAAGGGAGGGTTCAGAAACACATGATCCCTCCCTAATTGTAGGCTATATCAAAAAGGTAGGTTTTAACCCTAATCTTAAAAACAGAGATCGAGTCTGACTCCCGAATCCAGATTGGCAGCTGATTCCACAGGAGAGGAGCTTGATAACTGAAGGCTCTGCCTCCCATTGTACTTTTGGAGATTCTAGGTATTACAAGTAGTCCTGCATTTTGGGAGCGTAGTGCTCTGTTAGGATAATACGGTAGTATCAGATCTTTTAAATAAAAAGGAGCCTGATTGTTTAGAGCTTTGTAAGTAAGAAGAAGGATTTTAAACTTAATTCTAAACTCTATGGGAAGCCAATGAAGGGAGGCCAGAACCGGAGAGATATGATCTCTCTTTCTAGTACCTGTTAAAACTCTTGCTGCAGCATTTTGGATCAGCTGAAGACTTTTTAAAGATGTTTTAGGACAACCTGATAATAAAGAATTACAATAATCTAATCTCGAGCTAACAAAAGCGTGGATCAGTTTCTCAGCATCACTCTGAGACAAGATGCTCCTAATCTTGGCAATATTACGCAAATGATAGAAGGCAGTCTTAGAAACAAATTTAATATGTGAATTGAAGGACAAATCCTGATCAAAAATAACTCCAAGGTTCCTCACAGAGCTATTAAGAGAAAGAGTAACTGCATCCAAACTGAAAGTTTGATTTGGAAAGGAATTTCTAAGGTTTTTTGGACCAACAAGAATGACTTCAGTCTTATCTGAATTTAATAGCAGGAAATTACAAGTCATCCAAGCTTTGATTTCCTTAAGACAGGCTTCTAACTTGGCTAATTGATTACTATCATCTGGCTTCATTGACAGGTATAATTGTGTGTCATCTGCATAACAATGAAAATGTATACAGTGCTTTCTAATAATGTTGCCTAACGGAAGCATATATAAACTAAAAAGAGTAGGGCCTAGCACAGATCCCTGTGGAACTCCATGACTAAGCTTTGAGTTGAAAGAAAACTCATTATTTACATGAACAAACTGGAACCTATCAGATAAATAAGATCTAAACCACTGCAATGAAGTTCCATTAAGTCCAACATAGTGTTCTAATCTATCAAGTAGAATATTATGATCGATAGTATCAAAAGCTGCACTAAGGTCTAAAAGGACAAGTACAGAAACTAGTCCATTATCAGATGCAATGAGGAGGTCGTTAGTGACCTTCGCTAAGGCTGTTTCAGTACTATGATGGATTCTAAACCCAGATTGAAACTCTTCAAGTAAACCATTTCCCTGCAGGTGGTCGAATAATTGCGTAGCAACAACTCTTTCTAAGATTTTTGAAATGAAAGGGAGATTAGAGATTGGTCTATAGTTAGCTAAAGCTCCTGGATCTAGCGTTGGCTTTTTGAGTAAGGGTTTAATTACAGCTGTTTTAAAAGCCTGCGGTACATGGCCTAAAGTTAATGAAGAATTGATTATATGAAGAATAAAGCTACCAATAAGTGGGAAGACTTCTTTAAATAACCTAGTAGGAATAGGGTCTAAAAGACAAGTTGAAGGTTTGGATGAGGAAACTATTTTGTCTAACTCACAAAGGTCGATTGGAGTAAACTCATCAAGACAGACATCAAAAGAAGGAGTTGTAGTAGTTACAGTATTTAAGTTAACTGTGGGAAGAATCTGATTGATTTTATCTCTGATGGATGAAATTTTATTATTGAAAAAGTTCATAAAGTCCTGACTAGTAAGCTCTAAGGGAATGCTAGGATTGATAGAGTCCTGACTCTTTGTCAACCTGGCTACAGTACTGAAAAGAAACCTGGGATTATTCTTGTTATCTTCTATTAATGCAGAGTAATAACTTGTTCTAGCTTTTCTAAGAGATTTTTTTATAAATTAAAAGATGATTTCTCCAAGCTAAATAGATTTCATCTAAATTAGTAGAGCGCCATTTTCTTTCTAATTGACGAGTCTTCTGTTTTAAGCTACGAGTTTCTGTGTTGAACCAAGGAGTTAGAAATCTCTGATTAGACTTTTTCTTTTTTAAGGGGGCCACCAAGTCTAGAGCCTGATGCAGAGAAGCTGAAACACTATCCACCATGTTATCAATTACAGAAGGGGCAAGCTGTCTATAGCTTATTTCCGTTGTGTTGACACATGGCATAGAGGAAACAATCTGCATAAATTTGGAAACAGCATCATCTGAGAGGCATCTACTGTAATAATATTTTTCTTTAGGAGCCAAATAGTCAGAAATGGTAAAATCAAAGGTTAACAGACAAT
Organism: Pholidichthys leucotaenia; assembly: GCA_020510985.1. Classification (NCBI taxonomy): domain Eukaryota; kingdom Metazoa; phylum Chordata; class Actinopteri; order Cichliformes; family Pholidichthyidae; genus Pholidichthys; species Pholidichthys leucotaenia. The sequence continues at coordinate 385,029,379 of CM035838.1, forward strand.
GGTCTGACAGTACAGGGTTATGAGGAGACACTACAAGATTTTCTATTTCTATGCCATATGTCAGAACAAGGTCCAATGTATGGTGGAGGTAATGAGTAGAATTTCCTACTTTCTGAGAAAACCCAATCGAGTCTAATATTGAATTAAATGCCACATTAAGGCAGTCACTATCTACATCCACATGTATATTAAAGTCCCCTACTATAATTATTCTATCAGATTTCAGCACTAAATCAGCTAAGAAATCAGCAAATTCGGATAAAAATTCTGAGTAGGTTGATGGGGGACGATAAACTATGGCAAAGAAAATTGGGTTTAACCTAAAATTGCTAAAGTGCCCAATACTGAGGACCAGGCCCTCAAAGGAATTATAACATGTTTTTTGCTTTACATTAACTAGTAATTTGGAATGGTAAATTGTTGCTACTACTCCTCCACGACCAGAACTTCTGGGATTTTGACAGTTTAAATAACCAGAGGGAGTTGATTCATTTAAACCAACATAATCCTCTTGCCCTAACCAAGTCTCTGTAAGGGAAATTAAATCAATCTGATGATCAATTAACGGATCATGGACTAACAGAGACTTGGGAGTTAGAGACCTAATATTTAGTAAACCACATTTAATTTTTAAATTATGAGGAGGAACAGAGGCCAAATCATTCAATTTAGAGGCTTTATGTTTAATTTGAGTTTTACCAATGTTTTGCTTTATCACTTTGGGATGCTTATGCATGATATTTTTATTTACTTTGGAGGGAGCAGACAACGATTCTCTGATGGGGAAGACAGGGGCTAAGCTGAGGGGTGGCGGATGAAGAGGAGCTGCAGAGAGGCGTGTAAGACTGGTCCCCTCCGGCATACAACTAGGAAAATACCGGCACATTAACATAACATAATGCCAGCACCGCTCCCACACCTTCTTCTCTCCGCAGCTCTGGCATCTCTTACTCTCCCCGGGGGGCGCATAGAACCAACAGTCCCGTCCCGATCTTATCCTACACTTTATTACATGTATAGTTTATTTCTCTTATCTTATCATGTTTAATGTTGCAGCATTGTACCGAGACAAATTCCTAGTTTGTGTACTACATGAACAATGGCAATAAACCTGATTCTGATTCTGATTCTGATTCTTCTGATGCCCCCCGGTGGCACCTCCTCCTTCGGTCCATTGTCCTCCTCTCCCCTTGCCCTCTCTGGGTGGAGAAACCCCCACCCCATGCCCCCATAATATAAAGATAGGATGATAAATGAAAGAATAAATAAACAGAGCGAGATAGATATGTAGATACAATAAAATAGAAAAATTAAATAAGATGCTTCAGATGCACATGTGCTACAAACCCTAAAATTTTCTTTGGTGGTGCCTCATTAAAAATATCCTTCAGTGACTTCTGAGTATAAAAACGTTGTCTTGTTGTCATGAGAGCAGGATAGTCAAGTACAATGTACTGTATTTTACTGATAAAAAAAAAAAAACCTCCACAAAACTGACAAGATGGTGGGGCTTCACCTTTTAATAAAAAGCTGTGCGTAAGCCTTGAGTGGCCAGTACGGCATCTAGTGTACACTGCCTTTTGTCAGTTTTGAAAGTGATGCAAGTGTCTATGGCTTATGGCAGGTTTAATATCATGCAGTTTATTTGCAGTACATGTGTCCCATTCAGTCTGCCACTTCTTTAAAATATAGGAAGTTATTAGAGGCCTGAGGCTGGGATCTGGCATTGAGTGACTTCTTGGGTAAGGGCTCTCTTGGCAGCATTGTCTGCCTGCTCATTACCAGACAGGCCAACATGGCTGGGGATCCAGCAGAAGATGATATTAAAATTAGGTTTCTGTAAAAAAAAAACCTAATTTCTCTAAAATCCGGATAATAATGGGGTGATCAGTCTTTAAAAACCCAAGCGCCTGAAAACAGGATCTGGAGTCAGTAAAAATTAAGGAGCTCTGTTGTTTGGTTCTTTCTATGTGTTCCAATGCTAGAAGCAAAGCACAAGCCTCTACTGTAAAAACTGAACATTGTTTGGGACTCCGCAAACCATGCTGATTGTGCCCGGTGACAATTGCAGCAGAGACTGAGCCATCTACTTTAGATCCATCTGAGTATATGGAAATATGGTGAGGAAAATGGCATTTTATGTCTAAGATCTGCTGCTGGTACACATTTGGGTGAGTGTCTTTCTTTTTGTTTTGGCTCAGATCCAGAATGATATTGAGTTTCCTCAAACTCCATGGAGGAATGGGACAAAACTGTGTCTGTGTTACGTTGCTCATATCAGGGTTTAATTTAACCAGGTGAGGTTCTATATGGAGTCCAAAAGGAGTGATGCTCTTAGGTCTGACCTTATACATCTACAAAAATCGAGGGTGAAAAACTGCAGAGTAGGCTGGATTTCTATGGTTTGCTTTAAGTTTAACCATATACTGGAGAGCCTATTTCAGGCGCCTGTTTTGAAGTGAAGGCTCGTTTGCTTCAACATAAAAACTTTTAACAGGAGAGGTTCTGAAAGCCCCCAAGGCAAGCCTTAGCCCTTGGTGATGGACAGTTTCCAGCATCCTGATGCATGTTTTCCTTGCTGATCCATAAACTGTGCTCCCATACTCTGAGATCTTACAAATGCTCTATAGAGCATTTGTAATTTAGCAGCAGACTACATCATCCCAGGTGCACAACCGAGAGGTTTCGTAGGTCCTTCCTACCAACGGCTGTCAGACTGTACAACCTAAGCAGGGCTGCTCGCAGAGATAGCAAAAAGACGTAACAAACTAATAGTTTTTTGAATGCAAAAGATGCAATAGACTTACACAATGGTCCCCTCCGGCATACAACTAGGAAAATACCGGTCGCTATGGAGGGTGAGAATATGTATGGGCACATAATCATACCATGTAGGATAACTAAGTAGACGGTTGTGCTGTTTCATCCCATCTAGCAACAATGCTCTGCACTGTGTGTGTTTATATATTTACATATTTATTCCATCTAGCTACAATGCTCAGCACTGGGTGTGTTTATATTTATATATCTATATATTTATTCCATCTAGCTACATTGCTCCGCACTGTGTGTGTTTATATACTTGCATATTTATTCCACCTAGCTGCAATGCTCCGTACTGTGGGTGTTTATATATTTACATATTTATTCCATCTAGTTACAATGCTCTGCACTGTGTGTTCATATATTCATATATTTATTCCATCCAGCTACAATGCTCTGCACTGTGTGCCTCTGTGTGTGTGTGTATATATATATTTTATAGTAATATGTACATATGTATATTAGCTGCTCTTGCTTGCTTGTTTTTTTTTTTTTCTTGCCTTCTGATTGTTGCTCTGAGTGTTGCTATCCCTGTGCTGTTGCAATCCTGGAATTTCCCCGTTGTGGGACTAATAAAGGCTTATCTTATCTTATCTTATCTTATCTTAGAGACGTAGCAGCACAGTAGAGTCCACACCCCATTTAGTTTTTGCCAAAACTTCAATAATATCAAGGGCTTTAAAATATCTGATTTGTAGAAATTTTATATGTGGAATAAAAGACAGCTTATTATCAAAAATAAGTCCAAGGAATTTGGTTTCTTTTACCACCTTGACATCTTCTCCATCTATGAAAAGCTCAGGGTCGAGGTGAAGAGACCGCAGCAAGAAAAAGTGCATGCAGACAGTTTTTGTTTTTGAAAATTTAAAATCATTACTGACTGACCACATATTAATCTTGTTTATGTATAGCTGCAGTTGCTTTTCGATTGTGTTCATGTCTTTCCCCCTGTAGCAAATGCAGAGGTCATCTACATAAAGTCTACAAAAGGTATTTGGTCTAAGAACACCAACTACACTCTTAATCTTAATGCTAAAAAGAGGAACCAAGAAGATGCTTCCCTGGAGGACTCCTTGTTCTTGCACGTGGGGCTCTGAAAGGGTATCTCCTACTTGAACTTTGAAGTGTCTATTGGACAAAAAGTTTGAAATGAAAAAGGGCAAATGTCCTCTAAAACCCATGCCATGTAGGTCTCTTAAAATACCATATTTCCATGTTGTGTCATATGCTTTTTCTAAATCAAAAAATACAGCAACTACATGTTCTTTTCTAATAAAACCATCATGTATATAGGCCTCTAATCTGATAAGGTGGTCTAAAGTGCTTTTACCATGTCTGAAGCCACACTGGTAATCAGTTAAAAGGCCTTCAGACTCAAGCACCCACACAAGGCGATTGTATACCATTCTTTTCATGATTTTACAGAGGCAACTTGTCAGAGCTATTGGATGGTAGTTGTTGGTATCAGTATGATCTTCCCCGGCCTTTGGAACAGGTATAACTACTGCTTCTTTCCAGCTTTCAGGAATACTGCCTGACTTCCAGATGTTGTTGAAAACTATCAAGTAATGGATAGTGCACTGTGGGGGGGGGGGGAGTGTTTTAAAAACTGATAATGAATTTTATCTGGCCCCACAGCAGTGTCATGAGAGCCCCTTATTGAGAGCAAATGTTCTTCCATCGTGAAATCTTGGTTGTATGGTTCAGAGTTGTCTGAACAAAAGTTTATTTCTTTTAGTTCTTCTTGTGCTTGTAAGATTTGGAACTCAAGACGACAGTTTCCAATAGATGAATTCTTCTCAAACGATTTTGCTAGCTGATTAGCTATTTCATATTTTGTCGTCAGCAGATTGCCCTGATGATTAATATGCTGTATTTGAAGTGCATTCTCCTTACCCTTCGTCTTTCTAATTAAATCCCAGATCTCTATGGTAGATATGTTGGATGTGAGGCTTGATACAGATTCCCTCCAGCTCTGTCTCTTTGCTTCATTGATGATCCTGCGTGCTTTAGCGCGACATATTTTAAATCTGGTCAGGTTTTCTGCTGTTGGATGTTTATTGAACATCCTCTCTGCTTTTTTCCTTGCCTCAATGGCCTTTTTTGCAGTCATCATTGAACCATGGGTTGGACCTATGCTTTGCTGATGTTTTGGGACAGTCTTATCTGCAATTGTAATTAAGGTTTGAGTGAAGCTCTGAGCAGAGTGACAGCGTGGTTGAGGTTTTTAGCTGAATTTCTCTTTGCACAGAGAAACAAAGGAAGACCAGTTTGCTTTTTTGAGTGGCCGTCACGGATTTCTTGATTGCACATCCACTTCTGTAGACGTCAATATTAGTGGAAAGTGGTCACTTCCACAAAGATCATCCAAGACCCGCCATGAGAATTCCAGCACTAGCTCAGGATCACATATAGGTCAATTGCAGTATAGGTTCTATGTCCTGGGTGGAGGTATGTGTGAGACCTGTGGGGAGCCTTGAATAACGAAACTGAATTGCATTTAATTCAAGTTTATTTCAAGCAACCATTCCCACAGTCTGCTCTCATTCACGAGCAGCGAACAAAGAGAGGAAACACACCAAAGTATTCACCTTTAAACATTCTCACATCAAGAAATCTCCCTCGCAGGGGAGGTCACACATCTCCATCATAATCCCTTTATTCACATTCATAATCCCTTTATTTACATTACTCCCCCCTCTCTCCTCTCAAGCCTCAGAGGTCAGGGAGTCTTCTGTCCACACCTATTGTCTTCTCTCGCTGTCCTCCGCAGGTGTCCTAGACTCTCCGTCTCCTTCATCGTGAGGTTAAATCACATATGTGCTGTCAGCATATCTCTCATATGTCCAACATGTACATGCACAACTACACAGCCATAAGACCCATCATTCCTAAGACAGTGATATGTTTCAGACAAAACCCAAGCGCAGACACAGGCTCAATAACAAACAATCTTTATTGATTGAGCTTTCGTCACTTCCTTGTGGTAACGTATCGTCACTTCCTGTTTTGCTGTCTGCCTGTGTGGTTTGCTCTCCAGCCACTAGCTAGCCACTAGCTATGGCTACTAGCTCTCTTTGCTCTCCTCCTCTGGTGTGCTCTCTCTGTCAGATGTTTAGCTACACCTCTGCCTCTTTTAGTGATAACGGTAAATGTAATAAATGTTGTCTTTTTGAGGCGCTCGAGGCGAGGTTGTCTGATTTGGAATCCCGGCTCCGCTGCATTGAAACACCGTCTGCGCCAGTTAATCTTGACGGACGCCCCTTAGCTGCAGCGGAGCTAGCTAGCTTAGGCCCCCCTGTCAGCGGTTCCCCGGCTCTCCTCAGCAGCGAGGAGACTGGGTGGGTGACGGTGAGAAGGAAGCCTAGTCGCAAAGCCCCGGTACACCACCAACCTGTTCACGTTTCTAATCATTTTTCCCCGCTCAGCGACACACCCGCTGAGGAAAAAACTCTGATCATTGGCGACTCTGTAGTCAGAAACGTGAACCTAGAGACTCCAGCGGCCATAGTCTAATGCATTCCTGGGGCCAGAGCAGGCGGCATCGAGTCAAATTTGAAAATGCTGGCTAAAAGTAACTGTAAATATTCCACGATTGTTATTCACGCCGGCATTAATGACATCCGTCTCCGGCAGTCAGAAGTCACGAAACTTAATATAGAATCAGTGTGTGACTTTGCAAAAACGATGTCTGCCACTATAGTATTCTCTGGGCCCCTCCCCAATCTGACCAGTGATGACATGTTTAGCCGCTCGTCATCCTTGAACCGCTGGCTGTCTGTGTGGTGTCCTAAAAATGACGTGGGCTACATTGACAACTGGAGCTCTTTTTGGGGAAAACCTGGTCTTATGAGACGAGACAGCATTCATCCCACTTTGGATGGTGCTTCTCATTTATCTAACAATCTGGCATCTTTTTTATCCAAATTTACAAAACCCTGACTACTCAGAGTTGGGACCAGGAAGCAGAGTCGCAGTCTTACACGCCTCTCTGCAGCTCCTCTTCATCCGCCACCCCTCAGCTTAGCCCCTGCCTTCCCCATCAGAGAATCGTTGTCTGCTCCCTCTAAAGTAAATAAAAATATAATGCATAAGCATCCCAAAGTGATAAAGCAAAATACTGGTAAAACTCAAATTAAACATAAAGCCTCTAAATTGAATGAATTGGCCTCTGTTCCTCCTCATAATTTAAAAATTAAATGTGGTTTATTAAATATTAGGTCTCTAACTCCCAAGTCTCTGTTAGTCCATGATCTGTTAATTGATCATCAGATTGATTTAATTTCCCTTACAGAGACTTGGTTAGGTCAAGAGGATTATGTTGGTTTGAATAAATCAACTCCCTCTGGTTATTTAAACTGTCAAAATCCCAGAAATTCTGGTCGTGGAGGAGGAGTAGCAACAATTTACCATTCCAAATTACTAGTTAATGTAAAGCAAAAAACATGTTATAATTCCTTTGAGGGCCTGGTCCTCAGTATTGGGCACTTTAGCAATTTTAGGTTAAACCCAATTTTATTTGCCATAGTTTATCGTCCCCCATCAACCTACTCAGAATTTTTATCCGAATTTGCTGATTTCTTAGCTGATTTAGTGCTGAAATCTGATAGAATAATTATAGTAGGGGACTTTAATATACATGTGAATGTAGATAGTGACTACCTTAATGTGGCATTTAATTCAATATTAGACTCAATTGGGTTTTCTCAGAAAGTAGGAAATTCTACTCATTACCGCCACCATACATTGGACCTTGTTCTGACATATGGCATAGAAATAGAAAATCTTGTAGTGTCTCCTCATAACCCTGTACTGTCAGACCATTGTCTGTTAACCTTTGATTTTACTATTTCTGACTATTTGGCTTCTAAAGAAAAATATTATTACAGTAGATGCCTCTCAGATGATGCTGTTACCAAATTTATGCAGATTGTTTCCTCTATGCCATGTGTCAACACAACGGAAATAAGCTATAGACAGCTTGCTCCTTCTGTAATTGATAACATGGTGGATAGTGTTTCAGCTTCTCTGCATCAGACTCTAGACTCGGTGGCCCCCTTAAAAAAGAAAAAGTCTAATCAGAGATTTCTAACTCCTTGGTTCAACACAGAAACTCGTAGCTTAAAACAGAAGACTCGTCAATTAGAAAGAAAATGGCGCTCCACTAATTTAGATGAAATCTATTTAGCTTGGAGAAATCATCTTTTAATTTATAAAAAATCTCTTAGAAAAGCTAGAACGAGTTATTACTCTGTATTAATAGAAGAGAACAAGAATAATCCCAGGTTTCTTTTCAGTACTGTAGCCAGGTTGACAAAGAGTCAGGACTCTGTCAATCCTAGCATTCCTTTAGAGCTTACTAGTCAGGACTTTATGAACTTTTTCAATAATAAAATTTCATCCATCAGAGATAAAATCAATCAGATTCTTCCCACAGTTAACTTAAATACTGTAACTACTACAACTCCTTCTATTGATGTCTGTCTTGATGAGTTTACTCCAATCGACCTTTGTGAGTTAGACAAAATAGTTTCCTCATCCAAACCTTCAACTTGTCTTTTAGACCCTATTCCTACCAGGTTATTTAAAGAAGTCTTCCCACTTATTGGTAGCCTTATTCTTCATATAATCAATTCTTCATTAACTTTAGGCCATGTACCGCAGGCTTTTAAAATGGCTGTAATTAAACCCTTACTCAAAAAGCCAACGCTAGATCCAGGAGCTTTAGCTAACTATAGACCAATCTCTAATCTCCCTTTCATTTCAAAAATCTTAGAAAGAGTTGTTGCTACGCAATTATTTGACCACCTGCAGGGAAATGGTTTACTTGAAGAGTTTCAGTCTGGGTTTAGAATCCATCATAGTACTGAAACAGCCTTAGCGAAGGTCACTAACGACCTCCTCATTGCATCTGATAATGGACTAGTTTCTGTACTTGTCCTTTTAGACCTTAGTGCAGCTTTTGATACTATCGATCATAATATTCTACTTGATAGAATAGAACACTATGTTGGACTTAATGGAACTTCGTTGCAGTGGTTTAGATCTTATTTATGTGATAGGTTCCAATTTGTTCATGTAAATAATGAGTTTTCTTTCAACTCAAAGCTCAGTCATGGAGTTCCACAGGGATCTGTGCTAGGCCCTACTCTTTTTAGTTTATATATGCTTCCGTTAGGCAACATTATTAGAAAGCACTGTATACATTTTCATTGTTATGCTGATGACACACAATTATACCTGTCAATGAAGCCAGATGATAGTAATCAATTAGCCAAGTTAGAAGCCTGTCTTAAGGAAATCAAAGTTTGGATGACTTGTAATTTCCTGCTATTAAATTCAGATAAGACTGAAGTCATTCTTGTTGGTCCAAAAAACCTTAGAAATTCCTTTCCAAATCAAACTTTCAGTTTGGATGCGGTTACTCTTTCTCTTAATAGCTCTGTGAGGAACCTTGGAGTTATTTTTGATCAGGATTTGTCCTTCAATTCACATATTAAATTTGTTTCTAAGACTGCCTTCTATCATTTGCGTAATATTGCCAAGATTAAGATAAGATAAGATAAGATAAGATAAGCCTTTATTAGTCCCACAATGGGGAAATTCCAGGATTGCAACAGCACAGGGATAGCAACACTCAGAGCAATAATCAGAAGGCAAGAAAAAAAACCAAGAACATCTAGTAAACATATGTACATATTACTATAAATATATATATAGACACACAGTGCGGAGCATTATGGTTGGTGAATGTGCAGCTTGATTAGGAGCATCTTGTCTCAGAGTGATGCTGAGAAACTGATCCACGCTTTTGTTAGCTCGAGATTAGATTATTGTAATTCTTTATTATCAGGCTGTCCTAAAACATCTTTAAAAAGTCTTCAGCTGATCCAAAATGCTGCAGCAAGAGTTTTAACAGGTACTAGAAAGAGAGATCATATCTCTCCGGTTCTGGCCTCCCTTCATTGGCTTCCCATAGAGTTTAGAATTAAGTTTAAAATCCTTCTTCTTACTTACAAAGCTCTAAACAATCAGGCTCCTTTTTATTTAAAAGATCTGATACTACCGTATTGTCCTAACAGAACACTACGCTCCCAAAATGCAGGATTACTTGTAATACCTAGAATCTCCAAAAGTACAATGGGAGGCAGAGCCTTCAGTTATCAAGCTCCTCTCCTGTGGAATCAGCTGCCAATCTGGATTCGGGAGTCAGACTCGATCTCTGTTTTTAAGAATAGGGCTAAAACCTACCTTTTTGATATAGCCTACAATTAGGGAGGGATCATGTGTTTCTGAACCCTCCCTTAGTTATGCTGCTAATAGGTTTAGTCAGCCGGGGGACCTCCAGTAATACACTGGGCCTCACTCCTTTCCTCACTCTCAATGAAATATTTTTTTTGCTGGTCATTAACATTTGTTTGTTCTCTCCCATAGATTGAGTCCCCATCGTGCTGTTTGCTCTCTACATGTCTGTTCTTTTCTTCTTCTCTATCCCCTCACCCCCCAGCCAATCGCAGCAGATGACTGCCCCTCCCTGAGCCTGGTTCTGCTGGAGGTTTCTTCCTGTTAAAAGGGAGTTTTTCCTCTCCACCGTTGCCAAGTGCTTGCTCACAGGGGATCGCCTGATTGCTGGGGTCTTTCTGCAACTGTGGGGGTTCCCCCTACAGTTGATAGTGCTATGAGATGACTGTTGTTGTGAAATGGTGCTATATAAATAAAGTTGAATTGAATTGAATTGAATTGAGTGAGCTTGAACGTGCAGAGCAGGATGAGTCTGGCAACCCTGTGAAGAGAGGGGAGACAATATTATGAGCTCCCTGAATTTAATGGCTGAATGAGCAGGATAATGAATTTTTTTTTTTTTAACTTTTTAGGATTTTCATTTTTCACATAAAAACGACAGACAAAAATCAAGAACAAACAGACATGAAATAAAATTTACAAATTTCTTTGTTTCAGGTAACAGATACATTTTTTCCAGTATTTCTCAGATTGACTCAGAAGTCAATCAATCCATCGTGTAGATTTCTTTAACAATGTCTATCCACCCTAAAAATACTGGTGGTTCCACACAAGACCATTTTAACTAGTCATCTTCAGACATTGTTATATTCACTCCCCCCCCCCCCATCTACCTTTAATATACAATATGGGGGGGTCTTTTCCCTTTGTAAACATAAATGTGCTCTAGAAGTTTGGTTCCCCCCCACTTCCTTCTCCCAAACAAAGGGAAAAAAAAGTGCACTAACAAATGAGGTCTGGGAAACAATACTACAAAGATAAATATATACATACTGTACATATGTACTGTATATACATACAGCATTTTTTTTAACATACAACACAATTACTAGAGTCCCATTTTTCCCAGTAATTCTCCTCTTTGTCCTGTTGAAGCTCAAGTCTGAAGGTCATCTTCTCCATTAATTCAATAGCATTCACTATTTCAGTGAAAAGACTAATAGTTGGGGAGCTTCTCTGGAGCCCACATTTTGTAATGGCTTTCTTACTTGCTGCAAGAAATATCTTCACCAAGTATCTGTCCCTTTGAGAAATATAATTTGGAATTATTCCCAGGTAAAGGCAAGAGAAAGAAAAAAAAAATCAGGTTTGAGTCCCACAGTCTCTGAAATGAGGTGGTCCACATCCCCCCAAAAGGATTGAATATATGGACATAACCAAAAAATATGAGCATGGTCTGCCAAAGTAGATCCACACTCCATCCAGCATGACTGCGAGGACCTGCTGAGCTTTGATGGAGGGGGTGGGATTATAAAAAAACGAATCAGAGACTTCCAACAGAGGTCTCTCCAAACTAAAGAGTTGGTGATGGAGCACTGGGTCTCCCATACCTGGTACCACTCCTCTGTTACTGTATGACCACATCGACCGTTTCCTCCCAGCGTTGCTCCATGTATACTGTAGAAATTTTGTTCATCACAGTAAGGGCCCTATACAGATTTCCCATAATACCTTTAATAGTTCCAGAATTATATGCATTGATAAATATTTGTATAATTCTTGAGGGTTCGACTGAACCAGTACTTCCCATTTCTTTAAGAAAATAGTGTCGAACTTGCAAGTAACGGTAAAAGTCATCCTTCCCCAATTCATAGTATCGACAAAGCGCTTCCAAACTATAGAATTTATCCTTTTCCATCATTCGACACAGAGTAGTGAGGCCTCGCTGGGCACATAGGCGGAACCTATGGTCATGCAATGCCGGGGGAAAATGTAGGTCATATGCTGGCCAACTTAACAATTTGAGCTCCCTTTTACATGGAGTCTCTTAATAACTTGTGACCAGATTTTTATAGAGAAATTCACGTACCGATTTTGCAGCTGAGGAATATTGTTAATTTTATTAAGACATCCCAAAACTGACTGAGTAAGAAAACTCATTAGAGACAACTCGATGTCCTTCCATTTTTCTTCATATACTGGATTACACCAACATACCAAATGTTATGTTTGCCCCCTGCAGGGCATAAATGAGGCACCAATCGCCAGTAGTGAGTTTGCCTTTTTATTAAATAAGGAACAAAGGACTGTGCCACGAGGGGCAAAATACACAACTATAATACACCCTCGAGGGGGAACAACATAAAACATATGAGCGCGGAAAAAACCATGAAAGGTAACTTACAAATAGTAAGAGAGTCCATAGTCCAAAAGTAGAGCAGACTGGAATCAGGGGTAGGGGATTCCAGCCTGAGTAGGGCGAGGTCACAGCGAGGAATGACCCTTGCTGGCGACCTTAAATAGTACAATGCAAATAACAAACCGGTGTGGAGAGAAAGTAATTACTGAAGCACAATCAGCTGTGACAGGCCAGGCACAGACTGACAGGTGGAAGTCCTGCCGCGGTGCTGTCAAAATAAAAGCACAATCATAAAGACATAAACATGACTAAATGCATACATAGAAGGATGATAAACAAGGGACCTGAGCATGGTACAGAACCGCACCCAGGATCATGACAGTGCCCCTCCCTTAAGGGATGGATCCCCAGACACCCTGCAGTAACATCACGCGGAAAAGGAGAACACCTCACCCCCACCCCAAACAGCAACAACTACAAAAACCAACCCCGGGAGGGCGGTGGGGGAATCCAGGCCTGGAGGGAAAGACACAAAAAAACAGAACAACTTGGAAACCCATAGCTAAACACTAGCAAACAGAATATAAAGAAAACTGGCTCATACATAACTAGAAAAGCACTCGGAGAGCGCAGACCTCCACCAAGCGCCACAGTTTCCCCCATACAGTCTTCAGATTCCTTGACCATGAAAACATATGACAAGCAGTGGTTCAGTAGTTATTCACGAAAATGGCATTTTCCGTAATGGCGGCCACAGTTCCCCCCATACAGTGTTTGTGTGTACGTTTTCAGATTCCTTGACCACGAAAACATATGACTAGCAATTGGATTCACAATGATAGGATTTGTGGTTCAGTAGTTATTGACGAAAATGGGATTTTCTGTAATGGCGGTTTAGCGCCACAGTTCCCCCCATACAGTGTTTGTGTGTACGTTTTCAGATTCCTTGACCATGAAAACATTTGACTAGCAATTGGATTGACAATGATAGGATTAGTGGTTCAGTAGTTATTCACGAAAATGGCATTTTGCGTAATGGTGGTTTTCTTGTGGACGGTGATCCGGATCACCCCCAAAATGTAATCATCTGTAGGATACCCCATTTCTGACAATCTGTGAAAATTTCGTGAAAATCCATCCATAACTTTTTGAGTTATCTTGCTAACAAACAGACAAACAGACAAACCGACAAACCAACGCCGATGATCACATAACCTCCCCCTTTGGCGGAGGTAATAAATAAAGAAACGATTCAGGTGGCCTTCCAGCGTCCTGGCTCCACCCGACCAACAAGTGGAAAAGGTCGGGCGGCCAACCAAGTACCCAGAGACCCCAACTAGGAGAAAAGAGTTCAGGGTGCCGACCGAAATCCCAGGACTGCCAAACAGCCAGATGGAAAGAGTTGGGTGGTCTACCTGAGAATAGAGACCACCTGACCCTGCGGCTCAGTCTTTTGGGTGGCCGGCCAGTGTTCTTCAGCCACCAGGACCGGATGGGTGACCCGGGAGGTGGCTTACCCACCGGGAGGCTCAGTGGCAGGAACCCGGGCCGGGGGAGTGGACCCCCAACGGCGTCTGGTGGTGGAGATAGGAGAGGGACCATGACCGCGTCAGGTTGGAGCTTAGCAGCACCCGCGGTGGACCCCGACTGGGCCGACACTGCACCCGCGGTGGAACAAACAATGGCCTCAGGCATAAGGAAAGCAACACCCTGGACGACCTCCAGAGGCGAACCCGGACCCTTGAAGACGTCAGATGGAGCTGGATCATCTTCAGTGGCCCTGAGAGAAGGCTCAGACACAGCAGAGAAACACAAGGGGTCAGGGTCACTGGCAGCGGCCGGCGAGGCGAGCTCAGATGCAGCGGGCGGCTGCACCCTGCTCTCCCCCCCAAGAGACAGGCAAGATTGCTCCAAAATAGAAAGACAAAATAGAGCACTTGCCTGATCCTGAGCTCCACCGCTGTCCAGGATTCCGACGATCCAGGCAGTGACTGCCATTTGGGCTCGGTCCTCAGGAGGCCCATCTCCGGCTCTCACTCGGCTGCGGCAGCCTCCGCAGCCGGCATGATAGTCTTTGCAGTCCTCAAACCCCCTGGTGATGTGACTCTCACCGATGGATCACTCGGCGTGGCAGCAGAGGATCCATTAATTGCTGGGGCTGAACTCTGCTCCGGTGACGCCCGCGGACGCGTCGTCGTCGGTTCAGGCTCAGGGGTGCAGATAGCCCTCCTCCTCCATCCGTGTTGTGGCTGCGGGGCTGGAACCAGGCCTTTGGTGAGACCACCAGTGTGTCTTTTGAAGGTTCCCAGAAGAACTCTCCCAGTTAAGTTTCACCTCTCATAGTTCTTAGAACTTTTTAGTCTGAAAGCACCAATATATCAACACTTTCTCACCTGTGAGGAATTGGCTTGTCAAGGTTCTTTGGTGAGAGAAACCTTTTCCACGTGTGCCATATAAGAATATGGCCACAAGCCTGTGTACCTTCTCACAAGAACTTTAAAAAACTGAATTCCATTTAAAACTAGAAAAGCACTCGGAGAGCGCAGACCTCCGCCAAGCGCCACAATTCCCCCCATACAGTGTTTGTGTGTACGTTTTCAGATTCCTTGAGCATGTAAACATATGACTAGCAATTGGATTCACAATGATTCTTTGTTTATTTGACAGGGACAGTGCAATAAACACACAATTAATCAATGACAATCAATCTGATAGTGATAGGATTAGTGGTTCACTAGTAAAAGCATTGCCTCCTTGGCGGAGGTAATAAACTGAAGTGTTGCTGTTGTGTCCATCTCCTCCACTGACGGATGCAAATTGGGTAGACAGGTTGCCGTTGGTTTTATATTATATTATTTTGGGGTTGCGCTCCGCGGCAAACGAGAATTTAGAAGCTTCGCTGGCAGAGAGCTTGTTTTTGCGCAGTGCCTATGGCTGGCCGGGGAATTTCTGCCAAAGAATCCGTCGGCGGACAGCTGCCTGTGTGAGGTTTTGCAGTTGCACGCAAACACAGGCACGCTGGCGGGCCCAGGCCAGCAGTGTTTTCCGTGTGCTTTTGTGCCTAAAACGTTGAAGAACGCAGAGTTTGTGTTGCAGACACGACGACCAGCGCCCTCCATTGCGCCTGCGCACATGTTGAAAATGGCCCTATGTCACAGTGTTGAAAAATGCTTTAAAAAATTCCTGTATCCAGACGGTGAACCGGATCACCCCCAAAATTTAATCAGTTCTTCCTTGTACCATTTCCAACAACGCCTGAAAGTTTCATGGAAATCCGTCCAAGACTTTTTGAGTTATCTTGCTAACCAACAGACAGACAGACAGACAGACAGACAGACAAACCCCGGCAAAAACACAACCTCCTCCTGGCCTTTTCGGCCTGGCGGAGGTAATAACACTCCTGTGAAAAACAAGTATTTTTTCTTCTTCTTAACATGTCTGTAACATGTGTTTTATAACTTACAAGACATCAAGAGTTAAAAAACTACCCATAAGTGTCATGTCTGTGTTTTTCTCCTGTGAAACTTCAGTTCATCTCCTCTCCCTTCAAAAAACAATTTTAGATGGACCGTATTTGTGATGTCACAATAACTGGGAACCAGTCAGGACTAAGCACTGGGTATGGCCTCAGAGGAACAGGGCGGAACTGAGGAGTCAACTTAAGGGCTGTCTACACCAAGCACTATAACTATGAATTATGGAATTATAGTTTTAAAAATCGTGGATTGCATTGTCCATGCTGCTGTGGTGTGGACACTGCAATCCACTTGAGTTAGAAGGATTTTTAAAACTATAATTTTATAGTTATAGTTATCTTTATAGTGCTTGGTGTGGACAGTCCTTTGGCCAGGAGGACCAGTTAACATTTTTGGACAGCTGCTTTGAAATCTTGACCCAAATTTGTAACGGCAGCAGCTGTGTTTGTTTGATCCATGTGAGAAACATGGCAATTCTTGTGACTGTTGTAATTTCCCCGCTATATATGTCAACAGTGACATCCTTTCTAGTATTTGACCTTTGGTTGTACAGCAATGCCTCCCAAAGATTTGTTTTGGCAGGTATATATATACTCACAGCCTGGCTCTGTGTGCTAGTCAAAAGTTGTTTACTTTGTGTCTGGGGGAGCCCCCAACATGGAAATGACCTTTGACCTCTGGGGAATCCCTTGTGAATTCCCTACCTTTTTTTTTATTTTATTCCTTCCATATTTTCTTTTAAAAACCTAGGTTTGGAAATTTGTTAAAAATTATTGAAATAATTTGTCATCAAAAATACATGAGGTATAAGATTATTCACAACAGGAAGTAGACGATTTTGAGACTTCCTGCCCAGCAGAATAGGACAACGGACAGATTCAGCATGGCTGGCTAAGAACAAAATCCAAGCCATCCAGCGGTTTACCTCAGCCCAGGTAGGGTGAAACTGTCATAATGATGAAATAATCCCTCATAGCCAATTATCTACCCGATATTTTGTGGATTGTTTGAGAGATGATGATATTTTTGAAGTTTGTTGAAGTGTGACTAGACCATGTGACTGTCAGTAATAATCCATGCCTATGTAACTTTTCACCTAGTCTCCATGCATGTGCAAAAAACTGTAATAGTTGTGAAAAAGTAATTTTTGAAGCTTCATTTTGTGAATAGGGATGTATTTTTGACTTGAAGTAAATGCAGTATTATTCAGGTCGATCACTGCTGCAATCCCCGGCCTGCATGGCCTTGGTAGTTCATAGAAGTGCAAATCTGGCAATCCTTATTTACTGGATGCCTAGTTCTAGTCAATTTTATTGTTATGTTTTTGAATTGACATCTTGACTTTAAATTAGCTGAAATACCAATTTACAAGGTATTTATTCCGGGCTATTAATTGCAGACAAAATGTGAGAGCCTGCAAGGAATTTCTGCCCTCGGAAGGCTGCAACCCGGCAAAGTGTCTTTACGGTGTTTGATGCAAATTAAAGTCAAAGCAAGGACATTAAAGATGTGTCAAACATCAGTTATTGCACACCAAAATGCAGCTCATAATCCGGGGCCGGAACAATAAAGACACTAGTAAAGACACTACCTCATACTCGTCTGTACCAAGTCATCGTGGACGAGCGTGGGTGTGCAAGCAAGGAACGCTGCAGATTCAAGAGGTTGGGTTGTGCCGTGTCATCGAGATCGTGATGGTGACATCCTGTCGGTACTACTCACCAGTGTGCTAGTATATGACAATTAAGTAAGAGACATTCACTTTTCTGCTACAGCCTGTAAGTGAAGGACATGTATCCAGTGATTGAACCTTGAGGACACATTTTAAGTCAAGTCAAGTCAAGTTTGTGTTTCTCAAGTGCAAAGTCAAGTTTATTAGTCACTGAATACTGTGTTTATTTTGTGCTGATGTTGAGAGAAGTGTTTGCATTATTCTGTTTTCATTGTACATGTACTGCTTGTGCACATCCTGTTGCTAGCGTATTTCAATCAGTATTTTTGAACATCAATTTAAATCAGGCTAGTAAGATCAAGTAAGATCAAGGGCTGAGGTAAGGGCTGGTTGAGCTTCAATCCAATGATATAAGTATATTTCAAGATTCCTCAAATTTAATTCAATTTTGAATTAATCAAATCAAGTACAAGCTTAAAGTATTTAGGGAATCATATACCCCAAAGATAAGAATTCCCTAATTCAAGTATAGTTTCCATTCAGTTATTTTGAGTGGAAATTTCGAGGTAAACATAAAAAACACATTGTGTTTCAGGTTTGCATAATATTTTTTATCTCCAGGTTTTCACTCAAGAAATCTGGTTGGTGAAAATCCCAATCACTAAGCCTGGCTAGCATTGTCTGTCAGACCATCCAGATTTACTAAACATTTTTTTTACGGTCATTAGATTGCCAAAACGACTGTCGGGTGGCATATGCTGTCACAAAGAGTTCACCAACTCACTGACACAGTTGACAGTGTATGTAATACTGCCGGCAATCGAAACTCACTTTATTCAAAGAGGTAATATAAATTACCATTTCATTTTTTGTCCCATTTCCTCACTATTTTCCATAAACACTGTACTGCAACAAAATGGCTGCAGCTGCCAAAAATGCAACTGAGCAAGAATTGCGAGAGCAGATCACAGCTGCCAAAGAGCAATTACAAGCCATAAATGCTGACTTGGCAGTTGAAACCTTGTCTGAGGAAGAGCGAGCTCAACTCAACACTGATGCAGAAACAGTACATGATGCAATAGAAACTCTTGAAATGGAGCTGGCTACAATCAGTGAACAAGAAAAGAATAATGGTGACAAGAAGCAACCAGAAGAAGAGAATTCGGTGGCTGGAATCCAAGAAAAAGAAGATGCAAGTGATCCAGAAGATGGCGCCACTGGCAAGACTAACCAGAACACTGCACAAACAAAACTCAGGCATGTCCCACTTCATGAGCTGAAGCAAAGACGAGAGACATGCATGAAGAGACTGAAAGAAGTCAGGCGGTTAGTGGAAGCAAAGGGAGAGGATAAATCTGTCTCACCAGAGATTTCTGCTGAATACGACAGCCTCAATGACAAAGTTGCGACTTTAGATGCTGTCATCAGTAAAAAGGAAGAACAAGAAGCACAGGTAGACAGAGCAAACAAAAGGTTTATGCGAACATACAGTAAAGTAAAGAAGGCTGTGTTCGCTCTTTTTTATGCATACAAAGATGAGGTCTTGGACACAACTGAAGATGACTTGGAAGACCTGATTCGCCTGGACAAAGA
This sequence comes from Pholidichthys leucotaenia, assembly GCA_020510985.1. NCBI lineage: Eukaryota > Metazoa > Chordata > Actinopteri > Cichliformes > Pholidichthyidae > Pholidichthys > Pholidichthys leucotaenia. The sequence goes on from CM035838.1 coordinate 385,048,544, forward strand.
AATGACAGCTACATATGAAGCCTGTCGAGATTTGTGCCCGCCAGACAAAGAGATGCGGCGCAGAGTCGACAGCGCTAAGCAAATGTGCTCAGACATGGCGAAAGCCTTGAAACAAATTGGAGAGAATCCAATGATGGCAGACAAGGAGAGAAAAAGCCTTCTCAAGACTACTTGGGGAATGAATTATTCCAGGTCTCTCTTTGGAAGCAAGTTAGACTATGAGTCTGATATTTCTGCCAAGTCTAAAGTCTCCATTCAGTCAAAGGCATCTGTAAGTGCACAGATTTCAGAATCTTCAACAGGCTCTTCAACAGGATCAAGTAATGCCTCAGAAAAGGCCAGGAAGCTGGCTGAATTGAGCGCTAAGCGAAAGTGTGCAGAACTTCATGCAAAGATAAGGAAATACAAGGTGGCCTTGGAAAGTTGTCATGAACAATTAGAAATAGCAGAAGAAGAGGAAAGAGTCCAAAAGTCAGATGACATCTCTTGTTGCAGTGACAAGCCTAGTAAAGGTTATCTGAATCCAGAGGCACCTGCTTTTTCTCCTGAGGCCAGATCACCAAAAGCTGAAGATTGCGCGAGCCAAGTAGAGTCACAGTTGGCCTTCATCGCCCAAACATTCTCAGATAGCGTCAGCAAATCAAGGCTGCCTGTCCCCACATCTCCTGTGTTTGATGGTGACCCACTCAAGTTCATCAACTTTCGCAGAAGTTTTGTGACACTTGTTGAGAACAAGGGAATTCCACCATCAGACAAGCTGTATTATCTGCAGCAGTACCTTGCAGGAGAAGCCAGAGCGGCAGTAGAAGGTTGTTTTTTCGGAAGTGATGAAGCTGCCTACCACCGTGCATGGACCACGTTGGAAGAGCGGTTCGGACACCCCTTCACCATTCAACTCTCCTTGAGAAACAAGTTGAGAGACTGGCCCAAAGTAACAGGCAAAGATAAGAAAGGTCTTCAGGATTTCAGCGATTTCCTGAGCACCCTCAAAGAAGCTATCCCCTACGTGAAAGGTCTTGAAGTTTTGAACGATTGCGTCCAAATCCAGGAAACAGCAGCCAAGTTACCCGAGTATTGTAACACTAGGTGGACACGGCGTGTTACAGAAGACATAGATGTTGGAAAGGGCTACCCTTCATTTCAAGAATTTGTCGACTTCGTAGCCAGAGAAGCCAGAGTGGCTAACAACCCTATATGCGTGGTCGCTCAAAACCAAGACAAGTTGCCAACCACGAATAGAGGAAACGAGTCTAGGGCAAAGACAAAACAAGCACCTGGCATTACTCATGCCACCAACACCAACACCAGTGCTGAAAAAGAAACCCCTAAAAGTGGAGCCAAAAATTCTCCAGTTTGCACCTACTGCGACAAAGATCACCTCATCTACAAGTGCAATGCTTCCAAAGAGTTGCCTTATGATGACAAAATACAAAGCATTCAAAGCAAGGCCCTTTGCTTCAAATGTCTCAGACGTGGCCACACATCAAAGAAGTGTCTAGTTAAAGTGTCCTGCAACACGTGCAAAGGCAAACACCAAACTCTGCTGCACTTAGACAAGAAGAAAGCAGACACAAAGCTTACAGAGTCAGAAGCAGACAAAGATGAAAACACATTTGAATCTATTTCAAACAAAACCAACCAAGATTACATGAAGAGTTATACTTCAATGATCGTACCTGTTTGGGTCAAGACAGGCCAAGCTGGCTCGCAAGAAGTATTGGTTTATGCACTGATTGATTCCCAAAGCGACAGCTCCTATATCACAGAGGATCTGGCAGCCAAGCTGTGCATGCCACATGAAATAACAAGAATGAAGATAACGACTATGACATCTTCATCGGTGGTCTATTGTAAGAAGTTCTCAGACATCAAACTGAGAGGATACGACTCGACTGTCGAAGTCCGAGTCAAGTCGTGCTACACAAGAGACCACATCCCTCACAACAGGGAGCACATTCCTTCAAAGGTAGCGGCAAGTATGATGCCTCATTTGGCTCGAATAGCCCCCTTCATTCCTCCTATTCAAGACTGTGAAGTGGGACTGCTCATTGGATACTCCTGCCCACAAGCACTCAGACCGGTGGAGATAGTCTCCGGAAATCCCGAAGAAGCCTTTGCTGTGAAAACAGACTTGGGATGGAGCATTATTGGAGGCCCTTGTTATGAACAAGGCAACAATGGTGTATGCCATAGGATTGTCGCCAAAGAATTGATAGTGCCACCACCCTGTGAGATCCTGAAGGTTCTCGACCAAGATTTCAGCGACACCAAAGATGAAGCGAAGGAGCTAATCTGCCAGGCCACTGAAATATGCAAAAAGGGCAAAGTTAGACTCCATAAGTTCCTGTCGAACAGCATAGACGTCCTGGAATCTATACCACCTTCAGAAAGAGCCACTACCGTCTCCGAAACAAACTTGGAACTGGAACCTCTCCCGGTTGAGCGCACACTTGGAACAAGATGGGATGTTCAAAATGACTGCTTCAGGTTCAAGATAACACTACAGGATAAACCCAACACAAGAAGAGGCATCCTCTCTACAGTCATGTCAGTCTATGACCCAAATGGATTTGTTAGCCCTGTGGTGTTGCAAGGGAAAAAGATTCTGCAAGAACTGTGCAAGCAAAAGAAATCCTGGGACGAACCCGTCGAGCCTGTCATAATTGAACGGTGGGAGAACTGGAAAGACCAGTGCAAAAGGTTGTGCTCTTGCTGCCGGTTAAAGATTAGGTGACATTGTGAAAATCTTTATGTTGGCATGACTTTATAGTCTTCCATCATAAAGATTTTGGTGGGAGTGTAACGGCAGCAGCTGTGTTTGTTTGATCCATGTGAGAAACATGGCAATTCTTGTGACTGTTGTAATTTCCCCGCTATATATGTCAACAGTGACATCCTTTCTAGTATTTGACCTTTGGTTGTACAGCAATGCCTCCCAAAGATTTGTTTTGGCAGGTATATATATACTCACAGCCTGGCTCTGTGTGCTAGTCAAAAGTTGTTTACTTTGTGTCTGGGGGAGCCCCCAACATGGAAATGACCTTTGACCTCTGGGGAATCCCTTGTGAATTCCCTACCTTTTTTTTTTATTTTATTCCCCCCATATTTTCTTTTAAAAACCTAGGTTTGGAAATTTGTTAAAAATTATTGAAATAATTTGTCATCAAAAATACATGAGGTATAAGATTATTCACAACAGGAAGTAGACGATTTTGAGACTTCCTGCCCAGCAGAATAGGACAACGGACAGATTCAGCATGGCTGGCTAAGAACAAAATCCAAGCCATCCAGCGGTTTACCTCAGCCCAGGTAGGGTGAAACTGTCATAATGATGAAATAATCCCTCATAGCCAATTATCTACCCGATATTTTGTGGATTGTTTGAGAGATGATGATATTTTTGAAGTTTGTTGAAGTGTGACTAGACCATGTGACTGTCAGTAATAATCCATGCCTATGTAACTTTTCACCTAGTCTCCATGCATGTGCAAAAAACTGTAATAGTTGTGAAAAAGTAATTTTTGAAGCTTCATTTTGTGAATAGGGATGTATTTTTGACTTGAAGTAAATGCAGTATTATTCAGGTCGATCACTGCTGCAATCCCCGGCCTGCATGGCCTTGGTAGTTCATAGAAGTGCAAATCTGGCAATCCTTATTTACTGGATGCCTAGTTCTAGTCAATTTTATTGTTATGTTTTTGAATTGACATCTTGACTTTAAATTAGCTGAAATACCAATTTACAAGGTATTTATTCCGGGCTATTAATTGCAGACAAAATGTGAGAGCCTGCAAGGAATTTCTGCCCTCGGAAGGCTGCAACCCGGCAAAGTGTCTTTACGGTGTTTGATGCAATTAAAGTCAAAGCAAGGACATTAAAGATGTGTCAAACATCAGTTATTGCACACCAAAATGCAGCTCATAATCCGGGGCCGGAACAAAATTATGATGGGTTTCATTATCCTGGACCACCCTGAATACAAGTGGGCAATGCCTTCAACCAGTATGTCTTTTATAGTGGCGGCTCATGGGAGGAGGCGGTGGAGCTTCCTCAGAAATTTGAGAAGAAAAAGAGAAGAAATGATTCAAACATTGTAATAATAAATGTATTTGACATATGTATATTAATGCGTAACATGTAGTCAGAATCCCGTCAGAAGTCCACAGGAGTTAAAAATGCTTGCCACTGTGGGAACATTAATCTGCCAATCAGAAATTAGTTTTTTTTTGTAACTAAGGAGGAGAGAAAACTTTCTGAAATTATTTAGCTAATCAGAAATCAGTTTATATTTGTTACTATGGAAAATTCACCTCCTTGCATTGAGAGAAAAAAAAAAAAAAACGAAAACGGAAGGAGGTGAACCTCTAACCAATCACAGTTCGTCTTTTCACAACGTCCCCATATCGACGCATTTCAACGCGCTGAATACAACAGGTGTTCATATCCAGCAGAATTAACTTGCTAACAAGCTGAGGAAACTACAATTTGAACACCAGCTTCAGATAAAAACAGTCTAAGGCCTTCCCCTAAAAAGGACATTATAAAGAAGTCAGGATGCAGCTGGCCGGCGATCAGGACACCTGGATGAGTAGAGCTAACCCACTTAGCAACACTAGTCATGACGATGCATTTTGCAACCAGTAAATTAAAACTGGATTTGATGACAGGAAGATTTATCCGGATCCATGTAAATGTGACCAAGTGGATGGGCAGTTAAGCCCCAACTGGCGACGTCCAAACAGGGGTTCGAACCCACAACCTCCGGCTCCAGAGTCCAGCACTCTAGAGGGCCGACCTGCAGAAGGCCGACCCGCATAGCAAGCCAATTAGGAATGCTTTTATTGACTCTGTTACATATTCCCCCTCAGACTTTGACATTGTCCCAATGTCAGAGGTGCATTTAAGCTTTAAAGGTGTCCGCCTTCTGACTATGTCAACACCAGTGAGTTCTACCAGCGACACCTCTTATGGTGGGGACTAAGCACCACTTGCGGGACTGACACACTGGTGGTATCTGGGGAATGAAACTAATACACCGCCAGTAAATCCTGCTCACAGTGCCAAGTGTGACCAAGTGGATGGGCAGTTTAGCCCCAACTGGCGACGTCCAACCAGGGGTTCGAACTCACAAACCTTCAGCTCCAGAGTCCAGCACTCTACCCGTGTCGCCAAGAGGCTCGACCCACTTGGCAAGCCAAGTAGGAATCCTTTTATTGACTCTGTTACATAAAGACATGGTAACCCATGAGTTAAAATCTGTTTCTCTCTGGTATACTGTTTTATTTTCAGTTCTTTAAATGATTGTGGGAAATATTTTTCATTGGTGCTCAGCTTGACTAAAACAGGACCTAACAGGACCAGTAATGAATAAAATCATTTTTATAGGACACCAAAAGCCCACCAAGCGCTCCCAAAAAACCCCCAAATCATTTTTATGTTAAGATTTAACAACAAATGGCCATTCTTGTAGTAACTAACGAGAGACATTTGTTTGTGCAATATAGCGCTAGCCACCACTGGCCTGTTAAGCTGGGGCAAGGTTTGCGTGACGGTGATTATGCCGTTGTCTCCAGTCTGCTAGCCTCCGCGGGGCCCAGGCCCTCTCTGCAGCTGACCGCATGCAGCCCAAATTTTCTGACTGCATTGCCTGGGTGTGTTGGCTACACATGCGCAAGATCCAATCTCCCATTCAAGAGGTGGTGCTACCAACACAGCATGCAAAAACAAAGAAGAAGATGAATGACAAGAAGAAATGTGACAAGACGAAACTAGAGAAGGAAAAAGAAAAGATGATTAGAGATAAAAGTAGTAAACAAAGAAGTTTCTTTTCTCTCCTTTGTGCAGTCATTATTGTTGTTGCTAAACTGCATGTAGCTCTTCTTTTACTCTTTTATATTACCTGTGAACAAACTGGCACGTCAGCGCATTTGTGCTACCTATAGGGCTGGGGCAAAACTAAAAATGATGTTCATGTGCATATGTCAAACACCTGGCCAAGTAGATGCAAAAATTGAAGCATATATACAGCCGTGGGCACACTGGCCTTGCCCAAAGGGACAAGTATCGAAGATGCGCAGAGTGGAGGTGGAGCATAAGCAAGGCCTCATTTTTCCTGATTCCTGTTAACAGCACAACATCTTCCTTACTAACGGTATGATTTTACAATTTTATGTATGTCAAAGCCTTGTGTCAGATAGCTAATGTGCTACAGAGAAAATGATCCATAAATATCCCGATAAGACTTGATAAATTTAGATGCTACACATGTTGATTTGTTTGTTCAGACTTTTTTGGTGAGACATCGCTGCGTGATATATAGGAGGGGAAAAGAGATGTAATCAGATGTGATTGTCTGACAGTTTTGGCTCGATGCGGCGCTGCAAAGTAAAATACTTTTGGAGTGTGTTGAAATTGTGCAGTGATATTTGTGCACGGAATTAATGTGGAGTGTTGTCTGGTAATTCCGGAGCAGACTGGAGCTGCACTGATGGGGCACTGTGTTCTCATCCGGGTGGCAGACAGTGTGTCCCCTCTCAGTTAACGGCTCCTCGAGCTGGTCGCCTTGCCTCTCCTCTGCTCCCTGCTGCCCCAGTGCATGTGAGTGTTGCATGTCATATACAATCCATCTGGTCATTCCTCTAAACAGTCACGGTGGTGTTGTCTTTTAAAGTTTTGGATATTATAGGCACATAAGCACCAGTGGGGGACTTGCCATCTGCTTTTGGGTAGCTGTATGTAGCTCGCAAAGGACCGGTGTGTGCACAGTGCCACTTTGCTGTGGTGCTCATGTGCTCTGCAAGTGCTCAGTAGTTGTTTGACCCTCGAGGACAGACAGTGCCATCAGCATCCTTGTGGGAGGGGGCCTAATTAGAATATTCATAGATACGAGATTTTGAAAGGAGGGGAGAAAGGAAAAGATTTTCATTAGCAACTGTAAGGCCATGAAAGTTTTTTTTTTTTGTGAAAAAAGGGCATACAATACCATTTTAGATTATGTAGATTTGGTTTAAGGGGATGTATATCCACCACAGTGCATCTTTAAAACCTTTCCCTCAGGTGTTGCAGGAGTAAGGAGTCTCACTTGTCTGTACTGCGCAACACTTCCTCATTTGCTTTTCCACATGTCACATTTTATATAGTCTTTTTACCTGTCACATTTACACTGACTCTCTGATGTGGGTTAGCTGTCAGCATTGCTGTTTTGGCTTCTATTTTTGTGAGACTTCTTCTTTGGTTTTACCTCTGGACTTGTAGATATGATTGGATACTGGCATTTAGCTGCAGGAGAATTTTTAGTGGCAGCCTGGTTTTGCTGTGATCATAAACTCCATTAGCACGTTACCAAAAACAAGTCAGCCTCCAGAAATAATCATCACAATATGTTTTCAAGATTTGAATTTGTTAGATATATCCTATCTCAATAAGGTATGGCTTAAAAATTCCACCGTGGGTTTATGCATCTTTCCTTCTATTTTTCACAAATATTTTGATTTGAAGCCATGTTTAGTAAGCTGTGAGACATCTTTTTCTGCGTGGACTGATACAGTACATTTATGTTTTATTTCTGATACAAAGCATGGTGTGAAAATACAAGTATTTTGTTTACAGTTTGAATAGAAATCATAGAAAGAAGTACTCAAAATAGCTGTGTAGGAGTGCTTCCTGGATTCAGTCTGGGTTTGTTTGAGATGCTCTTTGGATGGGATGAGCATTAAGTTGAATATTTTAAAAAACAAACTTTCCAAGGCACTCTCTTTTAAAATAATTAAAAAGCCTTTATTTTCATGGCATGGTCAAGTTTGATCTTAAAAACTCCAGTGTGCCTTGGCATACAAGCCTTAATCAGGGAGTCAAATGAAAATAAAGGCTTTTTAATTATTTTAAAAGAGAGTACCTTAACTAGTTTTTTGATATTATAGAAAGAAATACAGTTGGGAAGAAAAGTATTTAGTCAGCCACCAATTGTGCAAGTTCTCCCACTTAAAAGATGAGAGAGGTCTCCAATTTTCATCATAGGTATACCTCAACTATGAGAGACAAAATGAGAAAAAAAAATCCAGAAAATCACATTGAAGGATTTTTAATGAATTAATTGGTAAATTCTTCGGTAAAATAAGTATTTGGTCAATAACAAAAGTTTATCTCAATACTTTGTTATATACCCTTCGCCGGCAATGACAGAGGTCAAACGTTTTCTGTAAGTCTTCACAAGGTTTTCACACACTGTTGCTGGTATTTTGGCCCATTCCTCCATGCAGATCTCCTTTAGAGCAGTGATGTTTTGGGGCTGTCGCTGGGCAACACGGACTTTCAACTCCCTCCAAAGATTTTCTATGGGGTTGAGATCTGGAGACTGGCTAGACCACTCCAGGACCTTGAAATGCTTCTTACGAAGCCACTCCTTCATTGCCCGGGCGGTGTGTTTGGGATCATTGTCATGCTGAAAGATCCAGCCATGTTTCATCTTCAATGCCCTTGCTGATGGAAGGAGGTTTTCACTCAAAATCTCACGATACATGGCCCCATTCATTCTTTCCTTTACACGGATCAGTCGTCCTGGTCCCTTTGCAGAAAAACAGCCCCAAAGCATGATGTTTCCACCCCCATGCTTCACAGTAGGTATGGTGTTCTTTCTCCTCCAAACACGACAAGTGGAGTTTTTACCAAAAAGTTCTATTTTGGTTTCATCTGACCATATGACATTCTCCCAATCCTCTTCTGGATCATCCAAATGCTCTCTAGCAAACTTCAGATGGGCCTGGACATGTACTGGCTTAAGCACGGGGACACATCTGGCACTACAGGATTTGAGTCCCTGGCGGCATAGTGTGTTACTGATGTAGCCTTTGTTACTTTGGTCCCAGCTCTCTGCAGGTCATTCACTAGGTCCCCCCGTGTGGTTCTGGGATTTTTGCTCACTGTTCTCGTGATAATTTTGACCCCACGGGGTGAGATCTTTCATGGAGCCCCAGATCGAGGGAGATTATCAGTGGTCTTGTATGTCTTCCATTTTCTAATAATTGCTCCCACAGTTGATTTCTTCACACCAAGCTGCTTACCTATTGCAGATTCAGTCTTCCCAGCCTGGTGCAGGTCTACAATTTTGTTTCTGGTGTCCTTTGACAGCTCTTTGGTCTTGGCCATAGTGGAGTTTGGAGTCTGACTGTTTGAGGTTGTGGACAGGTGTCTTTTATACTGATAACAAGTTCAAACAGGTGCCATTAACACAGGTAATGAGTGGAGGACAGAGGAGCCTCTTAAAGAAGAAGTTACAGGTCTGTGAGAGCCAGAAATTTTGCTTGTTTGTAGGTGACCAAATACTTATTTTCCACCATAATTTGCAAATAAATTCTTTAAACATCAGACAATGTGATTTTCTGGATTTTTTTTCTCATTTTGTCTCTCATAGTTGAGGTATACCTATGATGAAAATTGGAGACCTCTCTCATCTTTTAAGTGGGAGAACTTGCACAATTGGTGGCTGACTAAATACTTTTTTGCCCCACTGTACTTTGTCTTGTGAATTTGTACCACCCACTGTCATACTTAAACTGGCATGCATAACTTTCCCTGGCAGTGGGGTAAAAAGTGACTGTATATTTTCATTTCTCCACTATATGCATGTAATATATACAAGATAAAAACAAATCACATAAATGAGGATGAGTCCAAAAGCACATGGACAAGATTTGTGTAAAATAAAACTATTTTGATCCCAGGAGCTGTTGTTGGGGGCAATTTCCCCCTAGGGCTTAGGGTCTCCCAAGACAAACTGGTCCTAGGTGAAGGGCCAGACCAAGAGCAGTCCAGTAGACCCCTATGAGAAAGTTACATCGAGGATCCAGTGTACTCACAGGAGCCACTTGGCTCCACCTTCAGTGGGCTCACCACCTGCAGGAGGGATCATGGTACTATGAACTGTGCAGCAGTCTGGTCTATTCTGCTTGGACTGTGCCTCCAAGACCTAGACCCCCAGATAAGTGGTAGAAGATGGATGGAGGGGTGGGTGGATGGATGGATGGATGATCATATTTATGTGACAGTTGTAAAAAATTTTAACTTTTTGTCCCAATTTACCCTAATTTTATGTGTCTGCACACAACCCTTTAGTCTCATGCCCTTTTAAGGGGATTTTAGGGGTGTTTATGCTAAACAGGCCACTGGCATGCCCACTGAGTTTAAGAGAATTTGGGATTCAGCAATCTAAGAAAACAGATGTACACATATCTGTTGTTTAAAATAAGAACATGTTCATGAATCTGGAGTAGTGTTTTCATAGGAATTTTCTTAAGAAGAACTCGGAAGAATTTAATAAAATACTATGGAAGGTATTGGCGAATGAGGCCCATTGCTCCCAGTGTTTGTAGGGAAATTAAAATGGGTGTAGTGATTCATGTTCACTTTTTTTTAATAAATTCTCCAGTTCATAAATTCAATTTGCTCCTTTGTGTGGGACAGTAGAACAGAAAGACAGAAGGAAGCGGCACATCTGTTAAATCCATCTGTATTTCCCCCCCCAGCTCCCCAGTGATGATGATGTGGAAAGTGCATTCTTATCCCAGTCTTTGTATGCTTTTGTGTGTTTTCTGTTTTTATACTTAGTGTGTCACAAAAGCCAACCCTTCTCAGCATTGTTTCTTTTGCTGTGTACTCATTACCCTGCACACTTTCAGACACGCAGCTACATCAATCTCTGTTCTGCTGAACCATGGGAAGCCTCAGGAAGGGCCCCTGGCTCCAGCAGGTTTTGGTTTTCTTGCTCTTGCTTCAGCTTCAGTCTGTAACAGTGCAGGAGATTCATTCTGTGTCCCAGAAACTACAACGGCTCCATGACCAGGTCAGTGAATGTGTCTTTTGTTTCTGTGATTCCGGTTTCAGTGCACTATTTACAGTATCAATAACTAAAATGGTTAATGGCAGATAAAGTTTTAAATAATTATTATCTATACTCACAACCCATAAAACAGAATTGGAAACTAGACTGCACTATATGCATGTTATATTGTCAAAAGTCTGTTCAACCGACTTCCTCTGCTACTGACTTCCATCTATCTAAATGTGAAACCTTGAAGGTCCCATTTACTGCACTTTTCCCACATGTTGACAGCTCCCACAGGTCTTAATAAAACGTTTGTGACATATTTTGCTTGCATTGTTTTCAATTATATAATTATTTCAACATCATTGTGAATCATCTTTTGCAACCTTCATCAGAACAGCTGTTTGAGTGCATGTCTCTTAAAATGCTTGTGAGCCCCAGTTCACCTCACCCTCCCTCTTTTATCGTTTGTGAGCTGTGTTCTAATCCACAGTATACTGGGACAGTATCCCCTACTCCCTACTCAGGAAATATCAATTACAGGAACTCCCCTCAACAAAATTTCTTCATTTGAAACACCTTGCAACTTCATCTTCCTGGATACGTGTTGCTGGTACTGTGGACATTTTATACTACTGAAATAAAAAATTTAAACAAACATTACACAAATTAATATGAATGTCTACCAACAATAGTTCAGCTTACTAGTAACTGTCATTAGCAACAATAGTTTGTTTCCCTCATATTTGGATGATAATCATATTTATGTAAGGTGCAATGATTTATGGATAATCTTTTTGTCAACTTTCAGTGAAGTGGTGAACAGTTTTTCACTCAATTCTCAGTTCCCGTTGAAGATGAACACCTTTTGCTCCATGCGATTTGAAATCTCAGTTAATATGGCTGAATACCCTATGCAGTCCACTTCATAGGTCTCTACTAGCTAATTGGAATGCACCCCTATAATGTCAGCTGTTGATGCCATATTACTGTTAACTGGCTAGCTCCGGTAGGTAACACAGCCTGGGCCAACCTACGTAAATTAATTTTTAAGAATGAATGAAATAATGCATCACTGATGGACAGGGGTGTGTGGTTTCAGTGGATGATAGGATGTGACCAACCCCTGGAATACAACAAAATAAGCACAACAACAATCATAAATGAATGAATGCAAAACTGCACTAATCTCCAGTCATGTTTGGCCTTGTCAGAGTATAATAAAGTATGGTAACATAAGCTAAAATGACATCTAAGGATGACATACTATATATATCGATATATTCCATACATATTACAGTGGGTGATGAACAGAACTTATAGAAAATTTATAGAAAATAGTGATCAAATCCGGCCGCAATCACACAGTTAATCTAATGCTTGAGACCAGCCTAAACAGCTCTTCTTGCCGAAGGGTGCCCTAATGCGTTTAGACAGACCGACTCCAGCCACTTAGCCAAGCTAATGCTAATGGTTTGTTCTCTCATCCCAGTGAAAGGATCAGGATTTGTCCTTTAATTCACACATCAAACAAATCTCTAAAACTGCTTCCACTTATGGAATATTGGTAAAATCAAGAACATCCTGCCGCAAACTGATGCAGAGAAACTAGTCCATGCCTTTATCACTTCTAGATTAGATTACTGTAATTCACTGTTGTCAGGTTGTCCTAAAAACTCTAAAAAGTATGCTATTAATTCAAAATGCTGCAGCTAGGCCATTAACAGGCACTAAAAGAGGGATTATATTTCTCCCATATTAATCTCCCTTCACTGGCTCACTGCTGAATCCAGAATCAAATTTAAAGTTCTTCTCTACCATGGGGGGGGGGGGCTTTCAGTTATCAGGCCCCTCTTCTATGGAACCAATTACCAGCCTGGGTCCGTGAGGCTGACACCCTCTCTGCCTTTAAGACAAAACTGAAAACCTAGTAGTGTAACGGTACTATGCATACACGTGCGTAGTGTTGTAGTGTGCACATGCGTTTGATTGTGTTTGATTGTGTGTATGAGCTATCCAACAGCTGGCTAGCTAGATGGTGATATGTTTTAACTGGACGTCATTCACAAGTATAGATTGGATTTTGTGTGTCATAGTTTTGAATTTTATTATTAGTATCTGCTATGTCCACTTAAAAAAAAACTGCTACGTGTCACTGTGCTCACTGTGCACAGTGTTTGGGCATTACACCACTAGGTCCAGCTACAGATGTGTCTGCTTGTAGTGCTACCTATGAGATTTTTTTAGCTTAGTAAGCCTGAAAAAAGCCTATAAAATGCTGTAATCAGGTCAAATTAGCTTTGATACAACACTGCACATCATATCTGTACCAACATTGTTCCACCTGCATGTTGTTGTTGTGTTATGAATAGTATTTCTCTTCTTTCTTCCTTTCTCCCCTCACCCCCCAACCAGTCATGGCAGAAGACTGCTCCTCCCTGAGCATGGTTCTGCTGGAGCTTTCTTCCTATAATTCAGTTTAAAATTGGTTCATTTAAAAATTCTTCTATTTGTTTTTAAATCATTAAATGGTCTTGCCTTACTTCTTTGAGCTTCTTCACTTTTACACTCCTGCTCAGTCTCTCAGGTCAGTTGATCAGCTGCTCCTGAAGATAATGAGATCGAAGAGGAAGCTCAGAGGGGACAGATCTTTTTCTGTCGCTGCTCCTAAACTTTGGAACAGTCTCCCTTTGCCTATTAGGTAGGCTCCTTCATTGTCCATTTTTAAAACTTATCTTAAAACTCATTTTTACTCCTTGGCCTTCAACCCAGCATGAGACATTGCTCTCACTTGTTTTATTGTTTTTATTATGATTGTCATTTTTACCTGTCTTTTTATACTTTTTCAGTTATATTTTATTATTTTATTTCTGTCATATGTCTTTCACATTTTATTCATTTTTGATGTACAGCACTGTGTCAGCTGTAGTTATTTTTAAAGTGCTTTAGAATAAAGTTGGATTGGATTGGATAAGGGAGTTTTTCCTTCCCACTCTCACCTAGTGCTTGCTCATAGGGGATCATTTGATCGTTGGGGCTTTTCTCTGAATTGTTTATGATTTGTGCTTGCGTATGTATCTAGTGCCTTGAAATGACATTTGTTGTGACTAGGCGCTATACAAATAAAGTTGAAGTGAATTGAAAATATAATAAAATAAGCCAGAATGACACAAATAACATTATTAGCTGTGGACTACTGAACCATATGGGATCAGGGATGTCTGTTGGGGTGACCAAAATCTAAAGAAGATCATAAAAAACACATCTGGTAAGCAAACACCATAGTAGCACTGTTAGCTCTGAAGCTAATGCCTTAGGTTCAGAAACTCTGGATGGGGACTGAATCATCACAGCCAATAGCACAATGATGGGTTGTAACTGAAGACCAGACAGTTTGTTAGCGATGTAGGAAAATGGAGCAGGGAAGAACTGTACTGGCTTCAGCTCATTCCGTCAGAATATCAAAATATAATTATTTCTAACTGAAGAGCGATTTTAATATTTTTACTGTAGTCATATGACCAAAGAAAGCATTTTAGAAGGTCAAAACCCACAAACACAACATGTTTGAGTGAACAGCACCTTTACTCTTTGGGTGTATTATGTCCGTGTCTTTTAGAACCCTGTCACTATGTTAATTACATAGATGATTGTAGTGTTTGTTTTGTTTTTCTCAGATTTTAAATCACTGACCAAACATCTGCAGAAAGACTGATAAAGTTTCCCCTCTGTTAGTTCCATCAGTTCAAGGCTCTGACACAGGCCCGCTTGGACATGTTGGTCCTGAACCTGAACAGGAACTCGTCAAAGGCACTAGAGAGTCGTGTTCAGGCCTTGGTTCATCATTACCACTATGTATCACAGGACCTTGAACAGCTCAAGCTTGGTGCGACGCAGGAGATAGAAGGTCTCAGGTTAGAGCAAAGGAACAAATGTGTGCAACAGAAATACTGTACATGCTGGTTGTAGCATGTGGCATGATGTCCATGCATGGTTACATACATAGTTTTCTGATTGATTGTGAAAAGTGGAACTAAATGATATTTTGCAGTTTTATATCCAAGAACCATTTTGACACAATAACGTGACATCTATTTTCTTTATATTGATTATGCCAGAGAATGGAGTAGGAAACTTGAGAAGAAGAATAAGCGGGTGGAGGGTCGACTGGCTTTATTGGAGCGGAATTTGAGGGAGAACTGCTACCACTCACAGAAACTAAAACTTGATCCTGATCTTGACTTCTTCAATCTCACCATAGAGCTCAAAGACCAGGAAGAGAGGCTGGCTGCCCTTCAAGTCCAGCGTGATGAACTGCTCATTGGACTTAAAGGGTTACAGGAATCCCTAAAAAGTCAGGGGCAGCGTGTGATCAGACTAGAAGGCTTGCTTGGTGAGATGCTGGAAGGGAATAGAAAGTGGAAGATTCGTGAATCGAGAGAGCCAGTTAAATTTAACTTCCAACATCAATATCAAGAGCCAAACAGGAGAGGCCAGTCACACAGAGGAGGAAGGCGAAGATGGATCCAGGAAGGAAATCACCAGCACAAACCTGAGTGTATCAGCCAAATCCAGACATTTGGTCAGCATACAAAAGACTCAAAACTCAAGAAGCCAAGTCTTCAGCAAGGATTTCATCCACAGATACAAATCCAGCATCCAAACACTGAATCCCAGTCTGACCTTTCTGATGACCAATCACAGATCCAGACTCCAGCACAAACACAACTCAGTCTAAATCAACATAGGTACCACATGTCTCACCAGACTGTGGATTATCCTCATGGCCACATTCACCCACAGGTCGAACAAACATCCCAGCCCCATGCATATCCATGGAAAAAAACCAGTTTACAAGATCGTAATCAGGCCTCCAGGTCCCAGACCCTATCACAGATTCCATCTCTTCCTGAACCCCATGAAAACATACAGGACAAGACCAGACTGAGGGATGTTTTCTTTAAGACCACAGCTGGGCCGTATCTGCCCAAGGTGAATCACTGGGATGATGGAGAGGACAGAAATGACACAAAGGTGGAGTCTTCAGTGATCCATGACTTCCTGCATATTCCTGTGAGAAACAAGATCCCAGCACAGCCCATTTCTAAGAAGGATGCAACCAGTAAGTTAATATTATACATGTGCAGCATCTATTTCTACATTGGCTGTTACTGTTATAGCACTGAGGCTTTTAAAAACATCTTAGCTTTTTTCATTGATTCTAAATGCATGTATTAAGGTGATGTAATTAGAATATTTTTCACTTGTTTGACCTTAGTGTATCTTCTATCTCCGTCTTTCTGCAGTCTGCAATGTGGACTCCATGCTGTTGTTCCCTTTGGCTTCTGCAGAGAACTTTGTCACCTTCTCCCTGAGTCTTCCACACCTTCCTGAACTTTCTCTGTGCCTGTGGCTTCGTGTGGAAGCCCCACATATTGGCACGCTGTTCTCCTATGCCATAGAAGACAATGATAACCAGATAGTTCTTTACGGACACAGCTCCCCTCCTTCATCTGCACCAATTTCTGTTTCTTCCTCACCCTCTCTGGACTTTGTCATTGGAGACCCTGTCTATCGTCGTCTCCCTGCGTCATCCCTATTGGATGCTCAGTGGCACCATCTCTGTGTTCTTTGGTCTTCCATCCAGGGGCATTTCTGGCACTACACGGACCACCATCTCATCTCTTCAGGATCTGACTTCAGGAAGGGCTGGGAGATTCCTGGAGGTGGATCTGTTGTTCTGGGGCAGGAGCAGGACTCTGTGGGTGGGGGGTTTGATAATGCAGAGGGTTTTGCTGGTCAAATAGCAGGGTTTATGCTGTGGAATCGTGTGCTGAGCCCTTTAGAGGTGGAAGGGGTGGCTGAGGGAAGAGGTGTCCCCAGAGGAGTGGTGCTGAGCATGGAGGATGTAAAGGTCCACGGGGAGGTGCAACAGGTGGCCTGCGAATGTTTGGAGCACTGTGTCTATTGAAGCTGTGTAATGAATCAAACTAGAATTATGCTCAACAGAGATGTAGACCCATGTTTCTTTTGATTTTTTCCATTAACAGTTCTGAACAACTCCCCCATCTCTGTCTTGCTTTTTATGAAATAGGAGCAGATAAACATAATTCAAGCATATGAATCAGTAACATGTTGTACTTCCATTATGGTCTTGTGATCTTGACCCCAAAATTATAACAACAGATGAGGGTCCCAAGGTCAACCTCCCTGTGTACCAAGTTTGGCAACCTTACCTTCATTTGTACAGATTGTAGATGACCTTGTGATCTTGAGCTTTGACCTTTTAACCTCAATGCCATAGCTCTTATAATAAAGTGACCACTGACCAAAGCAGATTATAAGTTTTTGTGATCCTTTGACCTTAAGTCTCAGGGCCAACCTGTGTATAATGTTTGTTAACTCTAGGTTCAGTGGTTCTTGAGTTAGAGTCCATAGTCAGAAGGACTAATAGAATAATTTATCTGATTTCTAAATGGCCATCTTTTCTTTATTTCAGTAGTATTGAGATTAAAGCCTGAGTACATTGTAATTCATGAGCAGTGTTCTGTAAGTGTATATATCATACATGAAGTAAGTAGTCCAAAAGGACACAAAAAGGAGGTTTCTTTGCATTTCTGTGAGTCACAGAGTAACTACTGTAGAATTATGGCATAGGTAAGTTAAACACTCTAATTTCCTCCTCTGAGTGTGTGATTTGATATGAATGTTATAAATGTGACGCCATGAGGACAGCAGGGCTTCTAGTTTATTGTGTTCAGACCAGAGACTGCATAAACTGAACATTGTCTGTCATTGAGATATATTGTGTTTATAGCAGTGACAGAAAAAAACTGGAGGCTGATTACCCTGAGAGTGATCTATTGTAGTCTTGACTTGTAATTCTCATTTGTCCACTTTATAGTTCATATTACAACACTGACCCACAGTCTCTGTTCATTAAATCAATTAATAAATATGTTCAAAGTCTGCACTGTCATAGGCGTGTGCTTTACGCACGCACAAATGGAATAGACAAGCCCAGTAGCAGGTGAAGAGAGTGTTTTAATAAGTGAGGAATCAAACATACAGCAATTACCCAACATAGGATTCCAAGAAACAGTTCGCAGCACAGCAGGTTAACACAGCTCAGCTCAGGTTAGGACTTAGGGAAAGGCTGTTCACATAAGCCCCCAGGGAAACACTGGCCGCTGGGGGAAACCAGAAATGTGGACCAGGAAGCAGGACTTAGGAAGTGTTGGAGCGCATCTGGGCTCTGGGACAAAACAACAGCTATCGACCGTAGTTCAAAGGGAAAAGTCTGAACACCAGGAGCAGGCAGAGCAGAACACCTACTGTGTGCAGGGAGTAGACTATACAATGCACCGGTGATACACAGGAGTAAGGGCAGGGCTTAAGTACACCAGCCCTAATCATCACAATGATTGCTTGTGCAAGAAAGTGATTGTAGAGTGGATGGAAAGCAGGTGTGGATGATAGAGTGAGTAAGAGTGAGAGAGTGTGTGAATGTGTGAACCTGTGCAGGGAAATGACAGATTGGAATCACCTGTCAGAAACTGACAGAAGCGAGGGGGAGTGGCTACCAGAGGCAGAAGGCACAGATAAGGTATGGAAAGCCAAAGGTAGCATAAAACACAGATGATAAAGAACAGCAGCCCGCCATGCAGCCTGAGCTGGGAAACCTCCAGCTCGGCTCATGACACGCATGCTGTATTCTTTAGGTTCATGATTAAAACTGAACTCATGAACACAAACAAAAGCTATTTGGTGTCTTATTATAGTAACATCATAATGGCAGGTAATAGATTATGACAGAATTTTTACAACCCTATCTGTCAAAATGATGGATAACTATACAGTCTAGTGCAATCTCCGGTCAAGACTTTTCCTTTCCACACTCTAAAAATGCCACCTGTGGTCTATATTAACCATATATTCCATAACTTACATATGTTGAAGCATGTGGAAATGTTTGGTGATTACATATGTAAAGAACTTCACACCTCTGAAAGGACAAAGGACTCTCACCCGCCGAGTGAAGAACAAAGACGTTCCCGGATGCGGCGGAGGAGACCGGAGGAGCCACCCTCACCCCCCAAGGCGAGGAGAGGAAATACCAGGACAATGGGGGGATTAAGATAATGAGGGATGTCAGCCCTTGTTATGCATGTCTTTTGTTGTGTGCATGTATATAATCAGTGAGTGGGAGAGATTCTGCCTCTTTTCCCTTCTGCCACTCTCTGCACCAGATGAGACTTGTTAGAAGAGCTGAATATTAAAGCTTTGCTTATAAACCAAATCGCCTCTTCATTTCCAAGCTCTTCTACACTGGTGACCTTGACGCGAGTATGGACCTGAGGCGTTCCCCCGCAATCGACTCATCTGCGGCAACCCAGGCAGACGCCAGCCGCCACGCAGACGAGGGAGCAGATGGACAACTGTTCCCCCCGGCAGAAGAGATTGAGAGGGCTCAACCGAGCACCAGCACCGCCGCGAGAGCCAAGGCAAGGCACTCTCACCCGGCGGGCACAACAGTGATGGTGTGCACGAATGCCGTCGCTGTCCAGCTACCAGACTTCTGGCAAGAAGACCCCGCCTCTTGGTTTCAGCAGGCTGAAGCCCAATTTGCACTGGCGGGCATCACGGCTGATGACACCAAATTTTATCATATCGTCTCCAAACTCGACGCCGCCGCTTCGAAGTGTGTGCGGAGCATGATCCGGCGACCACCGGCCTGGGACAAATACGAGACGCTCAAAGCAACCATCGTGGCGAACTACGTCCCATCAGCGGAAGAGAGAGCCGAGAAGATCCTGGCGGTCTACGGCCACAGAGGGTGCAAACCGAAGACCCTCATGGAGGATTTGCTACAGCTCAAAGAAGAGGACAATGACAACTTCCTCTTCCAGTTTATTTTCCTCAGCACGCTGCCGCCACACATGAGAGGGACACTCGCCAGCATGAAGTGCAACAACCACCAAGACTTCCGCGTGCTGGCCAATGAAGCTCATCGGCTTGTCAACGCCTGCAGGGAGCTGACACCCACAGCAGCATCCGCAGACCTCAAAGCTGACACCCCGAGCCACGAGGAGCCACAACCCACGGAGCAGACCCAGCCCACGGTGACAGCGACACGGCCAAGACGTAACAGACGGAGCGATGTTTGTTATTATCACCACCGCTTCGCTGAGAAGGCTCACAAATGCGTTCCCCCCTGCAAATTTAAACGCCAAAGCCGAGAGCCGTTAACGGCAGTGGCTCTCGGTGAGAAAAACAAGCTGTTGTACGTGACGGATGGACACTCAGGCAAGCAGTTCCTCATCGACACAGGAGCCCAGCTGAGTTTCGTCATGCCCTCCCACGCAGATCGAGCCACGGGCACCCGAGGCAACGGAGCCGTGGCAGCCAACGGCTCTTGCATCGACACGTTCGGCGAAAAGAGCCTGCACCTCCTCATCCACGGCCGCAGCTACAGATGGACATTTGTTGTAGCGGCGGTGAGTTTTAACTTATTAGGCGCAGATTTTTTGTGTGCACATGAGTTATTAGTGGATCTAGCAAATAGGCGCCTGGTTAATGCATTGTCCTTTGCTTCTATTCCATGCTCAGCTCGAGTTTCTCCGCCTCCTGTGCAGGCCAGCGTCACCACAGCAGGAGGTAAGTTTGAGCAACTCCTCACCCAATTTCCAGCACTCACAATCCCCAAATTCTCAGCCACTGTGGCTAAACACGGGGTTGAACACTTCATTCCCACAACGGGACCTCCCGTTTTTGCCAAAGCTCGCCGCTTAGACGCAGCCAAGCTCAACATAGCACGGGACGAGTTTACAACTCTTGAAAAATTGGGCATTGTTAGACGCTCGAAGAGCCCCTGGGCCTCACCACTTCACATGGTTCCGAAATCCGACGGTTCTTGGAGACCGTGCGGAGATTACCGCAGATTAAACAACACTACAGCGCATGACCGTTACCCAATCCCTCACATTCAAGATTTTTCACTACATCTAGCGGGTGCGTGCATTTTTTCAAAAATAGACTTAGTCCGCGGTTATCACCAAGTCCCAGTCCGAGCAGAAGACGTTCCTAAAACAGCGGTAATAACCCCTTTTGGCCTTTTTGAATTCCTGCGAATGCCTTTCGGCCTCAAAAGCGCTGCTCAAACTTTTCAACGAATGATGGACGCGGTCCTACGCGACCTCCCCTTTGTTTTCGTCTACCTCGACGACATGCTGGTAGCCAGCTCGTCTGAGGAAGAACACGAGCAGCACCTCACTACGGTTTTTCAGAGGCTAGAAGAGCACGGGCTAATAATCAGTCCAGCCAAATGCAAATTCGGCGTGTCACAAATTGATTTTTTAGGACACAAAGTCTCTCCGAAGGGGGCAGTTCCACTTCCAGACAAAGTTCATGCGATAGAAAGTTTTCCACGGCCACCAACGGTCAAATCGCTACAGGAATTTTTAGGGATGGTTAATTTTTACAACTGCTTCCTCCCCCACGCAGCTCAGCTCATGCAGCCCCTATATGACGCGCTCAAAAAAAAGAAAGCTTCCAACGCGGTCGAATGGACCCCGGAGCGCGAACGCGCTTTCGCGGAAGTAAAAAGCACCCTAGCTAATGCCACATTGTTAGTTCATCCAGATCCCTTGGCCCGCATCGCACTAACCACAGATGCTTCAGACCTAGCTATAGGGGCAGTTGTAGAACAACTTGTCAGCGGGGTCTGGCAACCTTTAGCATTCTTTAGCAAATCGCTAAACCAAACTGAACGCAAATACAGCACTTTTGACAGAGAGCTGCTGGCGCTTCATTTATCCATCTGCCACTTCCAGTTCTGGTTAGAAGGGCGGAGTTTCACGGCTTTTGTAGACCATAAACCGCTCACTTTTGCTATGGCTAAAATTTCAGAACCATGGTCAGGCAGGCAACAAAGACAGCTAGCTGCGATTTCAGAGTTCACCACAGACATTCGACAAGTGGCAGGCAAACTTAACGTAGTAGCGGACTGTCTCTCTCGCGCTGTGACACCTCCAGAGCGTGAGGAGACAGATTATACTGCCTCAGCAGCAGAGCTCTTCACTAACGCAGACACATACGCAGCACCTATCCATGCAGGGATAGATTATGCAGCCATGGCGGAGGAACAAAACAGTGACGCGGACGTGCGCGCACTCCTGTCTGGACCAACAGGGTTAAGGCTGGAGAAAAAGGGTTTACGCGACGGCATGCCCCCCCTAATATGCGATGTTTCAACCGGCCGACCTCGCCCGTTAGTACCAGCTACATGGCGCCGCCGTATTTTCGACGCAATTCACTCCCTCGCGCACCCAGGTGTGCGCGCCTCGGTTAAAATGGTCGCCGAAAAGTTTGTGTGGCCAGGCCTGCGCAAAAACGTAAAAGAATGGGCAAAAACTTGCATTTCTTGTCAACGCGCCAAAATACACAGACACACAAAAGCCCCTCTGGAGCCTTTTCCAATCCCTGCTAGAAGGTTCGACCACGTTCATGTCGACCTTGTGGGGCCACTACCTTCCTCCCAAGGTTTCACACACCTGTTAACAATGATAGACCGCACCACACGCTGGCCAGAGGCAGTCCCTCTAGCGGCAACCACAGCGGAGGAAGTCGCTCGCGTTTTTTTGACAAACTGGGTGGCACGTTTCGGCGTCCCATCGGACATCACGTCCGATAGGGGGCCTCAATTTGTCTCAGAGCTCTGGTCAGCCATGTCCAACAGCTTAGGGGCAACAATTCACCGCACCACCGCTTATCACCCTCAGGCTAATGGGTTATGCGAGCGTTTTCACAGGTCTTTAAAGGCCGCCCTCAGAGCCTCACTAACGGACACAAATTGGGTAAATAAACTTCCCTGGGTTTTATTGGGGTTGCGTGCTGCACCTAAAGAGGATCTAGACGCCTCTCCCGCAGAATTAGTCTTTGCACAACCTCTCAGGCTCCCAGGTGAATTTTTACCAGAGAACCCAGAGCCAGGGCATCTTCCAGTCCCAAGATTTTTAGGCAGCAACGGACCAAACTCTCTCCCCGGTCCAGCTCATCACTCCTTCCCACGGGTTTTTGTCCCTCAGGCTTTAAAAAACGCTGAGTTTGTTTTTGTTAAGCATGAAGCTTTAAAACCTACCTTTCGCCCAGTATACGATGGGCCATACAGAGTGCTGGAACATGGTGATAAACACTTTGTGCTTGATTTTGGGGATAGAAAAGAAACAGTCAGCATTGACAGACTTAAACCTGCCTTCTTGTTGAAAGACGAGCCTGCACAGTTGGCGAGAGCACCTCGGCGGGGTAGACCCCCCAAGAGAAAAGACTCAGCTCCCCAGCAGGGAACAGTTAACCTCTCTCCTTCCCACACTGCAGATCCCTCTCAAGAAGGTCCCAGCAGGGCGCCTAAACCAACCTACAGCAGTTTTGGGAGAAGATTAAAACCCAGACAGCACAGGGACTGATACAAACCACTCCACAATTATTCACTAATTGTGCTGCAACAGTTTAGGACTGACTTATGATTTTACTATGCTGTTATAATTACCACTGAACTCTCTTAGGAGCATGGCTGCTAGAAAGTTTCTTCCGTGGCAACAGATGTAACACTTGGTATGTCATAATAACTATCTTAGACTGTGAACCTTCCTGTTGTCCTTTCTTAGTTGTTTGGGGCGCCTGTGGTCTATATTAACCATATATTCCATAACTTACATATGTTGAAGCATGTGGAAATGTTTGGTGATTACATATGTAAAGAACTTCACACCTCTGAAAGGACAAAGGACTCTCACCCGCCGAGTGAAGAACAAAGATGTTCCCGGACGCGGCGGAGGAGACCGGAGGAGCCACCCTCACCCCCCAAGGCGAGGAGAGGAAATACCAGGACAATGGGGGGATTAAGATAATGAGGGATGTCAGCCCTTGTTATGCATGTCTTTTGTTGTGTGCATGTATATAATCAGTGAGTGGGAGAGATTCTGCCTCTTTTCCCTTCTGCCACTTTCTGCACCAGATGAGACTTGTTAGAAGAGCTGAATATTAAAGCTTTGCTAATAAACCAAATCGCCTCTTCATTTCCAAGCTCTTCTACACCACCTGCCTTTTCTAACTAGAGTCCAAACTCACCATTAATCAGTAATAGAACAATTATTCATTCATCTGCTGTATCTATAGTCCATATCCACTTTACCTAACTCATTTATATTCCTCCTAAAAACACTCAAAAGATATCACAGTGTACTTATGTTAACCTTTCCATTGTGACTCTCAAATACTTAATGTGTTATATGCCGATTATTCACAGAAGATGTTCAAGTTTGTCCCCAGATCAGCAATAAAACACACTTCTGACTTCCACAAATGCCTATTCTTACACTGCAGTTAGTAGTCTGTGGTCTATTTCAGATTTTTTAAAAGGGTCATTTGCTACACTTTTTCCACATGTTGACCTCCGACTTCCTACAGGTCTAAATGAAATATCTGTGATATATTTTGATCAAATTTTCTTTAATTATCTAATTATTGTGGCATCATTGTGACTCATCTTTTACAACTTCCCCAAGAATGGCTCTTTTCAGTGAATGCCTCTTTAAAAGGCAAATAGTTGCAGTTAACGCCACCCTTCCTTTTAAGTCGCTATTGTTACGACCCGAGCGCTGGGTTCTGATCGCGCTCGGGCTGAGTTCAACTCGCTGCCGGCCTTGACAGCTGTGGGTTGTATTCTGGTCTCACCGGGCTCTTATTGTGAAGGTGCTCGGTGGGGCTTCCGCCTGTCAAGGCTGGTCAGCTGTGTGTCATTACTGCTTGTTAGTGTTCGCCTTCATAAAGCCGGCACTAGCGACAGTAATGTTGCAGGAGTATTGTCAACATCTTGTCAGTTATGGTCTACACCTCGTCAAGCTTTGTCAGAGCATCGTTAGACCTTCATGTCAGGTTTGTGATTTGCCATGTCACAGTTTAGCTCGTAGTGGCTGGGGTCAGCCCTGCGAGCCCATGTATTGATTTGTGTGTTTTTGCCGAGAGCAGCTCACAGTCTTGTCCTGTCTTGTCTTGTGTGTAAAATAAATCATCATCGCAAAACTCACTGGTGGACTCTTGGCGTCTTATGGTGATCCGCGAGGATCACCGCATGACAACTATCTGTCACTCAGTATTGGTCCACTGCATTTTATCAAGTTCAAAGTCAGTGCAGTTGTCTACCAAGAAATTTTAGAGCACTTCATGCTTCCCTCTGCTGATAAGCTTTATGGAGATGCTGATTTCATTTTCCAGCAGGACTTATTCCTGTACCAAAAAAACATACTATGCAGTCATTATTCCTGTACCAAAAAAATATACTATTAGCAGTCTGAATGACTATCGACCAGTAGCATTAACACCCATTGTTATGAAGTGCTTTGAGAAAATGGTATTGGAACATCTTTTGCCTAGTCTCCCCCCAGACTTTGATCGGTACCAATTTACCTACAGGTGGGGCAGATCCACTGAAGATGCTATTGCTATAGCTCTCTACTCGGCATTCAGCCATTTAGAAGACAAGGGGAGCTATGTAAGAATGTTGTTTGTTGACTATAGCTCAGCATTTAATACAGTTATTCCCAACATTCTCATCACCAAATTGCTTCAGCTTGTTCTGCCTACTCACACTTGCAGCTGGATTAAGGACTTCCTAACAAACAGAACACAGACTGTTAGACTCGGACCCCATTCCTCCTCTACAGTCATGCTTAATACAGGCTCGCCACAGGGCTGTGTGTTGAGCCCCACTTTGTATTCATTGTACACATATGACTGCATATCTGTTCATCCCACAAACATTATAGTGAAGTTTGCAGATGACACAACAGTAGTGGGGCTCATATCAGGAGGAGATGAGTCCGCATACAGAGATGAGGTCCAGAAACTGGTGAGATGGTGCTCAGATAATAATCTGCTATTGAATACAAAAATACCCAAAAGAACTCATTACTGATTTTAGGAAGCATAGCAGTGAACTGCCTCCTCTATATATAGGCAAGGAGCATGTGGAGAGGGTGGAGGCTTTTAAGTTTTTGGGTGTTCATATTTCTCACAACCTTACCTGGGCAGTTAACACCATAGCTACAATAAAAAAGGCTCAGCGACATCTACACTTTCTGAGGCTTCTCAAGAAGAATGGCCTGAATGCACAGTTGCTGGTTTTATTTTATCGCTCTGCTATTGAGAGCATTTTGTCATATGGCATCATGGTTTGGTATGAGGGCTGTTCAGCCGCAGACCGCAAAGCCTTCCAGAGAGTGATTGAGACTGCGCAAAAAAATCACTGGCTGTTCTCTCCCTTCTTTGGAAGAGATTTCCGGGTCTCGGTACCTCAACAGAGCTACTGCCATCATTAAAGACTGTGCTCATCCAGGCCATGACTTCTTTCACTTGCTCCCCTTGGGAAAGCGGTACAGATCCCATAAAACCCGGACTACCAGGTTTAATCATAGTTTTTTCCCAGCAGCAGTACGTATTTTGAACGGATTTATGTAACACACACAGACTGCTGATATTTTTTGTTATTTTAGGTTATTTTGTAGCAACAACCCTGTGTGCATAAGCTGGTCTTTTGTATTTATCGCTCAGTATGTTTTTCATTATTGCTATGTACATATTGTATTCAACTTTTAGGTAATTTTGTTTCAAGCATTATTTATTGTTGTAATTATAAGAATGTTAAATGCATGAGTGAACTGTGAGTGTGATAGTTTGTTTATAGTTTGTTTTTAGGGAGCAGCATCTCAGTTTCGTTGCATTGTTCATTAACAATGGAATGACAATAAAGGCACTTTGACTTTGACTTGCTACCTGCCCACACTGCTAAAACTACCAAAACCTGGTTTAATGACCATGGTATCACTGTGCTTGATTGGCCAGCAAACTCTCCTGACCTAAACCCCATGCAATCCTGGAATTTCCCCACTGTGGGACTAATAAAGGCTTATCTTATCTTATCTTATCTTAATCTATGGAGTATTGTCAAGAGTGTGTTGTACTGTGTACTTAATGAAATATATAATAAAAGGGACCTCGAGAGCGGAGCGGAGGTTCACTTCATTTATTTGTAGAAACTCTCCATGCGCATGCGCGCATGATACATTCACTGACCATTCTGTATCACTACATCTCCCCCTTTTAAACCAATGTTTCCCAGCTGTTTACAAAAATCAAATCCTCAAAATAAACTTTGAATTTACACCTTCTGCATCTCGTTATTCATCTCATTCTTGTCCCCTCCTTTTTTTTTTTTTTTTTTTTTTTTCTAACACAATACTGCAACATTCAAACTCGTAACACATAAGAATTTAACTGAGAGGCAGGGTGGACTACCTGATCCTCTCTGTTGTGGTATGGAGGTTTATTCTGCTCCGTGTATACACACAACACTATACTACAAATTCAGTCTTTTGACTGGCTTGACCGCTCTGCCCACTCTGGTGCGTATACCCGGATCTGGGGTGGTTGATGGTGAAGGCACAACTCTCAAATGAGAGCGGTTTCTTCTGAGATTGCCCTTCGACGTGTCAACGACGTAGGACCTCGGTGTCCCAGCTGATCCGGAAACTACTCCAGTGCGTGGTTCGTTCTTGATCCAGACTCTCTGGCCTGGCTGGAGCAGTTTCTTCTCCTGTGCTCTGTGCCGTGTGTTATATCCCTCAGCCTGTTTTCTTTTAAGCTCTTCATCTTTCCTCTCAAAAGCTCTCAAGTCCGGCCAAGCTGGTGTGAGGGTGCTTGGACATACTGGGAGAGGTGTCTGGATGTTACGCCCCATTAGGAGCTGCGCGGGGGATGCCCCATGAGCGAGAGGGGTCGCTCTGTATGCCATCAGTGCTTTGTGAGGGTCCTCATTCTTCTGCAACAAGGCCTTCACGGTTCTAACAGCGCGTTCTGCTTCTCCGTTGCTTTGAGGGTAACGGGGGCTACTGGTGAGATGCTGGAATTTATAATCTGCAGCAAACTCTGCAAACTCTGCTGCTGCAAACTGTGGGCCGTTGTCGGTGATGAGTGTGTCAGGCACTCCATGACGGCTGAAGATGGCTTTCATTTTAATAATCACAGCTGACGCTAGAGTGCTTGTGACGTTGGCAACCTCAATGAATCGGGAGTAGTAGTCAATGACCACCAAGTAATGACCTTTCTTCCATTCAAACAGGTCGGCGGCTAGCTTTTGCCATGGGCGTGATGGCAAGGGTGTGGTCAGGAGAGGTTCTGGTGCATTGTGACATTCCTTAGCACAAACTTCACACTGGCGTACCTTTTCTTTTATCTGACGTGTCAGACCTGGCCACCATACTGCTTCATGAGCCCTCGCCATACACTTCACCATTCCCTGGTGGCCCTGATGAAGCGTTTCCAAAATGTTTGGTTGCATGCTTGCTGGAATCACTATTCTTTTCCCTTTCATCAGGAGACCATCAGCCATCAACAAGTCATTTCGGTACTGCCAATAGGACTTCAGCTGCGGAGCTGAACTCTGTCTGTCCCAACCTGTGCGGATCAGAGAAGACAGCCGTGCACACACTGGATCCTCTTCCTGAGCTTGCCTAATCTGCATCAGTTTCTCTTGCGATGCAGGCAGTTGCTGAATGACTTCATTGATGTGAGCTCTCACGTCACTCTGGAGCACGAGATCCTCCTCTGTAGTTGCACCTTGAAGGGGAGCTCTTGAAAGAGCATCTGCTGCTATGAGATTTTTTCCCGGAACATGCACAATGGTGTATGTGAACCGCAGGAGTCTCAATCTGAATCGCAACACACGAGGGGGAATTTCATCAAGTGCTCTTGTGCTGAGGAGACTTATCAAGGGTTTGTGGTCTGTTCTAACCTCAAAGTGCAGGCCCAGGAGGTAAGTTTGGAACCGTTCACACGCCCACGTGATGGCCAAGGCCTCTTTTTCAATTTGGGCGTATCTACGCTCCGTTTCTGTCATACTGCGGGAAATAAAGGCCACTGGCCTCCACTCTCCTGAAGGTTGAAGTTGTGACAAAACACCCCCCAGTCCGTAGGAGGATGCATCTGCTGACACCCTAGTCGGCCTGTCAGTGCAGTATGGGGCAAGTACAGCCGATGAGCTGAGCTCTTCTTTCACCTTTGCGAAGGCTGTCTGTTGAGCTGGCCCCCATGTCCACATGTTATCAGCTTTCAGGAGGTCCCTGATCGGTCCTGTGATCTCTGCAATGTTTGGGGAAAACTTTCCCAAGTAATTCACCATCCCCATGAATCTTTTAACGTCTGCCACGTCCTTGGGTGGTGGCATGGCCGCAATGGCCCTGATCTTGTCGGGATCTGGCCGTATTCCCTCTCCGCTGACAATATGCCCGAGGAATTTCACCTCAGTCACTGCAAACTGGCACTTGTTGTTCAGGGTGAGGCCTCGCTGCTGTAGGCGTTGCAGCACTCGATGCAGCCTTTCATCATGTTCCTGTGGTGTGGCTCCAAACACCAAGATGTCATCTGCATGACAGACCGTTCCTTCCAGGCCATCCAGCATTTGTGTCAAGCGCTTCTGGAAATGCTCTGGTGCTGAGGATATTCCAAAAGGAAGTTGGTTGAAACAAAAACGTCCAAATGGCGTGATGAAGGTGGTGAGTGGGGACGATTCCTTATGCAAAGGAATTTGCCAAAAACCTGCAGTGGCATCTAGCTTTGAAAAAATTCTAGCTCCAGTTAGTTTAGCAAGCGTCTCATCGACTGCAGGGAGGATGTGTCTTTCTCTGCACACGTTGTCATTTAGGTGGGTGAGGTCGACACATATACGGATTTTTCCGTTTGGCTTTGGTACTACGACCATTCCGGAGCACCACTCAGTTGCATCTTCTATGGGTGAAATAACTCCCATTGCCTCCATCCTATTCAGCTCCTCTTGAACTTTCCCTCTTAATGGCAGAGGCAAGCGGCGTGGCACCGCTAGGGCAAATGGAGTGGCATTCTCTTTCAGTTTAATCCTATATTCACCCTCTAGCTTCCCTAAACCAGTAAACACTCTGGGATATTGCTTCACATAAGCATTCTCTGTTGCAATGGCATCTACTTGACTAAGCAAGCTGAGGTCTTGTATGGCTGGCAAGCCAAGTAGTGGAGTAGCTAACCCTGGAACAACATACACCTGCTGCTTCACAACAGAGCCCTTGTAGCTCATGTCGGCGGTAAAGCATCCCTGTACTGCGATAGGAACATTGCTTACGTCAAACAGGTTCATTTTGTCTTCTTTTAATTATTTATCCTTTTTTTTTTTTTTTTTCCTTTGAAAGACAAAAGTAAAATAGAAAGATGTCTTTACCTTCTTTACATGTTTCAACTGCACTGCAGCCTTCATCAGAAGAGTCAGCTGATTGCTGCCAGGTGACATTTATCAGCTGATTTTCGTAGGCGGGGCCAGCTCAGCAGATCTGTCAGATCCACTGAGCCGGCCAAAGAGAAGGAAACGCAAGGACGACTCACAAGATCACAAAAAGAAAAAGCAGAACAAGAAACATTAAAATCAGCTATATCGGACCACTGCAAAAGAAATAATCACATCATGGACTGGGACAACACAAAAATTATTGGATCGGAGAGCAACAGACACAAACGTTGGATCAAGGAGGCAATAGAGATCAGAAAGCGGGGAAAAGACACCATGAACCGAGATGAGGGGGCCTTTATGCTTTCTCACACCTGGGACCACATTCTCCAGAGACCATCTGAAGGCGGGAGGCGGGGCCGGCTCAGTGGATCTGACAGATCTGCTGAGCTGGCCCCGCCTACGAAAATCAGCTGATAAATGTCACCTGGCAGCAATCAGCTGACTCTTCTGATGAAGGCTGCAGTGCAGTTGAAACATGTAAAGAAGGTAAAGACATCTTTCTATTTTACTTTTGTCTTTCAAAGGAAAAAAAAAAAAGGATAAGGAACATTGCTTGGTCCACACAGTTTTTTGCTTGGTGGTGAAAGTTTCCCGTGTAGCTTTTCAGAGTACATGTGTTTTGGGATGGCTGTCACTGCAGCGCCGGTGTCAAGCTTGAACACTACCTGCTGGCCATTTACTCCAATCGACCTCTTCCACGCACATTAGGTGGAGGTGCCGCAGTCATTGTGCCCCAAAACAAAGTCTCCAAACTTTCACACATGTCCTTCTGCTGAAGTTCCTCCACTCTCATTTTTGTTTTGCACAAAGCAGCAAAATGCCCCTTTTTCTGACATTTCTTGCAGTCTGCATTG
Organism: Pholidichthys leucotaenia; assembly: GCA_020510985.1. Classification (NCBI taxonomy): domain Eukaryota; kingdom Metazoa; phylum Chordata; class Actinopteri; order Cichliformes; family Pholidichthyidae; genus Pholidichthys; species Pholidichthys leucotaenia. The sequence continues at coordinate 385,079,586 of CM035838.1, forward strand.
CGAGCAGGACATTCTTTAAATGAATTTGCATGTGCTTTTCCACACCTGCCACATCTGTCTTTTGCATTTGTCTGACCTGGTCTGTGATTTGTTTTGTTTCCTTGTTGACCCGATTTTTGTTTGTGCTTGAACCTAACTGCATCCATATTAGCTCCTTCAACACCATCCGTGCTAGTCTGTCTCAGTGTGGTTTGTTGCTTTTTAATTTCCTCGTTTTGGCGAATCTTCGTCATTGCTTTCGTTAAAGTCAGCTTTGAGTCGAGCTGTAACTTCTCTGAAAGCGTGTGGTCTTTAATACCCACGACTAAGCGATCTCTTATCATCTCCTCTTTGAGGATTCCATACTGACAATACTCAGCTAGCTTGTGGACGGCTGTGATGAACGCCTCGGCTGATTCACCAGGCTCCTGGCAGCGTTTGTTAAACTTGGCCCTCTCATATATCACGTTATGTTCACAGATGAAATGTTTTTCAAATGCGTCTCTTACTTTCTCATAGTCTTTCTTGTCCGCTTCACCCAGTGCTAAAGTGTTAAGCACATCATCTGCCGAGTCTCCCATAGTGTATATTAGCGAGTTCACTTGATACTCTTGACTCTTCTGGTCGAGTCCGGCAGCCATGCGGAATCTTTCAAAACGTCTGACCCAATTTGGCCAACTAGCGACATCCCTGAAGTCAAATGCCTCGGGCGGGCTTATGGAAAATAACGTATCCATTACCTTCCGACGTCTTCGTCACGTTGTGGCTAGCTTGGAATGTTTGCTAGTTCAGCTCGTGAACTTGAAAACTTTTTTTTTTTTTTTCCTCTCTACAGCCCAACTGGAAGGAAACTTCACTTACATGCTTTTTAAAGCTTCTGTCTTCATATTAGAGACGGGTCGCCGACTTCTGACACCATGTGTTGTACTGTGTACTTAATGAAATATATAATAAAAGGGACCTCGAGAGCGGAGCGGAGGTTCACTTCATTTATTTGTAGAAACTCTCCATGCGCATGCGCGCATGATACATTCACTGACCATTCTGTATCACTACAAAGAGAAGGATGAGAGACACCAGACCCAAAGATGCAGATGAGCTGAAAGCCACTATCAAAGCAACTTAGGCCTTCATAAACCCTCAGCAGTACCACAGGCCGATCGCCTTTATGCCACGCCACATTGATGCAATAATTCATGAAAAAGGAGCCCTGACCAAGTATTGAGTGTGTACATGGACATACTGTAGACGTGCTGTATAAAGCTCCTTTTGGCAAAGTAAATCTGTTTGGCACAATAAGGGTAGCAGATTTCTGTTCTGCTTACCTAGCTGCCTGACAGGACAAGGGGAGAAAAAAAAAGTCTGTGAATGTAACATCCTCTTAATTTTGTGTTACATGGACAGCCAGTGGCTTAAAGGAGTCTGGTAGATCCCTTAAATAAAAGATGCTGAGTTGGAACTGCCATTTTTCTGTTAGCTATCATGCTAATGTGCATGCTAATCGGCTAGCTTGTTAGCTTCACCATCTCTTGCTTAAATATGTTGCGTGTAAAACTGCTGCACTTATCTCAATGCTGGTCCACTTAGCTTCTCTTGTAATATGTCACATATGTGGGCTTAATAAAGGCGTATTTTATCTTATAAAGCGTCTTCACTCATTTCCCACATTAGCTCACACTAGCTTCTCAAAGTCATTGTGATATCCTACCGTGTAGCAATGATCACACTTGAGTTATTTCTTTGGCTAACTCTGCCGTTTATTCTGCAACACACATAATATGACTGAACATGGATTCTGCGCGGGGTTTTCACACTCTTGTTCTAATGTGTCCCCTTAATAGTAGTGCTGAACAATACAGGTAGTTCCCCCTAGAGGCATGTGCCAGTAATGTTTTAAATTAGACTTGCAGTCTACCACATCCCTCCCCTCTAGATTAAACTACTTTTAATTACACTAGCCAATTATGCTAGACATCCTGGAACTCCCATTTAACCCTAAACAATCACAGTTACTTTTAACTTCTTAAACACATGTGCCATACACATAATTTCTTTCTATTTTTTTTTTTTTTTTTTTTTTTTTTTTTTTACATGTATAACACACATAACAGTCTAACTGGGGATTTGGTTTGACTACCGCGTCCCAGTGAGGTTCCAGGACGCATTCTTGTCCTGTGGCTGGGGAACTCACTACTGACTAAGTATAGTCCTTCAAGTAGTCTGGAGCTTTCCTAGCTCGCTGAGATCTTCTCACGGCTGGTGAGCCAACTGCAGGTGAAGACTCAGACTGCTCCACTGTTTCGGCTGCTGCAGTGCTGCCCGTAGAGTCTGCAGAGACGGTTACCTCAGGTTTCACCTGAAGTGGTGGTTCGTTGATGCTCTCCTCAGGATGGGTGTCAGACAACACCTCTGGTGCCATCGGCAGGGGAATGGAGCTCCTACCACGAACTTGGTCGATGTGTCGCCTCACCACTTGTCCATGACCTAATGTCACCTTGAATGACACAGGGCCTGTCTTTTCTGTTATTTCTCCTGGTACCCAGGCTGGTCCTGAGCCAAAGTTGCGGGTGTAGACCACGTCTCCTTCTCTCAGTATTCTCTCTCTAGCATGCATGTCATGATAACCTTTTTGTTTCTCTTGTTTATCATGCACTTTGTTTCTGAAGTCTGGATGTATTAAGTCAAATGTAGACCTCAACTTCCTTCCACACAACAGCTCAGCTGGTGACTTGCCAGTTGTAGATTGGGGTGTTATTCGATAGCTGAACAGAGCTCTCGACATTCGGGTTTCAATAGAGTCTCCTGTCATCTTTTTCATGAGTGACTTGAATGTCTGCACGGCCCTCTCGGCTAAGCCGTTAGAAGAAGGATGGTATGGCGCAGTCGTGATGTGACGTATGCCATTCTTTTCAGAAAACTCTTGGAACTGTTCACTCATAAAACATGTACCGTTATCTGATACTATGATTTCAGGTAGCCCATGTTGGCTGAAACTCTTTCTAAGACATTCAATGGTAACAGTAGAAGTAGAGCTACTCACAGAATATGCATCGATCCACTTTGAGTATGCGTCAACTATGATCAGGAACATTCTTCCCATCCATGGACCTGCGTAGTCAATGTGAATTCTTCTCCATGGTTTATCTGGAACTTCCCAGGGATGTAGTGGGGCTGCTGGAGGACTGTTCCTGTTCTCCTGGCATGCCGCACATGACTTCACAAGCGCCTCCACCTCTGCATCCATGTTGGGCCACCACATGTAACTCCTCGCCAACGCTTTCATGCGAGTGATGCCAGGGTGTGCTTGGTGTAGTTGTTGCAGTAAGGCATTCCTACCAGGTGGTGGAACAACCACGCGTCCTCCCCACAGGATACAACCTTCCTGGGTGCTGAGCTCATCCTGTCGTCGGGCATAGGGAATGAACTCAGGACTGTTCATCTTCGGCCATCCTCGCAAGATGTATTCTCGCACTCTTGCTAGAACAGGGTCTTTGTCTGTCCACTTCTTTATTTGTTGTGCGTTCACCAGGGGCACGCCGATATCTTCAAACAATAGCACTCTCTCCTCCTCCTCAGGCGTGCTGTCTCTTCCTCCATCCAAGGGTAGCCTACTCATCGCGTCAGCATTCGTATGGTCCCGTCCGGCTTTGTAAACGATGGTGTACTCATACGCTGCTAATGTAACGGCCCATCTCTGAATTCTCTGAGATGTCATCTGGGGTATGGCTCTCATTTCACTGAACAGTGAAATTAGTGGCTTGTGGTCAGTCACTATAGCAAACTGTCTCCCGTACAGGTATTTGTGGAATTTTTTTACACCAAATACTACTGCAAGGCCCTCCTTGTCTAGCTGGGAGTAGTTTTTCTCAGCTGCACTAAGAGTTCTTGAGACGAACCCTATGGGTCTCTCTGAGCCATCCTCCATACGATGAGAGAGTACAGCACCCACACCGTAGGGTGATGCGTCACACGCCAGGATGAGTGGTTTGTTTGAATCATAGTGCACTAACACACTACAGGACTGAAGTAGCGCTTTGGACTCTTCAAACGCCTTCTGCTGCTTGACCCCCCATGACCATTTTTCTTCCTTCTTAAGTAAGGTATGTAGTGGTGCCAGCAGCGTGGAGAGCTTTGGGAGGAACCTATGGTAATAGTTCAACAAGCCCAGGTAGGCTTTTAACTCAGTAACATTTTGTGGCTCAGGCGCCTCCGCAATGGCTTCCACTTTGTCTGTTAGAGGGTGTAGACCACTGGCGTTGATCTTGTGGCCTAGGAACACCACCTCTTTTCCCATGAACTCACACTTGCTTCTTTTCAACCTCAGACCGCTTTTCTCCAACCGTTGAAGCACTTCCTCCAGCGTTTTCAGATGTTCTTGTTCATTTGGTCCTGTACAAAGGATGTCATCCAAATAAATGGCAACATTCGGAATTCCACCTAGGATGCCCTCCATAGTTCTCTGGAATATAGCAGGACTGGAAGCTACTCCAAATGGTAAGCGTGTGTAGGTATATAAGCCTTTGTGTGTATTGATGGTTACATACTTTCTTGATTCTTCTTCCAGGACTACTTGTTGGTAGGCGTGACTCATGTCTAATTTCGTGAAGTGTCGGCCGCTGTCACGCCGCGCCATTCATCAGCGGCGCCACCTGCTCACGCACCTGCTACTCGTCAGCGGCGAAGGATAAAAGCCGCCTCGCCCTGAGCGTCGGCCTGAAGCCGTAGACTTCATTTCCTTTGTATGGACTTCTACCACATTCTCTTCAGCATCCTCATCTCCGGTAAGAAGTTCACTTACCTCATCTCTCCAGTCTGCTCCCCTGTGCACAGGTGGATTCCTCGGCGGCGGACAATCCCATCCCTCGTCTCTCCTCGCTGCTGCACCGAGCCCTGCAGGTGGCTGTCTCCCGGGCTTCCATCCTTGAAGCGCCAGTCATCTGCCCAAACAAGTAAGCTTCTCTCCCTCGCCTATTCTCCTCCCGTGTTGGTGTGTGCTCATCACCCTGTGTCTGATTTCTCCCATAGGGTTGCCGGCTGAACGGTCTCCTGCCTCTGGGTCCGAAGCAGACGCCACCACCAACACATTAACATTCCGCAGACACGCACCCAAACATCCCTGTTGTTAATAAACAGTTTGAACTACTCTGAGCCTGTGTGTGTGCGTCTCCTGAGCCGAACGTTATGTCAGTACGGCTTCAGCAGAGCGGCTCGGCGGACGGCGGGCTCGCACACCGGTTTACCATCCTCGAGGCTCGGGTGGATCAGATTGTTTATCAGCAACAGGTGGTTCTTCATCTTCATCTTCATCTTCTTCTGAGAGAGAAGAAGAGGATCTTCAGGTCGGGGAACAGGGAGATGCTGAAGTCCGTACAGAGGGAGCTGAGGAGAAAGATCAGAGAAGGCAAGGACAGCTTCAGGAAGAAGATGGAGGACAAGCTGCAACAGAGCGACATCAGCGGGGTCTGGAGAAACCTCAAAACCATCTCGGGGCTCCAGAATACCTCCCCCCAGGCCACGGGGGGCAGGGAGTGGGCGAACAACCTGAATCTGTTTTTCAATAGATTTGACCAACCGCCCTCCCCCCTGTCTGCACAACAACCACTGCTGCCTCTAAGAAATCAAGTCCTGCTACCCACTCCCCACTCCACCGACACCCCCCCCACTCCCAACACACAGCCCCCCATCCTGACCCTGACCAAGACCCAGGTGAGGACGAAGCTGAGGAAGATCAAGGCGAGGAAGGCGTCGGGACCGGACGGCATCAGCGCAAAGCTCCTCAAGTCCTGTGCAGACCAGCTGTGTGGGATTGTGACGTATATCTTCAACATGAGCCTGAAACTGGGGAGGGTACCACAGCTGTGGAAAACATCTTGTGTGGTACCTGTACCAAAAACTTCCCACCCCAAAGACCTGAACAGCTTCAGACCGGTGGCCTTGACGTCCCACTTGATGAAGACCCTGGAGAGACTGCTCCTTGCTCATCTCCGCCCCCTGGTGGAACCAGCGATGGATCCACTCCAGTTCGCCTACCAGCATGGCATTGGGGTGGAGGATGCGGTGATCTTCCTCCTTCACCGTTCTCTGTCCCACCTGGAGAAGCCCGGGAATATGGTGAGGATCATGTTCTTTGACTTCTCCAGTGCTTTCAACACCATCCAACCGATGATCCTGAAGGACAAGCTGCTGCGCGCAGGGGTGGACCAGCACCTGTCATCATGGATCCTGGACTACCTCACGAACCGGCCTCAGTTTGTGAGAACCCGGGACTGTGTTTCCGACACGATCATCAGTAGCACGGGGGCCCCCCAGGGAACGGTGCTGGCTCCCTTCTTGTTCACTCTTTATACTGCGGACTTCTCACACAACACAACACATTGCCATCTACAGAAGTTCTCTGATGACTCTGCGATCGTTGGTCTCATCTCCAGCGGAGATGAAGCTGAGTACAGAGGGCTTATCCAGGACTTTGTGGACTGGTGCCATCGGAACTGCCTCCAGATCAACGCGAGGAAAACTAAGGAGCTGGTGGTGGACTGCCGCAGGCATGGGCAGCCCCTCACAGCACCAGTAAATATACAGGGAACAGACATCGAGATGGTGACATCCTACAAGTACCTGGGTATTCATCTGAACAATAAACTAGACTGGTCACACAATACTGACGCACTCTACAAGAAGGGACAGCGCAGGCTGTTCCTGCTGAGGAGACTCAGGTCTTTTGGTGTACAAGGGGCGCTGCTGAAGTCATTCTATGACACGGTGGTGGCATCAGCCATCACTTTTGGAGTGGTCTGCTGGGGCAGTGGCATTACTGCAGCCGATAGGAAGAGACTGAACAAACTGATTAAGAAAGCTAGCTCTGTCCTGGGGCAACGCCTTGATCCGATGGAGGAGATAGGAGAGAGAAGGACGATGGCTAAACTGTCATCTCTGCTGGAGTCCGAGTTCCACCCTATGCAGGACATACTGGATGCACTGAGGAGCTCATTTAGCAGCAGACTACATCATCCCAGGTGCACAACCGAGAGGTTTCGTAGGTCCTTCCTACCAACGGCTGTCAGACTGTACAACCTAAGCAGGGCTGCTCGCAGAGATAGCAAAAAGACGTAACAAACTAATAGTTTTTTTTTTTTTTTTTTTTTTTTTTTTGAATGCAAAAGATGCAATAGACTTACACAATGGTCCTCTCCGGCATACAACTAGGAACATACCGGTCGCTATGGAGGGTGAGAATATGTATGGGCACATAATCATACCATGTAGGATAACTAAATAGACGGTTATGCTGTTTCATCCCACCTAGCAACAATGCTCTGCACTGTGTGTGTTTATATATTTACATATTTATTCCATCTAGCTACAATGCTCTGCACTGGGTGTGTTTATATTTATATATCTATATATTTATTCCATCTAGCTACAATGCTCCGCACTGTGTTTTTATATATCTACATATTATTCCATCTAGCTACATTGCTCCGCACTGTGTGTGTTTATATACTTGCATATTTATTCCACCTAGCTGCAATGCTCCATACTGTGGGTGTTTATATATTTACATATTTATTCCATCTAGCTACAATGCTCTGCACTGTGTGTTCATATATTCATATATTTATTCCATCCAGCTACAATGCTCTGCACTGTGTGTCTGTGTGTGTGTGTGTGTATATATATATTTTATAGTAATATGTACATATGTATATTAGCTGCTCTTGCTTGCTTGTTTTTTCTTGCCTTCTGATTGTTGCTCTGAGTGTTGCTATCCCTGTGCTGTTGCAATCCTGGAATTTCCCCGTTGTGGGACTAATAAAGGCTTATCTTATCTTATCTTATCTTATCTTAATTATTAGAACTGACTAACCGATTGAACCGCTTGGACCCCCAACAGCCGTTCCTCCCGACTCACCAGGGTGGCGCGGCTCCTGCTGTTCCAGCGGCCGTCCAGCCGGCGCCAGTGGCACCGGTTCGGCTCACGCCGATTCCGACCCCCGCCCGCTTTAGCGGTAAGCTCGGCGGAGCGCGGGGGTTTATTATGCAGTGTGAGTCCGTGTTCCACCGTGTGCCCGGAGATTTTCCCTCGGATCACAGCCGAATTGGTTACATAGGGAATCTTCTGGAGGGGCGTGCGTTAACCTGGACCTACGCCGTAATGGCGAGGCCCAGTTATGCCACCCTCACCTATGACCAATTCGTGAGGCGCTTTCTGGAGGTCTTTGACCACTCACAAACCGAAACGGTCCAGGTCGATCGGCTTCTCGCTCTCCAGCAGGGAAGCCGGTCGGCAGCGGACCACTCGGTCGACTTCCGGGTAGCGGCGGAGGAATTGGGCTGGGAGGAACGCTCCCTCTGTGGCCTGTTCCTCCGCAGCCTCAATAGTGATCTGAGGGATGAACTGGCTGGTCGGGATATCCCTGGGACGCTAGCGGAGCTGACATCCTTAGCGATAAGTTTGGATAACAGGCTGCGCGAGCGCTCCTCGGGGCGGAGGTCTTCTTCTTCTCGCCCTCGTGGAGCCTCGCCGCACCTGTTCCAAGCTCGCCCCCTGGCGGCGCCGCCAGCATCGCGCCCCAAGGAGTCGGAGCCGATGGTGACGGGCTGGACTAAACTTTCCCCTGTGGAGAAACAACGCCGCCGTGAGTTGGGCCTCTGCATGTATTGCGGAGGCGACCAACACACCGTGGAGCGTTGTCCACGGAAAGCCAGTCGGTGGGGTCCGCGAGTCACTGTTGGAAGCCTCGCGGATGTCAATCGGTTAGGATCACTTACTCAATTGAAGCTGCCCATCCGTTTCTGCCATAACCCTACTGGGCACCTCACCCACGCACTGGTGGATTCGGGCGCAGAAGGCAGCTTCATTTCACAAGGCCTGGCAACCCGATTGGGCATCCGCTGCCAGGCACTCAACACTCCCATCTCCCTAATCCACCTCTCCCGTGCCACCCTCGGGAGAGTGACACATCAAACTGTTCCCCTACCGGTCATCATCTCGGGAAACCACCGGGAGGAAATGACCTTTTACGTCCTTCCCAACTCTGTGTCGCCCGTCATCCTGGGGTATCCCTGGCTCCGCCTTCACAATCCGGTCCTGGATTGGAAATCAGCTGGGATCTCGGCATGGAGTACGTTCTGTATGGGCACCTGCCTTCAGTCCGCTGCCTGCTCTCCGTCCGCTCCTCCCCCTGCTACGGACGCTGCACCCCCGGACCTGTCTCTGGTGCCCCCAGAATTTCACGACCTGGGTATAGTGTTCAGCAAAGCGAAAGCTATGTCTCTTCCCCCTCATCGGCCCTATGACTGCGCCATCAACCTCCGCCAGGGGGCTCCCTTACCTTCTGGTCGCCTTTACAGCCTGTCTGCGCCGGAGAAGGAGACGATGAACGCCTACCTGAAGGAATCATTAAGTGCTGGGATTATCCGCCCATCATCGTCACCCGTGGGGGCAGGGTTCTTCTTCGTGGGGAAAAAGGATGGGTCCCTCCGCCCTTGTATCGACTACCGGGCCCTCAACAATATCACGGAGAGGGACCGTTACACCCTGCCTCTCATGGACACTGCCTTCCACTCCCTCCAGGGGGCGACCTGGTTCACCAAGCTGGACCTACGCAGCGCTTACCACCTCGTCCGGATCCGGGAGGGAGATGAGTGGAAAACGGCCTTCCGTACCCCGAACGGCCACTTTGAATATCTGGTGATGCCGTTCGGGTTGACCAACGCTCCTGCAGTCTTCCAGCGCCTCATTAATGACGTCCTCCGGGACTTCATTGGCCTTTTCGTGTTCGTCTACCTGGACGATATCCTCATCTTCTCCAAGTCCAGGGATGAGCACCGGGTCCACGTGAGGCGGGTCCTCCAAAGGCTGCTGGAGAATCGTCTGTACGTTAAGGCGGAAAAGTGTGAATTTTACGCCAGGAGTACATCCTTCCTGGGGTTCATCATCGCCCACGATAAGGTGCTCCCCGACCCAGAGAAGGTAAAGGCGGTGGTGGAATGGCCCACACCTGCATCTCGGAAACAGGTGCAGCAATTTGTTGGCTTCGCCAATTTCTACCGCCGCTTTGTCCCCAACTTCAGTGCCATCGTGGGACCACTGACCCGCCTCACGTCCCCGAAGGTCCCGTTCCGGTGGACCGAAGAGGTCGCTGCCGCCTTTGAGGCGCTGAAGGCGGAATTCTCCTCCTCCCGGGTCCTTCGCCAGGTCGACCCCGCGCTGCAGTGCATTGTAGAGGTAGACGCCTCGGACACGGGAGTGGGAGCAGTGCTGTCCCAGCGGTCACCGGACGATGGCGCCAAGCGACCGTGCGCCTTCTTCTCCCGGCGCTTGTCCCCGGCGGAGAGAAACTACGATGTGGGGGACAGAGAGCTCTTGGCCATCAAGCTCGCCCTGCAGGAGTGGCGCCACTGGTTGGAGGGGGCAAGCCTGCCGTTTGTGGTCCTCACGGACCACAAGAACCTGGAATACTTACGGTCTGCCAAGCGCCTGAACGCCCGCCAGGCGCGCTGGTCCCTGTTCTTCGCCAGGTTCCAATTTTCCATCACCTTCAGGCCTGGCTCTAAGAACGTCCTGCCTGACGCCCTCTCCAGGCAGTTCGCCCCCGTGGAGTCGGAGGAGGCGCCCCACTCCATCCTGCCCAGGTCGTGCGTCGTGGGAGCCATCTCGTGGGACATTGAGAGCAAGATCCGGAAGGCACAGGAGGTGGAACCTGACCCTGGCGGCGGACCGGAGGGGAGGCTGTTCGTGCCATCCGCGGTCCGAGGAGAGGTCATCCACTGGCTCCACACCTCCAAGCTCACCTGTCACCCTGGCACCTCCCGGATGATAGATCTCCTCCAACGGTCCTTTTGGTGGCCAGGCCTGCGGAGGGATGCAGCCCGCTACGCCCGGGCTTGCCCAATCTGTGCCACCTGCAAGTCGGGAAATGCCCCTCCAGCGGGTCTGCTCCAGCCCCTGCCCGTCCCTGGCAGGCCCTGGTCGCACATCGCTCTGGATTTCGTCACCGGACTCCCCATCTCCAACTCCTATGACACCATCCTGACCATCGTGGACCGCTTCTCCAAGGCCGTGCACTTCGTCCCCCTGCGAGGCCTCCCTACTGCCCTGGAGACGGCGGACCTCCTCGTCCAACACGTGGTCAGGCTGCATGGGATTCCGGTGGACGTGGTCTCGGACCGGGGCCCCCAGTTTTCATCTGAGGTTTGGAGGTCTTTCTGCAACGCCATCGGAGCCAAGGTGAGCCTCTCCTCTGGCCATCACCCCCAATCCAACGGGCAGTGTGAGAGGACCAACCAGGAGCTGGAGGCTGCGCTCCGCTGTGTGTCCAGATCCAAACCCGCGTCCTGGAGCAACCATCTTGCCTGGGTTGAATATGCCCACAACACCGCTCGCTCTTCTGCTACAGGGATGTCCCCCTTCAAAGCGTCCCTGGGTTACGACCCCCCGCTGTTTCCGGAGCAGGAGAGTGAGGTAACTGTCCCGTCAGTTAGGGCCCATCTCAGGCAGTTCCGCTCCACCTGGGCTGCCGCGCGCCATGCGCTATTGCGCACAGCGGAGCGCAACAGGACTGTGGCGGACCGGCGTAGGAGACCTGCCCCGGCGTACAGAGTTGGGCAGCTTGTTTACATTTCCACCCAGGACGTCACTCTAAAAGGCGAGAGGAGAAAGCTGGCACAGCGCTTCATGGGTCCCTACCCCATCACCCGGATCATCAACCCGGTGGCTGTGCGCGTGGCTATTCCCCCCTCCCTCCGCATTCATCCTACTTTCCACGTGTCGAAGGTGAAACTGGCGGTTACTGACCCCCTTTGCCCTCCTCCTGCAGCGCAACCCGCGCCCCGGATGATTGGTGGCCATCCGGCCTGGTCCGCCTCCTCCATCCTGGACTCCTGGCGCCGGGGTCGTGGGTTGCAATACTTGGTGGACTGGGAGGGCTATGGGCCCGAGCATCGACAGTGGGTGCCCCCGTCGTTTGTGTTGGACCCATCGCTCATCGCGGACTTCCACCGAGCGCACCCGGATAAGCCATCGCCAGGAGGCGCTGCTAGAGGGGGGAGTACTGTCACGCCGCGCCATTCATCAGCGGCGCCACCTGCTCACGCACCTGCTACTCGTCAGCGGCGAAGGATAAAAGCCGCCTCGCCCTGAGCGTCGGCCTGAAGCCGTAGACTTCATTTCCTTTGTATGGACTTCTACCACATTCTCTTCAGCATCCTCATCTCCGGTAAGAAGTTCACTTACCTCATCTCTCCAGTCTGCTCCCCTGTGCACAGGTGGATTCCTCGGCGGCGGACAATCCCGTCCCTCGTCTCTCCTCGCTGCTGCACCGAGCCCTGCAGGTGGCTGTCTCCCGGGCTTCCATCCTTGAAGCGCCAGTCATCTGCCCAAACAAGTAAGCTTCTCTCCCTCGCCTATTCTCCTCCCGTGTTGGTGTGTGCTCATCACCCTGTGTCTGATTTCTCCCATAGGGTTGCCAGCTGAACGGTCTCCTGCCTCTGGGTCCGAAGCAGACGCCACCACCAACACATTAACATTCCGCAGACACGCACCCAAACATCCCTGTTGTTAATAAACAGTTTGAACTACTCTGAGCCTGTGTGTGTGCGTCTCCTGAGCCGAACGTTATGTCAGCCGCCATTCAGCTGTGCGAAGAGGTCCTCCACTTTAGGAATTGGATACTGATCCACCCGTGATGCTCGATTGACAGTGAGTTTGTAATCTCCACATATTCTAATGGAGCCATCCGGCTTTCTCACTGGGACTATGGGCGCCGCCCATTCTGCAACCTGCACTGGCTCAATGATCTTGTCATCCAGCAGCCTCTGTAGCTCGCTTTCAACCAGTGGCTTGACTGCATAGGGTACCGGTCGGGGTTTGCAGAATCGTGGTTGGGCCTCCTTGTCCACATTAATCTTTGCAGTGACACCTTTTAGCTGTCCTAAGCCTTCTTTGAACACCTCAGCGTGTCTTTCGAGGATCTCCTCCAGCTGCAATTTGGCCTGAGATTCCACTTTATTCACCAACTGATCAATCATGGCCAGTTCTTGTTGCCAACTTCGCCCTAGTAGATTTGGTCCTTCGCTCCCAACTACTACTACAGGTAAGTCCTTTTCTTTGTTTTCGTGCTGCACCTTCACTTGTGCCATGCCTAGCACGTCTAGCTTCTCTCCTGTGTATGTTTTTAATTTTAATGAACAGGGATTTAATTCTGCTGTGTCTGTTTTCTTCCACAGTTGTGTATATTGCTGTTTACTTAATATGGTTACTCCACAGCCTGTATCAACTTCAAATGTTACTTTCATTCCATTAACATTCATGGTACGCGTGATGGGCGCTACCTTGGTCAGCTCCTCTGACGTGTTGTAAATTGTGTGAAAACCCATGTCTTCTGTATCACTTTCTCCCTCCCCTCTCAGTTGATTCGCTCGCTGTTCCTTTCCTGGGCCCTTGTTTTCATACTTTTGCCCATTAACTGTCGCTTTCAGCACCTGTGCGCTGTCCACCTTTATTCTACATGCTTTCTTAATGTGCCCTCGCTTGCCACAATTATGACACAGCTCAGTGGCAAATTTGCACTCGGCGGCATTGTGCTGGCCTTTGCAGCGATAACAACTGGGGAATTTGTGCTGAGTTTTGTCAGTCAACACTTTGTGGACACCTACTTGGGTCTTAGGCACACGAACATGCGTTGCTGTGTCCTCTGTTAGCTTCCCTTGCATCTCTCTCACATCTTTAGATGCTGTTTCCATCGCTTGGCATAATTCCAAAGCCTTCACAAAAGTGAGTTTTGTTTCAAATAAAAGTCGCCGTTGCATACGGTCATCATTCACTCCACACACAAGTCTGTCTCTTAACATTTCTTCCAATGAGTCTTTGTAATCACAGTGCAGTGTTAATTTCCTCAATTCTGCCACATACTCTGCTATGGACTCAGTGTTCCTCCTTATGCGTGAATTAAATTTGAATCGTTGTACGATTTCACTCGGTTTGGGGCTGAAGTGCTTCTGAAGCTCAGCAGTAAGCTGGTCGTACGTTTTATCTTTCGGTAATGCAGGGCTTATTAAATTTCTCAACAAGCTGTAAGTAGTTGCACCAACTCCACTCAACAGTACAGCCTTCCTTTTGTCTGGCTCCTCAATGTCATTAGCTTCGAAGAAAAAGTCCAACATTTCACTATATTCTTCCCATGACTGAGTCGAGTTATCAAAAGGGGTTACCGTTCCGATTACAGCCGCCATTGCTCGTCGTGGTGGGGAAACCTCGTTTTTCCTCCTCTGAACTTGCACTCGAACTACTGGAGTCACTTGAGTTCGCCACACTTGCAATGTTCTCTGTTTCTCGCCGCTGATTTTTTCTTTTAATCCTCGTCGCCAATTGTGTGATATCCTACCGTGTAGCAATGATCACACTTGAGTTATTTCTTTGGCTAACTCTGCCGTTTATTCTGCAACACACATAATATGACTGAACATGGATTCTGCGCGGGGTTTTCACACTCTTGTTCTAATGTGTCCCCTTAATAGTAGTGCTGAACAATACAGGTAGTTCCCCCTAGAGGCATGTGCCAGTAATGTTTTAAATTAGACTTGCAGTCTACCACAGTCATGTACAATAATATGTTGCAATCAGACTTCTTCCCGAGAGCTAATATACATATGTTCAAGCTGATAAGTTGCAGTGTTTTTCTTCTGGCGGGAAAAGGATAAGCAAAACTTGACTTAGTTCTTTCTTTATTCATCTGTCAAATTTATTGAACCATAGAACAGAACATGCAGCATACAGACATCTCTCCTGTGCTCTCACTGCTCAGAGCTCCACTCAACGTCTACCATCAGCTAAACAAACTGGTGCAGCCTCAGACAGACAGTAAAACAGAATATGTGATGATGTCACATTCTGATGTACTGTAATCATTGCAACAGTGTAATACAACAAGTAAGGGCACCAATGAATTATATTCATCAGCAGGTGATGTAAGAGGGAGGGTATGTCATGAGTCTGAGCTCAATTATTCCCTTTGAGCTCAGACTCAATTTATTTCTGAGCTTTGCATGTCTGTTATTATTTTGTTGTCAGTTGTCTGTGTATGTTTTGGTTTGTTGTCTCTTATGTGCCCTCCTCTCTCAGACACTCCCACTAATGGGCCTTTTTCACTAGCCCCGCTTAGCCCAACACGGCACCACTCAGCCCGCGTTTGAGCATTTTCCATAAGCCCCAGCACCGGTTAGCAGGCGCTATTTTCGTACCTGATCGAGGGCAGGGTACAACCGAGCTGAGTCGGGCCGTGATGTGACGTCAACAGACTGGTCGCCGCTGATTGGTCAGGTCGTAACATCACGAAAGCGACCTCTTCTGATGAATCTACATGACCGCCATTTGTAAAGTTGTTCAGCCAGTAAACACAGTGGGCGGCTTTACTACAGTATTTTCATTATAAAGATGGCTTCTCGTAAGGGTATCCCCTGGTCAAATGAGGAGGTGCGGAGTTTTCTGTGTATATTAGCTGACGATCACATCCAGTGCAAGTTGGACGGAGCTACGCGCAATGAAAAAATATACCAGCAGGTCTCAGAGCACATGGCTTTACAAGGGCACATCCGTACTGCCAAACAGTGTCGGGAGAAACTGAAAAAAATGAAAAGCGATTACCGAGCAGTGAAGGACCACAATGGTCGAAGTGGAGCAAATCGGAAGGAATGGAAGTGGTACGAGCAGATGGACGCAATCTATGGACATAGGCCTGCTAGCAATGGCAGAGACATTGGGCTCAACACGGCCACAGTCACGCCATTGGAAACCGTGGATGGTGAGTGTTGTTTTGATATTGCGCGTCTTTTCGCCAATTTATCCTTTCGGAGGCAAGCTCACTGTTTTTAAGCAATAGGAAGGTTGTTAGATTGTGGGTAATGGTTGTTATTGAGGATTGCTAGCCAGCTAATAGCTAGCTAGCTACCTATTGTTTTGTAGCCAACTTCTGTTTCACGCTTGCTTTGTGTTAAGTATTCGCGCGAACAAAACGCTGAAGTATGCTTATTGTATTCTGGTTAAAAACTTTTGAGTTTTGTGTACATGTTGCACTTTGGTGATGAGGTTTACATTGCGTGCATTTTCTTTCTAGAATCACAGTTCATATCACAGGGGTCCATCTCAGTCGATATGGACCCACCGGACTCTCCTGCGTCTGCCAGAGCGCCAGAAGCTGAATCGACACCGATGTCAGCCACATCACCAGCTCCATCAGCATCTTGGGCGTCACGTTCAAGTGCTGGTAAGGCACAATAACCACCCGTTTTTTTTTTTTGTGGATACAGGTCTAGCGGACTCCAGGGTCCAAAATCTCAACTAGAAACAAGTTATGTACAAAATTGATTAATGTAATTTCCTATAGCTGCATATTAATGAATTTAAAATGTCTTTGTACATGTACAAAAAGGTGATTCTTGGGTCTTCACTTATCGGTGTTCCACAACCCGGTCCCATTTATAGGTGTGGTGATGGAAGTACTGTTGTAACTCCTGTTTTAGAAAAACAGATAAAGCTCATGAACTGCCGTTGAAATCAACATGCTTCATTGAAATGCTTCACGTCAGCTGACTATATTAACCCATTCAGATTTCTGAGGCCACAATACAAGCAAATATTTTAAACATAACCCATCCATCCATCCATCTTCTTAATCTTAATCCTTTTTAGGTTGCAGGAGGGCTGCAGCCTATCCCAGCACCCTGGGGGTTGCAAAATCCGCTCTACTGAGGGGCAGCAACATGACAGTTCAGCTTATATACAGCAATGAAGCATAATATAATAGTGACATCCCACCACTGGCTTTCACCAGTGTAATTCCATAATATATGTTGTGATCCAGCTTTAACAACCATGCCTTTCTGTCTTTCCATATAGGCAAGAGGAAAAGGGACAACTCCATCGCTGACCTTACATCAGCGATGGTCCAAATGCATGGTGATGAGATGCGGCTCCTGGAACGGCACCATGAGGAGCGCAAACAACACCATCAAGAATACATGCAGCATTTGCGACAGGTGGCCGCAGATGTGCGGGCAGATGCGCGTGAAGCCCAGGAGCAGGACGTTGCCTTACGAAGGGAAGAGCTCGCAGAGATGGCTACATTCAACCGAGATTTCATGACCCAATTTGGCAGGCTTGTTGACGCACTTAGCAGTCGGCGTATGTAACCATGTCTCCCCACGCCCAGTCTGTTTGTTTGTTTGTAAATTGTGTTTCTGTAATAAAATGGTAGTGTTTGCATCAAAAGTCTGGTTTGTCTGTTATGACACCGTATGAGAAAAGCCAATAATTACATACACATTCCATTCTCTGTTCAGTCCACATGCTGCTGTTCATCAGGTCAGGTGTATAGCATTCTAATGCTAATGTAATTTTTAACAACACAACAAAACATAATGTCTTGTTAAGTTGTTTATGTTTTTTTTTTTTTTTAATTTTAGACAAATTTGCACCGCTGAATCCATTTCTCTCGATCGGGTACAGTTTTAGCATTTGTACAGGTGTACTTTAACTTCAACAGTAGACACTGATAAAGGTACTTATAAGTTGAATGTTGCATCACCATTCAAAATTTCATTAAATAAGAAGGAATCTAGCATCTAGCAAAAAGTTGCCACTAATAACAGTAGACACATCGGAGAAGGATACACAACTGTGTTTTTGTTGCACACAACTGTTGTTACCAAAAAGTTTTGCTGATGACGTGTATCACCACATGATTTATAGTTCAATTTTCATTTCCACCAAAGCAAAAGTGGCTTGTCTAGCTGCATTTTTTGAACATGGCCTGTGCGGTGTTTCTGCATGTAATTCACCGTACCACAACTGTTGTTACCAACAAGTTGTGCTAAATTTATATTAGCTTTTCAAAAATATTAAAAATCATTTTGTAAGTAAAAGTGGGATACCATTATATGGGAATATGACATGTTGCATCACATGATTTATAGTTCAATTTTCATTTCCACCAAAGCAAAAGTGGCTTGTCTAGCTGCATTTTTTGAACATGGCCTGTGCAGTGTTTCTGCATGTAATTACCCGTACCTTAACAGATAAGCGTTATGAACAACAGAGGACACGTAGATGGAAAAGGCACCACATTTTATTTACAAAACACAGATGTTTTACATATGTATGCACATAAATATGGATGAAATTAAATTTCTACCTATTGCTACACAAGTACTGCATCACAGCATCTCGTATATCGCCACCCTGCTCCTCTGCTCCCTGGGCCGCTGCCACCACTGGTTCATCTACTGCATCATCCAATGTCGTGTCAAACGTCTCTCCATGACTCTCACACAGATTATGCAGAGCACAACAAGTCAGCACCATAGATTTCACCAGTTTCATGTCACAGTCATTCCGTTTCAGAAGGCAGCGCCACCTTCCCTTTAGCCTGCCGAAAGCATTTTCCACAACCACCCATACTCGACTGATGGTCTGGTTGAACGTGTGCTGTTCTTCAGTCAGTCGTCCAGTGTCATGGAATGCTTTCAACAGCCAGTTTTGCAGTGGATATGCAGAGTCTCCGAGTATGTAGTAGCCCGCACGTACCGCACCAATATTCCTGATGTGAGGTGGGAAGAGGTTTCCCTGACTGGCTAAATCCCACAGTGTAGACAGTCTCAGCACCCTAGCATCATGCATGCTCCCTGGCAGCCCAGCAAACACATTCCAGAACAACCCCTTTCCATCAACAACACCTTGAAGGATTATGGAGTGCCAGCCTTTACGATTAAAGTAGTCGGTGTGAAATTGTTGTGGTGCTATGATGGGTATGAGGGAGCCATCGATAGCACCAACACACAATGGAAGCCCCCACCGATTCTCCATGTAGGCTGACATTTCCGTGAACCTCCCTTCATCAGGAAAACAGAGTTGTTCTGGAACCAGCAATGACTCTGCTGCTGCACAAAAATCCTGCACACACCTGCACACCGTTGTGATGCTGACCCCAAACAGATGGCCAATAGTGCGGTACTCTGAACTGGTAGCAAGCTTCCACAGTGCAATGACCACTCTCTTCCTCACAGGCACACATAGGCGGAATGTTGTATCTTGACGCTCCATGCGTGGACGCAATTTGTGCCACAGGTAGGTAAAAGTCTCCTCGGACACCCGGAAGTTCTGCAACCACTCCGTGTTTGAGAAGCCGGGAACAATATCCTCCCACCACTGCGAGGCACGGTTTACTGTCCACACCGACGGTCTGCAGCGATTATTTTTCAACGAAGCAGCCAACTGAAACACACACACACAGCATACATAATGTAATGCATTTAATACCAATAACCTGGCGACATAAAAATGCTGTACACAAAACTGACATGACTATAAAATGACATTTGCAAACATTAGCATGCGTTAGCTTACCAACATATTGCTAGCTGCAATGCTCCGTACTGTGGGTGTTTATATATTTACATATTTATTCCATCTAGCTACAATGCTCTGCACTGTGTGTTCATATATTCATATATTTATTCCATCCAGCTACAATGCTCTGCACTGTGTGTCTGTGTGTGTGTATATATATATATTTTATAGTAATACGTACATATGTATATTAGCTGCTCTTGCTTGCTTGTTTTTTTTTTTTTTTTTTTTTTTTTTTTTTTCTTGCCTTCTGATTGTTGCTCTGAGTGTTGCTATCCCTGTGCTGTTGCAATCCTGGAATTTCCCCGTTGTGGGACTAATAAAGGCTTATCTTATCTTATCTTATCTTATATGCTCCCTCATGTGTCGAGCATTTAACCTCACAGTTGCGGCTTCATATTCCGCTACGGCAGCCGAGAGCCTCCTGTACCCTTCCTCCACCCTTTGTCTCAACGCACGTTGTCTCAATGCACGTCATCTTCTCTGGTTAAATTGTCTGGCCTTCATTGTCATAAAAAGCCACAGAGCGAGAAAAATGAAAATCCTCCCCTCGTAATCAGCCATTTTCTTTGTTGTGGAGGATTCGGTCGCGTGCTTCACGTCACGAGAGTGTGGCGCCGCCTTGCTGTTCAAGAAATCCCACCCACAGCAGGCGTGTGAGCAGTAATGTCGAAACGCAATCGAGGCCGAAACGAGTCGTTGTGAGTCGAGTCGTGTTTTCCAATCGGGGCCGAGTGGGGCTAATGGAAAAGTGCCTTAACTGTTCATAGTCTGCTCTCCTGCCGCCTCAGCTGTGGACAGTTAGGTAATTAGCTCACCTGCCTGCTCAGCCCACACCTGTGGCTCATTTGTCTGCCCAGTATTTATTCACTGCCAGCTCATTCTCTTACTGCAGCAGCATTGCATTGTATTGTTATGCATTGTTTGGACTAACTGGACTTCATCCCTTGAAAGATTTTCTCCTCATCTCCAGAGCGTTTCCTGCTCTGGAGTGCCACAGTTTGTAAGTTTACCTTGTTTGCATTTTTTGTTCTTTGGACTGTTTTGTATTTTCATTTAATAAATGTCACAACTACAGTTCAGTGCGTGGGCCTGTCTTTCTGCCCCGAGGAGGCATTCTTGACAGGGTAGTGTTATGTATGGAATAACCTCCATAATGACGAGGCCAGGTGCACAGTTGAACTCAGCTTTATTAAAGGGGTGGTCACACACAATACAGCCACCAGGCAGGGGCATCGGCCAAGAGGCCGTAACATGGATGCTCCCCTGGTATTTATGGGGTGGTGCAGTGGCAGAAGAGGAAGTGGCCGCCACGACACCGCACTTCTCAATAATTTACAAGAAAAAATGTCTCTGATTTACGAGAAAATCTGTAAAACTATGACAAAAAAGTGACATTAGAAACGCCACAGTGTTACTGGACTATCTTTGTCTCTCAGAAAGCTGGCTACACAGGAACATAGACACTAATATGATCGATATTGTGGGTTACCAGTGTTTTAGAAAAGACAGGCAGGCAGGGAGGGGAGGAGGTGTTTTAATTTACATCAAAGAGAAATTTAAATGTCAATTGGTTGATTTGAATACTTCACTTGAATGTTTAGCTGTTAATGTATGTCTCTCACCGGTAATGAATTTCAACATTGCAGTATTGTACAACCCACCCTCACACAGTTCTTCTTTTTATAATGAATTAAGTGCTCTGGTTAAACAACTTGAGAGGAGCAGAGAAACAATATTTTATGGTGACTTCAATATCAACTGGTCTGATAAAAAGGACAAACAGAAACTGAAAAGCCTCATGACTAAATTTAATTACCAACAAATGATCAAAGGACCTACCAGGATAACCAAACAATCTAGAACACTTATTGACATGGTATTTGCTAATAAACCAGAATGAATAACCAGAACCTATAATCTTGTAACTGGTCTCTCAGAGGTTCCAAGGTTGTCATAGCCAGGAGCGGTACTGGGGTTAAGCTCCCAGTGGTCATAAAATGCTCCTTACGGCGTGCGTCTCGAAAAGCCTCTGACAACTAAGTCCAACTCCTAGCCTGCCCGTGTGGTTTAGTCTCTAAGCCCGGTGGAACTGCTTTTACTAATAGGAGAAGGGGCGAGGGCGGATCTCTGGCGCCTTAAAACCAGATGCTTCGGGTAGATAGTGACTCGTCAACCTGGGAAGGTAGCCCATCTAGGGGAAGGTAAACCCTGATTTCAAACCTCCGCTGCCTTGCGGCACACCCGGTCATGGGAAAGGCTTCGGGAGTCAACCCTGAGGAAAAATCCGGAGTCAGAGCCCCTAAGGCAGTTCTCTGTTGTGCTCAACATCGTTCTGGCAGCTCCTGCGACGGCGCTGGTGCCAAACTATAGCAGCCCTGCTGTTCCTTTGGATTCATCAGTGACGTGGAGAGGGGGGACATGCTGCATGGGTAACATCTTGTCCTCCATATCTTCCTGCCCAGGCTTGAATCCTACCAATGCCCAACGCTGGAAGGTAGAACACCGGTGCGCATCGGCCTGTTCCAGCAGAGTAGACGTTTAGGATTCTCTTCCATGGTCATCATAGACCGACGGAGGCCACCGCCAGTCTCTCAGATCATAACATGGTTCTTGCTGTCAGAAAACTTACTAAAAAGTGTCTACAGTATTTCGGGGGAGTCGATATTGACAAATCAAATTTTATTATCCCCAAATCAAAAAATGAGGAGTTTGAACATTACTTAGAGAATCAAAATTGGGAGCAGCTCATGTCAATATATGAAGTAGATGATTGTTGTAATTTTATAACTGCAACAATTACAAAGTCCACAGAAAAATTTACAAAGCAAATTAAAAGTAGACAACAGAAGATTAACCTACCATGGTTAAATAATGAAATAAGAAAACTTATGAAGAGGCGAGACTCTGCATTGAAAACATCATTAACCTCTAAACTACAAAATGATCACCTTGTGTACAAAAGTTTAAGAAATAAAGTGGTACAAGAGCTGCGAAAATCAAAAGTATCTTATTACAATAAACTGATAGATCATGCAAAGGGTAACAACAGTTCCATATGGAGGCATTTAAATAACTTAACTAATAAAAAAAATGTTCAGAAGGGGGTAAAGGAACTTAGAATCAATGGCAAGACCATCAGTGACAAGGCTACATTGGCAAATGAATTTAATTCATATTTTGTGGACTCTGTGGAAGACTTAACAAAAAACTTTGTGCTGCCAAATGTGCTCAACAACACAAAATCAATACTTCCAACAGATTCTTTTCACATCGATGAGGTAAATGAGGAGTTAATTGCTGGTATTGTTAAAACACTGTCAAACTCAAAAACTAATGATATCTACAATATGAGCACTTCCTTTCTCAAAACGCACAGCAAAATATTAATCAAACCACTGACTCATCTCATTAATCTCTCCATTAGGTCTAGTACATTTCCATCTGGCTGGAAAAAAGCTGTCGTCATACCAGTTCATAAATCAGGCAGTAAAGACGATATATGCAATTACCGCCCAATCTCTATTTTACCAGTCCTGTCTAAGGTTCTTGAAAAAGTTGTAGCTACACAGCTGATAGACTATTTACAAGATGGTCAACTTCTTCATCCACATCAATTTGGTTTTAGACCAGGATACTCAACAGAAACAGCAAATTGTTGCCTTATTGAAAATGTCAAACAGTCCTTGGACAGGGGTAATGTGGTAGGAGCTGTTTTTCTAGATCTCAAAAAGGCTTTCGATACTGTAAACCACAGTTTGCTTTTATCCAAAATGGTATCTTTTAACTTCTCTCCAGATACATTAGAATGGTTTGCATCTTATCTCCAGAATAGAGAACAGTGTGTAAAAGTTCACCAGGATAAATCCTCATTTTTAAACAACCGCATGGGTATCCCACAAGGGTCCATTCTTGGTCCTTTACTTTTCAGCATTTTTATTAATGACTTGCCGCTACACTGCTCAGCTGCAACATGCCAACTTTATGCAGATGATGCAGTTATTTACACAACTGCCAAGACTCCAGCACGGGCTGCAGATGTACTGTCTACAAGTATGGTTGATGTCCAAGAGTGGCTCCTCCAGAACCATCTATTGCTGAACCTTCAGAAAACAGTTTCAATGTGCTTTTCAATCAAAAAATGTAACCTGCAACGTTTTAAAGTTAATATACATGATCAAGACATCAGTTTAGTTACAGAATTCAAATACCTTGGCATTGTACTAGATCCTCAACTCAAATGTAATCTTCATATAAAGAAAATTTCAAAAACAGTAAAAAAAATCTGAACTGCTTTAAATTAATTAGATATTACATACCATACGAAACAGCTGTACTGTATATGCATTCTATGGTTTTTTCTCATATATCATACTGTTTGACAGTCTGGGCTCAAGCAGCCCCTTCAATTCAATTCAATTCAATTCAACTTTATTTATATAGCGCCATTTCACAACAACAGTCATCTCATAGCACTATCAACTGTAGGGAGGACCCCCACAGTTGCAGAAAGACCCCAGCAATCAGGTGATCCCCTGTGAGCAAGCACTTGGCGACGGTGGAGAGGAAAAACTCCCTTTTAACAGGAAGAAACCTCCAGCAGAACCAGGCTCAGGGAGGGGCAGTCATCTGCTGCGACTGGCTGGGGGGTGAGGGGACAGAGAAGAAGAAAAGAACAGACATGTAGAGAGCAAACAGCACGATGGGGACTCAATCTATGGGAGAGAACAAACAAATGTTAATGACCAGCAAAAAAAAATATTTCATAGAGAGTGAGGAAAGGAGTGAGGCCCAGTGCATTACTGGAGGTCCCCCGGCTGACTAAACCTATTAGCAGCATAACTAAGGGAGGGTTCAGAAACACATGATCCCTCCCTAATTGTAGGCTATATCAAAAAGGTAGGTTTTAGCCCTATTCTTAAAAACAGAGATCGAGTCTGACTCCCGAATCCAGATTGGCAGCTGATTCCACAGGAGAGGAGCTTGATAACTGAAGGCTCTGCCTCCCATTGTACTTTTGGAGATTCTAGGTATTACAAGTAAACCTGCATTTTGGGAGTGTAGTGCTCTGTTAGGATAATACGGTAGTATCAGATCTTTTAAATAAAAAGGAGCCTGATTGTTTAGAGCTTTGTAAGTAAGAAGAAGGATTTTAAACTTAATTCTAAACTCTATGGGAAGCCAATGAAGGGAGGCCAGAACCGGAGAGATATGATCTCTCTTTCTAGTACCTGTTAAAACTCTTGCTGCAGCATTTTGGATCAGCTGAAGACTTTTTAAAGATGTTTTAGGACAGCCTGATAATAAAGAATTACAATAATCTAATCTCGAGCTAACAAAAGCGTGGATCAGCTTCTCAGCATCACTCTGAGACAAGATGCTCCTAATCTTGGCAATATTACGCAAATGATAGAAGGCAGTCTTCGAAACAAATTTAATATGTGAATTGAAGGACAAATCCTGATCAAAAATAACTCCAAGGTTCCTCACAGAGCTATTAAGAGAAAGAGTAACTGCATCCAAACTGAAAGTTTGATTTGGAAAGGAATTTCTAAGGTTTTTTGGACCAACAAGAATGACTTCAGTCTTATCTGAATTTAATAGCAGGAAATTACAAGTCATCCAAGCTTTGATTTCCTTAAGACAGGCTTCTAACTTGGCTAATTGATTAGTATCATCTGGCTTCATTGACAGGTACAATTGTGTGTCATCTGCATAACAGTGAAAATGTATACAGTGCTTTCTAATAATGTTGCCTAACGGAAGCATATATAAACTAAAAAGAGTAGGGCCAAGCACAGATCCCTGTGGAACTCCATGACTAAGCTTTGAGCTGAGAGAAAACTCATCATTTACATGAACAAACTGGAACCTATCAGATAAATAAGATCTAAACCACTGCAACGAAGTTCCATTAAGTCCAACATAGTGTTCTAATCTATCAAGTAGAATATTATGATCAATAGTATCAAAAGCTGCACTAAGATCTAAAAGGACAAGTACAGAAACTAGTCCATTATCAGATGCAATGAGGAGGTCGTTAGTGACCTTTGCTAAGGCTGTTTCAGTACTATGATGGATTCTAAACCCAGATTGAAACTCCTCAAGTAAACCATTTCCCTGCAGGTGGTCAAATAATTGCGTAGCAACAACTCTTTCTAAGATTTTTGAAATGAAAGGGAGATTAGAGATTGGTCTATAGTTAGCTAAAGCTCCTGGATCTAGCGTTGGCTTTTTGAGTAAGGGTTTAATTACAGCCGTTTTAAAAGCCTGCGGTACATGGCCTAAAGTTAATGAAGAATTGATTATATGAAGAATAAAGCTACCAATAAGTGGGAAGACTTCTTTAAATAACCTGGTAGGAATAGGGTCTAAAAGACAAGTTGAAGGTTTGGATGAGGAAACTATTTTGTCTAACTCACAAAGGTCGATTGGAGTAAACTCATCAAGACAGACATCAATAGAAGGAGTTGTAGTAGTTACAGTATTTAAGTTAACTGTGGGAAGAATCTGATTGATTTTATCTCTGATGGATGAAATTTTATTATTGAAAAAGTTCATAAAGTCCTGACTAGTAAGCTCTAAGGGAATGCTAGGATTGACAGAGTCCTGACTCTTTGTCAACCTGGCTACAGTACTGAAAAGAAACCTGGGATTATTCTTGTTCTCTTCTATTAATGCAGAGTAATAACTCGTTCTAGCTTTTCTAAGAGATTTTTTATAAATTAAAAGATGATTTCTCCAAGCTAAATAGATTTCATCTAAATTAGTAGAGCGCCATTTTCTTTCTAATTGACGAGTCTTCTGTTTTAAGCTACGAGTTTCTGTGTTGAACCAAGGAGTTAAAAATCTCTGATTAGACTTTTTCTTTTTTAAGGGGGCCACCAAGTCTAGAGCCTGATGCAGAGAAGCTGAAACACTATCCACCATGTTATCAATTACAGAAGGAGCAAGCTGTCTATAGCTTATTTCCGTTGTGTTGACACATGGCATAGAGGAAACAATCTGCATAAATTTGGAAACAGCATCATCTGAGAGGCATCTACTGTGATAATATTTTTCTTTAGGAGCCAAATAGTCAGAAATAGTAAAATCAAAGGTTAACAGACAATGGTCTGACAGTACAGGGTTATGAGGAGACACTACAAGATTTTCTATTTCTATGCCATATGTCAGAACAAGGTCCAATGTATGGTGGAGGTAATGAGTAGAAATTCCTACTTTCTGAGAAAACCCAATCGAGTCTAATATTGAATTAAAAGCCACATTAAGGCAGTCACTATCTACATCCACATGTATATTAAAGTCCCCTACTATAATTATTCTATCAGATTTCAGCACTAAATCAGCTAAGAAATCAGCAAATTCGGATAAAAATTCTGAGTAGGTTGATGAGGGACGATAAACTATGGCAAATAAAATTGGGTTTAACCTGGAATTGCTAAAGTGCCCAACACTGAGGACCAGGCCCTCAAAGGAATTATAACATGTTTTTTGCTTTACATTAACTAGTAATTTGGAATGGTAAATTGATGCTACTCCTCCTCCACGACCAGAACTTCTGGGATTTTGACAGTTTAAATAACCAGAGGGAGTTGATTCATTTAAACCAACATAATCCTCTTGCCCTAACCAAGTCTCTGTAAGGGAAATTAAATCAATCTGATGATCAATTAACAGATCATGGACTAACAGAGACTTGGGAGTTAGAGACCTAATATTTAATAAACCACATTTAATTTTTAAATTATGAGGAGGAACAGAGGCCAAATCATTCAATTTAGAGGCTTTATGTTTAATTTGAGTTTTACCAATATTTTGCTTTATCACTTTGGGATGCTTATACATTATATTTTTATTTACTTTGGAGGGAGCAGACAATGATTCTCTGATGGGGAAGACAGGGGCTAAGCTGAGGGGTGGCGGATGAAGAGGAGCTGCAGAGAGGCGTATAAGACTGCGACTCTGCTTCCTGGTCCCAACTCTGAGTAGTCATGGTTTTGGAAATTTGGACAAAAAAGATGCCAGATTGTTAGATAAATGAGAAGCACCATCCAAAGTGGGATGAATGCTGTCTCGTCTCATAAGACCAGGTTTTCCCCAAAATGAGCTCCAATTGTCAATGTAGCCCACGTCATTTTTAGGACACCACACAGACAGCCAGCGGTTCAAGGATGACGAGCGACTAAACATGTCATCACTGGTCAGATTGGGGAGGGGCCCAGAGAATACTACAGTGGCAGACATCGTTTTGGCAAAGTCACACACCGATTCTATATTAAGTTTCGTGACTTCCGACTGCCGGAGACGGATGTCATTAATGCCGGCGTGAATAACAATTGTGGAATATTTACAGTTACTTTTCGCCAGCATTTTCAAATTTGACTCGATGTCGCCTGCCCTGGCCCCAGGAATGCATGTGACTATGGCCGATGGAGTCTCTAGGTTCACGTTTCTGACTACAGAGTCGCCAATGATCAGAGTTTTTTCCTCAGCGGGTGTGTCGCTGAGCGGGGAAAAACGATTAGAGACGTGAACAGGTTGGTGGTGAACCGGGGCTTTGCGACTAGGCTTCCTTCTCACCGTCACCCACCCAGTCTCCTCGCTGCTGAGGAGAGCCGGGGAACCGGTGACAGGGGGGCCTAAGCTAGCTAGCTCCGCTGCAGCTAATGGGCGTCCGTCGAGATTAACTGGCGCAGACGGTGTTTCAATGCAGCGGAGCCGGGATTCCAAATCAGACAACCTCGCCTCGAGCGCCTCAAAAAGACAACATTTATTACATTTACCGTTATCACTAAAAGAAGCAGAGGTGTAGCTAAACATCTGACAGAGAGAGCACACCAGAGGAGGAGAGGAAAGAGAGGTAGTAGCCATAGCTAGTGGCTAGAGAGCTGGAGAGCAAACCACACAGGCAGACAGCAAAACAGGAAGTGACGATACGTTACCACAAGGAAGTGACGATCCCCACCAATAAGACATATAGTATGGTGCATATTTAAGGCACATATATGGCATGCTTGTATGGTACGCTCTCTCCCCCCACATGCTTCCAGTAGGCATGTCGGTGCAGACCCTGCAGATCAAACGTCCATAAGAACAATGCCCCAGCAGGGACCTCGGCTAGGAGGTGGGTGCTGGAGGAAGACGGAGGTGGAAGACAATGTCCCAGCAGGAGCCCCGAGGTGGAGAGGAGAACAGAAGCGCCAGCAAGTCTCGGGGACTGTGGTTCATGTGTTTACCAAACTTATGTGGGGTGAAGGTGTGAGATACGTGATGTGGGGGTTTTGTATCTCTGGGATATAAAAGCTGTGAGGAAAGTGGGATCTGTCTCTTTTTCTGCTGAGAACTTTGATGTTAGAAGATGTGACTTCCAATAAAGCTTTCCTGAGAAAATACACTCAGTCTCGTTTGTAAGGCATCTTCTACACTGGTGATCTACGACTACCTATGGCCGGTGACGGCGTGATTTCCGCACCGGACTCTTCAGGAGCCAACCGGGTTAACGCGGCTACCACGCTACAGCTGCCTGACTTCTGGCAACATAACCCGCGCTCCTGGTTTACCACTGTGGAGGCGCAATTCCACCTTCGGGGAATCTCAGCGGATGCAACGAGGTTCTACCATGTCGTCGCGAAGCTGGACAGCCTCACAGTGCAACGGGTGGAGAGCCTGACCAACCACCCGCCCCAAGACGACAAGTATAGCGCATTGAAAGATGCCCTCATCCGAGCCTTCACTCCCTTGCTGGAAGAGCGGGCAGAGAAGCTCCTGGCGCTGACAGAGGGAGAAGCAGACATGCCAGCGGATCTAATGGCGAAGATGATGAGCTTGAGAGGTGAGGACGACGACGGTTTTATCTTCGCTCACCTCTTCCTCAGAACGCTCCCGCCAGCAGTGAGAGTCACCCTGGCCAGCTCGCAGCCACTCGTCAACCGCAACTACCACGAGCTGGGACAGGTGGCGCAACGGCTCGTCGACTCCCATAGACGGCGCGCAGCCATGACGGCAGCAGCAGAGATGACCGCCCCCTCGCGAGAAGGAGGGAGACCTGAGGCTGCGGCACCGGATCCACTGACGGCAGCAGCGGCGGAGACCAGGAGAAGCGGAGCTGACAACGCCCTCTGCTTCTACCATCGACGTTTCGCCGAGAAAGCCCGCAGATGCGTCCCACCATGCCGGTACCAGCGCCAGGGAAACGCCAAGACCGGGAGCCGGTAGCAGCCGCGACTCTCGGCACGGAGAATAGGCTGCTTTTCGTGACGGACGCGAATTCTGGGAAAGAATTCCTGGTGGACACGGGCTCCCAGCTGAGTTTTGTCAAGCCTACCTACGCGGACACACTGGCGCCGGCCAGCGGCCCCCTGGTGTTAGCGGCGAACGGCTCCACGATCAAAACCTATGGGGAAAAGACGCTCCTCCTGTCCCTCCACGGGCGCAACTTCGAGTGGACTTTCGTTGTCGCCGCAGTTAATAACAACATGCTAGGTGCTGACTTTTTGTACTCAAACAGTTTGTTAGTTGATCTTACTAATAGACGTATTGTAAATGCACTGTCTTTCTACTCTATCTCCTGCACAGCTCGGGTGGCCCTGCCTTCTGCACATTCCAATGTCACAGCTGCGGGTGGTAAGTTTCATGCATTACTCAACCAGTTTCCAGCACTCATGGTCCCTACATTTTCAGCGTCAGTTGCCAAACACGGGGTCGAACATTTCATAAGTACTTCGGGCCCCCCTGTTTTTGCAAAAGCTCGGCGGTTGGACCCAGCTAAACTGGCCATTGCGCGCGAGGAATTTGCCAACTTAGAAAAGCTGGGCATAGTCCAGCGTTCGAACAGCGCCTGGTCGTCACCCCTGCACATGGTACCCAAAGCTGACGGCTCGTGGCGCCCTTGCGGCGATTTCCGCAGATTAAATAATGCTTCAGCCCACGACCGCTATCCGATTCCGCACATCCAGGATTTTTCGGCACATTTAGCGGGGGCGCGCATCTTTTCCAAAATAGATTTGGTGCGTGGTTATCACCAAGTTCCAGTCCGTGCGCAGGACATACCCAAAACGGCAGTTATAACCCCTTTCGGGCTTTTCGAGTTTTTGCGCATGCCTTTCGGCCTCAAGGGCGCCGCGCAGACGTTCCAACGCGTGATGGATGCAGTGCTGCGCGACCTCCCTTTCGTGTTTGCTTATTTGGATGATATTTTGGTAGCCAGCGCGTCCGAAGCCGAGCACGAAAGCCATCTCACAGCCGTTTTTCAGAGGCTCACAGACCACGGGCTAATCATTAACCCAGCGAAGTGCCAATTCGGGGTAGCGAAAATCGATTTTTTGGGACACCGCGTGTCGCCAGAAGGCGCGGTCCCGCTGCCGGATAAAGTGCGCGCGATAACGGATTTCCCCCAACTGCAGACGGTTAAGGCGCTGCAAGAATTTTTGGGGATGGTCAGTTTTTATAACCGTTTCCTCCCAAACGCGGCACGGCTCATGCACCCATTGTACGCGGCATTAAAGAAGCAAAAACCTGCATCTAAGGTCGAGTGGTCCCTGGATCGGGAGCGCGCTTTTTCACAAGTCAAATCAGCCCTTGCGAACGCTGCGTTATTGGCACACCCGGTGCCGGCAGCTCGCATGGCGCTAACCACAGACGCCTCCGACGTGGCAGTGGGAGCGGTTGTTGAGCAACTGGTGGCAGGATGCTGGCAACCACTTGCGTTTTTCAGCAAAACATTGCGCGATAGCGAGCGTAAATACAGCGCGTTTGACAGGGAGCTTTTGGCCCTACATTTGGCCATCCGCCACTTCCAGTTCTGGTTGGAAGGGCGCCGTTTTACCGCATTCGTGGACCATAAACCCTTAACTTTTGCAATGGCTAAGGTTTCAGAGCCTTGGTCGGGCCGACAACAGAGGCAGCTGGCTGCAATTTCGGAGTTTACCACTGACATTCAACACGTAGCGGGTAAACACAATGTAGTGGCAGATTACCTCTCGCGTGCAGTGGCAGCGACAGGCCCCCAGGGGGCAGATTCGGCGGCGGCAGACCTAGGCCAGGCTTGCGGCGCGGAAGCGCTCACAGCTCCGGTCTGCGTCGGTTTGGATTATGCAGCCATGGCCGCTGAACAGGTTGGCGACGCGGACGTGCGCGCACTCCAGTCTGGGCCAACAGGGCTAAGGCTGGAGCACAGGGTGCTTCATAGAGGCATGCCCTCCCTAATCTGCGATACCTCCACGGGGCGTCCCCGTCCCGTAGTCCCGGCTGCGTGGCGTCGCCGTGTTTTTGACTTAATACATTCACTGGCACACCCGGGCGTCCGCGCGTCTATCAAAATGGTAGGAGAGAAGTTTGTTTGGCCGGGGCTGCGTAAACAAGTCAAAGAGTGGGCTGCAGCCTGCGCTGCGTGTCAAAGAGCAAAGGTACACAAACACACACGAGCCCCTCTAGAACCTTTTCACATCCCAGCCAAACGTTTTGATCATGTGCATATCGACTTAGTAGGACCTCTTCCGCTTCACACACCTTTTAACCATGGTAGACCGCACCACGCGCTGGCCAGAGGCGGTTCCTCTGGCGGCAACCACAGCAGCAGACGTTGCACGTGCCTTTTTAACAGCTTGGGTCGCACGTTTTGGTATCCCGTCAGACATAACGTCCGACAGGGGACCCCAGTTTGTTTCTGAGCTCTGGTCATCCATGGCACTCAGCCTGGGGGTGAAAATTCATCGCACGACCGCGTATAACCACCAGGCCAACGGTTTGTGCGAGCGCTTCCATCGGTCATTGAAAGCAGCCCTCAGAGCGGCTCTCACGGACACAAATTGGGTTGATAAACTCCCATGGGTTTTATTAGGGTTGCGTTCAGCACCTAAAGAGGATTTGCAAGCCTCTCCGGCCGAACTCGTCTTCGCCCAACCCCTCCGGTTACCGGGAGATTTCCTCCCTGAGAACCCCGCTCCGGAGCACCTCCCCGCTCAGCTGCTGCAGAGCGAAGCGGGGTCACACACCCTCCCCGGTCCCGTTCATCACAGTTTTCCACGTGTTTTTGTGCCCAAAGCCTTAAAAAATGCAGAGTTTGTCTTCGTTAGACACGACGCACAGAGGTTAGGTTTAAGGCCACCTTACGATGGACCGTTCAGAGTGTTAGAAACCGGGGAAAAGCATTTTTTGCTCGATTTGGGAGACAGGAGGGACTTAGTCTGCATTAACAGACTCAAACCCGCTTTTGTGTTAGCTGACGACCCAGTCCAGTTGGCCAGTGCCCCCCGCCGTGGCAGGCCACCCGGGAGGCGCTCTGCTAAGCTTTCACGACGATGTGTTAATGATTCTACTTCACAGATGCAGCAGACAGCCACAGGCAGAGCGAGACCTGCTCACAGCAGATATGGCAGAGAGCTGAAGCCCAAGCAGTGGGATATGTGATCTGTTGTGCCAAGTTTTTTTCTCTCTCTTGTTCTGTGTGGGGTGTCATGGTTCTATGCATTTGAAATGTAACTTGTCCTTATTTGAACGTTTGGGGGGGGGGTTATATGGTGCATATTTAAGGCATATTTAAGGCAATGTGGCCCATGCTTGTATGGTACGCTCTCTCCCCCCACATGCTTCCAGTAGGCATGTCGGTGCAGACCCTGCAGATCAAACGTCCATAAGAACAATGCCCCAGCAGGGACCTCGGCTAGGAGGTGGGTGCTGGAGGAAGACGAAGGTGGAAGACAATGTCCCAGCAGGAGCCCCGAGGTGGAGAGGAGAACAGAAGCGCCAGCAAGTCTCGGGGACTGTGGTTCATGTGTTTACCAAACTTATGTGGGGTGAAGGTGTGAGATACGTGATGTGGGGGTTTTGTATCTCTGGGATATAAAAGCTGTGAGGAAAGTGGGATCTGTCTCTTTTTCTGCTGAGAACTTTGATGTTAGAAGATGTTACTTCCAATAAAGCTTTCCTGAGAAAATACACTCAGTCTCGTTTGTAAGGCATCTTCTACAATAGGTTCATTATATAATCAAACTCTAAAAATCTTGGACAAAAAGCCCATTAGGTGGCATCACTGTAATATTTTTAAAAAAATACAACCTATTGAGTTTTGAGAGTTTCATTGACCTCTGTTTTCTGAAATTAACTTTCAAATGTTTCCATAAATCAGCACCCGAGCCACTTGCTGGTTTCATCCAAAGACAGGACAGCAGCAGAGCCACCAGGAGTTCTGTTAACAATAACTGTAAAATATTCCACCGCAGAACCACATTTGGACAAACAGCTTTCTCTATAAAGGGCAGTCACATCTGGAACACAATGCCAAATGAAATTAAAATAATAACGGACTTTAAAATATTCACTAAAAAGGTTAAAAACTGGCTGAAAAATAAACAAGAATATACCCATGTATATTGCCAACACTCGGTCGGAGTCATTCCCAGTGAGAGTTGGACTCCGCCAGCTGCCCTTTGTCACTGATCCTGTTCATAATTTTTATGGACAGGATTTCTAGGCGCAGCCAGGGAATGGAGGGTGTCATGCTTGGTGACCACAGGATCTCATCTCTGTTGTTTGCAGATGATGTTGTCCTGTTGGCTTCATCCAGCAATGACTTACAGCTCTTGCTGGGACGGTTTGCGGCTGAGTGTGAAGCGGCTGGGATGAGAATCAGCACCTCCAAGTCCGAGTCCATGTTCCTCAGCCGGAGAAAGGTGGATTGTCCTCTCCGGGTTGGGGACAGGCTCCTGCCCCAAGTGGAGGAGTTTAAGTATCTTGGGGTCTTGTTCACGAGTGAGGGGAAAATGGAGTGAGAGATCGACAGACGGATTGGAGCAGCATCTGCAGTGATGCGGACGTTGTACCGGTCTGTTGTGGTGAAGAGGGAGCTTAGTTCTAAGGCAAAGCTGTCGATTTACCAGTCAATCTACGTTCCTACTCTCACCTATGGTCACGAGCTTTGGGTAATGACCGAAAGAACGAGATCGCGGATACAAGCGGCTGAAATGAGCTTTCTCCGTAGGATTGCTGGACTCAGTCATCCGGGAGAGGCTCAGAGTAGAACCGCTGCTCCTCCACATTGAAAGGAGTCAGTTGAGGTGGTATGGGCATCTGATTAGGATGCCTCCTGGACCCCTCCCACTTGAGGTGTTTCAGGCACGTCCCACTGGGAGGAGACCCCGGGGCAGACCCAGGACTCGGTGGAGAGACTATGTCTCCCAGCTGGTCTGGGAACGCCTTGGTATCCCCTCTGAAGAGCTGGAGCAGGTGGCTGGGGAGAGGAAAGTCTGGGCTT
The DNA here is from genome assembly GCA_020510985.1 of Pholidichthys leucotaenia. NCBI lineage: Eukaryota > Metazoa > Chordata > Actinopteri > Cichliformes > Pholidichthyidae > Pholidichthys > Pholidichthys leucotaenia. The sequence continues at coordinate 385,114,220 of CM035838.1, forward strand.
CTCTGCTTGAACTGCTGCCTCCGCGACCCGGACCTCCGGAAAAGCGGTAGAAGATGGATGGATGGATGGATACCCATGTATGAAATGATTGTCTGCAGGGTGAGAGTGAATGAAGGGAAGGAATGAATGTGTTTGTTTATAGTGAGTGACGAAGGGAGGGAGGCCTGAAATAGGCAAATGTGAGTCAGGTTGTTATATTTGTGTATTTATAATATTTATAATATTTATAATTGTGTATTTATAATGTATTAACAATCTTTTTTGCATTGATGTATGTGGTTATTGTTTATTCTGTTTTCATTTTTTTTATCTTTTCCTTTCCTTTTTTTCTTTTTACTTGTTTCTCCTTTCTAAAGTCCATCCAGGGACAAGAGTTGCAAATTAGCTAATAGCTATACACTCTTTGTGCAACACATCAGATTGATTGTCATTGATTAATTGTCTGTGTTTATTGCACTGTCCCTATCAAATAAACAAATAGTCACATAAAACACTGATGAAGTTTATTACGGGAGAAAAAAGATTGGACAGAATATTCACAGCCCCAAAAGCTGGTAGTGAGGACAGCTCTAACTTTAAATGGGTTTATAATATGCTTTAAGTTGATAGAATATATATATACATATACAGGTCGGTCGGCCTTGAAAAGATTCTGGCAAACTGTCCGGCGGCTCAGGAGGGGAAAGCAGCTCCCTGTCCACACTGTGTATGGTGCGGATGGGGCACTGTTGACTTCGACTGGGGATATCGTCGGGCGGTGGAAGGAATACTTCGAGGATCTCCTCAATCCCACTAATACACCTTCCACAGAGGAAGCAGAGTTTGTGGACGAGGAGTATGACTCACCTATCACAGGGGCTGAGGTCGCCAAGGAGGTTAAAAATCTCCTTGGTGGCCGGGCCCCGGAGGTGGACGAGATTCGCCCTGAGGACCTCAAGGCCCTGGATGTTGTAGGGCTGTCATGGTTGACATGCCTCTGCAACATTGCGTGGTGGTCGGGGGCAGTGCCTTTGGCATGGCAAACCGGGGTGGTGGTTCCTCTCTTCCAAAAAGGGGACCTAGAGGGATCACACTCCTCAGCCTCCCTGGGAAGGTCTATGCCAAGGTACTGAAGAGGAGAGTCTGGCCGTTGGTCGAACCTCGGATTCAGGAGGAGCAATGTGGTTTTCGTCCTGGCCGTGTCACATCGGACCAGCTCTTTACCCTCTCGAGAATTCTCGAGGGTTCGTGGGAGTTTGCCCAACCAGTTTACATGTGTTTTGTGGACTTGGAGAAGGCATTCGACTGCGCACCTCCAGCCTGATTCTTAAGAATGTAAGTTATGGACATAACAGGATGGTCACTACATTAGCCAATATATCTCATAATGCAATGTGCAACTAACGGAGCAGTGGGAGAAGAGCTTCACATCACAGCATAAACTACCTTAAGGTATTTATATTTTGTAATTCAGCAAAAACAATTTCATTTAATACATATTTACTACAAATTACATGCAGGTATTCATTTTTACCACTGTTAGTCTGTTACATTTTACTCTCACGTGATGATGTCATTAACCATGCAGCGAAAACAAGCCCAGTAGTGTCCGAAAGCTATTAATTTTATTGTTAAATTGTGTTTACTGTATAGTCCACTATATCTAAATTCACTATATAGCGAGTAGGGAGAGAGTGAGTGAGTGAACATTCCGAACACAGCCTGAGTATTGACCAGAGAAGGCATGGACCGGTTGGGCAATTCCAAGTCTGGCGGGGGGGGAATGTAAATTGTTTAATTATTAGAAATGTTGCTTTTCGTTTCTTGCAAATGAAAAAATGACAACTTCTTCACTCACTTCTAGATATTTTTTATTAGAACAATGAGAGCGATATAAGATGGCGATGAGAGGCTGAAACTTTGAGCCGGTGTGGCACAGTCGGGTTGTTAATGGACGGGAGATGGCAGAGCAGGCAGCAGAAGGTGATGAAATAGAGAGTGAACTAGGAGGAATGGAGGTAGGAAGCAGGAAAGAGGAAATTTGGAGTTCTGTGGAGTCTAAATGGCAACCCCGCCCTTCCGAGGGTGTGGAGAGTGAAAATGGGCATCCTGGCAGAACTAAAAACAATATTCGTCACAGGTCTGTGATGGACCACTTCCAGTTACACGGGTTGAGGCTGGACATCCTGGCAGATCAGCACATCTGTCGCAAGTCTGTGGTGGACTTTTGCCAGTCGGTGCATTGTGACATGCACTACACAAAGAGCAGAGATAAACAAACCTATCATCTGGTCAGTCACTGCAACAAATACTGGAGTCAGTTTGTCTTGGCTTGTCCTTGCCACTGATAATACCTCTATCTGACAAGAATGTGCCGCTAGTCCAGCAAAAGCTAGCGGTACTCAAATACTTTGCAAGCAGTTTCATGAAATGGTCATTCAGAAAGCAACTCATACCGGCTTGGACGTCACCAGGTTAACAAGGCCAGGAGTTCCTGGCAGCGGAGGGCAAAGGACAGAGCTGTGTGGAGGAATCTGATCAGACCTACAGTAAATGAAACAGTCATTGTTGCCCCCGACAGACTGCTATGATGATGATGTCGTCGGCCTCCGTCGGTCTATGATGACCATGGAAGAGAATCCTAAATGTCTACTCTGCTGGAACAGCACCACCTGTGGCTGAACAGGCCGATGCGCGAATGACAGTCCCTGTCACACAGGTCACACTTGTGGGTGGTCTCCGTGCTGCTGGGTCTGTGGCGGTTCTTCCTGCGGGTCCTTTTTTCATCTGCTGCAGCAGTCAGTCTCTCTTCACCCGCCTTGAGCTGTCTGGTCAGGGTGCCTCTCCATTTGGAGCGGTCCGTTGCAAAGTCCTCCCAGCGCTCTGTGTTGATATCCAGGGCCTTCATGTCTCTCTTGCAGACGTCTCTAAAGCGCAGCTGTGGGCAGCCAACGTCTCTCCTGCCAGTTGCCAGTTCTCCATAGAGGACGTCTTTGGGGATTCTGCCATCCTCCATACGGTGAACGTGGCCTAGCCAGCGGAGCCTGCGCTGTCTGAGTAGAGTGAACATGGAGGGAAGGCCGGCGTGGGACAGAACTTCTGTGTTGGGCACTTTGTCCTGCCAGGATATGTCCAGAATGTGGCGAATGCAGCGCAAGTGGAAGGAGTTCAGTCTCTTTTCCTGCCGGGCGTATGTTGTCCACGTCTCACTCCCATAGAGCAGTGTGCTGATGACGCAGGCGTTGTACACTGCCATCTTCGTCTTGACAGAGAGTTTGGGATTCTCCCACACTCGTGTGGTGAGGCGAGCGAGTGTGAAGGCTGATTTTCCAATCCTCTTGTTGATCTCTGGGGGGTTATATTGGATGGATTTGATTTTTTTCCCCCTCATAAATTACGCCTATGCATTCACACAACAAAACCTAAAACTCGGGAGGACGGGTGGACTACCGTCCTACTCCACACAGCAAGGTGGATTATTCTGCCACCTGTAAAATAAATAACAGTCCATTAAAAGCTTAAAATTACTGCCGTGTTCCCATACTAATAAAACCCCAGAACAATAACTTTTTTTAAACATACAAACATATGGACAATAGAACTTTTTTTTTTTTTTTTTTTTTCAAAACTACAGTACTGTCCTCCTGGCAGAAATGGGTAGAACTGGCTTGTGGGGGGCCCAGGGCAGCCCCTCAGTAGACCTGCTCCTGGAAGCGGCATGCCACCAGGATTGCAGCTGACCTCATAGACGAGAGCACCTCTTCTCTTTGCCATCAACTACCTCTCTCATCCGGGCCCGCCATCTGAAGCCTCCTCCCGTGCACGCCACAGCTCATTGGCGTGCCTCCACGAGCCGTCCGTGTCACAAGATGGAGCGTGGTGTTTCACTGTGCTCAGGCTCTCTATTTATTGTTGTTCTTATCCTGTATTTTCTCAAGTTTATATATTATTTCTCTGTGTGTGGGTTTTGTTATGTGTAGTCTCTGTGGCATGAGTTCTCCTACTCCAAACACTCCCTCCTCCCTTTTCATCTCATTTGTGCGCTCATCTCTGTTATAAGATCACCTCATGAGATCCACATCTGATGGCACTCACTGTGTTTGATTACATGCCTTATTTAAGAATGCTTTTCCTGCTACTCAATTGTCAGTGCCTCATGGTTGTCAGTATTATTTCCCTCATCAGAACCCTTTCCCTGTTCTGGTGTGAACTCCTGTAATCTTCTTGCTATTACCCACACTCCTCAGCTGTAAGTTTATTTGCTCAGTGTTTGGACTTTGTGTTCTCTTTAATAAATTGCACAACTAGCAGCTCAGCATCTGGGTCTTCTTCTCTGCCCTGAAGGGGCAATTCATGACAGTCTGACAGCTGGAAGTAGGCTGCGCCCTGCTCATCCATGATGTGCAGCCGCTCTTGGTGTTCCTCTGGCTGTCGTTTGGTCCACATCTGCTGTGGACATCCCTCCCCTCGAGCCCGGACCAGGTCTATAACTCTCTCAGAGGAGCTCTGCTCAGCCTGCAGTGTTGCAGATTGGCACGCAGTCCCTCCGTGTCTGACGGTCTGTCCCTGACTCCTTGTAAAGCTGCTGCAGCAGTCGCTGTTGTAGTTCCAGATCTTCCAGCCCACTGTGGCCGAGCTCCAGAGAAAACTGAGGCTAGCTCGTCAGCGTCACCCACCGACACAGGCACCTCACCACCATGCTTGGTACCCTCTTCCACGGTACCCCGAGCCCCGGCACTGAGACTTTCCTGTGTTGAACCTGAGTGAGGCTGGTCCTGCTTGACCACATTGGTGCCCGGTAAATTTTCGTTCCACACAGCGTCATCCTCCACCACTGGAACCGGACGTCTATGCTGGCCACAACCAGTCCACTCTTCCCCAGCGTTGTCTTTAATGGTAAACCCCAGTCCATAAAACAGGTCACAGCCCATGATGATGTCACCTTGGGCTGTCACGTGGAACGTGAAGTCAGCCATCACCACCAGCTTGTACCAAGCCATAAACTCCAGGGTTACAACTGTGCGCAGCCTTCCACCTCCATAACCGTAGAGCGGCGCTGGGTTACCTCTTATTCTGTAGTGGGGGAAAAATTTCCTCACCGTGGCCCAATTCAATAATGATCCTCTGCCCCCATGTCGACCAGCAGCGGCACCTCCTCACCATCCAGCGTCACCTTGCAGAACATGAACCCATTGGTACTCGGGGACACCGCATGGACAGTTGTCGGGGCGGGTGAAGTTGTTTTTCTCTGTGGGCTCTCCGGCTTGGACATACGACACACTCTGGCATAATGGTTCAAGCGTCCACACTTGCTACAGCGCTTTCCTCTCACCGGGCATTCCCTAGCCTTGTATTGGTGCTTCACGGACCCACAACCCATACACAAAAGTTTTCTCCGGGTGGACCCTCAGCTGATGGTCTTGGTTTCCATGTTGTCATTGGTCACGCTATCCTCGCTGTGTGGGTCTGGTACTAATACTGCGGCGGCAGGCCCCAGCTGCCGTTATGATTGGCGCCACTTTAGTTCCAACGCTAGCTTGCCTGCGGACTCCACTTGGAGAGCTAGCTTGACAGCCTCGGATAACGTCAGGTCACTCAGCGCCAAGAGTAGCCTAGCTCGTAAAGCATTGCTGGTTGTGTGCTCCACCAGCTGATCATGTACCATTTCTTCCTCCAGTGGCCCAAAATGACACTCACTAGCTAGCTGCCTCAGGTCGGCGATGAACTGGTGGACAGGCTCACCTGCCCTTTGGTGTCACTGCCAAAACCTAATCCTCTGGACAGTCACGCTGTCCCAGGTGCTGAAGTGGCACACTAGCAACTCGACCACATCCTTATATGAGTCAGAAGCCCCTAGTGTACGCAGGATACGCTGGCCGTCAAACCCCAAATTATGCACCAGAAGCGCACGTGCCCTCAGTTTATCTAGTTTACCCAGGTCGAGCGCCACGATGTAGTTTTGAAAGGCGGTAAACCAACTTGGCCAGGGTAAGCGGCACGTCCGGGAGCTCCAGGAAGGGCCGAAGCGGTGAAACACACGCCTCCATATTTATTCTCGTCACCAAAATGTTACAGTATGTATGGAATTACCTCCGTAAATGGGCTGCATGGTGGCGCAGTGGTTAGCACTGTGGCAGCACAGTTTACCCTCGGTTGGGGCATCGCGGGGATCGTGAGATCGTGGGTTCGATCCCTGCCCCCGACCAACAATGATCTGTGTGGAGTTTGCATGTTCTCCCCTTGTTGCGTGGATTTACCCTGGGATTTCTCCGGTTTCCTCCCACATGTCGAAAAAAAACATGCAGGTTAGGGACACGGGGCGCTTGCGCATGCAGCGACCTAGCCACCAGCAGCAGCTGGTGGCTTGTCACCAGACTGCAAAACAAATCTACCTACGGGTACAAAACAAGTAACAAAAAAAAAAAAAAAAAAAGTAATGACGAGGCCAGGTGCATAGTTGAACTCAGCTTTATTAAAGGGGTGATCACACACAATACAGCCACCAGACAGGGGCATCGGCCAAGAGGCTGTAACATGGATGCCCCCCCCGGTATTTATGGGGTGGTGCAGTGGCGGAAGAGGAAGTGGCCGCCACTACGCCGTACTTCACAATAAAACATAAAATACAACATCACAGGTAAGGTTAAATAGTTCTTAGGTATTTAAAGAGACATGCACTGGAATGAGCCATTCCAGGGAAGACTGTTAAAGATGATTCACGATACTGCTGCAATGATTTAATAATTAAGGGCAATCTGACTAAAATATGTCATAAACATTTCATTAAGACCCATGTGAGCTGTCAGCATGTGGGAAAAGTGCAGTGAATGGGACCTTTAATTTACTTGCAAGGTTAAATCAAATATATTTCAGTTAGGGCTGGGCAATATGCTGAATATATTCATTGTATCAATACATTTGGCCACCCATGATACATAAAATGATTGTATCGCGCATATTTGAAAATTTGTCACGCTAATATGAGCAGACTTCCCTAGCTACCGCTGCTGAAGTCTGAGCAGTAGTTCAGCGGGGCTTCCCCGCCTCCCTGCATGTGCAGCTCACAGAGAAATCTACACTGCAGTGAGCAGAGATAAAAAGGAAGATAACAGAATAAAAGTAGGCCCACCTTAAGCACAGGAAAATGTGTGTGTGTGTGGGGGGGGGGGGGGGACAGGAGAAGATAAATATTTCCAGTCTGAACTCTGCAGGTGTGAAATCAAGCTCACTTAACAACCAAACTTTTAAAATAAAAGCTCCTATCCAGTCTTGCAACCCTTTAAAATAAGAGTGGGTGGATCGCCAAATAAAGAACTGATGGAATGTAGACACATTTAAAAAAACAAAAATAAATGACAAATTATACTTCTGTCACTTACAGACACTTACGTATTAGACCACCAAGTATTAACTATGTGTGGTAAACTGAAACATTTCTACCAATGTGGATAAACTTGATCACTTGATAATGTGAGTTCTGTTAAGCAAAGGGGAAAAGACCCTTTGCTCAGCTACATATTGTTATGAAGAATTTTATCTATAAGTTTTCATTTTATTTTATTATTCTGTAGCACCTTGGGGGAGCCAGATTATCTAGCATCTCAGACAGGAGACAGTGGATAGTGGCCTCAGGCTCCTAAAGGTCAGGATGACAAAGCCCTTTGTCAAAGACTGTCCCAACACTATGCCCGTTTTGACACCTCATCATCTGTGTCCAACTCCCCCCCTCCCTCCAGCTCCACAGCCTCCACGATCCCTACTTCATCAAAGGCGCCCCCCTCCCCCCCCTGCCCTTGTCATCAGTGAGCAGGACGTGCTCAAACAGTTCTCCAGACTGAACCCGCGCAAGGCCCCCGGTCCGGACGGCGTGTCTCCCTCCACCCTGAGACACTGTGCGAAAGAGCTGGCTCCTGTCTTCACCGACATTTTTAACACCTCCCTTAAGCTATGCCACGTGCCGTCCTGCCTCAAATCCTCCACCATCATCCCTGTCCCCAAGAAGCCACGGATCACTGGACTTAACGACTACAGACCTGTAGCGCTCACCTCTGTAGTCATGAAGTCCTTTGAGCACCTGGTCCTGCCCCACCTCAAGTCCATCACCACCCCCCTCCTGGACCCGCTGCAGTTTGCCTACCGAGCCAACAGGTCTGTAGACGACGCAGTCAACCTGGCCGTCCACTCCATCCTGCAGCACCTGGACTCCCCGGGAACCTACGCCAGGATCCTGTTTGTGGACTTCAGCTCCGCATTCAACACCATCCGCCCCGCTCTGCTCCAGGACAAGCTGTCCCTGCTCGGCGTGCCTGACTCCCTCTGCAGGTGGATCACCGACTTCCTGACGGACCGGAGGCAGCATGTGCGGCTGGGAAAGACTGTCTCAGACTCTGCTAGCATCAGCACCGGATCACCCCAGGGCTGTGTACTTTCCCCCCTACTCTTCTCCCTTTATACCAACTCCTGCACCTCCAGCCACCAGTCTGTCAAGTTGATCAAGTTTGCGGACAACACCACCCTCATCGGGCTCATCTCCAACGGAGACGAGTCCGCCTACAGGAGAGAGGTGGCCCAGCTGGCGTCCTGGTGCAACAACAACAACCTGCAGCTGAACGCTCTGAAGACAGTGGAGATGATTGTGGACTTCAGGAAAGTCACAACCCCTCTGCCCCCCTTCACCCTCACAGGCTCTCCCATCACCACTGCTGATTCCTTCCGCTTCCTAGGCACCACCATCACCAGGGACCTCAAGTGGGAGCCGACCATCAGCTCCCTCATCAAAAAGGCCCAGCAGAGGATGTTCTTCCTGCGGCAGCTGAGGAAGCTCAAGCTACCCACCAAGATGTTAGTGCAGTTCTACACAGCCATCATCGAGTCCATCCTCACCTCCTCCATAACCGTGTGGTACGCAGGAGCCACTGCCAGGGACAGACTAAGGCTGCAGCGCGTCGTGCGCACTGCTGAGAAGGTGATCGGCTGCAAGCTCCCATCTCTCCAGGATCTGTACATCTCCAGAACCCGGAGGCGTGCTGGCCGGATCATAGCCGATCCCTCACACCCTGGTCACGTACTGTTTGCCCCCCTCCCCTCAGGTAGAAGACTTCGGTCCATCCAGACTAAAACCTCCCGTCACATGAACAGCTTCTTCCCCTCTGCCATCAGACTGCTGAACACTAAGTGACTTATTGTCTCTCGTGCACTATGTACAGCAGCTCAACTAGACTCATGTCGATCATCACTGTTTTCTTCCTGCATTACCGACTGCACTATATGGTTCTCCACATTATCCGCTGCTCGCTAATATATTTTAACTGCTGACTAGTATCACTCACTCTTATTCTACACTTTATTGCATGTATAGTTTATTTCTTTTATTTTATCATGTTTAATGTTGCAGCATTGCACCGAGACAAATTCCTAGCTTGTGTACTACATGAACAATGGCAATAAATCTGATTCTGATTCTGATTCTGATTCTGATTCTGATAAGCTTGGGACAACAAAGAGCAAGAGGTTCCTGGTGAGATAGCAGGAAGGAGTCAGGGATGAAGGATGTTGAATGCAGTGTGATGCAAATGTCATGTTGTGTGTGATGTAAATGCCATGAAACTTAAGAGGAGAGTTGCTGCTTAAATGTTCAGTCTGTTCTGTGCTTGAGAAGTGTGAGTGTGTAATAAACTGTCTGAAACAAATCTGCCTCTTCATTTACAAGCTCCACACTGGTGGCCCAAGACGTATTATGGAACACGAGGCAAGATCCCCGGAGCCGGCCCGGTCAGGAAGCTACAGTGAGGCGGCAGCCATCCCACAGACAGCCCGGACTGGAACCCCCAGCCACGCATGTGCGGTTTCAGTCAAGCTACCGGATTTCTGGCAGCACAACCCACGCTCTTGGTTCCACCTCAACGAGGCTCAGTTCGCCCTCCGGGGAGTAACGGCAGATGTCACCAGATTCTACGATGTGGTCGCAGCGCTCGACGCCCGCACAGCTCAACAGATAGCGAGCCTGCTCGATCAGCCACCAGCCAGCAACAGATACGAGGCGCTCAAGGCTGCGCTCATCCAGCGCTACATGCTCTCGGACTGTGAGAGAACAGAGAGGCTCCTGACGCGGACCGAGTTAGGAGATGGGTCGGCCGTAGACCTGATGGAGAAGATGCTGGCGTTAATGGGCACGGACGACAGGCACTTTCTGTTTGCCCACCTCTTCCTCTGGAACCTTCCGACAGCGGCGAGAGCAGCCCTTGCCAATTCGCCGTTGCTGGCCACGCGGGACTACCGTGCGCTAGCCCAGGAGGCAGACCGGATCATCGTCACCACCAGGGCGATCACAGTCAACGTGGCAGTGGCGGAGCCCAGCGAGACGACCAGAGGAGGCGAGGAGCCACCGATGGTAGCAGCAGCGGGGGCAAGGAGCGCGAGAGATACACGCTCTGTTTCTACCACCGCTGCTTCGGAGAGAAGGTACGCAGATGTGCGCCCCCGTGCCAATTCAAGCGCTCAGGAAACGCCAAGGCCGGGGGTCGGTAGCAGCTGCGACCCTCGGGGAAGAGAACAAGCTGCTCTACTTGACGGATGCATGCTCGGGGAGGCGTTTCCTCGTGGACACCGGAGCCCAGAAGAGCTTCATCTGGCCGACCTACGCTGACCAGCTGGCAGGACCTAGCGGCCCCGAGATGTTGGCAGCAAACGGCTTGGATATTAAGACCTTTGGTGAGAGGACTCTGCTCTTATCTCTACACGGCCGTACATATGAGTGGACTTTTGTCGTAGCAGCACTGAATTACCATATACTGGGGACTGATTTTCTGTGTGCACATGGTTTACTGGTTGATGTTGCTAACAGGCGCCTGGTTAATGCACTGTCCTTTGACTCTCTCCCCTGTATAGCTCGAGTGACCCAGCCAACAGCACAAGCCAACGTCACAGCTACAGGCGGTAAGTTCCACGCACTGCTCACTCAGTTCCCAGCACTCACGGTCCCGACGTTTTCGGCGGCCATCGCTAAACACGGGGTGGAGCATTTTATCACCACCACCGGGCTGCCCGTTTTTGCAAGACCTCGGCGCTTGGACGCAGCTAAACTGGCCATAGCGTGCGAGGAGTTCGCCAACCTGGAAAGGTTGGGCATCATCAGGCGCTCGAACAGCCCATGGGCATCCCCGCTACACATGGTCCCTAAGGCTGAGGGATCGTGGCGATCGTGCGGGGATTTCCGCAGGTTGAACAACGCCACAGCGCACGACCGCTACCCAATTCCCCACTTACAGGATTTTTCCATTCACCTCGCCGGAGCGCGCATTTTTTCCAAAATAGACCTGGTCCGTGGTTACCACCAAGTCCCAATGCGCGCTGAGGACATACCCAAAACAGCGGTAATAACTCCGTTCGGTCTATTCGAGTTCCTGTGCATGCCATTCGGGTTAAAAGGAGCGGCACAGACGTTCCAGCGCATGATGGATGCAGTGCTCCGTGATCTAACTAACTAACTAACTAACCTGCACTTATATAGCGCTTTTCTAGTCACAAAGACCACTCAAAGCGCTTTCATTAATACTAACCCTCTATTCTAAGGGCCTATAGGAAACAAATATCTAGGGACAATTTAGAACAGCCAATTAACCTAACATGCATGTTTTTGGCATGTGGGAGGAAACCGGAGAAATCCCGGAGTAAACCCACGCAACACGGGGAGAACATGCAAACTCCACACAGATCACTGTTGGTCGGGGGCTGGGATCGAACTCACGATCCCACGATCCCCACAATCCCCCGGCCAAGGGTAAACTGTGCTGCCGCAGTGCTAACCACTGCGCCACCGTGCAGCCCACGTTTGTGTTCGTCTACCTGGACGATATCCTGGTAGCCAGCGCGTCCGAAGACGAACACGAAACCCACCTCATGACGGTTTTCCGGAGGTTGGAGGAGCACGGGTTAATAATCAACCCGGCGAAATGCCAGTTCGGAGTGACGGAGATTGATTTTTTGGGGCACCGCGTCTCTCCGGAAGGAGCGATCCCGCTGCCCGACAAAGTGCTCGCCGTGGCGGATTTTCCCCGGCCTCAGACGGTCAGGGCGCTGCAGGAATTTTTGAGGATGGTGAACTTTTATAACCGTTTCCTTCCCCACGTGGCGCAGCTCATGCAACCATTGTACGCCACGCTCAAGAAACAGAAACCCGCAGATAGGGTCGAATGGACCCCGGAGCGAGAGCGGGCGTTCTTGGAAGTTAAAGCAGCCCTGGCAAACGCCGCACTGCTGGCGCATCCAGACCCGATGGCCCGCATAGCGCTCACCACTGACGCTTCAGACTTGGCCATAGGGGCTGTCGTGGAGCAGCGCGTCGCCGGGGCTTGGCAGCCGCTCGCCTTTTTCAGCAGAACTTTGCGCGACAGCGAACGTAAATACAGCGCGTTCGACAGAGAGTTGCTGGCTCTCCACCTGGCCATACGCCACTTCCAGTTCTGGCTGGAAGGGCACAGCTTCACCGCGTTCGTGGACCACAAGCCGCTAACATTCACGATGGCCAAGGTTTCAGAACCGTGGTCGGGCCGGCAGCAGAGACAGCTGGCCACGATCTCAGAGTTTACTACCGATATTCAGCATGTGTCGGGTAAACTGAATGTAGTGGCGGACTGTCTCTCGCACGCCATGGTGGCCCCGGTCTGCGTGGGGATAGATTACGCAGCCATGGCCACGGAGCAGATTAGCGATGCAGAGGTGCACGCGCTCCAGTCTGGACCAACAGGGTTAAGGTTGGAGAGCAGGGTGCTGCAGGATGGCGGCCCCCCCCAATCTGTGATGTCTCCACGGGTCGCCCGCGTCCGGTGGTCCCAGCTGCGTGGCGCCGCCGTGTGTTTGAGTCGGTTCACACTCTGGCGCACCCAGGAGTGCGCGCATCGGTCAAAATGGGAGGAGAGAAGTTTGTGTGGCCGAGCCTACGCAAACAAGTGAAAGAGTGGACTGCAGCCTGCGTGGTGTGCCAACGAGCCAAAGTACACAGACACACGAAGGCTTCCTTGGAGACGTTTCGTATTCCGGCTAAGAGGTTCGACCATGTTCGCGTGGACCTCGTGGGTCCCCTCCCACCATCACAGGGGTGCACGCACCTCCTGACAATGGTGGACCACACCACGCGCTGGCCAGAAGTGGTCCCGCTGATGGCAACCACGTCCGCGGACGTAGCGTGCGCTTTTTTAACAGCATGGGTGGCGGTTTTGGAGTCCCGTCGGACATTACGTCCGACAGGGGCCCGCAATTTGTTTCCGAACTCTGGTCCACGATGGCCCGCAGCCTGGGTGTTACAATTCACCGCACAACCGTGTACAACCCACAGGCCAATGGGTTATGCAAGCGTTTTCATAGATCACTGAAAGCAGCACTCAGGGCTTCATTGACGGATGCAAATTGGGTAGACAGGCTGCCGTGGGTTTTATTGGGGTTGCGCTCCGTGCCGAAAGAGGATCTGGAAGCTTCCCCGGCAGAGCTCGTTTTTGCGCAGCCACTACGGCTGCCCGGGGAATTTCTGCCAGATAATCCCACGCCGGGCAGCTCCCCGTCTCAGCTTTTGCAGCGTAGCGCAAACACAGGCACGCTGCCGGGCCCTGCCCACCACAGTTTTCCGCGTGTTTTCGTGCCTAAAACTTTGAAGAGCGCGGAGTTTGTGTTCGTCAGACACGACGCCCACCGCCCTCCATTGCGCCCACCCTATGATGGACCATTCAGAGTGTTGGAAACAGGGGATAAGCATTTTTTGCTAGACTTGGGGGGTAGGAGGGAAAAAATTGGCATAGACAGACTCAAACCCGCTTTCGTTGTGGCGGACGAGCAAGTGCTGTTAGCTAAGGTCCCCCGGCGTGGAAGACCCCCACAGAGAGCTCCCCAGGGAAACGATTCACCAGAGCAGCCACACGGACAAACCGAAGTGGCCCCCCCCTAGCAACAGCCCACCCGCAGTCAGACACACTCCCAGCAGCCCCCCACCGGAACAGCAGCGCCGAGGAGGTGGTAAACCCCAGTTACAGCAGATACGGGAGGAGATGGAAGCCCAAGCAGCATGTGGACTGATGTTCAATTGTTCTATCACAGCATGTGGACTGTTATTCTATTGTCCTATCTAAGATGCTGGGGGGGGGGGTGTAGCACCTTGGGGGAGCCAGATTATCTAGCATCTCAGACAGGAGACAGTGGATAAGCTTGGGACAACAAAGACAGGAAGTTCCTGGTGAGATAGCAGGAAGGAGTCAGGGGTGAAGGATGTTGAATGCAGTGTGATGCAAATGTCATGTTGTGTGTGATGTAAATGCCATGAAACTTAAGAGGAGAGTTGCTGCTTAAATGTTCAGTCTGTTCTGTGCTTGAGAAGCGTGAGTGTGTAATAAACCGTCTGAAACAAATCTGCCTCTTCATTTACACGCTTCACAATTCAGCTTTTTCATTAGTGAAAAGAATATACGGTACATTGTGGGACACATATATGTGCACATTGTGGGGAGACTTGAATAACGAAACCGAATTGCCTTTAATTTCAGTTTATTTCAAGTAACCATTCCACTGTCTGCTCTCATTCCTGAGCAGCGAACAAAGAGAGTGAACACACCAAAGTTCTCCCTTTTAAACATTCTCACATCAAACCATTTCCCTCGCGGGGGAAATCACACATCTATATCAAAATCTCTTTATTCACATTCATTAACCTTTTATTTACATAACTCCCCCTTCTCTCCTCTCCAGCCTCAGCGGTCAGGAAGTCTTCTGTCCCCTGTCCTCCGCAGGGGGTCCAGGCTCTGTGGCTCCGCACCGCAGGGGGCTGGCTCTCCTTCATCATGAGGTTAAATCACATATGCAGTGTCCAACATATGCATGTCTCACAACACAGCCATATAACCCCCCCCCAAACGATGAAGAACAGACTAATTCCTAAAATTTAATAGCACCTTACTCACTACTGAATAATCAACACCAACATTCAGTCTGTGCGCCGCTTGGGCTTCAGCCGTCTGCCGAATCTGCTGTGAGTTGGCCCCGCCTTGCCTGCGGCGCTTTTCTGCTTCGGCTCTGTTGACTGAGGAAGAGAGTGATTATTTGCCCTTTGCGGGGGCCTGCCTCGTCGAGGCGCCACTGCGACCGGTACAGACACGTCCTTCATGACAAAAGCAGGTTTTAGTCTGTCAATACTGACTGTCTCTTTTCTGTCTCCAAAATCTAGCACAAATTGCTTATCACCTGCCTCCAGCACTCGAAATGGCCCTTCGTAAGGTGGTTTGAGCGTTGCTTTTAGGGCTTCGCGCCTGACAAAAACGAAGTCGGCATTTTTCAAAGCCTTGGGGACGAAAACTCGTGGAAAAGCGTGATGAACCGGACCCGGGAGCGTGTCTGCTCCCGTGCCGACTAACGGTCCCAGAGCAGAGAGAGGTGGGGGCTCTGGGTGCTCTGGTAAAAACTCGCCCGGCAGCCTCAGAGTTTGTGCGAATACCAGCTCCGCTGGGGAGGCGTCTAAGTCCTCTTTAGGCGCAGAACGCAACCCTAATAAAACCCATGGCAGTTTATTTACCCAATCTGCATCCGTGAGCGACGCTCTGAGTGCTGCCTTCAAAGACCTATGAAAACGCTCGCATAAACCATTGGCCTGAGGGTGGTAAGCCGTAGTGCGGTGAATTTTGGCTCCTAAGCCGTTGGCCATCGCTGACCACAGCTCAGAGATGAATTGCGGTCCTCTATCGGACGTAATGTCCGACGGAACCCCGAAGCGCGCCACCCAAGCCGTTAAAAAAACGCGAGCCACCTCCGCGGCCGTGGTCGTCGCAAGTGGGACCACTTCCGGCCAACGTGTGGTGCGGTCCACCATTGTCAAAAGATACGTGAACCCCTGTGATGCCGGTAGGGGGCCCACAAGGTCGATGTGCACATGGTCGAACCTTCTGGCCGGAATGCGGAACGGTTCTAACGGGGCTCTTGTGTGCCTGTGAATTTTGGCCCGTTGACCGGAAATGCAGGTTTTTGCCCATTCCTTCACGTGCTTGCGCAGGCACGGCCAAACAAACTTTTCCGCCACTAGTTTCACCGACGCGCGCACCCCTGGGTGCGCCAGTGAGTGGACCGAGTCAAAAACACGGCGGCGCCACGTGGCCGGAACCACCGGACGCGGGCGCCCCGTCGACATGTCGCAGATCAGGGGGGGCATACCGGTTTGTAAACACTTGCTCTCCAGCCTCAACCCTGTTGGTCCAGACTGGAGCGCGCGCACGTCTGCATCCGCCCCCTGGTCCGCTGCTATGGCTGCGTAATCTATACCCACGTGCACCGGGGCTGCGCGCGCCACCGTGCCGCTCTCCTGCGGCGCGGTCACGGTGGCCCGTTCTGCCTCTGCGCGTGTTGGGGTCGTGAACGCGCGCGAGAGACAGTCCGCTACTACATTGAATTTGCCCGCGACGTGCCTAATGTCAGTGGTAAATTCCGAGATTGCGGCCAGCTGCCTCTGCTGCCTGCCGGACCACGGATCTGAAATTTTGGCCATGGCGTATGTGAACGGCTTGTGGTCCACATAAGCGGTGAAGCACCGTCCTTCCAGCCAGAACTGGAAATGACGAATAGCCAAATGCAGCGCCAACAGTTCTCTGTCGAACGCGCTGTATTTTCGTTCAGCCGTGCTTAAAGATTTGCTAAAGAAAGCCAAAGGCTGCCAAACTCCGGCTACCTGTTGCTCAATAACGGCCCCTATGGCTAAATCTGAAGCGTCTGTCGTCAGCGCGATACGTGCTGCAGGGTCTGGGTGGGCCAGGAGCGCAGCGTCAGCCAAGGCTTTTTTAACCTCTGTGAACGCGCGCTCCCGCTCCGGGGACCATTCGACCGCCTGGGTCGATTTTTGTTTTTTGAGCGCGGCATATAACGGTTGCATGATTTGAGCTGCGTGGGGCAGGAATCGGTTATAAAAATTCACCATCCCCAAGAATTCCTGTAGTGATTTGACCGTTTGTGGACGGGGAAAATCCGCTACCGCGTGTACTTTCTCTGGTAACGGAACCGCTCCCTCCGGGGAGACGCGGTGACCCAAAAAATCGATCCGCTCGACGCCGAACTGGCACTTGGCTGGGTTAACTATTAAGCCGTGCTCTCCCAGCCTCCTAAAAACTGCTGTGAGGTGCGTTTCGTGTTCGTCCTCTGAAGTACTCGCGACCAAAATGTCGTCGAGGTACACAAACACGAAAGGGTGATCGCGTAACACGGCATCCATCATCCGCTGAAATCTTTGCGCCGCCCCTTTGAGACCAAACGGCATGCGTAAAAATTCGAAAAGTCCGAACGGGGTTATTACCGCTGTTTTAGGAATGTCCTCCGGTTGGACTGGGACTTGGTGATAGCCGCGAACTAGATCAATTTTTGAAAAAATGCGCGCCCCCGCCAGGTGCACCGAAAAATCCTGAATGTGCGGGATGGGATAACGATCGTGCGCCATAGCGTTGTTTAGCCTGCGGTAATCCCCGCACGGTCTCCAGGAGCCATCGGCTTTCGGTACCATGTGTAGCGGCGAAGCCCACGGGCTCTTCGACCTACGAACGATGCCCAGCCTCTCCAGGCTGGCGAACTCCTCACGCGCAATGGCGAGCTTAACTGCATCCAAGCGCCGAGCTTTTGCAAACACGGGAGGACCAGACGTGGGGATAAAATGTTTCACCCCGTGCTTCGCGACCGTCGCTGAAAAAGTGGGCACAGTGAGCGCTGGAAATTGGGTGAGGAGTGTGTGAAACTTACCACCTGCTGTAGCGACGTGGGTCTGTACTGGTGGCAGGGACACTCGAGCTGAACAGGGGAGAGAGTAAAAAGAGAGTGCATTTACCAGCCGTCTATTAGCAAGATCAACTAACAGATTGTGTGAACACAAAAAATCCGCGCCCAACATGTTGAAACTCACCGCCGCTATTACAAAAGTCCATTCATATGTGCGGCCATGTTAGCACAAAGGCAAGGTCCTTCTCCCGTAGGTGTTGATGTTCGAGCCATTTGCCGCTGTAGCTCCGCTACCGTGGGGTCCAGCCACCCGGTCCGCGTATGTTGGGGTGATGAAGCTCACTTGTGCTCCGGTGTCGATGAGGAACTCTCGTCCGGAGCGCGCATCCGTGATGTAGAGCAGCTTGCTGCGTTCTCCGAGGGTCGAAGCTGCTAGCGACCCCCGGTCTTGCCGTTTCCCGAACTCCTGAAGATGCAGGGCGGCACACACCTGCGTGCCTTCTCTGCGAACCTCCGATGGTAAAAGCAGAGATCTTCTCCTCCGCTGTGTTGTGTCCGCGCCTCTGCCGCCGGGCTATTGGCTCCACCTCGTCGCGGCCGTGCTGCCGCCGTCGTCGGCCAGTCTGGTTCTGCCGCCTCTGGCTCCCCGCTGTCTCGGGTCGCCGCTGTGGTTGCTTGCTCGCCGCAGGCGTCCAGGATCCCATCTGCCTCCTGGGCCAGCTCCCGGAACTCCTTCAGGGTGTGACACTTTTTGCCGGCCAGCGTGCTTCTCGCATGCGCCGGGAGGTTGGAGAGGAAGATGAACTGAAAAATGAAATCATCGTTGTCCAACCCTCTCAGCTGTATCATCTCCTCCATCAGGGCGCTCGGCCTGTGTCCACCTTGGTCTAGCAAAGACAGGATCCTCCTCGCCCTCACTTCAGCCGAGGGGGTGAAAAACTTGATGAGGGTGGATTTCAGCTTGCCGTACCTGTTGGTCGCGGGTGGCTGCTCCATCAAGCTCTGCACGCACCGAGCTGTGCTGTTGTCCAGTTTAGCGATGACATGGTGGAACTTAGTGTCATCCACCGTTACTCCTGCGAGCGCGAACTGCGACTCTGCTTGCAGAAACCACGACCGTGGGTTATCCTGCCAGAAATCAGGCAGCTTAACGGCCACTGCGCTCGCCAGCTCTGAGCGCTGTGAGTCCGGGACCCTGAGAATTTCTTCGTTCATTCTCAACGTCGTCAGTCACCAATGTGGGGAGACTTGAATAACGAAACCGAATTGCCTTTAATTTCAGTTTATTTCAAGTAACCATTCCACTGTCTGCTCTCATTCCTGAGCAGCGAACAAAGAGGATGAACACACCAAAGTTCTCCCTTTTAAACATTCTCACATCAAACCATTTCCCTCGCGGGGGAAATCACACATCTATATCAAAATCTCTTTATTCACATTCATTAACCTTTTATTTACATAACTCCCCCTTCTCTCCTCTCGAGCCTCAGCGGTCAGGAAGTCTTCTGTCCCCTGTCCTCCGCAGGGGGTCCAGGCTCTGTGGCTCCGCACCGCAGGGGGCTGGCTCTCCTTCATCGTGAGGTTAAATCACATATGCAGTGTCCAACATATACATGTCTCACAACACAGCCATACACATATGTATATCACTTCATGCTTCATATGTATACCACTTTAGGCTTCACATCTTAAGATTGAACAAAGGACTGAGTTTCTCTGGAGATAACAAGAAGATGTGAAAGTCTAGTCTTTGGTATGCAGAGAGACGGCCTGGGGGGATTTTCCTGGCCGCCAGAGGCTGGGGGTGGAGGTGTTAAGATCTGAAGGAAGATGTATTGTTACTTGGGATTAAATACAATATGACTGTGTGCTTTGAAGTCCTGAGGTATTGAAAGGACAAATGTTACAATATGACTGTGTGCTTTGAAGTCCTGAGGTATTTAAAGGACGAATGTCTGGGCTTCTTCCTCTTCTGTTTTTGATGATGTTGGAAGTTGTGAATAAACCTGACTCGTGAGATGAACTATGTCTCGTCATTTCCACATCTTCCACACTGGTGACCCTAAGACGTATCATGAGTGAAAGAGATTCCCCCGAGCCAGCCGGGTCAGGAGCTCCCAGCCAAGCGTATGCCGCTACCGTCCAGCCACCGGACTTTTGGCGAGACAACCCGCGCTCCTGGTTCCACTTGGTCGAAGCACAGTTCGCCCTCCGGGAGATAATGGTAGATGACACGAAGTTCTACCATGTGATTGCCAAGCTCGACAACCGCACGGCTCGGTATGTGCAGAGCCTTGTGGAGCAGCCACCGGCCGACGTCAAATACAGTGGGTTGAAGGCTGCGCTCATTCAGCGCTTCACTCTCTCAGTCCAGGAGAGAGTGGAGAGGCTCCTGGCTCTGAACGACTTGGGAGATGGCACGCCCGTTGACCTGATGGAGAACATGCTGAGCTTGAGGGGCTCAGACGGCGACGACTTCATCTTCACCCACATTTTCCTGAGAACCCTACCTTCGGCCACGAGAGCGACCCTGGCCAGTTCGCCGTTGGTGGCCCAGCGTGACTTCCGCGTGCTGGCCCAGGAGGCGCACTGGATTCTCAACGCCAGCAAACAGCGCGCGGCCACCACGGCAGCGACGGAGTTCGGCGCAACGGCCGGAGATGGCGAGGGGCCAGAGACGGCAGTAGCAGACCCACCGACGACGGCGGCGGCGGGGGCCAAGGATCGTGGAGGAGACACCCTTTGTTTCTACCATCGCCGCTTTGCAGAGAAGGCACACAAATGTATACCACCGTGCCAGTTCAAGCGCTCGGGAAACGCCAAGACCGGGGGTCGGTAGCAGCTGCGGCCCTCGGTGAAGAGAACAAGCTGCTCTACTTGACAGATGTGCGTTCGGGGAGGCAATTCCTCGTGGACACAGGCTCCCAAGTGAGTTTCATCACGCCTACCTCCGCTGACCGGCTGGCGGGTCCTGGAGGTCACGGGGCGTCAGCAGCGAACGGCTCGGAGATTAAGACCTTTGGTGAGAGGAACCTGCTTCTGTCCCTACACGGCCGTACATTTGAGTGGACTTTTGTTATAGCTGCAGTGAGTTTCAATATGTTGGGGGCTGATTTTTTGTGCTCACATGGTTTGTTGGTTGATCTTGCTAACAGGCGCCTGGTTTTCTTTCCTTTTATTTTCTTTCCTTTTACTTTCTTTTTATTCACTTTCCTTTTATTCTATTCCCTGTGCAGCCCTAGTGACCCCGCCCACAGCACAATCCAACGTCGCAACGGCAAGCGGTAAGTTCCACACACTGCTCACTCAGTTCCCAGCACTCACGGTTCCCACATTTTCAGCAGCCGTCGCTAAACATGGAGTGGAACATTTTATTACTACCACCAGACCGCCCGTTTTTGCAAAAGCTCGGCGCAGATGGATGCAGCTAAACTGACCATAGCGTGCGCGGAGTTCGCCAACCTGGAAAAGTTGGGCATCATCAGGCATTCGAAAAGCCCATGGGCTTCCCCGCTTCACATGGTCCCGAAAGCTGATGGCTCGTGGCGACCTTGCAGAGATTTCCGCAGGTTGAACAACGCCACAGCGCACGACTGCTACCCAATCCCGCATATCCAAGAATTTTCCTTTCATTTGGCGGGGGCACGCGTTTTTTCTAAGATAGACTTGGTCCGCGGTTACCATCAAGTCCCAGTGCGCGCTGAGGACATACCCAAAACAGCGGTAATAACTCCGTTTGGCCTATTCGAGTTTTTGCGCATGCCGTTTGGGCTTAAGGGCGCTGCGCAGACGTTCCAACGCATGATGGACACAGTGTTGCGCGATCTCCCCTTCGTATTCGTCTACCTGGACAACATCTTAGTAGCCAGCGCGTCCGAAGACGATTACGAAAACCACCTCACTGCAGTTTTCCGGAGGTTGGGAGAGCACGGGTTAATAATCAATCCAGCGAAATGTCAGTTCGGGGTGATGCAAATTGATTTTTTGGGGCATCGCGTCTCCCCAGAAGGAGCGGTTCCGCTGCCTGACAAAGTACGTGCGGTAACAAATTTTCCCCAGCCACAAACAGTCAAGGCGTTACAGGAGTTTTTGGGAATGGTGAATTTTTATAACCGTTTCCTCCCCCGTGCAGCGCAGCTCATGCAACCATTGTATGCTGCACTAAAAAAACAAAAACCCACAAATAAAACTGAATGGTCTCCGGAGCGAGAGTGAACATTCTCTGAGGTCAAAACAGCCCTGGCAAACGTTGCGTTGTTAGCACATCCAGACCCAACGGCCCGCATAGCGCTCACTACTGATGCGTCAGATGTGGCCATAGGGGCGGTCGTGGAGCAGCATGTAGCCGGGGCTTGGCAGCCGCTCGCATTTTTCAGCAGGACTTTGCGCGATAGCGAACAAAAATACAGCGCATTCGACAGGGAGTTGTTAGCTCTCCACTTGGCCATTCGTCACTTCCAGTTCTGGCTGGAGGGACGCTGTTTCGCCGCGTTCGTTGACCACAAGCCACTGACATTTGCGATGGCCAAGGTTTCAGAACCGTGGTCAGGCCGGCAGCAGAGACAGCTGGCCGCAATCTCAGAGTTTACTACTGATATTCAGCATGTGGCGGGTAAACTGAATGTAGTGGCAGACTGTCTCTCACACGCCGTGGCGGCTCCAGTCCGCGTAGGGATAGATTATGCAGCCATGGCCGCGGATCAGGGTAGCGACGCGGATGTGCGCGCACTCCAGTCTGGACCAACAGGGTTAAGGCTGGAGAACAGGGTGCTGCAAGACGGTATACCCCCCCTAATCTGTGATGTCTCCACTGGGCGACCGCGTCCTGTGGTACCAGCCGCGTGGCGCCGCCGCGTTTTTGACTCCATTCATTCTCTGGCGCACCCGGGAGTGCGCGCGTTGGTCAAAATGGTGGGAGAGAAATTTGTTTGGCCGAGCCTGCGCAAACAAGTTAGAGAGTGGGCAGCAGCCTGCATGGCTTGTCAACGAGCCAAGGTACACAGACACACGAGAGCTCCCTTGGAGCCGTTCCACATCCCGGCTAAGAGGTTCGATCATATTCACGTGAACCTCGTAGGCCCCCTCCCGCCGTCACAGGGGTGCACACACCTTCTGACAATGGTAGACCGCACCACGCGCTGGCCGGAAGTGGTCCCACTGTCGTCAACCACAGCCGAGGAGGTGGCGCGCGCGTTTTTAACAGCATGGGTAGCGCGCTTTAGAGTCCCATCGGACATTACGTCCGATCGAGGTCCTCAATTTGTTTCCGAACTTTGGCCAGCAATGGCCCGCAGCCTGAGGGTAACGAGCCACTGCACAACCGCGTACAATCTGCAGGCTAATGGGTTATGCAAACGTTTTCATAGGTCATTGAAAGCGGCTCTCAGAGCATCGCTTATGGATGCAAATTGGGTAGACAGGCTACCGTGGGTTTTATTGGGGTTGCATTCTGCACCTAAAGAGGTTTTAGAAGCCTCCCCGGCTGAGCTGGTTTTTGCGCAGCCACTTCGGCTGCCAGGGGAATTTCTCCCAGATAATCCTGCGCCCCAATGTTCCCCAGCTCAGCGGTTGCAGAGTGGCACAGAATCGGGCACGCTGCCTGGCCCTGTTCACCACAGTTTTCCGCGCGTTTTTGTGCCTAAGGCCTTAAAAAACGCGGAGTTTGTTTTTGTCAGACACGATGCCCATCGCCCACCGTTGCGACCACCTTATGATGGACCATTTAGAGTGCTGGAAACAGGGGATAAGCATTTTTTGCTAGATCTGGGGGGCAGGAAAGAAAAGATTGGCATAAACAGGCTCAAACCCGCCTTTGCGGTGGCAGACGAGGATGTGCTGTTGGCCAGGGCTCCTCGGCGCGGCAGACCCCCTAGGGGACATTCCCCAGAACACCCACAGGGATTGACTAACAGTTCTCACCCTCAGACAGCAGCTCCCCAGCAGGATGGTGCCGCGGAAGTGGTAAAGCCCGCTTACAGCAGATACGGGAGGAGACTGAGGCCCAAGCAGCACGTGGACTGATGTGTAATGGTTTATCATGACATGCAGACTGTTATTCCGTTGTTCCATCTTAGACATTTGGGGGGGGGGTCATGTGGGACACATATATGTGCACATATGTATATCACTTCATGCTTCATATGTATACCACTTTAGGCTTCTCATCTTAAGATTGAACAAAGGACTGAGTTTCTCTGGAGATAATAAGAAGATGTGAAAGTCTAGTCTTTGGTATGCAGAGAGACGGCCTAGGGGGATTTTCCTGGCCACCAGAGGATGGGGGTGAAGGTGTTAAGATCTGAAGGAAGATGTATTGTTACTTGGGATTAAATACAGTATGACTGTGCGCTTTGAAGTCCTGAGGTATTGAAAGGACGAATGTCTGGGTTTCTTCCTCTTCTGTTTTTGATGATGTTGGAAGTTGTGAATAAACTTGACTCGTGAGATGAACTATGTCTCGTCATTTCCACATCTTCCACAACATATAATTTCTAATAAAATGTAATGCGGCGGCATGAAATAAAGCAGTGTGGTGAAGGTTTTAAGCAGGTTTATTAAATCATACCGCTGTCACGAGGCCCGCCCCGGCGCCGTGCATGCGCGCCGGGAGCGTGCCCGGAGGCTCTCCAGCAAAGGGACACAGAGTGTGTGTGTCCAGCAGCAGCAGTTGAAGAGAGAGGATGAGTTACAGAGTCGTGCAGCATAAAAACCCAGTTACAACAATACATGAAAGAGTATTCACAGCAGTTGGTATGGGCATTTGCATGTGAGAGACATACATAACAATAGGTAGATTGCTGGCCTCTGCTCCAGCTGCAGGACAAAGAGGTTACAAGGCACATCTACATATTGATCTGTCTCTAGGTCACAGTAAGGACAGGACGCATGAACACAATGCATGAATGGCACATTAACATCACAATGCATGAATGGCACATTACATCAGTAGTGCCGCGGAAAAAACCAGGAGTGGTGAGCTGTCTGTCCTTAGTCTGTTGTGGGGGTTATCCCAAACCCGCCACACTGCTCCCCCCCAGAGGGCTCGGCAGGCGGTCGAGACCTCGATAGCCCAACTTTGGCAGCGAGCAGGAAAAGCTCTGTGCAGGAGGAGATGGAGGGGGGTGGGGGTAGTAAGTGCCGGCCAGGGACGGTGAAATCGTCTGAGCCGTGCAAAAATTGCTTGTGGGTCCGCGATGTCGAAGGGCTGTCCCGTTGAACCTGCAGAGGTCCACAAGAAGAAAAATTAGTCACTGACTCCTCTCGCGGCCATGAAGAAAAGCAGGAGTGGCTGTAAGAGAAACATAAAAGCAGAAGCAAAGGGACTTGGCGTGTTGACTTTTAGGTGCGGGCACAACCTTAAAAGCCCTCGGGAACCGCTGACGGCTGGAATCCCCCTGTGCGCCGTGGCTAAGACCGTTAGAAAATCCAGTGGGTGAGCTGCGTGCTTGCTTCAGGTGAACGAGCAGCCCTGAAGTTCTGTGTGCAGAGGCGAAGGACGATGGCGGTCTCTGGAGCCGTTATTGTCCCGTGCGTGATGCGCCGTCCTCGTAACTCCCCGGTTGCGTGCGCCGGGGCTTGTGCGTGGGTGGGCCAGCTGGAGAGGAGACAGGATCAGGGAGCTTAATCATCCCTGTTCAGTGTGTTGGAGCGGTGAAGGGAAGTAGACGCTCTGTCACTCGCTCGGTCATGGTGCGTTCAGGTCCACATGTGCTCCATCGGCCGTGGGAAGTCGCCATCACGGAGAAAGGACGAGGTGCATGCGCTCTCATGTGGAGGAGCTGCGAGCGCGGCCGGTCCAGCGTGGATGTGCCGATCTAGGCGTGCAGATCTCACCATGAAGTTGCTGCGGCTTTCCCGGTCGTGAGTGATGTCCGGAGAGTTTCCTGAAGCAGAAGGGAGCTGCTGCATTCACTTGTTGTCGGAGCATCACCGCCGGGTGCTGCGTTCGCCGGCAGCGTGTTTTTTTCAGCGTCGGGTCGCCAGCGTGTCTGTCCAGACCAGAAGGTTGTGTCGCACAAAACGTGTGCTTTCTATCGGGGTCACCTGTGCGGCGGCATGAAATAAAGCAGCGTGGTGAAGGTTTTAAGCAGGTTTATTAAATCATACCGCCGTCACGAGGCCTGCTCCGGCATCGTGCATGCGCGCTGGGAGCGTGCCCGGAGGCTCTCCAGCAAAGGGACACAGAGTGTGTGTGTCCAGCAGCAGCAGTTGAAGAGAGAGGATGAGTTAGAGTCGTGCAGCATATATACCCAGTTACAACAATACATGAAAGAGTATTCACAGCAGTTGGTATGGGCATTTGCATGTGAGAGACATACATAACAATAGGTAGATTGCTGGCCTCTGCTCCAGCTGCAGGACAAAGAGGTTACAAGGCACATCTACATATTGTAACGTGCGCGCCCAACTGACAATGTCCCACCGGGAGGTTCGAACTCACGCCTCCCGCTCCGGAGTCCCGCACTCTACCTGTGTCGCCAATAGGGTCAACCCACTTGGCAAGCCAAGTAGGGTGCTCATATTGAGTTTGCTACACTATTGATCTGTCTCTAGGTCACAGTAAGGACAGGACGCATGAACACAATGCATGAATGGCACATTAACATCACAATGCATGAATGGCACATTACATCAGTAGTGTTGCGGAAAAAACCAGGAGTGGCGAGCTGTCTGTCCTTAGTCTGTTGTGGGGGTTATCCCAAACCCGCCACAGTAAAACCAAATTTTAAAGAACATTCAGTACACAAAATACATATTGTGATATGTATCGTGTATCATGATATAGAGACTTATATCGCAATACATTTTTTGAGCTTTATCACCCAGCCCCAACAGCACACATACGTTGGGCCAATGCCAACAAGTCTGCATCAGGAATACATCTTATAGACGTTGTTTGCACATTGGCAAGACATTGGGTAGACGTTGGCCAACGTCAATCCAATGTCTTGCCAATGTGCAAACAACGTCTATAAGATGTATTCCCAATGCAAACTTTGTACATTGGGCAGACATAGGCTAGACGTATGTGTGCTGTTGGGGAGCCCTAATTTCAGTTAAAGTTTTATATTTTTTTATCTAATTTTATGTAAAATTCATTAATGAATTTTCAGCTTTTTCTTCGATTCTGTTATTTTATTTTATTTCTCAGATGGTACTTTATGATACACCACTATAGGAAACTAGATTGGCACTTCTTGTACAGACAGTTAAACTACAAATCCCAGCTTTCAACGCACCTAAACGCTATTTTGGCCCTGTAGGGGAGCCATACAAACCGTCACGAGTTATGATGGAGAACTGAGGAATTAGCCAGAAACAGCTGAACTTCACGAGTTAATTTGTGGACAGTTAAGAGGGCTTCTTGGGGAGACCGCCATGGCTAACATCACGAAAAAAGTGTCGTGGTCGAGTCGAGGGGACGAGTCCGGGTTGGCCGCGGAAGGGACACCGCTGCTCAACGGTTCCGAGGCAGCCAGGCACTCCGGACAGGTACAGCTAGCATGGTGGCTAACAGCTGCCACTGCTGCTCCCAGAACAAGATGCTGTGCCCTGTTTTGTTAACGTTATGCGGTTACGTCAAGTTTAATGGTGCATGTTGTATTAGTGCCTGTGATGATTCCATTTTTTTTTGTCATATTTTCGTGTAAGGAGTTCACCAAAAGTCCTGTTGAAGCACATGAATGAAAACGTACAAGACTGATAGCAGTTTGATAGAAGTGTGATGTCAGATTTAGCTACAGACTTTCGTGTATGGTTGGTTGACACAGGAAAGCAAATTAGTGTTAGATTCCGTACACGACGTACATAATGAGATTACAGAGGGTGGTCAGATGTTCTGTGACAGAGGTAAGATAAGATAAGATAAGCCTTTATTATTCCCACAATGGGGAAATTCCAGGATTGCAACAGCACAGGGATAGCAACACTCAGAGCAATAATTTTGAAGGTAAGAAAATAAGAGCAGTGAATATACGTATGCACACATAAATATACAGTGGGGCAAAAAAGTATTTAGTCAGCCACCAATTGTGCAAGTTCTCCCACTTAAAAGATGAGAGAGGTCTCCAATTTTCATCATAGGTATACCTCAACTATGAGAGACAAAATGAGAAAAAAAAATCCAGAAAATCACATTGAAGGATTTTTAATGAATTAATTGGTAAATTCCTTGGTAAAATAAGTATTTGGTCACCTACAAACAAGCAAGATTTCTGGCTCTCACAGACCTGTAACTTCTTCTTTAAGAGGCTCCTCTGTCCTCCACTCGTTACCTGTATTAATGGCACCTGTTTGAACTCGTTATCAGTATAAAAGACACCTGTCCACAACCTCAAACAGTCAGACTCCAAACTCCACTATAGCCAAGACCAAAGAGCTGTCAAAGGACACCAGAAACAAAATTGTAGACCTGCACCAGGCTGGGAAGACTGAATCTGCGATAGGTAAGCAGCTTGGTGTGAAGAAATCAACTGTGGCAGCAATTATTAGAAAATGGAAGACATACAAGACCACTGATAATCTCCCTCGATCTGGGGCTCCACGCAAGATCTCACCCCGTGGGGTCAAAATGATCACGAGAACAGTGAGCAAAAATCCCAGAACCACACGGGGGGACCTAGTGAATGACCTACAGAGAGCTGGGACCAAAGTAACAAAGGCTACCATCAGTAACACACTACGCCGCCAGGGACTCAAATCCTGCAGTGCCAGACGTGTCCCCCTGCTTAAGCCAGTATATGTCCAGGCCCATCTGAAGTTTGCTAGAGAGCATTTGGATGATCCAGAAGAGGATTGGGAGAATGTCATATGGTCAGATGAAACCAAAATAGAACTTTTTGGTAAAAACTCAACTTGTCGTGTTTGGAGGAGAAAGAACACCATACCTACTGTGAAGCATGGGGGTGAAAACATCATACTTTGGGGCTGTTTTTCTGCAAAGGGACCAGGATGACTGATCCGTGTAAAGGAAAGAATGAATGGGGCAATGTATCGTGAGATTTTGAGTGAAAACCTCCTTCCACCAGCAAGGGCATTGAAGATGAAACTTTTCTGGGTCTTTCAGCATGACAGTGATCCCAAACACACTGCCCGGGCAATGAAGGAGTGGCTTCGTAAGAAGCATTTCAAGGTCCTGGAGTGGCCTAGCCAGTCTCCAGATCTCAACCCCGTAGAAAATCTTTGGAGGGAGTTGAAAGTCTGTGTTGCCCAGCGACAGCCCCAAAACATCACTGCTCTAGAGGAGATCTGCATGGAGGAATGGGCCAAAATACCAGCAACAGTGTGTGAACACAGAAAACGTTTGACCTCTGTCATTGCCAACAAAGGGTATATAACAAAGTACTGAGATGAACTTTTGTTATTGACCAAATACTTATTTTACCGAGGAATTTACCAATTAATTCATTAAAAATCCTTCAATGTGATTTTCTGGATTTTTTTTTCTCATTTTGTCTCTCATAGTTGAGGTATACCTATGATGAAAATTGGAGACCTCTCTCATCTTTTAAGTGGGAGAACTTTCACAATTGGTGGCTGACTAAATACTTTTTTTTTCCCCGCTGTATATACACAGTGCGGAGTCTAGTTGGCTAAAATTGTGTTAGAGCAGCTTAATAAAGAGGCACAGGGACTTTTTTTTTAACCACAACAACAACAAAAGTGCCTATTCAATAATTCAAAGATGCTGTATCCATAATTTTTTTTACTCTAATTATATTAGTGGTGTGTAATATCATTAATTGGAGTCAGATGTGAGTTCCATACTGTATATCTGCGATACCAAAATATATCCATAAATTTGGTCTTATTTTCATACCAGTGATCTGCAACCTGTGGCTCCAGAGCCACATGCAAATATGACCTTTAAGGGTTTTTATAGGTTAATTACTTATCAACAAAAAACTGAATATTTATTAGAATTTTATGAGTTTGAGATTCACAAGTAAAAAGCTGCAAATTTACTGGTGAAGCCACAAATTTATGAGATAAATATTGTAAATTTATGTGTTAAAAAAGATGCAAGTTTAAAATGGAAAGTGCTGCAAATTTATGAAAAAGGCTATGAAGTTTAGGATTTAAAAAAATCAGATTTAGAAAGGTTTCTATTTTTTTTTTTCTAAGAAAAAAGCGCTACATTTTCAAGAAAAAAAAGTTGCAAAATCAAAAGAAAAACCTGACAAATTGACAGGGGAAAAAATGGAAATTTATGAGAAGAAAGTTATATAGATGGAGAGATTTACTTTATTGATCCCAAACTGGGACATTACAGCACTATATAATTACAGAAATATATAACTTTTATTACTAATGCCGACAGGCCCATTTATAATTATGACTCAACTGTGTTGTCTTCATTGTATCAGCTCCATACTGACTCCTTTTGAATATAAATTGCTCAAAATAGATCTTTCCATTGTAGAGGTTGCTGATCCCTGCTTTGTACACTCAGCTGGATAGTAGCAGCTGTGTTTTATACAACATGTTAGAAATGGTCAATGTAGCAGTCTGTATATTTCTGTTGGTGTCTGTGATGTTTGTAGTCGTTTGCTGGAGGCGGCGAGTTTCAGATAAGCAGACTCAACACGGTGGATCTGGATGAGGACATGTCTGAAGAGGTAAAGCCATCATGACATCTTTGTGTCTGTAGTTCTTGTCATCATTACATCAGTAATATTATTTGTTAGAAAACCTAAAATAAGACTTCCCCACAAATACAATTCAATTTTGAGCCTTTATGCTACATTATATATCCCCAACAAAACATTTAGACACAATTATTCATGAGTCATTGCATGCTCAGGTTTGATTGGTAGGATGTTGCTTGAATTGAAGACTCTAGTAGTTTTTCATTCCAGCTGAATAATCTGGAAAAGCTTAAACAGAAATGACCTTCCTGGGCCAGCCAAAGTTGACTCACCCTCGCGTGATTGGAAAAATGCCTGATTTCCACTATGAAACATAAGAAATGTTTGCTGGCCATGCATTTTATTCAGTGTTAGGAGAATGCGAAAAGGTTTAAGAGCAGTCGACACTTTCCATAATACATTAAAGCAGCACTGTGTAACTTTCTTGTTTCTGGTAGAAACACTGAAGAGACTACAACTGGAACATTTTATAGGCTGGGTCCCAGTAGCCAACCACAGGGTGCTTTGTGAGTTGGTGGCTAAAGTCGTGCCATATGATTGGTTAATGGGACTTTGGCTGTAAAACATGCCACTTTTAGTCTTTTGAGTGTTCTGCCAGGGACAGAAAAGTTCCATAGTGCTGTTGCAGGTGATGCAGACTAGAATAAACAAAACAAAACTGACTTTCCAGACAAACAACCAACGCTATCTTGCTCATGTCAGTTTTTTTTGGATTTTCCCCTCTCCCTGTTGTGCTCATGTGTGTATGAGAGCTTTCATGTACTGCCCCTTTAAAACATCTCCTGTGTGCACAATCGCGTGACCTCGGCAACCCAGAAGCAGTACAGTCACATTACACAGTGCCGCTTGGAATCAAGAGAACACAACGGAAAAATGAAAGCACCTCTTACTGAAAAGAAATCCGGTGTCCGTCCACATACAATAGTGTGAGAAAGTGTTTGCCCCCTTCCTGATTTTTTTTTTTTTTTTTTTTTTTTTTGTATGTTTGTCACACTTAAATGTTTCAGATCATCAGACAAATTCAAATATTAGACAAAGATAACACAAGTAAACACAAAATGCAGTTTTTAAATGAAGGTGTTTATTAAGAGTAAAAAAAATAAATAATAATAATCCGATCCTACATGGCCCTGTGTGAAAAAGTGATTGCCCCCTAAACCTAATAACTGGTTGGGCCACCCTTAGCAGCAACAACTGCAATCAAGTGTTTGTGATCACTGGCAATGAGTCTTTTACAGCGCTGTGGAAGAATTTTGGCCCACTCGTCTTTGCAGAATTGTTGTAATTCTGCCACATTGGAGGGTTTTCCAGCATGAACTGCCTTTTTAAGGTCATGCCACAGCATCTCAATCGGATTCAGGACAGGACTTTGACTAGGCCACTCCAAAGTCTTCATTTTGTTTTTCTTAAGCCATTCAGAGGTGAACTTGCTGGTGTGTTTTGGATCATTGTCCTGCTGCAGAACCCAAGTGCGCTTCAGCTTGAGGTCACGAACAGATGGCCGGACATTCTCCTTCAGGATTTTTTGGTAGACAGCAGAATTCATGGTTCCATTTACCACAGCAAGTCTTGCAGGTCATGAAGCAGCAAAACAGCCCCAGACCATTACATTACCACCACCATATTTTACTGTTGGTATGATGTTCCTTTTCTGAAATGCTGTTACTTTTATGCTGGATGTAATGGGACACATACCTTCCAAAAAAGTTCAGCTTTTGTCTCATCAGTCCACAGAGTATTTTCCCAAAAGTCTTGGGGATCATTAAGATGTTTTCTGGCAAAACTGAGACAAGCCTTTGTTCTTTTTGTTCAGCAGTGGTTTTCGTCTTGGAACTCTGCCATGCAAGCCATTTTTGCCATTCTTTCTTATGGTGGAGTCATGACCACTGACCTTAACTGAGGCAATGAGGCCTGCAGTTCTTTGGATGTTGTTGTGGGGCCTTTTGTGACCTCATGGGCGAGTTGTCCCTGCGCTCTTGGGGTAATTTTAGTCAGTTGGCCGCTCCTGGGAAGGTTCACCACTGTTCCATGCTTTCCCCATTTGTGGATAATGGCTTTCATTGTGGTTCGCTGGAGCCCCAAAGCTTTAGAAATGGCTTTACAACCTTTTCCAGACTGATGGATCTCAATTACTTTTTCTCATTTGTTCCTGAATTTCTCTGGATTGCAGCATGATGTCTAGCTTTTGAGGATCTTTTGGTCTACTTCACTGTCAGGCAGG
Source organism: Pholidichthys leucotaenia (assembly GCA_020510985.1). Classification (NCBI taxonomy): domain Eukaryota; kingdom Metazoa; phylum Chordata; class Actinopteri; order Cichliformes; family Pholidichthyidae; genus Pholidichthys; species Pholidichthys leucotaenia. The sequence goes on from CM035838.1 coordinate 385,146,791, forward strand.
TCCTATTTAAGTGATTTCTTGATTGAGAACAGGTGTGGCGGTAATCAGGCCTGGGTGTGGATAGAGAAATTGAACTCAGCTTTGCAAAGATGTGATAAACCACAGTTAATTTACAGTATGTTTTAACGGGGGGGGGGGATCACTTTTTCACACAGGGCCATGTAGGTTTGAATTTTTTTACCCTTAATAATAAACACCTTCATTTAAAAACTGCATTTTGTGTTTACTTGTGTTATCTTTGTCTATTGTTGCAATTAGAGGATGTGGTTGGTCATATTAAGCCCTCAGGTTCCCCTGGTGATGCTCTTCCTCCTTGCTTTTTTAAAGAGGTTTTTTAAACAACAGTTTGTCTTCCAGTGTGGTTCCTGCACATTTTAAACATGCAGTAGTGAAACTTTTGATAATTTTAGGCCTATTTCAAAGCTGCCTTTTCTTTTAAAAATATTGGAGAAAATAGTTTGCTCTCAGTTAAAGGCCTTTCTGGTTGAGAATGGTGTCTTGGAGGTGTTCCAGCCTGGATTTAAAACCCTACATAGCACAGAGTCCGCTTTAATAAAGGTTTTTAATGACCTCTTCCTGGCTTTCAATTCTGGTGATTTTGTGATTCTCATCCTGCTTGACCTAACTGCTGCCTTTGTTACAGTGGACCATGACATTTTGATATATCGTCTACAGCATTTTGTGGGTATTTGTGGTACTGCTTTGGAATGGTTCAGGTCCTACTTGACAGATGGAACCATGTGTGTAAGCCTTGCTGGTTTTGAATCTTCCTCTGGTTCCCTGTCATGTGTGGTCCCACAGGGCTCAATTTTAGGGCCCTTGCTTTTCTCCCTTTATCTGCTTCACTGTCCAGTTTTAAAACTCATCTTAAAACCCATTTTTATTCTCTGGCCTTTGACCCAGTTTGAGACACTGATTTTATTTGTTTCTTATTGTCTTTATTGTATGATACTGTTTTGTTTGTGCTGTTTTGTACTTTTTTTTAGCTGTATTTTATTGTTTTTTTGTTTTTATATTTTGTTTATTGTTGATGTACAGCACTTTGTGTCAGCTGTCATTTTTAAAAGTGCTTTATAAATAAAGTTGGATTGGATAATATTCAAATTTGTTTGATCTGAAAACATTTAAGTGTGACAAACTTACAAAAAAATGAGAAATCAGGAAGAGGGCAAACACTTTTTCACACCACTGTAGTATGTGTCGATGGACTCTATTTCATTTGAAGATACCAAGAAAAAGAGCGAAGTGTGCAGAAACTGACACGTAACTGCACTGAAGCTAAGTTGCTGTTAGCCTCTACCAGCTGTTTGCGTTAGGTTGACCATTACAGTGGAGGAATGGACAACAAAATGGACAATCTGAAGTTGGATTTACCATCCCAATCAGAGATTTGTAATCCCTATGTGGTGATGGCGTCACCATGGCTGCATAAAGGACTCCCGCAATGCTGCGAACAAGCTTACTAGCCGACAGTGTGAGTCAACACTGGACAAGTAAGTGTAAATCGAATGAATTTTCCCAAATTTCATTTAATGGCATTAGCCATGTTAATCGCATTAATCAAGTTTTAATCGTATGCAGTTAACATTACTCCCTTTTTCACCTATTGCCACCAATACAAAAACTGTCACATTAATCCCAGGCCATGCATTAATGGGATTAACAGTCAAAATGTGATTAATGTGAACACCCCTAATAAATACTGACTTTTACACTGGACAATATTTAATTTTGAACATGTGTCTGAAATGACAGTTTCACACATAATTTTCTACACTTGAGGACAGAATTATGAGCCCCTCTATGAAAATGTAATTTAAAAAAAAAAAAAAAGTATTTCCCCAAGTGCTGTTAACCCTTTAACTGCCCAGATTAAATGGACGGGTCGCGCGCCCCCAGTGGCACAGCGCAACAACTGCACGTCCACTTATTGACTGAGTTATGTAATTTATACAGTATAGCTGCTGTGACATTATGCAAATTAGATGTGTAAATTTATTCCTATCTGAAACTTTGGATTATATTCTACATCTTTCCAATTGACAGTAAGCCTTTATCTCTTGTAACTTTCAAGTTATAGCCTTGGAAATCTGAACTATTTTATTGACAAATTTTTTACCACTGTTGACCACTAGTGGGGGCCTTGAATTGCCTTGCATTGCCCCAGTCACCGCATGGCACCTAGGGCAGTTAAAGGGTTTTAAACAGCACAAAGAATTTTTAACACAACTTTTCCAAAGATCCTAGTTTTACTTTTTACTTACATGCTTAGATTATTTTACTTTGCACACAGAAACGAAATGATTTCACTAAAACCAAAAACTACCAGGATCAAAATTATGAGCCCCCCGATGCTAATAGTCAGTTGTGATTTGATGGTGTTCTGGCGTTGACCTTGGTCTTCAGTTCGCCCCACAGATTTTCAATGGGATTCAAGTCTGGGCTTTATGCAGGCCAGTCAGTAACATTCACTTTGGATTTCTGGAGCTAGTTCTTCATCAGGAGTGATGTGTGTTTTCAGTTGTGCTGGAAGACAAAACGACGACCAAGATCCAGGATTGCTGCTGACTGCTTGAGTTTTTCTTTCAGAATTTTCACATACTATCCTTCTTTCTTCATGATTCCTTCCACATTGACGAAATTCCCAGTTCATCCCCGCAGCATAATACTCCCACCACCGTGTTTCACTGTGGGGACAGTGTTCTTAGAGTTTTACGCATCTCCCTCCTTTCTCCAAACATCAGCAATGTCTCTGTGACCACAGAGCTCTAGTTCAGTCTCATCTGACCAAAGGATTAGCTTCCAGTATGAGGAATCTTTCTCCAGGCCATCCTTGGCATACATCAGTCTGGCTTGAAGGTGTCTCTTCTGCAGAAGTGGAGTTTTTCTTGGTCTGCAACCTCACAGTTCATTCCTGTGCAGGGTTCTAGTCTTCTTGACGTTACAATTCTAGTCTTCTTTGACGTTACAATTCCCAGCTTGGCTGAGTCATTCACTAGGGTCTTTGCAGTTGTTCTGGAGTCTTTGAAATGTTTCACTTCTACCTCTGCCAGGCTTGTTCTGTACTGTGTGGCTCTCTGAATTTCTTGATATTTCTCACTTCAGTTCTTGACACTTGGAAACGTTGTGATAACTTTGTAAATCCATCTCCTACTTTGTGAGCATCAACAATTCTTTCTCAAGTCTAAACTGATTTTTTTTTGTTTTTAGCATGATGCTTTCTCAAGCGTCTGGTAGCCGGGTCTCAGCCCATGAGACCCAACCGGGCTCAGCCCAAAGGAGTTACATGGGTCCGCTTTCCAGTAGGCTTACCACCTGCAGGAGGGACCATGGGGGTCCGGTGTAATGTGGGTCAGGTGACTGTCGAAGGCAAAGACCTTGGCGGTCTGATCCCGGCCTTGGAAACTGGCTTTTGGGATGTGGAATTATCACCTCTCTGGTGGGGAAGGAGCCTGAGCTAGTGCACAAGGTTGAGAGATACCAGCTAGATATAGTTGGGATCACCTCAATGCACAGCTCTGGTTGTGGAACCAATCTCCTGGAGAGGGGCTGGAGCTTGGCCTACTCTGGAGTTTCCCCGGGCGAGGGGCGACGAGCAGGGCTGGGTATTCTTGTACCCCCCCCCCCCCGCCTTGCTGCCTTGAAATTGGAGTTCTCCCCAGTGAATGAAAGGGTTGTTTCCCTGTGCCTTCGGGTTGGGAAATGGGCCTTGACCATCATTTGTGCCTATGCACCAAATCATGGTTCAGAGTACCCACCCTTTTTGGAGTCTCTGACTGGGGTGCTCAAGAGTGCTCCTCTTGGAGACTCCATTGTCCTACTGGGGGACTTCATTGGCACGTGGGCAATGACAGTGAAACCTGGAGGGGTGTGATTAGGAGGAACAGCCTGCCCGATCTGAACCCGAGTGGTGTTTAGTTATTGGACTTCTGTGCCAACCACAATTTGTCCATAACGAACACCATGTTCAAGCATAAGGGTGTCCATATGTGCACCAGGACACCTTAGGTCGCAAGTCAGTGATCAATTTTGTTACCTTGTCATCAGTCCTGCGACCATACTGTATGTCTTGGACACTCGGGTAAAGAGAGGTGCGAGCTGTCAGCTGATCACCACCTGGTGGCAAGTTGGATCAGATGGGAGGGGAGGACGCCACTCAGACCTGGTAGACCTAAACGTATAGTGAGGGTGTGCTGGGCACGTCTGGCTGAGGCCCCTGTCTGAGAGATCTTCAACTCCCACCTCCGGAAGAACTTCGACCACATTCTGAGGGAGTCTGGAGACATGGAGTCTTAATGGGCCATGTTCTCCACCTCCATTGTGGTGCATCTCGTGGTGGTAACCCCCGAACCAAGTGGTGAACACCAGTGGTGAGGGGGGCCATCAAGCTGAAGGAGTCCTTTTGAGCTTGTGGCACTCCCAGAGCAGCTGAGGTGTACAGACAGGCTAAGCGTAGTGTAGCTCGGGTGGTTGCTGAAGCAAAAACTCGGGTGTGGGAGGAATTTGGTGAGGCCATAGAACAAGACTTTCAGTCTGCCGCGAAGAGATTCTGGTAAACTGTCTGGCGGCTCAGGAAGGGGAAGCAGCTCCCAATCCACACTGTATGGCGCGGATGGGGCACTTCTGACTTCAACTATTGACATAGTCGGGTGGTGGAAGGACTGCTTCAAGGATCTCTTCAATCCCACTGACAGGCCTTCCACAGAGGAAGCAGTGCATGAGGACGAGGGGACGACTTGCCCATCACAGGGGCTGAGGTCGCCAAAGTGGTTAAAAAAAACTCTTTGGTGGCCAGGCCCCGGGATTCGCCCTGAGTACTTCAAAGCTCTGGATGTTGTAGGGCTGTCATGGCTTACACGCCTCTGCAATATTGTGTGGAGGTTGGGGACAGTGCCTTTGGCATTGCAAACTTGGGTGGTGGTTGCTCTTTTCAAGAAGGGGAACAGGAGGGTGTGTTCCAACTTTAGGGGGACCACACTCCTCAGCCTCCCTGGGAAGGTCTATGCCAGGGTACTGGAGAGGAGAGTCTGACTGCTGGTCGAACTTTGGATCCAGTAGGAGCAATGTGGTTTTTGTCCTGGCTATGGCAAATCGGAACAACTCTTTACCCTCTCAAGAATCCTCGTGGGTTTGTGAGAGTTTACCCAACTAGTCCACATATATTTTGTGGACTTAGAGAAAGCATTCAACTGCGTCCCTTGTGGTCTCTTGTGGGGGGTGCTTCGGGAGTATGGGGTATCAGGCTTGTTGTTACGAGCTATCCGGTCCCTGTACGACCGTTGCAAGAGTTTGCCAACACCTAGTCGGACTCTTTTCCAGTGAGGGATGGACTCCGCTAAGGCTGCCCTTTGTCACTTATCCTGTTCAGAATTTTTATGGACAGGATTTCTAGGTGCAGCCAAGGAACGGAGGGTGTCATGTTCGGTGACCACAGGATCTCATCTCTGCTGTTTGCAGATGATGTCGTCCTGTTGGCTTCATCATCAGTCTGCCCCAGGGCAGCTGTGGGTACAGTAGTAGCTTACCACTATCAATGTCTGTCTGGAGTGAATGAATAATGTACTCACTGTAAGCACTTTGAGATGTTACTTGACGTGTAAAGTGCCATATAAATCTAATCCATTATTATTATTATTATTATTATATCGAGCAATGATCTACAGGTCTTGCTGGGATGGTTTGCTGCTGAGCGTGAAGCGACTGGGATGAGAATCAGTGCCTCCAAGTCCATGGTCATCAGCCGGAAAAGGGTGGATTACCCTCTCCAGGTTGGGGACAAGATACTGCCACAAGTGGAGGAGTTTAAGCATCTTGGGGTCTTATTCAAGAGTGAGAGGAGAATGGAGCGAGTGATTGACAGACGGATCAGAGCAGCATCTGCAGTGATGCGCACGTTGTACCGGTCTGTTGTGGTGAAGAGGGAGCTGAGCTCTAAAGCAAAGCTGTTGATTTATCGGTCAATCTACATTCCTGCCCTCACCTATGGTCATGACTTTGGGTAATGAGCGAAAGACTGAGATCACGGATACAAGCGGCTGAAACGAGCTTTGGATAGTTGGATAGATATACTTTATTGAGCCCAAACTGGGAGATTACAGTGTAACAGCAGCATGAGAGTAGATGGCCAAAATGACAGAAGCACGCAGCATAAAAGAAAAAGGGATTACCCATGGAAAGTAAAACTACCTAAACAACTTGTATACATCATAGATGAATAGCTGATGACACATATAGATGCATGAATCGTACTCACTGTACAATGCTGGGTGCAATGTGAGCTATCAATTAGACTGCAAGGTGCAGTATGGCAGCATAGTTATGACCAGAATTCAACATTAGTGAGTTATTGTACAGTGAAATGGCATGTGGCAGGAAAGATTTCCTGTGCCTTTCTCCTTAGGATTGCTGGACTCACCCTTAGAGACAGGGTGAGGAGCTCAGTCATCCGGGAGAGGCTCAGAGTAGAACCGCAGCTACTCCCCATCAAAAGGAGCCACTCGAGGTGGTTTGGGCATCTGATCAGGATGCCTTCTGGATGCCTCCCACCTGAGGTGTTTTGGGCACGTCCCACTGGGAGGAGACCCGGGGCAGACAGCACACACTGGAGAGGCTGTCTCCCAGCTGTCCTGGGAACGTCTTGGTAACCTCTCTGAAGAGCTGGAGCAGGTGGCCGGGGAGAGGGAAGTCTAGGCTTCTCTGCTTGAACTGCTGCCTCCACGACCCGGACCACCGGAAAAGCGGTAGAAGATGGATGGATGGGCTTTCTCAAATTGGAAGATAACCCTCAGTTGTAACTTGATTTTCCAGGCTTTGAGCATTATAAAGTTAAAGCACATCATTGCACAGCAGTGGTTTATGTGGTGCTATGGCTCATTAAAAAGATCAGTTTTTCAGGAGGCTAATAAATGGTACCTGGTAGTTTTTGTGGAATAATTTTGTTTCTGTGTGCAAAGTAAAATAATTTATGCTTTCTAAAGAAAACTACGATGTTTTGAAATACTGTTAAAAATTGTTTATGCTGTTTGACAGCACTCGGGGAAATACTTAACAAAAGACATTTTCGGGGGGAGGGGGCTAATTGTTTTGTCCCCAACTGTAAATTATGCTCATTTCCTACTGAATCACTGCTATGATATATTCATTGATACAGCACTCCCTCTCATGTGATGGTGCTTAATTATGAGCCTTTTCACTGAACTGTAAGGGACAAGAAGGAGGGAAAAAAAAGACCCCCCCCCCAAAAAAAAAACAAAAAAACAAAAAAAAAACTGATCTAAAAGATATAAAAGCTTCCATTAACTGCAGTATTGATTTAAGGTCAAATCACACAGCCTTAATGCTCATTCTGTGTTGGCAGTGATATTCACCTGGTCAAAGATTGATGTGCCATCCAAATTATTTGAGAAGCTTTATTTTGTCCTTCTGATGGTTATTTAAAATGGAAAACAAAATCACACATGAGTCAAACTGATTTGATGCTGCACTATATGAACAAAAGTATTTAGCTAAACCTCTTAATCACTGAATTCAGGTGTTTTATTCCAGTGAAATCTCAACGATTCAGCATAACCAAGACATTTTGGACAGTCCTATACTTTGAATTTTGTGTTAATGGTTCCGTTTTCTGTTCAAGCATGACTAGGGTTGGGAATTAAGATCTTATCAATATCAAAAGCATTGTTGATTCTGCTTACTGTTCCAGTTCTTTATCAATTCCCTCGTCAATTCTTGATCAGCTTCTGTGTGGGGAAAACAACGTCGGCCTTCACAGGATTTCAGCAATTCAGAAGTTTATCTGTATGACTTTAAATAATGCTTCTTCTCTTAAAAGTATCTAATAAAATCAAACGGTGGAGGTTGAGCAGCTTGGTAAAACCTCAAACCTACCGGTTGCCATCATCTGAAAAGAACGAGCGCATATTTGAATCTTCTTCTTTTGGCTGCTCCCTTTAGGGTCGCCACAGCAGATGAGCTGTCTCCATCTCACCCTAGCCCTTGCATCTTCCTCTGTAACACCAACCCTCTCCATGTCCTCCTACACTCCATCCATGAATCTTCTCTGTGGTCTTCCTCTTTCCCTCCTGCCTGGCAGCTCCATCTTCAACATCCTTTGTCCAATATATCCATTATCTCTCCTCTGCACATGTCCAAACCATCTCAGCCTTGCCTCTCTTACTTTGTCTCCAAACCGCTCAAAGTGAGCTGTCCCTCTGATATACTCATTTCTAATTTTGTCCCTCCTAGTCACTCCCATTGAAAATCATAGCATCTTCAACTCTGCCACCTCCAGCTCCACCTCCTGTCTTTTCGTTAGTGCCACTGTCTCCAAACCATACATCATAGCATGTCTCACTACCGTCATGAAAATCTTCCCTTTCATGCTTGCTGCTACCTTTCTGTCACAAATCACCCCAGCACTTGTCTCTACCCACTCCACCCAGCCTGGACTCTGTCCTTCACCTCTTTTGTGCATTTTCCATTGCTTTGGATGGTTGACCCAAGTATTTAAACTCATCCACTTTCACTACTGCTACTCCTTCCATCTTCACCATTGCACCTCCCTCTCACTCACACTCATGCATTCTGTCTTGCTTCTACTGACTTTCATTCCTCTTCTCTCCAGAGCATACCTTCATCTCTCCAGGTTCTCTTCCACCTGCTCCCTACTCTAACTGCAGATCACAATGTTGTCTGCAAACGTCATGGTCCACGGAGACTCCTGTCTGACCTCATCTGTCAGCCTGTCCATCACCATGGCAAACAAGAAGGGGCTTAGAACCGATCCCTGATGTAATCCCACCCCCACCTTGATCCATCTGTCACTCCTACAGCACACTTCACCACCGTCTTGCTGTCCTCATACATGTCCTGCACCACCTTCACATCCACTCCTGACTTTCTCATACAATACCGCACTTCCTCTCTTGGCACCCTATCATATGCTTTCTCTAGATCCACAAAGACACAGTGCAACTCCTTCTGACCTTCTCTATACTTCTCTATCAGCACTCTTAGAGCAACCATTGCCTCTGTAGTACTCTTTCTTGGCATGAAACTGTACTGCTGGTCACTGATTGTCACCTCTCCTCTTAACCTGGCTTCAACAACTCTTTCCCATATCTTCATAATGTGGCTGAATTTTATGCCTCTGTAGTTACTACAGCTCTGAGCATCACCCTTGTTCTTGAAAACTGGTACCAAAACACTTCTTCTTCACTCCTTGGGCATCCTCTCACTCTCCAAGATTGTGTTAAACAATCTGGTTAAAAAATCCACTGCCATCTGTCCTAAACATCTCCATACCTCCACAGGTATGTCATCTGGACCAACTGCTTTTCCATTCTTCATCCTCTTCAAAGCTGCCTTCACTTCTGCCTTGCTAATCCTTGGGACTTCCTTGTTCACCAGCTTTCCTTCATCCATCCTCCTCTTTCATTTTCTTTATTCATCAGCTCTTCAAAGTACTCCTTCCATCTTCTCAACACGCTCTCGTCATTTGTTAGTACATTACCATTTCTGTCCTTAATGAGCCAAACCTGCCGTACATCCTGTCCAGCTCGATCTCTCTCTGTCTAGCCAGTTGATACAAGTGCTTTTCTTCTTCCTTAGTATCCAGCCTCTCATACAACTCACTATTTGCCTTATCCTTTGCCTTTGCCACCTCTGTGTTTGCCATGCACCTAGATTCCAAATACTCCTGTCTACTTTCTTCATCTCCCTGACTATCCCACTTTCTTTGCTAACCTCTTCCTTTGGCTACTTTCCTGTACCTCCTCATTCCACCACCAAGTCTCCTTGTCTTTCTTCCTCTGTCCACTGCATACACCACATACCTTTCTACCTGTTTTCCTCAATACAGGTACATCTCAAAAAAATAGAATATCCTGAAAAAGTTCAATATTTTTTGTCACTCATTTCAGAAAGTGAAGCCCATATATTATATCGATTCATTACACAGAGAATTATAGATTTCAAGTGTTTATTTATTTTAATTTTGATGATTATGGCTTACAGCCCATGAAAACCCCAAATTCAGTTTATCAAAAAATTAGAATATTACATAAAATTAATTTTAAAAAATAGTTTTTTAATGGAAATGTTGGCCAGTTGAAAAGTATGTCCATGTGCACACTCAATACTTGCTCAGGGCTCCTTTTGGATTAATTACTGTATCAGTGTGGCGTGGCATGGAGGTGATCAGCCTGTGGCACTGCTGAAGTGTTATGAAGGTCCAGGTTGCTCTGATAGTGACCTTCAGCTCGCCTGCATTGTTGGGTCTGGTGTCTCATCTTCCTCTTGACAATACTCCATCGATTATCTATGGAGTTTAAGTCAGAAGAGTTTGCTGGCCAATCAAACACAGTGATATCATGGTCATTAAACCAGGTTTTGATTCTTTTGGCAGTGTGAGGGGGTGCCAAGTACTGCTGGAAAATGAAATCAGCTTCTCCATAAAGTTTGTCAGCAGAGGGAAGCATGAAGTTCTCTAAAATTTCCTGGTAGACGACTGCGGTGACTTTGGTCTTGAAAAAACACAGTGGAAAGCACTAGCAGATGACCTTTGTTCAGATAAAAGTAAATTTTGCATTTCATTTGGAAATCAAATGCCCAGAGTCTGGAGAAAGAGTGGAGAGGCACAGAATCTAAGTTGCTCGAGGTTTAGTGTGAAGTTTCCACAGTCAGTGATGATTTGAGGAACCATGTCATCTGCTGGTGTTGGTCCACAGTGTGTAAACACAAAATACCGTTTTTAAATGAAGGTGTTTATTATTAAAGGAAAAAAAATCCAAACCTACATGGCCCTGTTTGGAAAAAGTGATTGCCACCCTTAGCAGCAACAGCTGCAATCAAGCATTTGTGATAACTGGCAGTGAGTCTTTTACAGCGCTGTGGAGGAATTTTGGCCCACTCATCTTTGCAGAATTGTTGTAATTCAGCCACATTGGAGAGTTTTCCAGCATGAACCACCTTTTGAAGGTTATGCCACAGCATTTCAATCAGATTCAGGTCAGGACTTTGACGAGGCCACTCCAAAGTCTTCATTTTGTTTTTCTTAAGCCATTCAGAGGTGGACTTGCTGGTGTGTTTTGGATCATTGTCCTGCTGCAGAACCCAAGTATGCTTCAGCTTGAGGTCACGAACAGATGGGCAAACATTCTTCTTCAGGATTTTTTTGGTAGACAGCAGAATTCATGGTTCCATTTTCCACACCAGATGTAATGGGATACACACCTTCCAAAAAGTTCACCTTTCGTCTCATCAGTCCATAGAGTATTTTCCCAAGTCTTTGGGATCATCAAGCCTTTTTTTTTTTTTTTTTTCCAGCAGTGGTTTTCGTCTCGGAACTCTGCCATGCAGGTCATTTTTGCCCAGTCTCTTTCTTATGGTGGAGTCATGACCACTGACCTTAACTGAGGCAAGTGAGGCCTGCAGTTCTTTGGATGTTGTTGTGGAGTCTCTTGTGACCTCTTGGATGAGTCATCGTTACGCTCTTGGGGTAATTTTGGTCGGCTGGCCGCTCCTGGGAAGGTTCATCACTGTTCCATGTTTTCGCCATTTGTGACTATGGCTCTCACTGTGGTTTGCTGGAGTCCCAAAGCTTTAGAAATGGCTTTATAACTTTTTCCAGACTAATAGAGCTCAATTACTTTTTCTCATTTGTTCCTGAATTTCTTTGGATCGCAGCATGATGTCTAGTTTTTGAGGATCTTTTTGTCTACTTCACTTTGTCAGGCAGGTCCTATTTAAGTGATTTCTTGATTGAGAACAGGTGTGGCGGTAGTCAGGCCTGGGTGTGGACAGAGAAATTGAATTCGGCTTTCCAAAGATGTGATAAACCACAGTTAATTTATGTTTTAACGGGGGGGGGGGGGGATCACTTTTTCACACAGGGCCATATAGGTTTGGATTTTTTATTTTTTATTTTTTTTTACCCTTAATAATAAACCCCTTCATTTAAAAAACTACATTTTGTTTTTACTTGTGCTATCTTTGTCTAATTAAATTTGTTTGATCTGAAACATTTAATTGTGACAAACATACCAAAAAATGAGAAATCAGGAAGGGGGCAAACACTTTTTCCACACCACTGTATATCACTCCCTCTTTACCTCCTGAGCATTCTTCACATACTCTTCCTTCAAGATTACTCCTACTCCATGTCTCTTCCTTTCTACACCATGGTAGAACAGTTTAAATCCTCCTCCAATGCTCCTAGCCTTGCTTCCCTTCCATCTGGTTTCTTGAACACACAGTATATCTACCTTTCTTCTCTCCATCATACAGTGGGGTAAAAAAGTATTTAGTCAGCCACCAATTGTGCAAGTTCTCCCACTTAAAAGATGAGAGAGTTCTCCAATTTTCATCATAGGTATACCTCAACTATGAGAGACAAAATTAGAAAAAAAAAAATCCAGAAAATCACACTGAAGGATTTTTAATGAATTAATTGGTAAATTCCTCAGTAAAATAAGTATTTGGTCACCTACAAACAAGCAAGATTTCTGGCTCTCACAGACCTGTGACTTCTTCTTTGAGAGGCTCCTCTGTCCTCCACTCGTTACCTGTATTAATGGCACCTGTTTGAACTCGTTATCAGTATAAAAGACACCTGTCCACAACCTCAAACAGTCAGACTCCAAACTCCACTATGGCCAAGACCAAAGAGCTGTCAAAGGACACCAGAAACAAAACTGTAGACCTGCACCAGGCTGGGAAGACTGAATCTGCAATAGGTAAGCAGTTTGGTGTGAAGAAATCAACTGTGGGAGCAATTATTAGAAAATGGAAGACATACAAGACCACTGATAATCTCCCTCGATCTGGGGCTCCACGCAAGATCTCACCCCGTGGGGTCAAAATGATCACGAGAACGGTGAGCAAAAATCCCAGAACCACACGGGGGGACCTAGTGAATGACCTGCAGAGAGCTGGGACCAAAGTAACAAAGGCTACATCAGTAACACACTACGCCGCCAGGGACTCAAATCCTGCAGTGCCAGACGTGTCCCCCTGCTTAAGCCAGTACATGTCCAGGCCCGTCTGAAGTTTGCTAGGGAGCATTTGGATGATCCAGAAGAGGATTGGGAGAATGTCATATGATCAGATGAAACCAAAATAGAACTTTTTGATGAAAACTCAACTTGTCGTGTTTGGAGGAGAAAGAACACCATACCTACTGTGAAGCATGGGGGTGGAAACACCATACTTGGGGGCTGTTTTTCTGCAAAGGGACCAGGACGACTGATCCGTGTAAAGGAAAGAATGAATGGGGCCATGTATCGTGAGATTTTGAGTGAAAACCTCCTTCCATCAGCAAGGGCATTGAAGATGAAACGTGGCTGGGTCTTTCAGCATGACAATGATCCCAAACACACCGCCCGGGCAACGAAAGGAGTGGCTTCGTAAGAAGCATTTCAAGGTCCTGGAGTGGCCTAGCCAGTCTCCAGATCTCAACCCCATAGAAAATCTTTGGAGGGAGTTGAAAGTCTGTGTTGCCCAGCAACAGCCCCAAAACATCACTGCTCTAGAGGAGATCTGCATGGAGGAATGGGCCAAAATACCAGCAACAGTGTGTGAAAACCTTGTGAAGACTTACAGAAAACGTTTGACCTCTGTCATTGCCAACAAAGGGTATATAACAAAGTACTGAGATGAACTTTTGGGATTGACCAAATACTTATTTTGCCGAGGAATTTACCAATTAATTCATTAAAAATCCTTCAATGTGATTTTCTGGATTTTTTTTTTTTTTCTCATTTTGTCTCTCATAGTTGAGGTATACCTATGATGAAAATTGGAGACCTCTCTCATCTTTTAAGTGGGAGAACTTGCACAATTGGTGGGTGACTAAATACTTTTTTGCCCCACTGTATCAGCCAACTCTCTGCCTTTACCAGTCATAGTTCCTACATTTAACATCCCTACTCTCACCTCCACACTTCAACTTTTCCTTTTCTCTCTCTCCCTCTTCACGCCTTCCCCCTTTCCTCCTCCTCGATCTTCGACCAACAGTAGTGCCATTTCCACCAGCACTTTGCCAGTTAACAGCACTGGTGGCGGTCGTTGTTAACCCAAGCCTCGACCGATCCGGTATAATAGTCTCATTTGTCATGATCCGCATGTTTGATTTGGCAAAGGTTTTATGTCAGATGTCCTTCCTGACACAACCCTCCCCATTAACCTGGGCCTGGGACCGGCACTAGGAGTACACTGGCTTGTGCACCCCCTGTGGCTGGGTTAATGAGCTCATATTTACGCTTTTACTTAGGTTTTCTTAGTTTAAAAAATGATTACACTAAGCCTGCAAGGCTGGTAGCATTGAACAAATTACTATCACTGACAGAGGTGCTGTTGTTTGGGAAGCAGATAGAGGCACACTTCGTAGACCAGGCGTATTCAATTAGTGGCCCACGGGCCACATGCGGCCCAGAACCAACCTCAGAGTGGCCCAGGCCACGCCAAGGAAATGTAAATTTAATAAAAAAAAATATGAAGGAATGATGGTCCACAAGTGCGCACATTAACAACGCGCTTGACCGTCATCTGCACGGACGTCAGAAGCACCCTGCCTGCGTGACCGTTCCAGTTGGCAGGCATAGTGTCTCGCTACAGTCACTGTCCGAGAGAAGCATGAGCTTAGTACAGTACTTTAAATGTGGAAAAAAAAAGCATCAGAGGTATGTAATCAGTGGAGGCATTTATGGAGGTTTTAACCCGCTGTTAACGGGAACAATAATGAAGAGTTGCTTAACTAACAGGTGTAGTTAGACTTCATATGCAGGAAAAGTCAAGAGTGATGAATTGCTGAGGATTGACTTCATCAGCTACTACAATATTAACTAATAATTTATGTCCACTATTATATACCTGGCAAGTTAAGATGACCGAAATTCACAAAGTCTGTGACTTTAATCCGTTCCCAGCCTTCAGACAAACTAAACGGTGCCAATATTTGGATTTTAAAATAATGGAGGTTTTTTTCCTGCTGTCTGGGTGGGTGCATTGTGACATGCACTGCACAAAGAGATAAACAAACCTATCATCTGGTCAGTCACTGCAACAGATACTGGAGTCAGTTTGTCTTGGCCTGTCCTTGCTACTGATAATGCCTCTGTCTGCCAAGAATCTGCCACTAGTCCAGCAAAAGCTAGTGGTAATCGAATACTTTGCAAGCAGTTTTATGAAATGGTCAGTCAGAAAGCAACTCATACCGACTTGGATGTTGCCCGGGTTTGCAGGGTCAGGAGATCCTGGCAGCAGAGGGTGGAGGACAGAGCTGCGTGGAGGAATCTGATCAGACCTAAATGAAACAGTCATTGTCGCTTGCGACAGACTGCTATGATGATGATGATGATGATGATGGGTGGGGAGGAGGGTTCTAAAAAACTATAAATATATAGAAATATTATAACAGAAATAACTGCATCTTTGGTAATTTAAGTTAATTTATTTCATCAAATACAATTTTATTAATATTTTTCTTCTTTGAAATCAGAGTTACATTATTGTTCTGGCTCTGCAAAATTATGGTCAAAAGTGTAAATTGTGTAAGGAAAAAGTCCAAATTTTACTACAGTGTGTTTCAAATTTATTAAAAACAGTAATTTTATTTTTTAAAAAAATGGACAAAAAATATCCACAAAATATCCACAAATTTATAATGAAGTCTCAAATGTACAAGAAAAGTCAATTTTGCAAGAAAAAATTACACGTGAGGGAAAATGGTTTCAAATTCAGATAAATTTCCAGAGAAAAGTAGAAAACTATCAGAAAATTGTAATAAATTTTGTAGAAAAACCTCAAACCTTCAAGACTGAAGTCATTACTCCAAGTTTTTAAGTGGGTGCTTTTTGCATCCTTAACTCTACTAGACATTTTTGGTTGACTGATATGTGTGTGGGCAGCGCGGTGGTGGAGTGGTTAGCACTGCGGCAGCACAGCAACTCACCCTTGGCCGGGGGACCCTGGGTTCGATCCCAGCCCGTGTCTGTGTGGGTTTACTCCGGGATTTCTCCGGTTTCCTCCCACATGCCAAAAACATGCAAGTTAGGTTAATTGGCATCAAAACTGGGGATTCTAAATTGTCCTTAGGTATGACTGTGCGAGTGAATGGTTGTCTGTCTCTCTGTGTTGGCCCTGCAATGGACTGGTGATCTGTCCAGGGTGTACCCTGCCTCTCACCCAAAGATGCTGGGATAGGCTCCAGCCCCCCCGCGACCCGAAAAGGATTAAGCGGAAGAAGATGAATGAATGATGTGTGTGTAATGGAGGGTGTAGTTATAAAAGGAGGGTCCGACTCACATGTGGTGATTTAAAACAAAACAAACCACAATAGTGGATGTGCAGTGTTTAACGTTATCAATCTTTTCTTGGGGGTTTGTGCACTGAAGTGTTTGACAGTTCTTTTTTTTTATTCAGCTAAATGCACTTTGTGATGTGCCAAGGTCAGTTATGACCAGGATGTAGTATATTTTATTTCAAAAGGGAAACAAAGGTTAATGCTACTAACAGTGTACATTGAGGTTTTTATGCACTTTGGGATATGCCTGAGTAAGATGTGACCAAAATGGTTATTTACAGAATTTTATTTTTTTCATTCTATTTATTTAATTGCTGTTCAAGAGGGAAATATATTTTTACTACTTCAAGTTCTGCTCTACCCCAGCACTATTATTGTTTTTATGCACTTTTGATGTGCCTTTGTCATGTGCCAAGTGCATATTTAAAGCCAAGACGATGAATAAAAATATATTTTGTCAATGATCTGTGTTGGTTTGAAATTTGTCATATTCAACAGATTGCTGAACATGTGCATCCCAGTTACATGTCTGAATTTCAAATTTTGGCCCAACTAATTTTGTAACTGAATACCCCTGCTGTAGACTGTCGAACACATTGCAGTCTTGTAATTTTATCCTGTGCTGCATTGCGAGATGTTTCAACATGTTACTCATGATTGAACCCTTGCATGAAATAACAGATTGGCAGATACTGCAGAGCACTATTTTTTTGTGTGTAAACACACTTTTGAATGCTTCCTCCGTTCCATCATTACTGTCCCGTAGTAAGTAGCGGCAGTGTATGACATCGTGATGCATATATTTTTTGTTTCAAATGTGGAAGTGTTCAAACTGGCAGCATCCATTAAAAAGAATTGATAACTCGGAGACGTACAATTCTGAG
The DNA here is from genome assembly GCA_020510985.1 of Pholidichthys leucotaenia. Taxonomy (NCBI): domain Eukaryota; kingdom Metazoa; phylum Chordata; class Actinopteri; order Cichliformes; family Pholidichthyidae; genus Pholidichthys; species Pholidichthys leucotaenia. The sequence goes on from CM035838.1 coordinate 385,163,975, forward strand.
GGATTGAAAAATTTGTAACTGGTTCCCATTCCTAAGCATTACTGTGCCTCAATGCACAAAGGTCCATAAAGGTATGATTGCATGAGTTTGGTGAAGAAGAACTTAACTGGCCAACACAGAGACCTGACCTTAACTCCATCAAAGCATGTGGTTTTCTTGACTTTTTGTAAGTAAAGGTTCTGGCTAGTCTATGCTTTTTTTTGTGTGTGTGTGTGTGTGTCTATGCTTTAGTCTGTGCTTTTAGTACTGAACACTGATGGAGTTCTTTTACATTGAATGTGCAAGTGTGTGTGCTACTGTAGTTAAAATCTGTCAACCCCGTTTTATCTTCTCTTCATGTAACTTTATAGATTTAATAAGTGGTACTTTGTTTCTACAAGCTTGTGAATTGAAGCTGCAGATATCTTCTGTTTTTTGTGGGTCAAAAAGCAATGGTGTGGTAACTTTTTTTCCCTCCCTGCAGGATTCTTTAAGAGGGCGGCCTAAAGAAATCCCACACAATGAGAAGCTGCTGTCGCTTAAATTTGAGGTAAAACACCAATCATGATGCTTGCTTCTCATGGTTATTAAAAAAAAAAAAAAAAAAAATTCCACTCAGGTTGTTATTACTTTCCTGCATTTGTGCCAAAGCTGGGAGACCCACTGAGCAGCTGACACTCAAGTGTATTTTTTGCAGTTGCATTGCCATCTGACATGATAAAGCACTGGTGTGAATAGAGTGTGGTCAATATGTGAGTGTAGTCCGATGAATAAATAGGTGTTTTACTGGTACAGCTGTGGACAAAATTGTTGGTACCCCTCTGTTAATGAAAGAAAAACCCACAGTGGTCACAGAAATAACTTGAATCTGACAAAAGTGGTAATAAATAAAAATTCTATGAAAATTAACCAGTGAAAATCAGACAGTGCTTTTGAATTGTGGTTCAACAGAATTACTTTAAAAAACAAACTCATGAAACAGGGCTGGTCAAAAATGATGGTACCCCTAGAAAAGATTGAAAATAATGTGACCATAGGGACATGTTCAACCTAGAAAAGCACTCGGAGAGCGCAGACCTCCGCCAAGCGCCACAGTTCCCCAAGAATCCTTTAAAAAATTCCTGGATCCAGACGGTGATCCGGATCACCACCAAAATCTAATCATCTGTAGGATACCCCATTTCTAACAATCTCTGAAAATTTCATGAAAATCCGTCCATAACTTTTTGAGTTATCTTGCTAACAAACAAACAGACAGACAAACCAACGCTGATGAAAACATAACCTCCTTGGCGGAGGTAACAAGATGTGTCCTCTAATTAACATCACAGGTGTCTACAAACTTGTAATCAGTCAGTCAGCCTATTTAAAGGGTGACAAGTAGTCACTGTGCTGTTCGGTGGCATGGTGTGTACCACACTAAACATGGACCAGAGGAAGCAAAGGAGAGAGTTGTCTCAGGAGATTAGAAAGAAAATTATAGACAAGCATGTTATGCAATGGTTACAGAAATAACTTGAATCTGACAAAAGTGGTAATAAATAAAAATTCTATGAAAATTAACCAATGAAAATCAGACGATGCTTTTGAATTGTGGTTCAGCAGAATTACCTTAAAAAACAAACTCATGAAATGGGCCTGGACAAAAATGATGGTACCCCTAGAAAAGATTGAAAATAATGTGACTATAGGGACATGTTCAACCAAGATGTGTCCTCTAATTAACATCACAGGTATCTACAAACTTGTAATCAATCAGTCGGCCTATTTAAAGGGTGACAAGTAGTCACTGTGCTGTTTGGTGACATGGTGTATACCACACTAAACATGGGCCAGAGGAAGCAAAGGAGAGAGTTGTCTCAGGAGATTAGAAAGAAAATTATAGACAAGCATGTTAAAGGTAAAGGCTATAAGACAATCTCCAAGCAGCTTGATGTTCCTGTGACTACAGTTGCACATATTATTCAGAAATTTAAGATCCACGGGACTGTAGCCAACCCCCCTGGATGTGGCCGTAGGAGGAGACGGATAATACGACTGGTAACAAAAGAGCCCAGAACAACCTCTAAACACATTCATGGTGAACTCCAAGGTCAAGGTACATCAGTGTCAGATCGCACCATCCGTTGTTGTTTGAGCCAAAGTGGACTTCATGGGAGACGACCAAGGAGGACACCACTGTTGAAAACAAATCATAAAAAAGCCAGACTGGAATTTGCCAAACTGCATGTTGACAAGCCACAAAGCTTCTGGGAGAATGTCCTATGGACAGACGAGACAAAACTGGAACTTTTTGGCAAGGCACGTCAGCTCTATGTTCACAAACGCAAAAATGAAGCATACCAAGAAAAGAACACTGTCCCTACTGTGAAACATGGAGGAGGTTCTGTTATGTTCTGGGGCTGCTTTGCTGCATCTGGCACAGGGTGTCTTGAATCTGTGCAGGGTACAATGAAATCTCAAGACTATCAAGGTATTCTAGAGAGAAATGTTCTGCCCGGTGTCAGACAGCTTGGTCTCAGTCGCAGGTCATGGGTCTTGCAACAGGATAATGACCCAAAACACACAGCTAAAAACACCCAAGAATGGCTAAGAGCGAAACATTGGACTATTCTAAAGTGGCCTTCTATGAGCCCTGATCTAAATCTTATTGAACATCTGTGGAAGGAGCTGAAACATGCCGTCTGGAGAAGGCACCCTTCAGACCTGAGACAACTGGAGCAATTTGCTCATGAGGAGTGGGCCAAAATACCTGCTGAGAGGTGCAGAAGTCTCATTGACAGTTACAGAAATCGTTTGATTGCAGTGATTGCCTCAAAAGGTTGTGCAACAAAATATTAAGTTAAGGGTACCATCATTTTTGTCCAGGCCTGTTTCATGAGTTTTTTTTTTTTAAATAATTTTGTTAAATCACAATTCAAAAGCATTGTCTTGATTTTCATTGGTTAATTTTCATAGAATTTTTATTTATTACCACTTTTGTCAGATTCAAGTTATTTCTGTGACCATTGTGGGTTTTTCTTTCATTAACAGAGGGGTACCAGCAATTTTGTCCATGTGTGTAATGTGTAAATAGGGTAGTAAATTAGATCATTCTAACATTATGGCTGCAAGTTTACTCAAAATGGTCTCAATTGTTGATGCATTGTTTGTGCTCGGACTGATGACATCATCACTGGAAATTAACTGCTTTAATATTTCAGATTTTAAAAGCACAAATGTGCACATGCGATGGAGAAATAATTGAGAAAATGTCAGTTAAAGATGTTAGTAAAAATCAGTCAGCTGGTGACAGCAGACCCAGTGGATGGATGATGACAGCTGGATCCTCTCACGGTCTCCAGAGCTCATTAAAATCAAATTAAATCACCCTTTATTGTCATTCAACTGTACAACCAATCATGTACAGTAGAATGCGATTGTGTTTTACCTATCTACTGTGTTAATCACACACACCCCAAGTGTAGAATCAGAGGGCCGCTGCCATGCAAGGCGCCGCCACAAATTTCCCTCCTCCATTCCATTATTGCTTAGCACCAAGCTGGACGGCAGGAAGTTCCACTTTTATATGGTCTTCGGCATGACCCAGCCGGGATTTGAACCCCTGCCTCCTGGGTGTGGGGCGGATGCTCTACCAACTGAGCCACCAGTCCAGTACCATGTATCAGGTACCTGTCCCACTGACAGGACAGCAGACTAATTACCAGTTGTGATACTCACCACTCGTGGATTTTCTGTTTATAATTAAACATTTATTATTCAGCTAAAGTAAACCTGTTTAAAAATAACAGTAAATACAACTGATACAGTTATTGTTTATTGTAATTATTTCAGTCAAATATCATGTTGCTCTATAAGTCAGTAGTCAGTCTTTTCTGGGTTCCTGCCAATCCAGTCTTGTTCAGCAGCTGTGAATGCAGGGAAACAAACCATGTAAAAAAAAAAAAAAAATCACTGATCAGTTTGAAAAAGGCGAATAATAATAATAATAATAATAAAAAAAAAAACATTATACCATCTCAACTGAATTCTGTCTACAGTGCATCCGGAAAGTATTCACAGCACTTCACTTTTTACACATTTTATGTTACAGCCTTATTCCAAAATGGATTAAATTAATTTTTTTCCTCAAAATTCTACACACAGTACCTCATAATGACAATGTGAAAAGTTTTAGATTTTTGTAAATTTATTAAAAATAAAATGCTAAGAAATCACAGGTACATAAGTATTCACAGCCTTTGCCATGAAGCTCAAAATTAAAGGGTCCGTGATATAATTCAACCAAGACTTCATTAGAAAGAAGAATTACTGTGTTTTTATTCTGTGTAGACAAAAAAATAAAATTTTGTTTCCATATACTACCATAAATTACATCGTGATGCAGACCATTGCGATGTTCGTTTTTCGTAATTGGGTCAAACGCTGGCACCATTTTGTGACGTAATGAGGTGAAACAAAGATGTAAACAAGCATGGCTGAGTACACTGAAGCGGAGGAAGTTGTGAGCGATTTCAGCGAAGATTTGAGCGGTTTGTCGATAGTTTTTGAGGAAGAAGCAGGATCGAGTGATGAAGAAGAGTGAGTTGGTTCTAACGAAGGACTGCAACCCTATTTATTTGAACTATATCGTTCAGGAAGCGACGATGACTCACGTGTCAGAGGATCAAGGGTCCGACATTGAAGGGTTAAAGATGGACATCGGTCACCTCCAAAACACTGAATGGTAATATACAGATAGATCTAAAAGAACTGGATGTGCAACTTTGATCGGTAGGCAATGAGATTTATAAAAATGAAAACTGAAAAAAGTAATATAATGTTTTTGGAGTAAAGTCAACACTCGGCTTCAAAATTCATAGGGGAGGATTTTACTTTCGGCGAAAAAAAATGTAATAAAATCAAGTGTGCTAATTTTTTTTCTCGTGGTAGGGAAATTCTGGTCACATCGGTAGGTTTGTAAACCAAACTATTAAATAACAATCGCCTAATTGTTAAGTCTTGAATCATATGTTATAAAACAAACTCGTATGTGTGTGTGTGTGTATAGGTGTATGTACTGTATGTAGGTTTACAGGTTAAAGAAATAACGATACTAATGACAAAACTACAGATAAAATATCCATAATGCGCTTCTTGTTTTGAGCTTGTAACTAAAGACCCCAACTGTTTTGCCTATCTGATGTGTGCACACACTTCTATCACACTCTAAAACATAAACAAAGGGACTTAACTCTTTTCCGGGCGAGTTTTGACAGTGTTGCTTCTCTGTGCTGTTTTGATATGTTAATATTGTCTTGAGCGGTGGGTTTTCATTTGAAGACCGTAGGCATGGCAGTCGGTTTCAGAACCCGTTTGTAACAAACTTTCAAGCCTAAAGATTCCTGTATAGCAGGTGCCTCCTCAAAACTGTCTGCAGTGAAATGATCGCTACAGAGTACAGAAGATGGTGTTGGTTGCCATTTGTCCCTTGTTCTCTGTACTTGCTTTGCCCATTTTTTAAGAAGCTCTGGATCTTTTGGAAATGAGAACAGGCTTATGCGTTCACTGGAGCAATTACAACACCCAGCCGCCATGCAACGTTTCGGCATTTCTTCGCTGATATAGAAGCTAAACAGCTTGTTTACATTGACAGCACACGGATCAGCTGAGAGGAAACTCATCTCACATCATGTCCTGAAATGAGGTGTGTCTCAGGATATTGCGTTAGTGCAACATGGCGCTAAATTTGAATTCACTTAGAAATATTTTTCCACTTATTTAGCGTTCAAATTCAACAGAACCAACTATGTGGACGATATAAGATAAATTCATACTGAATATTTATGCATAGTTCCAACATCTTGTCACGGGCCCTTTAAGCTCAGGTGCATCCTGTTTTCACTGATCATCCTTGAGATGTTTCTACAGCTTAATTGGAGTCCACCTGTGGTAAATTCAGTTGATTGGACATGATTTGGAAAGGTACACACCTGTCTATATAAGGTCCCACAGTTGACAGTGCATGTCAGAGCACAAACCAAGCATGAAGTCAAAGGAATTGTCTGTAGACCTCAGAGACAGGATTGTCTCGAGGCACAAATCTGGGGAAGGGTACAGAAAAATTTCTGCTGCTTTGAGGGTCCCAGCGAGCACAGTGGCCTCCATCATCCATAAATGGAAGAAGTTCTGAACCACCAGGACTCTTCCTAGACCTGGCCAGTTGTCTAAACTGAGGGATCGTGGGACAAGGGCATTAGTCAGGGAGGTGACCAAGAACCCGATGGTCACTCTGTCAGAGCTCTAGCGTTCCATTGTGGAAATGGGAGAATCTTCCAGAAGGACAACCATCTCTGCAGCAATCCACCAATCAGGCCTGTATGGTAGAGTGGCCAGATGGAAGCCACTTCTTAGTAAAAGGCACATGGCAGCCCACCTGGAGTTTGCCAAAAGGCACCTGAAAGACTCTCAGACCATGAGAAACAACATTCTCTGGTCTGATGAGACAAAGATTGAACTCTTTGGTGTGAATGCCAGGCATCATGTTCGGAGGAAACAAGGCACCACTCATCACCAAGCCAATACCATCCCTACAGTGAAGCAGGGTGGTGGCAGCATTATGCTGTGGGAATGTTTTTCAGTGGCAGGAACTGGGAGACTAGTCAGGGTAGAGGGAAAGATGAATGCAGCAATGTACAGAGACATCCTGGATGAAAACCTACTCCAGAGCACTCTTGACTTCAGACTGGGATGACGGTTCATCTTTCAGCTGGACAACGACCCTAAGCACACAGCCAAGATATCAAAGGAGTGGCTTCAGGACAACTCTGTGAATGTCCTTGAGTGGCCCAGCCAGATCCCAGACTTTAATCCAATTGAACATCTCTGGAGAGATCTGAAAATGGCTGTGCACCAACGCTTCCCATCCAACTTGATGGAGCTTGAGAGGTGCTGCAAAGAGGAATGGGCCAAACTGCTCAAAGATAGGTGTGGCAAGCTTGTTGGTGTCATATTCTAAAAGACTGGAAGCTGTAATTGCTGCCAAAGGTGCATCAACAAAGTATTGATCAAAGGCTGTGAATACTTATGTACATGTGATTTCTTTTTTATTTTTAATAATTTTGCAAAAATCTAAAAGAAATTTTTTTTTCAATGTTGTCATTATGGGGTATTGTATGTAGAATTTTGAGGGGAAAAATGAATTGAATCCATTTTGGAATAAGGCTGTAATATAACAAAATGTGGAAAAAGTGAAGCGCTGTGAATATTTTCCGAGTGCACTATACAATTGCAGTGTAAATTATTCAACCTCCATTACTGTTTGGGGTGGTATCATTCCTTTGGCATCTACATGAATAAAGGTTTGTTTTAATGTGAAACACTTTTAGTGTGTCCTTGGAATAAAGCTGTAATACATCTAAAATTTATTATGATGTAAAAAAAAAAAAATAAAAATATATTAACGCAGTTGCAGATTCTCACCAGAACAATTAGCTGTTATAAATTTAAGCTTTCAAAATTCACATGGAAAATTGCTAAACGGTTAATAAACACAAACCATTTTTTATCACAATGCATGAATAATTTTGCATTTTTATTACATTCATTTAAAAAAAAAAGCATATCTGTTTACCATTTTATCAAAATTTGCTTTTTTCTGTCACACAAGTGCCTGTCTCCCTCCAATAAATTTCACTCAATTCCGACACGCACACACATACCATTTATCTCATCATGTCACATCATATAGAACACATACACATTATACCTGGTTTTAGAAAATAACTTTTATGCCACTTCAAACTAAACATGAATCTGTAAGTCCGTTACAGGCTTCTTTTAACTTTTAGATGGGTGTTTTTATTTATTAGGGGTCCAATGTGTGACATTGGTGGCAAAATTTAAAATTGATCAAATCTGCACATGAAATTGACTAATCACTATCCAATTGTGTCAGGTTTATGAAACTAACTATTTTCGTAATGGCATTCGCCTTCAGGAACTCTTGAGGATGAGCGCTCACTTCAACTACTTGTAAATGGAGACGTAAACGGGACACTCGGGCTTTTGTTTCCCCGTGTGCCAATGCACTTTGCAATGGCACACGTTTTACATGAAACAACTTCAACACTTCCAGTATTTTTCACGCATCAAAACTCATCAACAGCTACATTCTCATGACATATTAAGATGTGATAACGTGTATACATACCTTCAAATTCTCCCTGTTTGTTGGATAAGACGTAAAATCACAAAAGGCGTAAATGCGGGACACGGAAGTTTGGACCTTCGATAACTTCAATATAAAGTGACCACGGTTAATCCTCTCCACATGGGTTGAGCACATCTGGGGTAGAGAAAATAAAAGTGCTTTCCCAGGGCGGTCACCTCGCCAGACGGGGCTGCGCGCGGCCGACCAAGACCGAAGACGTAAATTTTTTAAAGGACACCATATTCGATGTGTCATAAATGTTTGAGATTTTATTGAAATATTCTACATCTGAGCTTCACAAAGACTGATCTCCTTTTTATGTGTATGGTTTGGGATTTGAAAGGTGCAAAGTGAAAAGCATCAGCACTTTCTGTTTTCTGGTTACTTTACCAAATAACTTGCATGTTGCTGCGTAAATACGGGGACACGGAAATTTACGTCGTACGAGTAAATTTGCAGGGGTCGCCGTACAAAAACCATAGATCCGATCACATTGGGGAATGTTTTATTTTGAATTTGCGTTACAACTCTGTTATCTCTTGCATAAATGAGTAGAAAGAGTTACTCAGAGATCACTTTACAGTACTTTGAAATTGATGCGATTTTCATGTCACACAAAAACTGGGAAAAATGAGGGGACACGACCAATAGTTTCGATTCTAACGGCAAAATCAATGATTTTTTTTAAAAATTGCAATGCAAGTCTGAAACTCTTTTATGTTCCCTTGCATATTATAAAAACGAAACCGACATCTGCAAATTACAGAAAAAGAGAGAGCGCTTGAAAGTCGGATACCTCTGATATAGTGCACTGGACCCCCCCCCCCCAAAAAAAAACACCCAGATGCAATAATTAGGCACAGCCAGCAGATGTCACTCTTCACAACCGTGTTGAATGGTTTGAAGCAGTGACTCATTTTCAAGGCAAGTGGTTCAGTGTTTCAGAACGCTTTAGCTTACTCGGCACTAATTGGTTATTTTCAAGTCAGTCTTCCTGGTAAAGCGACTCCATTTCAGAAAACACAATGTATGTGAGCAAAATTAAAATCAATCCCAGTATTACTGATTAGCATCATACACAGCAGCTAAAAATGTCGTCACTTAAAGATTATTGATAGAATATTGATGTTTCCTGCTCTGTCAGTGTTTTAACATTAAAACTGCAGCATAATTAAAACACAAAGCTTACTTTGAATTGATTTTTGTCCATCACTTCCCACATATTTCAACTCAGCATGATAGGGGCAAGACCATCTTTGATGCACGTGGTGACATAACGGACCTTTACAATGGGACCTCTCAATTGGGCCAAACCGAGTGTCACTTAAAAATAATTCAGCCAATAGAGGCGAGCCTGTAAAAAATCCCGCTCACGTGGGAGGAATGTGCCAAAAATGTCAAGCAAAAAAACAGGATTCAACCAAAGAAAATGAAAGAAAAAAGCAAGTCTGAAAACAAAAGAATGCTTTATCAAACAAAAAAAATTATACCTAATTTGTTTAAAGTTTTGAGTTTTGCTTTTGAGATGAAATATTTTATGCAAGATTGGTGTTTTTTGTTTGACATTCAAGAAATTTTCTTTAAAATTGCTTTGGCACAAATCCGTGTGAGGATTGTGCCAAAATTGCAATTAAAAAAAAACAAAAAAACAAAAAACAGGAGTCAAAACCAAAGGGAAAAAAATGCCAAAGTTTTGCCAGTGAAAACAAAATAATTCTTCATTAAAAAATTTTATATAAAAAATTGTTTTAAGTCAGGATTTTTGCTTTTAAGATGAAATATTTTACGAAAGTTATTTTTGTTTAATATTCAAGAAATGTTATTTAAAACAACTTGTCCTAAATCTAATCCCATAATACATATGTGTTTATTCCAGAGTTTGGACTATGATAACATTGAAAACCAGCTGTTTCTTGAGGAAGAGAGGAGAATGAGTCACATGGTGAGTGACAGGATTCAGCTGAAAATAACACATTTACTCCTAATCTTGTGCCGCTTTTAAGTTCCTAACATCTCTCCTCCTCCCCTTTTCCTTCTATTATCACATGTTTTAGGGTTTTCGCTGTCTGGAGATCAGTCGGTGGGTTGTCTGTGGCCTGATTGGTGTTTTGACTGGCCTCATCGCCTGTTTTATAGACATTGTGGTGGAGAAGCTGGCTGGGGTTAAGTATGCTATAGTTAAAGAGAGTATCCTTCTCAAAACCAGTTGTCTTTTTTTTAATTAATAATCTAGGTTACTAACAGGCCACTCTAGTGTTCAGTCATGTTGCTTCAGGGCCAAACAGACCCTTCCTTCACTGTAAACTTTCACAGACATAGAGAAGTTTACAGAGGTGGGCGGATTGTCGATCTCTCTCATCCTCTGGGCTGTCTTAAACTCTTCCTTCGTCATGTTGGGAGCTATCATGGTTGCATTCTTTGAGGTGAGACTGAAAGCAGAATTATTTTACCATTTTGACTTTTATCGGGAGAAACTCTTTACTTCTTCTATTGTGTTAATTATTGCATTCCTCAAGTGTGAGTGGATTTTGAAAAAGTACACCACAGATTTTTTTTTTTTTGTTCAGTCAGTTGTATTCATATGTTTAAAGGTGGAAGTGAAAATTTGTTTAGCAATAGTATGTCGGCCCCAAGACTTCTTCCAGTACTTACTGCACAATACTGGAAATTTGTGAAGATAAACATGCTTCTCTGTTTATCCTATTGTGGTTATTCACTGACCATTGATGAGAAGTAATATCTGAGGCTTTCAGCTGATTTTCAAGCTTCTCAGATAGGTATTCATACAAGGCTACTTTCACATTACAAGCCACATTGTTCAGTTCTTATTTTATTTATTTATTTAGTGATAAATCTGTCCTCTGAAATGACACATGCACACATCTATGTGTCGTTTGCCGTATTATCTGGGTTAACAACATCACAGCATCATATTTGCCTTAAAAACAAACAGAAGTAATGGATAAATTTTTAGTAAAGATACACTTTTGATTTTGTTCTGGAGGACGGCAAGCAGTTAGTCAGTTGCTTTAGCTAGTCAAAAGCAGGGGACAATAAAAAAATATATCGTATCATATTGTAATTCTGCTCTCTACCAGAAAATCCTGAAAGAATGTCTGGTTATCAGTTCGTGACCTCAAGCCCTCCAATGTGGCTGAATTAAAACAATTCTGGAAAGAAGAGTGTGCCAAAATTTCTCAACAGCGATGTAAAAGACTCAATGCCATTTATCACAAATGCTTGATTGTAGTTGTTGCTGCCAAGGGTGGCACAACCAGTTATTAGGTGTAGGGGCAATTACTTTTTCATATAGGGCCATGTAGCGGAACCGGTACCAGGTAGACCACCACAGGAACCCCAACTGTGTTGCCTTCTGCTCACCAACCCCAACTCATTCTTCACAGTCCTTTAAATAATGAGGAACAAAGGCTCATTGTTATTCTCGTCTCTTAACACCCACACACTGCCACAGGACAACTGGAAATAAGAACTCACCGTCACACGAACTGAGTCATTTACTGTCAGAATTCTAATTCATGCATCTGGATTTCTAATATACCTTACACATGTCTGCCTTTTTGTAAATATCTGCATGCTTTATGATCAAGTTATTTTAGTGAAGCTAGACAATTAACCAAATAAAGTCGCTTAGTTGTAGGCAAAGGTGCCTTACGACTAATTATAATATTAATATGATGTGCTCACTGTCTTTTGTTCTCTCCCAGCCAAATCCTGGCCCAGTGAATCACACCTTCCCCCCCTTCCCTCATTCAGGGTTAGGTAACCATAGTAACAAGGTCTCCGTGCAGTCACTCACCGATTCGTTGAGAGATCCTAAGCCCCTCCCTTCCAGCATGTGGGGAGGGAAGTTTAAGCTCAGAACACACAATACTCTCTTGGCTCTCCATAGCCCCTTTTCCACTAGTACCTACTTAGCCCAACTCGCCTTGCCTCTACTCAGTTCAACACGGTCTGGTTGGTTTTCCATTACAACTGAGTACCACCTCAAAGTGGGTGGGATCTTTACGGTAAGGTGGCCTGACACTCCTGTGATGTCATTTATATGTGACAAGCAAAACACAAGATGGATATCGAGAAGAGCCTGCTGATCGCTGGCTTTTTGTCAGAGTAAAGGCAAAAAAGGAGAGCCAGAGAAGGCTACAGGCGGTGAGACGAAACACTCTAGAAAAGTAATGGAGAGTTTAGGAAGCCATAGAGCAGTATAAAGCCCAAGATGTGAGGATGTGAACTAGATCACATATGAAGGTAAGCTAATGATTGCTACAGTCATTAATAAGTCCCCCGTACTACATTGTATTTGCGGCAAGTTATCACTATTGGGTATTAAAATATGTATGCTGTGTGTGTTTCAGATGGCTCTCTTGCGGCAAAATTATCGCTTCAAACCGTCGGTCTGGTCATTCAACAGAGCCTCCCAGTGGTGGGATGTCACCCCAGCTTCACGAATTGCAGTGGCTGCAGAACTTCAGTATGTCTGTAGAAACGTTTAGCTTCCTGTGCAACAAATTGCTCTGATCTGTGTGAAAGTCACAGAGGCACTGTTGAGACATCGTGGGATGTACCTGCTCCAGCAGCACTCAAGTCTGTTGTGGTGTCATGGCAAAAAGTCATCAGCTGTCAAAAATTGATCACCAGGTGCCACGTTGTAGTTATGGGGTTATATTAGCCATAAAATATATGTTTCAACAGGTAAACAGTACTGAGTTGGGTATAAGATATATTTAACAATTATAATGCATTTTTAAGCCAAAACAAAGTTGATCTAGTATTAAAAGCAATTAAAATAATGCAGTCACAAGGTCACATGGAAAAATACATGGATTTACTGGATATATACATGTAGATACTGTATAAATATATATTCTCTGCATCAACATTGTACTATACATGTATTCATTTAGTATTGCACTAGGAATTTTGACAATAAACTTTTGTACTTTTTGCAGATGTGTCTCCACTTTTGTTTGTTTTATTTGTGAAAGTTAACAGCAAGTGACAAGCTGTATAAGAATAATCCAGCAGTTTGAGAAAGCACTTTTGGTGTGTTGCAAGTCTGTCAACAAAATTAGGAACCATAAAGCAGTTTGTGTTGAAATGTTAAATCCCATTAAACCCTAACCCAGTGGTGTCCAATCATGTGCCATGAAGGGCCAAGACCCTGGACGTTTGCTCTTCTACCCAGTCTCTTCAGCCGGTGTTTTCACTTATCAGCAATCAGTGGGAAGAAATTCAGTGGAATCTGCTGTTGACGACACTGGTTGGAGGTAAAGCCTGCAGAGTCTTGGCCCTCCATGGCACATGATTGGACACCTCTGCCTTAACCCATTATTAGAAAATACAGATGCCAATATGGCCCAGAATTCCTCCATATACTGGTACTATCACTAAAGTGTGCAGTGTCTTCTGCAGTGGCACATCCAACAATACACTCTTCAGTAAATAAAATAATTGTTTTTGGTTACTTTTTTTTTTAAAAAAAAAAGAGCCATTATCTTCAGTGTCACTGATAAATGGTTTGTACTGTTGACTCTTTTCCCACTGGTGTCTTAACAGACAAAATAGAAACTCATGATGCAAACACACAAGTCACTAAATTGTTTGTTACAATCAGCAGCAAAATCCAGATTATTTAGAATGTGCAAAATTCAAACTCTAACCTGTTTAAAAAACAAACAAAAAAAAAACAGGATGGGTCATACACACTGGCCACTCATTGCCTTCACAATGTGGCCCAGCACACCAAGGAACGCTTGATTGAAGGCAGTATTCTGAGCCATCTCCTCCCTTCACAAGGTAATTTCATGCTCCCTTGCCTCACTTAAAAGCAACTGGTTGTGCCGCTCACACTGGTGAGCTACCCCACTACTAGTGAAGCGGCATGAAATAATGCGGCGTTGGTGAAGGTTTTAAGCAGGTTTATTAAATCATACCGCCTTCACAGGAACTTGGCTCCAGCCCATAGTGTGAGCAGGCTGAAGCTGAATTCCTCAGGCTCTGAGAGGAGACAGTGCGTGTGTCCAGCAGCAGTTGAAGAGTGAGAGTAAAATGAGAGAGAACATGGATTTCAGTGCAGTACTTATACCCAACTCAGACAATACATCAAAGGGTATTCACAGCAGTTGAGACATTTGCATTTAAGAGACATACATAACAATAGGCAGATTGCTGGCCTTTGCTCCAGCTTGCAGGACAAAGAGGTTACAAGGCACATCTACATATTGATCTCAGTCTCTAGGTCACAGTAAGGACAGGACGCATGAACACTATACATGAATGGCACATTAATATCTCAAAGCATGAATGGTACATTACATCTCAGTAGTGCAGCGGAAAAAACCAAGAGAAGCGAGCTGACTGTCCTTAATCTGTTGTGGGGGTTAACCGAACCACCACACGCTCCCCCCCCCCCCCAGAGGGCACGGCAGGGGGCCGAGACCTCGATAGCCATCTATGGGAGCGAGCTGTGGGAGAAGCTCGCTGCAGGCGGAGGGGGAGGGAGGAGGGGGGTAGTAAGTGCCGGCAGGGGACGGTGAAATCGTCCGAGCCGCGCAAAAATTGCTTGTTCAGCAGATCTTCAGCCTGCATCTCTGTAAATGGTGACGTAAAGTCTAATTTGGGGTGGATCGTTTTCCTCTTGCCAAGACGAAAGACAGAAATGGGTGGGGGTTAATCAAAGCAAGTTTAAAACATGTATTTGGGAAATACACTTGTTGCTAAAAGCCAGTGGTGGAATGTGACAAAAAAGTACTTCGTTTTTGTATTTAACCACAGTTTTCATGCAGCTGCACTTCAGTAAAGTAGATTTTACATGGGCTGGGTTATGTTTAAAATAATTTTTTTACTGTGGCTCAGCAATCAGAATGAGTTAATACATTCAGTTGAATGGAATCTAGTACTTTAACTATCTATAAACGCAGCATCTCGCTCTCTCTCGTCTGTTCCACGCATATCTCTTGAACCGTTCGTCAGACTGACCTAAGGTTTGATACGTGCTTTGCTGAGGTTATGAGGGTGTGCAACCCAAAGTATGGAGTCGCTCAGTCAAAATATGTAATTTTATCAAAGGTTTAGCCACCGCTCTCTCCTCATGCCCTGGCTTCAAGAAGTGTGAGTGGTGTTTTGTACTTTATAATGCTAAAATATATAAGGATGCACTACAATCGGTCTCAAATATTTGTAAATGTGTTCTGTTATAGTACTGCATGAGTTTGACGAGAGACTATAAATTACACACAAACTAAATTATAATGGTGACTGAACAACTCCCATTCCCCAAAGTGCAACATACACCATTATGAATATAACTCATAAAAGATCACAAAAATAAGTGATCTGACAAAAAAAAAAAAAAAATAAACAAGCAGTTCTTAAACAGTGGCTAATATTGAATGTCCCATTCATTTTCAATTGTGTGAATATTACAGAATAATCAAATAAGTCTCAGTTCAGTCCCTTTCATATTTATCAAAGTCAAACATGTGATTACCTACATATAGGCTACACCTCTGTGTTCCACTTTCAAACACAGCCTGCATTTGGGCCTGTAAGGCCTGATTGGGCTACCCGTTTCAGACAGGAATACTTGCTTTCTATGGGCATGCACTAATTATACTTCATCCATCCATCCATCCATCTTCTACCGCTTTTCTGGAGGTCTGGGTTGCGGAGGCAGCAGTTCAAGCAGAGAAGCCCAGACTTCCCTTTCCCCAGCCACTTGCTCCAGCTCTTCAGAGAGGATACCAAGGCGTTCCCAGACCAGCTGGGAGACATAGTCTCTCCACCGAGTCCTGGGTCTGCCCCGGGGTCTCCTCCCAGTGGGACGCGCCTGAAACACCTCAAGTGGGAGGCGTCCAGGAGGCATCCTAATCAGATGCCCATACCACCTCAACTGACTCCTTTCAATGTGGAGGAGCAGCGGTTCTACTCTGAGCCTCTTCCGGATGACTGAGCTCTTCACTCTATTTCTGAGGGTGAGTCCAGCAATCCTACGGAGAAAGCTCATTTCAGCCGCTTGTATCCGCGATCTTGTTCTTTCGGTCATTACCCAAAGCTCATGACCATAGGTGAGAGTAGGAACGTAGATTGACTGGTAAATCGACAGCTTTGCCGTAGAACTAAGCTCCCTCTTCACCACAATAGACCGGTACAACGGCCGCATCACTGCAGATGCTGCTCCAATCAGTCTGTCAATCTGTCGCTCCATTTTCCCCTCACTCGTGAGTAAGACCCCAAGATACTTAAACTCCTCCACTTGGGGCAGGAGCCTGTCCCCAACCCAGAGAGGACAATCCACCTTTTTCCGGCTGAGGACCATGGACTCGGACTTGGAGGTGCTGATTCTCATCCCAGCCGCTTCACACTCAGCAGCAAACTGTCCCAGCAAGAGCTGTAGGTCATTGCTGGATGAAGCCAATAGGACAACATCATCTGCAAACAACAGAGATGAGATCCTGTGGTCACCAAGCATGACACCCTCCATTCCCTGGCTGCGCCTAGAAATCCTGTCCATAAAAATTATGAACAGGATCGGTGACAAAGGGCAGCTCTGGCGGAGTCCAACTCTCACTGGGAATGACTCCGACTGAGTGTTGGCAATACGAACCAAACTCTCACAACGGTCGTACAGAGACCGAATAGCTCGTAACAACAAGCCCGACACCCCATACTCCCGAAGCACCCCCCACAAAAAACCACGAGGGACGCGGTCAAATGCCTTCTCCAAGTCCACAAAACACATGTAAACTGGTTGGGCAAACTCCCACGAACCCTTGAGAATTCTCGAGAGGGTAAAGACCTGGTCCGATGTGCCACGGCCAGGACGAAAACCACATTGCTCCTCCTGAATCCGAGGTTCAACCAACGGCCAGACTCTCCTCTCCAGTACCTTGGCATAGACCTTCCCAGGGAGGCTGAGTAGTGTGATCCCTCTAAGGTTGGAGCACACCCTCCGGTCCCCTTTTTTGAAGAGAGGAACCACCACCCCGGTTTGCCATGCCAAAGGCACTGCCCCTGACCTCCACGCAATGTTGCAGAGGTGTGTCAACCATGACAGCCCAACAACATCCAGGGCCTTGAGGTACTCGGGGCAAATCTCGTCCACCCGGGGCCCGGCCACCAAGGAGATTTTTAACCACCTTGGCGACCTCAGCCCCTGTGATAGGCGAGTCATCCCCCTCGTCCCCAAACCCTGCTTCCTCTGTGGAAGGCGTATCAGTGGGATTGAGGAGATCCTCACAGTATTCCTTCCACCGCCCGACGATATCCCCAGTCAAAGTCAACAGTGCCCCATCCGCACCATACACAGTGTGGACAGGGAGCTGCTTTCCCCTCCTGAGCTGCCAGACAGTTTGCCAGAATCTCTTCGTGGCCGACCGAAAGTCTTGTTCCATGGCCTCACCGAACTCCTCCCATACCCGGGTTTTTTCTTCAGCAACCACCCGAGCTTCACTCCACTTGGCCTGCCGGTACACCTCAGCTGTTTCGGGAGTCCCACAAGTCAACCAAGCTTGATAGGACTCCTTCTTCAGCTTAATGGCCCCCCTCACCACTGGTGTCCACCACTTGGTTCGGGGGTTGCCACCACGAGATGCACCGACCATCTTGCTGCCGCAGCTCTGGGCCGCCACTTCAACAACAGAGGTGGAGAACATGGACCATTCAGACTCCATGTCTCCAGACTCCCTCGGAATGGGGTTGAAGTTCTTCCAGAGGTTGGAGTTGAAGATCTCCCGGACAGGGGCCTCAGCCAGACGTTCCCAACACACCCTCACTATACGTTTGGGTCTACCAGGTCTGAATGGCTTCCTCCCTTGCCATCTGATCCAACTCACCACCAGGTGGTGATCAGTTGACAGCTCTGCACCTCTCTTTACCCGAGTGTCCAAGACATACGGTCGCAGGTCTGATGACACAATTACAAAATTGATCATCGACCTGTGACCTCGGGTGTCCTGGTGCCAGGTGCACATATGGACACCCTTATGCTTGAACATGGTGTTTGTTATGGACAAACTGTAGTTAGCACAGAAGTCCAATAACTGAACACCACTTGGGTTCAGATCGGGCAGGCCGTTCCTCCCAATCACCCCCCTCCAGGTTTCACTGTCATTGCCCACGTGCGCATTGAATCTCAATGCGCACAATAATTAGAAAGCTCCCCCCCCATGGATCGTCACCTTATCGTGATGGGGGGGGTTTGCGTGCCCCAGTGATCCCAGGAGCTATGTTGTTCGGGGAAATCTGCCTCTGATAGGGTCACCCAAGATAAACTGGTCCTTGGTGAAGGGCCAGACTAAGAACAATCCAACAGACTTTCATGATAAATATCTATATCAAGGATTCAGTGTACCCCGCCCGGTATGGGGTTACCGGGGCCCCACCCTGGAGCCAGGCCTGGGGGAGGGGCTCGATGGCTAGCGTCTGGTGGCCGGGTTTCCACCCATGGGACCCGGTCAGGCTCAGCCCGAAGGAGTTACATGAGTCTGCTCTCCAGTGGGCTCACCACCTGCAGGAGGGATCATGGGGGTCCGGTGCTATGTGGATTAGGTGGCGGTCAAAGGCGGAGACCTTGGCGGACTGATCCCAAGCTTTCTAATTATACTTCAAGTATATTCAAAAGTGAGTCTTTAATATTTTTACTTAAGTGGAAATTGTGCTACTTCAGTTTTGGCACTTTATCTGTACTTTAACTTAAAAACCAAAGGATTTGAGTAACTTGTCCACCACTACTAAAAACAATAGGGTGTGCAACTTTACTTACCAGTCATAACACATTGCTGCGTTGTGCTACGTTGCCAGTGTCAAAGCAGATGCTGGTTGGACTCTAGAACGAAAATACACACAGCTGAAGTACATGCACATCACAAAAGTGCAGCATGTAAAAAAACTAACTTCTTAACCAGGATTAACACAAGCTTATTTTGTCAGATGTTGTCAACACAAGCACAAAATACAAGCAGAGCACAGAGTTGGCATTGATGGCTAACCAGCAAACTCATTGTCTGCATACAGGAGACAACAGTGTTGTTTGTTCCAAGTGAGCTTTCCACCACTAAGATAAATAATGTACAAGATGCATACTATCACATCATATCACATCACTCACCATCCTCTAGCACGGTTTTTTGGTCGGGTCGACGCCAGTGTGCCTTCCGGTTTTTGCCGGTCGGTGGCCATAAATTCATTTTGGGTCGATCCGTCTAGTTCCCTCTGGATTCTCTCATCAGCCAAAAGGCACAGAAAAGTCTGTTAGACCTCAATGTTGATTTTTGAAGCCATTTCTATCGTTGTGTTTATATTGGCGCTTGCTCGCTGAAGAATTTTTGCAGATGGCGGCTGAAGATTCTCGTGAAGACTTTGCTCTCATGACATTATGCCCTGACCAATCAGTGGCCTGCAGTCTGTTGAAGTCACATTTTTAGCTCGACTCAGCACGGTTGAAACCTCACTGAATTAGTTCCCAAAAAAGTACCAGGTACTAATGGAAAACCCCACAAACCGAGTAAAGTCAAGGCTAGTCAGGCTAAGTAGGTACTAGTGGAAAAGGGGCTCATGTGTCTACTTTTCTGCAACTCTTTTCTCTTTGTCTGCATCTCTACTTTTAAGTTTTTTGCCCAGGCGATTGCCTTGTGTTTTCTAGTGACTGTTTTGTCGATTTTTGTAGTTCATGTTTTTCTGTAGAGTTCGCCTTTGTTAGATCTTGGGATTAAAGCCTGAGTAGTTTTTTTTTTTTTTAGAATTTACCTAGTTTAGCCACCGATCAGCGGGAGACTGCACATACTAGCATTGTATCCAGACCAGCTGCCCTTATCCTGCATATCGGCAGTTTGAGACTCAGGACTGGATCTCCCCACTCTCCCTGAAGGAAACCTGCCTCAAATGACCTAAGAGTGAAGCCATACAGATTTTGCGGGCCAAAATCCCCACTGAGGCTCCGAGGAGGACCACCTTCCCTTGGTCTAGAACAGCCCCCGCCAGGGCTTCATATCCACAGTAGGCGCTCACCTTTTTCACATCTTCTGTTGTGGTAGTCATGCTGGTTTAAATTTCCTCCATCAGAAAAAATGGCTCCAAGCCCGTCGGTCAAACCCTGATGATGCTTGGTCTCAGATACATTCCAGATTCTGCGCATCCCCTCTGTCTCCCCCTCTTTCTTTAAATCCATTAGAATTCAAATTCTACACTCTAAATTTTTGTAACTACTTTTTCATCTGGACTGCATACATTTTCTTTAACCTCAGGGTGACTGCACAGAGCTAAGCTTTAAGTACCAGAACTTAATCATGATAATGTGGTGGTGACCTTAGATGTGTGGTATGTTCATATTTCATGCAATCAAGTAGCCCCAATTATCACCATGTTTTATTCTGCTGATCTTAAATGCCTTATGTTTGTGCTATTCCACTGAGTTTAATAAAGAGGGGTTTACCAAAGCTAGAAGGTGTGATTTCTCCTTGTCCATTGTCACATCTCTGTGATAAGAATTCTGCCTCCAGACTGAGACTGATTAAATATTGCCAATAAAATTATTAGCTAAGGCTTAACTTACTAATTGCCAAATTCTTAAGCCTAAGTCCTTGTCCATAAGAGTTTCCGTCTCTATAAAATATGGATGGCGCCCCAACTAGTGTTACAAACAAGGTATTACAAGTATTATTAATAAACTTTAAACTTAGTTTAATAATTTTTATTAATTATATTTACAAATTGTAGGACTCAATGCTACAGCCAGGTAGGTTTGGAAAGCTTTTTTCCCTTAATAAATTAAATCATCATTTAAAAACTACATTTTGTTTTACTTGAGTTATTAAATAAATATTCAAATTTGTTTGATCTAAAACATTTAAGTGCGACAAATATGCAAAAATATAAGAAATCAGGAAGGGGGCAAATACTTTTTCCACAGCACTGTATATCAAATGTAGGACCACATATGAAAATTATTAGATTTGTGCATTTAGACACCTCTTTAAAAAAAAAAAAAAAAGTCAGGTCTGTCTCTCATTAGATTAAAAATCAGATGGGTGTTACCTCAGGTTGATAATGGGAACATAGCCCAAGTTATTTTGAGATCAGATAGTTCTCTATGCTAAAAACAACAGCAAAAAATGCATGTGTTCTTTCTTGTATAATCGTATCTATTTTGTCTATTGTCTCTTGCAGCCAATTGCAGCAGGAAGTGGAATTCCTCAAATAAAATGTTACCTAAATGGAGTGAAGATTCCCAGGGTGGTACGACTAAAGGTACAGGAACATGACACTCATTTTTTTTTTTTACATTTATTTTTAACAGAGCAGACTGAATTTTAACCTTTTGTGTATTTCTACTCAGACACTGTTGGTGAAAGTGTTTGGTGTTATTTGTTCAGTGGTTGGTGGTCTTGCTGTTGGGAAGGTAAAAGTTTTTATTTTGGACATTGTTTATTTAATAACATAAAAACATTACTGTGGCCAGCTTTACTTGGGGTGAAGTGATGTTACACTAGCATGTTGACTACTTCGCTGCGTATTTCAGTCCCTCCAGGATGTTGCGATCACACCAGTTCACACAAATTCAACCAATCCCCTTGAATTTTGCACGACTTTGCAACTTTGTCCAAACACTGCAACTTTCCCGCAACTTTGGCCAATCATTGTCAACTTATGTGAATTTCACCAATGAAATTTGTCCCTGAATAGTGCTGAAATGCATACGTTATCAGTCTAACCAATCAAATGCATCGCTGAAATATGCTCACTTCCTTGTTTACAGTGAGTATGAATGGAATACATTAGCAAAAAACAGAGTGGGTGAGTTTAAAAAAAACAACAACACTCATCCGCAAACTTTCCCACACAGTCCCTTCCTCTGTCTCCCGGCCCCCTGATTGATGTCACCCCATGTCTCTGTGCTGACGGTGTGTACACAAACTGCTGGGTTTGTGTTGAGAAGAGCATGCCTGCCTGAAAAGCACCCACTTCGTGGGAACGTACGTGAGGAGAGACGCCCTAAAACCACAAACAAGCAAATATAACACTACAGCCAGTGTTGTAACCTTTTATACATTTGTAGAGGTAAAAATCACAACTACATCTTGTCACTGAGTTTTAAAGCTGTGAATATCAGGTCTGGAAATGGAACAATGCACGCCCCTGGCAAACCCTCAGGAGAGCCCCTCCTCCTGGTATGAGTCATATTGAAAGCAAAGTTGAGTATCTCATAAGACAGGTGTGTCAAGATGCACAGACAGACAGGAGTGAGAGAGAATATTATCAATTTTTTCAGAAAAACAAACTTGGATAGACGATTCAGAGGAATGTAATAAACTGTTTGTTTTTTGTTTTTTTTCTCTGCGCTCGGGACCAAGTAGTTGGGGACCACTGTTGTTTTCAAATGGAGATGCTTCCATTATTTCCAAATCTATATTCTAACATGCATTCAATACAAATTAGCTGTTCCATCCATCTTCTACCGCTTTTCCGGAGGTCCGGGTCGCGGAGGCAGCAGTTCAAGCAGAGAAGCCCAGACTTCCCTCTCCCCAGCCACTTGCTCCAGCTCTTCAGAGAGGATACCAAGACACTCCCAGACCAGCTAGGAGACATAGTCTCTCCAGCAAGTCCTGGGTCTGCCCCGGGGTCTACTCCCAGTGGGACGTGCCCAAAACACCTCAAGTGAGAGGCGTCCAGGAGGCATCCTAATCAGATGCCCATACCACCTCAGCTGGCTTCTTTCAATGTGGAGGAGCAGTGGTTCTACTCTTGAGCCTCTCCTGGATGACTGAGCTCCTCACCCTATCTCTGAGGGTGAGTCCAGCAATCCTACGGAGAAAGCTCATTTCAGCCACTTGTATCCGCGATCTCGTTCTTTCGGTCATTACCCAAAGCTCATGACCATAGGTGAGAGTAGGAATGTAGATTGACTGGTAAATCGACAGCTTTGCCTTAGAACTCAACTCCCTCTTCACCACAACGGACCGGTACAACGTCCGCATCACTGCAGATGCTGCTGCGGTCCGTCTGTCAATCTCTCGCTCCATTCTCCCCTCACTCGTGAATAAGACCCCAAGATACTTAAACTCCTCCCCTTGGGGCAGGAGCCTGTCCCCAACCCGGAGAGGACAATCCACCTTTTTCCGGCTGAGGACCATGGAATTCGGACTTGGAGGTGCTGATTCTCATCCCAGCCGCTTCACACTCAGCGGCAAACCATCCTACAGTGGGCTCATCACCTGCAGGAGGGATCGTGGGGGTCCGGTGCTATGTGGATTAGGTGGCGGTCAAAGGCGGAGACCTTGGCAGACTGATCCCAGGCTTTCTAAACTGGCAAATTAGCTGTTGTAATAGACAAGTATTTTATTCTTCCTTTTTATTCAAGTTCTCAGCAAGCGTAACCTACAGTGTAGGTCATTTTATGACAGATTTACTGAGCACTTAATTCTCACTTAACTGTGCTAAATTCTATATTTGCTGTTGCGCAAAGGAGTTTTTCTGTATAGCAGAAGTTTCTGCCTAATTTACTAATAAATTACTGTTTAATAGGAGATATTTGACAATCCTATGCTTTTCTGGTGTTATGTCATTGCAGTAAACTATGGGGGGGGGGGCATCTGCTTTAAAATTTGTCTTCCTCCCACAGTTTTTAGTGCAAAAAATCCTCAAAACATCACAACTTTTACTGCAACTTTTTAGAGACTCTTCTTCAAATTCAGGCTTTTTGGCCCACAACAATTATAAAAACAGCCCGCAAAATCCTGGAGGAGCTGGTATTTGTTTCTTAATGAACTTGTGACATGCATGACCTCTGGCTTATACACAACTTCTCAGGAAGGTCCCATGATTCACTCTGGTGCTGTTGTAGCTGCAGGAGTCTCCCAGGGCAGGAGCACTTCTCTAAAAAGAGACTTTAAGGTCCGTATATGAGGACGTACTGTATTTATAGCACACTGTTTCAACCATCGTCTCTTCTAAAGAGTAGTTTGTATGTTTGTAGATCTTCGAATACTTCCGGAGAGACACAGAAAAGAGGGACTTTGTTTCTGCTGGAGCTGCTGCTGGTGTTTCTGCTGCATTTGGAGCACCAGTTGGTAAAAACTTTTCGTCTGCTTTAGCTGTAAAGCCAGCAGCATGACAGTGGGGCTACATACTCAAACATTAGAAAAGAAAAAACAAAAAAACAAAAAATGGATCCAGGATGAGCTCTCAGATCTATTTTAACACCATCATACAAGGGCTACTGATTTTCCCTGGACTTTTCCATGGACTTGGAGGAACCAAACTTGGCATACTTATTAGTCTTTCTCTACATAGGTACCACCAAGGGTCACGCACTTCTCCCAGTGCTTTATGCAACTGTGGGGACCTCTTCTGTAGAAGTCTGCAGGTTGCGCCAGAAGCTACAACTTGACCTCAGAAATCGGCATTTCATCGTCTTGGGGTGCTTCCGTTTCAAAAATGATTTCATGGAGAGAAAAGGGTGGAAGGCAGATGGTTTAAGGTCAGGAGAGTAATGGGGATGAGGTAGGATTTCATAGCCACAGGATTGTGCTTCTGCCTGGGCAACATACGAGTTGTGAACTGGGGAGTTGTCTTGGAGGAGGCGGACAACTTTGGTCACCATGCCACGGCTCTCGGTTTTGATGGCTTTCCACAATTTCTGTAGTAGTGAAGTGTAGTAAGTCCCAGTAATTGTGGTACTCTTTGCCAAGAAATCCATCATCAGTGTTCCATGTTGGTCCCTAAAGACTGTGAGCATGGGCTTGCCCACCATGTGCCGCCTTCAGAGGTGGTGAGTCATAATGCTTCCATTGCTTCGACTGAACTTTAGCCTCTGGATCATAGTGATGGACCTGTGGTTCGTGCTGCATATTTAGTCTGTTGAAGAAGTCCTCCTGGCTTTCTTGGCACATGGCCAAAAGGGCCTGGGAGCACGTGATTTGTTCATACTTCTGGAAAGGTGTGACCAACCGGGGAATCCATTGTGCAGTCAACTTCTGCATATGCAAATGGTCATAGATGATTCTTTTTTCCACAGACCCCCATATTGAGCTTGACATCTTGGGCTAGTTGTGGTGATGGTAGCCTTCACTTGCCAGATGGTGTCTTCATCAGTGACACACTGTGGTCGCCCAGGAATGGGTGCCATTTCCACCAATGTCCAACCACACTTGAGCTGCAGATGCCAGTGCTTGAGTCCATCATACGATGGGGCATCCTCCCCATAAGTCTCTTTCATGTCATTGAACATCTCCCATGGTGTGAGGCTTCTCAAGTACAGGAACCTAATGACTGCTCTGCATTCAATTGGCTCCATTATCACGTCTTACTCCACCTTAGCACCTGTAAAAGAGAAACTCTTAGGAGTTCAGAGCTGCAAATTACTACATGGCCTATAGAGATGGGGATAATTACACATGTGCAATTTCAGCCTCCTACAATAATCAAAAGTGGGTCAGGGGAAATCTTAATGAACATACCTCGTATTATGAGTGCTGTATAAATTGTGTAAAGAGGATAGCATGTACCTGATAAGATGTCATAAGTATCAGGTGATTTGTTTTGCTGCTGTGGTTCTTGATTTTTTTTTTTTTTTTTTTTTTTTCATAAACAGGTGGAGTTTTGTTTTCTCTAGAGGAAGGAGCTTCTTTCTGGAACCAGATGTTGACATGGAGGATAGTAAGTCATGTGGTTTCACACATTTCCAATTGTGACCACATAATCAGATCAAGTGACTCAAATTAGGAGCTTTACATTGAGCAAATGAATGAAAGACATCAAGATCACAATGAAGCTAATCTATTTTCCTTCTCTTTGTTTGCCATCTGCAGTTTTTCGCCTCTATGATCTCAACCTTCACACTGAACTTCTTCCTCGGTATATATCACAACAATACAGGGGACCTTTCCAATCCAGGTCTCATCAACTTTGGACGTTTTGACAGTGATGTAAGAAACTTCTATTTCCCTCTACCTTTAGCTACATTTTTTTTTTTTTTGCACAGAATAATCCTGATTTTTGTTTTACTTTTTCAGAGCGTGGCCTATAGCGTCTATGAGATTCCTTTATTCATTATTATGGGGGCTTTAGGTAAAAATATTATTTTACTTTTATGAAAATATGCACCTTACACACATGGACTTATGTACTCTTCAGTACTGTATAAACCATTCAACCACACCATAAACTCTGACAGAGAATAACACTGATCGTCTTGCAGGCTTGCTGCCAGATGTGATGAGTACTGGGTGGATCTGAAACAAAGGACATACAAGTGCATCTCAATAAATTAGAATATCATTGAAAAGTTGATTTATTTCAGTAATTCAAAAAGTTGGACTTATATCTAGATTCATTCCACACAGTGATATATTTCAAATGTTTTCTTTTAATTTTGATGATTATGGCTTGCAGCTCATGAAAACCCCAAATTTAGTTTCTCAGAAAATTAGAATATTACATAAGATCAATTAAAAAAACATGGATTTTTAATAGAAATATTGGCCTACTGAAAAGTATGTCCATGTACACACTCAATACTTGGTCGGGTCTCCTTTTGCATGAAATACTGCATCAATGCAGCATGGCATCAAGGTGATCAGCCTATGGTACTGCTGAGGTGTTATGGAGGCCCAGGTTGCTTTGATGGCTTCCTTCAGCTCATCTGCATTGTTGGGTCTGGTGTCCCTCAACTTCCTCTTGACAATACCTCATAGATTCTCTATGGCAGGGCTATTCAATTATATAATCTGTTCGGCCACAATTTGAAATCAAGACATGTAACTGGGCCACACATGTTCAGCGATCTGTTGAATATGACAAACTTCAAACCAACACAGATCAATATGATGAGAAATATGCACTTTTTATTCATTGTCTTGGTTTTAAATGTGCGCTTGGCACATGACAAAGGCACATCAAACGTGCATAAAAGCAGAATAACAGTGCTGGGGTTGAGCAGAACTTGAAGTACTCAAAAGGTTTTCTCTCTTGAACAACAAATAAATAGAATGGGGGGGGATACAATTCTGTAAATAACCATTTTGGTCAGGCATATCTCAAAGTGCATAAAAACTCAATGTGCACTGTTAGTAGCATTA
The DNA here is from genome assembly GCA_020510985.1 of Pholidichthys leucotaenia. NCBI lineage: Eukaryota > Metazoa > Chordata > Actinopteri > Cichliformes > Pholidichthyidae > Pholidichthys > Pholidichthys leucotaenia. The sequence continues at coordinate 385,191,236 of CM035838.1, forward strand.
ACATTTGTTTCCCTTTTGAAATAAAATATACTACATCCTGGTCATAACTGTAACCCCTGCCTTATGTTAATTAGGTAAGGGAAATTAAGTGTTGACCAGTTGCTAGGTTCGTAAGGGTTACAATAGGGAATTAAAATGAGTGTGGAATGAAATAGCTGGAGGCAAGAAATGAGCAATAACGGTTGTTATTTATAGGGAAAAAGTGAGCAATATATACAGACAATTTACCACTATACAAATATACAACGGCCGGTATGAAATAAAACCCCAAAGATGTCCTACTGAGCTCAGTGTTTGTTTGTCCTTTCGGGTTAGTCGTTTGACCCTCAAGATATCTTGTATCTCCAGACTCAGGTTTCTTGGGCTGCACGGTGGCGCAGTGGTTAGCACTGCGGCAGCACAGTTTACCCTTGGCCGGGGGATCGTGGGATCGTGGGTTCAATCCCAGCCCCCGACCAACAGTGATCTGTGTGGAGTTTGCATGTTCTCCCCGTGTTGCGTGGGTTTACTCCGGGATTTCTCCGGTTTCCTCCCACATGCCAAAGACATGCATGTTAGGTTAATTGGCTGTTCTAAATTGTCCCTAGATATCTGTTTCGTATAGGCCCTTAGAATAGAGGGTTAGTATTAATGAAAAGCGCTTTGAGTGGTCTTTGTGACTAGAAAAGCGCTATATAAGTGCAGGTTAGTTAGTAGTTAGTTAGTTTTCCTCTTTTAAAGCGGCGACTTGGGTTGTTACCACTTTGAATCCTGGGCACTGGAGAGAGGAAGGGTGCTCTTCAATCGAGATCTTGGTTAGATCTCAGATCAATCTCGGTTCAGTCTCGGGTCAGGCTCGCCATCTCCATTCGGAGAGAATCCAGGATCCAGAAGGTTCTTGATCGGCAACCAAAAAAAAAACCTAGCCAAGATGAGGTGTCAGTGTGAATACAGCAAAGGACACAGCCACAATGCCCCTCACGCTCGTGCTCCCTTCAACAAGAACAGAATCAGAATGAGATTTATTGCCATTGTTCATGTAGTACACAAACTAGGAATTTGTCTCGGTGCAATGCTGCAACATTAAACATGGAGTAGCACTAAAGATAAAAATAAAAAACTATGCATGCAATAAAATGTAGAATATGAATGAGTAATACTAATCTATGCAATTTTTAAATATATTAACAAGCAGCAGATATTGTGGAGTTCCACATAGTGCAGTCGGTAGTGCAAAAGAAAATGGTGATAATTATCATGAGTCCGGTTGAGCTGCTGTACGTAGTGCACGAGAGTCTAATAAGTCACTTAGTGTTCAGCAGTCTGATGGCAGAGGGGAAGAAGCTGTTCATGTAGCGGGAGGTTTTAGTTTGAATGGACCGAAGTCTTCTACCTGAGGGGAGGGGGGCAAACAGTGCGTGTCCAGGGTGTGAAGGGTCGGCTATGATCCGACCTGCACGCCTCCGGGTCCTGGAGATGTACAGGTCCTGGAGGGATGGGAGCTTGCAGCCGATCACCTTCTCAGCAGCGCGCACAACGCGCTGCAGTCTTAGTCTGTCCCTGGCGGTGGCTCCTGCGTACCACATGGTGATGGAGGTGGTGAGGATGGACTCGATGATGGCCGTGTAGAACTGCACCAACATCTTGGTGGGTAGCTTGAGCTTCCTCAGCTGCCACAGGAAGAACATCCTCTGCTGGGCCTTTTTGATGAGGGAGCTGATGGTCGGCTCCCACTTGAGGTCCCAGGTGATGGTGGTGCCCAGGAAGCGGAAGGAATCCGCAGTGGTGATGGGAGAGTCTGTGAGGGTAAGGGGGGGCAGAGGGGCTGTGACTTTTCTGAAGTCCACGATCATCTCCACTGTCTTCAGAGCGTTCACCTGCAGGTTGTTGTGGCTGCACCAGGACGCCAGCTGGGCCACCTCTCTCCTGTAGACGGACTCGTCGCCGTTTGAGATGAGCCCGATGAGGGTGGTGTCGTCCGCAAACTTGATCAGCTTGACAGACTGGTGGCTGGAGGTGCAGGAGTTGGTGTACAGGGAGAAGAGCAGGGGGGAAAGTACACAGCCCTGGGGTGATCCGGTGCTGATGCTAACAGAGTCTGAGACAGTCTTTCCCAGCCGCACATGCAGCCTCCGGTCCGTCAGGAAGTCGGTGATCCACCTGCAGAGGGAGTCAGGCACGTTGAGCAGGGACAACTTGTCCTGGAGCAGAGCGGGGCGGATGGTATTGAATGCAGAGCTTAAGTCCACAAACAGGATCCTGACGTAGGTTCCCGGGGAGTCCAGGTGCTGCAGGATGGAGTGGAGGGCCAGGTTGATTGCGTCGTCCACAGACCTGTTGGCTCTGTAGGCAAACTGCAGCGGGTCCAGGAGGGGAGTGGTGATGAAGAGTGGTGAAGAAGAGGTATCGGTGTGAACCAGATCGCTCACAGCCTCTCTCTCGTCCGCGCTCATATCGTGAAAGACCGAATTCCGAGTGCGCGCTTGCTGCCTCTACTCGGAAGGCGGGGCTAATATCGCTCTTAACGAATGGAAAGACCCAGATCACCCAACGCGACCATGAAACGGAAATTTAAAAGTTGGATGACGAGGATCGCACTTCCTCTTCCCCAAGATAGTTGGTTTTCAAAATAAAATCACACACTTTAATTAATACGAATGAAATCTGAGAAAAAGGGTCATTTTCGCAGCTGGGTTACATAACTGACCATGGCACATCACAAAGTGCATTTAACTGAATTAAAAAAATGAACTGTCAAACACTTCAGTGCACAAACCCCCCCTCCCCAAGAAAAGATTGATAACATTAACAAACATTGCACATCCACTATTGTGGTTTGCTTTGTTTTAAATCACCACGTATGAGTAGGAACCTCTTTTTATAACTACACACTCCATTACACACACACATTAGTCAACCAAAAATTTCTAGTGGACTTAAGGATTTAAAAAGCACCCACTTAAAAACTTGAGTAATGACTTCATTCTTGAAGATTTGAGTTTTTTTCCTCCAAAATTTATAACAATTTTCTTATAGTTTTCTGGGGGGGGGTTTCTGTAAATTTATCTAAATTTGAAACCATTTTCTCAAATTTGTAATTTCCTCTTGTAAAATTGACTTTTCTTGTACATTTGAGACTTTATTATACATTAGTGGATTATTTAATGGCTAATTTTTGTCTATTTTTTAAAAAAATTACTAGGGTTTTTTTTACAAATGTGACCCATGCTGGCAAAATGAGTCAGAATGCGCACCGCGTCATTATGAGCTGCAGGCAGGAGAAGTCATAACTCATGACTCTTTCTTTGTTTGCTAGCAGCAAGTCCCGGGAAAAAACTCATGAGTGCGTGGTATCATTGGAAAGCTTAGAAAACGTACTTTCTAAAAGTATATATGTTTTTGTGATCAAAAATGTGATCGAAAGCGCGTTTTAAACCTAGCCAAAATATAAACAAATCGTCTTTTTCCGGGTCAGTTTTTGTGCACTTCCTACAAATTAAATATCATTTTGAAGATATTTCAATACAGAATGTGGGGAAAAAAATGTTCCCTCAGTTTTGATAATTTCCTCAAAGTGACTCATTTTGCCAGTATGGGTCACATATTTGAAACAGATTGTGGTAAAAATTTGACTTTTTTCCTTATACAGTTTACACTTTTGACCGTAATTTTGCAGAGCCAGAACAGAACAATAATTTAACTCTGATTTCAGAGAAAAAAAATTATAAAATTCCATTTAATGAAATAAATTATCAAAGATTCCATTATTTCTGTTAAAATATTTCGATATATTTATAGTTTTTTAGAATCTCCTCACCAACCAGACAGCAGGAAAAACCTCCCTTATTTTGAAATTCAAATGTTTGCACGTTTAATTTGTCTGAAGGCTGCTGACGGATTAAAGTCATTGACTTCGTGAATTTTGGTCTTCTTAATTTGCCAGGTACATAATAATGAACATAAATTATTGTAATGGCTGGTGAAGTAAATCCTCAGCGATTCAGTCACTCTTGCCTTTTTCCCTGCTTAAGAAGTCTAACCATGTTCCCATTTCCAGCAGGTTAAAACCACCATAAATGCCTTCACTGCTTACATACTGTTGTGTACGTGCGCCTTTACGCGGCGCACGAATGGAAAGAGACGAGCCCACGTGCTGGATGAAGTGTGTGTTTATTATAACAAAAAGACAAACAGTTCAAAAGTACCCAGTACAAAAATGTCAAATAATAAACCACCATGGAGGTCTCAGAGTGACCCGGCTGTGGAGAGGCTAATTGCACTGCAGTTGTAACAGTTCAGCTTATAATACAGCTTAGGTAACGAGGTTGAAGTCCACATCACGCTTCAGGGCTGACGGGGCCTCTGAAGGGAATACAAAAAACGTGAACTTAAGTAGGAAAAGAGGAGGCTTACATGGGGTGTCTCAGAGCGAGGCTGAGCTCCAGGGGATAGCAGCACCAACGTAGTCTAAACAAGATGATGACTAGGAGCTTGGGCTGCGAGCTCAAGTAACCAGGTTGACTAACGGAGTGACGGGGAGTGAATGAACTAACAGAGTTAAATACAAAGTGAGCTGATTACATGAATGAATTCCGGTGCGAGAGTTGAGCTGCAGGTGAACTGATTGTGAGCTGCTCACAGCTGGCTGCTGAGCTGTGAACAGCGAGTGGGACTGTCTGGAGAGAGAGAGGGGCAAAAACAGAAACAATGATCCAACCAGACGTAAGAGCAGACAAAAGGCAGAAATACAAAACATAACCGTAAACTGTCTGAGCTCCAGGATGACATTGGCGCTCCGACATATGACACATACCTCTTCTGATTTTTTTTTTCTGTGTTTAAAGTACTTTAATAAGCTCATGCTTCTTTTGGACAATGACTTAAGGGAGACGCTCTGCCTGAAAGGTTTTCTCTGACTGGAACTGTTAAACGCGCAGGGCGCTTCTGAGTTCCGTGCGGAGGACTGTCACATGTATTGTTCATGTGCGCACTTGTGGACTGTCATTACTTCATACAGTATTTTTTTCTTAAATTTATATACTCTTGGCATGACCTGGGCCCGTGGGCCACTCGGAGGTTGCTTCTGGGCCACATGTGGCCCGTGAGCTGCTAATTGAATAGGCCTGCTCTATGGGGTGTAGGTCACGAGAGTTTGCTGGCCAGTCAAGCACAGCGAGACCATGGTCGTTAAAGAAGGCATTGGTAATTTTGGCAGTGTGGGAGGATGCCAAGTCCTGCTGGAAAATGAAATCAACATCACCATAGAGCTTCTCAGCAGAGGGAAGCGTGACGTGCTCCAAGAATTTCCTGGTAGATGGCTGCACCAGTGACCAACACCAGCAGATGACATGGTTCCCCAAATCATCACTGACTGTGGGAACTTCACACTGGATCTCAAGCAACTTAAGCAACTCTCATTCTGTGCCTCTCCACCTTCCTTCAGACGCTGGGACCTTGATTTCCAAATGACAGGACTTGACACCTGATTTGGGGAGCCATGCCATCAAATTATCAAAATTAAAAGAAATAAACGCTTGAAATATCACTGTATGTGTAATGAATCTACAGTGGTGTGAAAGTGTTTGCCCCCTTGCTGATTTCTCATATTTTTGTAAGTTTGTCACACTTAAATGTTTCAGATCATCAAACAAATTTTAATATTAGACAAAGATATCACGAGTGAACAAAAAATGCAGTTTTTAAATGAAGGTTGTTTATTATTAAAGGAAACAAAAAATCCAAACCTACATGGCCCTGTGTGAAAAAGTGATTGCCCCCTAAACCTAATAACTGGTTGGGCCACCCTTAGAAGCAACAAGTGCAACCTAGCATTTGTGATAACTGGCAGTTATTGATAACTGGCTAGTCTTTTACAGCGCTGTGGAAGAATTTTGGCCCACTCATTTTTGCAGAATTGTTGTAATTCAGCCACATTGGAAGGTTTTCAAGCATGGACCGCCTTTTTAAGGTCATGCCACAGCATCTCAATGGGATTCAGGTCAGGACTTTGATTAGGCCCCTCCAAAGTCTTCATTTTGTTTTTCTTAAGCCATTCAGAGGTGAACTTGCTGGTGTGTTTTGGATCATTGTCCTGCTGCAGAACCCAAGTGCGCTTCAGCTTGAGGTCATGAACAGATGGCCGGACATTCTCCTTCAGGATTTTTTGGTAGACAGCAGAATTCATAGTTCCATTTACCACAGCAAGTCTTTCAGGTCCTGAAGCAGCAAAACAGCCCCAGACCATCACACTACCACCACCATATTTTACTGTTGGTATGATGTTCCTTTTCTGAAATGCTGTTACTTTTACGCCAGATATAATGGGACACACACCTTCTCAAAAGTTCAACTTTTGTCTCGTCAGTCCAGAGTATTTTCCCAAAAGTCTTTTGGATCATCAAGATTTTTCCTGGCAAAACTGAGATGAGCCTTTATGTTGTTTTTGCTCAGCAGTGGTTTTCGTCTTGGAACTCTGCCATGCAGGCCATTTTTGCTCAGTCTCTTTCTTATGGTGGAGTCATGACCACTGACCTCAACTGAGGCAAGTGAGGCCTGCAGTTCTATGGATGTTGTTGTGGGGTCTTTTGTGACCTCTTGGACAAGTCATCGCTGTGCTCTTGGGGTAATTTTGGCGGGCCAGCCACTTCTGGGAAGGCTCACCACTGTTCCATGTTTTCGCCATTTGTGGATAGACTTAGAGACTTAGACTTAACTTCATTAATCCCTTTGGGATGACTCCCTCTGGGAAATTTAAAATTTCCAGCAGCACATAAAAGGAGCATACAGATCAGAAAAGCAAAAAAGAAAAAAATAAGCACTTGACATAATATACACAATACAAATACAAAGCTAAATATGACTTGTACAAGTATGGTTAAGTTAAGGTTATTGCACTATGAATACCCTACTGTCCTCTGTACTCTATGTCCCCCCCCCCCCCCCCCCCAAGTGAGGAGTTATAGAGTGTGATGGCATGGTGGACAAAAGAGTTCTTGAGCCTGTTAGTCCAACACTTGGGAAGGAGCAGTCTTTCACTGAACAGGCTCCTCTGGTCACTGATGACGATGTGCAGAGGGTGGCTGACATTGTCCATTATATCCAACAGTTTATCCAGAGTCCTCATCTCTGCCACCGTCACCAGGGTGTCCAGCTTCGCGCCGACCACAGAGCCGACCCGCCTGATCAGTTTATCCAGTCTGGACGCATCCTTCTTGGATATACTGCCCCCCCCCCCCCAGCACACCACAGAGTAAAAGAGGACGCTGGCAACCACCGACTGGTAAAACATCCGCAGAAGTTTACTGCAGATGTTGAAGGACCGCAATCTCCTTAGGAAGTACATCCTACTTTGTGTCTTCCCATACAAGTGGCTAATGTATGTTGTCCAATCCAATTTATTGTCCAACCACAACCCGAGATATTTGTATGAATCCACAACCTCCACCTCAGCTCCCCCTAACAGGACTGGTTGAGGTCTTGGTCTAGACCTCCCAAAATCAATAACCAGCTCCTTCGTCTTAGAGGTGTTGAGCTGTAGGTGGTTAGTGTGGCACCATGCAGCAAAGTCCCCTACCAGTCTCCGATACTCCTCCTCTCTGTCATCCCTGATACACCCAACAATGGCTGTGTCATCAGCATACTTCTGAATATGACACAGCTCCGAGTTGTAGCAGAAGTCCGAGGTGTACAGGGTGAAGAGAAGAGGGGCCAATACTGTGCCCTGGGGGGGGGCACAGTATTGGCCCCTCAGGGCACAGTAGACAAAATAATGGCTCTTACTGTGGTTTGCTGGAGTTTCAAAGCTTTAAAAATAGCTTTATAACCTTTTCCAGACTGATAGATCTCAGTTACTTTGTTTCTCATTTGTTCCTGAGTTTCTTTTGGATCTTTTGGCCTACTGCACCTTGTCAGGCAGGTCCGATTTAAGTGATTTCTTGATTGAGAACAGGTGTGGCAGTAATCAGGCCTGGGTGTGACTAGAGAAATTGAACTCAGCTTTGCAAAGATGTAATAAACCACAGTTAATTTATGTTTTAACGGGGGGGGGGGTCACTTTTTCACAGAGGGCCATGTAGGTTTGGATTTTTTTTCTACCCTTAATAATAAACACCTTCATTTACAGTGGGGCAAAAAAGTATTTAGTCAGCCACCAATTGTGCAAGTTCTCCCACTTAAAAGATGAGAGAGGTCTCCAATTTCCATCATAGGTATACCTCAACTATGAAAGACAAAATGAGAAAAAAAAAATCCAGAAAATCACATTGTCTGATTTTTAAAGAATTTATTTGCAAATTATGGTGGAAAATAAGTATTTGGTCACTAACAAAAGTACATCTCAATACTTTGTTATATACCCTTTGTTGGCAATGACAGAGGTCAAACGTTTTCTGTAAGTCTTCACAAGGTTTTCACACACTGTTGCTGGTATTTTGGCCCATTCTTCCATGCAGATCTCCTCTAGAGCAGTGATGTTTTGGGGCTGTCTCTGGGCAACACAGACTTTCGACTCCCTCCAAAGATTTTCTATGGGGTTGAGATCTGGAGACTGGCTAGGCCACTCCAGGACCTTGAAATGCTTCTTACGAAGCCACTCCTTCGTTGCCCAGGCAGTGTGTCTGGGATCATTGTCATGGTGAAAGACCCAGCCACGTTTCATCTTCAATGCCCTTGCTGGTGGAAGGAGGTTTTCACTCAAAATCTCACGATACATGGCCCCATTCATTCTTTCCTTTACATGGATCAGTCGTCCTGGTCCCTTTGCAGAAAAACAGCCCCCAAAGCATGATGTTTCCACCCCCATGCTTCACAGTAGGGTTGGTGTTCTTTGGATGCATCTCAGCATTCTTTCTCCTCCAAACACGACAAGTTGAGTTTTTACCAAAAAGTTCTATTTTGGTTTCATCTGACCATATGACATTCTCCCAATCCTGTTCTGGATCATCCAAATGCTCTCTAGCAAACTTTCAGATGGACCTGGACATGTACTGGCTTAAGCAGGGGGACACGTCTGGCACTGCAGGATTTGAGTTCCTGGCAGCGTAGTGTGTTACTGATGGTAGCCTTTGTTACTTTGGTCCCAGCTCTCTGCAGGTCATTCACTAGGTCCCCCCGTGTGGTTCTGGGATTTTTGCTCACCGTTCTCGTGATCATTTTGACCCCACAGGGTGAGATCTTGCGTGGAGCCCCAGATCGAGGGAGATTATCAGTGGTCTTGTATGTCTTCCATTTTCTAATAATTGTTCCCACAGTTGATTTCTTCACACCAAGCTGCTTCCCTATTGCAGATTCAGTCTTCCCAGCCTGGTGCAGGTCTACAGTTTTGTTTCTGGTGTCCTTTGACAGCTCTTTGGTCTTGGCCATAGTGGAGTTTGGAGTCTGACTGTTTGAGGTTGTGAACAGGTGTCTTTTATACTGATAACGAGTTCAAACAGGTGCCATTAATACAGGTAACGAGTGGAGGACAGAGGAGCCTCTTAAAGAAGAAGTTACAGGTCTGTGAGAGCCAGAAATCTTGCTTGTTTGTAGGTGACCAAATACTTATTCTCCACCATAATTTGCAAATAAATTCTTTAAAAATCCTTCAATGTGATTTTTCTGGATTTTTTTTTTCTCATTTTGTCTCTTATAGTTGAGGTATACCTATGATGAAAATTGGAGGCCTCTCTCATCTTTTAAGTGGGAGAACTTGCACAATTGGTGGCTGACTAAATACTTTTTTGCCCCACTGTAAAAACTGCATTTTATGTTTACTTGTATTTTTTTTTTTTTTTGTTTTTTTGTTTTTTTTTGTTACTTATTTGTACCCGTAGGTAGATTTGGTTTGCAGTCTGGTGACAAGCCACCGGCTGCCGGTCGCTGCGTGCACGAGCGCCCTAAACCTACATGTTTTTGGTATGCGGGAGGAAACCGAAGAAATCCCGGAGTAAACCCACGCAACACGGGGAGAACATGCAAACTCCACACAGATCACTGTTGGTCGGGGGCTGGGATCGAACCCACGATCTCATGATCCCCGCGATCCCCCGGCCGAGGGTAAAACTGTGCTGCCACAGTGCTAAACCACTGCGCCACCATGCAGCCCAGTATCTTTGTCTAATATTTAAATTTGTTTGATGATCTGAAACATTTAAGTGTGACAAACATATCAAAAAATGAGAAATCAGGAAGGGGGCAAACACTTTTTCACGCCACTGTATACATGAATTTCACTTTTTGAATGGAATTACTGAAATAAACTTTTCAGTAATATTCTGATTTACTGAGATGCATCTGTATTGTGAAATGTGAAGCTTGTAAAAACTGAAAAACTTGAAAGCCACAATTAAGTGTTTTTATGACCAGTAGGCTTTGTGCTGACCATGTTCTGGAGTCGTGAATCTCTGGCAAACTGGCCCATGTTCATGCAAGTTTACACATAACCAAACAAAGCAGAGTCTCAGTACTCGTGAGTGAGAGCTGCATTCATTTCAAAACCAGTAAACATGGAGCCCCAGCAGAACACTGTCTATGATATCTTTAATCTGTCTGTCTCTCCATCTGTCCACATTTCATGGGAATTGCAACTCCTGGGCAATTGCCTCGATGCTCACCAAACTCACTCATAATGATCCTCAGATGGATCTGCGTTTAGGCTGTGCTCAAGGTCAAAGGTCAGGAGATCCGAGCACAGTCAGGGTGATTTCATCAGGCCAGAATGAGCTACTCCGTCACTGACATTCTGTTTATGGGACATCAACAACTGCTGGCTTAAACACTTAGTGTCAGGTCTGGCCCTCACGAGCCAGCATAAGACGCCACAGTCCAGTGAAGTTGCACAGAAGTTTATTCACAGTTCAGGAACAGGAGAGGACAAGATAACTAGCCGCGTGGGTTGAGCAGCATGATTACTTGTTAGCATAACAGACGATCATTGACAGCTGAGACAAGGAGCGCTCGCTCACCATCAGACAAAGGAAAAGGGCAAGGAATACAAACAATAACCTCAATCAATAAACACACTTACACGAGAGGAGGAATCGTGGGTGAACGTTAGATGGATGTTTGACGAGACTGCCACACGATGCAGCCGCTGGCGCCGGCATTTAAAGCCGGCTGCTAACGACCGCAAATGCAGCACAGCTGCTCAGTCTTTGACAGCAGGAAACTCCCGAGCGTTTGTCCAATCAGAGGCCGGGGAGCCAGAATGACAACACCGCTGTCAAAGCCTGACAGGAATGGTGTGTGGCCCGAGCACGGACAAAATTAGCACTCGGGCGTGACAGTTAGAGGGGAAAGGTCTTCCCAGTGCTGCACCAAAATCTGTGACCTCGTCAGAATCGGTGACTGCAGAGGACAGTTGTATACCATCTGTGGCCACAGTGCCAGAAACAGCTGCTGTTTTAAGTCATAGACTGTATATAAAACTCAACATGAGAGCGCTCAGAAATTGAAGCTTGCATCTCAATCACCCTCTAGTGGCTAGGTGCAGGAAAAGAAGCCCCTCATTTTCCCATTATTGTGTCCGAAAAACTGAACTCTAAGAATGCTCCTCAATTTTTTTTTTTCCCAAAGATGGTGTCTTTCTTTAGATTCTTTTTATCCTACTGATTTATTTTCAGGTGTTTGATTTTTGTTTGGTTTTAATTATCTGAAACTATGAAAAGGAGGGCAGATGAATGAATGGGGTGGGAGAAAATAATCATTACAGTGTAATATTGCGATACTTTGTGGTGACAATACTGTACTGATTCAGAGACGCCAGTGTACTTTATTAAAAATTATTAATAAATGTTGCAAATACAAACTTGCCTATTTAGGTATCTGAGTAATAAAAACCAATTGACTTTTCAGTTCACTAGATGGTGCTAAATGTTTACTGTCTGGTTAAGTTAGCACAGCAAAGGCGTGACTCCTGAGATCTCGCCAGGAGTTGAGCAATACAAAGGTCAGTATGTGAAATCACAGTATATGATATTGCAGTACTCAGTGTTTCGCAAGATCGTGATATCACATCACGGCCCAAGTATCGTAATGATATCGTATCATGTGGCCTCTGGTGAGTCCCACCCCTATGAATGGATGGTCAGGAAGTAAACACTGTGGCTGCAAAAAAAGGCCATAGTGAAAGATGATAGTACCCTAAATCCAGGAAGTAGAGCTTCAGGTTTTTGGTCAGATCATGCCAGTTTGTTTAAAATTGTTTAGGAGTGGGAACTTACACAGAACCTCTTGGGTCTGAATGAACTAAATATAAGCCTGCCTTAAAACATAAACTCCTTTTTTATCCCCTGCCGGTGGGGACCCCTTTGGGCGAAGACCGAAGGGAGATTATGTCATGGGTCAGTCCGTCCGGCCGTCTGTCTCACTTTTGTGAAATCAACTCCTCCTACAGTTTTGTTCCAATTGTTTTGAAACTTGATACTGTATACACTGATGATGTGCATATTGCAGTTTGGCTCTGATTGGATGATTTTTGCAGGAGTTGTAGCCCTTGACCCATGACCTCTTATTTCACCTCACTTCACAGATGGTAACTGTTGTGAAATCAACTCTTCTGGCAGTTTTGTTCCAAATGTTTTGAAACTTGGCACCATGGTTTGATATACTCTGATGATGTGCATAATACAAGTTGACTCTGATTGGATGACCTTGAGGTCAAAGGCCAGAGGTCACATTTTCCCAACATCTTCTAAATTTAATAACTACTGAAATAAATTATGTAGGCTTTTCAAATTGGTACAGTAGTTGTATCTAAGACACATCTTAGACAATTTACACCCCGACCTGACTGTGACTTGGGGTCAAAAGGTTACAGGTCAAAGTTAACATTCCATTTACACTATGGTAAATGCTAAATTTATTATTAGTATAAAATGAGTAAAGCTAGGGCCACCAAACCTGGTACACAGGTTCAACTTGGGGTCCTGACCTCTGACTATGGATTTGGGGTTTAAAGGTTAAGGGCTAAGGACCTGTACTTATATTTTCTAGTCTCAAAGACCACTCAAAGCGCTTCAATAGTATTAACCCTCTATTCTAAGAGCCTGTTGAGGTTTTGCAGTTGTTGTCACTGTATATACAGTACGTCATGAGCAGGGTCTGGCTTCATGGAGTGAAAGCGCAGGAAGACGCACAGAGCTATACTGTAAAACGTAGCCTATATTTCAGTAATGTTTCTGGGAGAATAAGGCTTATTTGTAAGCTAGCACTGGATTATTTACAACTATAGAACACAGACCGCAGCTGTAGGCTGTTAAAATTATAGGCAAAAGAATGAGGGCTGTTTACAGATTTCCTGCTGAAACCGATCAGACAGAGAAACTGTTCTCAGTCAGCACTGAAAAGAGCTGCCCCCTTCAACAAACAGAGAACAGCAAAATCCGGACAAGTTTTTATTTTTTTTTTTTAACCCAAATGCAGCAGATCACCTGGACCAGACATTTCTGTGCGTAAAGCTGTGTTGTGGTTAACGGATAATTTGTAAGGGATAACTATTATGAGATACTGTACTGCATAACAGAAAACTTAGATACTTTTTAGAATATTTTAACACAGTGTTCACACAGGAGACTTACAGTACAGATGTATAAATACAGCAATAAAACGACAACTGAAAAAACCCTGCAGCTCAACTGCAAAAATATTTCAGAAACTAAATTCAGTTTTATACATCCCATCAAATAACTACTTTTCATCTAGTTGCAATGCTCCTGTGCTGTGTATATAACTGTGTACATATGTATATTTATTTACTGCTTTGGATAACCAGTTCTTAATCTTATTATCTTACTAATGCATTGCCTGTAGAATGCAAATATTTTTGTGTGAAACAGGTATCCCAATCAGGCTTTCCAGGCCCAAATGTAGGCTGTGTTTGAAAGTGGAATGCAAAGAGGTGTAGCCTATATGTAGGCAATCACATGTTAGACTTTGAATGAATGAATGAATGAATGAATGAATGAATGAATTTATTTCGGATAGTACAGTACAGGTTAAAAGACACTGTATAATATAACAACAAGGTCAAATTAGACAAAGACTCCTCCTACTATACAATTCCACGTGAGTTATCCGAAATGGGTGATGGCTGAAGCCGCAGCTTATATTGCCCACCCATATTCCATCCAAGAATTCAAAAGAGAAAAAAGAGAAAACAAGACAAGAGCGATTACAATTTAAAACAAAGCTAAGACAAGATGTGACTGAGAGAAAAAGAAAACTAAGCTAGGCTAAGTTAAGCGGTTACTATTCAAAAACAAATCTAAGACAAAATGTCAGAGGGGAAAAAAAACCAAAAAAAACTAAGCTACAACACAATACAGGCTGGATATGTCAATCCTTATGTGAGTTTACATGTCGTCTTGTAAATATGTTTGGAGTATTTCTTCCTTTAGTTTTTGTTTAAATTGTCCAAGCGTTGTACATGATTTTAATTCAGGTCCAAAATCGTTCCATAATCTGACTCCTTGCACTGAAATAGTGTTGCTTGGTGGTTGTTCTCACTGTAGGCTTTTGAAATATACAGTGGGGCAAAAAAGTATTTAGTCAGCCACCAATTGTGCAAGTTCTCCCACTTAAAAGATGAGAGAGGTCTCCAATTTTCATCATAGGTATACCTCAACTATGAGAGACAAAATGAGAAAAAAAAATCCAGAAAATCACATTGAAGGATTTTTAATGAATTAATTGGTAAATTCCTCAGTAAAATAAGTATTTGGTCACCTACAAACAAGCAAGATTTCTGGTTCTCACAGACATGTAACTTCTTCTTTAAGAGGCTCCTCTGTCCTCCACTCGTTACCTGTATTAATGGCACCTGTTTGAACTCGTTATCAGTATAAAAGACACCTGTCCACAACCTCAAACAGTCAGACTCCAAACTCCACTATAGCCAAGACCAAAGAGCTGTCAAAGGACACCAGAAACAAAATTGTACACCTGCACCAGGCTGGGAAGACTGAATCTGCAACAGGTAAGCAGCTTGGTGTGAAGAACTCAACTGTGGGAGCAATTATTAGAAAATGGAAGACATACAAGACCACTGATAATCTCTCTCGATCTGGGGCTCCACGCAAGATCTCACCCCGTGGGGTCAAAATTATCACAAGAACGGTGAGCAAAAATCCCAGAACCACATGGGGGGACCTAGTGAATGACCTGCAGAGAGCTGGGACCAAAGTAACAAAGGCTACATCAGAAACACACTACGCCACCAGGGACTCAAATCCTGCAGTGCCAGACGTGTCCCCCTGCTTAAGCCAGTACATGTCCAGGCCCATCTGAAGTTTGCTAGAGAGCATTTGGATGATCCAGAAGAGGATTGGGAGAATGTCATATGGTCAGATGAAACCAAAATAGAACTTTTTGGTAAAAACTCAACTTGCCATGTTTGGAGGAGAAAGAACACCATCCCTACTGTGAAGCATGGGGCTGGAAACATCATACTTTGGGGCTGTTTTTCTGCAAAGGGACCAGGACGACTGATCCGTGTAAAGGAAAGAATGAATGGGGCCATGTATCGTGAGATTTTGAGTGAAAACCTCCTTCCACCAGCAAGGGCATTGAAGATGAAACGTGGCTGGGTCTTTCAGCATGACAATGATCCCAAACACACCGCCCGGGCAACGAAGGAGTGGCTTCGAAAGAAGCATTTCAAGGTCCTGGAGTGGCCTAGCCAGTCTCCAGATCTCAACCCCATAGAAAATCTTTGGAGGGAGTTGAAAGTCTGTGCTGCCCAGCGACAGCCCCAAAACATCACTGCTCTAGAGGAGATCTGCATGGAGGAATGGGCCAAAATACCAGCAACAGTGTGTGAAAACCTTGTGAAAACTTACAGAAAACATTTGACCTCTGTCATTGTCAACAAAGGGTAAATAACAAAGTATTGAGATGAACTTTTGTTATTGACCAAATACTTATTTTACTGAGGAATTTACCAAGTAATTCATTAAAAATCCTTCAATGTAATTTTCTGATTTTTTTTTTCTTATTTTGTCTCTCATAGTTGAGGTATACCTATGATGAAAATTGGAGATCTCTCTCATCTTTTAAGTGGGAGAACTTGCACAATTGGTGGCTGACTAAATACTTTTTTACCCCACTGTACATGTTCCTCTGAAGTGATATCGTTTCTCCCTTGTTTGGAACAACTTTTGGATATTTGCGGGCAGTGATAAATTCTTCACTTTGAACATTATTATTGCGGTTTTAAAGTCAACCAGATCTTTCAACTTGAGAGTTTTTTGTTTAAGAAAAAGTGGGTTTGTTGGTTCCCTGTAAGCTGATTTGTTTATTATTCTAATAGCTCTCTTTTGAAGCATAAAGAGTGGATATATGTTTGTTTTATATGTATTTCCCCATACTTCATTACAATATGTCATGTATGGGAGTATTAATGAATGATACAAGGTGTATAGTGCGGGTTGATTCAGCAAATATTTCACTCTGTGTAATATTGCAATTGATTTGGATACTGACCTTTAATATAATTAATATGTGACTTCCAACACAGTTTGTTATCAATTATTACTCCAAGAAATTTAGTTTCAGATACCCTTTCAATCTCTACACCATTTACACTGAGTTTGGGTACTGGGTTGTTGTGATGGTTGTTAAAGACTATAAATTTTGTCTTACTTAAACTGAGCGTTAATTTGTTTGAATCAAACCACAATTTAAGCTTTCCTAATTCCTTTCCGAGTGTATCCAGAAGTTGTTCCAAATTGTTTCCACTGCATAGCAGATTAGTGTCATCGGCAAACAATAGTAAGTCCATTTTTTCTGAAACTTTACATTTATCGTTTATATACATATTGAATAATAATGGTCCCAAAACTGAACCCTGTGGGACTCCACAGGTGACCTTCAGTAACTCTGAATTTTTGTTGCTAACACATACATACTGATATCTATTCTTTAAGTAACTACTTAACCAGGACAGTGCTACCCCTCTAATACCACAATTTTGTAGTTTCTTTAATAATAAATTGTGATCTACTGTATCAAATGCTTTTTTAAGATCTAGGAATACTCCAACTGAATACTCTTTATTTTCAATGGCTGACAAATATAAAAGGGAGTAAAAGGCACTAAGATTTATTTGATTGTGTGAATATTAATTACAGAATACCTAAATATTGAAAGTGAATGGGACATCCAGTATTAGCAACTGTTTCAGATCCCTTGTTTATTTGTTTGTCAGATCACTTATTTGTGTATTTTTTTATCACTTATATTCAAGATAATAGTGTATCTTGCACTTTGGGGAATGGAGTTGTTCAGTCATCATTATAATTATTATAGTTTAGTTTATATCACTGTTCAGTGATGGAGTGAAGTGTAATAGTGAATTTCTTCTGTGTATCATCAATAAACTCATGCAGTACTATAACAGGACACGTTTACAAATATTTGAGACCCATTAGCTGCTGCTTTACCCGTGTGCCTGCAAAGGACTGTGATCCACCAGGTCAGCTGCCCCCCCCCCCACCTCGTGTTCTTCATGCCAATTTATCCATTAGACCTATGCAATCACAGCAACTTTATGGTATAATTTTTTTAAGCATTAAATGTTAAGTATATCTTTTGTTGCTATTTGCACTACGGGTAGCATTACTGTACATGGACTGCTGTTGTTGTTTTTCCCAGCCTTATTCCTTTTCTTTTTTTATATTGTGCACACCACTGAAGGGAGAGAGAAACGCCATTTCAGTTCTCCTGTATGTCCTGCACATATATCAGCTGTTCTGATAGATATGCCAAAATGTCAGAACACTGGATCCAATCAACTGATCGCTCGAACCACAGAGCTCAGCTGTTTTCCATGATAAATCTTCTTCTTTTAGATTTGATTGGCAGTTGGCAACCACCCTACAGATGCATTGCCGCCACTGACTTGATTATCATCACTCTATCTTTGTATAAGGAGTTCTGAACAACTCCTTATGTGTGAAAAAAAATTATCCGTCCTTGGACTGCGTCCGAGGTGCGGCCATACTCGGCAGCATCAGCCTCAGGGCAAAAGCACACTCCATGCATTATCTTTTTTTCACGTTATTGAAAATAACTTTTTTTTTTTTTTAATCACCATCAGTTAGGGTGCCTTTGAGCCAGGTCTGAAAGCTGCTTCTCCCGGCATGTTGTGTTGATTTGTCAGACCCGGTCCTCACTGACGCTCCACCCAGTCTGCTCACGCACCTCATTCTCCACATATGGCAAATTATCCTTTAGACCTACGCAATCACAGCAAGTTATGGTATCATTTTTTTTAAGTGTTAAATCTTCAGTATTATGTTTTTCTATCTTTCTAACTTTCATTTCCTTGTTTTGTCCTGGGAACACTGTGGTGACTTGACAGGTCGTGATGCTGTGTGTTATCCAATCAGCATGGTCGTGATGCCACATGTTGTCCAATAAGCATAGCTGTGATGCCGTGTATTGTCCAGTCAGCACGGAGTCAATCTGAAACCCCGCCCACACTTCTTGAAGCCAGCTCATGAAGAGATGCAGCAGTGGCTAAAACTTTTATTGATAAATTACATATTTTGACTGAGTGACTCCATATTCAAGGATGCACACCCCCGTAGCCTCAGGAAACCACGTTTAAAATCTGAGGCCAGTCTGACAAACGGTTCAAGAGATATGCGTGGAACAGACAAACGCACAGACAGAGATTTGCTGCATTTATGGATAGATTTACTATTGCTCTGAGTGCTGCTGCAATCCTGGAATTTCCCCATTGTGTGACTAATAAAGGCTTATCTTTTAAAAAAATCTGCTTAAAACTGTTTTAATATTGGCTGCAGTAACATAAATATGGATAAAACATTTAGAATAATAGCAACTACTTTAGTCTTTAAAGTAAATCGTCAGATCTGTCATCTAAATATAACACAAGGCAAAGATATCTCCTGGAAGGTTCCATTGCTCATTATAATTTGATATGATGAAATAATTCTCCCACACAGCAGGTTTCTCTGCTACACGGGAATCTACAAAGACTTAAAAATTTGCACACCTCAACTCAGAGCTGATGTAAGATTTGAGCGCCGGTATCATGTTCAGGTTGATAAATACCAATCTGCCCATTGAAATGATCATATGACCACTTTTCTGTCATACACACATTTGATAAATGACGGTCACTGAACATTTTGTGGGAGGTAAGGTGTTTTTATTATATAAAATGTCCTTGTATTCCAGTTCTACCTTGATATTAAACACGTAGACCAGTGTTTACTACCCACTTTTGCAGACATTACAAAGATTTTTAATAAAAGTTAACATGTTTCTGCTATACTGTTTTTTTTTGTTTGTTTTTTTTGTTTTTTTTTTACAATGTTGTGTACTGTATAAAATATTTGGATAAGTAGACAGAGCTTTCTTTAGCTGTAATGAGCACCACAGACTTGTCACGATGTTGCTTTAAATCTACAACAAAACCAGCAAAGTACTGGTATTCATTTAGACTTTTGCGTACTTCTCGAGTTTCTGCTGTATGAAGTGATTTTGAGTTAATTAGGTAGTTGTCAATATCATGATAGAGCAGTTCCAGGATGCCACTAGCATCTTGACATGATCTAAACAAATGATCGGCCATGAGATAAGAACCATGTTTCAGACCATTCACAGATAATTTGTCAACATACTGATGCTTGTGCAATTGTCATATACTCCAAAGTCACACAACTCAATTTTAAGAAGCTCCGCTGACTGGATCATGCTAAAATCTCGTTTTAATAATGCATTAGTATATATAAGGCTGCCATAACAATGTGAAATTCTTCACTCCTGAGAACCTGGATCACTGCCAGAGGTCACGTGACTGCAAAACCTCAGATACCTAGGGACAATTTAGAATGACCAGTTAACCTAACATGCATGTCTTTGGATTGTGGGAGGAAACCGGAGCGCCCAGAGTAAACCCACCCAGCACAGAGAGAACATGCTAACTCCACACAGAAAGGTTCCTACCCCTGCCAGTCTGGGGATTTGAAACTGGAACCTTCTAGCTGTTAGGCAATAGTGCTTACCACTGTGCTGCCTGACATTAACATTCCTTATGCCTTACGAGTTTTACAACGAGTAAAACTTTGGGTCACCAAATCTGGTATACAGGTTCACCTTGGGATCCTGACTTCAGACCATGAGTTTGGGGTCAAAGGTCAATGTTGGCATTCCCTATGCCTTATTACTGTACGAGTAAAGCTAGGGTCACCAAACTTGGTACACAGGTTCACTCTCACCCATGACCTCTGACTACAGGTTTGGGGTCAAAAGGTCAAAGGTCAGGGTTGGTACTCCCTATGCTCTCTTACTATAGAACGTGTAGAGCTCTCTAGGGTCACCATACTTGCTACACAGGTTCACCTCGGGATGGTGCCCTACAACTATGGGTTGTACACTTTGTTGTATATTCATGAATGATGGGCTTATCATAATTTTAGTCTTCCACAGTAATTATATTGAAATGTTGGCTGTCTGTAAGTATTGGGATCTTCAAAGAAAACGGAGGCAGGGGATAGTGCACTCACCTCAGAGTGCTCTTATTGATCCTTTTTGACTAAGGAATATTCTGTTTAAAAATGTTGTGGATTGTAGCAACAGCCTGATAATCTTTATAGAGTATGTGTTTTAAAGTAATATTTGGGCCATTCTGGTGAAGCCAAAAGGAGTTAATGCGATGATCTGTGTCCGTCATCAAGCTGTCCGTCTGCCCCAAAGCTCACCAAACTCGCACATAATGATCCTGAAGTGGGTCTGCATCTAGGTTATGATCAAGGTCAAAGGTCAGGAGAACTGAGAGCTCTTGCAGTGCTGCAGTGAGCTGCAATAACCTACTCTCTGATTTAATAACAAAATGACTGCTGTAAGGAACAATAATATCACATGACTAAAACACTCTCAGCTGAATAACAAACTTCACTACACTACAAAACCTGCTGATGAACCCTTCAGAAACAAGTCAGAAAGCCCAGTGTGTTAATTAGTGACTGGAATGGAAAAAAAACTGCTGTTTTTAGTTGAACCAGTTCAAGCAGGATAATTTGCATTCAAGCATTCAATTCCTTCATTGACAGCATGTTTCTGTGACAGCTGCATCTTGCAAAACTCATGGCTGTCATGTTTTCACTCACAGGAGTTACTGTACATATGCAAGCTAAGTGAAATGTGTAGGACCTTTTTAACACAAGACTTGATATGCGACTTTGTACGTTGACGTTAACAAACTTCTCATCAGTTGAGTACAGATGGTCAAGATTAAGCTTGATATCAAGGTCCCAAACCACTGGACCACAGTACAAGCTACCAATTGCCATTGCCTGACAAGATACCCACAAAAGTCTCATGTGGGTACATCAGTGTAGTTAAGCTTTTTCAGCACATGGGAGACCTGTGTAAGAATATTTGGCAACTGTCGGCATGTCTCTGAGTGAAGTTCCATAAAGACATTATTTAATAGTTGTATAGTTAATGTGTGCATGCAGTCCATGATGTTTATTATCCCTGTCCTCTGCAGGTGGATTGTTGGGAGCGATCTTCAATCAGCTCAACTACAGGCTGACTATTTTCAGGATCAGGTAAGGTTTATGAATGTGTTAGTGTTTTAGAAAGGAAGAGAACAAACTGTGATTCACAAGCTACATATGCACCTGCAGTGTGCCAACAAAAATGTCACGCAGAAGCCTGAAGGTGTTGTTGTTTTCTCTGAAAGACAGGGTTGGGTGCAAGATAAGGAAGCTTTCAAAGAGAATTTAAGTTTCTCAGAATATCAGCATCTTGTGATTAAAGTAAAAATAATCAGTGTTAATAACCATTGTGTTCAGTGAAAGGCTGACTAATTTGGGAGGAGACTTCTGTTAAAGTACCTGCACTTCCTGTTTCCTGGTGTTGAACTTTATGTAAACAAAGCAGCAATACCCGGTGAATAAGACATGCAGTCTGTAGTTCTGATGATGCTACAACAGTGATATGAAGGACCTGCTGACCAACCTGTGCTTCTCCCAGAGTTCAGCTGGGCTGCAGTGAATATATAGTTTATGTTGACCTGACATGCTCTCCAGAAATGTAGAATAGAGTAAACTTTATTGTCCCTTAAGGGAAATTTGTCTTGGGCATAGTGCTACACCCATTGCTTTGAAAGTTTAAAAAAAATCATCCCAGAATAAAAACTGTTCCACAGTACTGACAAAAATCTTTCCTTAAAATATACTAAAACCTTTTCATAATGACAACACAAGGACACACAAGATAAAAAAGTAAAATAGAAACATTCTAGGTAAAATCATCGTGGAACATAAAAACCATCCAGAATCTGTCATTAAAATCTTAATCCATACACATTGACCCTAAAGGCAAACTGACTTATACAGGGACACACAAGAAAAGTGTTGCTTGCACGTTACTCTGTTGTACTTATATTTATCATTGTTCAGCAGCTTAATAGAGGTCGGAACAAGTGATAGTTTAAATCAATTTGTTTTACATTTTGCCAGTCTGTATCTTCTTCCTGATGGGAGAAGTTCATATTCAAAAAACGGGGGGTGTATTGAGTTTGCTGAGATTTTTGTAGCTAGTTTTATTACTGCCTGGTTAGACAGAGTCTCTATGGATTCATACTGTTTCATACTGATTATCTTTATTGTTGTTTTGTGAATGCTGGTCAATTTATTTCTCAGTTGTATTGTTAAGTTTCCAAACCAGGCAGTAATGCTGTTTTCTAAGATATCTTTATAGAATATCAGCATGATCTGGTTACTAACACCATACAGCCTCAGTCGCCTTAAAGTACATTCATTCATTCATTCATTCATTCATCTTCTTCCGCTTAATCCTCTTCGGGTCGCGGGGGGGCTGGAGCCCATCCCAGCATCTTTGGGCGAGAGGCAGGGTACACCCTGGACAGATCGCCAGTCCATCACAGGGCCAACACAGAGAGACAGACAACCATTCACTCTCACAGTAACACCTAAGGACAATTTAGAATCCCCAGTTTTGTACAGTCTCTTGCAATTTGTTACACAGGTTGTCAATGTGTGTTTTCCAACAGAGAAGGTTATCAATGTGGACTCCTAAATATTTGTATATGGCCACCTGACTGATCATCTTTTTTTTTTTTTTTTTTTTTTTTAATGACCACTGGTTCATGTACAGCCACTTGCCTTGGGCCAATTAACATCTCTGGTTTTTTTGACACATTTTTTTGATCCTCATGGATCGTCACCTTATCATGGTGGGGGGTTTGCGTGCCCTAGTGATCCAAGGAGCTATGTTGTTCGGGGCAATTTGCCTCTGGTAGGGTCACCCAAGATAAACTGGTCTTGGGTGAAGGGCCAGACTAAGAACAATTCAGCAGACTCTCATGATAAATACTAGAACAAAGATTCAGTGTACCCCACCCGGTATGGGGTTACCGGGGCCCCACCCTGGAGCCAGGCCTGGGGGAGGGGCTTGATGGCTAGTGTCTGGTGGCCAGGTTTCTGCCCATGGGACCCGGCCGGGCTCAGCCCGAAGGAGTTACATGGGTCCGCCCTCCAGTGGGCTCACTACCTGCAAGAGGGATCATGGGGGTCCGATGCTATGTGGATTAGGTGGCACTCAAAGGCGGAGACCTTGGCGGTCTGATCCCAAGCTTCCTAAACTGGCTTTTGGGACGTGGAATGTCACCTCGCTGGTGGGGAAGGAGCCTGAGCTGGTGCATGAGGTTGAGAGATACTGGCTAGATGTGGTTGGCCTCACTTCAACACACAGCTCCAGTTCTGGAACCAGTCTCCTGGAGAGGGGCTGGAGCTTGGCCTACTCTGGAGTTGCCCCGGCGATGAGCAGGGGTGGGTATTCTTGTACCCCCCCCCCCCCCACCACCACCACCACCTTGCTGCCTCTATATTGAGGTTTTCCCTGGTGGATGAAAGGGTTGTTTCCCTGCGCCTTTGGGTTGGGAAACGGGTCCTGACCACCATTTGTGCCGATACACTAAATGATGGTTCAGAGTACCCACCCTTTTTGGAGTCTCTGACTGGGGTGCTGGAAAGTGCTCCTGTTGGAGACTCCATTGTCCTACTGGGAGACTTCAATGCGCACGTGGGCAACAACAGTGAAACCTGGAAGGGGGTGATTGGGAGGAACGGCCTGCCTGATCTGAACCCAAGTGGCGTTCAGTTATTGGACTTCTGTGCTAACTACAGTTTGTCCATAACGAATACCATGTTCAAGCATAAGGGTGTCCATATGTGCACCTGGCACCAGGACACCCTAGGTCACAGATCGATGATCAACTTTGTTATCGTGTCATCAGACCTGCGACCGTATGTCTTGGACACTCGGGTAAAGAGAGGTGCAGAGCTGTCAACTGATCACCACCTGGTGATGAGTTGGATCCAATGGCAGGGGAGGAAGCCATTCAGACTTGGTAGACCCAAATGTATAGTGAGGGTGTGCTGGGAACGTCTGGCTGATGACACTGTCCGGGAGGTCTTCAACTCCCTCCTCCGGAAGAACTTTAGCCACATTCCGAGGGAGTCTGGAGACATGGAGTCTGAATGGGCCATGTTCTCCACCTCCAGTGTTGAAGCAGCGGCCCAGAGCTGCGGCTGCAAGGTTGTCGGGGCGTCTCGTGGTGGCAACCCCCGAACCAAGTGGTGGATACCAGTGGTGAGGGGGGCCATTAAGCTGATAAAGGAGTCCTATCAAGCTTGGTTGGCTTGTGGGATTCCTGAAGCAGTTGAGGTGTACCGGCAGGTCAAGCGGAGTGCAGCTCGGGTGGTTGCTGAAGCAAAAACTCAGGTATGGGAGGAGTTCAGTGAGGCCATGGAGCAAGACTTTCGGTCGGCCTCGACGAGATTCTGGCAAAACTCAGGTATGGGAGGAGTTCAGTGAGGCCATGCAACAAGACTTTCGGTCGGCCTCGAAGAGATTCTGGCAAACTGTCTGGCGGCTCAGGAGGGGGAAGCAGCTCCCTGTCCACACTGTGTATGGTGTGGATGGGGTGCTGTTGACTTTGAATGGGGATACAGGGATGGCAATTTTCCACCGATCCGCGGATTTCCGCCGATTTATTTTCAAATTGATCATTTCTGTGAATCGTCTAAATCCGTTGAGAAAATTTTAGGGGGGGTAAGGTACCTTATTGTTACCGATTTTAGCGAAAATCAACACGATTACATAAGCGCTTGGCGCTTCCCCGGAAGTCGTCTCCCGCGATAACCCGGATGTGTTGTGTTCAAGCTACTGCTCTATTGCAGTAACTTGACAGCCCTGCGATTGGATAGTTGCAAACGATTGGACCCATCAAATGGCTCGTTGTATGCTTTTTCAAAGATTCATGATTTTTACTTTTTTTACTTTTTCAAAGATTCGGCTTGTTCTCAGGGATGTGAGTTTCTGCTAATTCGCCGAATTCCGCTTTATTTTATCTTCCAGGAAGATAAAGTACGTTAAGTACGTTAGCGGCTTGTGGTCCACGAACGCAGTGAAGCTGCGCCCTTTCAGGCAGGACTGGAAGTGGCGTATGGCCAGGTGGAGAGCCATTAACTCTGTTACTGGCGGCATACAATGGCTGTTTTAGCTGGGCTGCGCGGGGGAGGAAATGGTAATAAAAGTTAACCATCCCCGTTTATGATTCCAAACAGTTTAAAATTGACAGTGCACAGTGGACATTGACTCATAACTTTTGAATATTTCTAAGACTTGGCTACATCAGTGATTGTGCAAAATGAACTGCTCAAGTCTCAATGGCGATTGAAACTGGTGATCTGAAATGAATGCTGAAATTATAAAAAGTAATGGTATGTTGGAATTTTATTTCTATTATGGAATAGATAAAATTAACTGATTTTGATTTGATCAAGTGTTAAAGCATGTGATGGATAATGCTTGTTGGAATATTTTAGGAATGCTATCTTCTTAGAACATAAGTCAATATTATACAGTAATAAGTGGCATTCAGCTGTTTGTTTTGTCATTTAAGCACAGTTCTGGTACTTAAAAATCATAAAAACCCAGGAGCTTCGGGGGGCTTTGCCCCCCCCTGCCCCCCCCCCCCACACACACCGGGGCTCTGCCCCGGACCCCGCTGGGGGACTATGTCCCCCAGACCCCCTGCTGAATTTTCAGATAATTTCCCCAACCCCAAATCACATCGCTGGTTCCTGTTGGAATTCTGAGCTTTCGGTATTGTTTTCAGCGGAATTATGAGATTTTTATCGAAAATCAGGAGTCATCAGTGCTAGAAATAGACAAAAGTGTCAAAAATAAGTTCCGATGGAATTGGCTTGAGAGAAAAGTGACGGTAAAGGTGAAAATTGGCTCAAAGTTTGACGAGGTAACAGAAACACTCGGACAATTTCTGAAGAAACCAGAAAAGGAGATGAAGTTCAAAGTTCAGAGACTGACACAGCTTGCTGCCAAAAGGAAGAAAGTTTCACATTAGAAGTGACTTGGTGACCAGTGTAAATAGTGTAATAAACTCTTATAGAACTGTTAAATATGTTGGACTAAAGACAGTGAGACAACATTGAAGAAAAAGTAAGTTAACTTTTCATTAAATTTAATGATTTATCCAAGTCTAGTATTTCATTTTTTTTTAATCATTTTTTTCAGTCTAAATTACTTCTGTTTTACTGAAAACCTCCCAGCTTCAGGGGGGCTGCGCCCCCCCATAAGTCAATCGACCAAATTAGATTTCAGCTGAAATCAGAATTTCCTGTTGCCATCCCTGGGGATATCGTCGGGTGGTGGAAGGAATACTTCGAGGATCTCCTCAATCCCACTGATACGCCTTCCACAGAGGAAGCAGGGCTTGTGGACGAGGGGGACGACTTGCCTATCACAGGGGCTGAGGTCGCCAAGGTGGTTAAAAATCTCTTTGGTGGCCGGGCCCTGGGGGTGGACAAGATTTGCCCTGAGTACCTCAAGGCCCTGGATATTGTAGGGCTGTCATGGTTGACATGCCTCTGCAACATTGCGTGGTGGTCGGGGGCAGTGCCTTTGGCATGGCAAACCGGGGTGGTGGTTCCTCTCTTCCAAAAAGGGGACCGGAGGGTGTGCTCCAACTTTAGAGGGATCACACTCCTCAGCCTCCCTGGGAACGTCTATGCCAAGGTACTGGAGAGGAGAATCTGGCCGTTGGTTGAACCTCGGATTCAGGAGGAGCAATGTGGTTTTTGTCCTGGCCGTGTCACATTGGACCAGCTCTTTACCCTCTTGAGAATCCTCGAGGGTTCGTGGGAGTTTGCTTAACCAGTTTACATGTGTTTTGTGGACTTGGAGAAGGCATTCGACCGCGTACCTCGTGGTTTTTTGTGGGGGATGCTTCGGGAGTATGGGGTATCGGGCTTGTTGTTACGAGCTATTCGGTCTCTGTACGACCATTGTGAGAGTTTGGTTCGCATTGCCAACACTCGATCGGATTCATTCCCAGTGAATGAATGAATGAATGAATGAGAGTGGGAGTTGGACTCCGCCAGGGCTGCCCTTTGTCACCGATCCTGTTCATAATTTTTATGGACAGGATTTCTAGGCGCAGCCAGGGAACGGAGGGTGTCATGCTTGGTGACTACAGGATTTCATCTCTGTTGTTTGCAGATGATGTTGTCCTGTTGGCTTCATCCAGCAATGCCCTACAGCTCTTGCTGGGACGGTTTGCCGCTGAGTGTGAAGCGGCTGGGATGAGAATCAGCACCTCCAAGTTCGAGTCCATGGTCCTCACCTATGGTCACAAGCTTTGGGTAATGACCGAAAGAACAAGATCACGGATACAAGCGGCTGAAATGAGCTTTCTTCGTAGGATCACTGGACTCACCCTCAGAGAGGGTGAGGAGCTCAGTCATCCAGGAGAGGCTCAGAGTAGAACCGCTGCTCCTCCACATTGAAAGGAGCCAGTTGAGGTGGTATGGGCATCTGATCAGAATGCCTCCTGGACGCTTCCCACTTGAGGTGTTTTGGGCACGTCCCTCTGGGAGGAGACCCCAGGGCAGACCCAGGACTCGCTGGAGAGACTGTCTCCCAGCTTGTCTGGGAACGCCTTGGTATCCTCTCTGGGGAGCTGGAGCAGGTGGCTGGGGAGAGGGAGGTCTGGGCTTCTCCGCTTGAGCTGCTGCCTCCGCAACCCGGACCTCCGGAAAAGTGGTAGAAGACGGATGGATGGATTTAAAATCAGATTATTTGTGTCACACCACTTAATGAAGTTATTAATCTCATCATGGCACACTGAAGAGTCCATATTCTTGTACAGAAGGCTCACAATTACTGTATCATCTGAAAATTTCAAAATAAAATTATTGAGATGTACTCTCCTGCAGTCATTTGTATATAATGTAAAAAATATTGGAGAAACAACACAGCCTTGTGGAACTCCTGTATGGCAGCATTTAATATCTTACAATGATGAGATAAGCCTTTATTAGTCCCACAACGGGGAAATTCCAGGATTGCAACAGCACAGGGATAGCAACACTCAGAGCAACAATCAGAAGACAAGAAAAAAAGCAAGCAAGCAAGAGCAGCTAATATACATATGTACATATTACTATAAATATATATATATATATACAGACACACAGTGCGGAGCATTGTAGCTAGATGGAATAAATATGTAGCTATATAAACACCCACAGTACGGAGCATTGCAGCTAGGTGGAATAAATATGTAAATATATAAACACACACAGTGCGGAGCAATGTAGCTAGATGGAATAATATGTAGATATATAAACACACAGTGCGGAGCATTGTAGCTAGATGGAATAAATATATAGATATATAAATATAAACACACCCAGTGCGGAGCATTGTAGCTAGATGGAATAAATATGTAAATATATAAACACACACAGTGCAGAGCATTGTTGCTACATGGGATGAAACAGCACAACCGTCTACTTAGTTATCCTACATGGTATGATTATGTGCCCATACATATTCTCACCCTCCATAGCGACCGGTATTTTCCTAGTTGTATGCCGGAGGGGACCATTGTGTAAGTCTATTGCATCTTTTGCATTCAAAAAACTATTAGTTTGTTGCGTCTTTTTGCTATCTCTGCGAGCAGCCCTGCTTAGGTTGTACAGTCTGACAGCCGTTGGTAGGAAGGACCTGTGAAACCTCTCGGTTGTGCACCTGGGATGATGTAGTCTGCTGCTAAATGAGCTCCTCAGTGCATTCAGTATGTCCTGCATAGGGTGGAACTCGGACTCCAGCAGAGATGACAGTTTAGCCACCGTCCTTCGCTCTCCTATCTCCTCCACCGGATCAAGGCGCTGCCCCAGGACAGAGCTAGCTTTCTTGATCAGTTTGTTCAGTCTCTTCCTATCGGCTGCAGTAATGCCACTGCCCCAGCAGACCACTCCAAAAGTGATGGCTGATGCCACCACCGTGTCATAGAATGTCTTCAGCAGCGCCCCTTGTACACCAAAAGACCTGAGTCTCCTCAGCAGGAACAGCCTGCGCTGTCCCTTCTTGTAGAGTGCGTCAGTATTGTGTGACCAGTCTAGTTTATTGTTCAGATGAACACCCAGGTACTTATAGGATGATCCATTGACCTTCACTTGTTGTGTGCGATTAGTTTAAAAAAAAAGAATAAAACCATTTAATAAAAATACTGCTGCCATTCATGTCCAACTTCTCTAAAAGCAAGAGGGGTTGTACAGTATTAAATGCAGACCTAAAATCAATAAATAAAATTTGAGCAAAAGCTTTTGTGTCCTCAAGGTGCTTGGAAATAAAGTGCATGATGGTTACAGTTGCATCCTCAGTTCTGTGTTCCTGTTTGTAGGCAAACTAGCATGTATCTAACAAGGATTGTACTTCCAGCTTGAGCAGAGATGCAACAAGTTTCTCAAAACATTTCATTATAATGGAGGTCAAGGCTACAGGCCAAAAGTCATTGTTTTCTCTGGCACAGGGTTCCTTGGGCACTGGTGGTATTATTGACCTCTTCCATGGAGCTGGGACAGTGTGAGTGTCATAGCTTTAGCGCAAAAAAGCTGATAGTCCATCTGGCCCTGAGGATTTGTTGGTGCGCACATTACTAAAGAGGTGCCATACAATAAGTGGGTCTACTTCTACTTGGCAGTTATCATTAGTGTCTGGTAAAGACTGCATCATTCTGTCCCACAGATGAGAGAAATTCTCAGAGTCAAATCTCAGATAAGTCATTCAACTCATTTGATTTTTTTTCTGCTCATCCAGAGTGATAATTTGTTTTTGTGCAGTATTCATACGAGTTACTGATTTCATTGTATCCCGGAGTTCTTTAACATTAGAAGTTGAGAGACTCTGCTCCTTTTTTAATTTTTAAAAATTTTTTTTTTTTTTTTTTTGTAACTACACATCGTGGCAACGTTTTGAATGAGATGGCCTTCCATACAATTGGTCCCTTTCCCAGACAGCACTACATGTGACAATATTGGCATTACATAATATCGTGTCAGCGTGACTTAAAAAGCTGATATTTCCAAACGTTGGTAATGCATTGTTTTTTTGGGAGCATTCAGGGGATTTATTGCTCCAACATTCCTACATTGTCAAGGGTATATAAAGCATTTAAAAAAGTAATTTTTTCATGTTTTTTTATTGCACA
The DNA here is from genome assembly GCA_020510985.1 of Pholidichthys leucotaenia. Lineage (NCBI taxonomy): Eukaryota > Metazoa > Chordata > Actinopteri > Cichliformes > Pholidichthyidae > Pholidichthys > Pholidichthys leucotaenia. Next base: position 385,221,768 of record CM035838.1, read on the forward strand.
AAGTAAAATGTGCCACGGGATGATATTACCATGTAAGCATAATTTATATTTATTTACCTCATTTACTTAATGCATCACTTTATTCTTCAGTCATGATATAGCGCTTTACTCTTGTATGTCCTTTAATTTTTACTACTGTTTCACTTTAGTTAAATTAATTTCTTGTCTGAAATTTCCTACTTCTTTCTTGTAAATTTGCTGCTTTGGTCTCAAAAAATTGACTTTCCCATGTACATTGGTGTAAAAAACATTTTTTTTTCCTCCAGTTAGCATTTTTCCTTGTAAATTAACTTTGTCAAACTTGCCAATTTTTCCTCATAAATCTGCTACTTTTTCATGTAAATTTGCAATCTTCATAGGGATGCTGGTTAAATTTTTGTTCTATGTAATGGTTTATTTTTTTTTTCTGCAGATCTGGACAATGATCCAATTTTATTTTTTAATGTTTTTGTTAGAAGAGAAGTTTTTGGTTTTTTTCCTGGTCTATTTTAAGGTTTTGGTGATGGATGGATATTCAAAAAAAGACATTTTCCTGGGTGTTTTTACAAATATTTTTAATCCACTATAATTCACACTTTCTATCAGTTTGCTATTAATATTTCCCGCACTTACAAAGCAAGTGGGATAAACAACAGTCCGAATTCAAAAGAATGTTGAGGAAGTTAGCAAACACAGAACATTTGTATGACTTGTCCTAACACTAATAATTATATACACTGTTAAATTACATGACGGCAGCAGGTGTACCTACTGATTGCATTAGAAGTTGTTCTCCGCTTTTGACACGATTTGAACAGAAGTAACTGGACACAGCAGAAAGCCATTTTGGTAACGTACAAACACATCCAGGTCCCCGTCAGTCCACACTGCCTGTATTGTGGAGAGAGACCTGCAGATCCTAAACTCCGCCGATTGTGTCAGGTGTGCTTGATTCTCCCCCAGTGTACATGTCCACCGGTAAAGTTCGGTTAAAAAGGTCACCTTTGTACCTGTTTTATGGTCAAGCGGTCAGTGAAGCCGTGTCAGGTACTGTGGTATCACCATCCAAAATATTAATAAGAGTTTATCTTGCAGTTTAAGGAATTGGAAGTCTTTGGGTGCAGATGCAGAAAGAGCCTTCAGGGTGAGACATGGTACAGTGAACGCTGATGGCAAAATCTCCAGATTATTGTGTTTTTGAGTGGAAAATTATCAATTTTCAGTGAAGTGGTCAGTGAAACTTGTCAGGTGCACTCTTCAGGTATTGTAGCATCGCCATGCAAGAGATGAGAGCCCGCGGTCAAGTGGCTTCTGAGTTAGTAGGGGGACAAAGTTTGACACACACACTGCAGAATCTCTTTTATATATATACTGTATATATATAGATTCATCAATGTAATAATTTTACAGAATACAAGAAACTTTATTATCTCTAAAAGAAATTCTTGATGTAGTTACTGGTAGTGGCAAAAGTCAGTGAGTAAACAAGACAGCAAAGGCGGACATTAATGCTCAACTTTGGAATAAAATTACAAACTACAACAATGCTGTAGTGCTTCATAGTTTGACTGTCACAGTATCAGATTTTTCACTGCATGGCTATGGCAGGAAAATATGGCAACTGTATTATGATGGTATATGTAGAAAATGTGAAAAATAGAAATAAATAATACTGTCAGTAAAATTGATCCTTGCATTTTATAACTTTTTGGGTAAATGCTGCATGCACTGGAGTGGTGACCCTCAGTCGGGTCATACCATAGACCATATAAAAATTGTACCTCCTGCCTTCTAGCCTGGTGTTCAACATAATGGAATGCTGGAAGGAAAGCTGGTTACCCAGCCACAGTAGCAGCACAAGCCAGTGTACTCCCTGTGCCAATCTCAAGCCTGGATATGTGGGGAGGGTTGTGTCAGGAAGGGCCAGGGTGTATAAACTGACATAACTTTACAAAAGAGGAGTTAATCTAAATGCATTGGTCAGGGTTTAGTCTGTGTATGAGACATGTAATGAATGCAACATGTCCTGTTCAGCTATAGCAAACTAAATGGAGCTTACTCCCTCTACTGTAGGAAAGTCTGCACAAGGATGGATGTAAACAGATTTCACTGTTGCTCCATGTTTCTAGCAAATCAGACCCCCTGTTGCTAACTGCCCATCACTTTTTTGACAAACCTAAATGGCTGCCAAACTGGCATATTACTTTTTTGGGGAATTCGGGTGGAGTTAATTTGTCCTTTCCCCTTTCTCTGACATGATTTTCCCCATCAGTTTTAACTACACACTGAAGTTGGCACATTTGCAATTTAGCTGCATCGTCTTCTGTTGTAGCAACCAGCATTAAAGCTAGTATCTCATGGAGCGTGAATCCTGACAAACGTTGCAATTTTTAGTTCATTCCGGTGAATCCAAAAGGAGCTAATGTGGTAATATGGCATCCGTCCTTCCACATTTCACGGGAATCACTACTCCTCGAACATCATGGTCCACGGAGACTCCTGCCTGACCTCATCTGTCAGCCTGTCCATCACCATAGCAAACAAGAAGGGGCTCAGAGCTGATCTGATGTAATCCCACCCCCACCTTGAATCCATCTGTCACTCCTACAGCACACCTCACCACTGTCTCGCTGTCCTGATACATGTCCTGCATCACCCTCACATACTTCTCTGCCACTCCTGATTTTCTCATACAATACCACACTTCCTCTCTTCGCGCCCTATCATATGCTTTATCTAGATCCACAAAGTCACAGTGCAACTCCTTCTGGCCTTCTCTGTACTGCTCTATCAGCACTTTTAGAGCAAACATTGCATCTGTAGTACTCTTTCTTGGCATGAAACCGTACTGCTGCTCACTGATTGTCACCTGTCACCTCTCCTCTTAACCTGGCTTCAACAACTCTTCCCCATATCTTCATAGTGTGGCTGATCAACTTTATGCCTCTGTAGTTACTACAGCTCTGACCATCACCTTTGTTTTTGAAAATTGGTACCAAAACACTTCTTCTCCGCTCCTCAGGCATCCTCTCACTCTCCAAGATTGTGTTAAACAGTCTGGTTAAAAAGTAAGATCTGGGCATTTATGATTTCACAAAAAATGATTCTCCTCCTAGGTCATTGACCTTGATTTTAAGTACATTCTCGATGGGTCTGCATCTGGGCTGTACTTGGGCTCAAGGTCAATGGTCAGGAGATCTGAGCACTCCAGGGGTGTTTTCATTAGGCCGAAATGAGCTACTCCATCATTAATGATCTGGTTGGATTCACCAACTTTACTGATAAATGTTCTCGAAAATCAGGGTTTGCCTCTGTCATTGGCGACATTTAGCAATGTTTATGGATAATTGGCAACATTCGTGCAAATGTTTGTCAAAGTGTTTCTGAAAGACTTTTGTGACATTAGCAATTGCTAGCAAATGTTAGAGACAGTGTTTGAGGTAATTAGTAACTACTTGCCACTCTTTTGCCACTGTTTGGGAACATTTGGTCCTTTCAACAACTCCAAGTAAAATACTTGGCGAATGTCGGGAGGGAATCTTGGACCCACCCCTATAAAAAGGGTGAGCAAATCCTCCCCAGCATTCAGATTTCAAGGGCTTTGTCAAGGTTCTTAAACAGTTGCTAATCTTCACTTAGCAAACCAAAAAGAATTTTAGCAATACTTGTTGCAACAGTTGGCAAATTCTTGCAAACATTTGCAATTGTTTGCAGAAAAATTAAAGAAAAACTGTTTGCGACCTTAAAAACGGCAAACTGTTTTGCAACTTTTTATGAATCCTGATGAAACCCAAAAATCACATTCATCAGCATTCGCCACTCCATGATACTATGTTTAGGAGCACTACTACCACCTTGTGGCAAAGCTAGAAAAGGAAACACTTTAATATGTGTTGGAGAGGGGGTGGTTATCATGGTATACACAGTATGTGTACTATTAACCTGGTAGCTATATTGCATTTTTAAATTATCACAGTTATTGTCATCATCCCTACTTAGAGGGCATATTGCAGGTTACAAAATGAAAACATTTGTTCATGTGTCTTGGAAGTTTACCCTTTAAATGTTAGTGCATGTTAAATTTTACTTTACAACTCCTAAAAGCTGAAATTTGACACTTCATATCAAAATTTCAGCCTTGCTACTAAAACATCTTTTTTTCCAAAATGTATCATATTACATCATCCATGTCAGCTCTCTGTGCAGCAGTGGTGGTAGTGAAAGATATTGATGCTAATTTACTGGTAGTAGTAATAACTAGAAAGGCACTGAGTGAGTGCATACCTCCGCCAAGGCTCCTTTTGTCTCTTGTGGATCACCTCCAAAATGTATTGGATTTGTGTGTAGGCCTAGAGTCACTTGTGGTGAAAATTGCATCAAAGTCTGTCCATTAGTTTTGTAGTATTGTTGCTAAGACACTGTGAGAAGATAAGAGCCTTGGCAGAGTTATGCATTCTCAGATCATCAAAATGTAATGGGTTCTTCTCTAGCCCAAGAACCACCTGTGGTGAAAATTTCATCCATATCCATTCAGTAGTGTTGGAGTATTGTTGCTAACACTCTGTGAGAAGATAAGAGCCTTGGCGGAGGTATGCATTTTGAGATCATCATCAAAATCTAATCATGTATTCAGTGTGCCATTACACACCTTTCCTGAAAATTTGAATGAAAGGCGCTATGTAAATGAAATCCATTATTATTATTAACAGAGAAGCAACAGTAATAACAAGTTGAACTTTTTTCAGCCCTGAGCACCACGACAAAGTGGCAACCGCTTAAAGCGTTTCAATGCCGAGGGTGCTCTGCTGTAAACGCTGGACTACATAGAGAATGACTAGAAAATAATCACCCACAGCAGGAAAAATGAGTTTGGTGGACACGCCCCCTAATACTTTTTCTGCAGTGTTTGGCTTCCGGGTTGCCGAGGCGCATGGCCCTATGGCATGACCACGCACATAACTGAGTGGATGTGTCTTAAAGGGGCAGTACCTGAAAAGTGCCAGATAAATGTATAAAATAATATTTAAAAAATTCCAGGATCCACATCGTGATCTGAATCACCACCAAAATCTAATCATCTGCTCCCTGTGCCATTACACACCTTTCCTGGAAACTTTATCAAAATCCGTTCATAACTTTGAGTTATGTTGGTAATAGACAAACCAACCAACCAACAGACAAACCAACCAGCGCTACCGAAAACATTACCTCCATCCTCCTTTGGCGGAGGTAACAGTCACAGGGTACCAGTAGCAACTTGTGGCTGATCCCATTGAGGAGGCAAATTACGCATGGACAGACACCTATACTTGCAAAGCACCAATAAATTAAGGATCACTATGTTCACCATCACGCTATTCGAGACAGCCCTACACCAGCCTGCTCAAGTCTCACTCAGCGTGATGAAATCTGAACAAGAAAAGTTGACGACATATTGTAACTCCAACACCAATGAAAAATATTTTCACAGTCATACGAAGGGTTGAAAATAAAATGAACAGGCGTAGACGCATACAGGAGGGACGTGTATATTTTTAACTTGCTGGTTACAGTGTTTTTCCATTGCTCTGGATAAGTTCTTCATGTCATCAAATCCAGTTATAATCCAAGGGTTTTTACTCAAATTTGCCTCATCAAACAAAATGCAAGGCCAAGGCTAGCATTGCTAATCCGGTTATCCATTCTACTTGGCCACAGGTATCCTGCTGCACCTGACTTCATTATAATGTTCAGTTTAGGAGTAGGCCTTGGGCTTTTTTATAATCTGAAGCTGGTGTACAAATTGTAGTTTCCAAAACTTGTTCACAATACTGCAGATATCCCCTTCCATCCTCAATACGGTGACAGTGTAAAAAGACTGACTGTGATTGGTGTAAAAGTAAGAGACTTGCCTCCATTTTTTTTCTTCATTGCAAGAGTTTTCCATAGTAATAAATATGAATTGATTTTTGATTGGCTAGTTAAATTCGGAATAGACGCTTGCTTTCTTTCATTTTACATGGCAACAAATATAAACTAATTTCTGATTGGCTGATTAATGTGCCCACTGTGCCAAACCCCCTTTTTCCTCCATTGGACCTCTCAGGGGTTTCTGACTAAATGTTACACGATATCATTTCATTAAACACCACCAGAGGCCATGTTCAGTGAAATAGCAATGTTTTGAAAGGAGAAAAAAAAGCACACTAAACAGTGTTTATTATGATGATGTAGGCATCATTTCTTCTTTTTCTTAAATTTGAGGAGGCTCCGCCTCCCTTGTCTCCTCTAATGAACTACCACTGAAGTTAAAAAAAAAAAACCAAACAAAAAACGACCCATAATAGCTGTGTAGTTTTCCACCTGATTTTCCTCAGAGCTCAAACCACAGATTAATTTCTTACTTGTAGCCATTTCTCCTAATCCTCCTCTGCTTCTGGTCTTTATGATGTCCAGTAGGTTCATAATTATAAGGCTGTAGTCCCACATATGAATACAAACATATATTTTCCTCCTCTTTGTTGGATAAACTGCTGCAGATTTTCATTACAGACAGTGAGTCAGTCAGTGGTCTGCTAGTCCCTGCACTGACATCACGGCCAGGCTGCTGTTTTGGAGGAGGGAGTGATACTCTGCTGCAAAAGTAGCTTTAAAAGTTGTTCTCAGGCTCGGACAGCCATAGTTTTTATATACCCATCTCTAAAGATGGGATATATTATGGTATGATGTGTAGGAGAAATTGGTTATAAGGTACAAAGATTATTTAATTTATACCTATAGGTGTGTGTGGAAATGAAGGTTTACTTCAGGTCCATGCGCACACAACAAAATCTCGTTCTGGGGCACCAGTCAAAATGTGGACAATTTATTAATAACTAATCTTTATACCTTCAATCAATCAGTCTCAAATATTCATGAATTCTCCTGGGTGACTTCAGAAACAGACACAGGAAAAAGAAATCAACAAACTTTCATATAAAGTTTACAGTTTTAATTATCAGACTCAGATTGAATGACATTACATTCAATGGACTTGTTGGTAAAGTGAAATGATCAAGTGTCAAGCATCACATTCAACTTGTAACTGATTACACAGGGTTACAAAAATAATTTTTTGTAAGTTGTCTGTGTTTTTTTCAACTGAGACAATTTTGCACCGCTGAATCCGAAAATGACAGCTGTTAATCAGGTGCTAAGTAAAAACCTGTACTTACTTATTACTTACTTAGTACTGTGCATGTACTTACCTTTATATAAAGGTATGTACATGTAAATTGAATGTTACGTCATCATTGTTCAACATTCAGAGAATTTCAAGACATAAAAAAGAATGTTGCATCATGTAAAGCGAAATTATCCGTACATGTAAACAAAAACATATAAAACAACATATGGCCATAATTAAAAAAGTTGATCTGATGGAGCAAAATCAATGTGATTTTGGATTCAGCACATCAAAATTGTCCTAAATCAGCTAAAAAAAAAAACTTAGACAATAAATTTGGTGTTGACCAGTGTTATTGATCAAAAAGAGTGTAATCACATTTGTGAAACAAAAAAAACCTTAGTGTGAATTTCTAACTGGTGAAAATGGAGACTGAAATAACTAACCAAAATATGAAGAAAATTGGATGCAAATTTTATGAAGAAAATGATAAAAGCTGATTATATGAAAGAAATTCAGGGTTACTCTAAAAAGTAAAAACGGAACTTAATGAAAAGAGGGATGCTATTTCTCCCTAATTCTATAGCTCCGATCAGAGTTATGAACTCATTTTAAACCTGAGACAAATGATGACATACTTTCAAGGCAATGAATATTGCATCAACTTGGCAGTTGAAACAAAGGGATCTGGCTCACATGACCCATTGCATTGGCCTTCAGCTGGATCCTTCACTGAAGCTTTATTTGATGATGATATCGGAAATTATCTGCCAGCAGATAATTTCTTCCCAGAGGCGAACTCAGGAGCTGAGGTCCAACAAGGATGATGAGTCTGAGGCTGCTGCTGGCCACTGAAGCAGTATGTCATGTGGACAACACGAGAGGGTTTTTCCAGCGGCTCTCCCGGGTCCAGATAAATTGGAGATAGTTCAAAGTCACAGAATCGAACAGACAAAAATTAAAAAATTATTTAAGCCGCGAAATCAGAGTTCTTCAGATGTTGTGATGATTGACGAAAGCAGCTTCCAGTGTGAGTAAAGAAAAAAAGATCAGTCCTCTTTAAACATGGTGAGTTAAGGAAAATCAATAGAAAAAGTTTAACAGAATAAAATAGGAAAAAGACATCTGAGAACACGGAGTTTAAGTCCATATAGAAGAGAAGGTTGAGCTCAAACAGAAGAAAGTATTTTTCCCAGACATTTAAAGGAAAACGAGAAATCAAAGCAGGAACGTAACTGAACAGGACACAAAGATAACTTTTACAAACTTAGACAAACTGGGTGTTTCTTCCTTAAACTGACCACTTTCAAAGGATAAAAACTTGAGTGACTTGAAAAGGAACCAATTGTCTCCCATTGCGGGAGAATTGAATGAACTCTGGTCCAATAAGAAAGCAGTCCTTTGTCTGTAACTGCCCAATAGAATGAAAGGGGACATTGTCCAACAGACTGGCTGGTAATTGGCTGGAACCAGTCAGATGACTTGCTTTGACTCCGAATATGAAGAAACGCATATTGATTAAAGAAAACTAAAAAGAATCACCATATACACACGTGGACAAAATTGTTGGTACCCCTCTGTTAATGAAAGAAAAACCCACAATGGTCACAGAAATGGCTTGAATCTGACAAAAGTGTTAATAAACAAAAATTCTATGAAAATTAACCAGTGAAAATCAGACAGTGCTTTTGAATTGTGGTTCAACAAAATTATTTTAAAAAACAAACTCATGAAACGGGCCTGGACAAAAATGATGGTACCCTTAACTTAATATTTTGTTGCACAACCTTTTGAGGCAATCCCTGCAATCACACGATTTCTGTAACTGTCAATGAGACTTCTGCACCTCTCAGCAGGTATTTTGGCCCACTCCTCAGGAGCAAACTGCTCCAGTTGTCTCAGATTTGAAGGGTGTCTTCTCCAAACGGTATGTTTCAGCTCCTTCCACAGATGTTCAATAGGATTTAGATCAGGGCTCATAGAAGGCCACTTTAGAATAGTCCAATGTTTCGCTCTTAGCCATTCTTGGGTGTTTTTAGCTGTGTGTTTTGGGTCATTATCCTGTTGCAAGACCCATGACCTGCGACTAAGACCAAGCTGTCTGACACTGGGCAGCACATTTCTCTCTAGAATACCTTGATAGTCTTGAGATTTCATTGTGCCCTGCACAGATTCAAGACACCCTGTGCCAGATGCAGCAAAGCAGCCCCAGAACATAACAGAACCTCCTCCATATTTCACAGTAGGGACAGTGTTTTCTTTTCTTGGTATGCTTCATTTTTGCGTCTGTGAACATAGAGCTGATGTGCCTTGCCAAAAAGTTCCAGTTTTGTCTCGTCTGTCCATAGGACATTCTCCCAGAAGCTTTGTGGCTTGTCAGCATGCAGTTTGGCAAATTCCAGTCTGGCTTTTTTATGATTTGTTTTCAACAGTGGTGTCCTCCTTGGTCGTCTCCCATGAAGTCCACTTTGGCTCAAACAATGATGGATGGTGCGATCTGACACTGATGTACCTTGACCTTGGAGTTCACCATGAATGTGTTTAGAGGTTGTTCTGGGCTCTTTTGTTCCCATTCGTATTATCCGTCTCCTCCTGCGGCCACGTCCAGGGGGGTTGGCTACAGTCCCGTGGATCTTAAATTTCTGAATAATATGTGCAACTGTAGTCACAGGAACATCAAGCTGCTTGGAGATTGTCTTATAGCCTTTACCTTTAACATGCTTGTCTATAATTTTCTTTCTAATCTCCTGAGACAACTCTCTCCTTTGCTTCCTCTGGCCCATGTTTAGTGTGGTATACACCATGTCACCAAACAGCACAGTGACTACTTGTCACCCTTTAAATAGGCCGACTGATTGATTACAAGTTTGTAGACACCTGTGATGTTAATTAGAGGACACATCTTGGTTGAACATGTCCCTATGGTCACATTATTTTCAATCTTTTCTCGGGGTACCATCATTTTTGTCCAGGCCCGTTTCATGAGTTTGTATTTTAAGGTAATTCTGTTGAACCACAATTCAAAAGCATTGTCTGATTTTCATTGATTAATTTTCATAGAATTTTTATTTATTACCACTTTTGTCAGATTCAAGTTATTTCTGTAACCATTGTGGATTTTTCTTTTGTTAACAAAGAGGTACCAACAATTTTGTCCATGGCTATATACAGTGGGGCAAAAAAATATTTAGTCAGCCACCAATTGTGCAAGTTCTCCCACTTAAAAGATGAGAGAGGTCTCCAATTTTCATCATAGGTATACCTCAACTATGAGAGACAAAATGAGAAAAAAAAATCCAGAAAATCACATTGAAGGTTTTTTTTTTTTTTTTTTTTTATTTAAGTTTTTGTAAAGGGTATACAGGTCGTTACAGCAATGCAGTGTTTACATTTTCATCACATGTTCCCTTATTTTCTGATATCTGACAACATTGGAAGATTAATTCTTACAACACCCCTTTTTTTTTTTTTAAAGTGAAAGAAAAAGTGAAATTAAAGAGAAAAAAAAAACAAAAAACAAATAACAAAAAAAAACAAACAAACCAGTAAAAAAACAAAAAGAAAAAGTAAGTAAATAAAGATAAAAGAGCATCTGAGTAGCGTTGGAACAAAGAGCGGAACCATTATTGAAATGGTATTTGTCAAAGATTGGATCTAATGGAAGACACATATGCGGTCCAGGGTTGCCAAAAGTTCATGAACCCATCCATGTCCTGTCTCAGTGCGAATGTCAACTTTTCCATCGAGTAAATGTCTTGGATCACGTTAGTCCAATCTTCAGGTGTAGGACAGTCCTTCAACATCCATTTTTTAGTTAGAGCTTTTTTGCTTGCCAATATTAAAACATTGAATAAGTATTTTTCTCCTCGTCTTTCCAGTGAGTCCGGTAGTAAACCCAAATACAAAGTTACAAAAGAAAAGGGAACTGTAATTTTGAATATTTTCCCCAATATTGTCTGTACCTTGGTCCAATATTGGTGGATAACTGGGCATGACCAAAACACATGAAAATGATTTGCAGTCTTTTCACCACACAAGCGCCAACAGTTCAATCCCTTATGGGTAAATTTGTTTTGTGCAGGTGTTCTGAAAAATCTTGCCAAGTTTTTCCATCCAAATTCTCTCCACTGCAGGGATGAGGTACTTTTCCATTGCTGTTTATTTAGCTTTTCCCATATTTCCAGTTGTAAAGTGAAATTCCCCTCTTTTTCCCATCTCTCTTTTATATAAGATGTGTTGTCTCCTTTTAAGTCTTGAAGACCTTGGTATATTTTAGAAATGTATCTGATCCCTGGGATCCCTTTATATGCCATTAAGAAGACCTTCAGAACACCTGACTGGGCCCTTTCCAAAACCTCCTTTTTAAGTATATTGTTTATGTGGTGTCTAAGCTGGAAGAACCTGTAAAGGTCTTGATTTATTAGGCCTTGTTTTTTCAAATCTTCAAAACTTCTTAAGATTTGCCCTTTAAAAAAATCGTAATATTTTATCAGCCCTTTCTCCTTCCACTTTTTAAATCTGGTGTCTGTTTTATTAGGAGTAAAGTCCTGATCATAGGCGATCCATTGCAGAAGTCGATAGGGCTCTTTAGTTTGATTCTCTCTGACTATCTTAAACCAAATTTTTAGCGGGGTCTCTATCCACGAGTTAGTGTTATTCAAAAGCTTAGGTAAGGCATTGTTCCCTATTATCGCCTGTAGGGGGATGTCACTTGTTATTTGGCATTCGATCTCCTTCCATTGTGCAGTGTAGACTGGGTTACATATCTCTACTAAAGTTTTAATTTGTGCGGCTTTAAAGTAGTCCCTGATATTTGGCAGCGCGAGCCCACCTTTGTCTTTGTTTAGCTGTAGGGTTCTATATCTGATTCTAGGTCTCTTGCCCTGCCATATGAATCTTGAGATCCTTCTGTCCAGCTCCTGCCATGTTTTTTTGGGAGGTTCTACCGGTATTGTTTGGAAAAGGTATAGAAGACGTGGAAGTATATTCATTTTGACTGCTTCAATTCTTTGTGCAGTACCCAAGAATGGTATCATATTCCATCTTGCTAGGTCAGATTTTATTTTTGTCACCAGTGGATCATAGTTTAGTGATATAATTTTGTTGAGTTGTTTCGGGATATTGACCCCCAGATATTTCATAGATTCCGACTCCCAGTTAGTTTTGAGTTTGCTTAGTGAATAATGATTTGGGTCATAGTTGAATGTTAAAACTTGGGTTTTATGCATATTTAATTTGTACCCCGATAAATCTCCATACTCTGAAAAAACTGAGGTTAGTTCTGGTAAAGAAGTGTCCGGCTGCCCTAGGTATATTAAAATGTCATCAGCAAAGAGTGCTATTTTATGTTCCTTCTGACCAAGTGTAATACCTTGAATTTTTTGGTTTTGTCTTATCCATTGGCTCAGAGGTTCTATGAAGATTGCAAAGAGCAGTGGAGACAGGGGGCAGCCCTGACGACATCCTCTTTCCAGTTCAAAAGATGATGATAAATTACCGTTAATCCTTATTTTAGCTGTTGGTTTTTTATATAATGCCTGTATAGTTCTAATGAAGTTGTTATGAAAATTGAAACTGGATAGGATTCTATATAGAAAAGACCAGTCAACCGAATCGAATGCTTTTTCAGCATCTAATCCCAATATGACTGCATTTAAGTTATATTTTTTTATATGATGAATTATGTGTAAAGTGCGTCGAATGTTGTCTTGTGTCTGTCTTTGTCTTATAAAACCTGTTTGGTCTAAATGAATTAGGTCTGTCAGTATATTTTCTAACCTTTTGGCAAGGATAATGGTAAAAAGCTTATAGTCCTGATTTAGTACACTGATTGGTCTGTAGTTGGAGCACTCTAGTTTATCCTTTTCAGGTTTAGGTATAACTGCAATGACCCCTTCTCTCCAGGAGGGGGGGATTTCCCCTGTGTGGAGGACATAATTAAATGTTTTCAGGAGGAGAGGAGATAGTTGCTGTTTAAAGGTTTTGTACCACTCTGCTGTATAGCCATCAGCTCCTGGGGATTTGTTAGCTTTAAGTTTCATAATTGCTTTTTCCAATTCTTTAGGATGTATTTCTGACAGTAGTGTTTTATTTTGTGACTCCGTAAGTTGGGGAAGGTTTAATGTGTTTAGGAATGCCTCGGATGTGTTTTTATGTTTTTTGTGGGAGTATAAGTTCTTATAGTAATTCTCGAAGTTTTTAAGAATATCCTGAATTCTGAATTTTATTTCCTTTGATACTGGGTCTCTGATTTTGTAGATTGCTCTTTCTGTTTGATGTTTCCTCAATTTATAGGCTAGCAATTTTGCCGATTTACTGCCTGCTTCATAGTATTTTTGTTTCAGAAATGTAAGTTTCTTCTGGATTTCTATTGTGTAGATCTCATTTATTTGGTTTTTAATTTCCTTAATCTTGAGCGAGTCAGTAGAATGAGTGTTGCCTTTGTGTTCTTTTTCTAGGTTCCTAAGTTCTGACTCTAATGTGGATAGTTTTTCTTGTCTTAGTTTCTTTTGGGTTGCCAGTTTTGCAATAATCTTTCCTCTTATTACAGCTTTACATGCATCCCACAGTATTAAAGGGGATACTTCTCCATTATCGTTATCTTCCAAATATCTGAGAATATCTGATTCCAATTCATCTTTCAATGGTCCTTTCAGGACATTTGAATTTAACCTCCAAGAAAATGTATTATTTGTGTATTTTTGGATATTTAAGTCCATGTAGATCGGACTGTGGTCGGAGAGATCCATCAGTCCTATTTTACATGTTTTTACTCTTCCAATGTCTCTATTAAACATAAAAAAATAGTCAATCCTTGAGTAAGATGAATGTGGAGTTGAGTAAAACGTATAATCTTTTACACTGGGGTTGAGTTCCCTCCACACGTCACAGATTCCCAATTCTTTTAGTAGCATCCGAGTCTTCCTGTTTTGGGTGTTATTTTGATGTGGGGAATTACCAGAAGCATCCCAGTATGGATTCAGTCTAAGATTGAAGTCCCCACCACATATCACTAAACCTTGAGCTTTAGTTATCATTAGGTCGAATACATTTTTATAAAATTTCCAGTTAGCCCCTGGGGGAGCATACACATTCAGCAGGGTGATATCTTCTCCCTCTAGCCGCCCAGTTACCAAACTGTATCTCCCTTCTTTATCTTTGTGTTCTGATTTTTTTTCAAATGTAATTTTGGTTGATATCAATGTCGCTACTCCCCTCCTCCTCCCTGATTTATATGAAGATGAAGAGATCATTTTAAACCCTTGTCTACTGAGTTTATTGTGTTCCACGTCTGTTAGGTGGGTTTCTTGTAAAAGTATTATTCCTGCTTTGTCTTTTTTCATTTTGCCTAGAATCTTGGATCTTTTAACTGGATTCAGGATTCCTTTTACATTATATGAAATTATTTTGGTTACACCCTGTTTCTCCATTGTGTTGTTTTGTTTAGTATAACTGTGTGGTGGCCCTCTTTTGTGCTACTCAGAAACTGAAAGAACATTAAAAACAAGAAAAACATTAAGAACATAGTGTAAAAAACTTTAAAACAAAAAGCTGTCATAAGAACTTCCTGAGCTGAGGTCTTTTTAAAGACCCTGTAAGAGCCTTGATGGAGTGAAGGCTCTGAGGGAAATTCCTCAAACTCTGTTACGTGTTGAGGGCCCTCTCTTACCACTGAAAGTAGTCCCATGCTTTTAACGTGAGTTTCAGAACCCAATCCAAACTTGTAATGATTTTTTTTTTTTTCCTTTTATGCCTAAACCCTGTGAAATTGTGTGCACCCTCCCACCCCCATCACATCAAACATTCACGCAAAAACAGTATTTGTTAGTATGAGGAGAACATGTGGATTATTGTCACATTTCTATTTTAACAAGTTTTTTTTTTTTTTTTTTTTTATTACAAACACTTATTTGTTTCAAATAATATGATTGTTCCATGAAATGTTTTACCACATGCTGAATATGCATCTCCTTTAATGTTTGTTACCTTGTATGAGGGGGGTTGGATGTGCGGATTGATTCAAGAGAAAAGAAAAAAAAAAAAAAAAAAGGTCGCTATTCCAACCTGAAAACGGATAGTTTATCCGCGACGCTCTGGTGCTGGGTTTCCCGCTGCTGGTCCGTGGATTTTGAGGGTCTTTGTGTTGTCCATGTTTGCGCTTTGATCTTCTCACTCGGGTCTGCTGCGGGTTTAAATACCGTTACCGGGAGCCCTCTTTTCGCCATGTCAGCTGTTGCTTCTTCCGCCGAATTATAGAGACACGTTTCATCGCCGTAGAAGACCCTTAACTTCGCAGGAAATGGTGTCTGAAAGCGCAATTTCTTCTCTCTTAACACCTTTTTCGCGTCATTGTATTCCCTGCGCTTTTTAAGGACCTCCGGGGCGTAATCGTGTTCCACGTAGACTTTTCTCTCCTGGTGCATAAATCCTTTTTTCTGCCAGGCCAGTCTTACAACCTCTTGTTTTATTTTGAAATTGGAAAATCTTACCAACACCGAACGTGGGGGCGCTTCCGCCGCCGGCCTAGCGGCTAATGAACGATGTGCCTTTTCTATCTTCAAGTCGGTGGTTTGTGGAATATCCAATTTCTCTCTTAGTAAGGATTCCACGCATTCTGCCATTGAGTTAAAACCATTTTCGGTTCCTTCTATCAGACCATGAATTCTTATGTTGTCTCTTCTTTGTTTTCCTTCTTGGTCGGTTAGCTTAGCCTCTATAGCTGCTTGTCTTTTGCGTAGGTCTAGCACAGAATCTTCGAGCACTTTTATTCGATCCTCTGTTTCCAAGATTCGGTTCTCGGCCTGGTCCACTCTGCTGTTTGTCCTTTTCAATTCTTCTCTGAATTCCCGAAATTCGGCCGTAACATCTCGGCGAAATCGTCGTAGCTCCTCAAATAGTGATTTCAGGCTAACCCTTTTGTTAGCTATCACCAGTTCCTCGTCTTCTGAACGGAGATCTTCCAGTTCAGATTCTCCGGCCGATACGTGTCCTGGCCTGGAGAATTTCAGTTTCTTCTGTTTTCCTTTAGACATGATGATTTTGTCTTTTGATTTTCACTCCTCCAAAAATCCGTTAAGTTTGATTTTCAAGGTGTTATCCTGGATTGGGTCTGAGAGCTTCAGTGTTAAGCTGCAGTCGCCATGGCGTCCAGCCACATTGAAGGATTTTTAATGAATTAATTGGTAAATTCCTCAGTAAAATAAGTATTTGGTCACCTACAAACAAGCAAGATTTCTGGCTCTCACAGACCTGTAACTTCTTCTTTAAGAGGCTCCTCTGTCCTCCACTCGTTACCTGTATTAATAGCACCTGTTTGAACTCGTTATCAGTATAAAAGACACCTGTCCACAACCTCAAACAGTCACACTCCAAACTCCACTATGGCCAAGACCAAAGAGCTGTCAAAAGACACCAGAAACAAAATTGTAGACCTGCACCAGGCTGGGAAGACTGAATCTGCAATAGGTAAGCAGCTTGGTGTGAAGAAATCAACTGTGGGAGCGATTATTAGAAAATGGAAGTCATACAAGACCACTGATAATCTCCCTCGATCTGGGGCTCCACGCAAGATCTCACCCCGTGGGGTCAAAATTATCACAAGAACGGTGAGCAAAAATCCCAGAACCACACGGGGGGACCTAGTGAATGACCTGCAGAGAGCTGGGACCAAAGTAACAAAGGCTACCATCAGTAACACACTACGCCACCAGGGAATCAAATCCTGCAGTGCCAGACGTGTCCCCCTGCTTAAGCCAGTACATGTCCAGGCCCGTCTGAAGTTTGCTAGAGAGCATTTGGATGATCCAGAAGAGGATTGGGAGAATGTCATATGGTCAGATGAAACCAAAATAGAACTTTTTGGTAAAAACTCCACTTGTCGTGTTTGGAGGAGAAAGAACACCATACCTACTGTGAAGCATGGGGGTGGAAACATCCTACTTTGGGGCTGTTTTTCTGCAAAGGAACCAGGACGACTGATCCGTGTAAAGGAAAGAATGAATGGGGCCATGTATCGTGAGATTTTGAGTGAAAACCTCCTTCCACCAGCAAGGGCATTGAAGATGAAACGTGGTTGGGTCTTTCAGCATGACAATGATCCCAAACACACCACCCGGGCAACGAAGGAGTGGCTTCATAAGAAGCATTTCAAGGTCCTGGAGTGGTCTAGCCAGTCTCCAGATCTCAACTCCATAGAAAATCTTTGGAGGGAGTTGAAAGTCTGTGTTGCCCAGCGACAGCCCCAAAACATCACTGCTCTAGAGGAGATCTGCATGGAGGAATGGGCCAAAATACCAGCAACAGTGTGTGAAAACCTTGTGAAAACTTACAGAAAATGTTTGACCTCTGTCATTGCCAACAAAGTGTATATAACAGAGTATTGAGATGAACTTTTGTTATTGACCAAATACTTATTTTACCGTGGAATTTACCAATTAATTAATTAAAAATCCTTCAATGTGATTTTCTGGATTTTTTTTTCTTATTTTGTCTCTCATAGTTGAGGTATACCTATGATGAAAACTGGAGACCTCTCTCATCTTTTAAGTGGGAGAACTTGCACAATTGGTGGCTGACTAAATACTTTTTTACCCCACTGTATATATATATATGTGCTAAACTAACTTCAGTGATTCATGACTAATTGTCATTCTTGCTACATTAAACATGCACTTTCATAAACTTGTCCTTCTATAATTAACATGCATTAGAATAAAGTTCATTTAAGCATTTTCAAACATGCAGTACATTTAAACCAATGATTAATGAACCATTTCAAATCAGAATGGTATGTCAGAGTCCTGCTTGATTTTACAGGGGGTCCTGAAAAAGAAAATCTGAAAATTGAGAGTTGTTGTTAAAAGGAAGTCTTTTCATTCAGTAACCACAGTTCAGCTTGCAGAGGCAACAGCGAACATATTCTGGAGTTGTCCACCAGGGGATGCTGTGGGACTTTGGATTTTAACTAGAAGCCTTGAGGAATTTTTGTTGATCCGTCTGGAACTTTTCAAACCGTTCTTGAAGCATAAAACTGCCTGGTTAGGAAGGAAGTTCTGGGATTTATGATCGCAGAATAATCCATTCCTGGCACGAACAGGATCCTTTATCATCCCTTTTACCATGGAATGTGTTTTCAAGCTGTGGCGCTTAGGTGAAGAAAACAATTCTTGACCAGACTTTTGGATGAAATAATTTCTTCCAAGTGAAGAGTGATTTTGTAGATTGGAACCCAAAGGGGCTGACGCTACAGATGTCTGTCTGTCCAGCTTTCCGGCTAACTCCTCCTACAGTTCTCAAGCTCGGACTTATTTTATTTCACACAGTTTTGGTACATGTATTGACAATGGGCATATTGTAGGAGATTAAATGATTTTATATTTTCTCAAAATTGGTTCAGTTTTGAATTATAGATCGTTGCTTAAACTCCTTGCAATTTCATGGTTATTACTTTGATGACAGACCTCCAGTATACTGAATTTGTAATCGATTTTTCAGTTGAAGGTGTGTTAGCTATGTACTATCGATAATGACTATGGATGGGCGTATATGGTACCGTGCGCAGTGCTTTTGTTACATTTGTTTAGTGAGTATTTTCTCAACATTGTAATTAATGAGTGTAGTTAACTTAGGAATTGCTGTTTAAGAAATAACATGGTCTACATTCCAAGACGGACTAGAATGAACTAAAGTTAACCAGCAGATACTAAACCATTAGTCTGTGGTTGGTTGCCTGTTTTGCAACTGAATTTATTTAGGAACAAAACAAGATTTGCTAGTGACTGGAGGATTTGGGCATATGGAGTGGCCGTCCTGATAGCAACAGGTCATAACATTTGTTCAGCACTTGTTATATGATTTATAATTAGTGTGTTACATGATTTATAATTAGACAAGCTTTGCTGGTGGCCCTGCAGTTTGTTTTGCACTAACCACCACTTAGTAAATGAAATGTTTAACAGGACTACAATTACAGTGGTTGCATAATAGTGTAAGTCTAAAATTAGTCTATTGAAAGTGAGCACAACATAGATTTTACTGCCATTCTCCATGGAAAGATTACGGTCTCAACTTTCATGGAAAAGTAATCATATTACTCGTCATACATAAATACATTCAGTTGCTGTCATATTAACAGAAACAGGACAAAATATACTTTCGTTGGCAGTTAGTAGTTTTAACTATTGTCTAGCAATGTTTCGATGACCAAATAATGACCAAATTCAGTGAAACGTGACATAGAAATAACACAGTTATGAATCACCTTTTCAGGCTCTCTTGCATGGTATGATGGTTTTATAAAATGTTTGAAAGGCAGCCGGGGAAAAAGGATTATTGTGGATAGTCTGGTCACAGCTGTTTTCTATAAATACCATGTTTCGCCTGAGTCATTCTTAGTTTGTGTGAGGAAGTCTGCCTGTCACATTTCTTAACAGTAATTCCACATGACCTTTAAATTCAAGTTGCTTGAAGGCACAGCGTGACAGATTTAGCAGAGACACTTTTTCACCTCACCTGTTTTTTTGTTTTTTTTATTTGGTGTGTGCTTTTAATGCTCGGTGCTGACTTTTCACCTGGGAAAGTCCACACTAACACAATCTAGCAATGGGTGGTGATTAAATGTATAAATGCATTGTTTGTGGATATCTAAATTTAGTGTGTGTGTGTGTGTGTGTGTGTGTGTTAGATACATTCATCGCCCGTGTTTGCAAGTAATGGAGGCCATGTTGGTGGCTGCAGTAACTGCAACAGTGTCATTCACCATGATCTACTTCTCTAATGACTGTCAGCCGCTGGATCCAGACCATAAAGAAGAATACCCACTGCAGGTACACACACACACTCCCCCAGATCTCAGAAATGTGTCATCATGATAAACTTTGTGAAAACAATATTTTCCCAATTCTTCCTCAACATCATAATCTTATTACAGCATGACTGAGCATCTTTGTATGGGTGCAGAAAAAGGTGCATTTCTCATAGTCAATCTTGACAGTTCCTTTTTTAAATGGAGCAGTCCGGTTTCATTTCAACAGGCCTTACCAGCATTCATGTCACAATACCAATATGTAAAAGAAGAGGGGGTGTGTGTGGTCAGAGAATTGAAGAGTTTCAACCCCTTTGGTCTTCAACCAGTGGGGGATTATATTATGGGGCCGTCAGTCGGTCCTTCTCACTTCTGTGAAATCAACTCTTCCTACAGTTTTGTTATCCCTTGCTGGTCGAAGACCAAAGGGGGATTAAGTTATGGGTCTGCCCATCTGTTACTGTAGAACAAATAAAGCTAGGGTCACCCAACCTGGTACACAGGTTCGCCCCGTGACCCTGAACTGTGAATATGGGTTTGGAGTCAAAAGTTTAACACTCCCCATGCCCTATTACTACACAATGAGTAAAGTTAGGGTCACCAAACTTTGTACATGAGTTCACCTTGTGACCCTGAAGCGTGACTATGGTTTTGGGATTGCAAGATCAAAGGGAAATGTCAAAATGGCATGTTAAACTATATCTCAACAACAAAGAACACTAGGTTCACCAAACTTTGTAGACCAGGGGTATTCAACCCCCACTGCTAATTAAATTTATTCACAAAATGTACAAACTAGCAGCTGTTTGCAATAAACAAATCAAACAAGAACAATTTAAATACAGTGGCTATAAAAAGTCTACACACCCCTGTTTAAATGCCAGGTTTTTGTGATGTAAACAAATGAGACCAAGATAAATCATTTCAAAACTTTTTCCACCATTAATGTGACCTATAACCTGTACAACCCAATTATAATAATAATGCATCGATTTTATATAGCGCTTTGTCATATATACTCAAAGACGCTTTACAAATAGGTACATTATTTATTCACTCCAGACAGACAGTGGTAGTGGCAAGCTACTTCTGCAGCCACAGCTGCCCTGGGGCAGGCTGACGGAAACGTGGCAGCCAATCTGCGCCAACGGCCTTTCCGGCCACCACCGAACATTTTTATACATTTATACACATTCATACCCAGTGTTATGGACACTGGAGGCAATGCGGGTGAAGTGTCTTGCCCAGGGACACAATGGCAGGATATCTGGGGAGAGCGGGATTCGAACCGCCAACCATCCGGTTATTAGACGACCTGCTCTACCTCCTGAGCCAAACAAAACAAGCAAATCTTTTAAGGGAAAAACATAAAAAACTTACAATATCCTGTTTGCATAAATATGCACACCCTCTTATAACTGGGTTATAAGAGGGTAATATCTTATAATGTGGCTGTGTTCAGAATTAACCAATCACATTCAAACTTGTTAAATGGGAGTCAGCACACACCTGCCACCATTTAAAGTGCCTCTGATTAGCCCCAAATAAAGTTCAGCTGTTCTAGGAGGCTTTTCCTGACATTTTTGTATTTACATCTTACAGCACAAACCATAGTCTACAGAGAGCTTCCAGAGCATCAGAGGGTTCTCATTGTTCAAAGGTATCAGTCAGGAGAAGGGTACAAAAGAATTTCCAAGGCATTAAATATATAATGGAACATAGAGAAGACAGTCATCAAGTGGAAAAGATATGGCACAACAGTGACATAACCAAGAACTGGACGTTCCCCCAAAATTGTTAAAAAGACGAGCAGAAAACTGGTCAAGGAGGCTGCCAAGAGGCCGATGGCAACATTGAAGGAGCTGCAGGAATTTTTGGCAAGTACTGGCTGTTTAGTACATGTGACAACAATCTTCCGTCTTTTTCATATGTCTGGGCTGTGGGGTAGGGTGGCAAGACGGAAGCCTTATCTTGGGAAGAAAAACATCCAAGCCTGGCTATATTTTGCAAAAACACATTTGTGAAATCTCCCAAACACATGTAGGAGAATGTGTTATGGTCTGACGAAACCAAGGTTGAAGTTTTTGGCCATAATTCCAAAAGGTATATTTGGCGCAAACAACACTGTTCATTGCCAAAAGAACACCATACCTGCAGTGAAGCATGGTGGTGGCAGCATCATGCATTGGGGCCCTTTTTCTTCAGCTGGAACTGGGGCCTTAGTCAAGCTGGAGGGAATTATGAACAGTTCCAAATACCAGTCAGTGTTGGCACAAACCTTCAGGCTTCTGCTGGAAAGCTGAAGAGGAATTTCATGTTTCAGCACGACAATGTTCCAAAGCACACATCCAAATCATCAAACCAAAAGAAGATTAAGGTTTTGGAATGGCCCAGCCAGAGTCCAGACCTGAATTTGATCAGACATCTATGGTGTGATCTGACGAAGACTGTGTACAGGAGATGCACTTGCAATCTGACAGATCTGGACCATTTTTGCAAAGAAGAGTGGGCAAATATTGCCACATCAAGATGTGCCATACTGATAGACTCCTACCCAAAAAGACTGAGTGCTGTAATTAAAGCCAGAGGTGCTGCAACAAAGTATTAGTTTAAGGGTGTGCATATTTATGCAACCAGGTTATTGTAAGTTTTTTTTTAATTTTTCCCCTTAAAAGATTTCAGTTTGTTTTTTTTCAATTGGGTGAAAACAGCCTTGTGGGTAAAACCAGGTCTGTGGTGGACCACTCCCAGTTACACGGGGTGAGACTGGACATCCTGGCACATAAGCACATCTGTTGCGAGGTCTGTGGTGGACTTTTGCCAGCCAGCCCCGACAGACTGCTATGATGATGATGATGATGATGATGATGATGTACAGGTTATAGGTCACATTAATAGTGGAAAACGTTTTGAAATGATTTATCTTGGTCTCAATTTTTTATATCACAATACCCTGATTTGAACAGGGGTGTGTAGACATATTCCATGTAGCTCAACACAACTAATATTACAAGTGATTTCTCCAAATTCAACACAAAATGCTACTTTTAATGACTACTGCAGTCTCAAAATTATTCAACCTCTTCATGACAAGCATCTTTAGTATTTAGTAGAGCATCATTTGATGTTACGACCTGCTGCAAATGTGATGCATAGCCAAACACCAGCTAGTAGCATTCCTAAAGAATCTCATGTGGTGCACATATGTGGTTCATATGCTCACATGTATATCACTGTATGCTTATTGTGGCTTCACGTCTCAAGAGGAACAAAAGGTCTGGGCCTCCTAGGGATAAGAGGAGGATGTGAGAGTTGGCCTTTTGATATGCAAAGAGGTGGCCATGAAGTATTTCCTGACCACCGGGATTTTGGTGGTGGCGAGAAGGCCTGTAGGGGGATGCATTGTGTTTGGGAT
Source organism: Pholidichthys leucotaenia (assembly GCA_020510985.1). Lineage (NCBI taxonomy): Eukaryota > Metazoa > Chordata > Actinopteri > Cichliformes > Pholidichthyidae > Pholidichthys > Pholidichthys leucotaenia. Next base: position 385,245,108 of record CM035838.1, read on the forward strand.
TTAAAGACAATGTGATTTTGTGCTTTGATGTCCGGGGGTATAAAACAGACGGATGTTGGGGGTTATGCCCTCTTTCTGCTTGTGAATGTTGGAGAAATGTGATTGTGAATAAAACTGGACTTGAGAAATAAACTCAGCCTCGTCCTTCCCACACTTCTCCACACTCAGCCCATTTCTCATGGGCAAAGACCTCTAGCTCACTAATATTCTTGAGTTTGCATGCTGCAGCTGCCTTTTTCACGATCTAGCAGAGATTTTCAATGGGGTTCAAGTTAGGTGACTGTGATGGCCACCATCCTCCAGGACTTCTTCTGAAACCAAACCTTGGTGGACTTTGAGTTATGCTTGGGATTATTGTCCCATTGACTCTTCCCAAGCCCGAATTTTAGCCTCAGTAACCACCTGAGCTGCACTTCACTTGGCCTGCTGGTACACCTCAGCTGCTTCAGAAGTCCCACAAGCCAGCTAAGCTCGATAGGACTCCTCTTTTAGCCTGATGGCTCCCTCATATCACCTCTGCCGTCCACCATTTGGTTTGGGAGTTGCCACCATGAGAGGCACCAACAACTTTAAAGCCACAGCCCTGGACAGCTGCTTCAACAATGGAGGTGGAGAACATGGCCCATTCAGACTTAATGTCTCCAGTCTCTGTTGGCATGTGGTCAGTTCTTCTGAAGTGGAAGATCTCTGACAGGGGTCACAGCCAGACGTTCTCAGTGCGTCCTCAATACACATTTGGGTCTGAATGGCATCCTCCCCTGCCATCTGATCCAGCTCACCACCAGGTGCCATTGACAGCTCTGCACCTTTCTTCACCTGAGTATCCAAGATATACAGTCCCAGGTCTGATAACACGATAACAAAATCGATCATTGGCCTACGACCTAGGGTGTCCTGGTGCCAGGTGCACATATGGACACCCTTATGCCTGAACATGGTGTTCATTATGGACAAACTGTGGTTAGCAGAGAAGTCAGTAATTGAACAGCAATCTGGTTCAGATCATGCAGGCCGTTCCTCCCAATCACACCCCTCCAGGTTTCACTGTCATTGTCCACATGTGCGTGCCAAAGTACCCCAGTAGGACAATGGAGTCTCCAAGAAGAACGCTTTCCAGCACACCAAGTTCAAACTCCTTCCCTTGGGTACTCTGAACTATTGTTTGGTGCATAAGCAGAGACTATAGTCAGGACCGGTTTCCCTACCTAAAGGCACATGGAAACAACCCTTTCCTCCGCTTGGGAGAACCCCATCTTGGAGGCAGCAAGGTGGGGGAGCACAAGAATACCCACCCCAGCCTTCTGCCTCTTGTCTGGAACAACTCCAGAATAGGCCAAGCTCCAGCCCCTCTCCAGAAGACTGGTTCCAGAACCCCAGCTGTGTGTCAAGGTGAGCTCAACTATATCTAGACAGTATCGCTCAACCTTGTACACAAGCTCAAGCTCCTTCCCCACCAAAGAAGTCACATTTCATGTTCCATAAGCCAGTTTAGGAAATGGGATTGGACTGCTACAGTTTCTGCCTTGGACTGTCACTTGATGTACACAGCACTGGCCCCCAGGAGTCTCTTTTTTTTTTTTTCCTTCATAAATTGAGGGTCCGATGTGGACAAAAAAAACAGCCCAATACTACACACAAGAGGACTGGATTTATACATAAGAGACTAAAACACTGATCAGAAACTCTGGTAGTTTGTGAATGGAATTTAGCTATGATGTGTGGAGTTAAAAATTTAAGCATTAATTTGTTTTCACCAGCTGTTTCGTGTTTTCTTACTTATATCATCGTAAAATACTAACGCGACCAACTTGATATTATGAATATTAAACTGCTGATGGACAGTGGTGATGCAATGGGCAGTACCAGTGATCCCTGAAAGCTTCATCTACAGCAGAAGAGATTGTATCCTTGTGCTGTGTAGTTCCATTGCTGTTTCACAAATAATGTTTTTTATTTTTTCTAGTTGTTCTGTGCAGATGGAGAGTATAATTCTATGGCTACAGCATTCTTCAACACACCCGAGAAAAGCGTTCGTAGCTTGTTCCACAATCAGCCAGGTAAAGCTATGGACATGAGAATGTTTGCCATGATAAAGAACATGATAACATAGTGATGCATCCCATCAAGAGCACCAGCTGTTATAATTCATGACAGTGGCCAGGATTAAAATGAATTAAATCCACTCACTTATTTTGCTGTCGTCTCTCTTTCAAAGGCTCTTACAATCCTGTGACTCTGGGTTTGTTCACTCTGACCTACTTCTTTTTGGCGTGTTGGACCTACGGGTTGACGGTGTCTGCTGGAGTCTTCATCCCATCTCTCCTCGTAGGGGCAGCATGGGGGAGGCTGTGGGGAATACTGCTTTCCTCCATCAGTTCCACTAACTCGGTTAGAAGAAAAAAATGTAGACGCCTTTCAATTCCATTTAAAATGCTGCTTGTTTGACCCCAGTAAAACTAATTATTTCACAGTGGCTGTGAAAAGCTTGTGTGATTTGATTTCATTGTCCTCTGCTTTGTGCTTTTTTTGTTGTTGAAAGATTTGGGCTGATCCTGGTAAATATGCATTGATCGGAGCTGCAGCTCAGTTAGGTGAGTAACCCAAAAGCTCAAAGTTCAAGTGTTTGTATGATTTTTCCAACTTTATAACAAGAAAGGCTGCAGATAATGGTGCCAGGTGTGGAGCAGGAATAGTATATGCAAAGTTCTACACCTGCCTTTGTTTTGAGTCAAAGGTCGAGGTCGGAGAACCACCAGAGCTGTGTGTGAAATGTTCAGTTAGTTTCCTATATGATGTACTTTATAGTGAAACAGCCATTTTGTAGTGCTGTTTGAACTCTTAAATGATAATTTCATCCACTCTTTAGTACACTCAAAATGTCCCACAAAGCATTTTGAAAAGTAGTGTATGGGATGCATTGGCATCCCATAATGCAATGCTCAGCCAATGGTGCAGTGAGAGGAGAGCTTTACATCACAAAATAAATGATACTGCTTTTTATTTGAATTATTTTCAGCTATTTTAATTATAATTTGAAACGAAGTATAAAATCTTGTCGACTAATTATTGTTTAAAGGGTTTACACTCATATTTAATCCAGACAAATAAAATATAGAGCCATTTAGTGAAAACTAAGGTCAGAATAACAGCAAAATATTTACTCAAAACTCTTACAACAGGTCTGGACCACTTGTAAATTTTGTTAGTACCTGTACTAAATTTCAAGATACTAACAGATTGGTGAATCCCACAAGTTCACGTAAATTGATTGTACATCACAGTTGGGAACAAAGCTGTTAGTACTAACAGTTCTTGCATGAGGCCAATGATGGTGAGTGTGTTTTCTTACCAGTTTGTTGCATTAAAGTGTTGTTGTGGCCCTACTAGACCAAGGCCAGAATCGTCCATTACCCAGGAACTCTTATTGTCCATTTCAACCTTTTTATGGTCAAAGTGGACTAACCTATAGTCTTTTTCATCCGTAGGTAAGGTAGACGTGCACCTATATACCCAGGCTGGGATTTGAACCCCTGACCCTGTGATTTAAATGCTCACACTCTAACCTCTGTGCCAAAGAGGAATTCCTCTACTACCTGCGAGCTAGTAGCGGAGGTGAATCTTAGTGTGATAGGAAACCGCACCACTGATTGAGTTCTTATGGAAGGATTCGTCACCACGTACAAAATAGACTATTTTGATGCAAAATGCTGAGACGCCGAGGTGTGAGTGTGTTCAAGCACTCTGGTAAAAGGTTCAGAACACTTGGAGATGAAGAAATGCTGTCTGTGGACATGGAGCCCTAATGCATATTTCTCTGCAGGTGGTATTGTGAGAATGACTCTGAGTTTGACCGTCATCATGGTGGAGGCAACAGGAAATGTCACATATGGTCTTCCTATCATGCTTGTCCTCATGACTGCCAAGCTAGTTGGTGACTACTTTCAAGAGGTGAGCGAAGAGGCAGATATGCAAACGCTAATGCTGAAAGAGGAGAGGGAAGTCAACGAGTAATGTGCATCAGCTCTATTGTCAGGGTGGATCTCAGTGTAAAGAAAAACTGAGGGGGGGAAAAAAAGCTATAAATACTGTTTTAAAAAGGGCTAGAATATGTGTGCAAAATCAAAAAAAAATATCTATGAATTATGTGTTGATCTTGTGATTTGTTTAGAATGATTCAAGCAGGTCTTTCTTTATGTAAAGTATCTCACTTTAAAAGTGGGTCATGGGCATTTTTAACCCCTGCTTCAGGGTTTATATGACATCCACATCAAGCTACAGAGTGTTCCCTTCCTGCACTGGGAGGCTCCCGCCACCTCCCACTGGCTGACTGCCAGGTAGGTCCTGTCTGACTAGTTTATTAGATGACTCTTGGACTCTAACTTTTGTGTAATTGATAATTAGGTTCTTTTTGCATTTCTTTTCATTCACTTGTTTCTTTTGGTACAATTTCTTCCTCCTCTACTGTTGTTCACCTTTAAACCCACCCCCGTTAATCCAGGGAGGTGATGAGTTCCCCAGTCATCAGTTTCAACCGGCTGGAGAAGGTGGGAACCATTGTGGACGTCCTCAGCAACACATCCACCAATCACAACGGCTTCCCTGTTGTTGTGCAGGTTTTGGATGATGACAAGGTACGGTGTGTTTGTGATTGGACTGTGTTCCATTGAAATCTTGTACACTAGGTGGACAGAAGTGCTGGGCCCACACCTAAATTTTAATGCGTCAGCTTACCAAGACATTTTGGACAGCTGTATACCTTCAACTGGGAACAGCTGAGGAAAGGCCTTTTTCTCGTCTAGCGTAATTGTGTCCTAGTGCAGTGTTTTTCAACCTTTCCTGAGCCGGAACACATTTTTTTTTTTTTTTTTTTTTTTTTTTTTTTTGTACATTGGAAAAAATCCTGTGGCACCCCACTGACCAAAAATGTTACAAAATGACACTTTGTAGCCTATTATAGCATGTATAATGACAGTTTAGTCTTGTAATTTGTTTCAAGTTGCTCGGTGTGGGACCTGTACCTGTTTTAGTAATGTTTCTGTGGGTTTGACATCCGCACGGGAGCACCCGACATGGGGGCTAGGGTCTGCTGGTGGGGGTCTTGACAGAGAGCAATTAGCAGTGTGTGGCGGCGGCATCTAGGTGTCTTTTCTTTTGCTCAGCTGGCGTCGTCTTTGGTATGCCCGGCCGTGGCACCTGCTCCATCAGTGCGGGCACTCATGCGGTTTTGCCGCTGGGGGCACTCCTTGTTCAGGGTGCTCTGGTGTGGCCCGTGGGATTTTCTCTCCTGTTGCTTTTTGTTTTTCTTCTGGTACTTTGCATGGTGAGGGGTTTTCTCTCGATGACCGGGGGTTGTGTGTGTCCACTTGTGTCCATGGTTTCGTCGGATTGCGGCATGGATTTCCCACTGGCGTGAGTCTTTTCCACAACCAAGTTTTCAGTGTCAGCAGATGTGTCATTGGTGCAAGGCAGCACTGCTATTGTATTTAATTACTCGTGAGATCCTTCAGCTATTAAAGACGCACTCTGGTCGATATAAATCCCCGATGCAAACAAATCTACATTGTCTAAAATTTTATTTTATGGCCCAACCAACCGTTTTTAGGCCCAACCACAAGGCTAATAGTAACTAGCACTACATTATGAGAATAAATCCTGTGATAAAGTGATTTACTGGTTGAAGAACATGCCCAGTTGTATGCATGGTGGCCCAGGATAATGACTGTAACTGGGGTTGGGGTGGGGGGGGGCTCCATCTTAACACCAATGGATTTAGACTGAGAAGTCATAAAAACTCCTGTCAGTGTCCCCAATTTTTTTTTTTTTTTTAAATCCATATAGTGTAAATATAGCTGAAAAAGAAACATATTTTGTGTTTAAAATTAACCCCCCTACAGTGTTGCCAGATGCACAATATTTATCGTATTTATACGATACTTTTAGGGCCTGTGCGATCAATACTTTTAAAAAAGGTAAAATATATGATAGTTTTGGCATTTCTGTGCACCCCCCCCCCCCAAAAAAAAAAACAAAAATCATCATTTTGATTTAAACACATCACCAGAAACTGATGCCTGCTCATAGCTGATCAGTTCATTCCTGGCTGGCTCACCGCCAGATGCACCAATCACATCAGCAGCACTTGGCTCACGTGTGTTTGCACAGCTGCACTGGCACCACAACAAATTTAAAAAAAAAAATAAATCGTTGAACATGAGTTCAGACTCTGAGGGAAAAAAGTATTAAAAGAAAAGAGTCCGGCAGCACAAACATGGACACCGGTAAGAAAACAAAGCACCTCTGCCAGCAACTGTATCACCCTGCCTGCTACATTAGACCCTGCGTTTAAAGGCCAAATGTCATGTAACAGGGTACTTTAAATATCTTGAAACTAGATATAAAAGGGAACCGATCCGTTCGGGTCTTGGTGCATATGCTTCAGTAACAACAGAATATTCGTTAATTTAAAACTGCCGCGCTTGGCCTGACACGGCCCCTGGAATCGCCTGGGGAAGAAGGCGGAAGTGACGAAATCGATTGTACCCTAGTTTGATGCTTGGGGTATTTCAATTGATTGTTTATATGGAGACTGGAAGGTTGAAGTGAGCAACAAGAAAGAAAAAATTGGATATTTCACCCATACCTTAAAACGGGACTATCAGGGACAGCTGGGTAATAAGGGACACTTCTCTGGGAAATGTTTTCATACCTGTCAAGTGAGACGTTTTCGCCGTACTTCAACACCGTAAAAAGCGGCTATAAGGAACGGCAGCGCAACAAGGCACACCTCTCTGGGATCTCTGTCTGTTCCGCAACCGCTGCACAGCTCAACGTGTTAAACCATTGTCCTAATGACTTCTCATGGTAGTGAGAATAGCTCACGCTGAGCGATCAGCCCGCCCCAGCTGTGAGTGATCACACACAGGACTGCTCCTCAAGACACTCAGTTTTTTTTCCAGTATATTTTTTCTTTTGGGCGTACAGAAATGGCAATACGCCCGTTTTTGCTAAAATTGCATTTTCCCCGTATTTTCCTTAAAATATTTGACAATAACAACACGAACTACATTTAAAACATTTCCCAGAAAAGTGTCCCAAACCACTCTGCTGTCTCCCACAGCCGCGCTTGGCACCAAAATACGGCGAAAACGTCTCCCTTGACAGGTATGCGCCTCCATTTTCATATTGATCTGGTCAATTTCTTGACAGCAGCGGCTCTCCTCCACTGTAATAATAATGGCTTCCGAAAAATCAATATTTATGGGGCGCCCTCGACAGACCCCCTCCGGCTTCGCAATTCTGGAGGCGATTAATGTCCAGTTCAATGACATTTTCCACTGGTTCTGCTCTCTGGTCATCGTTGGAACTGTTGTCATCAGACAAAGCATCTGATTCCGTCTCGGACGGCTCGAACCGGTAAGGTTCTATGCCTCTGTCACTGTCTGAACCACTGACAAAAAAAAAGACAAACCTAAACTAATTTGTTCACAATCGCTGTCACTTTCCGTCATGATTGTCCAATGTTGATAAGTGTGAATGTGGATAGGCAGGGCAGCCAGGGTACAACTGGTGATGTCAAAAACATGGGCGTGGTCTGGACTGGCTGTCACAAGCCAGCAAGCAAGGTGGGGCCTTCACCTGGTGTATTTTGTGCAATTATGTAAATACAGGTGGGTGATATGGTCTCCGGTATGAATATTTGGTTTAAGCTATGTGTATTTTATCTAAATTTGTTGTCATTTAGAAAAAAAAATTACGTGACATTTGGCCTTTAAGGGATGGTTTCACCCGGTTGCTGGGAACGAGGCTAAAGCCTTTTGTTGCTGCTGCAATGTTCAGTTGGTGTCGGATATTACAGTTCTCAAAAATCTTGCATGCATGCATGAATAAAGCAGTTGTTTCACTCAAATGGCCAAGTCTTAGCATTTATTCCATAGGTTACTGCAGTTCCATACATATAGATTCTGTTTTTAAATGCACTGTCCAAGCTTGTGATTTTTCAAATTATTTTAGTACATACGATAGTTTGGGTCTAAATATGATCATTTTAAAGCAGCAGTGCAATATTTCTTCATTTCCCATCTGGCAACACTGGCCCACTATGTAACGTGGATTTTCTTATGTATTTACCACACAAGTGTCTTGAGTTGCAGCTAAATTTGATTGCAAAAAAGATGATTATAATTTACAGAAAAGTAGAGCTATTCTGTAAGTTTGTAGTTTTGCCATCTTGACAGAGGACCATTTATGTAACAGGATGCTACATTTCAGCAAAAAATGCCAACCATTAAACACCCAAACGAACAGCACCCTTTTTGTTTCACTGACCTCACTTAACTTTCTTTTTTCTGTCCTGCACAGCCAGCAAAACTCTGTGGCCTCATCCTCCGCTCTCAGCTAATAGTTCTGCTTAAGCACAAGGTAATGTAAGAGGTCACTGTCTTTAGGTGTCCTTGCACAATCATGTGCAAAGGGTTGATGTGAATTTAAATATGATTTAATTTATGAATCATATGAATTATTGAAAATGGCCGGAAAGTGAATGATTCTTGCTTCAGTTCAGGGATTCCATTGTCACATTACACGTTACAAGTCATTTTAATTGACATGACTTTTGTGATATACTGTGGCAGTATAAACAGTCAGTCACCCTTAGCTTTGGTGCTGTTGTAGGTGTTTGTGGAACTGGCCCGGTCTCGACTGACCCAGAGGAAACTCCAGCTTAAAGATTTCAGGGACGCCTACCCTCGCTTCCCTCCAATCCAGAGCATCCACGTCTCCCAGGATGAGATGGAATGTATGATGGACCTCACTGAGTTCATGAATCCAACACCGTACACTGTTCCACAGGTAAGAGACTCACAGATGCAACACTTCACCCAGGTTTTATGAAGATTAAAACCCTATAAAAACTTGGGGAACAGTTCTTAATCAAATGTTTCTGACATGTTTAATTAAAACTTGTGGCTTTTCTGAGGGTTCCTTGGTTTTGATTGACCATACCATCAGTGACAGAGTAGCTCCTTGGCTTGATGAAATCACCCCAAAAGTGCTCAGATCTTCTGACGCTTGACCTTGACTTTGAGTGCAGCCTAGATGCAGACCCACTTGAGGATCATTGTGTATGAGTTTGGCGAACATTAGGATAGTAGCCAAGGAGGAGGATCCATTTTTTTTTAAAACCCTGCTGGTCGAAGCCCAAAGGGGTAGAAGACTGAAGGGGGATTGTGTTATGGGTCAGTCCGTCAAATCCATCTGTCCCACTTTAGTGAAATCAATTCCTCCCACAGTTTTGGTCCGATTGTTTTGAAACTTAGTACCATGGTTTGATATACACTGATGATGCACATATTGCAATTTGGTTATGATTTGGTGATTTTTGCAGGAATTGTAGCCCCTGACCTGTGACTTCTTATTTCACCTCACTTTATAGACAGTAACTTTCTTGCAAACTCAACTCTTCCTACAGTTTTGTTTCCAATGTTTTCAAACTTGGTACCACGATTTGATACACTACTCACAAAAAGTTGGCGATATTTGGCTTTTGGGTGAAATTTCAGGATGCACCTAAAATGCACTATAACCTTTATGGGTGAACTTAATTTGACCTTCTTTAACCTTTTGAATGCGCATGTCCAACTGTTCAGTGTTTCAGTACTTTTTGCATAACTTGGTGTTCTCTAACAAGGTGCTTAACGGCAAAATTCACAGCAGGTGTTTGATCCACGAATCGACCAATAAATTTTCTGGTTCAGTTAGAATTGGCATTTAAACAGTCATCTTCATCATGCTGTTCACATTTTGACATCATGAGACCAAGACGACACCTAACAATTTGATCAACAGTACCTCACCATTGTGAGGCTTCAAACAGGATGTTCCTAGAGGGAAGTGGCCACTGAGCTTAGAGTGTCACAAAGTGTCATCAGCAGGTTGCAACAGAGATACAGAGAGACTGGAAGAGTCACAGAAAGGCAAAGAAGTGGACGTCCTTTGGCCGCACCCCATGCTGATGACCGCTTTAACGCTTTAATGAACGGTGCCCTGCAGAACCAGATGATGAATCTCACTCAACTCCAGGCACATTTAAGGATGGTGAGAGGCACCCAAGTGTTACATCAGACCATTAGAAACCGTTTACATCAGCGTGGTCTGGGTGGTAGACAACCTGCAAGGGTACCTGACCACACCACCAGGCACAGGCATCATCGTCTTTTATGGGCCAGGGAGCATTTACGCTGGACAAGGGACCAGTGGGCCTCAGTGCTGTTCTCTGGTGAAAGTTGATTCACGTTGAGCAGAAGTGATGGCTCCCAATGATGCTGGAGACGCCAAGGAGAGCGCTATGCACCAGCCACTGTTGTCACCGAGTAACAAAAAATTCAGAACTTTCAGTAAAAAGAGAACAGATTTTTGAGGAGAAATTGCAAATTTACTCGTAAAATTAAAAAGTCTATAAGAAAAGCTGGAAATTTATTCCCAAAATTCTGACAACAAATTTGGGAATGGTCACAAAATTTCTGGGGGGAAAAAATACACATTTACTAGAAAAGTTGTTTTTTTTTTTGGTTTTTTTTTTGAGAATAATGTTACAAATTCATGTGAAAAATGCTGCAAATTTACCTGAAAATTTTAACAAATTTACAAGCGAGATTAGACAAATTTATTAGAAAAGTAGAAAGTTAATGACAGAAATAAGACAAATTTAGGGTGAAAAGTCATTTTAAGTAATTACTCTTACGAGAAAAACACTCTTGCAAATTTGCAATAAATATCACATTTCTGAACCAAAAATGGAAACATTGCATTTTTTAAATGAGGGAAAAAAATCACAAATTTGTTTAGAAAGATCCTGCAATTTTACCTGAAAAGGCAACAAATTTTTTAAAAAAAAAAGACAAATTTATTAGAGAACCAGAAACTTTATGCCAAAAAATCACAAATTTTTCAGCTTCAGATATCTCGTGGCCCTTTGTGGATTTTGCTGGTCAAAAATCTCTCGGAATGGCTCTTTGCGTAGTAGACGTTGCCGATCTCTGTCCTTGGCAATTGCCCAAATTGTTCCCAAACTCACACACAGCGATTCTTGGGAGGGTCCAGGTTGAGAGAGAGAGAGAGAAGCAAAGATTCCTGGTGAGCTCGGGGTGTGTTCATCAGGCCAGAATGAGCTACTCCATCATTGGTGTTTGGGTTTGTGTTCACAAATAATTGTGTCCACAGGACACATCTCTGCCTCGTGTATTTAAACTGTTCAGAGCGCTTGGACTGAGGCACCTGGTGGTAGTGGATGATGAGAACAGGGTAGGAAGATGCATTTAATTTTATTACCCATCACACCCACCTCTCCAGGTACTGACAGTGACTGTTGGTGGTTTGTCCTCTTCTGCAGGTGATTGGACTGGTGACCAGGAAAGATTTGGCCAGATATCACATGGGCAAGCACGGACTGGAGGAGCTCCACCTGGCCCAGACATAATACACACCGTAAACACACACGCACATGGACTATGACCACATGATGCCTCTGAATGCATCCATTTTATTTCACAGTGGATTTGCGTGCTGATGCAACTGATTTTCGCTTAAGTTATTCTTTTTTGTTTTTCCTTGATTACTTTTTCAATGCAATTCAGCTCTTTTTCATCCACATTACTTTAAAGAGCCGCTCTGTCCGACAGGCAGCAATATTTACACATACAGCGATGGGCCACACTACTCATCTTGTTGCCAACACGGTGTCGTTCAAGCTTTCCAAAATGAATCTGAGCGGTCGTGGTGACGCATGGAAGTCTGCACCATATTAGTGGCAGTTGAGACTCTTAAATCGGTTACGATGGTGAAATCTTAGTTCTTTCTTTTTTTTTTTTTTAAAGAGTGGCATGAATGCTTTTAAATTTTCCACTCCTGATGATGCGTACATGAGATGAGTACGGTTAGGAACTGATCATGGGTGCAATGTTTTTCATGTTTCTCATTTTGCACTGACTGTTTTTATTTAATGACTTCTTGAGAAACTGAATACTTCAAGGTACCTTCTCACCGCCAACATTTTGCACTTTGACCTGCTACTGAAAGGTCTCTGTACCTACACATATCTTTCACGGAGCTGTCTGAAGTTTATTTACCATTTTGCTTTACTTTCCTCCCCCCCCCCCTTAACTAATTTAGTCTTGACAGTTTGTGTGTCTGACATTTCAGTGATCAGTGTTATTGTTTTCTCAAGTGAGTTGTTTTTACCTCGACTTCTCTGGCCTGTGTATTGGCTTGTTGTACATTTGTAGGTTTAAAATGTGAACTTGGCTCTATTTTATAACCACTGAATATACCTTTTGTGAATTAATAAATATAATGATATCTATTGCTGCATAATTTGTTCATTTGTGTTTTGTCTGCATCGAAGTTATCGTCATGTTTGAGCAAAGGTTTATTTGAAATTTGGATAGGACCAAAGTGAGGAGTGTCAAATTGACAGCTGGAGTTGGATACATATATTTTGGATGAAATTTTTAGTTTTTTTGCGAATCCAAAACAATCTGCCGTTTTCAGCACTTTAAAGGTCTCATTCACCGTACTTTTCCTCCATTATAACAGCCCCCACAGGTCTTAAGGAAATATTTGTGACATATTTTGGTAAAATTTCATTTTTATTCCCCGCTGGTTGAAGCCCAAAGGGTGATTATGTTATGGGTCAGTGCGTCCATCTGTCCCACTTTTGTGAAAGCAACTTCTCCTACAGTTTTGGTCCGATTGTTTTGAAACTTGGTACCATGGTTTGATATACACTGATGATGTGCATATTGCAATTTCACTCTCATCAGGTCACCTTGAGGTCAAAGGTCAGGTCAAATTTTTCTTTAAATCTTCTGAACACAGTAACTACTGAAAGAAATGATGTAGGCTTTTCAAACTGATACAGCAGTTGTATCTAATACACATCCTGGATGACTTACACCCTCATCTAACTATGGGTTTGGGGCCAAGGGGTCAGAGGTTCAAAGTTAACACTGCGTTTGCACTATGGTAAATGCTACATTTACTATTACTATAAAACGAGTAAAGCTAGGGCCACCAAACCTGGTATACAGGTTCACCTTGGGATCCTGAATGCTGACTCTGGGTTTGGGGTCAAAGGTCAAGGTTAGCATTCCCTATGCCTTATTACTGTACAGTGAGAAAAGTTAGGGTCACCAAACGTGGCACGCCAGTTTACCCTGGGTGCGTTCTGATTGCCCATTAGTATGCTCCAAAGTGGACTGCACAGGGTATTCCGCCATATTAACTGAGATTCCAAACCGAAGGGAGTGAAAGGTCTTCAGTTCAAAGGGAACTGAGCAGGGAAGAAGGGAACAACCATACATCACTTCACCGGAAGTTGACAAGATTACCCATAAGTCATTGCGCCTCAAATACGAGTAAAACAAACTATTGTTGCTAATGTTATTCACAAGCTAAATTAGTGTTGGTTATTGTTTATGTCAACTGGATGCAATAAAAATATATTTGTATTATTTTATTTAAGAAATATAAGTTATCCACCGTAGTATCAGTACGTGTCTATGGTTACCATGGTAACACACAGAGGAAGGGAGGGTGTTTCAAATGGAGAAACTTTGTGAAGGGCAGTTAACTGATATTCCCTGAGAACGGAGCAAGGAGTAGGGAATACAGTTGAAGTGCACTGTGGATCGGAACATAGCTCCTGTGACCCTGAAGTGTAACTGTGGTTTTGGGATCACAAGGTCAAAGGTCAGCATCAAAATGGCTTATAAACTATGGCTGAACAACAAAGAAAGCTGGGGTCATCAAACTTGCTACACAGGTTCACCTTGGAATCCTGACCTCTGACTATGATTTTGGGGTCCAAAGGCCAAGGTTAACATTTCTTATGCCTTATTACTGTACAACAAGTAAAGCTAGGGCCACCGAATCTGGTACACAGATTCAGCTTGGGAAACTGACCTCTGATTATGGGTTTGTGGTCAAAAGGTCATAGTTAACATTCCTTATGCCTTACTACTGTACAGGCAAAGCTAGGGTCGCCAAACTTGGTACACAGGTTCACCCTGTGACCACAAAGTGTGACTGCAGTTTTGGGATCGCAAGGCCAAAGGCCAACATCAACATGGCTTATAAACTATACCTCAACAACAAAGAAAGCTAGTGTCACCAAACCTGGTACACAGGTTCACTCTGAGACCATGACCTCTGACTACAGGTTTGTGGTCTAAAGGTCAAGGTTGGCACTCCTTATGATCACTTACTATAGAACGTGTAAAGCTCTAGGGTCACCATACTTGCTACACAGGTTCACCTTGGGATCCTGACCTACAACTATGGGCTGTGTACTTTGTTGTACATTTGTGGATGATGGGTTTATCATAATTTGGTTCTGCCACAGTATTAAAAAGTTGAAAACTTCTCTCCGTCAGTAAGTATTGGGATCTTCAAAGAAAATGGAGGTGGGGGATATTGCACTCGCCTCAGAGTGTTCTTGTTTTATTTATTGCATCATAATTGTGAATCATCTTTTGCAGCCATCAAGTTTCATTTCATTGCATGTCTCTGTAAATTCCTAAAGGTGTGTTCACACCAAATGCGAACAGGCGGCGTGAATCCATTCAAAGTGAATGGGGAAGACATGAGTATGCGTAAATTTGTGTAGTTGCGCGTCCGCTAGTTAGCTAGCTTTGAGATTCTGCTGTCACTGGAGTAAAATTATCACCATTGCAGAGTAAACTAGTTAGAAAATGAAACTCACTCAGTGGGAGACAGGAGGACCGGGAACTCTTCAGCTGAATTGGGATTTTGGAGCCATTTACCCACGGTTTCCGGCCACAGACGTCCTAGCTAGCAACGTAAACGCCCATCATCTGTGAAGTTTTGGAGGCTTGAGACAACATTTTCAGGTGAGCCCCCGGTCGGATAATGTAAACATAAACATGACGTTATTTTGGGAATTTCCACAGCAGGTTGAACACGGCTGCAGAAGTTTTAAAGACCACTTTGCCAGTCTGCATCTCACTATTCATGTCTGTTGGCGTGTTTACATTGATTTATAATGTAATGGTGCCACACGAAAAATTTGCCTGTTCGCGTGTGCGTTCACACCACACGCGAACAGGCAAAGTGCGACAGCAAAATAAGCCAGAATGGTGCGAGATATATTATCTACTGTATATTAGTGAACCAGGTGGAAACGGGGATGTCTGTTAGGGTGACTGAAATCTAAAAAATAATAACAATATAAACTGCACTTGGTAAGCGAACTCCCTAGTAGCACTGTTAGTTCTGAAGCTAATGCCTTGGCTGGGCTCTCCGCCATCTACGTTTGCAGACAGACGACTTTGTTAGCCAATAATAGAGCAGCGGCATGGATCAAGGCTGGGCCGACCTTTTCTTGACAGAGAAATGCACTTGGAAAAGTTAAAATGGAGATTAAATTATATAAAGGTTGTGGGTATGTTTTGTTTAGAAGTGAGTGTTTTATGTTTGTTTGTTTTTTTTTTAATATTCATGTGACCAATAGATGCACTTCAGAAGGTTAAAATCTACATGACATAAAAAAAAGGGCCACAGGTGTTATCACCCTAATTTAGCCAAATGGAGAACACCCTTGTTACTTGTGCCACTAAACTCAGTTCAGGTTCAGAAACTTTACTTGACGGTTCTGAATTATCCTTGTATAGATGCAGCTCCTAAATAACATTTTGATGCTATTCAATATAAGGATTTGGGGGCCATCTTAGGTCACAGAGGGTGAATGAAAGGCAAGGTGCACGGAGAGCAAAGCCATTGTTGAGATGACGTACAACAGGCAGACAGACCTACAATTTAGACATGTTAAATTCTTCTGTTTTAAATGTTAGACATTTTCATTTAACTGCTTTAGAAATTATCTTACATCCTTGACAGAACTGAGAAGTCCAAGGAGGTTTTCCAGGCCACATAAGGTTTTACACTAATGGATGTGATCAACTGTAAAACCCTGGTGTCTCACTTTCATCATTAAGACTACTGAAGCCATTAGACCAATCGATTATATACATTTAAGCTACTAAAACGCATTAAAAAAAAAACCCACTAAGGATGCTTTGGGCCACAATTTAGAGTTATATATTAGGACTCAGATAGATGGGATATTATGGTGTATTCTTATATAAGTAATACATTAATAAAATGTGCTGTGTCAGTGTTTAGACTGAGATATGCAGACAGGAAAGCAAAATTAGCAGAAGATATTCAGATAGTTACTGAAATTTTCTTCTTGGGGACTGTTGGAAAATTCACCAATCAAGCAACTTTTTTCCCCACCAAACTAACAAATTGATATTTAAAAGAGCTTATGTTAAATATAAACTTAACAAATGCTAAATTATTCTCAGGCTCATCTAAAAAAATGAAATATGACGTTTGGCAGTTACTTCAGGCATATTTACAATATGGACGTCATCCAATTTGCACCTGAACCCGCTTCTTTTCTCAGTCTCCACTAGATGTCAGTAAAGGTTTAATATAAATATCCATTTCTGTGAAACGACAACCTGAACCAGTTTCAAAAATGAACAATTGCCTACAGATAACATGTATTTACATTTAATAGTATGTATATCATAAACTGTATGCATATTATTATTTTTGTTAAAAGCAGTAGCTACACAAACGTTTTTCCTGCCTTTGACCCCACCCATGTGCAGATCAAGCTGTTGTTCTTACACAAATTGCTCATTAAAATGATGCAGGATCTCATTTAGAATGTGTCAGATGAAGCACAGATGCTTATAAGCAGGAATTTAAAAACAAATCCAGATCCATCCATCAATCTTCTGCCACCTAGGTTCTGGGTCGCAGGGGCAGCAGTCCAAGCAGTGTAGGTCAGACTGCCACCCAGGTCATGAGCCACATGATCCCTCCTGCAGGTGGTAAGCCCGCTAGCGGGCGGACCCATGTGGCTTCTGGGTACACTGGGTCCTTGCAGCTTCTTTCACAGGGATCCTCTGGACCACTCTAAAGTTTGGCCCTTCACTCAGGACCAGTTTCTCTTGAGAGGCACTACTAGGGGCAAGTTCCCCCCGACAACATAGCTCCTGAGATCATTAGGGCACACAAATCCCTCCACCGTGATAATTAAAGGAAATTTGATTCAGTATGTCAGAAACATTTCATTAAGACCTGTGGGAAAAGTGCAGTAAATGGGACCTTTAAAGTCTTTAAAATTAGAAACGTGTAGGAGTCAAGAATTGAGGAGACTGGATGATTTTTCCAGTAACTGCTTTTATTCCCATCCATCCTACGTCCTCTCTCGATCGGAGTGAAAAGAGCCAGGACGCAGTCACACACATACATTTATACATTCATCTCTAAACAATACATCACACACAAAAGTCACAATACTCAGCTACATCCTTTCATCTGTAATAGAACACCCAGAGTCCTTCTGTTCTTCTTTCCGACCCCCAAAGGTCAGGCCGGGTAATCTTCTCCCCTCTCCTGAGTCCCCAGGGGGTGCAGACATGTCTTCCTCTTGAGGTGTGAAGTCAATACACATGGCTAGCTCAGTCTCTCTTGGCTGAATTCAGCCAGGCACATGTGAGTTACATAGGTTATAACTATGGGCTCCACATCACTCCCCCACTTCCACGCGAAAAACTGGGCACCCACATACAGTCATACAACAGTCATACAGCACGTCACCCCCCCAACAGAATCTCACAGCAACCCAAACAACCTGATCAAAAAAAAAAAAAAAAACCCCACATCATTCTGCATGCAGCTTAGGTTTCAATCTTCTCCCGAATCTGCTGTATGCAGGTCTCCTGCTCTGTGTTGGGCCGTCCTGCTGTGCATCTGTGGAGTGAGGGGGAGAAGGGTTATTTGCCCCTCGTGGGGGGTCCCTGGGCCGCCCCTTCGGGTGCCTGCCGCGTCGAGGCGCGCCCGCCGGCCGTACAGACTCGTTATGCAACACAAAAGCAGGCTTTAATCTATCGATACTGATCGTCTCCCTCCTGCCCCCCAAATCTAGCACAAAATATTTCTCCCCGGTTTCCAGCACTCGAAACGGACCGTCGTAAGGTGGGCGGAGACTATGCCGCTGAGCATCGTGCCTGACAAAAACAAACTCTGTGTCTCGTAAAGCCTGGGGCACGAACACACGCGGGAAAGAGTGATGAGCGGGGCCCGGGAGCATTTCTGCTCCCGTGTTACTCAGAGACCCCCGGATCGGGGGGGGGGGGCCCTGGTGCCGTGTGGTCGGGTAAAAACTCGCCTGGCAGCCTGAGCGGTTGTGCGAAGACCAATTCTGCTGGTGAGGCATCTAGATCCTCTTTGGGTGCCGAACGCAACCCCAATAAAACCCATGGTAGTTTGTTTACCCAATCTGTGTCCGTCAGTGACGCTCTGAGGGCTGCCTTCAAAGACCTGTGAAAACGCTCGCATAAACCGTTGGCCTGGGGATGGTAAGCGGTCGTGCGATGTACCGCCGCTCCTAAGCCGCTGGCCACTGCTGACCACAGTTCCGACGCAAATTGAGGTCCCCTATCAGACGTAATATCTGACGGGACCCCGAACCGCGCTACCCAGGCTGTTAAAAAAGCGCGTGCCACCTCTGCCGCTGTGGTCGATGTTAACGGGACCACTTCCGGCCAACGAGTGGTTCGGTCCACCATCGTCAAGAGGTGCGTGAACCCTTGTGATGTGGGCAGGGGGCACACGAGGTCCACGTGCACATGATTGAACCTTTTAGCTGGAATATGGAACAGTTCTAAGGGTGCCTTAGTGTGCCTGTGAATCTTAGCGCGCTGGCAAGCCATGCAGGTTTTAGCCCACTCCTTCACGTGCTTGCACAGGCTCGGCCAAACAAACTTCTCCGCCACCATTTTCACCGAAGCGCGCACCCCTGGGTGCGCTAGGGAGTGCACGGCGTCAAGAACGCGACGGCGCCACGCGGCTGGCACCACCGGGCGCGGTCGCCCCGTGGATACATCGCAAATAAGCGGGGGGAAACTGGTTTGTAGATTTCTGCGTTCCAGCCTTAACCCTGTTGGTCCAGACAGGAGCGCGCGCACGTCCGCGTCCTCGCTCTGCTCCGCCGCCATGGCTGCATAATCTATTCCCACGTGGACCGGAGCCGCGCGCGTGTCCGCGCTGTTACCGCGCTCTGGGTAAGCGGCCGCGCAATCCGTTTCCGCGCGGACGGGTGCTGTTACTGCGCGTGACAGACAGTCTGCCACCACATTGATTTTACCGGCTACGTGCTGAATATCGGTGGTAAATTTAGAAATTGTGGCCAGCTGTCTCTGCTGCCGCCCTGACCACGGTTCTGAAGTTTTGGACATCGCAAAAGTGAGCGGTTTGTGGTCGACAAACGCGGTGAAACGCTGCCCTTCCAACCAAAACTGGAAATGGCGAATAGCCAAGTGGAGCGCCAGCAGCTCCCTGTCAAACGCGCTGTATTTTCGCTCAGCCTCGTGTAGGGATCTGCTGAAGAATGCGAGTGGTTGCCAAACCCTGGCAACCTGCTGTTCCACTACGGCCCCTATGGCCACATCTGACGCGTCCGTGGTTAGCGCTATGCGAGCTGCCGGGTCTGGGTGGGCCAACAGTGCCGCGTTTGCCAGTGCCTGTTTAACCTCTGTGAATGCGCGCTCCAGCTCCGGGGACCACTCAATCACATGGGAGGGCTTCTGCTTTTTGAGCACAGTGTACAAGGGCTGCATAAGCTGCGCTGCGTGGGGTATGAAACGGTTATAAAAATTTACCATCCCCAAAAATTCTTGCAACGCTTTTACCGTTCGAGGCTGGGGAAAATCTGCCACTGCGCGTACTTTGGCCGGCAGAGGAACTGCTCCCTCCAAGGAAACGCGGTGCCCTAAAAAGTCGATTTGTGCCACGCCAAAATGGCACTTGGCCGGGTTGATTATCAACCCATGCTCTCCTAACCTCTGAAAAACTGTCGTGAGGTGTTTTGCGTGCTCCTCCTCGGAGGTGCTGGCTACCAAAATGTCGTCTAAATAGACAAAAACGAAAGGTCGCGCAACACTGCATCCATCATCCGTTGGAAGGTTTGTGCGGCGTCTTTAAGGCCAAAAGGCATTCGTAAAAACTCAAAAAGCCCGAACGGGGTTATTACGGCTGTTTTGGGGATGTCCTCTGGTCGGACCGGGACTTGGTGATAACCACGGACCAGGTCTATTTTAGAAAAAAATTTGCACCTTTGCCAAATGCACTGAAAAGTCCTGGAAATGCGGAATCGGGTACCGGTCCTGCGCTGTGGCATTGTTCAACCTGCGGTAATCGCCACAAGGTCTCCATGAGCCGTCAGCTTTAGGTACCATGTGGAGGGGGGAAGCCCAAGCGGACTTCGAGCGGCGAATTATGCCCAACCTTTCCAGGTTGGCGAACTCCTCGCGCACAATGGACAGTTTAGCTGCATCCAAGCGCCGAGCCTTCGCAAAAACTGGTGGGCCACTCGTGGTTATGAAGTGCTCCACCCTGTGCTTCGCCACCTTAGCTGAAAAAGTAGGAACTGTGAGTGCTGGGAACTGGTGTAGAAGGCTGTGAAACTTACCACCTGCTGTGGCGACATTGGTCTGAACTGGCGGCGGGCACACCCGAGCTGCACAAGGGATAGAACAGAAAGAGAGTGCATTTACTAGGCGTTTGTTGGCCAGATCAACTAACAAACCATGTGAACACAGAAAACCAGCACCTAACATATTGAAGCTCACTGCCGCCATGATGAAATTCCACTCATAGGCGCGGCCGTGGAAGGACAGAGACAAGGTTCTCTCTCCGTACGTCTTGATGCTGGAGCCGTTGGCCGCTGTCGCTCCGTCTCCGCGGGGTCCCACGACCCGATCAGCATAGGTGGCAGTGATGAAGCTCCTCTGGGCTCCGGTGTCCACTAGGAATTGCTGCCCGGAGCCCGCGTCTGTAAGATAAAGCAGCTTGTTCCGTTCGCCGAGAGTGGAAGCTGCTAACGGCTCTCGGCCCGGTCGTTTCCCTGCTTTTTTGAACTTGCGGGGCGGGATGCATTTGTGCGCCTTTCCAGCGAAATGTCGATGGTAAAAACAGAGGCCGTCATCTCCTCTGCCACGGAATCTCGCCGCTGCTGTCGCCGCTGAGGTGGTCACTGCTGTCTCTGGCTCCACACTGTCCCCGGCCGCCGCGCCGAGGTCTGCCGCTGCCACGGAAGCCTCTTGTTCCTCGCAGGCGTTGAGGAGCCGCTCCGCCTCTTGGGCCAGGTCGCGGAAGTCCTGCTGGGTCAAACATCTCCTGCTGGACAGGGAACCTCTCGTGTGCGCTGGGAGGGTTCTCAGGAAAATATGTTTGAAAAGGAACGCGTCGTTGTCCGTCCCGATCATTTGCAGCATGTCCTCCATGAGGACAGTCGGCCTGCGTCCACCTCTGTCGCGCAGGTCCAGTAGCTGCCTGGCTCTTGCCTCAGACGACGGCACGAAGCTCCTGATGAGGGTGGCTTTCAGCGCGTCGTATTTGCCGACAGCGGGTGGTTGCTGCACCAGGCTCCGCACACACCGAGCTGTGCGGCTGTCGAGCGTCGCGATGACATTATGGAATTTAATGTCATCCACTGAAACTCCCCCAAGCAGGAACCGCGACTCCACATGCTGGAACCACGAGTGCGGGTTGCTTTGCCAGAACTCGGGGAGCTTAATCAGTCTTGTGCCCCTGCTGGCATTCCCCGGTGAATCCGGGTCTGAGCGGCTGTCTCCCAGCTCTTCCATATCGATCACGAGGCTGTCCTCCAGCCTCGGCGTGCTCAGATTCATGCATAGGTCACCAATTGTAGGAGTCAAGAATTGAGGAGACTGGATGATTTTTCCAGTAACTGCTTTAATTCCCCATTCATCCTACGTCCTCTCTCGATCGGAGTGAAAAGAGACAGGACGCAGTCACACACATACATTTATACATTCATCTCTAAACAATACATCACACAAAAGTCACAATACTCAGCTACATCCTTTCATCTGTAATAGAACACCCAGAGTCCTTCTGTTCTTCTTTCCGACCCCCAAAGGTCAGGCCGGGTAATCTTCTCCCCTCTCCTGAGTCCCCAGGGGGTGCAGACACATCTTCCTCTTGAGGTGTGAAGTCAATGCACATGGCTAGCTCAAAGTCTCTCTTGGCTGAATTCAGCCAGCCACATGTGAGTTACATAGGTTATAACTATGAGCTCCACAAACGGTTCATTTAAAATATTGCTTATGACGACTTCACGTGTTTTTTTTCCACAATATCTTTATTGAACCTTTTTTTTTTTTTTTTAACAAACATGATACAAACAATCAAACACTAACGCTAAAGTACTACAAAAAAAAAAAAAAATGCACTAAAAACACCAACAACCACCAACAAAATCAAGTCTTCAACAATGCTCCTCTGTTTAGTCTAGACAATCCAATACATAAGTATACATATTATGTTCACCAGTTTGGAATTTACAAGGTCCACACACATCATTCACCTTCTTCTTCAAGAGTTATGTTTAAATTTTTTACATAATCAATAAAAGGTCTCCATATATTCTCAAACACAATTTCCTTTGATTTCAGTATATATGTTATTCTTTCTAATGGAAGGTTTGTTAACATCTGTCTTAACCACTGAGTCACATCTGGTCTATGAGTCTTTTTCCATAATAGTGCAATACATTTTTTGGCATTAAGCAAACTGAGGTCTATGAATGTTCTTTCACTTTTATTAAAATTATGCTTTTCTGGGTACAGACCCAACAAAAACAGTTTAGGATTCAGTATGATTTGTTTTGAGATTATTTTTTCAATTGTTACCCTCACCTCTTCCCAAAACATTCTTATTAATCTACATTCCCATAAACAATGAAATAGGGTTCCTTTACTTTCCATGCATTTTGTGCATGTATCTGGTATATTTTTGTTATATCTATTTAACTCCTCCGGTGTAACATACATCCGCATTAACCATTTGAAATGTATCAATTTAAGGCGTGCATTTATTGATTTGGTTTGAGCTTCTGTACAAGCCAATTCCCATTGTTCCTCCGAAATTTCAATTTGCAGATCTTCTTTCCAGTAGTTTAATCTTTTCAGTGAATTTTCACTTGAAGATAGTGTCAATGAGTTATAAAACTCTGAAATAATACCCTTTCTTTTACTATCTTTCATCATCATTTTTTCCAAGGATGAATAAATAGGTCGAGTGAGAGCTTTATTTTGATTTGATCGAATAAAGTTTCTAAGTTGAAGATATTTAAAAAAATGTGTTCTATTGAGATTAAATTTGATCCTCAGCTCTTCAAAAGACATTATGTTATCTGCACATGGCAAATATAAATCCTGAATCTTTTGTATCCCTTTTAAATTCCATACTTTAAATACAGCGTCCGCTCTCCCTGGTTTAAAATATTGATTACCCCATATTGGACTAAATTGTGACAATAACTGTGGTTCTTTTAAATAGTTTTTAGCTTCACACCATATTTTGATCATATGCTTTACAAATGGATTTTTAACTTGTTTTTGTTATTTTTTTGCCGAATCTGAGTATATGAATATGGGAAGAGGTAAAGGTAAATTGTATGATTCCATTTCAGTCCAGTGAGGGAGATCATTTGATGAAAAATAATATGTCATAGACCTCAGTTGTGCCGACCAATAATACAACATAAAATTTGGACATTTCAGACCTCCACGATCAAATGGTAAATATAATAAAGACAGACGTAATCTAGCCCTCCTGTTGTTCCATATAAATTCCACTAACTTTTTTTTTATTCTTGAGAATAGATCTAAAGGTGGTGATAAGGGAATGTATTGAAATAAATAAAGTATTTTAGGTAAAATATTACTTTTAAGTATATTGATTCTCCCGATCATCGACATTGGTAGTGACATCCATCTCTGAGTTAACTCATTGATATCTGACATTAAGGCTTCATAGTTGACGCTGGCGACTGATTCTAGCTTAGGCATAATTTGGATTCCTAAATATTTAAACTGATTTACAACATTGAATTGATTTGCCTCAGGGGCTGGGTAATTTCTCTGGGTCTCATTTAGCATTAATATTGAAGATTTAGTTTTATTTATTTTATATCCTGATATTTCCCCAAAATTCTTTATTAAATTCAACAAGGTTGGAATTGATTTTTTTTAGATTCGACATAAACAAAATTATATCATCGGCGTACAGGGAGATTTTATGTTCTGTTGGTCCAACTTTAATTCCATATATTTGTGAATGTAAACGTATCGCTATCGCTAAAGGTTCAATTGCCATAGTAAACAGTAAAGGTGAAAGTGGACAGCCTTGTCGACATCCTCTATGATTTTTATTGGTTTTGAAATATTGTTATTTGTTAGGATTTCTGCTGGTAGCATTATTGTATATTATTTGAACCCATTTTATGAAATTATTTCCAAGTCCAAACCTTTGTAGGACTTCAAAAAGAAAGGGCCATTCAACTCTATCAAAGGCCTTTTCGGCGTCCAATGATAGGAGAGCTGTATCCGGTGCTTCTTTATTAAAATAAATAATATTAAATAGTCTTCTTACATTATGGAAGCCTTGTCTACCCTTTATAAAGCCATTCTGATCTCGATTAATAATATTTGGTAAAATTTCTTGTATTCGTCTTGCTAAAATTTTACAGATTATCTTAAGGTCGGCGTTTAATAGGCTTATTGGTCTCATATTTTCACATTTATTAGAGGGCTTACCTGGTTTTGGCAGCAGTATAATTAAGGCATTATTTATGTATGATGGTAAATTATTATTTTGAAATGCTTCTAAAACCATTTCCAAAAAGGTTTTATTAATTTATTCTTAAATTTTTTATAAAGGTCAACTGGAAGACCATCTGGTCCTGCACTTTTTCCTGATTTCATATTATCAATGGCTAGCCCAACTTCTTCTTGACTAATTTTAGACTCCAATATCTCCCTGTTTTCATTTGGTATACACGGTATAGATAGTTCGTTCAAAAACCCATTTAGTTTTGTTAAATCAGGTTCATTTTGGTATCATATAATTTTTCATAGTAATCTCTAAAGGCTCTATTAATTTCTAAAGGATCTATAACTACCTGTCCATTACTTATAATACTGGTAATTGGTGTTTTAATTTCCAATTGTTTAATCTGCCATGCTAATAATTTTCCTGATTTTTCACCTTGTTCATAAAAAGATTGTTTCAATCTTAGAAGACTCGAGGCAGCTCTATTCGCTGATTTTTTGTCGTATTCAGCTCTCAAAATCAGTAATTCATTCTCCAACCTTGGGTCACTTCCTGCATACACTTTTTCCTGAAGACTTTTTATTTTATGTTCCAATTTAGCTCTCTCCTCTCGAGTCTTCTTAGATTTTGATCCTGTATAACTAATATGTCCCCTAATAAAAGCTTTGAAAGCCTCCCACTTTACACATGCTGATGTTTGTGTAGTATTGATGTCAAAGAACTCGTCTATCTGTTTTTCTATATACTTGACAAATTCCTCATCCTGAAGCCATTTATGCTGAAATTGCCATCTACCTGATTCCTTTGTCAATTTTTTATCTACATATATTAGACAACAGGGTGCATGATCAGAGATCACGATGTTATCATAAAAGCAGTTTTGAATCTTGGACCTTAATTCTGTGGAAATCAAAAAATAATCAATACGTGAGAATGTCTTGTAGGTACTGGAATAACAAGAATAGGCTTTAACTTGTGGTTTCATTTCTCTCCATATATCTAACAATCTCAATTCTTTCATAAAATGATTAATAGTCATCCTACATCCAATGTGCGTACAATCCAGTCCTGTTGATCTATCCACACCTGGATTCAATGTACAATTAAAATCCCCTGCTATTATATGTTGCCCTGTAAGTGATGATAAGATGAGAAATAAATTAGCAAAGAACTTCTGATCATCTATATTGGGACCATATAAGTTCACAAGATTTATATTTTCTAATAGCAAAGAACCTTGAATGATTACATATCTTCCAAATTGTCTCCAATTACATTTTTCACTTGAAAAGGAACTGATTTATGTATGAGAGTCATAACTCCCCTGGCTCGGGATGAAAATGAGGTGAATACACTTCCCTGCCATCTACTCCTAATTCTTTTAACATCCTCCTCTATCAGATGAGTTTCTTGTAAAAACACAATTCTTGAACCCATGTCCTTTATTTTATTCATAACTTGTTTAAGTTTTTTTAAATTTTGTAGACCTCTGCAATTCCATGAAGTTAAATTAAGATTAACACTTTGGTCCATGATCAATAGAGAGTTTGGGATTACCTTGCAGTGTAAACATGCTCATACAGAGAAGCAAAAACATGAGTGGTTGAACATTCATCCTACAAACTACACACAAACAAATTTCCCCTTCCCACACTTGTGGCAAACCCCCCAAAATCAAAAGAAAAATTCTGTCTCCCGATATAGCCATCGACCGTTCCACACCCACGGGGAACAGCCTAAGCCACTCCTTCTTCATCCTCCCAATCACCCTAACTCTACTGCTTTTAATGACGTAACATTAACTCTCCTCTGTAGTTTTCCAACTTAACTCCAAAATTTTTAACAACTTTGTACATCATAGTTTTTTTTTTTTGTTTGTTATGTTTTTGTTTTGTTTTTTTAATATATAATACAATCTATATTTTGTAAACTTACTATTTACTTCAAGTCAGTCAGATGCCTGTGCAAATGCTTAATTATTCTACCTTATATTTTGTTCATGCTTAGCTCCCACCAGTCTCTTCTTCTTCTTTGATCTTCTTGATGAACTCCTGCGCCTCCTCTGGGGTCTTGAAGATGTGGGTTCTGCCCTCATACGTGGTCAGCAGTCTCGCAGGATAGATTACACCATGACGATCCCAAGGTTGCGCAGCTCCTTACGTACGGGATCAAACTGCTTCCTCAATTGCTGGATTCCTGTGGCCAAATCTGGGTAGAACCGCACCTGCTGGTCCTGGTGTTTAATCTCTCCTTTTTTAGCTCGTGCAGCGTTGAAGATCTTCATCCTGTCTCTGTTGCTAAGAAACTTCATAATTAAGGTCCTCGGCGGTCCCTTATCTCTCTGTGGGCCAATACGATGTGCTTTTTCCAGAACCACTGCTGATTGCAACTCCTCGCTGCCCAGCACCTCCGGAATCCACTTTTCCAGAAAGGAACATACGTCCCGACCTTCTGATTCCTCTGGAAGACCCACCAGCCTCAAATTATTCTGTCTCGACCGAGATTCCAAATCCAAAATATTATCTTCCAGAGATTTATTTTTTTTTTCCAAAGTGCGCACCTTTAATTGAAGACGGGTGACGTCATCTTCAGCACTAGCGAGACGGAGCTCCATCTGCGCCGTTCGTTCTACACAGTCACCCAATTCCTTTCTTATTCCTTCCAACGCTGTCATAATCCCATCAAATCTAGAGGAAAAGTCCGCTCTCATTGAACTCATGGCAGCCATCAGCGCATCTGCGCCATTCCCCGCAGATATCGCAGCGTTGCCAGCCTCCTCCGCCATATATGGAGTTTTGTTTACTGTGTCACAGACCTGAAAGTCCGTTAATTTGGACTGTTTCGGCGGCTCGCTTTTTCCTTTTCCTGGTTTTCCAGCCTTAGGCTTCGCCGACATATCTTCGCCCAAATGCTGGGATACGTTCTGTCCCAAATGAGAGAGTTATTTGCCGATTTTTTTTTTTCCAGGAGCAGAGCAGAGCGAGACACGTCCGTCCTACGTGGCAGCCATAACCGGAAGTACGACTTCACATGTTAATATTGCAACTGTATTAAATATAGTGACACATATATCTTTGAGTTGCTTGCCTATTAACAGACTCTATAGTTCAAGGTCCTTCAGCAGTACAATGGCTGTGAGTGTGGTTTGTGGATTCACTGAATTTTTATATGAAATAAATCTTTTCCAAGCTGTACAGTCACAGTTTGACTTGGGGAATTTTGTTCCTTTATGGATTTTTATTATGGCATGCACCTCCACCATAAACTGGTTCACATTAAGCAGACTATAGAAAACGTTTCCCAGTCTAGTGTCACTTGTTTTTTAAAGTGGTACGTGAGTACATTTGTTTTCCTCATTGCCTAAACATGATTAACACCTACCATCAGGACAGTAGCATCAAGAGGAAGGTATCACAAGACGTGAGTTTTCCAGACAAAACCGGTATGCTGCTCTTATGATTATAATTATAGCCTGCCTAGGAAGACGGTACATAACATAATACTGCCAAAAACTACACAGGAGGGGCTTAGAGGTGGGTTTATGTGTCACCTCCATTCTGCGCGTCTGCTTGAGTGCGAGGCTTGTGTGATATACATTTCATAATCATCTCAAATCCACTAGGCTAGACCACATCGCCTGTGTACATTGACTATGCATGTGATTCATGCTCTTCTTCAGGGGATGAAGAAGTGATGAATGTCAAGAAAGTAAGAAGTATCTTGAGCTTGTGAGATGGACCCATAAAACCTCTGAATTTTGTCTAAGGGGTGTTCACACCTTAATCTGTTTGCTCTGGTTCCGATCACTTGTTGACTTTGTAATCTTTTATCGCCTTCCCTTTGGCGCCATTACTTTTCACATAGAAAAATATCCAAGCCTACCAAAATTTGCCACTTTAAACCAATGTCCCCTTTACTTATATATAATTTAGTGGTGCCAGCGTTATCACGTTAATCACCCATTAACGCTTCACAGTGACAAATTTGTGATCACAGTTAACGGCAGAAAGCGCGAACAGTACTTTTTTGGCCTAGCTGCCCTCTGTACCGGCAGTCGCTCTGCAGCCTAGACACTGGCCAACATACCAACATTGTGAAGTCAAACAAGCTGGATCATAGCAATGGAAATCCCCAAAACGCTGTCATGTTCAAGTTTACAATGCTATCTGTCGGAGCTCTCACCTGGATAATTGTTCACAGCCTCCTCCAAAACTTGGCCTGGATGTTGGTTGGAAGCCAGCTAGCAGTATAAACAGCTACGTGCTACGGTTGTAGCTCACCACCAGCAGCTGACACGACAGACACTCCGCCAGTTTCATCCTCATGACTTTGGGTCCAACTGTCGGCAGGTGAGTAGCAGTCTAAAATTCTCAAGCTCGTGTTCATAATTGTTATGTCTAGGAAGTCAGTCACCGACAGCGGACGTAGACCAAACACACACTTTATTCATACCAAACTTCAATATATACAGAATGAGCAGTGCTTCCCGCACCACAGCCAGTTCGCCAGTGATGATGTCACCTACGCTGAGCCACCACGTCCAAACACCACAATCCCCCCAACGAAAAACCCAAAAGAACTTTATGCGCTCTACCTGGGCACCCAGGTAGACTACCGGTACACCTGCGTGACGAGTGGATTATTCTGCCACTGTTGTCAGTCACATCCTGGCTACACTCAAGAGTTCAATATATCAAAAGTTAGTCACATAGTCCATTAGGTGGCAGGGTCTCTGCGGAACTTGGTCCGAGTGGCACTCAGGCTGTGTCACCGCCGCTGGCTCTGGTGGACGTTCATCGGGGTTTGTGGGTCTTGCTTTGCCAAAGTCCCAGCCTGACCTCGTCATGTCTGCAGCCGTCTCCTGATCCAGGGCCGAAGTTGGCGTCATTTTTCTGAGGCGACTGGCATACCACCATGACCCATTAGCGAGATGAAAGATGGCTGGGCCCACCTGCACTGTGATCTGCATCGGCGTTGTACAAAATGACTGCAGCTTGTGGGTGCGGCTGGGGCGCCAGATCCAAACCCAGTCCAGCACTGTGAATCCGGATCACTTTGCTCTGCATTTCTTGTCAAACCTTTGCTTTATTTGTTGTTGTTCGACTACCATCCCTCTAGGTGAGGATGTCTCCATAGGGTTAGTGACCGATGAGGGGTGTAGTTGGTCTAGGGGAAGGCTCATCTCGTGTCCAAGCATCAGTAGGGCCGGGGAGCTGCCCGTCGTGGCATGGGGCGTCATAGTAGGGTGCTCTGTAACGTGTGTGAAAACAGGAGCCCATCCTTTAAGTGTGCCCTGAGACCATTCTTGAGGGTCTGATTGAATCTCTCCACCCCCCTGTTCGCCTGAGGTTGGTAGAAGGCAGTTCTTATGTGTTTGATGGCCCTTTCTTTCACAAAGGCCTTGAAATTTGCTGAGGTGAATTGCGGTCCTTTGTCCATTGTGATTGCATCCGGCATGCCCCAGCGGGCGAAGAGAGAGGTGAGGAAATCGGTGACTACACTGGTGGTGACTGAGCTGGTGGGTAACACCTCGGGCTATTTTGAGTGAAGGTCATAAGCCACTAGTAGGAAATGTTGGTGCAAGGGGGCGCTGTGCAGTTTGCTACATATGTCCAATTGGACGTGTTTCCACAGAGCTGATGGCCATGGCAGTGGCTGCAGGGGCGAGGGTGGTGGCATCCCAGTCTTTCCGCTGGCCAGACAAGGCACACAGTCTTTCACCATGATCTCCACATCTTTGTTGATGCCTGGCCACCAGACCGAGCCTCTACACCATTGTTTGACTCTGACGACGCCCAGGTAGCCCTCATGTAACATTGTCAGGATGCAGCCTTTTAGTGCTTCTGGAATCACCATGAAGTGTCCTCTTGCCACGCAGACATCTTTCCAGCACGACAAATTGTCCCTGACCCCGTGGAAGGGTGCCAGTTCTCCCAGCACGTTGGCAGGCCAGCCGTCGCGGATGATGTTGCACATCTGGGTCAGTGTCAGATGCTGTTCTGACGCCGTCTGGAGCTCTTGTAGGAAGACAGCGTTTTGGAGTGGCCCATGCAGCATGTGGATCAGCTTCGGGTCCAGGGGGTCTCGGTCACCATTCAGAGTGGGGTTAGGTATGGCTCAGGACAAAACTTGAAAAATTACCAACTTCAAGTACATTGTATCTGAATGGAAAACATGCGATTAACACACTATTAATCACGATTAATGCAACAGTCCAAAAGATTAATTGCGATTAAAAATTTTAATCATCCCACACCACTAATATATATATATATATATATAATTTCTAATAAAATATAAGTAAAACCAAATTTTAAAGGACATTCAGTACACAAAATACATGTCATGATATGTATCATGTATCATGATATAGAGAAATTATATCTCAAACAGTTTCATTTTGTCTTCTTACTGATATTGTTCTCCTATTAAGACAAAGCAAAGAGATGCCTCATACCTTTGACACGTTTCAACAGTCTGCAATGACACTTTCTGAAGAAGACTGCAGATGACCGTCAAAACATGTCAAAGGTATGAGACATCTCTTTGCTTTGCCCTAATAGAAGAGCAATATCAGTTTTATAGAGAAATTATATTACGATACATTTTTTGAGCTATATCGCCCAGCCCTACCCCATAGATTTTTTCTAAATTATCAACTCACACAGAGACCATGGTCTTGATCATTAATTATGTAAAGATCATTGACAAAAAATGGGCAGCTTCCATTGAAAAATAACTATCTGTTCAACAATAATAAATAAATCTTTGCCCTATGCCCAGAGGGAATAGGGCAAAGGGACACGTGGGAGCATCAGTACAATTGTATGCGTGCACGTGCCTTCCCTTTAGAATCTGACTGTACAGGGTATTGTTGCAGACTGTCCATGTGTGTGGTCTAGAGTTACGTGAGAGGTGGACAAAGCTACTGAAAAGTTGTTTTTATGTTAGACCCAATTGTTATGCAGGTTTAGGTAGATAAGGTTGCAGATTACAGTATAACCTCACAACTTCCTGTTTTATTCAGATCTTCTCACACTTAAACACTCCTAAGCTTTTTAGCCTCAATGTGGCATTCTGGAGCAGACCTCTGAAACCCCCATTCATTGACCCATTTATTAAATAGTATATTTCAGTATTTTGTGTGTTAGAGATATTGAGGTGCATATGTTAATCATTTCACCAGTCTGCAACTCCTCATGACTCCATGTTTGTCCATGATTATTCCTGCAGCATGTTCCGAGTGTACAAACAAAGTAAATCTACCTTGAATCTAATGCCTTTAATTGCTGTGATTCATTGCTTTGATCCTGTTTTAGTTCAGTATATTTTCTCATGTGGAAGACTGCACCAGACTTCACCAACTGATTCAGATTAAGATCACCCTTTTTGACAATCTAGGTCTGGTTGTTTTGGTTTACACTCAGGTGTTTGACTGAAACTGATTAAAACCTGTAGGTTTCCAAGCACCTTGGATTTCTTCTTTTACTTTCTAATTCTACTTTAGGGAATTATTACCAAAATATCCTTTTGACAAAAACAATCTTAGGAGGTTTTGCAACAACAAAAAAGTGTGATTTAAGAGATGCCAGCAATCGGGATGAAAAACTCTGTCATCCCACAGATCTGTAGGCAAGTTGAAAAGGAATCTAAACTACCAGTCAATGTCAGGATTGACTTTTTGTGTTTATTTCTTAAACAGTTCACTTCTTATTTGATGTTGTATAGAATGTGGCTTTACTTCGCCACTGAAACAAACAACAGACAAAGCAATTTCCTTAGTTATTCCTAGTGTTGTAGTCAAGACCTCATCTTCCAAGACCAAGACCTTAATATACAGTGGTCTTGGTCTCGGCTTGGTTTTGACGCTTTAAAGTCTTGGTCTTTCTACACTCTGGTCTCGGTCTGGTTTTGACTACAACACAAGTTATTCCCTTATCTCTGGAAAACAAATTTCATTACAGCCCCTGACTACCTCCAATTATTAAATTACTATTTGACACCTATGTTTATGTTTATTCATTTAATGCTGCCTGCTAACTACTCTGTCCATTAGTGTTGTAGTCGAGACCAAACCAAGGCCAGACCAAGACCAGAGTGTAGAAAGATCAAGGGCTGTATTCACTTGTCAGTTGTCAGATGCACATTGCATGTTTGTAGGTGTGGCCCAGTCCATTTTGTTATTACAGGCATCTGGAAAATGGTCTGTGCACTGGTGAAAATGTACAAAGAGGCTGGTCTAATTATTCAGAGGTGTGTTTTAGATAATCCAATTCAAAGCGCTCCTGCCCATCCCTTTAATACACAGAGGCATATTATCTAAGTGAATTCTGATCATGATGGCTTGTTTAAGACAGGCGTTGCACTGACCAAAGGGTGTGTGTGAAAATGCACACAGTAGTAATGCTGCTTGGTATTCATCATCATCATCATCGCAGTCTGTCGGGGGGCGACAATGACTGTTTCATTTTAGGTCTGATCAGATTCCTCCACACAGCTCTGTCCTTTGCCCCTCTGCTGCCAGGAACTCCTGACCTTGTTAACCCGGATGACGTCCGAGCCGGTATGAGTTGCTGTCTGACTGACCCTTTCATGAAACTGCTTGCAAAGTATTTGAGTACCGCTAGCTTTTGCTGGACTAGCAGTACATTCTTGGCAGGTAGAGGTATTATCAGTGGCAAGGACAGGCCAAGACAAACTGACTCCAGTATCTGTTGCAGTGACTGACCAGATGATAAGCAGACATTAATCACAGTTGATGACCAGTTAGTTATTTTAGAGGACAAATGGGGAAGAGAGGACGTTGACTGACCCAATCAAGCTAAATGGTTTTAATGTGGTGAGCACGAATGCAACACATAGACATGAATGGGTTTGAAACTTTAGAAAAAGAGGAGGATCCTAGTGTTTAATTTCATAAACTCACACATTGGGTTTTTTTTCTCTGTGCAGTGAACAACTCTGCTGTTTCTTAAATGATTTAAGATAGTTTATATTACAGGGTATAGATAGATAGTTTGTATTTTATTGTCCTCAGATCAATACATTTAACAGAAAAACAGCAGCTGTCTGTGCATTTTTCATTACCCCAGACAGGACATGTGCATGTGAACAGACAAAACACTGACCAAAGGAGATGACTGTGGACACAGATATGATAGATTATATGTGGACACAATAATATTTTGTCATAGCAAAGAGGTTTATAGTTTAAAAAAAGGGAAAAAAAAAAACAGGAACTACTCAATTCAACAACTAGTGATGGCCAGATGAGGCTTTCTGGAGGTCTTGAGGCCTTTCATCAAAATGGCTCATATAGATGAGACCTCATGTGAAACTTCATTTTCTCTACAGGGTGGTGGTGTGAGTGGTCTATATTAATCATATATCCCATAACCTACATATGTATAAGCATGTGAGAATGTTTGGTGATTACATATGTAAAGTGACTTCACACCTCAGAACAGGACAAAGAGGTCTCAACCGCCAGTGAAGATCAAAGAGCATCCGAGGCACTGCGGTGGAGACCGGATAGGTTGCCCTGACCCCCCAGGGCCAGGTGGAGGGGTACGAAGACAAAAGAGGGGATTAAGATAGTGAGGGATGTCAGCTTTTGATATGCATGTCTTTTGTTATGTGCGTGTATAAGTTTGTAGAGCCGAAGGTGTTCGCTCTCTCACTTCTTCTGCTGCTGCACCTAGATGAGACTTGTTAGAGGAGCTGATAATAAACTTTGGTTTATGAATCACATCGCCTCGTTATTTCAAGCTCTTCTACACTGGTGACCCTGACGCGAGGATGGACCAGAGGCGTTCCCCCGCGATCGACTCATCTGTGGCGACCCAGGCAGACGCCGGCGCCCATGCAGACAGGGGAACAGATGGACGACGTTCCCCCACGGCAGAAGTGATAGAGAGGGCTCAACCGAGCACCAGCGCCGCTGAGAGAGCCAAAGGAAGGCACTGTCACCCTGCGGACACATCAGTGACGGTCCACGCAAACGCCGTCACCGTCAAGCTGCCGGACTTCTGGCAGGAAGACCCCGTCTCGTGGTTTCAGCATGCTAAAGCCCAGTTTGCACTTGCGAGCATCACGGCTGACGATACAAAGTTCTATCACATCGTCGCCAAACTCGACGCTGACATAATGCACGGCTCAGGAGACGCACACACACAGGCTTAGAGTAGTTCAAAGAGTTTATTAATAGCAGGAGTGAATGAGTGCGTGTCTGCGGGATGTAAATGTGTTGGTGATGGTGTCTGCTCCAGGCACAGAGGCAGGTGACCGTACAGCCGAGCAACCCTATGGAGAGAGCACAGGGAGAGGGTGACGGGCATACACCAATACAGGAGGGATTTATGGCGAGAGAAGGACTTACTTGGTTGGTCAGGACAGCTGGCACAACAAGGGGGCGAAGCCCGGAAGACAGCCACCTGGAGAGCTCCGTACAGCAGCGAGGATTGGGCGATGGAGTGGAGATGTCCGCCGCTGGGGAATCCACCTGTGCACAGGGAGAAGACTGAAGAAGAGAGGTAAGCGATCTTCTTACCAAAATGGTGATGCTGAAGAGAAATATGCTCACAACGGTGAGGGACGAAGTCTGACGGCTTCAGGCCGAGCCTCCGGGCGAGACGGCCTTTATCCCTCGCCGCTGATGATTGTCAGGTGCGTGAGCAGGTGGCGCCGCTGATGAATGGCGCGGCGTGACAGTACTCCCCCCTCTAGCAGCGCCTCCTGGCGATGGCTTATCCGGGTGCGCTCGGTGGAAGTCCGCGATGAGCGATGGGTCCCAACACAAACGACGGGGGCACCCATTGTCGATGCTCGGGCCCATAGCCCTCCCAGTCCACCAAGTATTGCAACCCACGACCTCGGCGCCGGGAGTCCAGGATGGAGGAGACGGACCAGGCCGGATGGCCACCAATCATCCGGGGCGCGGGTTTGCGCTGCAGGAGGAGGGCAAAGGGGGTCAGTGACTGCCAGTTTCACCTTCGACACATGGAAAGTGGGATGGATGCGGAGGGAGGGGGGAATAGCCACGCGCACAGCCACCGGGTTGATGATCCGGGTGATGGGAAAGGGACCCATGAATCGCTGTGCCAGCTTCCTCCTCTCGCCTTTTAATGTGACGTCCTGGGTAGACACATACACGAGTTGCCCAACTCTGTACGCCGGGGCAGGTCGCCTGTGCCGGTCCGCCACGGTCCTGTTGCGCTCCGCTGTGCGTAAAAGCGCATGACGCGCGGCAGCCCAGGTGGAGCGGAACTGCCTAAGGTGCGCCCTAACAGAGGGGACAGCTACCTCGCTCTCCTGCGCTGGAAACAGCGGGGGGTCGTAACCCAGGGACGCCTTGAAGGGGGACATCCCCGTTGCAGAAGAGCGGGCGGTGTTGTGGGCATACTCCACCCAGGCGAGATGGTTGCTCCAGGACGTCGGCTTGGATCTGGTAACACAGCGGAGCGCAGCCTCCAGCTCCTGATTGGTCCTTTCACACTGCCCGTTAGACTGGGGGTGATGGCCGGAGGAGAGGCTCACCTTGGCTCCGATGGCGTTACAAAAAGATCTCCAAACCTCGGATGAAAATTGGGGGCCCCGGTCCGAGACCACGTCCACCGGAATCCCGTGCAGCCTGACCACGTGTTGGACGAGGAGGTCCGCCGTCTCCAGGGCGGTAGGGAGACCTCGCAGGGGGACGAAGTGTGCCGCCTTGGAGAAACGGTCCACGATGGTCAGGACGGTGTCAAAGGAGTTGGAAACGGGGAGTCCGGTGACGAAATCCAGTGCGATGTGCGACCAGGGCCTGCCGGGGACGGGCAGAGGCTGGAGCAGACCCGCTGGGGGGGCATTTCCCAACTTGCTGGTGGCACAGATTGGGCAAGCCCGGGCGTAGCGGGCTGCATCCCTCCGCAGGCCTGGCCACCAAAAGGACCGTTGGAGGAGGCTGATCATCCGAGAGGTGCCGGGATGACAGGTGAGCCGGGAGGTGTGGAGCCAGTGGATGACCTCTCCTCGGACCGCAGATGGGACGAACAGTCTTCCCTCCGGTCCGCCGCCAGGATCAGGTTCCACCTCCTGCGCCTTCCGGATCTTGTCTTCAATGTCCCAAGAGATGGCTCCCACGGCGCACGACCTGGGCAGGATAGTGTGGGGCGTCTCCTCAGCCTCCACGGGGGTGAACTGCCTAGAGAGGGCGTCAGGCAGGCCGTTTTTGGAGCCCGGCCTGAAGGTGATTGAGAAGCGGAACCTGGCGAAGAACAAAGACCAGCGCGCCTGGCGGGCATTCAGGCGCTTGGCAGATCGTAAGTATTCTAAGTTCTTGTGGTCCGCCCCCTCTAGCCAGTGGCGCCACTCCTGTAAGGCGAGTTTAATGGCCAGGAGCTCTCTGTCCCCCACATCGTAGTTCCTCTCCGCTAGGGACAGGCGCCGGGAGAAGAAGGCGCACGGTCGCTTGGCGCCATCGTCCGGTGATCGTTGGGATAACACTGCTCCCACTCCCGTGTCCGATGCGTCCACCTCCACAATGCACTGCAGCGCGGGGTCGACCTGGCGAAGGACCCGGGAGGAGGAGAACTCCGCCTTCAGCGCCTTAAAGGCAGCATCGACCTCTTCAGTCCACCGGAACGGGACCTTCGGGGACGTGAGGCGGGTCAGCGGTCCGACGATCCAGCTGAAATTCGGGACAAAGCGGCGGTAAAAATTGGCGAAGCCAACAAATTGTTGCACCTGCTTCCGGGATGCGGGAGTAGGCCACTCCACCACCGCCTTCACCTTCTCTGGGTCTGGGAGCACCTGATCTTGGGCGATGATGAATCCCAGGAAGGATGTGGTCCTAGCGTAGAACTCGCATTTCTCAGCCTTCACGTACAGACGATTCTCCAGCAGTCTTTGGAGGACCCGCCTCACATGGACCTGGTGCTCGTCTCTGGACCTGGAGAAGATCAGAATGTCGTCCAGGTAGACGAACACGAAAAGGCCGATGAAATCCCGGAGGACGTCATTGATGAGGCGCTGAAAGACGGCAGGAGCGTTGGTCAACCCGAACGGCATGACGAGATACTCCAAAGTGGCGTTCGGGGTACGGAAGGCTGTTTTCCATTCATCTCCCTCCCGGATCCGGACGAGGTGGTAAGCGCTGCGTAGATCCAGCTTGGTAAACCAGGTCGCCCCCTGGAGGGAGTGGAAAGCAGTGTCCATGAGGGGCAGGGTGTAACGGTCCCTCTCAGTGATGTCATTAAGCGCTCGGTAGTCTATGCAGGGACGGAGGGAACCGTCCTTTTTCCCGACAAAGAAAAACCCTGCCCCCACGGGTGACGACGATGGGCGAATAATCCCAGCGCTCAGTGATTCCTTTAGGTACGTATTCATTGTCTCCCTCTCCGGCGCCGACAGGCTGTAGAGCTGACCAGATGGCAGGGGAGCCCCCTGGCGGAGATTGATGGCACAGTCATATGGTCGGTGCGGGGGAAGAGACATAGCTTTCGATTTACTGAATACCATACCCAGGTCGTGAAATTCCGGAGGCACCAGCGACAGGTCCGGAGGTGCTGTATCCGCCACAGGAGGAGCCGCGGACGGGGAGCAGGCAGCGGACTGAAGGCAGGTGCCCATGCAGAAGGTACTCCATGCCGACACCCCAGCTGACCTCCAGTCCAGGACAGGGTTGTGGAGGCGTAGCCAGGGGTACCCCAGGATGACGGGCGACACAGAGTTGGGCAGGACGTAAAATACCATCTCCTCCCGGTGGTTCCCTGAGATGATGACTGGGACAGGCATGGTCTGGTGAGAAACTCTCCCAAGGGAGGCACAGGAGAGATGGACCAGGGAGATGGGGTGTTTTAATGCCTGACAGCGGATGCCCAATCGGGTTGCCAGGCCTTGTGAAATGAAGCTGCCCTCTGCGCCCGAATCCACCAGTGCGTGGGTGAGGTGCCCAGTGGGATTGTGGCAGAAACGGATGGGCAGCTTTAATTGGGAGAGAGTGTCTAACCGGTTGGGATCCGCGAGGCTCCCTACAGCGATTCGCGGACCTCGCCGACTGGCTTTCCGCGGGCAACGCTCCACAGTGTGTTGGTCACCTCCGCAATACATGCAGAGGCCCAACTCACGGCGGCGTTGTTTCTCCGCAGGGGAAAGCTTGGTCCAGCCCGTCACCATCGGCTCCGACTCCTCGGGGCACGATGCTGGCGGCGCCGCCAGGGGGCGAGCTTGGAACAGGTGCGGCGAGACTCCACGAGGGCGAGAAGAAGAAGACTTCCGCCCCGAGGAGCGCTCGCGCAGCCTGTTAAACAAACTTATCGCTAAGGATGTCAGCTCCGCTAGCGTCCCAGGGATATCCCGTCCAGCCAGTTCATCCCTCAGATCATTATTGAGGCTGCGGAGGAACAGGCCACAGAGGGAGCGTTCCTCCCAGCCCAATTCCTCCGCCGCTACCCGGAAGTCGACCGAGTAGTCCGCTGCCGACCGGCCTCCCTGCTGGAGAGCGAGAAGCCGATCGACCTGGACTGTCTCGGTTTGAGAATGGTCAAAGACCTCCAGAAAGCGCCTCACGAACTGGTCATAGGGTGAGGGAGGCATAACTGGGCCTCGCCATTACGGCGTAGGTCCAAGTTAACGCACGCCCTCCAGAAGATTCCCTATGTAACCAATCCGACTGTGATCCGAGGGGAAAATCTCCGGGCACACGGTGGAACATGGACTCACACTGCATAATGAACCCCCGCGCTCTGCCGAGCTTACTGCTAAAGCGGGCGGGGGTCGGAATCGGTGTGAGCCGAACCGGTGCCACTGGAGCCGGCTGGACGGCCGCTGGAACAGCAGGAGCCGCGCCACCCTGACGAGCCGGGGGGACCGGCTGTTGAGGATCTAAGCGGCCCCAACCGGTTAGTTAAGATTACATAATTGATTTAGGATAACCTGCTGTTGATAAGCAATTTGATCCACTCTAGCCTCGAGAGTGGTAAACCGGTGTGCGAGCCCGCCGTCCGCCCGAGCCGCTCGGCTGAAGCCGTACTGACATAATGCACGGCTCAGGAGACGCACACACACAGGCGTTAGAGTAGTTCAAAGAGTTTATTAACAGCAGGAGTGAATGAGTGCATGTCTGCGGGATGTAAATGTGTTGGTGATTGGTGTCTGCTCCAGGCACAGAGGCAGGTGACCGTTACAGCGAGCAACCCTATGGAGAGAGCACAGGGAGAGGGTGACGGGCTTCACCAACACAGGAGGGATTTATGGCGAGAGAAGGACTTACTTGGTTGGTCAGGACAGCTGGCACAACAAGGGGGCGAAGCCCGGAAGACAGCCACCTGGAGAGCTCCGTACAGCAGCGAGGATTGGGCGATGGAGTGGAGATGTCCGCCGCTGGGGAATCCACCTGTGCACAGGGGAGAAGACTGAAGAAGAGAGGTAAGCGATCTTCTTACCAAAATGGTGATGCTGAAGAGAAATATGCTCACAACGGTGAGGGACGAAGTCTGACGGCTTCAGGCCGAGCCCTCCGGGCGAGACGGCCTTTATCCCTCGCCGCTGATGATTGTCAGGTGCGTGAGCAGGTGGCGCCGCTGATGAATGGCGCGGCGTGACAGACGCCGCCACTTCGAGATGTGCGCGGAGCATAATCCAGCGGCCGCCGGCCCAGGACAAATATAAAGAACTGAAAGCGACCATCGTGGCAAATTTCGTCGCCCTCAGCCGAGGAGAGAGCCGAGAGGATCCTGGCGGTCCTACGGCCACAGAGGATGCAGACCCAAGGCCCTCATGGAGGACTTGCTGCAACTTAAGAGAAGAGGACAATGACAACTTCCTCTTCCAATTCATATTCCTCAGTACGCTGCCGGCCACACATGAGAGGGGACGCTTGCCAACATGCGATGCAGCAACCAGCAGGACTTCCGCACGCTGGCTCACGAAGCTCAACGGCTCGTCAACGCCTGCAAGGAACAGACACTCACAGCAGCATCCGCAGACCTTAACGCTGATGTCCGGAGCCACGGGGGCCCCAAACCACCGAGCAGAATCAGCCCCGCGGTGACAGCGACACGGCCAAGACGTAACAGACGGAGCAACGTTTGTTATTACCACCACCGCTTCGCCGAGAAGGCTTACAAATGCGTTCCCCCCTGCAAATTCACGATTTCAGGAAAACGCCAAAGCCGAGAACCGTTAACAGCGGCAGTTCTCGGCGAAAAAAGCAAGCTTTTATATGTGACGGACGGGACACACCGGCAAGCAAGTTCCTTATCGACACGGGAGCTCAACTAAGTTTTGTCATGCCCTCACCAAGCAGATCGGGCCATGGGCACCTGAGGCAATGGAGCGGTGGCAGCCACGGCTCCATCATCGACACTTTTGGCGAAAAGAGCCTGCCCCTCCGCATCCACGGCCGCAACTACAGATGGACCATTTGTTGTAGCGGCGGTGAAGTTTTAACTTGTTGGGCGCCAGATTTTTTGTGTGCAAATGGGTATTAGTTGATCTAGCGAACAGACGCTTGGGTTAATGCACTGTACCATTGCTTCTATCCCTGCTCAGCTCGAGTTTCTTCTTCACCACCAACCACCGTAGCAAGCCAGCGACACCTCAGCAGAGGTAGATTGATCAACTCTTCACCCAATTTCAGCACTCACAATTCCCAAATTCTCAGCCACTGTGGCCTAAACACGGGGTGGAACACTTGATTCCCGACAACGGGCCCACCCGTATGCCCCCAAAACCTCGCGCAGCTTAGACAGCGACCAAGCTCGCCGATAGACTCGGGACGAGTTTACCACCCTTTTGAAAAATTAGGCATATCAGGGCGCGTCGAAAAGCCCCTGGGCGTCACCACTTCACATGGTCCTGAAATCCGACGGTTCTTGGAGACCGTGCGGCGATTACCGCAGATTAAACAATGCGACAGCACATGACCGCTACCCAATTCCTCACATTCAAGATTTTTCACTACATCTGGCGGGTGCGCGCATTTTTTCAAAAATAGACCTGGTCCGCGGCTATCATCAAGTCCCAGTTCGAGCAGAGGACATTCCTAAAATAGCTGTAATAACCCCATTCGGTCTTTTTGAATTTTTGCGGATGCCTTTCAGCCTCAAAGGCGCTGCTCAAACCTTTCAGCGGATGATGGACGCGGTATTACGCGACCTCCCCTTCGTGTTCGTCTACCTCGACGATATGCTGGTAGCCAGTTCGTCTGAGGAAGAACACGAGCAGCATCTCACTATGGTTTTTCAGAGACTAGAAGAGCACGGGTTAATAATCAATCCAGCCAAATGCAAATTCGGCGTGTCTCAAATTGATTTTTTTAGGACACAGAGTTTCACCAAAGGGGGCAGTCCCACTGCCAGACAAAGTTCACGCAGTAAAAAGTTTCCCACGGCCACAAACGGTCAAATCGCTGCAAGAATTTTTGGGAATGGTTAATTTTCACTCCACTTATATCACGGACACACAGATCGTCCCAAATGTCTCCTGAGCTGGTGGACAGAGCCACTGTTTATAGCAGGATACGATACAGCAGGGAAGAGCTGCTAGCATTCAACCGCCACCCGGTCCCATTGGAAAAACTCGACATACCGAGAGAACTGAGGCAAAAACGCCGCGGCTGCCGGGCTGGAGTAAGGCGGAGGACAAAAAATATAAGGTACAGACCCTCCCTTCCATCTGTTGTCATGGGAAATGTACGCTCTATACTGGGAAAGGTAGATGAGCTAGCGGCTATCTGCCGTTATGATAGCACATATCGGGAGTGCTCTCTCCTTTTGTTTTCTGAGACGTGGCTAACTGAACTAGCAGCAGATGCTAACATTGAGCTGGAGGGTTTTCCACATGATACGGCCTGACCGAACACCAGACAGTGGCCAAAGCAAGGGCGGTGGAGTGATAATGTATGTTAACAACAACTGGTGCAGACCGGGGACATTTCACTGTTAAACAACGACGCTGCAGCCAAAGACATTGAGTTGTTGCTGTTAGCATGCGGCCTACATATTCCCCGAGAGAACACTCACACGTGATCTGCATTGTTGTTTATGCAAATCGACGGCGAACGCTGGGACTGCGCGTGACGGTCATCCATTCAGTAACCAGGCAGGCTGCAGACAGAACACCCAGATGGCTCTTCTCCTCATCTCAGGCGATTTCAACCATGTGTCACTATCTCCCATTCTACCCACGTTCACCCATTATGTCCACATGCCACATAGAGACAATAATACACTGGACTTATTCTACGCAAACACTAAGGAGGCGTACACCTCATCACTACTCCCCCCACTCGGGAGATCGGATCACAACTTGGTTTCATCTCCGGCCGGTGTGCAAACCCCTAGTGCACAGACAACGTCCGGCCATGCGCACAGTGGAGTTATGGTCTGAGGAGACAATGGACACTCTAAAAGGCTGTTTTGAAGCCACCGCCTGGAAGCAGCTCTGCGATCCACATGGTGAGGACATCGATGGCCTCACTCACACCTTCACAGACTACCTCAGCTTCTGTGTGGACAAATCCGTTCCCACCAAGACCATACGGTGTTGCTCAAACAACAAACCCTGGATCAACCCTGAGATTAAAACACTTCTGAGAGAGAAGAAGAGGATCTTCAGGTCGGGGAACAGGGAGATGTTGAAGTCCGTACAGAGGGAGCTGAGGAGAAAGATCAGAGAAGGCAAGGACAGCTTCAGGAAGAGAATGGAGGACAAGTTGCAACAGAGCGACATCAGCGGGGTCTGGAGAAACCTCAAAACCATCTCTGGGCTCCAGAATACCTCCCCCCCAGGCCACGGGGGGGGGGGGGCAGGGGGTGGGCGAACAACCTGAATCTGTTTTTCAATAGGTTTGACCAACCGCCCTCCCCCCTGACTGCACAACAACCACTGCTGCCTCTAAAGAAATCAAGTC
This sequence comes from Pholidichthys leucotaenia, assembly GCA_020510985.1. Lineage (NCBI taxonomy): Eukaryota > Metazoa > Chordata > Actinopteri > Cichliformes > Pholidichthyidae > Pholidichthys > Pholidichthys leucotaenia. The sequence continues at coordinate 385,288,729 of CM035838.1, forward strand.
CTGCTGCCCACTCCCCACTCCACCAACACCCCCCCACTCCCAACACACAGCCCCCCATCCTGACCCTGACCAGGACCCAGGTGAGGACGGAGCTGAGGAAGATCAAGGCGAGGAAGGCGTCGGGACCGGACGGCATCAGCGCAAAGCTCCTCAAGTCCTGTGCAGACCAGCTGTGTGGGATTGTGACGTACATCTTCAACCTGAGCCTGAAGCTGGGGAGGGTACCACAGCTGTGGAAAACATCTTGTGTGGTACCTGTACCAAAAACTTCCCACCCCAAAGACCTGAACAGCTACAGACCGATGGCCTTGACGTCCCACTTGATGAAGACCCTGGAGAGACTGCTCCTTGCTCACCTCCGCCCCCTGATGGAACCAGCGATGGATCCACTCCAGTTCGCCTACCAGCATGGCATTGGGGGTGGAGGATGCGGGTGAATCTTCCTCCTTCACCGTTCTCTGTCCCACCTGGAGAAGCCCGGGAATATGGTGAGGTCAGGTTTTTAGACGTCTCCAGTGCTTTCAACACCATCCTCAACGATGATCCTGAAGGACAAGCTGCTTGCACGCAGGGGGGGACCAGCATGCTGTCATCATGGATCCTGGACTACCTCACGAACCGGCCCCAGTTTGTGAGATCCCGGGGACTGTGTGTCCGACACGATCATCAGTAGCACGGGGGCCCCCCCTGGGATCGGTGCTGGCTCCCTTCCTGTTCACTCTTTATACTGCGGACTTCACACCACAACACAACACACTGCATCTACAGAAGTTCTCTGATTGACTCTGCGATCGATAGGCCTCATCTCCAATGGAGATGAAACAGAGTACCAGAGGGCTTATCCATGGACTCGGGGACTGGTGCCATCGGTACAGCCTCCAGCTCAACGCGAGGAAAACTAGGAGCGTGGGGGTGGAGGATGCCGCAGGCATGGGCAGCCCCTCACAGCACCAGTAAATATACAGGGAACAGACATCGAGATGGTGACATCCTATAAGTACCTGGGTGTTCATCTGAACAATAAACTAGACTGGTCACACAATACTGACGCACTCTACAAGAAGGGACAGCGCAGGCTGTTCCTGCTGAGGAGACTCAGGTCTTTTGGTGTACAAGGGGCGCTGCTGAAGACATTCTATGACACGGTGGTGGCATCAGCCATCACTTTTGGAGTGGTCTGCTGGGGCAGTGGCATTACTGCAGCCGATAGGAAGAGACTGAACAAACTGATTAAGAAAGCTAGCTCTGTCCTGGGGCAGCGCCTTGATCCGGTGGAGGAGATAGGAGAGAGAAGGACGGTGGCTAAACTGTCATCTCTGCTGGAGTCCGAGTTCCACCCTATGCAGGACATACTGAATGCACTGAGGAGCTCATTTAGCAGCAGACTACATCATCCCAGGTGCACAACCGAGAGGTTTCGTAGGTCCTTCCTACCAACGGCTGTCAGACTGTACAACCTAAGCAGGGCTGCTCGCAGAGATAGCAAAAAGACGTAACAAACTAATAGTTTTTTGAATGCAAAAGATGCAATAGACTTACACAATGGTCCCCTCCGGCATACAACTAGGAAAATACCGGTCACTATGGAGGGTGAGAATATGTATGGGCACATAATCATACCATGTAGGATAACTAAGTAGACAGTTATGCTGTTTCATCCCATCTAGCAACAATGCTCTGCACTGTGTGTGTTTATATATTTACATATTTATTCCATCTAGCTACAATGCTCCGCACTGGGTGTGTTTATATTTATATATCTATATATTTATTCCATCTAGCTACAATGCTCCGCACTGTGTTTTTATATATCTACATATTATTCCATCTAGCTACATTGCTCCGCACTGTGTGTGTTTATATACTTACATATTTATTCCACCTGGCTGCAATGCTCCGTACTGTGGGTGTTTATATATTTACATATTTATTCCATCTAGCTACAATGCTCTGCACTGTGTGTCTGTGTATGTGTGTGTATATATATATTTTATAGTAATATGTACATATGTATATTAGCTGCTCTTGTTTGCTTGTTTTTTTCTTGCCTTCTGATTGTTGCTCTGAGTGTTGCTATCCCTGTGCTGTTGCAATCCTGGAATTTCCCCGTTGTGGGACTAATAAAGGCTTATCTTATCTTTTTACAACCGTTTCCTCCCCCACGCAGCTCAGCTCATGCAGCCCCTATATGACACACTCAGAAAACAAAAACTTTCCAACGCGGTCGAATGGACCCCGGAGCGCGAATGCGCCTTCGCGGAAGTAAAAAGTGCCCTAGCTAATGCCACATTGTTGGTTCACCCCGATCCCTCGGCCCGCATTGCGCTAACCACAGACGCTTCAGACCTGGCCATAGGGGCAGCTGTAGAACAACACGTCAGCGGAATCTGGCAACCTTTGGCATTCTTCAGCAAATCGCTAAACCAAACTGAGCGTAAATACAGCACTTTTGACAGGGAGCTGCTAGCGCTTCATTTATCCATCCGCCACTTCCAGTTCTGGTTGGAAGGGCGGCGTTTCACGGCTTTTGTAGACCACAAACCACTCACCTTTGCGATGGCTAAAATTTCCGAACCGTGGTCAGGCAGGCAACAGAGACAGCTAGCTGCGATTTCAGAGTTCACCACAGACATTCGACATGTGGCAGGCAAACTTAACGTGGTAGCAGACTGTCTCTCTCGCACTGTGACATCGCCAGAGCACGAGGAGACAGATTATACTACCTCAGCCGCAGAACTCTTCGCCAACGCGGACACATACGCGGCCCCAATCCATGCAGGGATAGATTATGCAGCCATGGCGGAGGAGCAAAGTAGTGACGCAGACATGCGCACACTCCTGTCTGGACCAATAGGGTTAAGGCTGGAGGAAAGGGGTTTACGCGACGGTGTGCCCCCCCTAATATGCGGCATCTCAACCGGCCGACCTCGCCCGTTAGTCCCAGCTGCATGGCGCCGCCGTATTTTCGACTCGATTCACTCCCTCGCGCACCCAGGTGTGCGCGCTTCGGTTAAAATGGTCGCCGAAAAGTTTGTGTGGCCTGGCCTGCGCAAAAACGTAAAAGAATGGGCAAAGACTTGCATTTCTTGTCAGCGCGCCAAAGTACACAAACACACAAAAGCCCCTCTAGAGCCTTTTCGAATCCCTGCTAGAAGGTTCGACCACGTTCATGTCGACCTCGTGGGGCCACTACCTTCCTCCCAAGGTTTCACACATCTGTTAACAATGATGGACCGCACCACGCGCTGGCTGGAGGCAATCCCTCTGGCGGCAACCACAGCGGAGGAAGTTGCTCGCGTTTTTTTGACAAACTGGGTGGCACGTTTCGGCGTCCCATCGGACATCACGTCCAATAGGGGGCCTCAATTTGTCTCGGAGCTTTGGTCAGCCATGGCCAGCAGCTTAGGGGCGACAATTCACCGCACCACCGCTTATCACCCTCAGGCTAATGGGTTATGCGAGCGTTTTCACAGATCTTTAAAGGCCGCCCTCAGAGCCTCACTAACAGATACAAATTGGGTAAATAAACTTCCCTGGGTTTTATTGGGGTTGCGTGCTGCGCCTAAAGAGGATCTAGACGCCTCCCCAGCAGAATTAGTTTTTGCACAACCTCTCAGGCTCCCAGGTGAATTTTTACCAGAGAACCCAGAGCCAGGGCATCTTCCAGCCCCAAGGTTTTTAGGCAGCAACGGACCAGACTCTCTCCCTGGACCAGCACATCACTCTTTTCCACGGGTTTTTGTCCCCCAAGCTTTAAAAAACGCCGAATTCGTTTTTGTTAGGCATGAAGCTTTAAAACCAACTTTCCGCCCACCATACGATGGACCATTCAGAGTGCTGGAACCTGGTGATAAGCATTTTGTGCTTGATTTTGGGGATAGAAAAGAAACAGTCAGCATTGACAGACTAAAACCTGCCTTCTTGTTGAGAGACGAGCCTGCACGGTTGGCGAGAGCACCTCGGTGGGGTAGACCCCCCAAGAGAAAAGACTCAGCCCCCCTGCAGAGACCAAATAATCACTCTCCTCCCCAAGCTGCAGATTCCTTACAGGAAGGTCCCACCAGGACGCCCAAGCGGACCCACAGCAGATTCAGGAGAAGATTAAAACCCAGACGGCACAGGGACTGATGCAAACTACTCAACAGTTGTTCACTAATTGTGCTGTAACAGTTTAGGACTGACTTGTGATATTACTATGCTGTTATGATTACCACTGAATTCTCTTAGGAGCATGGCTGCTGGAAAGTTTCTCCTGTGTCAAGAGGTGTAGCAGTTAGTATGTCATAATAATTATCTTAAACTGTGAATTTTTCTATTGTCCTTTTCTTAGTCGTTTGGGGGGGGGGCTGTGGTCTATATTAATCATATATCCCATAACCTACATATGTATAAGCATGTGAGAATGTTTGGTGATTACATATGTAAAGTGACTTCACACCTCAGAACAGGACAAAGAGGTCTCAACCTCCAGTGAAGATCAAAGAGCATCCGAGGCACTGCGGTGGAGACCAGATAGGTCGCCCTGACCCCCCAGGGCCAGGTGGAGGGGTACGAAGACAAAAGAGGGGATTAAGATAGTGAGGGATGTCAGCTTTTGACATGCATGTCTTTTGTTATGTGCGAGTATAAGTTCGTAGAGCCGAAGGTGTTCGCTCTCTCACTTCTTCTGCTGCTGCACCTAGATGAGACTTGTTAGAGGAGCTGATAATAAACTTTTTTTTTTTTTTTGTTACTTATTTGTACCCGTAGGTAGACTTGGTTTGCAGTCTGGTGACAAGCCACCGGCTGCTGGTCGCTGCGTGCGCGAGCGCCCTAAACCTACATGTTTTTGGTGTGCGGGAGGAAACCGGAGAAATCCCGGAGTAAACCCGCGCAACATGGGGAGAACATGCAAACTCCACACAGCTCACTGTTGGTCGGGGGCTGGGATCGAACCCACGATCTCATGATCCCCACGATCCCCCAGCCGAGGGTAAAACTGTGCTGTCACAGTGCTAAACCACTGTGCCACCGTGCAGCCGGTGGCGCAGTGGTTTAGCACTCATAAACTTGGCATTTTTGGCGTTCATAAACTTTGGTTTATGAATCACATCGCCTCATTATTTCAAGCTCTTCTACAGTGTGCATGGATTCACTTGCAGCGTTAAAAACCATGAAGATACTAAAATCGACAAGAGAAGACTTGGTGATTGAGCTATGTCAGTTTATTTAGGGTACACAGGGGTTGTGGAGAAGTTCAGTTTTGTTGGGTTCCTGCACATGAAGAGTTGAAAGGAAATGACTGTGCAGACAAATTAGCAAACAGCGCTCTTGGAAAAGAGATAACTATACCATTGTCTCTTGGAAAAGGTGAAGGGAAAGCAGTAATCAAGAAAAAAGGAACTGAGGTATGGCAAAAAAGATGGGATGAAGATCATAAAGGTAGATCGTATTACAAAATACAAAAATCTATTGCAATAAAGAATTTCATAACAACCAAAAGGAGGGAAGACATCATTATGGCAAGACTCAGACTGAATCACACAACTTTAAACAGCACTTTATTCACCATGGGGAAAAGCGAAAGTGACAAATGTAGAGAATGTGGAGTAAAAGAAAATGTCGAGCACATCTTATTACACTGTCACAAATAAGGAAATGAAAGACAGATAATGGAAAATGAAGTTCGAGAGGCTGGTAAGGAATGGGATTTAACTGGGATTCTGGGAACAGATGGAGATAGAGGCAATAAGAATCACGAGAAGGGCTCTTTTCTCTTCCTATGATGATTCCTGTGATGTCTGCGATCATAGGAACATCATAGGTCATAGCTAGGCCTATGATTGTGAATGATTGTGACACATAGACACACAAACTGACAGAGATTTCTTGAATTTATAGAGTGATGCACTGTCTTTTAAGAAATATCAATGATCATAAGGGAAAAAAGAAATAAAACTGAGGTGACTACAGTGAATGTGCTTGTGCTACTTATCCTTTTTTTAAAAAAAAAAATAACTTTTCAACTGTCTTTCTCAGTACATTCATCTCTGTCCTTATTGTCATACAGAGCACAATACAGTGATCCCTCGCTACTTCGCGCTTCACCTTTCGCGCCCTCAGTGCATCGCGGATTTTTCAAAAATATTCATTAAAAATTCAAAGTTGAGAAAAAATGGGCGGGCGCTAGCAGAAGGCAGGGAGACTACATTAGAACATCAGGTATCAACACGGAGAGCCCGCACAACTCAAAATCCACCTCTCTGTTCGCGGTTCTCGTGTTGGCTCGGCTTGGGAATCTAGCAAGCTGATTGGCCGAGACGTTTTTTTTTCCAAAACTTTATTGAGAACAAAGTGAAAGTACAGAATTATGACATAGAAAGCGCCCATACCCAGCGAAGGAAGACCGCATTCATTGTTCTTTATCGCTCGTGTTGCTTAATCTCGCCGCGTGGAACTTTTCGCTGTTCTTTTGTGCCTTTTTGTGCGAAATAGTCTTCCCGTCGAGCCACTACGCCGCCTCCTGCAGCTTCTCCAGCTCTATCGGAAGCTGCCCTCGACGATCCTGCGCCTCTAGCACCTGACGATGAGGCGTCACCTGAGGAGCAGTAAAGCTCTCATTAACCTGTGCAGTAAATTATCTTCATCTTGAGTTACGGATCTTGTTATAAGAATAAAAGAGTTCTAAAAACATATTTATGTACACTTTATTTACATCTACGTATGTATGTACACTTACACACACACACACACATGTATCATATGAGAGAGAGAGTGAGAGAATGAACGTACATATTATTTATGGGTGACGTCATTGGGGTGACGCTACTTCGCGGTTTTTCACTTTTCGCGGTCGGTTCTGGAACCCATTAACCGCGATAAGTGAGGGATCACTGTAGTACCTCAGCATAATGATGTGTTATTGTTGTATCCAAGCTTTTTGAAACACAACAGACACTTCCCCTTGCAAATAAAAATAAATAAGAATAACCCCACTGGGACTTGAACCCTGGCTTTCCAGAAACAAGACAGATATTTTGCTTCTAGGCTACCACTTAGTGATGGCCAGATAAGGCTTTCTTGAAGACTTGAGCCTTTCCATCAAAATGGTTCATATAGACAAAGCCTCATGTGAAATTTCATTTGCTCTACTAGGCCATGTAGTCGACAAAAAGTATACAGCATGCAGATTTTTACAAGGGCATTATTGGTTTAATGTATAAGTTTCAATTTCAATAAAAGTGATGTCTTTTAAGAAATAATGATCATAAGGGAAAAAAGAAATAAAACGGGAGAATGTGAATGTGCCTGTGTTACTTGGTGTGCTTGTACTACTTATCCATTTTTATTAAGAAATAATAACTTTTCAACAGTCTTATACTGTCTTTCCCAGTATATTCACCTCTGTCCTTATTCTCATGCAGGGCACAATATCAATAGTGCCTCAGCATAATGATGCGTAATAATGATCCAAGCTCTTTGAAACACAACAGACACTTTACCTAGCAAATAAAAATAAAACTGCAAGAATGACCCAGCAGGGATTTGAACCCCAGCCTCCCATTTGTAGAGCAGATGCTTTACTGCTTAGCCATTGCCTCAGTCACAATAAATATCCACTATTTGTGGGAAATACATCAATGTGAGAAATGAGCTCAAAATGTTCTCAAATGGGAGAAGTCCTTGTTTTTGGTGCTGCCTCCATCTGAAAATTGGCTGTGACAAATCCCTTACACAGTCAAACATCAACAACACAAAACATGAGGGATGGTGATTTCCATTGTGTATCACTGCTCACTTTATTTCATGTTGTGTGCAAAATCATGACCGTCTTCCTGACCCACTCACGTGGTACGACGTCAACAATACACACCTCGAAACGTGCTTTGCCAAATATTTTCTTGATAAGCTTGGAGCACCGGAGTCTGCCATCCCATCACTACTTCGATCCCCTTTTCTCTTCTCCAGTATTCTCCAGGTGGACAATGGACCCAACCCTGGTGGATTGGACCCCTGAGCTGTGGAGGCTTCACCTGGATCATTCACCCATTACCCTGTAAGTGCACTTACCAACATTCCCTAACCTGTCTCCCCTTTTCTGCCAAGCTCCTCAGTCTCCCCCCCTTCAAGCACTCACCAGTTCTGCTGCGACACTGAGGGCTCCAGTCATTCCGTCCACCGCCCAGCTTCCTCACAGCACCTGGTTGCCAGACCTCTTGCCGCAGCTCACTCTTTGCACTATAATCAATAAAATTAACTTGCCATCTGTTCTCTCTGCTGCCTGCTTTTGGGTCTATCACTATTGAACCATGACAATTAAAATGATGGGATATTATAACTGTTCCAATTCTGTCCATTAAAAGCACTCTGAAATCTATAAACACAATCATTTACAAATGGCATTTTAGGTGAACAGAAATGCACAGTACTTAGGAGATTCCTTTCATAAAGCATTCCCATCAAACCTAATCTTACACATCAAATCGTTTACTTTCACATAACTCAGAGTTTGAGGTAACTGAAAATTGTCCTTCATTGACAGATTTTTTTTTCAGCACTGACAGAAAAATCTGAAAAATGTCTGTCATGTTAACAGATTACACTGAGAGTGATCTAATTAATCAAATTAATTTGTCAAAATGGCAGATAAAAAAGTGTAGTGCATCCTCTGACATAGGTAACAGCACTTCAGAACTGATTAAATATCATTTCCTTTGCCAACCGTTCACCCTGTCAGTGTCAGCAGGGAGAGTCAGTCCTATAAACTCATTATATTTATGCAGCTTTATGGAAACATAAATCAGCAGCACAAGTGCTCCCCTGTGGGGTAAGTGGTATCTATAAAATATGTGCTCGAACACATCCACTATGAACGGTGTTATAAAAAGTGTCAGTCTTACCACCTTCATGGGGTTTAGCATTGCCACCTCCTCAAACACGAACAACCTGATAAAACGTTCAGCAGGTGCCTGCCGAGAGCTGACTGTGCTTCCCCTGAATTAATCTGTCTACATTTTCCAGTAAATAGCAAGTAAGCATAAACTCTATCAGATTTGCTATATTACTGAAAAACATGACATAATTGTCTTGATACTGCTCCCATGTGTCTGTTCTAAACAGGAAGAAAGTGAAAGTACACATAGACCACAGTGACAAAAGGTCAAGATGTGGGTGTGAACTCAAGACACCATGTTGGGTACATATTTCTTAGTATTATCCTCATCACAAACCTGCCTCTTTATGCAAATCGTAGCACTTTTGTAACAGGGAAATGCTGTGACATGCTATATATGGTTGTAGTCTTACCCAGGATTTCCACTGATTCTGGATGCGCAACAAATAGTTCCCATTCTAATTAATGTTCTACTCCCCACCTGGTCCGGACCACTGCAGAGCTGGATTTGGATCACAAAAAATATGTAAGGAATTTATTTTTTGATGGATGCCAGATCCAAGCCACAAGGAAAAGCCCTGGTATCTACTGTATTTAATAACTATTTGTTCATTAAAAACTATTTAAGGATCGTCCATTACTTTCTGAGGTCTACTCCTCCTCCACTGATGTCATAGTCGTAAAAACTTGACATAACATACATACTACTTCATAGATTCAATAAAAGGGCTACGTAGTTTAATAGAGTACAAAAACTGCAGGTGGAGAGCCGCGACAATCACACTTCCGTGCTGTTCTCAGTGTGTATAGCAATTGTCCCTACTTGATTTTTCTCAGGTCTTCCTTGAGATCTCACGCAATCTTGTATTTGTAACCCTGGTTCTTATCCATGCCGCTACAAAACACACCTGAGCTAGTAGGGATGGACGCAAGGCTCCGTCCGCACTGCATCCAGAGTCAGTGGAAATCCTGGGTAAGGAGTCCATCTAGCCATCTGGTTTGGACCAAAATTATAGGTGCGAGAGCTTCAGCAAAAATAAGTGGTCTCATGGTATGTTTCCACTGGATCTGCAGAACATTTGGCTGTGGTGCAGTGTGATTTGGGCTGTGGTGTGTCAAATTTCCCGTAACCATCAGTTGCTTAAAGTTGAAGTATTTTTAACTTTATGCACATGAGGTCTGGCACCCAAGATGGATCAGCTGCAGTGAATGTTGTCCTGAACGTTTCATCATCATCTTCAGCATCATCATCATAGCAGTCTGTTGTGGGTGACAATGACCGTTTCATTTAGGTCTGATCAGATTCCTCCATACAGCTCTGTCCTTAGCCTTCTGCTGCCAGGAACTCCTGTCTATGTCCAACTTCTCCAAGTTTCTTTTTACAGTGTCTTTAAATCTGAGCCTTGGTCTACCCTGATTGCGTTTGCCCTTGCATAACTGTGAGTAGAGTAACTGCCGAGGGAGACGCTGGTGGTCCATCCTCTCAACATGTCCGAGCCATCTCTGGTTCATCTGTATTAGCATGTCCTCCATTGATGGTAGACCAGCTCATTTCAACACTTCTATGTTGGTTATCCTTGTCTTTCCATGAGATGTTCATTATGGCTCGAAGGTGTCTCATCATGTTCGCGTGGAGTTTCTTCACCTGCACACTGTAGACAGTCCAAGTTTCAGCACCCATACAATAGAGTAGCCAGTACTGTCGCTCTGTACACTTTGCATTTCACACGGATAGACACATGTCCAATTGTTCCACAGTCTCTCCCTCAAGTTTCCAAAAACAGCGCTCGCTCTTCCCCATTCTGAGAGAGAGTTTCATCCTCCAGCCTAGCATTCTCCTGAAACAGTTACTCCCTAGGTACTTGAAAGTCTTGTACTTGACTAGTGGCTCTGTACCAATGTGAATCTCTTCTGGTAGTGGATGTTGATAATTGGAACTTTGGTGGTTGATAAAAGGCACTCCCATCTTCTTGATGTTGATTTGGAGGCTGAAATTGGCTAGCTGCTCTTGCAAATTTCTCACGAAAGATTGCATTACTCTTTTAACCGAGCAGAAACAGAAAATTATTGTAAAACATTGATTTCTTTAATATGGTACTGTTGCATTTCATTCTTTTTCCCTAATTTCACATTGATTAGATTTGAGTTCATTCAAGTTCAATGTATGAGGAGGGGCTATAAAGCTCACAGTTGTTAAATTTGACCAAATGTGGTTTATTTTCAACCACAGGGATCCAAGTTGCTGCAACACCGATGAAAGAAGTGTGTGGACCAAAGGGGAGGACTATGTTGAAAAATAAACCCACATTTGGTCAAAACTGACCACTATAAACTTTTCAGCCCCCCCTCCCCCATCCCCACCCCATATTTTCTTTCTCTTGTTTCAAGTGAACGGCTTTAACCTTGAGATGAGAAGATCTGGTACAGAGCAGAATGGCAGAAGTTTCAACTCTCTCTACTCTCCTCAAAATATGATGTCATTGTTCATATACAAAGACATGTTGTTATTGTGATGCTTCAGCATGCTCTCTGCAATAAAGGATGGACAATCTTTTTAAACTTTTCTAAGACTCATTTATTTCTGACATTGATGTAGTGTTGTAGTTTTTTTGCACTTGTTTCCACTGCTGATTACCTGATCATGCTCAGCTGTGCAATTGACCACCTGTCTCTCCAGCCACAGCCTTTATAAGTGGGTGTTTCCCCTTCTTCATTACAGGAATGCTGGAGTTTTTATGACAGCAGCCTCTATTTCCTCTATTTCTTCCACAAACTGAGGAGAGCACGAGTCCCACTCCCCATCATGTGCTCATTCTACCGGGTGCACCATGACAGCATCCTCACCAGCTGCATCATGGTGTGGTACGGAAGCAGCACTGCCTAGTGCCGGAAGACACTACAACGCACAGTGAAAGTAACCAGCAAGGTCATCGGTGCATCTCTGCTCCCCCTGACTCTCGGACATCTACCACACCCGCCTCACCTGCAGAGCCATCAACATTGCAGACAACACTTCCCACCCCTCACATTCCCTCTTCAGCCTTCTGCCCTCAGAGAAAAGGTACCGGAGCCTCCAGGCCTACTCCACAAGACTGCCAAATAGCTTTGTTCACCAGGCCATCAGGACCCCTGAACGCTGCCCACTCCCACCCCTGGATCGTAGCACACTCCCACACACAGTAACTACCTCAGCTGTTTGCACAGAAAGACTTGGCAACCAACAGTAATACATCTGCTGCTGTATGTCTCTGCACCTTACTGCAACCATTTGCACAAATGCCATACCTGCTGCTATCTGTCTGTTATTGAAAATATTGATCATGCACAGTCCAATCTGTCACCGTCTGCACCTACACTACGCATTAAACTTGCAATTACGGGTATTACAGCTCCACTTTTTCTGTATATAGGATTAGTTAGTTAATTCCCTTCACGCCATGAAGGCGCATGGGGCGGCACCCATCTCCGTTTCTCTGACCCCTAGGCCACATAGCTACTGTAGTAGTGAAAGCTACAGTGGGGGGGTCAGTCCTCTGGTAGCTCTGTGCGTAACTTTACTTTCCCCATTCCATTATGCGGAGCCACCCACGCTAGAAGGGCAGAAAAGTACCATTTTTTATTGGTCTTTGGTATGACCCGGGCCCGCGGATTTTGAACCCCTGCCTCCCGGGGTGTGGGGCGGATGCTCTACCAACTGAGCCACCACTCCGGTGTATATAGGATTGCTGGGTGTAATCATTATCTTTATTTGCACTACGGGTTAGCATTACAGTACATAGACTGCTGTTGTTGTTTTTCATCCTTATTCCCTTCTTTTCTTAGTATATTGTGCACACCACTGAGAGAGAGAGAGACTGCATTTCAATTCTCCTGTATGTCCTGTACGTATAGAAGTATTGACAAAATAAAAATCTTTGAATCCTTGTGTGCTCCTCAGCTGTCATGTGCCAACCTGTGGCACTCTTATGCCTACCTCCTCCACCTTCTTCCAACGCTGGAAACCATAGACCAAACTTTAATATCTAACCTTTTCCTCTGCCTCCCCATCTCCCAGGACTACCCATACTTACCGTTCTCTGGCAGACTTGGACTCCTGCCTGGCAGAACTGCAATCCGGAAACCCACCATCTCATCCAAGTAAGTCAGAACTCAAGATTCATAATATCCTAACGTTCAAAGTCCTTGGGCCTGGGACACCCATTTTTACCATCTTCAGACTCGCAACTCACCGAAACCAAAACTGGAAGGATCCCACCTGATGAAGAATGGCAGCCCACCTGAATATACTCACCATTCCATGCAGCAACATCAGCTGTAAGAAAAGATTAGTTCAGCATTTTCATTATGAAACTCACAAATCAATACACTTATTCTCTCCTCTCTTCTTCTCTGCAGGGTTGCCAGTTCTCATCATTGCACTTTTTCTATTAATAAAACTCTTCTTCAAACTCTTTAAAACTCTCCTCTTGTACCTGCATTTTGCATCTATAACTGAAAACATACACTACCGTTCAAAAGTTTGGGGTCACTTAGAAATTTCCTTATTTTTGAAGAAAATCACTTTTTTTCAATGAAGATAACTTTAAACTAATCAGAAATACACTCTAATACATTGCTAATTGTGGTAAATGACTATTCTAGCTGCAAATGTCTGGTTTTTGTGGCAATATCTACATAGGTGTAATAGAAGAGGCCCATTTCCAGCAACTATCACTCCAGTGGTTCTAATGGTACAATGTGTTTGCTCATTGCGTCAGAAGGCTAATTGGATGATTAGAAAACCCTTGTGCAATCTTGTTAGGTCTGCAATGCTGTAATTGCTGCAAATGGAGGATTCTTTGACGAAACCAAAGTTGAAGGAAAAAATTTATTTCAAATACAAATCATTATTTCTAACCTGTCATGTTCTTGACTATATTTTCTATTCATTTTACAACTCATGGTGGTAAATTAAAAGAGTGACTTTTCATGGAAAACACAAATTGTCTGAGGTGACCCAAACTTTGAACGGTAGTGTAATAATGCATCAGATTTATATAGCACTTTTCATAGACGCTCAAAAGTGCTTACTAATTGGATACATTATTCATTTACTCCAACAATGGTAGTGGTAAGCTACTACTGTAGCCACAGCTGCCCTGGGGCAGACTGATGGAAACATGGCTGCCAATCTGCACCAACGGCCTCGCCAACCACTTACCAACATTTTATACACATTCATGCCCTGTGTCATGAACACTGGAGGGCAAGGTGGGTAAAGTGTCTTGCACAGAGACCACAACAGCAGGATGGCTGGAGAGAAGCAGGATTCGATCCGCCAACCCTCCGGTTATTAGATGACCTGCTCTACATCCTCCAAGCCACTGCCAACTACATTTCCCTCCTCCGTTCCATTTTTTGCTGAGCACCAAACTGGAAGGCAGGAAGTTCCATTTTTATATGGTATTTGGGCATGACCTGGCCGGACTTGAACCCCGACCCCCAGACGGTTGGGGGGAAAATGCTCTACCTCTAGGCCACCTCTCCAGTGCCTCAACATGCCAGTTGATATCAAATAACAGATTCATTAACTACACCGACTATTTCCCCCCTCAAATATTGTTAGAAACACTTTTTGCTGATTTATTTTAAAGATATTAGACAAAGTTTACTCCACAAGCCATGTTGTCCATCAACTGAAATCCAGTGGAAAGACCACCCACAGTTGGATGTGTCAATCAATCAGGTGCAGCCTTGTGTTCTCAGCAGTACAAGCCAATGAGTCCTTTCTCTCCGGGACAGAGCTCTTTGATTACTGGTTTTGAACAATGCCCATCTATTTTCTGTCAGTCCACCCCCAAACTCAACACATCCCACAATGCGATGTCTTCCATTAACAATAAGGACCAGCGGACACGTATCATCAGTCTGGATCAACTGAACCTTGGTTAGTTGTAGGTGTAAGGAATTTTACAAAGGTTCAGACTTTCGGATCAAACAGGAAGTTAGAGCAGCCAAAATGAGAGAAAATGAGCTGAGCCGAAAGAAAGAGACATGGGGCATTTTCACAGCTGAAAATCACACATAGAGGCCTGAACCAAGGTTTATAATTTTAATCACATTGTGTATACATTTGGTGAAGTTAGGTTTTGGTTTCTCACTGCTCCTTTTCCAAGTGAACTAAACAGCTTTATGTGATGCACCAGCACCCCTTTTAGGATGATGATGCTTGTTAGCACAGACTGGTACTTAGCAAACATGCTACTCACCCTCCAAGGTGTTTTTCTGCAGCTCTGGACACCATCGGTAACCACACTTTAAGTTGAAACCCTGGAAGACAACCATCATGTTAGTTGGTGAACAAGTTTAGTGAGGCTGGAATATTACCCAGGTCTTCATAAATAAGGTTGGTTGTCTTTATTAACTGTGATGATATTCAGGTAGCAGTGCTCATCCATTATTATTCATAAACTGCTGCATCCACTCTGAAAATATCTGATAGGTTTCTGCATTTTATGATTTTTTAAAGTGACTATTAATGCTGCTATTGGCCATATTTCCCCTCTCCAAGTGCTACCAGCCAACCACGGCTCATTTTTTTCTCCTATTGGCTGTCTTAACTTCCTATGTTTGATCCAAAAGTCCAAACCTTTCTGAAAATTGTTTTTATACTCTAAACAAGAGGTCAGCAACCCGCAGCCTTTCAGCCCCCATGCTGTGGCTCCCTGCAGTTATATCTCAGAACACATGGAAATTCATTCATTCATTCATTCATTCATCTTCTTCCGCTTAATCCTTTTCGGGTTGCGGTGGGGGAGAGTCTATCCCAGCATCTCTGGGCGAGAGGCAGGGTACACCCTGGACAGATCGCCAGTCCATCGCAGGGCCAACACAGAGAGACAACCATTCACTCTCACAGTCATACCTAAGGACAATTTAGAATCCCCTGTTGATGCCAATTAACCTAACTTGCATGTTTTTGGCATGTGGGAGGAAACTGGAGAAATCCCGGAGTAAACCCACGCAGACACGGGGAGAACATGCAAACTCCATACAGATATCAACGTAGTGATACCTGACTTTAAGACTATCTGGTGGGACATGATTCATGTACCATCTACTGGTACACGAATGGTCATGGTCACCATCTACTCATCTATGATGTACAGTATATAAGTTATTAAGCAGTTTTACTTTCCATGGGTAATCCCTTTGTCTATTATAGTGTGTGTGTTTCTGTCGTTTTGGTTGTCTACTGTCATGCTGCTGTTACACTGCAGTTTCCCAGTGTGGGATCAATAAAGTACATCTATCTATCTATTCAATTCAATTCTACTTTATTTATATAGCGCCATTTCACAACAACTGTCAGCTCATAGCACTTTCAGCTGTAGGGGAAACCCCCACATTTACAGAAAGACCCCAGCAATCAGGCAATCTCCTGTGAGCAAGCGCTTGGCGACTGTGGAGAGGAAAAACTCCCTTTTAACAGGAAGAAACATCCAGCAGAACCAGGCTCAGGGAGAGGCAGTCATCTGCTGCGACTGGCTTGGGGGGGGGGGGGGGGTAGAGAAGACGAAAACAGACATGTAGAGAGCAAACAGCACGATGGGGACTCAATCTATGGGAGAGAACAAACAGATGTTAATGACCAGCAAAAATATTTCATTGAGAGTGAAGAAAAGAGTGAAGCCCAGTGCATTTTTGGAGGTGCCCCAGCTGTCTAAACCTATTAGCAGCATAACTAAGGGAGGGTTCAGGGGCACATGATCCCTCCCTAATTATAGGCTATATCAAAAAGGAAGGTTTTAACCCTATACTTAAAAACAGAGATCGAGTCTGACTTCCGAATCCAGATTGGCAGCTGGTTCCACAGGAGAGGAGCTTGATAACTGAAGGCTCTGCCTCCCATTGTACTTTTGGAGATTCTAGGTATTATAAGTAATCCTACATTTTGGGAGTGTAGTGCTCTGTTACGATAATAGGGTAGTATCAGATCTTTTAAATAAAAAGGGGCCTGATTATTTAGAGCTTTGTAAGTGAGAAGAAGGATTTTAAACTTAATTCTAAACTCTATGGGAAGCCAATGAAGGGAGGCTAGAACTGGAGAGATATGATCTCTCTTTCTAGTACCTGTTAAAACTCTTGGAGCAGCATTTTGGATCAGCTGAAGACTTTTTAAAGATGTTTTAGGACAGCCTGATAATAAAGAGTTACAATAATCTAATCTAGAGCTAACAAAGGCGTGGATCAGTTTCTCAGCATCACTGAGACAAGATGCTCCTAATCTTGGCAGTATTACGCAAATGATAGAAGGCAGTCTTAGAAAGGAATTTAATATGTGAATTGAAAAACAGATGTTGATCAAAAATAACTCCAAGGTTCCTCACAGAACTATGAAGAGAAAGAGTAACCACATCCAAACTAAGAGTCTGATTTGGAAAGGTATTTCTAAGGTTTTTTGGAGAAACTAGAATGACTCCAGTCTTATCTGAATTTAATAGCAGGAAATTACAAGTCATCCAAGCTTTGATTTCCTTAAGACAGGCTTCTAACTTGGCTAATGAATTACTATCATCTGGCTTCACTGACAGGTATAATTGTGTGTCATCTGCATAACAATGACAATGTATACAGTGCTTTCTAATGATGTTGCCTAACGGAAGCATATATAAAATAAAAAGAATAGGGCCTAGCACAGATCCCTATGGAACTCCGTGACTGAGCTTTGAGTTGGAAGAAAACTCATTACTGACCTGAACAAACTGGAACCTATCAGATAAATAAGATCTAAACCACTGCAACAAAGTTCCATTAAGTGCAACATGGTGTTCTAATCTATCAAGTAGAATATTGTGATCGATAGTATCAAAAGCTGCACTAAGGTCTAGAAGGACAAGTACAGAAACAAGTCCATTATCAGATGTGATAAGGAGGTCATTAGTGACCTTCACTAAGGCTGTTTCAGTGCTATGATGGATTCTAAACCCAAATTGAAACTCTTCAAATAAACCATTTCTCTGCAAGTGGTCAAATAATTGCATAGCAACAACTCTTTCTAAGATTTTGAAATGAAAGGCAGATTAGAGATTGGTCTCTAGTTAGCTAAAACTCCTGGATCTAGCATTGGCTTTTTGATTAAGGGTTTAATTACAGCAGTTTTATAAGCCTGCGGTACATGGCCTAATGTTAATGAAGAATTGATTATTTGAAGAATAAAGCTACCAATAAATGGAAAGACTTCTTTAAACTAGAAAAGCACTCACAGAGCACATACCTCCGCCAAGTCTCCTTCAGTTTCTCATGGATCACCTCCAAAATGTAATGGGTTTGTGTGTAGGCCTATAGCCACTTGTTTTGAAAATTTCATCAAAGTCTGTTCATCAGTTTTGGAGTATTGTTGCTAACACACTGTGAGAAGATAAGAGCCTTGGCTGAGGTATGCATTCTCAGATCACCACCAAAATATAATGGGTTCCTCTCTTGGGCTACAGGTTCTCTGGTTACAGGTTGGGCTACAGGTTCTCTGGTTCTCTGTCAATCCTAGCATCCCCTTAGAGCTTACTAGTCAGGACTTTATGAACTTTTTCAATAATAAAATTTCATCCATCAGAGATAAAATCAATCAGATTCTTCCCACAGTTAACTTAAATACTGTAACTACTACAACTCCTTCTATTGATGTCTGTCTTGATGAGTTTACTCCAATCGACCTTTGTGAGTTAGACAAAATAGTTTCCTCATCCAAACCTTCAACTTGTCTTTTAGACCCTATTCCTACCAGGTTATTTAAAGAAGTCTTCCCACTTATTGGGAGCTTTATTCTTCATATAATCAATTCTTCATTGACTTTAGGCCATGTACCGCAGGCTTTTAAAACGGCTGTAATTAAACCCTTACTCAAAAAGCCAACGCTAGATCCAGGAGCTTTAGCTAACTATAGACCAATCTCTAATCTCCCTTTCATTTCAAAAATCTTAGAGTTGTTGCTACGCAATTATTTGACCACCTGCAGGGAAATGGTTTACTTGAAGAGTTTCAATCTGGGTTTAGAATCCATCATAGTACTGAAACAGCCTTAGCAAAGGTCACTAACGACCTCCTCATTGCATCTGATAATGGACTAGTTTCTGTACTTGTCCTTTTAGATCTTAGTGCAGCTTTTGATACTATTGATCATAATATTCTACTTGATAGATTAGAACACTATGTTGGACTTAATGGAACTTCGTTGCAGTGGTTTAGATCTTATTTATCTGATAGGTTCCAGTTTGTTCATGTAAATGATGAGTTTTCTTTCAGCTCAAAGCTTAGTCATGGAGTTCCACAGGGATCTGTGCTAGGCCCTATTCTTTTTAGTTTATATATGCTTCCGTTAGGCAACATTATTAGAAAGCACTGTATACATTTTCATTGTTATGCAGATGACACACAATTATACCTGTCAATGAAGCCAGATGATACTAATCAATTAGCCAAGTTAGAAGCCTGTCTTAAGGAAATCAAAGCTTGGATGACTTGTAATTTCCTGCTATTAAATTCAGATAAGACTGAAGTCATTCTTGTTGGTCCAAAAAACCTTAGAAATTCCTTTCCAAATCAAACTTTCAGTTTGGATGCAGTTACTCTTTCTCTTAATAGCTCTGTGAGGAACCTTGGAGTTATTTTTGATCAGGATTTGTCCTTCAATTCACATATTAAATTTGTTTCTAAGACTGCCTTCTATCATTTGCGTAATATTGCCAAGATTAGGAGCATCTTGTCTCAGAGTGATGCTGAGAAGCTGATCCACGCTTTTGTTAGCTCGAGATTAGATTATTGTAATTCTTTATTATCAGGCTGTCCTAAAACATCTTTAAAAAGTCTTCAGCTGATCCAAAATGCTGCAGCAAGAGTTTTAACAGGTACTAGAAAGAGAGATCATATCTCTCCGGTTCTGGCCTCCCTTCATTGGCTTCCCATAGAGTTTAGAATTAAGTTTAAAATCCTTCTTCTTACTTACAAAGCTCTAAACAATCAGGCTCCTTTTTATTTAAAAGATCTGATACTACCGTATCATCCTAACAGAGCACTACGCTCCCAAAATGCAGGATTACTTGTAATACCTAGAATCTCCAAAAGTACAATGGGAGGCAGAGCCTTCAGTTATCAAGCTCCTCTCCTGTGGAATCAGCTGCCAATCTGGATTCGGGAGTCAGACTCGATCTCTGTTTTTAAGAATAGGGCTAAAACCTACCTTTTTGATATAGCCTACAATTAGGGAGGGATCATGTGTTTCTGAACCCTCCCTTAGTTATGCTGCTAATAGGTTTAGTCAGCCGGGGGACCTCCAGTAATGCACTGGGCCTCACTCCTTTCCTCACTCTCTATGAAATATTTTTTTTTTTTTTGCTGGTCATTAACATTTGTTTGTTCTCTCCCATAGATTGAGTCCCCATCGTGCTGTTTGCTCTCTACATGTCTGTTCTTTTCTTCTTCTCTATCCCCTCACCCCCCAGCCAGTCGCAGCAGATGACTGCCCCTCCCTGAGCCTGGTTCTGCTGGAGGTTTCTTCCTGTTAAAAGGGAGTTTTTCCTCTCCACCGTTGCCAAGTGCTTGCTCACAGGGGATCGCCTGATTGCTGGGGTCTTTCTGCAACTGTGGGGGTCCCCCCTACAGTTGATAGTGCTATGAGATGACTGTTGTTGTGAAATGGCGCTATATAAATAAAGTTGAATTGAATTGGTGAAAATTTCATCCAAATCCATGCAGTAGTTTTTGTGTAATCCTGCTGCACAAATACAAAAAAAGCCCATGGTGGAGGTATGCACTCTCAGATCATCACAAAAATCTAATTATCTGTTCCCCATTCCATTACACACCTTTCCTGAAAATTTCGTCAAAATCCGTTCATAACTTTTTGAGTTATGTTGGTAACAGACAGACAGACAGACAAACCCCAGTAAAAACATTACTTCCTTGGCGGAGGTAATAACCTGGTAGGAATAGGGTCTAAAAGACAAGTTGAAGGCTTGGATGAGGAAATTATTTTATCTAATTCTAAAAGGTCAATTGGAGTAAATTCATCCAAACAGATATCAGTTGAAGGAGTTGTAGTAGTGACTGTATTTAAGTTAATGGTGGGAAGAATCTGACTGATTTTATCTCTGATAGATGAAATTTTATTATTGAAAAAGTTCATGAAGTCCTGACTAGTAAGCTCTAAGGGAATGCTAGGATTGACAGAGTCCTAACTCTTTGTCAGCCTGGCTACAGTGCTGAAAAGAAACCTGGGATTATGCTTGTTCTCTTCTATTAATGCAGAAATGACAGCTTAGCCACCATCCTCCTCTCTTCTTCGCCTCCACTGGGTAGAGGCGATGCCCCAGAACACAGCTGGCTTTTTTGATCAGCCTGTTCAGTTTCTTCCTGTCAGCTGTCATGATGCTGCTGCCCCAGCAGACCACTCCAAACGTGATGGCTAATGCCACCACAGAATCATAGAGGGTCTTCAGGAGTGCCCCCGCAGTTCAAAGGACCTGAGTCTCCTCAGGTGGAACATCTTGCGCTGCCCCTTCTTGTAGTGCTCATTGGTGTTGTGTGTCCAGTCCAGTTTATTGTTCAGGTGAACACCCAGGTACTTGTAAGATGTCACCATCTCAATATCTGTTCCCTGGATGTTTACTAGTACTGAGGGGGGTCACACTTGCGGCAGTCCACCGCCAGTTCCTTGGTTTTCCTCATATTGATCTGGAGGCAGTTCTATTGGCACCAGTCCATGAAGTCCTGGATAAGTCCACTGTACTCTGCGTCATACCCATCGGAGATGAGGCCAATGATCACAGAGTTATCAGAGAACTTCTGTAGATGGCAGTGTGGTGTGTTGTGTGAAAAGTCAGCAGTGTAGAGGGTGAACAGGAAGGGAGATAGAACTGTTCCCTGGGGGGGCCCCGGTGCTGCAAATGATCATGTCAGACATACAGTCCTGGGTTCTCACAAACTGTGGTCGGTCTGTGAAGTAGTCCAGGATCCACGATGACAGGTGCTGGTCAGGATCCCCCCCTGCACACAGCAGCTTGTCCCTCAGGATCACTGGTTGGATGGTGTTGAAAGCACTGGAGAAATCAAAGAACATGATCCTCATGGGACTCCTGAAGCAGCTGAGGTGTACTGGCAGGCCAAGTGGAGCGCAGCTCGGGTGGTTGCTGAAGCAAAAATCAAAAATTCGGGTGTGGGAGGAGTTTGGTGAGGCCATGGAACAAGACTTTCGGTCGGCCTCAAAGAGATTCTGGCAAACTGTCTGGCGGCTCAGGAGGGGGAAGCAGCTCCCTAGCCACACTGTATGGTGCGGATGGGGCACTGCTGACTTCGACTGGGGACGTTGTTGGGCAATGGAAGGAATACTTTGAGGATCTCCTCAATCCCACTGACATGCCTTCCATAGATTAAGCAGGGCTTGAGGATGAGGGGCACAACTCGCCCATCACAGGGGCTGAGGTTGCCAAAGTGGTTAAAAAACTCTTTGGTGGCCGGGCCCCAAGGGTGGACAAGATTCGCCCTGAGTACCTGAAGGCCCTGGATGTAGTAGGGCTGTCATGGCTGACACGCCTCTGCAACATTGTGTGGAGGTCAGGCACAGTACCTTTGACATGGCAAACCAGGGTGGTGGGTCCTCTTTTTAAAAAGGGGGACCGAATGGTGTGTTCCAACTTTAGGGGGATCACACTTCTCAGCCTCCCTGGGGAGGTCTATGCCAGGGTACTGGAGAGAACAGTCCCACCGCTGGTTAAACCTCAGATTCAGAAGGAGCAATGTGGTTTTTGTCCTGGCCATGGCACATCGGACTAACCTTTTACCCTCTCGAGAATCTTCAAGGGATCCTGGGAGATTGCCCAACTAGTCCACATGTGTTTTGTGGACTTGGACAAAGCTTTCGACCACGCCCTTCATGGTTTCTTGTGGGGGGGTGCTGCAGAAGTATGGGGTATTGGGCTCATTGTTATGAGCTATCTGGTCCCTATATGACCATTGCAAGAGTTTAGTTCATATTGCCAACACTCAGTCAAACTCATTTCCAGTGAGAGTTGGACTCTGCCAAGTCTGCCCTTTGTCACCGATCCTGCTCATAATTTTTATGGATAGGATATCTAGGCGCAGCCAAGGATTGGAGGGTGTCATGCTTGGTGACCACAAGATCTCCTCTGCAGTTTGCAAATGATGTCGTCCTGTGGTCTTCATCCAGCAATGACCTACAGGTCTTGCTGGGATGGTTTGCTACTGAGTGTGAAGTGGCTGGGATGAGAATCAGCACTTCCACATTCGAGTCCATGGTGCTCAGCCGAAAAAAGGTGGATTGTCCTCTCCGGGTTGAGGACAAGCTCCTGCCCCAAGTGGAGGAGTTTAAGTATCTTGGTGTCTCATTCACGAGTGAGGGGAGAATGGAGCGAGAGATTGACATACAGATCGGAGCAGCCTCTGCAGTGATGCGGACATTGTACCTGTCTGTTGTGGTGAAGAGGGAGCTGATCTCTAAAGCAAAGCTGTCAGTTTACCGGTCAATCTACATTCCTACCCTCACCTGTGGTCATGAGCTTTGCGTAATGACTGAAAGAATGAGATCACGGATACAAGCGGCTGAAATGAGCTTTCTCCGGAGGATTACTGGACTCACCCTTAGAGATGGGGTGAGGAGTTCAGTCATCCGGGACAGGCTCAGAGTAGAACCGTTGCTCCTCCACATCCAAAGGAGCCAGATGAGGTGGTTTGGGCATTTGATCAGGATGCCTCCTGGACGCCTCCCACTTGAGGAATTTTGGGCTTATCCCACTGGGAGGAGACCCCGGGCCAGACCCAGGACATGCTGGAGCTGAGAAAAAACTTTAACTGAGCTAAAATAACATCTAGAACACAGTGATTTCACTGAATTTCTTCCCATTGATTGCTGATCAGTGAAAACACCTGCTGAAGACACTGGGTGGAAGTAAAACATGCAGGGTCTTTGCCCTCCAAGGAATGACTTTGACGCCCCTGGTCTATTACAAAACAAGTGTTAGATGAACAACAATTCCTAACAGTCAAAACAGCTTCTTGGAGAGAAAAATTAGATAAAGGCTGTGTTTTTTAGAGAATAAGAGACTGTGTTGATGTCTTTTTGATAATCATATGAACAAGAGAGGCATTTCAGAAGGTCTGTGACGACGGAGTGTCGCCACTGGTATGGACCTCTTTAATTAGATGGTATATGTGCAAGGGAATTTTTAACTTTGAAATATTAAAATATATTCTAATTTATAAAAATACACATGGAGTTGGAAGTTGTAAATGGTATTTATTTGTGGGCTGGATATCTGTTTTCTTGGTGAGTTGAAGTCCATCTGTGAGATAAAAAAGAGTTAATGTTAAAAATTAAGTTAACTGTGTGAGGCAAATTAAAAAAAAAACAAAACACTTACCTTTGCCAGCATACTTCCTGGTGGTGTCTCGGGCAAAAAATTTCCCAGGGGCTCGGGCGCCTTATAAAGGGTGCCAGGAGGGAAAAGTATGCAGTAGATGAGAAGAGGGGGAAGTTGGTGGTAGATTTAAATGTAAATAATGGTTTATACTATTTATGGGTGTTTATTTATTATGTGAGTTTGTAAATATTGTGTAGATATTATTTATATGTTTAATGAATATTTTAAAGTATTGTTGGGTGTTTGTAAAATGTATATTTATTGCCTTACCCGTGGATAATGGTATGTTCTAACCAGGCTAATTCTTTCACTGGGTATATGAGCAGGTGATTTTCATTTGGAGGTTGTTGGGTGTTGGTCGTTTTAAATTGGAGTCATTTGCCTGCACAGTGTCTGAAATAAATGGAAAAATGCTTGTTGCAAACTCCTGAAGTCCAGCTCTTCTGTGAAATACGCCTTGACTGCTGGGGCTGTATGACAAGGTCACAACCTACAAAACTGCCATTTATAAGTCAATGACCCCTTTAAACCTGTATCTCACTCGTCTGTGACAGCTCGCGATTTCTTGGAGAATGGCATTCATGAGGGATTTTCCAAATTCTTTTTAGACATTTACAGGGGTTCTCAATTTTTTCTTGTGAGTTGCAGGACCTTGCTGTTGTGCCACATGAATTTTGAACATGTTAAAAAATTTTGTGCAACCAATTTTCTTTCCAAAATAGTCAGTGTCTTGAACCAATCTAGAACCCTTCTCAATTTTGTTTTTTACAAGGAAAAACAGCATTAAGCCTGTGCCAGCTGCAGCTCAGTGACACAAGCTTTACAAGATTAAAGACATGAAGATACAACTTTACAGGAGTTGATTCAGCAAAGCTGTGAAGAAGATCCCTTGCCCCCTGCCAACTGGTGAGTAGAAATTGTGCATTCTTATAGCATAATTTTAGTTTGAACTTAAATCTGGCAAGAAATGTTACTAGTGAATTTTGTTTCAGTTTTTCAGTGTCAATCTAGCCACAAGCTGTTGCAGCCCAGTGAGATACAGACTGTAGGACAATCATTTACAAGCCACAGTGAGAATTTTTCTATCTGTTCATCTTCATTTTTAATGATTCAGTTCTGTTATGGATGTAGCATTTGATGGCAGACCAGTCTGTCTTATAGAGCTACTGGCTCAGCTTGGAGGCAGGAGTCACAGTCCTTTTTACCTGGTACTTTGCAGCTTGTTATGAAATGAAATAAATGCCGTTCCACAGCCTTCACTTCATCATCTGACCATTTTCGTCTCGGCTTCCCACCTATCAGTAATTGAAACAAAGTAAAATGCTTTATTGATGGAACAATGATTCTGCTAAAGTAAAAAAGATATAGGAAAGCATCAATGTTGAAGAAAACTTGTTACTGTAACGGCAATACTTTTGCAGTAACGTGTTGTGTAACAAAATTACTGTTTAAAAATTCAGTAATGCATTACAGTTACTGAAATTTGATCAGATGTGTTACTCGTTTATTAATATGGATAGATATTTTAGCACAAATAAATGAATATACACACTGACCCTATCCATAGCTGAGACATAGCCGTCAGTTGATGTGACCTGTTGCAAAGAGCCTGAATCATTATCACTTTGAGCGGAGGAAGAGATGAAGCTACACTGCTTTTTTGTGGAAGTAGATTATTTTTCCTTTGTCGCGGTTGAGGACAAAAGCAGATTGGTGGGTTGCGAGCGAAGTGCCAATTGAGTCCTACTGCAATCTTCAAAAGCACCTGACAGCAGCAACAAGCTCTGACAAAGCTAGTGCTAAGTAATGGCTAGCTATGCTAACTGACACTGTGAAGTGGATCTATGATATTGGAACACCCACAGCAGGATGTAAAGCGGAAATACTCTTGTCTCAACGCCCATGGCTGGATTTCACTCACAGGTATGTATCTGGACAGTTTGTAACCCAGCAAGAATTAAACAGACTGATTGGCAGATATGACATTACAGACCGAAGACATGATAACAGTGACTTTCCATCAGACAGCTCAGACTGTGATCCTTTGAAGGTAAAACACCTTTACTTGCTACCTGGATAAAGATTATTCAAAAATGGATTTTTATCTCCAAAAGGCATTTGAGGGACTGGATCATGTCGCTGTCACAACACACATTTGGACTGTGGATAATGAACATTTTCTTTGGATCACTGCACATCGCATTAATCCATAATCCTAAAGGTAAGTTTAACATGAAAAACTTTATGCCCCACATACTGACACATGTGCAGCAACACCAACTTAAACAAGAGCACTTTGAGCCTAGTGCAATATCCCTCAACTCTATTTTCTTTGAAGATCCTAGTACTTACTGTCAGAGACCAGTTTTCAATTTTTCAGTATAATTAATTACTGTAGCAGAACCAAATTATGATAAGCCGATCATCCATGAATATCCAAAAAAAGTATATAGCCCATAGTTGTCGGTCAGGATCCCAAGGTGAACCTGTGTACCAGGTTTGATGGCCCTAGCTTTACTCATTGTGCAGTAATAAGGCATAAGAAATGCTAACTTTGACCTTTTGATTCCAAACCCATAGTCAGAGGTCAGGATCCCAAAGTGAACCTGTGTACCAGGTTTGGTGGCCCTGTACTTATTTACTGTACAGTAATAAGGCATAAGAAATGCTAATCTTGACCTTTGACCCCAAACCTATAGTCAGAGGTCAGGATCCCAAGGTGAACCTGTGTACCAACTTTGGTGACCTTAACTTTACTCGTTGTACAGTAATAAGGCACAGGAAATGTTAACCTTGACCTTTGACCTCTTGACCCCAAACCGAGAGTCACAGGTCAGGATCCCAAAGTGAACCTGTGTACCAGGTTTGGCGGCCCTAGCTTTACTCATTGTACAGTAATGAGGCATAAAAAAATGCTAATCTTGACCTTTAACCTTTTGACCCCAAACCCATAGTCAGCGGTCAGGATCCCAAGGTAAACCTGTATACCTGGTTTGGTGGCACTAGCTTTACTCCTTTTATAGTAATAGTATATGTAGCAATTGCCATTTGCCATTGCGCAACTGTAATGTTAACTTTGAACTTTGACCCCTTGACCCCAAACCCATAGGTTAGGTGAGGGTGTAAGTCATCCAAGATGTGCATTAGATACAACTACTGTATTTGAAAAGCCTACATCATTTCTTTCAGTAGTTATTGTGTTTAGAAGATTTAGGGAAAAATCTGACCTCTGACATTTGACCTCAGGGTCATCCGATGAGAGTCAAATTGCAATATGCACATCATCAGAGTATATCAAACCATGGTACCAAGTTCCAGAACAATCAGAACAAAACTGTTGGAGGAGTTGATTTCACAAGACAGTTACTGTCTATGAAGTGAGGTGAAACAGGAGGTCATAGGTCAGGGGTTGCAATTCCCACAAACGTCATCCAATCAGAACCAAATCACAATATGCATATCACCAGAGTATATGAAACCATGGTACCAAGTTTCAAAACAATCGGACCAAAACTGTAGGAGGAGTTGATTTCACAGAAGTGGGACAGACAAACAGATGGACGGACTAACCCATAACATAATCCCCCTTCAGGCTTTGACCGGCGGAGAATAAAAACTGTGAAGCTCCGTCTGAAACAGTCTGTTTCCAGCCTGCCATTAATAATGGGCATTGACTATGGATATGGAAGCTGTATCCTGATACAAAATGTTTATTGTTATGGAAGAGCTGACAAGCCAACGAAGCCTCTTCAGATCAACTCCAAGCCAGCTGCCGCTGTGGCTTACGTAGATAGTATGGTGAGCCTGTGATCGAAATGTTGCTGGTTTGAGTCTTGTTATCAGCACCATGCTCAAACCATTTCACTTGATATGAGATGAAATTTAGAATTAAAATTAAGAGGTTAACCTTAGGATTTGGGAGTGGGCAAGGCTCGTCGTCGGCCTCCGTCGGTCTATGATGACCATGGAAGAGAATCCTAAACGTCTACTCGGCTGGAACAGCACCGCCTGTGGCTGAACAGGCCGATGCGCAAGGCTAAAAAGGTAGTAAATATACAGCATATTAATTAAAATTTTGAAACAAATGCCTCACATTTCCCTACCTGTAGCCTGCTACTTTTAAGATATGCATTAAGAGAATGTAATGACCAATGACATTCAAGCCGTATCTGTAGCAAGAATTCTATGGGTACAGTTCCGTATCCATAGCCACTGCCTTAATAATAATAAGCCTGTAATGTAATCCATGGGCAGCACGGTGGTACAGTGGTTAGCACTGTTGCCTAAGAGCTAGAAGGTTCCAGGTTTGAATCCCCAGGCTGGCAGGGGTAGGAACCTTTCTGTGTGGAGTTTGCATGTTCTCTTTGTGCTGCGTGTGTTTACTCCGGGAGCTCCGGTTTCCTCCCACAATCCAAAGACATGCATGTTAGGTTAAATGGTCATTCTAAATTGTCTCGAGGTATCTGTCTCCTATAGGCCCTTAGAATAGAGGGTTATTAGTAGTCAAGCGCTTTGAGTGGTCTCTGAGGCTAGAAAAAGCACTATATAAATACCGGTCCTTATCCATTAATTAAATTATCTTGTTATGCATATTTATGTATGCATATAAAAAGAATGTGAAAGTTACTTTTCCAAGTAACTAATTACTTTAATCATGCAGTAATTGGTAAAGTAACTCAATTACTTTTGAAAAGAATTAACTAGCTCTGTCTGTCTATCTATCTGTCTGTCTGTCTTCCTTCTTCTTCTTCTTTTAGATTTGATTGGCGGTTGGCAACCAGCTTACAGGTGCATTACTGCCACTGACTTGATTCTTCTTCTTCTTCTTCTTATAAGGAGTTCCCATAAGTAGCCCCAAACAACTCCCCATGTGCGAAAAAACCATCCGTCCCCGGACCGCGTCCGCCACACACTCCATATCTGTCTGTCTGTCACGATCATAGGACTCACTAAAAGAGCTAAAAGATCATAGGACTTGCTATGACATCATCAAAGATCAAAGTCAGGCATCACTCACGATCACAAGACTCGCTATGACATCAAATATGACATCTTCCGGTGCCACACGAGTCGGCTGCCTTTTGCAACAGCGGCTCAATTCTGAGTCTTTTTTTTCCTTCCTCTCTCTTCTGATCCGGTGACAACTCTCTGATCCGGCACACCTTTCACTCCATATATATCACGGACACACAGATCGCCCCAAATGTCTCCTGAGCCGGTGGACGGAGCCACTGTTTATAGCAGGAGACGGTACAGCAGGGAAGAGCTGCTAGCACTCAACCGCCACCCGGTGCTAACGGAAAAACTTGACATACCGGGAGAACTGAGGCAAAAACGCCGTGGGTGCCATGCTGGAGTAAGGCGGAAGGCAAGAAATATAAGGTACAGACCCACCCTCCCATCCGTTGTTATGGGGAATGTACGATCATTACTGGGAAAGGACCTGCCTACTACAAAATCCCGCAAATTCATCTATGCAGACGACATCTGTTTGGCATTCCAAGCACCAGACTTTGAACCACTGGAACGGGTGCTCACGGAAGATCTTGCCAAACTGGACCAGTTCTGCAAAATCTGGCGCCTAAAACCAAGCCCAGCAAAAACCGTCTCCAGTGTATTCCATCTCCACAATGTAAAAGCTGCCAGAGAACTAAACATCCACCTGAGCGGACTCAAGCTTAAGCATGCCCCAAATCCAACTTATCTTGGAGTGACCCTTGATAGGACCTTATCCTTCAAGGAACATCTAAAGGGGACAGCTGCTAAGGTGAAGGTACGAAACAACCTGCTCTGCAAGCTCGCTGGTGCAAAATGGGGGGCGGCAGTCTCCACCCTGCGCACCTCAGCACTGGCCCTTTCATACTCTGTAGCAGAATATTGTGCCCCTGTCTGGTCCAGGTCATCTTACTCACACCATGTAGACACCCAGCTCAACTCAACAATGAGAACTATAACTGGAACAATCCACTCAACACCACTCCCCTGGCTCTCTGTACTGTCAAACATAGCCCCTCCACTCATCCGGCGAGCAGCATTAACTCAAAGGATGCTCCAAAAAGTTAAAGATTTTCCTCACTTGCCAATCCATGCAGATATCTACACCCCACCCACTGCCCGACTTTCATCCAGACGGCCGATTTGGAAAAACCCTCCCCCAGCTGACTTTACCATCCAAACAGCTTGGCAAGAGGAATGGGAGACCAAGGAAGTCCCAAACAAACAGCTGGTGATAAACCCCAACCAACAGGTCCCGGGCACCAACCTCCCAAGGAGACAGTGGTCTACACTCAATCACTTCAGGACTGGACATGGCCCCTGCTTGGCCAGCCTTCACAGATGGGGCAGTAGCCCTAGCCCACTGTGCGCATGTGGAGAGGAGCAAACAATGGAACACATCATAGAGGTTTGCCCGCTCCAAAGACTGGAAGGAGGATTACACACCCTCCATACAGCAAACCAGGAGGCAACTGCTTGGCTTAAGGACTTTGCATTCGCTAAATAAATAAACTGGGAAAGGTAGATGAGCTAGCGGCTATCTCCCGCTACGATAGCATATACCGGGAGTGTAGCCTGTTTCTATTCACAGAGACTTGGCAAACCGAATTAGCAGCAGATGTTAACGTTGAACTGGAGGGTTTCCACGCGATACAGGCAGACCAAACATCAGACAGTGGCAAAACAAGGGGCGGTGGAGTGATAATGTATGTTAACAACAACTGGTGCAGACCGGCACATATCACTGTTAAACAACAACACTGTAGCAAAGACATTGAGTTGCTAGCTGTTAGCATGCGGCCTACATATCTCCCGAGGGAATACTCACACGTGATCTGCATTGTTGTTTATGCAAATCTGATGGCGAACGCTAGGACAGCGCGTGACATCATCCATTCAGTAACTGGCAGGCTGCAGAAAGAACACCCAGATGCTCTTCTCCTCATCTCAGGCGATTTCAACTATGTTTCACTGTCTCCCATTCTACCCACGTTTACCCAGTATGTCACATGCCACACTAGAGACAATAAAACACTGGACTTATTCTACACAAACACTAAGGAGGCGTACACCTCATCACAACTCCCCCCATTCGGGAGATCGGATCACAACTTGGTTCATCTCCGGCCGGTGTACAAACCCCTAGTGCACAGACACCCTCCGGCCATGCGCACAGTGAAGTTATGGTCTGAGGAGGCAATGGACACTCTAAAGGGCTGTTTTGAAACCACCGCCTGGGAGCAGCTCTGCGATCCACATGGTGAGGACATCGATGGCCTCACTCACACCATCACGGACTACATCAGCTTCTGTGTGGACAACACCGTTCCCACCAAGACCATACGGTGTTGCTCAAACAACAAACCCTGGATCAACCCTGAGATAAAAACACTTCTGAGAGAGAAGAAGAGGATCTTCAGGTCGGGGAACAGGGAGATGCTGAAGTCCGTACAGAGGGAGCTGAGGAGAAAGATCAGAGAAGGCAAGGACAGCTTCAGGAAGAAAATGGAGGACAAGCTGCAACAGAGCGACATCAGCGGGGTCTGGAGAAACCTCAAAACCATCTCTGGGCTCCAGAATACCTCCCCCCAGGCCACGGGGGGCAGGGAGTGGGCGAACAATCTGAATCTGTTTTTCAATAGGTTTGACCAACCGCCCTCCCCCCTGACTGCACAACAACCACTGCTACCTCTAAAGACATCAAGTCCTGCTGCCCAGTCCCCACTCCACCAACACCCCCCCACTCCCAACACACAGACCCCCAACCTGACCCTCACTAAGACCCAGGTGAGGACGGAGCTGAGGAAGATCAAGGTGAGGAAGGCGTTGGGACCGGACGGCATCAGCGCAAAGCTCCTCAAGTCCTGTGCAGACCAGCTGTGTGGGATTGTGGAGTACATCTTCAATCTGAGCCTGAAGCTGGGGAGGGTACCACAGCTGTGGAAAACATCTTGTGTGGTACCTGTACCAAAGACTTCCCACCCCAAAGATCTGAACAGCTACAGACCAGTGGCCTTGACGTCCCACATGATGAAGACCCTGGAGAGACTGCTCCTTGCTCACCTCCACCCCCTGGTGGGACCAGCGATGGATCCACTCCAGTTCGCCTACCAGCATGGAATTGGGGTGGAGGATGCAGTGATCTTCCTCCTTCACCGTTCTCTGTCCCACCTGGAGAAGCCTGGGAATGCGGTAAGGATCATGTTCTTTGACTTCTCCAGTGCTTTCAACACCATCCAACCGATGATACTGAAGGACAAGCTGCTGTGCGCAGGGGTGGACCAGCACCTGTCATCATGGATCCTGGACTACCTCATGATCCGGCCTCAGTTTGTGAGAACCCGGGACTGCGTGTCCGACACGATCATCGGTAGCACGAGGGCCCCCCAGGGAACGGTTTTGGCTCCCTTCCTGTTCACCCTTTATACTGCGGACTTCTCACACAACACAACACACTGCCATCTACAGAAGTTCTCTGATGACTCTGTGATCATCGGCCTCATCTCCAACAGAGATGAAGCTGAGTACAGAGGGCTTATCCAGGACTTCGTGGACTGGTGCCATCGGAACTGCCTCCAGATCAACGTGAGGAAAACTAAGGAGCTGGTGGTGGACTGCCGCAGGCAAGGACAACCCCTCACAGCACCAGTAAATATACAGGGAACAGACATCGAGATGGCGACATCCTATAAGTACCTGGGTGTTCATCTGAACAATAAACTAGACTGGTCACACAATACTGACGCACTCTATAAGAAGGGACAGCGCAGGCTGTTCCTACTGAGGAGACTCAGGTCTTTTGGTGTACAAGGGGCGCTGCTGAAGACATTCTATGACACGGTGGTGGCATCAGCCATCACTTTTGGAGTGGTCTGCTGGGGCAGTGGCATTACAGCAGCCGATAGGAAGAGACTGAACAAACTGATCAAGAAAGCTAGCTCTGTCCTGGGGCAACACCTTGACCCAGTGGAGGAGATAGGAGAGAGAAGGATGGTGGCTAAACTGTCATCTCTGCTGGAGTCCGAGTTCCACCCTATGCAGGACATACTGAATGCACTGAGGAGCTCATTTAGCAGCAGACTACATCATCCTAGGTGCACAACCGAGAGGTTTCGCAGGTCCTTCCTACCTACGGCTGTCAGACTGTACAACCTAAGCAGGGCTGCTCGCAGAGATAGCAAAAAGATGTGACAACCTAATAGTTTTGAATGCAAAAGACGCAACAGACTTACACAATGGTCCCCTCTGGTATACAACTAGGAAAATACCGGTCGCTATGGTGGGTGAGAATATGTATGGGCTGTGGCAACCTGGGGAGTGCATAATGGCTTACCACCTTAGACAGGAACAAAGGACGCGAAGTTAACCTTTTGTGTATGAGAAGTTTCTAGATGCCCTAGTAAGATAACAGGGAGGTGTCGAGGATGAATGGACTGACTGCAGTCGGACGGGGAGATTATCTTTTGTGTGTGAGAAGAGTCTAGAAGGATGTCATGTTATTTAAGGGAAGAGTTCCTACTTGTATGCCATTCTGTCTATGCTCCTTGTGTGAGTCGTGTAATAAACCGCCTGAACCAAATCCGCCTCATTATTTACACGCTCCACACTGGTGACCCAAGACGAATCATGGAATACGACGGAAGATCCCCGGAGCCAACCTCGACTGGAACCCCCAGCTTCGCGTGCGCTGTAGCGATCAAACTACCTGATTTTTGGCAGCACAACCTGCGCTCCTGGTTCCACCTGACCGAGGCGCAGTTCGCCCTCCGAGGGATATCGGCGGATGATACGAAATTCCACTATGTGGTCGCAGCGCTCGATGCCAGCACGGCTCAGCACATTGAGAGCCTGCTCGATCAGCCACCAGCCGACGGCAAATATGACGCGCTGAAGGCTGCCCTCATCCAGCACTACACGCTCTCGGATGGTGAGAGAGCAGAGAGGCTTCTGACGCGGACCGAGTTGGGAGAAGGTTCGGCCGTGGACATGATGGAGAAGATGCTGAGGTTAAAGGGCACGGATGACGACCACTTCATCTTCACCCACATTTTCCTCAGGAACCTTCTGACAGCGGCGAGAGCGGCCCTGGCCAATTCGTCATTGCTGGCTATCGTGCGATGGCCCGAGAGGCAGACTGGATCATCGTCGCCACCAGGGCTTTCGTGACCATTGCAGCAGCGACGGAGCCCGGCACGTCGACACGAGGAGGCGAGGAGCCGCCGACGGCAGCAGTAGAACCACTGACGGCAGCAGCAGCGGGGGCCAAGGAACGTGGAGGTGACACGCTTTGCTTCTACCACCGCCGCTTTGCAGAGAGGGCACGCAAATGTATACCACCGTGCCAGTTCAAGCGCTCGGGATGCCAAGACCGGGGGTCAGTAGCAGCCGCGACCCTCAGGGAGGAGAACAAGCTGCTCTATTTGATGGACGCATGCTCGGGGAGGCATTTCCTCGTGGACACCGGCGCACAGAAGAGTTTCATCCGGCCGACCTACGCTGACCGGCTGGCAAGACCCAGCGGCCCCGAGATGGCAGCAGCAAACGGCTCAGAGATTAAGACCTTTGGTGAGAGGACTCTACTCTCGTCTCTACACGGTCGTACATTTGAATGGACTCTTGTTGTAGCAGCAATGGATTACCATATACTGGGGGCTGATTTTCTATGTGCACATGGGTTGTTGGTAGATATCGCTAGCTGTATAGCTCGAGTGACCCAGCCAACAGCACAAGCCAACGTCACAGCAGCATGCGGTAAGTTCCACACACTGCTTGCTCAGTTCCCAGCACTCACAGTCCCGACGTTTTCAGCAGCTATCGCTAAACATGGGGTGGAGCATTTTATCACCACCACTGGGGCGCCCGTTTTTGCAAGACCTCCGCGCTTGGACGCAGCTAAACTGGCCATAGCGCGCGAGGAGTTTGCTAACCTAGAGAGGTTAGGCATCATCAGGCGCACAAACAGCCCATGGGCTTCCCCGCTACACATGGTCCCTAAAGCTGAAGGTTCGTGGTGACCTTGCGGCGATTTCTGCAGGTTAAACAATGCTACAGCGCACAACCGCTACCCAATTCCCCACATTCAGGATTTTTCCATTCACCTCGCAGGAGCGCGCATTTTTTCTAAGATAGATTTGGTCCGTGGTTACCACCAAGTCCCAGTGCGCGCTGAGGACATACCCAAAACAGCGGTAATAACTCCGTTTGGTTTATTTGAGTTCTTGTGCATGCCGTTTGGGCTTAAAGGGGCAGCACAGACGTTCCAACGCATGATGGATGCAGTGCTGCGCGATCTCCCTTTCGTGTTCGTCTACTTGGACGATATCTTGGTAGCCAGCGCGTCCGAAGACGAACACGAAACCCACCTCACGACGGTTTTCCGAAGGTTGGAAGAGCACGGTTTAATAATCAACCCAGCGAAATGTCAGTTCGGGGTGACGTGGATTGATTTTTTAGGGCACTGCGTCTCTCCCGAAGGAGCAGTTCTGCTGCCTGACAAAGTGCGCGCAGTGACAGATTTTCCCCGACCGCAAACGGTCAGGGCGCTACAAGAATTTTTGGGAATGGTGAACTTTTATAACCGTTTCCTTCCCCACGCAGCGCAGCTCATGCAGCCATTGTACGCTGCGCTCAAAGAACAGAAACCCGCGAATAGGGTCGAATGGACCCCTGAACAAGAGCAGGCGTTCTCGGAAGTTAAAGCAGCCCTGGCAAACGCCGCATTGTTGGCACATCCAGACCCAACAGCCCGCATAGCCCTCACCACTGACGCCTCAGATGTGGCCATAGGGGCTGTCGTGGAACAGCGCGTCGCCGGGGCTTGGCAGCCGCTTGCCTTTTTCAGCAGAACCTTGCGCGACAATGAACGTAAATACAGCGCGTTCGACAGAGAGTTGCTGGCTCTCCACCTGGCCATTTGCCATTTCCAGTTCTGGCTGGAAGGGCACAATTTTACTGCGTTCATTGACCATAAGCCACTAACATTCGCGATGGCCAAAGTTTCAGAACCGTGGTCGGGCCGGCAGCAGAGGCAGCTGGCTGCGATCTCAGAGTTTACTACTGATATTCAGCATGTGTCGGGCAAACTGAATGTAGTGGCAGACTGCCTCTCGCGCGCCGTTGTGGCCCTGGCCTGTGTAGGGATGGATTACGCAGCCATGGCCGCGGAGCAGGCGAGTGACGCGGCCATGGCTGCGGAGCAGGCGAGTGACGCGGACGTGTGCGCGCTCCAGTCTGGACCAACAGGGTTAAGGCTGGAGAAGAGGACGCTGCTTAACGGCATTCCTCCCTTAATCTGCGACGTCTCCACGGGTCACCCACGGCCTGTGGTTCCGGCCGCGTGGCGCCGCCGCGTGTTTGAGTCGGTTCACTCTTTGGCACACCCAGGGGTGCGCGCGTCGGTCAAAATGGTAGGAGAGAAATATGTGTGGCCGGGCCTTCACAAACAAGTGAAAGAGTGGGTGGCAGCCTGCGTGGCGTGCCAGCGAGCCAAGGTTCACAGACACACGAAGGCTCCTTTGGAGCCGTTTCGCATCCCGGCTAAGAGGTTCGACCATGTCCACGTGGACCTCGTAGGCCCCCTTCCGCCATCACAGTGGTACACGCATCTCCTGACAATGGTGGACCGCACCACGCACTGGCCAGAAGTGGTTCCGCTGGCGGCAACCACGGCTGAGGAGGTGGCGCGCGCGTTTTTAACAGCATGGGTGGCGCGTTTTGGAGTTCCGTCGGACATTTCATCCAACAGAGGCTCTCAATTTGTTTCTGAACTCTGGTCAACCATGGCCCGCAGCCTAGGTGTCTCAATTCACCACACAACCGCGTACAACCCGCAGGCTAATGGGTTATGCGAACGTTTTCATAGGTCGTTAAAAGCGGCTCTGAGGGCTTCACTGATGGATGCAAATTGGGTAGACAGGCTACCATGGGTTTTATTGGGGTTACGTTCTGCACCTAAAGAGGATCTGGAAGATTCCCCGGCAGAACTCGTTTTTGCACAACCACTCCGGCTGCCTGGGGAGTTTCTGCCAGATAATCCTACACCGGGCAGCTCCCTGTCTCAGCTGCTGCAGCGTTGCATAGACTCAAGCACGCTGCCGGGCCCTGCCCACCACAGTTTTCCGCGCATTTTTGTGCCTAAAGCTTTGAAAAACGCAGAGTTCGTGTTTGTCAGACACGACGCCCACCACCCCCCACTGCGCCCACCTTATGATGGACCGTTTAGAGTGCTGGAAACAGGGGATAAGCATTTTTTGCTAGACTTGGGGGGTAGGAGGGAAAAAATTGGCATAGACAGACTCAAACCTGCTTTCGTTGTGGCTGACGAGCAAATGCTGTTGGCGAGGGCCCCTCAGCGTGGAAGACCCCCACGGGGCGCTTCCCAGAGAAAAGATTCTCCAGAGCACCCACACGGACAGTCAAAACGTTTTCACCCCCAGACATCAGCCCCCCAGCATGGCAGCGCCACGGAGGCAGTGAATCCTGGCTACAGCAGATACGGCAGAAGACTGAAGCCCAAGCAGCATGCGGACTGATGTTGATTGTTCTACAGCATGTGGACTGATGTTAATGGTTCTATCACAGCATGTGGACGGTTACCCTTTTGTCCTATCTAAGTTGCGGGGGCGGGGGGTGGCAACCTGGGGAGTGTATAATGGTTTACCACCTTAGACAGGAACAAAGGACGCAAAGTTAACCTTCTGTGTGTGAGAAGTTTCTAGATGCCCTAGTAAGATAACAGGGAGGTGTCAAGGATGAATGGACTAACTGCAGTCGGACGGGGAGATTATCTTTTGTGTGTGAGAAGAGTCTAGATGGGGATTATCTTTTGTGTGTGAGAAGAGTCTAGATGGGG
Source organism: Pholidichthys leucotaenia (assembly GCA_020510985.1). Classification (NCBI taxonomy): domain Eukaryota; kingdom Metazoa; phylum Chordata; class Actinopteri; order Cichliformes; family Pholidichthyidae; genus Pholidichthys; species Pholidichthys leucotaenia. The sequence continues at coordinate 385,326,857 of CM035838.1, forward strand.
ATTATCTTTTTTGTGTGAGAAGAGTCTAGATGGGGATTATCTTTTGTGTGTGAGAAGAGTCTAGTAGTAGTAGTAGATTAGTTTATTTGACATGATGTCATGTTATTTAAGGGAAGAGTTCCGACTTGTTTGCCATTCTGTCTATGCTCCTTGTGTGAGTCGTGTAATAAACCGCCTGAACCAAATCCGCCTCATTATTTACACGCTCCACAGGGTACATAATCATACCATGTAGGATAACTAAGTAGACGGTTGTGCTGTTTCATTCCATCTAGCTACAATGCTCCGCACTGTGTGTTTATATATTTACATATTTGTTCCATCTAGCTACAATGCTCCGCACTGTGTGTGTTTATATATATATTTATATATTTACTCCATCTAGCAACAGTGCTCCACACTGTGTGTGTTTATATATTTACATATTTATTCCATCTAGCTACAATACTCCACACTGTGTGTGTTTATGTATCTACATATTTATTCCATCTAGCTATAATGCTCCACACTGTGTGTTTATATATCTACATATTATTCCATATATATATATATATATATATATATATACAGTATATGTACATATGTATACCTGCTGCTCTTGTTTTTTCTCTTGCCCTCTGATTGTTGCTCTGAGTGTTGCTATCCCTGTGCTGTTGCAATCCTGGAATTTCCCCATTGTGGGACTAATAAAGGCTTATATTATCGATCCCAGCCCCCGACCAACAGTGATCTGTGTGGAGTTTGCGTGTTCTCCCCGTGTTGCGTGGGTTTACTCCGGGATTTCTCCGGTTTCCTCCCACATGCCAAAGACATGCATGTTAGGTTAATTGGCTGTTCTAAATTGTCCCTAGATATCTGTTTCCTATAGGCCCTTAGAATAGAGGGTTAGTATTAATGAAAGCGCTTTGAGTGGTCTTTGTGACTTGAAAAGCGCTATATAAGTGCAGGTTAGTTAGTAGTTAGTTATCTTAAAGATCATAGGACTCGTTATGACATCATCAAAGATCAAAGGCAGGCATCCTGAACAAGTGGTGATGTCAAAGATCAAAGGCAGGTTTCACCATGGTTACTGTTGCCATGGTAACCATGTCAAAGATCAAAGGTAGGCATCACCATGGTTACTGTTTCCATGGTAACCATGTCAAAGATCAAAGGCAGGCATGCAGCAGAAATACTTGCTTATACTTGGTTTCTACGGGCATGCATGGGTATGCACTAGTTAGTTACTAATTTTTAGTAACTTGCCCAATACTGGAAAGCATAAAAATATACTAGTATTTACACAAACACAAAATGCTCTATCACCTTTCATTTCATTGGAGTTCTTCAAGGAAACCTGGGATCCACTCACTTCAGGTACTGTGTCCTGCTGGGGATCTGGGTGGATGAATTAGCATATGCATTATGATAAAGGCACACATTCACCTACTGCCATCACTAAGAAAAAAAATATTTAATCGCAAGTATATTCACTTCTTTTATTCACTATGTTAACTGCATTTGGATGTATTTTATATTTTACCATTACTTGGTTGAGTGTTTCAGATATTTGTGCTGTCCAGCATGGTTGAGTCAGAAGGGACCTCTGTGTTGAGTGTGGATGAGTCAGGTGCATCCCTTGGGTCACCAGTAGTCTGTGTTTTTGATCCTTTGAGAAGTGTCAGTAAAATATGAGTATTAATCATTTGTTTGCAATGTAAGCAACATCAGTGTCAGGGAGTCCACAATTATACAGTATAAAACAAGTATTTTAGATGGAAAGATGATCGAACTACAAATTCATGAATGTAGAATTGCTCTCCACACTGTAATTGTTTAAAATCGCATAGAGAATGATCATTATGCTATTGTACTATACATCTTTGAATTAAACCTCTACAAAAACACTGATTGACCTCTCATTCTGTTCTGTTTCTGTTCACAAAGCTATATCTAGGTTTTGTTCTTTAATAAGCATCCTCACCCTCTGCTGACTTGCAAGACTATGACTTTAGGCCAGGTTTCAATTTAGTGTTGTCTCCTTTGGAACAATATTTCATCCCAAATCTACCTGCATCTCATCTGTAGCATCTTTTTGTGGCTTGACTCAAATTAAATGCATGTACTTGATTGTCTCAAGAATTAACCTGTAGTCTTCTGCATTCATTTCCAACCACTTGGTTTTTCCAAAAGTCACCATGTGTGCACCAGGTAGTGCATGAACATGCAGCGGCCTCCCTTCTCTCTTTGTGTTTTGTGCCATTTAGTGTTGTTTTAATTACGCTTAAGTGTATATTTATGTGTTTAATGCCCGTATATGATGCTGTGCACAAGCTACAGTCGCCACAGCATTCTGGAGATAAGGAATATGATGAAACATTACGTCTTGGACCAGAGCGTTACAGAGGAACTCTGTGGCCTAGGTCTTCTCCGCCAGACCTCCACACCTCCCGACTTCACTGCTGTATCCCATCCCAAATGGAGATGCCGTAGATAGTGTGAATGGTGACAAAAGAGATAAACGGGGGGGTATCCGAACAAAGCTAGCTGCTAGCCCACACAGACTCCCTATTCCTTCCCTCATTCTAGCCAGTGTATGCTCACTAGACAACAAAATAGACCACATACAGCTCCTGAGAACTACACAGCGTGATATGCAGACCTGCTGTGTTTTTATCTTTACAGAAACGTGGTTAAGTGACAATATCCTGGACTCTGCCATTCAGTTAGCAGGGCTAACATGCTATCGTGCTGATAGGGTGCTCATGGAAGGAGGAAAGACCCGTGGGGGAGGTGTCTGTGCTTCCATCAGTGACACTTGGTGCCAAGATGCAACTGTTGTGCATACAGTGCATCCGGAAAGTATTCACAGTGCTTCACTTTTTCTACATTTTGTTATGTTACTGCCTTATTCCAAAAGGGATTAAATTCATTTTCCCCTCAAAATTCTACACACAATACCCCATAATAACAACATGAAAAAAGTTTTGAGATTTTTGCAAATTATTAAAAATAAAAAACTAAGAAATTCCATGTACATAAGTATTCACGGCCTTTGACATGAAGCTCAAAATTGAGCTCAGGTGCATCCTGTTTCCACTGATCATCCTTGAGATGTTTCTGCAGCTTAACTGGAGTCCACCTGTGGTAAATTAAGTTGATTGGACATGATTTGGAAAGGCACACACCTGTCTATATAAGGCCCCACAGTTGACAGTGCATGTCAGAGAACAAACCAAGCATGAAGTCAAAGGAATCGTCTGTAGACCTCTGAGACAGGATTGTCTTGAGGCACAAATCTCGGCAAGGGCACAGAAAAAAATTTCTGCTGCTTTGGAGGTCCCAGTGAGCACAGTGGCCTCCATCATCCACAAATGGAAGAAGTTCGGAACCACCAGGACTCTTCTTAGAGCTGGCCGGCCATCTCAACTGAGCAATCTGGGGAGAAGGGCCTTAATCAGGGAGGTGACCAAGAACCCGATGGTCACTCTGTCAGACCTCCAGTGTTCCTCTGTGAAGAGAAGAAAACCTTCCAGAAGAACAACCATCTCTGCAGCAATCCACCAATCAGGCCTGTATGTTAGAGTAGCCAGATGGAAGCCACTCCTTAGTAAAAGACACATGGCAGCCCGCCTGGAGTTTGCCAAAAGGCACCTGAAGGACTCTCAGACCATGAGAAACAAAATTCTCTGGTCTGATGAGACAAAGATTGTGTGAATGCCAGGCATCATGTTTGGAGGAAACCAGGCACCGTTCATAACCACGCCAGTGTTGGTAGCAGCATCACGCTGTGGGGATGTTTTTCAGCACCAGGAACTGGGAGACTAGTCAGGATAGAGAGAAAGATGAATGCAGCAAAGTACAGAGACATCCTGGATGAAAACTTGCTCCGGAGCGCTCTTGACCTCAGACTGGGGCGATGGTTCATCTTTCAGCAGGACAACGACCCTAAGCACACAGTCAAGATATCAAAGGAGTGGCTTCAGAACAACTCTGTGAATGTCCTTGAGTGGCCCAGCCAGAGCCCAGACTTGAATCCAACTGAACACCTCTGGTGAGACGTGAAAATGGCTGTGCACTGACGCTTCTCATCCAACCTGATGGAGCTTGAGAGGTGCTGCAAAGTGGAATGGGCAAAGCTACCCAAAGATTGGTGTGCCAAGCTTGTGGCATCATATTCAAAAAGACTTGAGGCTGTAATTGCTGCCAAAGGTGCATCAACAAAATATTGAGCAAAGACTGTGAATACTTATGCACATGTGATTTCTTAGATTTTCATTTTTAATAGATTTGCAAAAATCTCAACAAAAATTTTTTTTTTCACATTGTCATTATGGGGTGTTGTGTGTAGAATTTTGAGGAAAAAATGAATTTAATCCCTTTTGGAATAAGGCTCTAACATAAAACGTGGAAAAAGTGAAGCGCTGTGAATACTTTCCGGATGCACTGTGAACACTTTTCTCCATTGGTGGAGTTTATGATCATCAAGTGCTGTCCCTTTTACATACCGAGAGAATTTACATCTGTCCTGCTAGTCGTCGTGTATGTCCCACCCACCGCCATCGATGAGAGGAGTAAAGCACTAAAGGAACTCAATCAGGCTATAAGTGTGACACAAACAGCACATCCATGTTAAGAATGGCTCTCGTGAGCCATTAAGGAGACGCGAGTGACAACCGATGAGTTTGCGTTTCTTTATTAACAAAGGACTTGAATACACAAACGGCAAAGTAAAGAGCCACGAGGGGCAAAAATACGCACATAACACAAGGTAGAACTCCAACTAGGGTGAAAGGCTAAGGAATGCAGCGAGGAAGGAACCCACGCTGAGCAGTAACACTTACAGGAGGATGAGGAGCAGAAACACCGAGGGAACTGGAGTTGGACGTAGGAACTCCAGTCGCGGAAACACGATGTACGTCTTTCCTCCGTTAGGTCGCAGCGAGGAGTCATTCTCAGCTGCTCCCTTAAATGAGGGACAGAAACCAATCAGGAGCGGGGAAGGTAATTAATAATGATAACAGACAGCTGTCCCGGAGCAGCTGGGCTTGACAGCCGGAAGTCTGCTGAGACACTGTCCAAACACGAGCCTCGGAGGAGGCCATAAGACCAAGCCCAGAATGGGGTGGAGCTGGAGCGAAACTGGACAACCTGAGCGCCGATAAAAATCAGCGATCAGGTCGTAACAGTACTCCCCCCCACCCGAGCCGCGCCTCCCGGCGCTGGCTTACCCCCCCCAAACAGAAGGCCACCAGGACCGGCCCAGGGAGGGTGGTGGGGGAACCGGCCAGGGGGGAGAGAAACGAGGAAAAAATAAACATAGGGAGAAACCCAGGTGCAATGGAATGAATAAGATAAGAAACATGCTGCCCGACAGGCCACAACAAAAATACAGATATACTTGAAAGACCATATAACACTGGGAAGAGGGAACAAAAAAAAAACAACTTCAGTACTACAGAGCAGGCAAACAGATCCTTCCAATCAGTAAAAAAAAGGTGAACCTGGAGGCCTAACTCAGAACATAGTAAAGTATGCCACATAGACAGTCTTAAACAAAAATAACCATCACCCCTCCTCTGCAATGACCAAAAGGTTGGTACGAATTGTGGTGTAATCTAAGTATTACATATGTGGAGCCACTAGGGGGCGACACAGACCGGATGTTGTCAGGTGTACAACAGGACGGATAATAATATGGCGGAGTTCGTGTGTTAATGTGTTCCAGCCAGTTAATAAAGGAGGCTCCGTGTTCACCCAAAGCAGCAGTCTTTATTCATAAAAGAACCCAACACAACATGGTGTCAGAAGTTGGTGCGCTTTGAGGTGAGAAAAGTCAGCTTTGCAACCGGCTAGCGGCTATGCCAGACGAAGTTCAAAGAGCTGCAGCTGCGCCAATAGATCCAGTAATGGCGGCGGCTAATCCAGCGGCAACCTTCACCATTAAACCACCGGAGCCCTTCGACTTTGCGAGACCCCAAGAGTGGGAAAAGTGGATAAGACGTTTTGAGCGTTTTAGACTGGCAAGTAACCTGAATAACTCATCTGAGGCGAACCAAGTAAATACGCTGGTTTATTGCATGGGAGATGAGGCTGACGACGTGCTAAGAGGGCTCGAGCTAACGAGTGTGCAGCGCCAGCAGTACGAGGCCGTTAAAACAGCTTTTGATAGACATTTCGTTCCCAGAAAGAACATGATTTATGAACGAGCAAAATTCAACAAGCGAGTGCAACAGCCGGCAGAACCAGTAGACTCGTTCATAACAGCACTCTATGCACTGGCAGAAAACTGTGAGTACGGTGCACTTCATGATGACCTCTTGAGAGACAGGCTTGTAGTGGGTCTGAAAGATTCGTCGCTGTCAGAAAGAATGCAGCTTGACAAAGATCTTACCCTAGCTAAAGCTATAACAATGGCAAGACAATCTGAAGAAATAAAACGACAACAAACTGACCTAAGAGGTGAAACTAGCATTAACAGAACAGCCGTGGATGCGGTACACATCAGAAAAGCCAAGCCAAACAAGTTCATAATCAAGGAACAAAAACAGATTAAGTCCTCAAGGCCTCAGCAGACAAAACAAGACAATAAAGTTTGTTCCAAGTGTGGCAAAGCACCAGCACATGCAGCAGTACAGTGCCCAGCTAAAAACGCGGAATGCCATAACTGTAAAAAACGTGGACACTATATTAGAGTCTGTAGGTCCAACCCAACTGTGAATGAGGTCACTGACAATGCAGACGGACTTTTTCTGGGTGAAGTGGATCTAGGGGAGGATCCATGGCTGGCAGACATAAATGTGAGAGGAAATAAAGTGACTTTCAAGTTAGATTCCGGAGCGGACGTCACAGCGGTTTCTGACCAAACATTTGAAATCTTCAAGAAGAAAAATGAACAGTTGGAAAAGGCACAAAAACCACTCTACGGACCAGGTGGAACTGCACTAACCGTGCTGGGGTCTATGACAGAGACTATTACATACGGTAACAAGAGTGCTACTGAGAAAATCTATATTGTCAAAAATCTGCGCATGGCACTACTGAGTAGAACAGCTTCCGTGAGACTGAAACTAATTGCCAGAATTGACACTATAGACCAAGAGACAGTGAGAAAAGCGTACCCCAAGTTATGCGATGGACTTGGGCTCGTCCAAAAGCCATACACAATTAAACTGAAACCTGATGCTAAGCCCTTTTCGCTCAAGGTGCCAAGACGTGTGCCACTGCCGCTCATGGGTAAAGTGAAAGAAGAGCTCGAGAGGATGGAAAAGTTGGGAGTCATCAGTCGCGTGAAGCAGCCAACAGATTGGTGCTGTGGCATGGTTGTAGCTCCCAAAAAGGACAAAGAAAAGGTGCGTATCTGTGTGGACATGACACCTTTAAACAAGTCAGTGTGTCGCGAAAGATACATCCTCCCGTCTGTGGACCAAACGCTAGGCATGCTCACAGGTGCTCAGTATTTTTCAAAGCTTGATGCAAATATGGGATTTTGGCAAATACCACTGTCTAAAGAGTCGGGCTTTCTCACCACATTCATTACGCCATTTGGCAGATACCACTTCAACCGTTTGCCATTTGGTATTTCCAGTGCTCCTGAACATTTCCAAAACATGATGGTGACAGAGGTTACATCGGGTCTCGACGGAGTCGTCTGTCACATGGACGATATCCTGGTCTGGGGATCCACCAAGGAGCAGCACGATGCAAGACTGCACGCTGTCTTGAAGCGCGCGGAGAAAGCCGGCGTTACGTTGAATATGTCAAAATGTGAGTTTGGCAAAAGAGAGGTCAAATTTCTTGGGTTTATTGTTTCAGCAGAAGGAATGAGGCCAGATCCAGACAAAACCCAAGCTGTTCAGGACATGAAAGAGCCAAGCAACGTGAGTGAGCTCAGGAGCTTTCTCGGAATGGTGAACCAGCTGGGGAAGTTCATTCCGAACCTTTCTGAAAAGGACAAACCATTGAGAGACTTGCTTTCAACAAAGAACATGTGGTACTGGGGGCATGAACAGCAAAATGCGTTTTGTAATCTCAAACAAGAACTGTCCTCTGCTCCTGTATTGCAGCTCTATGACCCAAACAAACCACAGAAAATATCTGCAGATGCCTCTTCATACGGATTGGGGGCAGTCATGCTACAGAAGGAGAGAGACGTGTGGTCACCAGTTGCTTACGCTTCCCGATCATTGACACCTACAGAGCAGCGCTACGCACAGCTGGAAAAAGAAGCGCTGGCTCTCACGTGGGCCTGTGAAAGATTCAATGACTTTATCCTGGGTCTTCACTTTGAACTAGAAACTGATCATAAGCCACTAGTGAGTCTGCTGGGAGGACAAGCTTTGGATGCGCTTCCACTGCGTATACAGAGATTTCGTATGCGCCTAATGAGGTGCTCATACACTATAAAGCACATCCCTGGCAAAAGTCTAACCACTGCCGACACGCTCTCACGCTTACCGCTCACAAACAGTGTTACTCACACAGACACAGATCTTATGGAGGACACTAACATTTATGTTGACTCTGTGCTAGAGGGACTCCCTACAAGCAGCAAATATCTTGCAGATCTCCAAGAGCAACTGCAGTCCGACAGCGTCTGTTCACAAGTCATAGAAATACTGCACAGAAGGCTGGCCGATCGTAACCGCTACAGGGAGCGGTGAAGCACTACTGGTCTGAGAGAGCCGTTTTGAGTGTGCATAACGGACTATACTACTAGAGAGGCACGAGGTGAGTTATCCCTGCTAACATGAGAAATGCAGTTTTGGATAAGATACATGAGGGCCACCAGGGGGTGGGTTAAATGCAGAGAGCGCGCCCGTCAGGCTGTATGGTGGCCAGGGTTTAAGCAACCAGATTAGTGAAATTGTACTCAAATGCAGAAAGTGCATACAGGAAAGAGTTAATGTGAGAGAGCCTTTAATGCCCACAGATTTACCAGAAAGGCCATGGCAGAAGTTGGGAGCTGATTTGTTCACGCTACAAGACAAAAACTACCTGTTATTAGTGGACTACTTCTTAGGTATATAGAGATTGCCCAGCTCAGGCCCAACTCGCTCTGCCAATGTCATTGTGCATTTAAAGTCTATGTTTGCAACGTCACGAATACCGGAGATACTGATCACAGATAAACGGCCCGCAGTTTGCAAGTCAGGAAATGGAAGACTTTGCAAAGGAGTACTGTTTTGAGCACGTGACCTGTAATCCCAGGACCCCCAAAGTAACGGTGAGAGCAGAAAGAGCTGTCAGAACAGTCAAAAATCTTATCAAGAAAGCAAGTGATCCATACAGAGCACTGTTAGCCTACAGAACCACAAGCGTTGGCAAATGGCTACAGCCCAGCACAGCTTCTCATGGGGCGTAGGCTTCGTACCACCCTGGCAATGCTTCCAGAGGCCTTGCAGCCAATGCGTGCCGAATCTGCAACAAATTCGTCACGTGGAAAAGGAGAGACGGGATGAGGGCAAACAAATGTTTCAACAAAAGACACGAACAAGAGATTTGGATAAACTGTTACCCGGAAACTCTGGATTACAGATGCAAAAGCACAGGGCACAGTGACATCTTTCCACAAAACTCCACGGTCCTATGTCATTAGTGGACCACAAGGGACAATCAGGAGGAATCGCACTCATCTTGTGCCTATGTCGATACCAGAGACTGAGATGGAACCACAACAGACCCAGTCAAATGGAAAAGACACTCCTACAGAAACTGTTTCTGAGCCCAATGCACAGGAAACACCAGGTGTTGTTAGAACCAGGTCTGGTAGAGAAGTGATTAAACCAGAGAGACTGGATCTGTAGAGTTGCATGTTAATATTTGTGAAAGCAGAGTTGAGTTCTGAAAATGCCTTCTTTAAATAGAAAATAAGAGGCCTTTGCATAATATGTTCTTACATGGCAACAGTGTTGAAAAAAAAAAGAAATGTTATAGATTTGTAAAAGGGGGTGATGTGTTACATTTATGCTGTCATAGTTAGCTGACAAAAGGGAACGGAAATAAGAATGTATTTTGTGTTTTCAGCTAAAAGGGGTCAACTTGGCTTCAGTAAGGGGGATGTGGTGTAATCTAAGTATTACATATGTGGAGCCACTAGGGGGCGACACAGACCGGATGTTGTCAGGTGTACAACAGGACGGATAATAATATGGCGGAGTTCGTGTGTTAATGTGTTCCAGCCAGTTAATAAAGGAGGCTCCGTGTTCACCCAAAGCAGCAGTCTTTATTCATAAAAGAACCCAACACAACACGAATAACCACAGAAGGCAGGGCAAAACGACATGAACCAAGATGCATGGACATTGCGACATAGTCATGAAAAAAAAAGAAAGGAAAAAAAACCCACAATGAACTTAGGGTGAGGGCAAGGCAAAATTCATGTCCCAAAGGTCATAGAAAACAAATTAACTCTGTAAACTTGTGGTTAAAGTGGATTCTCACACATGCAAACCCAGCCAAGACAGAATAGCACTCTGAGAAAACAATCTGGGAGTAACTCCTAGAAATTGAGCCTGGAATTACAAATTGCCATACTGATACAAAAAGAATTAGTTCCTCAATCACACCATTATCAGCACTACAGATGTCATAAATCAGACTGGAGGAGGGTATGAATGCAGATAAGTTAAATTACTCAGAATGAGACCAGGCAACATGAAGCCAAAATACTACTTTAAAGACCAACTTAATTAAAATAAATGCTTTCCATCCTATATGCAAAATATGACATTAGAAAGTAGCTCTTCCAAAAGAAAATTTGGCTGGATTTGATACCACAGTCAAAACTCTTGCAAATAACTACAGTGTCCTGAATAAAACAATCACAAAAAGGACAATCCAAACTCAAAACAACTAACAGTCAATTTTTCCAGGGGCGCTGGCAGGTAGAGAGGGGCAGAAGATGACAATTCGTCCGGTGGGCGACCCAAACCCCGGATTCCCACCTGCCGGGAGAGCCATCCACAGTTCGGGGCGGCCTACCCAAGTCCCAGGCTCGGGAACACAGTATCTCAGATGGCCGACCCAGATCGCAGAACCAACCAGACGGTTCCGCAGGTGGTCGTCCCGCATCCTCAGACCACCGAGAGCAGAGGGAGGAGCTTAGGTGCGGCTTCCTCACCGAGGGAGAGAGCAGGAGGAAACCGACCCGGATGAGGGGAACCCCAACGGCACCCGGAGGAGAGAAGACGGAGGCAAGGGATGGAATCAGCCCGACGTCCGGGGGAAACGAACCTCCAGTTCCTTCACCGGCCTTTAACCGGGCCGGCGCAGCACCCACGATGGGCCCTGATTGGGCCGGCGCAGCATCAGGAGCGAACTCCGTGCACAGACCCGGAACCTCCGTAGCGACAACCAGAGCGGATTCATCTCCGGTGACCCTGGGGAAAGGCTCAGAGGAACAAAAGAAACCGGGATCAGGATCACCGGTAGCGGCAGAGCCCGGCGAGACAGGCTCAAGTGCAGGGGATGGCTGCACCCGGTTCATCCCCCCGAGAGACAGGCAATAATGCTCCAGAAAATAGAAGAGAAAAAGATAGAGCACTTGCCTGATCTCGGGTTCTACCGCCGTTTAGGACTTCAATGCTCCAGGTTCAACATGCAGGAGTTTGTCTTCCAGCTCCCACTCGACTGCGACGGGCTCTGCAGCTGGCATGATGGTTCTCACAGTCTGAAGATCTCCAGGCGCCGAAGTCCACGTCGAAGGCCCGCACGGCGTGGCGGCAAGGGATCTGAGTTCTGCTGGACCAAACCATTCCTCCGTGGAGACCCGGGGATGCTTAATCGTTGGCGCAGGTTCCAAGCAGCAGTCCGACCTCCTCCTCTGCCCATGGCGTGGCTGCAGGGCTGGAACCAGGCTTTCCAGGGCCGCAGGCTCCCTCCTCGTCCGGCGGCGTAGTCCTAGCACTGGGGCACGCTCAGAGGGGAGAGACACAGAGGCCGCAGGTTCATATTTTATGTCTGCAGCAGGTGGAGAGAGCTCAGGGGACTGTGAACCCCGAACCCCACCTCCAAGAATCAAACAAGGCAATCCACCCAATACAGGAAGAGAATGAAAAAGCACTTGCCTGATTCCCGGAGAACCGGTGGAACCCGCCGCAGTGGACTTGAGGCTTCCCTTTCCCCACTGGATGGAAGTGGAGGACCCCCCGGGAAGATGAGGAGGTGCCTCTCGCACCGGATCAGGACCGGGAGCATCCAGAGACAGACTCATGCAACTCACAGCGGCTGGAGTGAACGTTGAAGAGGGGGGGGAAACAGCTGAGGCGAACCGGGAACTAAGAGCTGACAGGACAGCGGGGAGAGGTGACCCGGAGGCGGGAGCGGCTGATTCACCTCTTTGGCGAGAAACGGAGGCTACAGCTGGCTGGGAAACAGAGTTTGTGTGGCTACCCAGAGCTGGATCCGGACGGGGTTCTCGCTGAGGTCTTCGAGAGGTTTGAGAGCGACGTCTTCTGGCCGAGGGTGAGGCGAATGTAAGGTTAGGGAAACGCCGCTCCTGCGCGGAAACTGAAGCAAGCAGGTCAGCGTATTCCGGATAATTATTCAGCTCAGGGTTCTTCTCTACCAGCCTGACCGCCGCCGTCACATGCTTCATGATTTCAGTGGGATGGACAGCGGAGTGAGCTGCAGCCACTCGGTCCCGGATGGAGATTGCTGTCACCTGTATTCTCTCCGGGGGAATCCTGGCTGACGTCACTCTTCCTTGAGGATGACCCCTGGGTGGAGCAAACTCCTGGGCTGGATTGGAGGCAGGAGCGGGATCCCAAAGCGAGGAGCGATGGTGCCTTGTCTTCGGCTTCCTGCCGGGGTTTTCCTCCAGCCCACGGAGTCTCTCCCGGAGCGCAGAGATGTCTGCCCTCCTCGCCTTAACTTCAGGATGGTGAGAGTAGCGAGGAAGGCGGTTAATCATGTCCTCAGCAAGGTCCAGGTGCCGGCGTACATCGCTGGGAGAGTCATAGAGTCCTGTGGTGAATAGCATCCCATCTACGCAATCCAGGGCTTCTGCAAGTTCGTAGCCAAGGCGCCGCACGCGGCTCCTGAAGGACAACATAATCCCAGCTCACCAGCACCCGGAGAGGGGGAAAAACAACAAGTCCAAATCAGCAAAACTCACGGTCTCCGGCGTCTCAGTCTGGGTGCGACCTACTGTTAAGAATGGCTCTCGTGAGCCATTAAGGAGACGCGAGTGACAACCGATGAGTTTGCGTTTCTTTATTAACAAAGGACTTGAATACACAAATGGCAAAGTAAAGAGCCACGAGGGGCAAAAATACGCACATAACACAAGGTAGAACTCCAACTAGGGTGAAAGGCTAAGGAATACAGCGAGGAAGGAATCCACGCTGAGCAGTAACACTTACAGGAGGATGAGGAGCAGAAACACCGAGGGAACTGGAGTTGGACGTAGGAACTCCAGTCGCAGAAACACAATGTACGTCTTTCCTCCGTTAGGTCGCAGCGAGGAATCATTCTCAGCTGCTCCCTTAAATGGGGGACAGAAACCAATCAGGATCGGGGAAGGTAATTAATAATGATAACAGACAGCTGTCCCGGAGCAGCTGGGCTTGACAGCCGGAAGTCTGCTGAGACGCTGTCCAAACACGGGCCTCGGAGGAGGCCATAAGATCAGGCCCGGAATGGGGTGGAGCTGGAGCGAAACTGGACAACTTGAGCGCCGATAAAAATCAGCGTTCAGGTCGTAACAATCCAGACAGATTCCTTATCACAACAGGATAATTCAACCATGCAGATTTAAAGGCCCCCCTACCAAAACTAGACCAACATGTGGACTTAACAACAAGAGGAGACAGTTTGCTGGAGCTGGTGTACACAACTCACAAGAGAGCGCACAGAACCTCCCCCCTTCCCCACCTGAGTCTCTCTGATCATATCACCATCTTGCTAAGGCCTGCATACAGACCCAGAGTGAAAACAATCACATCAACAAAAACGCAAGTACCTGTGTGGCCAGAGGGGGCCTCGGATGCTCTGAAAGACTGCTTCAGCACTACAGACTGCGTAACTTTGAAGCATGCAGCCACTCACAATAGACACACAAACATAGAGGAGTACACTGGGGTTGTTGTAGCATACATAGCTAAATGCCTTGATGATGTCACTCACTGCAAAACCATCACTGTTTGTGCTAACCAAAAGCCATGGATGACAGCAGAGGTCCACAGGCTCCTGAGGGCTCGGGACACAGCCTTCAGGGCCGGCGACACTGCAGGACTAACAACAGCTAGGGTCAACCTGTCCCGTGGCATCAAGGAGGCAAAACGATGGTACAGCAAGAAAACATCTGGCCGCTTTAGCAACACCAGAGATGCATGTTCTCTCTGGCGTGGCGTACAAACCCTCACCAACTGCAAACCTCTACCTCAGACCTGTGTGAGTGACATCACACTGCTAAACAATTTAAATGACTTCTTTGGCCACTTTGAAACACAAAACAGCACATCAGCACAGAAGACCATTCCTCTTCCAGACAAGCAGGCCATAAGTCTGGATCCAGATAGCGTGAGGAGGACCCTCTGCAGGATCAACTCACGCAAGGCAGCTGGACCAGACAACACACCAGGTCACGGTCTGAAGAACTGTGCAGAGGAGCTCAAGAATGTCCTGGCCGACATCCTCAACATCTTCTTGAGTCAAGCTGTTGTCCCCACATGTTTCAAAACTGCTACCATAATACCAGTCTCAAAGAAGCCTGTCTTATCCAGCTACAATGATTACCGGCCTGTAGCACTGATCCCCATCATAATGAAGTGCTTTGAGCGGCTGCTCATGCAGAACATCAAGTCCACCCTCCCTCCCCCCCACGACCCATCTCAGTTTGCATACAGGTCAAACAGATCCACAGAAGACACCATCTCTGCTGCTCTCCATCCAGCCCTCACCCACCTGGACTCAAAGAACTCCTATGTGCAAATGCTATTCTTGGACTTCAGTTCAGCATTCAACACAATCATCCCCCATCCCCTAATACAAAAACTCAGACACTTGGAACTCAAAATCTCTCTCTGTAAATGGATGCTGGACTTTCTCACAGAGAGGCCACAGAACATGCGAGTTGGCAGTAACACCTCCAAGACCATCACACTGAGCACAGGAGCCCCACAGGGGTGCATGCTCTTCACCCTGCTGACCCATGACTGTGTACCAGCCTACAACACCAACCACATCATCAAGTTTTTGGATGACACAACGGTCGTGGGCCTCAACACCAAAAATGAGTAGACCAGCTACAGAAATAAGGTGAGCCAACTGGTCCAGCGCTGTAAAGGATTAAAAAATCAATAGGAAGTGGAGAGGCCCTTGCTTTGAATGACTTCAGCACATCTGTGCCCACAGGACATCGCTAGTTTCTCAGCACTGCTCTGGATTGGGGACAGGATTACGTGAAGACTCTCGATGGGGAAGTGGTTCAACACGGCAGCTGCAATTACTCGCCAGTTCACTGCTGAACTGGCAAGGATCTGTCTCAGCACACAGTGTCTCAATGTTTAAGACAATTAGCAGTCAAAGCTCACTCTGCAGTGACCAAAGCTCATATCAGCAGAAAAATTAAAAAGGCTAGACTTGCCTTTGCTGAGGAGCATGTTGTGTGGACAGAGGAGAACTGGTCCAGAGTGCACTTCAGTGATGAGAGGAAGTTCAATTGATTTAGGTCTCATGGGAAATGATGTTTGGCATCAAACTGGGGAAAGATTGACCCCAAAGTGAGAAAAGAAGTCAGTTAAATTTGGAGGAGGAAGTGTCATAGTTTGGGGGATGTTTTCTGCAGCAGTAGTTGGGCCTCTTGTACAGCTACATGGCAGGTGAATGCGAATATTCGTGTGAACCTCCTTCAGCAACATGCAATTCCTTCACTGCAATTGTCTCCCAATCAGCCCGCAATTTCAATGCAAAAAAATGCCCCCATCACACTGCAAAAGAGGTTAAACAGTTCCTTGAATCTAACAATGAAATGGCCAGCCCAGAGTCCAGACCTAAACCCCATAGAGAATCTCTGGAAAATCCTTGGTGACAAAGTAATGGCTAAGAAACCCACTACAGTGACTGAACTGTGGAAGAGACTGAAGAAGAATGGACCAAGATCAAACCAGTGCAGTGTGAGGAACCAGTGATGTCCTGTGGGCACAGATGTGCTGAAGTCATTCAAAGCAAGGGCCTCTACACTTCCTATTAATTTTTGAATCCTATAGCCCTAAAAAAAAATTAAGTCTTTTCTTCTGACACAGTGGTCACTTTTCTCTAATTCTTCTCACTTTTTTTTTTTTTTCAAAATAAACGTTTGTGTTGAAGTGCCTTGGTTATTTAAAAAAACATGCTAGTACAGCAATGGTATAGCCAGAGCTGATATTCTGTCAAATACTGAGCAATGAAGAATACCATATGTTAGAATAAATCAAGTATTAATACATCGTTCTCTAATTTTGATCGCCACAGTACTGAAGATAATTTGCATAAAACTAACATATTTGGTTTTTGCTTGGTATTTATATACTCACAGAATTATTCATTTGAGCTATCAGACTCAACGTCCTTTGCCTCTCTCTCTCAAATATCTTCATCTTTGCATCATCATAACGTTTCTCACAGCGAACATGATGCCTCTTTAGGTTTGACAGACGGTGACTTGCACGAAGCTGTCCAAATCAACATTTACACGTAAAGAACTTTGAAATGGTATATTTCTTCACATAATAAATATACCCATTCCAAGAACATGAACTACTGAAATTAAGGAGAAGAATGCAGCTGTTTTACCTGTTCTCCTGTAGCTGTTTGATGGAAGGGCACACATCTAGCTGGCTAGCTGTCCTAAATGAAAGGATAGAGATATGGAGTTAGTCTTTTTTACAAGAAATTATGATGCAAATCATTTTGGTTTCAATGAAAATACAGTGACGTGAAACATTCTTGGTCATATTACACTAAGATGCAATCATAAGATATTTATGACTAAAGTGAAAATAAAACCCTGAGCATGATAATCACCTACTGTACGCAAAAATCCAAGACTATCTTCTTTTGGTTGCTCCCTTCAGGGGTCTCCACAGTGGATAATCTGCCTCCATCTCACCCTATCCCTTCATCTTCCTCTGAAACACCAACCCTCTACATGTCCTCCTCCACTGCATCCACGAATCTTCTCTGTCATCTTCCTCTTTTTCTCCTGCCTTGCAGCTCCCTCTTCAACATCCTTTGTCCAATAGCTCCACTATCCCTCCTCTGCACATGTCTAAACCATCTCAGCCTTGCCTCTCTTTGTCTCCAAGCCACTCAACCTGAGCTGTCCCTCTGATATACTCATTTCTAATCCTGTCCCTCCTAGTCACTCCCAATGAAAATCTTAGCATCTTCAACTCTGCCACCTCCAGCTCCATCGCCTGTCTTTCTGACAGCGCCACCATCTCCAAACCATACATCATCGCAGTTCTCACTACCGTCTTGCAAATCTTCCCTTTCACGCTTGCTGCTACGCTTCTGTCACAAATCACCCCTGACACTCGTCTCCACCTACTCCACCCTGCCTGCACTCTCCTCTTCACCGCTCTTGTGGATTTTCCATTGCTTGGGATGGCTGACCCCAGGTATATAAACTCATCTACCTTCACTATCACTACTCCATCCATCTTCACTATTGCACCTGCCTCCCTCTCATTCACCCTCATGTATTCTGTCTTGCTTCCACTGACTTCCATTCCTCTTCTCGCCAGAGCATACCTCCACCTCTCCAGGTTGTCTTCCACCTGCTCTCTACTCTCACTACAGATTACAAAATCATCTGCAAACATCATGGTCCACGGAGACTCCTGTCTGACCTCATCTGACAGCCTGTCCAACACCATGGCAAACAAGAAGGGCAGAAGAGCTGATCCCTGATGTAATCTCACTCCCACCTTGAATCCATCTGTCGCTCCTACAGCACACCTCACCACCGTCTCGCTGTCCTCATACATGTCCTGCACCACCCTCACATCTCCCGCTCCTGACTTCCTCATACAGTACCACACTTCCTCTCTTGGCACCCTATATGCTTTCTCTAGATCCACAAAGACACAGTGCAACTTCTTCAGCCGGAAGTCCCGCCGTGACGCTGTCACAATAAAAGCCCTGGAAGGCCATATGATAACAGAACGGGGAAAATACCAGACAGCCCGAGCGCGGACAGAATCAGCGTTCAGACCATGACAATGGAGATGTTTTGGAAAGATGGACTTTTTTTTTTTTTTTTTTTTATTTAAGTTTTTGTAAAGGGTATACAGGTCATTACAGCATTGCATTGTTTACATTTTCATCACATGTTCCCTTATTTTTTGCTATTTGACAACATTGGTAGGATAGTTATTACAACAACCCCCCCTTTTTTTTTAAGTGAAAGAAAAAGTGAAGTTAAGGAGAATTAAATAAAAAACAAACGAATAAACAAACAAGCAGAACAGCAAAAAACAAACAAACAGAAAATTAAGTAATTAAAAGTAAAAGAGCATCTGAGTAGCGTTGGAACAAAGAGCGGGACCATTATTGAAATGGTATTTGTCAAAGATTAGTTCTAATGGAAGACACATATGCGATCCAGGGTTGCCAAAAGTTCATGAACCCATCCATGTCCTGTCTCAGTGCGAATGTCAACTTTTCCATCGAGTAAATGTCTTGAATCACGTTAATCCAATCTTCAGGTGTAGGACAGTCCTTCAGCATCCATTTTTTAGTTAGGGCTTTTTTACTTGCCAATATTAAAACATTGAATAAGTATTTATCTCCTCGTCTTTCCAGTGAGTCCGGTAATAAACCCAAATACAAAGTTACAAAAGAAAAGGGAACTGTTATTTTGAATATTTTCCCCAATATTGTCTGTACGTTGGACCAATATTGGTGGATAACTGGGCATGACCAAAACACATGAAAATGATTTGCAGTCTTTTCACCACACAAGCGCCAACAGTTCAATCCCTTATGGGTAAATTTGTTTTGTGCAGGTGTTCTGAAAAATCTTACCAAGTTTTTCCATCCAAATTCTCTCCACTGCAGGGATGAGGTACTTTTCCATTGCTGTTTATTTAGCTTTTCCCATATTTCCAATTGTAAAGTGAAATTCCCCTCTTTTTCCCATCTCTCTTTTATATACGATGTGTTGTCTCCTTTTAAGTCTTGAAGACCTTGGTATATTTTAGAAATGTATCTGATCCCTGGGATCCCTTTATATGCCATTAAGAAGACCTTCAGAACACCTGACTGGGCCCTTTCCAAATCCTCCTTTTTAAGTATATTGTTTATGTGGTGTCTAAGCTGAAAGAACCTGTATAGATCTTGATTTATTAGACCTTGTTTTTTCAAATCTTCAAAACTTCTTAAAGTTTGCCCCTTAAAAAAATCGTAATATTTTATCAGCCCTTTCTCTTTCCACTCTTTAAATCTAGTGTCTGTTTTATTGGGGGTAAAGTCTTGATCATAGGCAATCCATTGCAGAAGTCGATAGGGCTCTTTAGCTTGATTCTCTCTGACTATCTTAAACCAAATTTTTAGCGGGGTCTCTATCCACGGGTTAGTGTTATTCAGGAGTTTAGTTAAGGCATTGTTCCCTATTATCGCCTGTAGGGGGATGTCACTTGTTATTTGGCATTCCATCTCCTTCCATTGTGCAGTGTAGACTGGGTTACATATCTCTACTAAAGTTTTAATTTGTGCAGCTATAAAATAGTCCCTGATATTTGGCAGTGTGAGCCCACCTTTGTCTTTGTTTAGCTGTAGGGTTCTATATCTGATTCTAGGTCTCTTACCCTGCCATATGAATCTTGAGATCCTTCCGTCCAGTTCCTGCCATGTTTTTTTGGGAGGTTCTACCGGTATTGTTTGGAAAAGGTATAGAAGACGTGGAAGTATATTCATTTTGACTGCTTCAATTCTTTGTGCGGTACCTAAGAATGGTATCATATTCCACCTTGCTAGGTCAGATTTTATTTTTGTCACCAGTGGATCATAGTTTAGTGTTATAATTTTGTCGAGTTGTTTCGGGATATTGACCCCCAGATATTTCATAGAATCCAACTCCCAGTTAGTTTTGAGTTCATTTAGTGAAAAATGATTTGGGTCATAGTTGAATGTTAAAACTTGGGTTTTATGCATGTTTAATTTGTACCCTGATAAATCTCCATAGTCTGAAAAAACTGAGATTAGTTCTGGTAGAGAAGTGTCTGGCTGCCCTAGGTATATTAAAATGTCATCAGCAAAGAGTGCTATTTTATGTTCTTTCTGACCAAGTGTAATACCTTGAATTTCTTGATTTTGTCTTATCCATTGGGTCAGAGGTTCTATGAAGATTGCAAAGAGCAGTGGAGACAGGGGGCAGCCTTGACGACATCCTCTTTCCAGCTCAAAAGATGATGATAAATTACCGTTAATCCTTATTTTAGCTGTTGGTTTTTTATATAATGCCTGTATAGTTCTAATGAAGTTGTTATGAAAATTGAAACTGGATAAGGTTTTATAGAGGAAAGACCAGTCAACCGAATCGAATGCTTTTTCAGCATCTAATCCCATTATGACTGCATTTAAGTTATATTTTTTTATATGATGAATTATGTGTAAAGTGCGTCGAATGTTGTCTTGTCTGTCTTTGTCTTATAAAACCTGTTTGGTCTAAGTGAATTAAGTCTGTCAGTATGTTTTCTAACCTTTTGGCAAGGATAGTGGTAAATAGCTTATAGTCCTGATTTAATACACTGATTGGTCTGTAGTTGGAGCAATCTAGTTTATCCTTTTCAGGTTTAGGTATGACTGCAATGACCCCTTCTCTCCAGGAGGGGGGGATTTCCCCTGTGTGGAGGACATAGTTAAATGTTTTCAGGAGGAGAGGAGATAGTTGCTGTTTAAAGGTTTTGTACCATTCTGCTGTATAACCATCTGCTCCTGGGGATTTGTTAGCTTTAAGTTTCATAATTGCTTTTTCCAATTCTTTAGGTTGTATTTCTGACAGTAGGGTTTTATTTTGTGATTCCGTAAGTTGGGGAAGGTTTAATGTGTTTAGGAATGTCTCGGATGCGTTTTTATGTTTTTTGTGGGAGTATAAGTTCTTGTAGTAATTCTCGAAGCTTTTAAGAATATCCTGAATTCTGAATTTTATTTCCTTTGATACTGGGTCTCTGATTTTGTAGATTGCTCTTTCCGTTTGTTGTTTCCTCAATTTATAGGCTAGTAATTTTGCCGATTTACTGCCTGTTTCATAGTGTTTTTGTTTCAGAAATGTAAGTTTCTTCTGGATTTCTATTGTGTAGATCTCATTTATTTGATTTTTAATTTCTTTGATCTTGAGCGAGCCATTAGAATGAGTGTTATCTTTGTGTTCTTTTTCTAGGTTCTTGAGCTCTGACTCTAGTGTGGTTAGTTTTTCTTGTCTCAGTTTCTTTTGGGTTGCCAGTTTTGCAATAATTTTTCCCCTTATTACAGCTTTGCACGCATCCCACAGTATTAAAGGGGATACTTCTCCATTATCGTTTTCTTCCAAATATCTGAGAATATCTGATTCCAATTCATCTTTCAGTGGCCCTTTGAGGACACTTGAATTCAACCTCCAGGAAAATGTACAGTATTATTTGTGTATTTTTGGATGTTTAAATCCATATAGATCGGACTGTGGTCGGAGAGATCCATCAGTCCTATTTTACATGTTTTTACTCTTCCAATGTCTCTACTAAACATAAAAAAGTAATCAATCCTTGAGTAAGATGAATGTGGCGTTGAATAAAAAGTATAATCTTTTACATTGGGGTTGAATTCCCTCCATACGTCACAGATTCCCATTTCTTTTAGTAGCATCCGAGTATTCCTATTTTGGGTGTTATTTTGATGTGAAGAATTACCTGTTGCATCCCAGTATGGATTCAGTCTTAGATTGAAGTCTCCACCACATATCACTAAACCTTGGGCTTTAGTTATCATTAGGTCGAATACATTTTTATAAAATTTCCATTTAGCCCCTGGTGGTGCATATATATTCAGCAGGGTGATATCTTCTCCCTCTAGCCGCCCAGTTACCAAACTGTACCTCCCTTCTTTATCTTTGTGTTCTGATTTTTTTTCAAATGTAATTTTGGTTGATATCAATGTCGCTACTCCCCTCCTCCTCCCTGATTTATATGAAGATGAAGAGATCATTTTAAACCCTTGTCTACTGAGTTTAGTGTGTTCCATGTCTGTTAGGTGGGTTTCTTGTAAAAATACTATTTCTGCTTTGTCTTTTTTCATTTTGCGTAGAATCTTGGATCTTTTAACTGGATTCAGGATCCCTTTCACATTATATGAGGCTATTTTGGTTACACCCTGTTTCTCCATTGTATTTTCTTATTTAGTATAACAGTGTGGTGGCCCTCTTTTTTGCTACTCAGAAACTGAAAGATCATTAAGAACATAAAAAACATTAAGTACATAGTGAACGAAACTTTAAAACAAAAAACTGTCAAAAAAACTTCCTGAGCTGGGGTCTCTTTAAAGACCCTGTAAGAGCCCTGATGGAGTATGGGCTCTGAGGGAAATTCCTCAAACTCTGTTACGTGCTGAGGGCCCTCTCTTACCCCTGTAAGTCCATAACGATGTCGGGCAGAGGAGAGGGAACCATGACGACGTCAGGCAGAGGAGAAGAGACCGCAGGGGAGTTGGATGAGGACTGAGGGACCATGGCGACTCTAGACTGGCCTGTAGCACACTTGGTGACCCCAGACTGGGGCATGGCAGCACCCACGGTGGCCCTGGGCTGGGGCACAGCAGCACCCGCGGAGGCTCCAGATGGGAGCGTAGCTGCACCTGTGTTGGCCCTGGACTGGGACTGAGCTGCACTCGCGGTGGCCCCAGACTGAAGCGCGACACCCATGGTGAGCTGGGGTGCAACACCCACGTAGGTCTGAGGTTGGGACACAGCACCCACAACGGCCCCTGACTGGGACACAACACCCACCCACCCAGACTTGAGGAGGAGCTACACCCACAGAGGTCCCAGGCTGGGATGGAGCACCCACGAAGACCTCAGCTGGAGGGGGGCAGCACCCACGGAGGTCCCGGGCTGGGACAGAGCACCCGTGAAGACCTCAGGTGGAGGAGCTGGACCCATGGAGTTCTCTGGTGAAGCTGGATGCTCCTCGGTGACCCTGGGAAAAGACTCCAACAGGAGGGACAAAGAAGCGGGGTCAGGGTCACCAGCGGCAGTGGAGCCCGGCGAGGACAGCTCAGATGCAGCTGACGGCTGCACTTGCCCCCCCCCCCAAGAGCCAGACAAAATTTATCCAAAATAGAAACAGTGAAAACAAAGGAGAGCACTTGCCTGATCTCAAGTTCCACCGCAGTCCAGGATTCCGTCGATTCAGGCGATGACGTCTTGGGCCCACCCCTCTGGAGGTCCAGCTTTGGATCTGCTGCGGTAGCCCCAGCAGCAGGCATGGTGGAAGGTGCAGTCCCGAGACCTCCCAGCGGTATCCCACGCAGGTGGCTCGCCCGGTGTGACGACAGGAGGTTGGTTCCCTGCTGGTGCTGGATCCTGCTCTGCTCAAGCCAGGAGATGCTCAATCATCAGCACAGGCTCCAGCTTGCTGGTAGCACTCTCCCTCCATCTGGACCATGGCTGTGGGGCTGGAACCAAGTCCTCCAGGGCCACAGGCTCCTCCAATGTCCGGCAGCTCAATCCTGGGGCCGGCAGACACTCAGGGCAAAGGAGGAGACATAGAGAGAGCAGGTGATAAGTTTATAGCTACAGCAGGCTTTGAGGACTCAGAGGACTGCACAGGCTGAGCCCCACCACCAGGAATCAGGCAAGATAATTCATGTGTCAGAGATGGAGAATGAAAAAGCACTTGTCTGTGTTCCCGGGGCATGATGTTTTCTGCTGCAGCTGGTCTTAAGTCATCCCTTTCTGTGGCTACGGTGGTCATGGGCCCCTCAGAGGATCATGGAGGAGCCGTCCCTGCAGGCACGGAGACTTGTGGAGCCAGAGAAGAAATGGCCAACCCTCAGCAGTGGGAAGGAACACCGAGAAGGAGAGGGAGACAGCAGCTGCGGATAAGGAAAAAGCTGACGGAACAGCCGGAGAGGGAAAATGCAGAGAAGGCACTTCTGCGGGAGTTTTCTCCCTCAGCGAAGGAGGGGCTGCAGACAGGGAGGTGGGGGCATTCCTCCAGCGGTCCAGAGCTGAATGACGGTGTCTTGGAGCTGGCAATGCGGGAGCTGGAGCCGGAACTGGTGACTGACAAGGAGCCGATGAGACCGGGGCCCAGGGACACTTCACCGTCGGCACAGACCTAGGCTTCTTCAGGGAGCTCCTCACCATCCTTCTGTTCTCTCGCTGCAGGTCTGCCACCAGTGAAATCTTGTCCATCCCCTCAGTATGCTCTGCCAGCTGAGGGCACCAGCGAGCAGCCGCCTCCGCAAGCCCCAGGTACCAAAGGGCGTCTTTGGCCGTAGGAGCCCTGCAGGGGTTGGAGATAAGATCATCTGTCTCCATCAGCGTTCTGCAGACCTCCCATCCCAGGCGCATTGGGTACTCATGCCCGCCCATTGAAGAGGTGTAGCTGGGGAACATGCTGAAAGTAGCTCCAGTGGACAAAACAGGTGCGAGGGAAAAAACACACAAACTGCAGCAGCTGGGTCTCAGATTGGTCAGAATCTACTGTCATGATTTGCCCTTCGGGGCAGAGAGGAAAGGCCCAAGCGCTGGACTGCAGTTTGTGGTAATTATTAACCCTTTGAGTGTGAGAATTTGCATGCCCCTAGTGGCAGAGCACAGCACTGCGCCTGCCTTCTCACACTGACTTTGTCAGAAGTAAGTGAGAAATTTCTATTTTTTTTTTTAAATATACTGATTTCTTGTTCATATACTTTGAAGATAAGATGATGAGGTACCTCTGTACAAAAAATGGTGTCAAAAGACTGAACCATTTTTTGTGCAAATATGTCCAAAGTCCAGTTTTGACTGAGTTATGGAATTTAAAGAGATGCTGTGACATTATGCAAAATAAATGTGTAAATTTATTCCTATCTGAAACTTTGGATCATATTTTACATCTTTCTAATTGACAGTAAGCCATTATCTCTGACCACTTTCAAGTTATAGCCTTGGAAATCTGAACTACTTTATTGACAAAAAATATTCACCACTCTTGACCACTAGGGGGTATGTTGCAGTTTGGCACCATACACACTCAAAGGGTTAAGAAAACACAAAATCCATAAAGTGCACAAAAAATAAACTTCCAACAAGTTGATGATGGAATAAACGCAGGAATAAACGTAAGGACAGAAAGAGGGTCCTGACAGGAGTAGGTTGATACGGGATGAGGACGATGAGACTCTGACAAAGAGTAGATGAGCAGGCCCATCTTAAATAAGGCAAACAACCAATTATCACAAGTGCCATCAGGTGTGAATCACATGAGCGGACAGGAGGTGAAAGTGATTACAATCAGCTGTGAGACATGAGGATAGGAGACGGGGCTGACAGCTTGACAGGGGCACAACCCACAACCAGGGTAAAACCCGGAAACGCCACTGTCAAGAGTCTCCTCATGCGCTTTAACACAGCGCACGGAGGAGAGGAAAGGAAGATGGATTTACGCGCAGGTTATACCACAAACACATTTATTGACAAAAGGGGCAAACAAAACCAACAGTACAAAATAACATAATAGCTCAGGGCACTCAAGGAGTCCTCTGGACGTTCAACAGTCTATGGGTGAGAACACCGGGAAAATGCACGCAGTCAATACTGACAAAACTGGAGCAGTCAGAGTAAGTCCCAATGTAGCCTGACAAACACATGCACACGACTATTCAATGGTCCAGCAATGCTTGACTGGCAAAGGCCTCTTAAGTACAAGCATTGCTGGCACAACAGATTGGGCGCACCTGGGCGAGGCGCGGGAAAACAATCACCAAAGTGGAACCAGCTGGCTGTCATGAGAGAGGGGGTGTGGTTGGACCGGCAAGTGTCAGACAACGCCCACATGAATGTAGGTCAAAGAGGCTGCCTAACAGCTGCCGGCCAGAACAGTGGCTACAGGTACAGAAAAAAGAACAGAAGACATAGAAACTACAAGAAGTCAAAAGATAACACAATACATAAATATACCGATAACCTGAGCCACAGAGAACGGTCAGAACCGAGCCTAAAGGACAACACCGGCTCGGTTTGTGACAGCCACTGACAGCTGCAGCCCTGGAGAGAGAGAGAGAGAGAGAGAGAGAGAGAGAGAGAGAGAGAGAGAGAAGGAACTGGCAAAAAAACAAACTAGAATGATGATAAAGACTGAAGGAAAAATACAAGTAAACCCAAATATGTAAATGACAAAGCTACAATGAACGTAAACCAGAAAATAAGTCATACTAAGAAACAGTACAAGATATGTGAAAAACCAACCAAGGATAAAATAACAAGAACTAAAACTCAAAAATACAACAAATATACAAATATGGAAAAAAAGCAATGAGACTGAGCATGGCGGAATCCCCTGTGCTCAGATCGTGGCAGATTTGTGACAGAAAGATAGCAGCAAGAGTGAAAGGGAAGATGTGATGTATGGTTTGGAGACAGTGGCAGAGTTGAAGATGCTAAGATTTTCATTGGGAGTGACAAGGAGGGACAGGATTAGAAATGAGTATATCAGAGGGACAGCTCAGGTTGAGCAGTTTGGAGACAAAGTAAGAGAGGCAAGACTGAGATGGTTTGGACACGTGCAGAGGTGGGATAGTGGCTATATTGGACAAAGGATGTTAAAGATGGAGCTACCAGGCAGAAGGAAAAGAGGAAGACCACAGAAGATTCAAGGATATAGTGAAGGAGGACATGGAGAGGGTTGGTGTTACAGAGGAAGATGCAAGGGGTAGGGTGAGATGGAGGCAGATAGGGCTGTGCAATATGACAAAAATTCATATCACGATATAAGCCACCTTGTATCATGATAACGATTTATATCACGATATGCATTTTCTGTAAATTCTACAGTTTAGATCAGGGTCTCCTTCCTGCAATGTTCAGGTTTCTGTGGGAAATTTTCTAATTTCCCTTCTTAATTGGTCAAAAGATTTGGAAATAATTTGTCATTGTTGTACATATGTTCTGTAGGCACCCTTGCACCCATGCACAACAACAGCAAATTATTTGCAAATCTTTGGACCAATTAAGAAGTGAAATTAGAAAATTTCCCACAGAAATCTTTCCCACAGAAAATGTTCCAGGAGCCCCAGATTGGAGATCGCTGGTTTAGATAATCACATAAAAAGGACCATCTTTTTTTTTGTTTGTTTTTTTTAACTTTTTTTACATGTACCATTTTCCCTCATAATTTTGCAGTGTTATAAAATAGTTTTGTAATGTGCACTTGAGACTTGATTCTCATAAATTTCAGGTTTTTCTTCTAAATCGTATGTGAATAAAAAGTAAAAATCAATAAGTTAAATATTTCCTGAGCCAGAGAAGAAAAGCAAAAAAATAAACAAACAAAAAAACAGATAACGTAAACAAAAAATGTCTGAAAATGAGAAAATTATCCATGGCTGTCACCTACAAATATAAATTAGCTGTTAGTTTAAATCAGTGAAAATTTAAGTGTAGACCTGCAGCCTAAAATCTGCCATTCTGGCCTGATTTAACCTGTTTGTTTCTTAGTAAAAATATTTCAGATTGGTCATGATCTGAAAACCAAAGACACAAAAGGTAATGTAATAAAATACATGTGATGAGTTTAACTTCATTCATAATCAATACTTGACTAATTAAAATGATTACAAATCAAATAAATTACATTAAGAGGCAACTTGCTCCTCTGACCAGTTTTAATCTATTTATGGTGCATCCAGAAAGTTTTCACAGCCCTTCACTTTTTCCACATTTTGTTATGTTACAGCCTTATTCCAAAAGGGATTAAATTCATTTTTTCCCTCAAAGTGGCTGCACGGTGGCGCAGTGGTTTAGCACTGTGGCAGCACAGTTTTACCCTTGGCCGGGGGATCGCGGGGATCATGAGATCGTGGGTTCGATCCCAGCCCCCGACCAACAGTGAGCTGTGTGGAGTTTGCATGTTCTCCCCGTGTTGCGCGGGTTTACTCCGTGATTTCTCCGGTTTCCTCCCGCATACCAAAAACATGTAGGTTTAGGGCGCTCGCGCACGCAGCGACCAGCAGCCGGTGGCTTGTAATCAGACTGCAAACCAAGTCTACCTACGGGTACAAATAAGTAACAAAAAAAAAAAAAAGTTCTACACACAATTCCCCATAATGACAATGTGAAAAAAGTTTTTTTTGAGATTTTTGCAAATTTATAAAAAACTAGAAAAGCACTCGGAGAGCGCAGACCTCTGCCAAGCGCCACAGTTCCCCCCATACAGTGTTTGTGTGTACATTTTCAGATTCCTTGACCATGAAAACATATGACTAGCAATTGGATTCACAATGATAGGATTAGTGGTTCAGTAGTTATTCACGAAAATCACATTTTCTGTAATGGCGGTTTTCTTCTGGACGGTGATCCGGATCACCACCAAAATGTAATCATCTGTAGGATACCCCATTTCTGACAATCTGTGAAAATTTCATGAAAATCCGTCCATAACTTTTTGAATTATGTTGCTAACAAACAGACAGACAGACAGACAGACAGACAGACAAACCAATGCCGATGAAAACATAACCTCCTTGGCAGAGGTAATAAAAATCTAAGAAATCACATGCACATAAGTATTCACAGACTTTGCTCAATACTTTGTTGATACACCTTTGGCAGCAATTACAGCCTCAAGTCTTTTTGAATATGATGCCACAAGCTTGGCACACCTGTCTTTGGGCAGTCTGGCCCATTCCTCTTTGCAGCACCTCTCAAGCTCCACCAAGTTGGATGGGAAGCTTTGGTGAACAGCTATTTTCAGATCTCTCCAGAGATTGGATTCAAGTCTGGGCTCTGGCTGGGCCACTCAAGGACATTCACAGAGTTGTCCTGAAGCCCCTCCTGGTTTATCTTGGCTGTGTGCTTAGGGTCGTTGTCCTGCTGAAAGATGAACCATCACCCCAGTCTGAGGTCAAGAGCGCTCTGGAGCAGGTTTCTATTCAGGATGTCTCTGTACATTGCTGCATTCATTTTTCCCTCTATCCTGAATAGTCTCCCAGTTCCTTCCGTGGAAAAACATCCCCATAGCATGATGCTGCCACCACCATTGGCGTGGTTATGATTGGTGCCTGGATTCCTCCAAACAAGACTCCTGACATTCATACCAAAGAGTTCAATCTTTGTCTCATCAGACCAGAGAATTTTGTTTCTCATGGTCAGAGTCCTTCAGGTGCCTTTTGGCAAACTCCAGGCGGGCTGCCATGTGCCTTTTACAAAGGAGTGGCTTCTGTCTGGCCACTCTACCATACAGGCCTGATTGGTGGATTGCTGCAGAGATAGCTGCCCTTCTGGGAGGTTGTCTTCTCTCCACAGAGGAACGCTGGAGCTCTGACAGAGTGACCATCGGGTTCTTGATCACCTCCCTAGTTAAGGCCCTTCTCCCCCAGTCGCTCAGTTTAGATGGCTGGCCAGCTCTAGGAAGATGTCCTGATGGTTCCAAACTTCTTCCATTTACAGATGATGGAGGCCACTGTGCTCAGTGGGACCTTAAAAGCAGCAGAAATTTTTTTTGTACCCTTCCCCACATTTGTGCCTCAAGACAATCCTGTCTCGGAGGTCTACAGACAATTCCTTTGACTTCATGCTTGGTTTGTGCTCTGACATGCACTGTCAACTGTGGGACCTTATATAGACAGGTGTGTGCCTTTCCAAATCATGTCCAATGCACCTGAATTTACCACAGGTGGACTCCAGTAAAGCTGTAGAAACATCTCAAGGATGATCAGTGGAAACAGGATGCACCTGAGCTCAGTTTTGAGCTTCATGGCAAAGGCTGTGAACAGTTATGTACATGTGATTTCTTAGTTCTTTATTTTTAATAAATTTGCACAAATCTAAAAAAAAAAACTTTTTTCACATTGTCATTATGAGGTATTATGTGAAGAATTTTGAGAAAAAAAAAAAAGAATTTAATCCCTTCTGGAATAAGGCTCTAACATAACAAAATGTGGAAAAAGTGAAGCGCTGTGAATACTTTCCGGATGCACTGTATTATTTATTTTGCATGTATGTGCCACCATCATACACTTTTGCATCTTTAATAATTTTTTTCAGACAAAACTAAGAAACTTGGTAGTAATTTAAACAAACAAAACAACAAAAAAAAAAAAACGATGGTCTGCTATGGTTTTCAGTTAGCACAACTTAGCATCATCCTTTACATTTTATAATTAGACATGGTGTTAACGTTACTTGCCTCCTATTAAAATGAGGTTAGCGAACTATCCTCTCTGATGCAGCATGATGAAAAACAGTCCCACATCCCTGGCAAACAGGAGTAGCTGACATGAGTTCAGACCCAGGGAACACGCACACAGGCTCGAGTCAATTGCAACAATGATTTATTGAATAATGAACGTGTGTGGATGTGTGAGTGCGAGAGTGGATGTGTTGCTGGAAGACAGGATGCACCGAAGGCGGAGCAGCACATCGTGAAGCCAGGCAACCCTAGGGCAGAGCAGAGGAGAGATTAGTTGCCGAGCCTGACCCGATGGATTAATACTCAGATTGTGGCTTACTTGCAGATGTTCTTGGTGGTGAGCCGCAGGTCTCCTGCCTGGAGGACAGCGCTCCAATGCGCACTCGGTGCAGCGGGTGAGAGTGGAGTGCCGACGGGGGGAGAATCCGCCACCAGGGAGTCCACCTGTGCACAGGGGAGAAGGACTGGAGAAAAGTTGAGAGGTTGGTTGATTGTTTACGTGGGAAGCGATGGTAGAGAGTCCTTGGGAGCGTCGATGAGAAGGCGAGTGCGGGTAGCACGGTCGTTGATGAGCAGACGGCTCCAGGCTGAAGCTCAAGGCTGAGCGGGCTAAATAGCCCGGGCTTGATGAGACGCAGGTGTGCTCACAGCTGGAGCGGGAGATGGGCGAGAATGAGCTGTGACAGTACTCCACCCCCCGAGCAGCGCCTCCCGGCGCTGGCTTACCCAGGTGCACCAGATGGAACTCCGTGATGAGGCGTTTGTCCAGCATGAACGATGAACGCACCCAGGACCTCCACTCGGGGCCATACCCCTCCCAATCCACCAGGTATTGCAGCCCGCGACCTCGGCGGCGGGAGTCCAAGATGGAAGAGACCCTCCACGCCGGGTCGCTGTCGATCATCACAGGAGGGGGTGGAGCCCTAGGAGGAGGACAGAGAGGATGAGACACCACAGGTTTAATGCGGGAGACATGGAATGTCGGACAGACTGCGGAGGGAGGGGGCGGAGAGCCAGACGCACAGCCACCGGGTTGATGATTTTTGTGATGGGGAAGGGACCAATGAAACGTCGAGCCAGCTTCTTCCTCTCGGCCTTCAGGTTGATGTCCTGCGTAGACAGCCAGACTTGCTGACCCACCTGATAGCGCAGTGCGGCCCTCCTGTGGCGATTAGCCACCCTGATGTTGCGCTCAGCCATGCGTAAAAGCGCACGGCGCACCGTCGTCCATATGCGCCAACAACGCCTGAGATAGGCCTGGATGGAAGGCACCGCCACCTCCCCCTCTTCTTCAGGAAACAACGGGGGGTCATACCCAAGCGATGCCCGGAAGGGGGACATCCCGATCGCCGGCGACAAGGTGGCATTGTGCGCATATTCAACCCAGGGCAGATGGGAGCTCCAGGAGGAAGCGTTGGAGGAGGTGACGCAGCGCAGTGCAGCCTCCAGTTCCTGGTTCGTCCACTCGCACTGCCCGTTGGACTGGGGGTGGTGACCGGAGGGCAAACTCACCGTGGCCCCCAAGGCTTTGCAGAAGCATGACCAGACTCTGGACACAAACTGGGGACCCTGGTCAGAGACGATGTCCGCTGGAATCCCATGCAGCCTCACGACGTGTTGGACCAATAGGTCCGCCGTTTCCCGAGCCGTAGAAAGACCGTGGAGCGGCACAAAGTGGGCGGCCTTGGAGAATCTGTCCACGATCATCAGGATGGTGGTGAAGGAGTTGGAAGACGGGAGACCGGTAACGAAGTCCAAGGCCACATGGGACCAGGGTCTGCTGGGGGTCGGCAAAGGGTGGAGAAGACCAGCTGGGGGAGAGGAAGACATCTTGCCAGTCGCACACTGGGGGCAGGCACGGACATAATTGGCAATGTCGCCCCGGAGGCCCGGCCACCAAAAGGACCTCTGAAGGAGCTCAATCAGGCGGGAGATCCCAGGGTGACAGGCGAGCTTGGTGGTGTGAGCCCAGTGGATGATGTCACTCCGGACTGAAGAAGGAACAAACAGCCTACCCGCCGGTCCGCCGCCCGGGTCGGGTTCGGTTACCTGTGCCCTCCGGACCTTATCCCTGATGGACCAGGAGACGGCGCCCACGACGCACAAGGCCGGGAGGATGGTATGGTCCTGGTCCTCGGGAGCCTCTGGGGCAAATTGCCTGGACAGAGCATCCGCCTTATCGTTCTTCGAGCCTGGACGGTAGGTGATCGTGAACCTGAAGCAGCCAAAGAACAGAGACCAGCGCGCCTGGCGGGCATTCAGACGCTTGGCCACCCTCAGGTACTCCAGGTTCTTGTGGTCGGTCCAAACCACAAAAGGCTGAGCCGCCCCCTCGAGCCAGTGACGCCACTCCTGGAGCGCGAGCTTGACTGCCAGGAGCTCTCTGTCACTGACGTTGTAATTCCTCTCTGCAGCTGATAGGCGCCGGGAGAAGAAGGCGTAGGGGCTGATCGCCCCGTCCACCGGTGAGCACTGAGACAACACCACCCCCACCCCCGTATCAGAGGCGTCCACTTCCACAAGGCACTGCAGAGCGGGGTCCACCTGGGCCAGAACCCGGGAGGAGGAGAACTCAGTCTTCAGCGCCGCGAAGGCAGCCTCAGCATCCTCAGTCCACTGAAAAGGCACTTTGGGGGAGGTGAGGCGGGTCAGGGGAGTGGCGATGGCGCCGAAGTTAGGGACGAAGCGCTGGTAAAAATTGGTGAAGCCGAGGAACTGCTGGACCTGCTTCCTGGACGAGGGGGTGGGCCACTCGATGACCGCCTTGACCTTGGCAGGGTCGGGGATGATCTGATTGTGGGAAATAATGAATCCCAGGAAGGAGGTCTTGTCAGCGTAGAATTCGCACTTCTCCGCTTTTACATAGAGTCTGTTCTCCAAAAGGCGCTGGAGGACCCGCCTCACGTGAACCTGGTGCTCCTCCCGCGACCGGGAGAAGATCAAGATATCGTCCAGGTAAACAAAGACGAACACCCCCAGGAAATGGCAGAGAACATCATTGATTAGGTGCTGGAAGACGGCCGGCGCGTTCGTGAGCCCAAACGGCATGACAAGATATTCGAAGTGTCCGCTGGGCGTCCGGAACCCCGTCTTCAACTCGTCGCCCTCCCGGATCCGGACGAGGTGATATGTGCTGCGGAGATCCAGCTTCGTAAACCAGGTGGCCCCCTGCAGGGAATCGAAAGCTGAGTCCATCAATGGCAGCGTATACCTGTCCTTAACTGTAATATCATTCAGCGCCCGGTAGTCGATGCATGGCCAGAGGGACCCATCCTTCTTGGCAACGAAGAAGAAGCCAGCGCCAACAGGAGACGAAGAAGGCCGAATGATGCCGGAGCTAAGCGATTCCTTGATATAGGAGTCCATGGCTTCGCGCTCCGGTGCTGACAGGTTGTACAAGCGACTGGAGGGCAAGGGCGCCCCCGGGCGGAGGTTGATGGCACAGTCATAGGGGCGGTGGGGGGGAAGAGACAGCGCTTTAGACTTGCTGAAAACTATACCAAGGTCATGAAACTCCGGAGGAACTAAGGAGAGGTCCGGAGGAGGCACGTTGGAAGAAGGAGGAGGGAGTGATGGGGCACAAGCGGCGGAATGGAGGCAGGCGCCCAGACAGAAGGTGCTCCAAGAGAGGACGCTCCCCGACTGCCAATCAAAGGTTGGGCCATGCAGGCGCAGCCAGGGGTAGCCCAGAATGACGGAGGTGGCCGAGGTGGGCAGCACATAGAAGCTAAGGTCTTCCCGGTGATTGCCGGAAATAATGACCGGGACTGGGGCTGTCCGGTGAGTAACCCGCTTCAGGGGAGTGGCAGCGAGGGAGACCAGGTTCAAAGGGGCCGGCAGAGGGAGGCAGGGGATGCCCAGACGGGTTGCCAGGCCCTTGGAAATGAAACTCTGCTCCGCCCTCGAGTCCACCAGTGCGTGAGTGAGATGTTCAGTGGGATTGTGACAGAATCGAATTGACAGCATGCACTTGGATAGGGGGTTAGGCTGGGATGCGTCCGTGAGGCCCCCTATAGTGACTTGCGGACTCCCCCTTTTGGCCTTACCGGGCAGGATTCCAAGGCATGCTGGTCGTCTCCGCAATACATGCAGAGACCCAGCTCCCTACGGCGCTGCTTCTCTGCTTGTGGGAGCTTCGCCCGGCCAATCAGCATCGCCTCTGGATCGTTGGCGGGCTCAGGCGCGGGCAACGCCAGGGGGCGAGGTTGAGAGGAGCGGGGAGGAGCACCGCTCGAGCGGCTGGAGGACTTCCACTCGGCGGCCCACTCTCTCAACCTGTTGTCCAGGCTAATGGTGAGGGAGATCAGCTCGGAGAGCCGCTCCGGCAGATCCTTGCAGGCCAGTTCGTCCCGAAGGCTGGCGCTCAGGCTATGGATGAAAATGCTGCAGAGGGCAGCATCTCCCTATCCAACTTCCGCCACCACAACCCGGAAGTCGACAGCGTAGTCGGCGGCTGACCGGCTACCCTGGCGAAGGTTTAGCAACTGGGTTGTTAGCACGTTGTCACGGTCCGAATGGTCAAACACCTCATTAAAATCTCGGACGAATTGGGCATAAGTTAGATTAGCGTAGCTGGGTCGCGCCATGACGGCGTAGGCCCAGGCTAACGCTCGCCCTTCTAAGAGGTTGGCGATGTAACCAATTCGGCTGTGATCCATCGGGAAGTCCCCAGGGACACGCTGGAACACTGACTCACATTGGAGAAGGAACCCACGCACCTCACCAAGCTTGCCGCCGAAGCGCGTGGGCGTGGGAATAGGAGTGAGCCAGGTTGGTTCCCCCGGGTTAGCCTGGCCAGCCGGAGGAGCGGCGGGAGCTAGCCTGCCCTGAGGACCCGGAGGAAACACCGGCGGGGGATCCAGATGATCCAACTGGCGGGTGATTACGGTGAGCTGGTTCAAAATCACCTGTTGCTGATGTATAACCTGATCGACTCGAGCCTCTAAGTTGGTTAACCGGTGTGCGGGCCCGCTGTCTGCTGGGTCGCGCTGCTGGAGCCGTACTGACATGAGTTCAGACCTAAGGAACACACACACAGGCTCGAGTCAATTGCAACAATGATTTATTGAATAATGAACATGTGTGGATGTGTGAGTGCGAGAGTGGATGTGTTGCTGGAAGACAGGATGCACCGAAGGTGGAGCAGCGCGCCGTGAAGCCAGGCAACCCTAGGGCAGAGCAGAGGAGAGATTAGTCGCCGAGCCTGACCCGATGGATTAATACTCAGATTGTGGCTTACTTGCAGATGTTCTTGGTGGTGAGCCGCAGGTCTCCTGCCTGGAGGACAACGCTCCAATGCACGCTCGGCGCAGCGGGTGAGAGTGGAGTGCCGACGGGGGAAGAATCCGCCGCCAGGGAGTCCACCTGTGCACAGGGGACAAGGACTGGAGAAAAGTTGAGAGGTTGGTTGATTGCTTATGTGGGAAGCGATGGTAGAGAGTCCTTGGAAGCGTCGAAGAGAAGGCGAGTGCGGGTAGCACGGTCGTTGATGAGCAGACGGCTCCAGGCTGAAGCTCAAGGCTGAGCGGGCTAAATAGCCCGGGCTTGATGAGATGCAGGTGTGCTCACAGCTGAAGCGGGAGATGGGCGAGAGTGAGCTGTGACAGTAGCAGCTATCTAAACGGTAGTTTGGAGTTAGCATTAGCATCCCCCGGACTGAAACCTAGCCAGCCACCACACCTATTCCGCTGTGGGCACTACAGAGGAGAGACGGGGGCTGACAAGTAGTGGTGTGGAGCTTTACTGAATAAACGCGAGTATGTGCATTTCAAATAACGATAGAGTATTCTATGAAATGATGGGCATTTTTATATCATCATCCGATATACAGTGCATCCGGAAAGTATTCGCATTTGGACAGCTGCTTTGAAAACTTGACCCAGATTAAGATGTGTTTTACCATTAAATTGCTTTTAAGAACCAGTGCCATTTCAGCCATTATCCTGAGCCACTGTGCATACAACTGGACATGTCCTTCTTTTTCTTCTTTTAGGTCTGATTGGCGGTTGGCAACCAGCTTACAGGTGCATTACTGCCACGTACTTCCCTCTACAACGGTCAGTCTTTTTATTACAAGATTTATGCTGTTTAATGTAGCACTAGCCATCATTAGCCTTGCAAGATGTGATTGGGCCTATTCACAGATCCTGGCATTTGAAGGAGGAAGAAAAGTTGAAGGATTTTGACGCGAAATTGTAAGACAATGAAAGGTGTGGAATTTTCTCTGTAGAAAAAAGGGCATAAGACACCCATCCATGCATCTTCTTCCGCTTAATCAGAGACACCATTTTAGACAAAGTAGATTTGATTTTATAGGGGATTTATATCCACTGGAGCACGTCTTTAAATAGTTAAAGGCAATTTGACCAAAATATGTCCGGTGGGGGAGTGGTTAGCACTGCGGCAGCACAGCAACTCACCCTTGGACGGGGCATTCTGGGTTCGATCCCCCTGACCAACAGTGATCTGTGTGGAGTTTGCATGTTCTCCCCGTGTCTGTGTGGGTTTACTCCGGGATTTCTCCGGTTTCCTCCCACATACCAAAAACATGCAAGTTAGGTTAATTGGCATCAAAACTGGGGATTCTAAATTGTCCTTAGGTATGACTGTGAGAGTGAATGGTTGTCTGTCTGTGTTGGCCCTGCGATGGACTGGCGATCTGTCCAGGGTGGACCCTGCCTCTTGCCCAAAGATGCTGGGATAGGCTCCAGCCCCCCCGCGACCCGAAAAGGATTAAGCGGAAGAAGATGAATGAATGAATGAATGAATGAAAAATGAATGTCACAAACATTCGATTAATACATGTGGGAGCTGTCAACATATGGAAAAAGTGCAGTCACATTGTCCTAGCCTGAGAAATCGTACTCTCTTTGCTGAAGCATGCTGCATGACAGCTGGACAACAGCTGAATGATAAATTAATTTTTGTGTGCAGACATGTGAAAAGAAGTGTGTGATTGTCAACTTTTGGAAGCAAATCCTCTTTGTATGCCACAATACAACCCTTATTGCTCCGGGGGGGAAGAAAGATGGTGAGAAATGATGGGGTAAGATTATGGAAGAAAGAAATAAAGAAAAAAAACCAGGTAAACAAGAAGAGTGACAGTCATGACTGTAGCATGCTGTTTACAGGGTGTGGTCACTAACAGAGGAAGGTTTGAAAAAAGGAGCTGAAGCCAGAAGGTGGACGGGGGGACAACGAGGAGTGAGTCAGTGTGACACAGTGATAAATCACCAGAAGAGAATTCATAAAAAAAAAAATAATGAGAAAATAAAGAATGGAAACAAAAGCATGAGAGTTGGGGGTGTGGAGAAAGGAAGGAGGGGGGTAAAAACGATGAGCTCATTGCAGTCAGTGGGCTGATGACACGAGGAGGAGAGGGTGGGGTTCACTGGCTGTCTGCGAATCGATAGCCAGCGTCTGAGTACCGCTGCGCGCACACACGTGCACACACATGCACCGGCAAAACCAGGGTCTGCCCGCGACCGCTCTTCCGGCATGCAAAAAAGAGAAAGAAAGAAAGAAAGAAAGAAAGGAAAAAAAAAAAAAAGCCCGACAGTCAGCAACACAGCATTTATATTTCTCTGCTTCTTGTCAGTGGTCTAGTTTTTAAAAACCAAATAGAAGTAGCGCAGAAAGCTGCTGCCCACGTCTGCTCAGCCCTCCCTCCCTGCCTCCCTCCCTGCCTCACACACACATCTCCATCTCACCCACACCCACACCCAAGGATACCTCCCTGCCTCTTTGCTCTTCCTCCGCTTACTCCTTAACACATCCTTTGCACTACAGCTTTTATTTTTATTTTTTTTCCCTCTGGGGAAGACATGCTCGGCTGACCTCTTGTCTCTCACACCATTCAAACACTTCTGTGGACCGCCGCCTATTTAATTCCTCCCCGCTCTGCCACTTTTTTTTTTTTTTTTTTTTTTTTTGCCGCTACCTGTGGAGGTTCCCCTGGTTCTCCTCCTCCTCCTCCTTCAGCCTGCCTTCTCACAGAGCACAGCCCCGCAGAGAGGCGTCATGCTGGGATTGGACGTGTGTGAGTTCGGGGGTCAGGTGCTGGATCTGCTGTGGCTGACTGTGTGCTACGGAGGTGAGGCCATGTGAGCGTGTGCTTGAATTGCTAGAACTTCAGTTATTTGAGTTCTTATACAGCTTATCAGTGCTCTCTAATAGAAATTAAAACCATGTATAGCCTATGTGCCTGTGTCAGAGGGTGTTGGTGCGTGCGTGCGTGCGTGCGTGCGGGGACGTGCATGCGATATGTCTCCAAACACTGGTTGTGGACATTTTTATGTTTAACATGAAGCGCTGCCAAGACAAGCCAAAGGTGGCAGATCGATATACCTATTGATCGCGTGCCCTCTTCGTGTGTGCGTGTGTGAGGGTGCTCGCGCGCGCGTGATTAGATTTATGTCCACGCAACAAGGTTTTACGTTCATCAGAATGGCTGGTTTGCGAAGTCACATTATGTCACCAGCGTGTAGTGTCAGCTCTTTGCATTTGCAGCTCTACAACTCCAAAACGTGTGCACGTGTGTAGGCATGCGCGCGTGTGTGTATGTACATGTGTGTGTGTGCACACTGCAGTATTGTTGGGAGAGTAACAGATGGGGAAACGGGGCTGGGGTTTCCCCTCACACAGGTGTGGGTGTGTGTTTTGGTGGATGAAAAAAAAAAAGGGAAAGGTGGCGTGTTTGAAAGGGGAGGTGGAGGGGGGGGGGACAAAAAAGAGTGTCAGACAGTTTGTGTCTCTGAGGAGGTGTGATGTGACTTTAGAAGCAAGGGGATTAGAACTGTATGAATTGGCTTGATCACTCTGCTCCAAAAGACAATATGTGATGCAGCATTTTTTTTCTCTCTGCAGATTTAATACTTAGTGCTTCTTTTCCACAAGAGTAAAGTTTCATGGTTTTCATTTTGAAACCTGGCCAAATGTGTTCTCTTTCATTAAATCAGAATGAATCTTGTATAAACTTTCTAAAATTAAGTTTTGTGTTTTGTCGTAATTCCACCTGTAGTATACTATCCGTTCATTAACCTAT
Organism: Pholidichthys leucotaenia; assembly: GCA_020510985.1. Lineage (NCBI taxonomy): Eukaryota > Metazoa > Chordata > Actinopteri > Cichliformes > Pholidichthyidae > Pholidichthys > Pholidichthys leucotaenia. Next base: position 385,366,229 of record CM035838.1, read on the forward strand.
CCACACCCCACAAAGTAATCGGGTTGATTTTGGACCCAATTCTACCCCTACAACCATCATAGAGAGAGTCCTAACCTATATCACTTCAGATGTGGAATCAAGGCGTTCCCAGGCCAGCTGGGAGATGGTCTCTCCAGCATGTCTAGGGTCTGCCCTGGGATCTCCCTGTGGGACATACCTGAAACACCTCATGTGGGAGGCCTCCAGCAGGCATCCTGATCAGATGCCCAAACCACCTTAGGTGGCTCCTTTCGATGTGGAGGAGCAGTGACTCTACTCTGAGCCACTCCTGTATAACTGAGCTCCTCATCCTATCTCTAAGGGTGAGTTCAGCCACCCTATGGAGAAAGCTCATTTCAGCCACTTGTATCCGTGATGCCATTCTTTTGGCTGTTACCCAAAGTTCAATACTACAGATGAGGAACGCAGAATGAGCGGTAAATTGATAGCTTCGCTTTGGAGCTCAGCTCTGTTAGATATTCCCCATATTAACAATAGGCAGCACAGACGTGGGGACGCACGCACCATGTGAAGTCATCACGCCATGCCTATATTAGGAGTCTGATAGCAGGAGACGGCCTCTTTGGCGCTCCGCCTTCATGCCAGCAATAGCAGCAATAGCCTGTACCTGCTTAGTGTTAGCTTGCTAGTTAGCACACTGTAACATGTGTTGTTAATAACTCTGTTTAATGAAGTCATTGTTCAGTACAGCGCTTGCCTCAGCTGTCCTGTTTCCAGACATAACAATTGACGACAAGGATTAAAATTGGCCTTCTGGAGGAAAACTAATCATTTTCCTGAAGATGGAAGCGTATCTGGTACCACCGCCACCGTTCATTGCTTCATCCGGTGAGCCATCTATTCCTTGGTTCTACTGGTATAGTGGACATTTTGTGAGGTACATGTGGACCACCAACCTGGTGCTCGCTAGTGATGCTAAGCTAAACACTTTGCTAAGCCTCTTCCTTGCCACCAAGGGATGGCGTATCTTCCAAATTCTTGGACCCGTGGACAATTACGATAAGTGTGTTAGGTTACTAGCCGGACATTTCAACATTCCAGAGAACGTGATGGTCCGAAGAAATGTGTTTTACCAGGGCCAACAGCATGCGGGTGAGTTGGTCCAGCAATATGTCACCGACCTCCACCATTTAGCTAGTACGTGTGTGTCTGGACACTGGGAGGATGAGTTTGTGCGGGACCAGTTAGCACAGCACACCACCAACGCAAAGCTGCGGGAGAAGCTAATGACGACGCCAAACGGCCTAACGCTGACTGAAGCACTGAAGTTAGCGTCCCAGCTGGAGCTAAAAGAGGCTGCCCAGGTAGCATCGCAGCTAATGGGCCCTGGCCCGCGCTACCCACAGTTGACTCCGCTAGTACAGACAGTTGCCCTGGTGGCTGAGCCCATCGACCCCACGTCTGACATGGACACCATCAACATTGTGGGCCCCAAGAACTGGTCAGCACAGTAGTGTGCAGTGAAGCTGGACAGCGTCAGTATATCGATGGTGCTAGCCACCGCTGCCTCAAGGTCCCTGATAAACGAGGCCACGATTAGAAGGCTTACTCCCCAGCAACCTGACGCAGTGGAACTGCCGGACAATGGATGCTTCAAGACTAGCAGAAACATCACCTTTGCAGTGTACTACGGCAACAGAACAATCCCAGTGTTCAAGTTCCAGGTGACACACCAGGGCGATAATGTTATGGGGTGGGATTTATTCTGTGAAATGGGTCTCTCCATCACAGGCCCCAGGCTGACTGACGATTGTTCGGGTCCATTGCACTCAGACGTGGATGCAGCCACCCCTTGCCTCGCACCACACCTCAAGCAGAACCCAGTAGAACCAGAGCAGCCACAGGAGCTCCAGTCCGCAGCCACACCGGACTCGGAGCTGGTCCTCACACAGCACAAGTGTTCTCGAGCTGCTGCCTCATTGCAGGAGAGATTGAATAATTCCCTGGATGTGGGTACAGCTGCTCCAAGCTTGACACTGCAGAGGGAACACAGCACAGAGAGAAAGGGTGCAAACCGGACACACCTCCGATTTTCACCCAGCATGAGCCTCAAGAAGCCGCTGCAGCACTGCAGCATAGTGAATTCGTGGCCCAGCAGGACCCAGCAGAGTAACGCCAACCGAGAGTATGTCCTGCCGCCGGGGTGAATGGCACGCCACCACAATAGCAACCAGCATTCAGGATGAGAAAGCAGCAGCCCCAGGTGGAGCCAAACCGGTCACTGCTCGAACTACTTGATTAGGTTCAGGTGCAATGATCTGACCACCCAGACCCACAGATGGTCCCGTCATTGCAGATGAGAATCACAGTGCAGTTGGGGCCAGCTGCCGTCCAGATGGCCGATGGTTTGAGATGGCACGCCAGCTGTCCGTGAAAGGTAAGATCAGCAGCTGCCTTGGATCAAGACACGACGCTGGAGCTGACCCAGCTGGTGTGGGACCCAGACTGGGACTTTGCTGATGAATGAGCCATGACTCCAGTGAGATGGCACCCAGGTCCGCCACAGTCGGGGCCTCCAGGGGTGTGCCCACGGTGGGTTCGACTGAGGCCCCTGAAGTTGAACTGTAGCAGTGACTGTGTTTGCATTGTTTAACAGAGCACGACTGCTTCAGAAGTGGCAGAATAATCCATGCAGTTATACAGGGTCAGCCGATGGTCTACCTGGTTCCCCAGGTTCTGTTTGCCTTTGTTTGTTAAAAAAAAAGAGCTATTGTGAATGTAAAGGCTTAGAGTGTTCAGAATGTTCTGGGGGTTTTTTAGAGGGGGATAAATGTTAGATATTCCCCATATTAACAATAGGCAGCACGGATGTGGGGACGCACGCACAATGTGACATCATCATGCTGTGCCTATATTAGAAGTCTGACGGTGGGAGACGGCCTCTTTGGCGCTCCGCCTCCATGCCAGTAATAGCCTGTACCTGCTTAGCGTTAGCTTGCTAGTTTGCACACTGTAACATGTGTTGTTAATAACTCTGTTTAATAAAGTCATCGTTCAGTACAGGTCCTGCCTCTGCTGTCCTGTTTCCAGACATAACACGCTCCCTCTTCACCATGACAGGCTGGTACAATGTCCCCATCATCGCAAGTGACGCTCCGATCTGTCTGTTAATATACTGCTCCATTCTCACCTCACTCATGAATAAGTCCTTGAGATACTTTAACTCTCCACTTGGGGCAGGAGTTTCTCTCCAATATTGAAAGGACAGGCCACCCTTTTCTGGCTGAGGACCATGGATTCAGACTTGGTGGTGCTGATTTTCATCCCAGTAGCAAACTGCCCCAGTATGACCTGTACGCCATTGCTTGATGAAGCCACCAGGACCACATCATATGCAAACAGTACAAGATCACATGACCACCAAACATGACACTCTCCATTCCTTGGCTGTGCCTAGAAATCTTGTCCATAAATATTATGAACAGGATTGGTTACAAAGGGCAGCCCTGATGGAGTCCAACTCTCAGTGGGAATGAGTTTGACTGAATGGTGGCAATATGAACCAAACTCACACACTTATTGTATAGAGACTTAATAGCTCATAGCAATGAGCCTGATACCCCATACTCCCAAAGAACCCCCAAAATGAAACCATGAGGAACCTGGTTGAATGCCTTCTCCAAGTCCACAAAATACATGTACACTGGTTGAGCAAACTCCCACAAACCCTTGAGGATCTTTGAGAGTATAAAGTTGGTCCAGTGTTCCATGATCAGGATGAAAACCACATTACTTCATCTGAATCTAAGGTTCAGTGGACTGTCCTCTCCAGTTCCTTGGCATAGATCTTCCCAGGGAGGCTGAGGAGTGTGATCTCTCTAAAGTTGGAGCACATCCTCTGATCCAGCTTCTTAAGAGAGGACTCACTACCCCAGTTTGCCATGCCAAAGGCACTTCCCTGACCTCCATGCAATGTTGCAGAGGCGTGTCAACCATGACAGCCCTACAACATCCAGGGCCTTGAGGTACTTAGGGCAAATCCTATCCACCCCTAGGGCCCTCCTACTGAAGAGTTTTTCAACAGCTTAAGCAACCTCATTCCCCTTGTCCTCAGGCTCTTCTTCCTCTGTGGAAGATGTGTCAGTGAGATTGAGGAGATCCTCAAAGTACAACTTCCACCACCTGATAATATCCCCAGTTGAAGTCAGCAGCTCTCCATCTGCACCATACACAACAGGAAGCTGCTTTCCCCTTCTGAGACGCTGAACAGTTTGCCAGAATCTCATTGAGACTGACTGAAGTTTTGTTCCATGGCCTCACAAACTCCTCCTACAGAAGAGTTTTTGCTTCAGCAGCTGCTCGAGCTGCATTCCACTTAGCCTGCTGATATGCCTGAGCTGCTTCAGGAGTCCCACAGGCCGAGAAAGCTCAGATTCCTTCTTTAGCCTGATGGCCCCCCTCACCTCTGGTGTCCACCATTAGGTTTGGGAGATGCCACTACAAGAAACACAGACAACCTTACAGCCACAGCTCTGGGCAGCCACTTCAGCAATGGTGGTGGAGAACATGAATGTAGTCAAAATTTTTTCAGAGGTGGGAGTTGAAGACTTCTCAGACAGGGGCCTCAGCCAGACATTCCCAGCGCACCCTCACTATTTGCATTTGCAGGGTCTGACTGGCATCCACCCCTGCCACCTGATCCAACTCACCATCAGATGGTGATCAGTTGACAGCTCTGCACCTCTTTTCACCCGAGTGTCCAAGATATGCAGTTGTAGGTCTGATGACATGATAACAAAATCGATCATCAACCTAGGGTATCCTGTTGCCATGTGCACATATTGATATCCTTATGCTTGAACATGGAGTTTATTATGCGGTTAGCACAGAAGTCCAACAATTGAACATCACTCGGGTTCAGATCAGGCAGTCTCAGACACACCCCTCCAGGTTTCACTGTTGTTGTCCATGTGTGTGTTGAATTCCCCCAGTAGGACAATGGAGTCTCCAAGAGTTGCACTTTCTAGTACATCAGTAAAAGACTCCAAAAATGGTGGGTACCCTGAACCATCATTTGTTGCATAGGCAGGACCTGTTTCCTAACCCAAAGGATTAGGGATACAACCATTTTGTCCACTGGGGAGAATCCCAACATGGAGGCAGCAAGGCACAGGGATACAAGAATGCCTACCCCTCCCTCAGGTCTGGCTCCATGACAGGGCCCCAGCAACATACTAGGCAGGCTACTCTGAATCCTTGATGCTAGATCTGTCATGATAGTCTATTGGACTGCTCTTAGTCTGGCCCTTCACCCAGGACCTGTTTGTCTTGGGAGACCCTACCCCGATAACATAGTTCCTGGGATCACTCGGACATGCACAGTCCCACTATGATAAGGTGGCGATCCACAAGGGGATCAAAAATCCTCTTCTGAAATACCAATCCATTAATTTTCTGATTTTAAAAAAATGACAATTTAATGGTTAATAACAGCAGTCAAATCAGAGAAATGTATGCAACTTGGACCGTTTCTGTAGAGGTTGTAGTGGCTATCTGATGACACATCAAACTGCCTGAAACACTTTTGGCTAGGACAGAAATTTGAAAAAGGAGGAGGTGTTCAGAGATTGCGATATGAATGTAGGAGTTGGATAAATGGCAAGGGCAAGGAACAAAATGGTACAGAGAGGAGGAAGTGTGTTGGCAAAGAGCTTATCAGCAGAGTGCTGGAGATGGCGGTCGGAAGAGATGACTGTAGGTGGACTGGGGAATACAAGGACTAATGAAATGAGGTGGAAGTGAGAAAAAAAAGTAGGTGAGAAGGAAGAGACAGAAAAAGAGAAGCAGAATTTATTGTATTTAATGATTTATTGTACTTGAATAAAAAGGAAGCCTGAATAACCATCAGGCAGCAGCTGTTACAGAGAGAAAAAATATACAAAGAACAATGTGGCTGAACATTTTTACAAGCTGTCAATCAGCAAGCACGGGCTCACCCAGGGAACTGCAGGCATTGAAACAGGCTTTCTAAAATCTCTGTTCTTACAATCTCTATGGGCATTTTGTCACTTGTACAGTTAGCATCTTTTCTTTCCACCATCTTCTAAGCCATTGTTTTATTTTTGAGGTCTGACTGACTGTATGTCATTTCTACCTCTATCCTTTGATTTCCTCCTGCTGGCCATTGAAGTAAAGCTGGATTGATGCACCCGCATCATGTCGACACAGTTACCGAGGTCCGTCCCAGACGCAGTGATTGGCAATTTTTTCTTGTGTGTTGGGTGAAATGCTTTGTTCCTTTACCAAAATGAGTTTCAGTCGATGTGTGTAGCGATTTGTGTTCGTCATGTGTTTTTGTTTATGAAATAGCGACAGACAAGAGCAGATTGTGATGGAGTTGGACCTAAACAATGTTAAGAAAAAGCAACTTTTAATACAATTGTTGCACAGAGAAAAAGAGAAGTTGGAGAAAACAGTGCATGCGACCACCGCCACTGCCATTTTGACAATCTGTGTAATTACTGGGGTTATGACGAGCCAGAAAATGTTCTGTATGTACTTACTAGCTCAGTATTCTTTTGAATTTGGACCGCTGTTTAACCAACTCACCTTGGAAGTTGTGCCGCCGTGAACAAGCAGAGCAAAGCAGCGGCGAGAACCAGGAAATGTGAAGGAGACAAAATGGACCAATCACAGCTCTTATGGCCCGTGTCGCCGACGTGCACCTCTCCTTCTCTGTAGAGGTGCACGTCGGGCGACACAATAGGAATGCACATCGCCGCTACGTCGACGCAGGTACATAACGTGCACTTAACCTTTCTCCCATCCTGCTGTGCATCATGTCCTCACTCACTTTTCACATGCACTCAACATCTACGCACAAACAGTGTCCGAAATTTTTAAAAGCTGTTCTGCACCTGCTCCTGGCATCACCCTCCCCCTCTTCTTTTTTTATCCCCTTAGTGATAAACGAGGTTGTGAATGTGGGCAGACACATACGAGACCTATCAAGTCAGTCAATTAGATGACTTGCTGTCTCATCAAGGCCGAGAGAGCAGCTGAGAGCTGTGTGCAAATGTGCAAAGCAATTAACAAAAGAGGGTGGTAATTACAGGGGTGGGTCAACTTTTTTCATCTCTTTAAATGTGAACAGATATGCAGCAGATGGCAGATGACAAAATAGAAAAAAAAAGCCTGCAGTAAAATGTTATGCTGTTGTAATTAAAACAACATTAACTATGTTTTCCTACAGCTGCAATCACAGAAATTTCATAGAAAATACAATATTAATACAAGTCCAAATGTCAGAATTTAATTTGAAGAATTTAAAATATGTAAATACAGTCATATAATTCCTAACATACTGTATATACAGTGTAAGATGAGTGCAGCTTTAATGTCACAAATTTACTTTTGATATGTGAGATTACAGTTAGAGGGCTATCAGCAAATTTTGCTAGCATTCTAGCATGGTTTAGACTGATTAAACAGTTGGCTTCCTAGAATGTTTTTCTTTTAGTATAACTGAGTGACTCATAACACAGTATGGCATAGGAGGCATAAATCCACAAATGCAAGAGTTATAAGCATTTGTAATTCATAGCTGACTGTCAATACCACCTCAAGCACAAACTAGCTCTTGAACTAAAACAATTTTGTTCCATGATGTGAGCCTGTAAATTTCTATTGTACAGTTCTGACATTTTAACATCGAGACTGACGTGTTTCTGGAGAACTACAATGTTAGTTTCATTTTTCAGCTACAAGGGCTTCCACTTGTATTCTGCTCATAGAGAGAAATTTTTGATTTATAGCCAATCGTTACAATTACAATACTGCAAGGAGATTTTGTGCCAAAGGGGAAAAACACTCTGTCATGATCTAGACAGGGTTAGACCCTGTCAGCATCTTATGTTCCTTTTTTGGACTCTATTATTATTATTATTAGTAGTAGTATCATTATTGTCATTCATTATTATCATTTCGGTATGGATCCCACCCACTTCTGGGCCCTCCCAATCAGTTTCTGCTGCTAATGACTGTGATATCATCTCACCAACATCTTGTTCTCCTCCTTCGGCCAAGGTGGCTACGTTGAGGTTGAAGCCGCTGCCTTCTGTGCCCCAGGAGGATAGCATTGACGCTCCTACCACCGAGTTGCTGCCAGATCAGCCCCCTGGGGTAGCCGTTGTGGTTGCCAAGTTGGCTTGGGACCTTGGCTGGCCTCCTGACCGGTATTCCTCATTCTGGTGGCCCACGGACCTTGGATGGCAGCCAGACAAACTGCACTCCAGCCCACCTCTGTGTCCTCCTCCTTTCCTTCCATGGTCAGGAGGTTCACGTTGAGATGGGTTGTGTTCCAACCCACCTCTGTGTCCTCTCCTCTCCCCCCTTACCCCTCTTTTACTTGAGGTTGGGAGGTTCACACTGAGATGGGCTGTGTTCCAGCCCACCTCTGTGTCCTCTCTCCTCTCTTCCTGATCCCTCTTCCCACTCGGGATTGTGAGGTTCACCTTGAGATGGGGTGCATTCCAGCCCACCTCCATGTCCTCCTCCTTTCCTTCCATGGTCAGAAGGTTCATGTTAAGATGGGTTGCATTCCAACCCAGCTCCGTGTCCTCTCTCCCCCCTCCCTTACCTGTCTCTTATTTGGGGTTGGGAGGGTCACGCTGAGATGGGCTGCATCTCAGCCCACTTCGTGTCCTCTCTCCTCCCTCCTTTATCCCCTTCCTTCTTTGGTCGGGAGGTGCATGTTGATGACAGCTATGCCCTAGCCCCCCTCCATGTCCTCCCCCTCCCACCCTAGTCAGAAGGTTCATGTGGAGGTCAGCTACGTTCTAGCCCCCTTCCATGACCTTCCCTCCTATTTTTTTATGTTTTGTTTCTTCTTTTTCTCTTTCTTCTAGGGTCGTCTGGCGTCCAACCCTTAAAGGGGAGGTACCGTCATGATCTAGACATGGTTAGACCTTGTCCACGCCTTATGTTCCTTTTTTGAACTCTTTATTATTACTATTATTATTAGTATCATTATTGCCAGTCATTATTGTTGTTTCTGTAGGGACGCTTATTTTGACGGTACTCTTTGTTTACTTCCTGTTAGCATAATGCATCTTCCATTTAGCCTCATCCTGTTACGCTGCTAATTATTCACAGCTGCCCCTTGTTTTGCTAATCACTGTTTCCCTATATACTATGTTGGCCGCAGGCATTAATCCCCACGGTGTCCTTATTTTATCACAATGTTTTCTACACGTTGTTGTTGGAATTATTATTTGTGTCACTCCCTTGGATTACTACAGCTTTTGTTACCTGCTGTCAGTGGTTTACCTTTTGTATTTCCCGCCCCGAGCGGAGTCTTATTTTCCTGTCATTAAATCCACAAAATTGTAGTGGATTTATGGGTTTTATAGGTGTTTTATTGTTGGTACAAGTATTAATGTAAATATGAATATGAGTAGGGATGAAAATGTCCTTTCCTTAAACAAACATATCCTCGCAGGGCACCAGTCCATATAATGGACAATTTTATTAACAATTCTTTATTTGTACCAATTATGACACAGTCTAAAAAAAAAAAAAAACAACCTTGTGAGTTCTTGTCTGCTAATAATCAAGAAGATGGACATGAAATCAAACAATAACTCCCATATGTCTTTCAATAATTTAATAAGAAATGTCAGAATAGGCTAACACATTTGGATAACTTTAAAACAGAGAATTCAACATGTATTATGGGCATTATAGACTATTACTGAGTTACTTATGAATCAAGCATTTGTGGAACCAAAGAAACCATAGTTTAATTTGTCAGTATACTGGAAATTGGAAAACCATAAAATAGCATTGGTTAAGAAAAGTGGATGCAATTTTTTGAAGAAAATAATGATTAACTATTTATAAAAATGGAAAATTGGTGTTACTCTGAAAAAGAACGTAAATTAATTAAAGGACAAAATGCATTTTGAAATTCTGATGGGGGTTTGCATGAAATTGAGTTTAAAGAACTTATACCAGGAATATTCTGAAAAATTAAGTTTAAATTAAACAACAGACCATCAGCCAAGCAGAATCATTGCGTCCCAGTAGGTAACAGGGACCCCATGTGCCAACCTTGTTTCAGCTGGATGTCCATGGATTCTGTTGATGGAGAGGCTGATAGACAGATTCTCCCACAAGGCCGTGCTCCTGAGATCGCGATTGGGCTGTTCTTCAGCAAGCTGGGCAAGGTCTTCTCTTAAGCACTGAAGAAGGAATTAGTTTATTGTACAAAGTCCCATCAGAAATTCAAACTGAGGCAAAACACACCACAAATCCATTTCTTCTGATGTTGGTGGTTTAAATGAGTTGGTTTAAGTTTAGAAAAAATCAAACAAAATCTTCTTACACAGTAATTTAAAGAAAAGGAATAAAATAAAGGAAGTGAATTTTAAAGAATAGAAACAGGATTTTCACAGAGCATGACAGGCTCTGGGCCTTACTTGGAAGATAGAAAAAAATGGATGAGCAAAGACGTCTGATCCTTACAGCTTGACCGACGCCCCAAAACTGAAACAAAGGAAAAATTTTTCCTAGGTGTGGCAGAATCTCACTGAATTTCATGGAACTTGAGCTGAACCAATTACATGGAGTTTTGTTCAACAGAAGTCATAAACTCAATCTAAAAAGGAGATGCAGTAAAGTTTGGAACTCTGTTGGTCAGTTAAAGTCCAGCTATGGTCTCTCAAAGAGCAGAGAAAGGAGGGGGAAGAGACATTTGATATGAGAGTGGAATCCTCCTAAAGTATATGTGCTGAATAAAGCATAAATTCCTTCAACTTTAGTGACTGATATTCTACTCAATAATAAGGGAACAAACAATGTCTTTACATTGTAACTGTAATTAATTTGTGATAGTAAGCAAAAAAAAAAAAAATATTCCTGAAAATAAAGCAACACATATTAAATCATATCAATAAAAGCATTTGAAACCACATTGTCCATCCCAAGAGTTAAACCATGTCTTCAGTAGCAGATACCGTCTGGAGAGAATGAATATGAATTAATTTATTTTTCCATAATGAATAAATTCCACTGCAAAGGGAAAAAAAAATTAAATATTCCTGATTTGCCCACCAGATGACACTGTGAAACTGTCTGGTTGTTTACTGGAGAATCTTGACTCCCACGTCTTGATTATATCAACCATTAATCTCCCAATTTTGAAACATTCCTTTGCCAAAGAGCAGAAAAGGGAGAATGACTAAATCCTGGAGAAGGGATTAACTTCCACTTTATGGCCAATGAATAGTGTTACAGCTCTGGTCCTTGGATGACAGAAGCAGTTCATGACCAGACCTTTGAGTTGAAACAATTTTTCTTCAGCAAAGAATTATTTTATAGATTGGAACTCAAGGTCAATGCTACAAAGTAGTATCACAGCTTTTGTGCCCTCTTTGCTGCCCAGCCCAGGCACTATCCTTGACACAATCTTTAAAAAAAAAAAAATACTGAATTGCGACAGTGTCCAGTTTATTGTCTAACATATCAGCAAAAGCATCAGTTTAAATATGCCGGAATTAGCAGAATTGCTGGAGTCCATCCGTAGTCCTACTTTATGTCCATAAAATGTGAGCTGTCCGGCTCAATTTCTGTTCAAATACAACAGCAGCACATTGGTAAATGTAATGTAAACTACTGCCATAAAGGTCATATACTGAAGTATGTATTGTGTAGGTCAGGGGTCAGCAACTAAAACTGCAAAAGGTCTGATAAGTCAGTCCTCCTCCCTCACCGAGGTCCAAACTAGGTGTGGGAATCTTTAGGCACCTTATGATTTGATTCTAGTGCATCTTTATGCCTTTTCTTGATTCACGATTTTTCTCTCCCACTGTGTAACAACTTGGTCCTTTCAAAGCAAAGTATTGTCAATACGTGGGTTGAGCTCATGCCGTCACCTTGTTTTGTAATTTATATTTTCTTGTTATCAGCTCACGTCCTGGCCTTTAGTTTGCATTCTGAGTTTCTCTGTATTTATTTTTATTTATTATTATAGTCACAGTTCTGTTCTTGTGTTTTCATTATCCTTGCTTGAGTGCTTAGTTTATTATGGCTCTATTTATATTTCTGTAGGTTTTTGTCCCTGCTCGGGTCTTAGCTGTTTATTAGTATTATTATCAGTATTGTGTGTTCTGGTCCTGCCTTGTGGTTATTGTCATGATCTTGTCTCCCCGATCCTCTGTTCATGTTTCTGTGCATTCCCTATCTGCGATTGTACAGTATGTGCAGCTCCACCCATCCTGTTCTCCATACCGGTCACCTCTGTTTTCCTCATGTGTCAGTTGCCAGTCATGATTGGTCTCCCCACCTTGTTTTGATTGCCCCTTGTCTATTTAAATCCTTGTCTGCATTTGTTCTGTTCGAGTTCTTTTAGTCATGTCGGCGTGATTACATGCTCCTGATTTGTCCTACCTATAATATTCTGTTTGCCTAGTGTCGTGTCCCGCCTGTTGTGTCAGTTTATTTTTGTTTTACCTCACGAGCTGCCCGTTATTTTGTGTTTGCATCCTTGAGCTGTGTCTGGGTGACCAGCTCTTAAATAAACATTGTAAACTTTAAGTACTGCGTGTGGGTCCTCCCCTCCACATCGCGACAAGTATTTGCAGTGACCTATGAATTTATTTCAAACATCTTTTATGAAAAAAAATGGATGAGAAATCTGACACATGGACAAGTTTATCTCAAAATGTGCTTTTAAAAACTGTCATTTCGTTGACATTTTTTTCAGAAGACCACAGCTGTCTACAGAAAGGCCAGTATCATTTAACTTGCTTTCACACATTATTTTATTATGTTTTTGATGCTTTTAGCTCTATATTAATTTTTGAACAAAAAATGAAAATGAAATTTTTGTTCAAACATGTAATATAAAATTTTATAATACAGGAGAACACTAAATGTATTTGTTGACTCCAAATAAATAGGCATAAAATTCTAAAATCTACAATTAAAATCCCAAAAATGTTTTCCAGGAGAACACAGACTAAATTTTATTGCATTAAAAAAAGATTAATATCTAAAAACTTAAATTTCACAAAAAGTCCACCTCTATACAGTTTTTTCAGTGCAGAAAAACTATTTCAAACTGTAAGACAAAAAAAAAATGGACATAAAATATAATTCCACACGACAAAATTCCTCTGAGATTTTTTTTTAAATCATAACAGTAAACTCTGTTACAGCATTGATGGAGCTAGTATAACTCTATGGTTACAGGGAGATGAGGTGGAACTTTTCATATACAGTAAGACAGAGCTTTTACAGAGTTTTTACGTAATGTCGGAGGCTACGAAAAGGGCCTCCATAACCAACGACCTTACCCCTGCGTCCCAGCATGGATGATTCTTAGCAGAATAGAGGAAAAAGTGCCCCAGTAAATACACTCAATTTCACAACAGTGCTTCTTTTTGTGGGTACAGACCTGAAACGAAGTGAATCTGTCCAGGGTGGATGTCCTGGCTGTTGGCCTTGTGTGTGTGTGTGTGTGGGGGGGGGGGGGGGGGCTGGGGCTCCCGCAACGAACCGTGACTTTGCAACCCGCTGCATACTCTCTGGAGCCGTTACAACCTCAGACGCTGCAGAGAGTGGGGTTTGTGGAACAGCGAAGGGGGGAGTCTGCAGCAGGAGAGCACCCAAGGGCTGGTGCCATAATCTGTCCGAACAGTCACCGATGCAGCAGTTCACTTCCACTTTATTCCCACCAAAATAAAACAGTCTACCTTTTACCCAAATCTATCTATAAATTCAGCAAATCTCTGTGTGTGTGTGTGTGTATGTCTGTTCCACGCATATCTCTTGAACCATTTGTCAGACTGGCCTCACATTTTAAATGTAGTTTCCTGAGGTTACGAGGGTGTGCATCCCCGAATGTGGAGTCGCCCGGTCAAAAAATTTAATTTTTATTAATAAAAGTTTTAGCCATCGCTCTGTGACCGCTCTCTGTGTCCTGGCTTTAAGAAGTGTGGACGGGGTTTGGTTTCGGATTGACTCTGTGCTCACTGGACAGTACGCGGCATCACAATGTGTCAGTCACCACAGTGTTCCCTGAAAGTGTGGGCGGGGTTTGGTTTCGGATTGATACCGTGCTCATTGGACAATGCGCGGCATCACGACCTATCAGTCACCACAGTGTTCCCTGGACAAAACAAGGAAGTAAAAAATGACAAATTTGACATGAAAAATATAATACTGAAGATTTAATGCTTAAAAAATTTATACTGTAAAGTGGGCATGATTGTGTAGATCTAAAGGATAATTCGACATATGTGGAGAACATGAGGTGCATAAGCAGACTGGGCGGAGAGTCAGTGGGGACCTGGGTCACAGAACATGCTGGGAGAAACAGCAGCCTAACTGGGTGGACCACGGTCCTTCTCATGGAGCAGCCTGCCCAGTCAGTAGTAGACGGGAGTACCTGCTTCTGCGTCACCTGTGTGGTACCACTGTACTTTGCAGGACTGTGAGTCCCCCCTCCCGCGCCAGTATCTTAAAAACTTAATACCGCCATGATGGTAGAGCGGAATGGCGGGTGTTATGCCAAGAATTGCTCGCTTGCCGAGAATTGCATCCTGTACGTGAAGTTGGATCACTGTGATTTCTAACCCTCTTTGAAACACTAAAATGTCTGGTGAGTAAACATAATTTAAAGATAATTTACAAGAGGTAATAACAATTTTTGCTTCTAAAAATGTACAATGGATACTTCTAAAAATGCACAAATGGTTACAAGCCTGGCTGTAGTGTTATAATTTTTAGTTTTGGCAGATGGGATGCAATTCTTGGCAAGCGAGCAATTCTCGGCATAACACCTGTTATGGAATGACTTAATAACCAAATGCAGGACACAAAAAGCACCCAAATAATGAAATAAATCATTTTTAGTCAAATATTTACTGACAAATGGGCAACACTGATGCAACAGTTGCAGTCAAATGGGTCCTTCTGCTGTGTATAGTAATAGATAGATGTACTTTATTGATGCTGGGTGTTTTGTAGTTAATTTGGTGTATTGCAGTTTTTAAAAAAACTTTATATAACAAAATATTGCTAAAATATAAAATGATGCACTACAATGGGTCTCAAATATTTGTAAACGTGTCCTGTTATAGCACTGCATGGGTTTATTGATGATACACAAAAGAAATTCAATATTACACTGAACTCCATCACTGAACAGTGATATAAACTAAAATAATTATAATGATGACTGAACAACTTCCATTCCCCAAAGTGCAAGATACACTCATCAATATAGGTGATAAAGGATTAGACAAATAAGTGATCTGACAAACAAATAAACAAGGAATCTGAAACAGTCGCTAATATTGGATGTCCCATTCATTTTCAATAATTAGGTATTCTGTAATTAATATTCACAGTCAAATAAATCTTAGTGCCATTTAGTCCCTTTTATATTAGTCAATGTCTAACAGGTGATTGCCTAGATATAGGCTACACTTCCTTGTATTCCACTTTCAAACCCAGCCTACATTTGGGCCTGGAAGCCTGATTGGGCTACCTCTTTCAGACAGGAATACTTTCTTTCTACGGGCAATGCACTAGTCAAAATAAATATTTATCAACAGCCCAACCACTGGCTCATATATTAGCAACATATCAGTACTAAGTTTCAGTCCTTTCCACACCACATGGTGCCTACCTCTATTTATACTCTCTATATACAATGACCCTAGGTCGCACAGCTACTACAGTGCTATGAAAAAGTATTTGCCTGATTTCTTATATTTTTGCATATGTGTCACACTTAAATGTTTCAGATCATCAAACAAATTTTAATGTTACATAATCCGAGTAAATGCAAAATGCAGTTTTTAAATGATGATTTCATTAATTAAGGGAAAAACAAGCTACCCAGACCTACCTGGCCCTAAGTGAAAAAGTTATTGCTGCTAAACCTAACAACTGGTTGTGCTACCCTTGGCGGCAGCAACTGCAATCAAGCATTTGCGACAACTGGCAGTGAGTCTTTTACGTTGCTGTTGAGGAATTTTGGCCCACTCTTCTGTGCAGAGTTGTTTTACTTCAGCCACACTGGAGGTTTTTCAAGCATGAACAGCATTCTTAAGATCATGCCACAGCATGACTAGGCTACTCCAAAACCTTGATTTTGTTTTGTGCTTTGTTAACTTCAGTGGAGATTTTTTTTCAGATTTAAAGTCCCATATGCAGAAGTAGAGGCTTTAATAATAATTTTTAAAAAAGAAGTAGAGGGGGCGGGGCTTAGACTCTATTGTTTCTGGTGTCCAGGGACCCTTGCCCCGTGGCTGCGGGTGCTCTGTATGGGGTCTCCCTCTGCCCCTCCTCCTGTGGTGGGTGCCTGGCTGTTTTGGGACTGGGTAGCCTCGGGGCACTCGTGTTCTGTGCAGGCTACAAGTTGCCCTGGCAATGGGGGTGCTGTCCTGCTTGCCTGTGAGTCTGGGGTGGGCACTGCTGAGGCCTCCTACTGTAGAGGATGTGCTCAAGGATGAGGCTGAGTTTATTTCTCAGGTTCAGCTTTATTAACAGAACACATACTATAACAATCTCCAAGCAAGAAAAGAGACAGATCAATATCACATTGCTCTTTAAAACCTCCTGAACATTGAAACTCAAGTCACATGGTGTCTAAGCAAACATACAGTCACATGGTACTTAATCCCAGTCACAATGTAACCCTTTGATCTTCCACCATTGTCTCTCAGCCTTCGATGGTCCGGAAATCCCTCCAGGGCATCTCTCTGAGACAAAGGCCAAATCTCACACCTCCTCGATATCTCCTGCAGACTCAGTCCTTTTGTCCCTCGAGACGTGAAGCACTCAATAAACATTCAGCAATACATTTGTGGAAAATATGTACCCAACATATGTGCCACATGACCCCCCCCCCAAATGTCTAATATGGGACAAACATAATCAGAGATGCATGACATAAAAAAAAATATTACCACATATCGCATATCAATCCGCCAGTTGCCTAGGTCTAAACCTCCTGCCGTATCTGCTGTAAGCCGGCCTTGCTGCTTCTGCAGTGTCTTCCTGCACCTGTGGATTAGAACTGTTAGCCAAACTCTGTGGGGGTTCTGGAGAAAGCCTTCTCGGAGGTCTGCCGCGACGGGGGGCCCTCGCCAACTGCACTTGTTCATCCGCCAAAACAAAAGCAGGTTTGAGTCTGTTTATACAAATCAACTCCTTCCTGTCTCCCAAATCTAGCAAAAAATGCTTCTCTCCTGTTTCCAGCACTCTGAAAGGTCCATCATAAGGTGGCCGCAAATTTGGGCGATGAGCATCATGTCTTACAAAAACAAACTCTGCATTTTTTAAAGCCTTCGGCACAAAAACGCGCAGGAGACTGTGATGGACTGGGCCAGGAAGCGTGTTTGATCCTGTGTCGCTCTGCAACAGCTGAGCGGGGGGGCAATTTGGCGCAGGATTGTCGGGGAGAAATTCACCAGGTAAACGGAGAGGTTGTGCAAAAACTTTTTTTTTTCTTTTTTTTTTTTTGAGGTTGTGCAAAAACTAACTCAGCTGTGGAGGCCTGCAAATCCTCCTTAGGTGCAGAACGCAACCCCAATAAAACCCATGGAAGTTTGTCAATCCAATTTGTATCCGTAAGCGACGCTCTGAGGGCTGCTTTCAATGACCTATGAAAATGTTCGCATAAACCGTTAGCCTGGGGGTTATACGCGGTAGTGCGGTGGATCTTCACCCCTAGGCTGCGGGCCATCGATGACCAGAGTTCGGAAACAAATTGAGGACCTCTGTCAGACGTTATGTCCGACGGAACTCCAAAACGCACAACCCAAGCTGTTAAAAACGCGCGTGCAACTTCCTCTGCTGTGGTTGATGCCAGAGGAACCGCTTCTGGCCAACGCGTGGTGCGGTCTACCATCGTCAAAAGGTGTGTGTACCCCTGTGACAGTGGAAGGGGGCCCACCAAGTCGACATGCACATGATCAAAGCGCTTAGCCGGGATGTGAAAAGGCTCCAAAGGAGCTCTAGTGTGCTTGTGTATTTTGGCTCGCTGACACGCTACGCAGGTTGCCGCCCATTCCTTGACCTGTTTGCGCAACCCCGGCCAAACAAATTTCTCCCCCACCAACTTGATCGATGCGCGCACCCCCGGGTGCGCCAGGGAATGGTGTAGTCAAAAACGTGGCGGCGCCACGCAGCTGGTACCACGGGACGCGGCCGTCCCGTGGAGACATCACAGATTAGTGGGGGCATACCAACTTGCTGCACCTTGTGCTCCAGCCTTAACCCTGTTGGTCCAGACTGGAGAGCGCGCACATCCGCATCGCTAACCTGCTCCTCGGCCATGGCTGCATAATCTAAACCTACGCGGACCGGGGCTGCGCGCGCTTCCGCGCTGCTACCCTGGCCCGCGGCCACGACTGCAGAGTCTGCCCCCACGGGGCCTGGTGCCGCCACAGCACGCGAGAGACAGTCTGCCACTACATTACGTTTACCTGCGACATGCTGGATATCGGTGGTGAACTCCGATATCGCGGCCAGCTGTCTTTGCTGCCGGCCTGACCAAGGTTCTGAAGTCTTGGCCATCGCAAACGTTAGCGGCTTGTGGTCTACAAACGCGGTGAAACGGCGCCCTTCCAGCCAGAACTGGAAATGGCGGTTGGCCAAGTGTAGGGCCAACAGCTCCCTGTCGAACGCGCTGTATTTTCGCTCGCTATCGCGCAAGGTTTTGCTGAAAAACGCGAGCGGCTGCCAGGTCCCTGCTACAAACTGTTCAACAACCGCCCCCACCGCTAAATCGGAAGCATCAGTGGTGAGCGCCATGCGGGCCGTTGGGACTGGGTGTGCCAACAAAACCGCGTTTGCCAGGGCTGATTTGACTTGGGAGAATGCGCACTCCCGCTCCGGAGACCATTCGGTTTTATTTGTGGGTTTTTGCTTCTTTAGTGCAGCATACAATGGTTGCATGAGCTGCGCTGCGCTTGGGAGGAAACGGTTATAAAAATTAACCATTCCCAAAAACTCCTGTAACGCTTTGACCGTCTGAGGTCGGGGAAAATCTGTTATTGCGCGCACTTTATCGGGCAGAGGGACCGCTCCTTCTGGCGAAACGCGATGCCCCAAAAAATCAATTTGCACCACCCCAAACTGACATTTCGCTGGGTTAATTATTAACCCGTGCTCTACCAGCCTCCGAAAAACCTCTGTGAGGTGGCTTTCGTGTTCGTCTTCGGACGTGCTGGCTACCAAAATGTCGTCCAAGTAGACGAACACGAAAGGGAGGTCATGTAGGACCGCGTCCATCATACGCTGGAACGTCTGTGCGGCACCCTTTAGTCCAAAAGGCATGCGCAAAAACTCAAAAAGCCCGAAAGGAGTTATTACCGCTGTTTTGGGTATATCCTGAGCGCGCACTGGGACCTGGTGGTAACCACGCACCAAGTCTATTTTAGAAAAAATGCGCGCCCCCGCCAAATGAACCAAAAAATCTTGGATGTGCGGTCGTGCGCTGAGGCGTTATTCATCCTGTGGAAATCACCGCAAGGTCGCCACGAACCATCAGCCTTTGGGACCATGTGTAGCGGTGAAGCCCAGGGGCTTTTAGAACGTCTAATGATGCCCAGTTTTTCCAAGTTGGCGAACTCCTCGCGTGCTATGGCCAGTTTAGCTGAGTCCAGGCGCCGAGCTTTTGCAAAAACGGGCGGCCCGGTGGTAGTGATAAAATGTTCCACCCCATGTTTAGCCACTGTCGCTGAAAACGTTGGGACTGTGAGTGCTGGGAACTGAGTGAGCAGTGCGTGAAACTTACCACCTGCAGCTGTGACGTTGGCCTGTGCAGTCGGCGGGGCCACCCGGGCTGTGCAGGGAATAGAGTGAAAAGACAGTGCATTAACCAGACGTCTATTAGCAAGATCAACCAATAAACCATATGAGCACAAAAAATCAGCACCTAACGTGTTGAAATTGACTGCCGCTATGACGAAAGTCCACTCGAATGTTCGGCCGTGTAGAGACAGAAGCAGAGTCTTCTCGCCGAAGGTCTTAATCACCGAGCCGTTCGCTGCCGACACCAGGGGACCACTGGAAGGCACCAGCCGGTCAGCGTAGGAAGGTGTGATGAAACTCAGCTGGGAGCCTGTGTCCACAAGGAAATGCCTCCCTGATCGCGCGTCCGTCAGATAGAGCAGCTTGTTCTTTTCACCGAGAGCCGCAGCTGCTACCGACTCCCGGTCTTGGCGTTTCCCGAGCGCTTGAACTGGCACGGTGGGATGCACTTGCGTGCCCTGTCAGCGAAACGGCGATGGTAAAAGCAAAGGACGTCGTCCGCTCCGCGTCTCCTGGCCTCTGCCGCTGCTGCGAGTCTGGTGCTGCAGCCTCTGGCCCCCTGCCATCTCCGGATGTTGCGCTCAGCTCCGCTGCTGCGGTTGTGGCCGTGTGTCGCCTATGAGCATGGACAAGTCGCTGTGCCTCCTGGCCCAGCTCGTGGTAATCTCGGCGGGCCAGCAGCTGTGAACTGGCCAGGGTAACTCTCACCGCTGACGGTAGTGTCCTGAGGAAAAGGTGGGCCAAGATAAAACCATCATCTTCGGAGTCTCTCAAACTCAGCATCTTCGCCATCAGGTCTGCAGGTCTCTCGACCTCGCCCTCAGTCAACGCCAGGAGCTTCTCTGCTCGCTCTCCCAGCGAGGGGGTGAAAAAACGGATGAGAGCAGTTTTCAATGCGCCATACTTGTTGTCGTCTGGCGGGTGGTTAATCAGGCTCTCCACCCGCTGGGCTGTGTGGCTGTCTAGCTTTGCAACCACATGGTAGAATTTCGTGGCGTCCGCCGAAATTCCCCGAAGATGGAACTGTGCCTCGACTGCGTTAAACCAGGAGCGCGGGCTATGCTGCCAGAAATCAGGTAGCTGGACTGTGGTAGCTGCATTAGCCTGGCTGGCTCCTGAAGAGTCCGGTGCAGGAGAATCGTCACCGGCCATAATTCGTCTTAAGGTCACCAGTGTAGAGGATGTGCTCAAGGATGAGGCTGAGTTTATTACCCAACATATGTGCCACACTACCATAATTTTTCTGTATGTTTCCTTAAAAACCCCATACACACACATTTGCATGCATGTGCACACACACACACACACACACACACACACACACACACACACAACACCACTGACCACTTTATATCCTTTCAATTCCCTCCCCCATTCCCCCGTCAGGTTCAGCATAAGTAAGACAATTTAAATAAAGTATTAAAGTTACCGTATTTTTGGGACTATAAGGCGCACCGGATTATAAGGCGCACTATCAATGAACGGTCTATTTGATGGTCTATTTTCATACATAAGGCGCACCGGATTAGAAGGCGCATTAAAGCGAGGTAGTCGGAGCCGGGAAAAAAATTTTTTTGCGTGCATGGAAAGAAAATCCTGTCTATAGTCATTATAGACACATATAGCGCGATTGTCTGCGAGTGTGAATGACCTGTTCCACGAGCAGGTGGAACGTTTTTAGTCCGTGGCTGTTCATCGCCATATTGGCCAGGATACTCACTGGGTACTCGCTCGGTACTCGATACGGCTCGCTCTCCGGCGGCCGCCCTGATAAGTAAACATATGCCGGGACGCTTGAATTCTTTCGTCCCAAAAATATCATTTTTGAATATTTAATTACAGCTAAACGGGAGCAGTTTCGATGCTGAAATTTCACATACAAATCCTAATATACGTGTTCTATACACCATCAGCTTTTGGGTATTGACTACCTCGCGAGGTAGTCGGATCTGGGAATTTTTTTTTTTTTTTTTGCGTGCATGGAAAGAAAATCCTATCTATAGTCATTATAGACACATATAGAGCAATTGTCTGCAAGTGTGAATGACCTGCTCCACGAGCAAATGTACGTTTTTTGGTCCATGGCTGTTTACGTCGCCATAGTGGCCAGGATACTCGCTCGGTACTCGCTCGGTACTCGATACGGCTCGCTCTCCGGCGGCAGCCCCGAGAAGTAACCAATGCAAACAAATGCTGGGACGCTTGAATTCTTTCGTCCCGAAAATATCATTTTTGAATATTAATTACAGCTAAACAGGAGCAGTTTCGATCCACGATCCGTTGACAGATAGTGGCGTAACTCGCTAGCAATTTAACTTTGAACGACGTGTTGACACCAATATAGCGGTTGGAGTTCTTTGGTTAATCCACCCGGAATGATGGCAAGCTCCGAATTAGTTTGCTTCACTTGGGTTTTGACAGTATCGGTGAGATGGGCGCGCATGGAGTGGCAGATCAATAGGGATGGAGATTTGTGGAAAAAGCCATCCGGCCATTATGTTGAGGCACATATTACTCCGCGAGGCTCCTGACTACCGTAATGCTCCGACAATCCATCAAGCGGTTTGGCTTCGTAGCTTACCAAAGTCGTACTAAAACATTTTTGACAGATTTTTGAGCGCCGTGTACCACATAAAATCGGTTCAAGGTCAGTAAGCACAAACAGAATTAATACATAAGGCACACCGGATTATAAAGCGCACTGTCGATTTTTGAGAAAATTAAAGGATTTTAAGTGCGTCTTATAGTCCAAAAAATACGGTATATAGAAAGAAGAGCCCATAAATGCTATCTATAAATAACTAGTGCATACCCATAGAACGCAAGTATTCCTGTCTGAAACAGGTAACCCAATCAGACTTTACAGGTGCAAACGTTGGCTGTGTATGAAAGTGTAATACAGAGGTGTAGCCTATACAGTGGGGTAAAAAAGTATTTAGTCAGCCACCAATTGTGCACGTTCTCCCACTTAAAAGATGAGAGAGGTCTCCAATTTTCATCACAGGTATACCTCAACTATGAGACAAAATAAGAAAAAAAAAATCCAGAAAATCACATTGAAGGATTTTTAATGAATTAATTGGTAAATTCCTCGGTAAAATAAGTATTTGGTCAATAACAAAAGTTCATCTCAATACTTTGTTATATACCCTTTGTTGGCAATGACAGAGGTCAAACGTTTTCTGTAAGTTTTCACAAGGTTTTCACACACTGTTGCTGGTATTTTGGCCCATTCCTCCATGCAGATCTCCTCTACAGCAGTGATGTTTTGGGGCTGTCGCTGGGCAACACAGACTTTCAACTCCCTCCAAAGATTTTCTATGGGGTTGAGATCTGGAGACTGGATAGGCCACTCCAGGACCTTGAAATACTTCTTACGAAGCCACTCCTTCATTGCCCGGGCGGTGTGTTTGGGATCATTGTCATGCTGAAAGACCCAGCCACGTTTCATCTTCAATGCCCTTGCCGGTGGAAGGAGGTTTTCACTCAAAATCTCACGATACATGACCCCATTCATTCTTTCCTTTACACGGATCAGTCGTCCTGGTCCCTTTGCAGAAAAACAGCCCCAAAGTATGATGTTTCCACCACCATGCTTCATAGTAGGTATGGTGTTCTTTCTCCTCCAAACACGGCAAGTTGAGTTTTTACCAAAAAGTTCTATTTTGGTTTCATCTGACCATATGACATTCTCCCAGTCCTCTTCTAGATCATCCAAATGCTCTCTAGCAAACTTCAGACGGGCCTGGACATGTACTGGCTTAAGCAGGGGGACACGTCTGGCACTGCAGGATTTGAGTTCCTGGCAGCGTAGTGTGTTTCTGATGTAGCCTTTGTTACTTTGGTCCCAGCTCTCTGCAGGTCATTCACTAGGTCCCCCCGTGTGGTTCTGTGATTTTTGCTCACCGTTCTCGTGATAATTTTGACCCTACGGGGTGAGATCTTGCGTGGAGCCCCAGATCGAGGGAGATTATCAGTGGTCTTGTATGTCTTCCATTTTCTAATAATTGCTCCCACAGTTGATTTCTTCACACCAAGCTGCTTCCCTATTGCAGATTCAGTCTTCCCAGCCTGGTGCAGATCTACAATTTTGTTTCTGGTGTCCTTTGACAGCTCTTTGGTCTTGGCCATAGTGGAGTTTGGAGTCTGACTGTTTGAGGTTGTGGACAGGTGTCTTTTATACTGATAACGAGTTCAAACAGGTGCCATTAATACAGGTAACGAGTGGAGGACAGAGGACCATCTTAAAGAAGAAGTTACAGGTCTGTGAGAACCAGAAATCTTGCTTGTTTGTAGGTGACCAAATACTTATTCTACTGAGGAATTTACCAATTAATTCATTAAAAATTCTTCAATGTGATTTTCTGGATTTTTTTTTCTCATTTTGTCTCTTATAGTTGAGGTATACCTATGATGAAAATTGGAGACCTCTCTCATCTTTTAAGTGGGAGAACTTGCACAATTGGTGGCTGACTAAATACTTTTTTGCCCCACTGTATGTAGGCAGTCACACGTTAGACTTTGACAAATATGAAAGGGACTAAACTGAGATTTATTTGACTGTGTGAATATTAATTATAGAGTAATTGAAAATGAATGGGATATGCAATATTAGTCACTGTTTAAGAACCACTTGTTTATTTTTTTGTCAGATCACTTATTTGTATGATCTTTTATGAGTTATATTCATAAATGTTGTATGCTGCACTTTGGGGAATGGGAGTTGTTCAGTCACCATTATAATTTAGTTTATATGTGTAGTTTATAGTCTATCGTCAAAAAAGTCATGCAGTACTATAACAGGACACGTTAACGAATATTTGAGACCCACTGTAGTGCATCCTTTTACATTTTAGCAATATTATAAGTACAAAACACCAAACATTATTATTATTTTTTGTTTGTTTTGTATTTGTATCTTGTATACTTTATCTATCACCAGAAGGAAATTCAGGGCATCCACGGTACAGCACCGATCCCTTCACCAGTGTTACACACACACACACACACACACACACACACACACACACACAGCAGAATGACCCATTTGGCTGCAAGTTTTGCATCAGTGTTGGCCATTTGTCTGTAAATATTTAAATAAAAGTGATTTATTTCGTTATTTGGACATTTTTGCGTCTTGCTGTCGTTGAGTGAAAGCATGTAATATGCAGTTGATGTGGTCATTATGCTCCACAATAAAGCAGCAGTCGGGACTTTGTGTACCACTGACCGGGCAGGCTGAGCGCACGGTGGGACACCGGTGTTGGCTGGTTAACGGGAGTCTCGGCTGCTGCCTTACCTGTGTGTCAGTGATGTCATTGCGGCACCATGGGTCCCCGGCAGCCCCCCCCACACACACACACACACACCTGGTGTTCTCTATGGCAAATATATCCATTAGACCTATGCAACTTTATGGTATGTAGTGGCTCCATACTCATGGATGCGCTGGTCCCCGGCAGCCCCCCACACGTTCTCTATGGCGAACACGCAACTTTATGGTATATATTTTGACTGAGCAGCTCCATACTCGTGGATGTACACCCTCGTAACCTCAGCAGCAAAGCACTTCTAAAATCTTTGCTTGCAAAGCGTTGTGGTGACTGACGGGTCGTGATGCTGTGTTATCCAATCAGCATGGTCGTTATGCCGCGTATTGTCCAATCAGCATGGCTGTGATGTGATGTTTTCTCCAATGAGCACGGAGTCAATCCGAAACCCCGCTCACACTTCTTGAAGCCAGGGGATGAAGACATAGAGTGGTCACACAGTGGTGTCTAAACATTTATTGATAAAAATTACATATTTTGACTGAGTAACTCCATATTTGGGGATGCGCACCCTCGTAGCTTCAGCAAAGCACGTTTAAAATCTTAGGTCGGTGTGACGAACGGTTTGAGAGATATCTGAGGAACACACACACACACACACAGAGATCTTGAATTTATAGATAGATATATACAGTATCAAATATGAGCACAGCTCCTTTTGGCAAAGTAAATCTGTTTGGCACAACAAAGTAATCAGATAGCTGTTCTGCATGCCAAGATGCTGGACAGGACAGGTTAAAAAAATGTTGTTTCCATCTGCCAGATTTATTAATGACCAGTTGATCGTATAATGAGATTTACCAGGTACGCATGTTTTCATAAATACCAGGTGGACCTTGTATGATCATTTCTGCACTCGAATGATTGCCAGTTTCTATGCACTTTTGATAAATGAGGGACCATTATAATCTTATTTAATTTTAGACAGCTAGCTAGCTATCTAGATAGATCTTATCTTAACTATAGATAGATAGATAGATAGATAGATCCCAACCTGGAAAATTACAGTGTAACAGCAGCATGACACAGACAACCCAAACAACTGAAAAACACACTGCATAATAGAAAAGGAGTTACCCAGGGAAGTAAAGTAAAAATGCTTAGATAACTTTATATACAACATAGGCTACTACTAGGTTAAATAGATGATGATCCTTATGAATCAATGGGTAGTATTGACTGTACAGAGAAGGATTATAAGGCACAAGGTGAAACACGAGGTACCAATTATACTGTAAGGTGCAGTATAGCAGCATTGTTATGACCAAATTCAACATCAGAGCGAGTTATTGTACAGCATAGGAGTAATTTATGGGGGGGATAGGGGGTCACAACCCCCCCCCCCAATCAAATCCATCCAGCATAACCCTCCCCCAATAGTCATATAATTATAATTAATAAAAAATATCTACAAGTGAGTATGAAGAAGTTGTTGTTTTTTCATTTCTCTGGTCAATACTCAGTCATTTGTAGGGGAGGCAGGTGAGGACGCTCGTCTACATCTAGAATGCATTCAGCTCACAAGTGAGACAGAATGAAAAGAGCTCCACAAGGGCAACAAACCATTTTAAACTGTTGATTGTCAAATAAAAGGACAAACCCCTCTGTCCAAAAGGAGGTTAATATCATATTATTGATTTAGCTGATAAATTGTTGTCTGAAGTTAGTTGGTTGGTAGTTTGCTAATATGAGTGAAAGCTATGGGGGTACACCACAGAATAAATGCTGCCTGATAGGATTTAGCTGATCTGAGAAATGATTAGCTTTTCTCGTGCAAATTTGGGCTTTACATTGTATTAATCATCCATGAAATATGATCAGAATGGATTTGTTCGTCAACTGTTAGAGTGAAATTTACATGTTTCAGTACTCATCAAAATGTTAACAGCTCTGAACATTTATCAAGTACAAACAAAATTTCTATACCACTGGTCTTGAAATATAAATGCCTTTAAATATTGCTTATCATCCCCACAAAATTCAAGTTAACCTTAAACTGTTTTGTATTTTTAAAATGTCATGATTTTGATAATTGTAAAATTCGATTATAAAGCAAGTTTTACCACTTTCATTTATAGACTGTCACTCTGAAGGTTATTCTTAAATATCCACGTTAAAAGAAATTGATTATTTTCCCTGCAGATCATTTTCAGATCTTCTATCAACTGTGAAAATACCACAACTGCACAAGAGTATCTAAACGAATATATAAGAAATAGACACCAAATAGATGAATGAAAGAATAGATGCATTTCATCTGCCTAAACTTTTTAAAATATCTCATTAAGAAAAATACAGCACTCTAAATTTTATCCATATGCATAATGTGTTAAAATGAGTTCAAAAGCACTGCAATACAGTATCACTGATTTATTTGGAATTTAATTATTCAGCTTAAATAATTAAATAAATAAAAAAAAGTTTAAGCTTAAAATCCCATTTCTAGTTTTCCATTTCCATTTTATTTAATCACGAGACAGCATTACACAAATTAGGCAGTGATCAAACACTGAGATATTGATGGCTTATTATCATCACTGTATAGTGATTTAGCTCCTAGTATAACAAGATTCATTGCCTTAACACCATACCTTTGCGTTTGTTGGTGTTCAAGGGTCCATTTGCAATAAAGGGAGCGCTAAAAAAATTTTGAAAATTGATCAGTAAAAAGCTGCAATGCTTCTTCCAGCATTTTTTTTTTCTTGCAGCATTTGTCATCTCCAGCCTGTTGCTTTTCCTGTATGATCACTTTAGTACTGAATATACATGTGTGTATGTATATATATGTATGTGTTGGTAACAAAAACTCACAGTTACTGAAGGTTACTTGTGGAGTCCCACAGGGTTCAGTTTTGGGGCCATTGTTATTCAATATGTATGTAAATGATATATGTAAAGTTTCAGAAAAAATGGATTTAATATTGTTTGCCAATGACACTAATTTATTATGCAGTGGAAGCAATTTAGAACAACTTTTGGATACACTCGGAAAGGAATTAGGAAAGCTTAAACTTAGGTTTGATTCAAACAAATTAACGCTCAATTTAAGTAAGACAAAATTTATAGTTTTTTAACAACCATCACAACAACTTAGTATCTAAACGCAGTGTAAATGGTGTAGAGATTGAAATGGTATCCGAAACTAAATTTCTTAGAGTAATAATTGATAATAAACTGTGTTGGAAGTCACATATTAATTATATTAAAGGTAAAATATCCAAATCAATTGCAATACTACACAGAGTGAAATATTTGCTGAATCAACCCACACTATATACCTTGTATCATTCATTAATACTCCCATACATGACATATTGTACTGAAGTATGGGGAAATACATATAAAACAAACATATATCCAGTCTTTATGCTTCAGAAGAGAGCTATAAGAATAATAAACAAAGCTGCTTACAGGGAACCAACAAACCCACTTTTTCTTAAATTAAAAGCTCTCAAGTTGAAAGATCTGGTTGACTTTAAAACTGCAGTAATGTTTAAAGTGAAGAATCTATCACTGCCCGCAAATATCCAAAAGTTGTTCCAAATAAGGGAGAAACAATATCATTTCAGAGGAACATGTATATTTCAAAAACCTTCAGTGAGAACTACCACCAAGCAACACTGTGTTTCAGTGCAAGGAGTCAGATTATGGAACGATTTTAGACCTGAATTAAAATCATGTACAACGCTTGGACAATTTAAACAAAAACTAAAGGAAGAAATACTCCAAACATATATACAAGATGACATGTAAAATCACATAAGGATTGTCATATCCAGTCTGTGTTGTGTTGTTGCTTAGTTTTTTTGTCACATTTTGTCTTAGCTTTGTTCTGAATTGTAATCGCTCTTGTTTTGTTTTTCTTTTGAATTCTTGGATGGAATATGGGTGGGCAATATAAGCTGCGGCTTTAGCCATCACCCATTTCGGAAAACTTATGTTGAACTGTATAATCAGAGGAGTTATTGTCTAATTTGATCTTATTGGATTTTCTTTCCCCCTTTGTTATATTATTCTGTTTCTTTTTAATCTGTACTTTTAATCTATCCGAAATAAAGATTAATTCATTCATTCATTCAAAAAAGATTCATTCATTCATTCATTCAAAAAGCATATTATAAACCCATATAAAGTTACAGCTGTCCTCACTACCAACTTGTGGGGCTCCAAATATTCTGTTCAATCTTTTTTCTCCAAGTAAACTTCATCGGAGTTTTACGTAGCACTGTGATGTTTCTAATGTCACTTTTTCGTGTGTGCAACTTTTTTGTCATAGTTAAACAACTTTTCTTGTAAATCAGAGACACTTGTTGTAAATTTGCCTACTTTTTGTATAAAAATGCAGTATTTCCCCCATGTTGTTTTCCACCTAAATTCACAGTTTCTCATAAAAATGAAGCATTTTTCACAAATTTGCATTTTTTTTTTTTGTCATGGAAAGTAAGCCTTTTTCCTTACATATTTGCAAAATCATTTAAATTTCTGAATTTTTTAAAATATTTTTTTTGACTATCATCAAGTTGTTACTTTCTTCTTGTGAATTTATACTCTTTTCTCCTAACTTTGCATGTTTTGTCTGATAAATTTGTTATTTCCCTTTTTTGGTGGGGGGCGGGGGGGTACCTGAATCCTAAATGTGAAAACTGAACGTCATTGTAAAAAATTAAATGTCTAAATAATGAATCCAGAGTAAGTTTTTAATACCAGGATGATTTAGTCACAAATCTACTCACAGATGTACTATTATTTCATTCAGTTCAATTCAACTTTATTTATATAGTGCCATTTCACAACAACAGTCATCTCATAGCACTCTCAACTGTAGGGGAAACCCCCACAATTGCAGAAAGACCCCAGCAATCAGGCGATCCCCTGTGAGCAAGCGCTTGGCGATGGTGGAGAGGAAAAACTCCCTTTTAACAGGAAAAAAAACTCCAGCAGAACCAGGCTCAGGGAGGGGCAGTCATCTGCTGCGACTGGCTGGGGGTGAGGGGATAGAGAAGATGAAAAGAACAGATATGTAGAGAGCAAACAGCACGATGGGGACTCAATCTATGGGAGAGAACAAACAGATGTTAAATGACCAGCAAAAAAAAAAATTAATTGAGAGTGAAGAAAGGAGTGAAGCCCAGTGCATTATTGGAGGTTCCCCAGCTGTCAAAACCTATTAGCAGCATAACTAGGGGAGGGTTCAGAGACACATGATCCCTTCCTAATTGTAGGCTATATCAAAAAGGAAGGTTTTAACCCTATTCTTAAAAACAGAGATCGAGTCTGACTTCAGAATCCAGATTGGCAGCTGGTTCCACAGGAGAGGAGCTTGATAACTGAAGGTTCTGCCTCCCATTGTACTTTTGGAGATTCTAGGTATTACAAGTAATCCAGCATTTTGGGAACACAGTGCTCTGTTAGGATAATAGGGTAATATCAGATCTTTTAAATAAAAAGGGGCCTGATTGTTTAGAGCTTTGAATGTGAGAAGAAGGATTTTAAACTTAATTCTAAACTCTATGGGAAGCCAATGAAGGGAGGCCAGAACCGGAGAGATATGATCTCTCTTTCTAGTACCTGTTAAAACTCTTGCTGCAGCATTTTTGATCAACTGAAGACTTTTTAAAGATGTTTTAGGACAAGCTGATAATAAAGAGTTACAATAATCTAATCTAGAGCTAACAAAAGCGTGGATCAGTTTCTCAACATCACTCTGAGGCAAGATGCTCCTAATCTTGGCAATATTACGCAAATGATAGAAGGCAGTCTTAGAAAGGAATTTAATATCTCTAAGGGAATGCTAGGATTGACAGAGTCCTGACTCTTTGTCAGCGTGTCTACAGTGCTGAAAAGAAACCTGGGATTATTCTTGTTCTCTTCTATTAATGCAGAATAATAACTCATTCTAGCTTTTCTAAGAGATTTTTTATAAATTAAAAGATGATTTCTCCAAGCTAAATAGATTCCATCTAAATTAGTGGAGCGCCATTTTCTGTCTAACTGATGAGTCTTCTGTTTTAAGCTACGAGGTTTCTGTGTTGAACCAAGGAGCTAAAAATCTCTGATTAGACCTTTTTTTTTTTTAAAGGGGCCACCATGTATAGAGTCTGATGCAGAGAAGCTGTAACACTATCTACCATGCTATCAATTACAGAAGGAGTAAGCTGTCTATAGCTTATTTCCGTTGTGTTGACACATGGTACAGAGGAAACAATCTGGATAAATTTGGTAGCAACATCATCTGAGAGGCATCTACTGTAGTAATATTTTTCTTTAGGAGCCAAATAGTCAGAAATAGTAAAATCAAAGGTTAACAGACAATGGTCTGACAGTACAGAGTTATGAGGAGACACTACCAGATTTTTTATTTCTATGCCATATGTCAGAACAAGGTCCAACGTATGGTGGCGATAATGGGTAGAATTTTGTACTTTCTGAGAAAACCCCATCGAGTCTAATATTGAATTAAATGCCATATTAAGGCAATCACTATCTACATCTACATGTATATTAAAGCCCCCACTATAATTATTACCTCTGCCAGGCCGAAAAGGCCAGGAGGAGGTTATGTTTTTGCCGGGGTTTGTGTGTTTGTGTGTGTGTCTGTCTGTCTGTCTGTTTGTCTGTTGGTTAGCAAGATAACTCAAAAAGTCTTGGACGGATTTCCATGAAACTTTCAGGCATTGTTGGAAATGGTACAAGGAAGAACTGATTAAATTTTGGGGGTGATCCGGTTCACCGTCTGGATACAGGAATTTTTTAAAGCATTTTTCAACACTGTGACATACGGCCATTTTCAACATGTGCGCAGGCGCAATGGAGGGCGCTGGTCGTCGTGTCTGCAACACAAACTCCGCATTCTTCAACGTCTTAGGCACAAAAGCACGCGGAAAACACTGCTGGCCTGGGCCCGCCAGCGTGCCTGTGTTTGCGCGCAACTGCAAAACCTCACACGGGCAGCTGTCCGCCCACGGATTCTTTGCCAGAAATTCCCCGGCCAGCCATAGGAGCTGCGCATTTGGCAGAAATTCACCGGCCAGCCATAGGTGCTGCGCAAAAACGAGCTCTCTGCCGGCGAAGCTTCTAAATTCTCGTTTGCCGCAGAGCGCAACCCCCAAATAATATAATATAAAACCCATGGCAACCTGCCTACCCAATTTGCATCCGTCAGTGGAGGAGATGGACACAACAGCAGCACTTCAGTTTATTACCTCCGCCAAGGAGGCAATGCTTTTACTACTGAACCACTAATCCTATCACTGTCAGATTGATTGTCATTGATTAATTGTGTGTTTATCGCACTGTCCCTGTCAAATAAACAAATAATCATTGTGAATCCAATTGCTAGTCATATGTTTACATGCTCAAGGAATCTGAAAACGTACACACAAACACTGTATGGGGGAAATTGTGGCGCTTGGCGGAGGTCTGCGCTCTCCGAGTGCTTTTCTAGTTCTATCTGATTTCAGCACTAAATCTGCTAAGAATTTGGCAAATTTGGATAAAAACTCATAGTAGGCTGAGGGAGGACAATAAACTATGGCAAATAAAATTGGGTTTAGCCTAAAATTGCTAAAATGCCCAATACTGAGGACCAAGCCCTCAAAGGAATTATAACGTGTTTTTTGCTTTACATTTACTAGTAATTTGGAATGGTGAAATGTTGCTACTCCTCCTCCACGACCAGAACTTCTGGGATTTTGACAGATTAAATAACCAGAGGAAGTTGATTCATTTAAACCAACATAATCCTCTTGCCCTAACCAAGTCTCTGTAAGGGATATTAAATCAATCTGATGATCAATTAACAGATCATGGACTAGCAGAGACTTGGGAGTTAGAGACCTAATATTTAACAAACCGCATTTAATTTTTAAAGTATGAGGAGGAACAGAGGCCAAATCATTCAATTTAGAGGCTTCATGTTGAATTTGAGTTTTACCAACTTTTTGTTTAATTACTTTGGGATGCTTATACATTATATTTTTATTTACTTTGGAGGGAGCAGACAATGATTCTCTGATGGGGAAGACAGGGGCTAAGTTGAGGGGTGGCGGGTGAAGAGGAGCTGCAGAGAAACATGTAAGACTGTGACTCTACTTCCTGGTCCCAACTCTGAGTTATCAAGGTTTTGGAAATTTGGATAAAAATGATGCCAAATTGTTAGATAAATGAGACGCACCATCCAAAGTGGGATGGACACCGTCTTGTCTAACAAGACCAGGTTTTCCCCAAAATGACCTCCAATTGTCTATGTAGCCCACATTGTTTGCAGGACACCACACAGACAGACACCGGTTGAAGGATGACAAGCGGCTAAACATGTCATCACTGGTGAGATTGGGGAGGGGCCCAGAGAATACTACAGAGGCAGACATTGTTTTTGCAAAGTCACACACCGATTCCACATTAAGTTTTGTGACTTCCGTCTGCTGGAGTCTGATGTCGTTAATGCCGGCATAGATGACAATTTTGGAGTATTTACAGTTACTTTTAGCCAGCATTTTCAAATTTGACTCGATGTCACCTGCTCTGGCCCCAGGAATGCATTTGACTATGGCCACTGGAGTCTCTAGGTTCACGTTTCTGACTACAGAGTTGCCAGTGGTCAGAGTTTTCTCCTCAGCGGGTGTGTCGCTGAGCGGGGAAAAGTGATTAGAAACATGAACAGGTTGGTGGTAAACCGTGGCCTTACGACTATGCTTCCTTTTCACCGTCACCCACCCAGTCTCCTCGCTGCTGAGGAGGACCGGAGGACCGCTAGCAGGCCACCCTATGCTAGGGTGCTCCACTGCAGCTAAAGGGTGTCCGTCATTATTAACTGGCGCAGATGGTGTTTCAGTGTAGCGGAGCCAGGATTCCAAATCAGACAACCTCGCCTCGAGTGCCTCAAAAAGACATTTATTACATTTACCGTTATCACTGAAAGAGGCAGAGGTGTAGCTAAACATCTGACAGAGAGAGCACGCCAGAGGAGGAGGGGAAGGAGAGCTAGTAGCCACAGCTAGTGGCTAACCCGAAGCTAACAAAAACACCAATGAAAGGTGAACAGAAGGGTAAAGAGGGTGATTAGGTGACACTGAGTGTGCACACAGGTGCAAGAGGCTTGATAAACAGAAATGAGAGTTAATGGTAGATGGTAGATTGGGCTGCACGGTGGCGCAGTGGTTAGCACTGCGGCAGCACAGTTTACCCTTGGCCGGGGGATCGTGGGGATCATGGGATCGTGGGTTCGATCCCAGCCCCCGACCAACAGTGATCTGTGTGGAGTTTGCATGTTCTCCCCGTGTTTGCATGGGTTTACTCCGGGATTTCTCCGGTTTCCTCCCACATGCCAAAAAACATGCAGGTTAGGTTAATTGGAGACTCTAAAGTGGCCCTAGGTGTGAATGTGTGTGTGACTGGTTAAGGGATAGCGCCGTATCGTGCTGCTTCATCCATCCAGGTGGTGGATGCCCTCAATTTCCCCTCTGGGGATCAATAAAGTATACTAAATCTAAATCTAAAAAAAAAAAAGTCATTCATATACAACTAGAAAAGCACTCGGAGAGCGCAGACCTCCGCCAAGCGCCACAGTTACCCCCATACAGTGTTTGTGTGTACGTTTTCAGATTCCTTGACCATGAAAACATATGAGTAGCAATTAGATTCACAATGATAGGATTAGTGGTTCGGTAGTTATTGACGAAAATGGCATTTTCCGTAATGGCGGTTTAGCGCCACAGTTCCCCCCATACAGTGTTTGTGTGTACGTTTTCAGATTCCTTGACCATGAAAACATATGACAAGCAATTGGATTGACAATGATAGGATTAGTGGTTTAGTAGTTATTCACGAAAATGGCATTTTGCGTAATGGCGGTTTTCTTGTGGATGGTGATCCGGATCACCACCAAAATTTAATCATCTGTAGGATACCCCATTTCTGACAATCTGTGAAAATTTCATGAAAATCCGTCCATAACTTTTTGAGTTATCTTGCTAACAGACAGACAGACAGACAGACAGACAGACAAACCAACGCCGATGAAAACATAACCTCCTTGGCGGAGGTAATTAAAGGCAAAAATTGTCAGGAGAATGAGGAGAGCTAACCACAGAGCAAACCACACAGACAGCCAGCAACACAGGAAGTGATGATGCGATTCATGTACGATTCATAGGTGTGCTGTTTCATTCACAGCACACCTATGGTGTGGTGTGCTGTGTCCATAATGTCTCTGCAGGGAGGATAACAGTTACTTTTGTCATAGTCTAGCTGACCAAATCACAGTAGTGTCCTTAGTTCATCTGCTTGGTAAGAAATAGCCACATGGTGGTAAGTGGTGACCATAAATTAATGACAAAACATTAGTCCTGTTAGAATAAATGTGTTAATCACCACAACTGATTAATAACAAAATAAAATGAGTTAAGAATAATGGTGATTAAGCCTCATTCAGTGGCTAGATTAACCTCAGTTAATCGTTTAACTGTCAAGATTTCATGGACAGATCACGCCCCTAGTGGCACAGCACAGCGCTGTGCCTGTCAAGAGATTTGACGTGCCAAACACTCCCCAGGTGTACTGAGGATTTGTACTGATGATTTCACCTCACAAGGTGGCACACACGTATAACTTACTGCTCTTGGAGGAATCATGGCAGACATAGAAGCATCCGTATTTACACCAAAGAGGAACAAATTTTTCTTCTTTTAAATTAGACAAAACAAACAGACATTACCAATCGACAGAGGAGCATTTGTTCCCAAATTTGCCAACTATGATTCAAAAAAGAGATTATTTAGCTTCTGAAGGTAAATGTTTACATTTTGTTATAACAGAAGGTGCGCAAAGATAGTTGATGTCCACCTGCTGCCCCCCCAGCGCCATGTGACTGCACAGAACAATCACGCCTGTTTTGTGTCATTTTTTTTCACATAAATAGCAGCAGAATAAAAGCGAAATTCAGGTGGAATAATCCTAGCAGTTTCTGGATGTGGTAGAGAAAGCTAAAATGACCAACAGAAGAGGAAATACCCTCCAGGATGCCACAAAAATAGTGAAGCGAGCCGCCTGGCCAGCAGTGAGTCTGAGGAATTTTTTGTTTGTTGACATTCTGCTAGTGTTCTGGTTCATATACTTTGAAGAGAAGATAACAAAAAAAAACCCAAAACAAAACTGGTGACAAGAAAACAAAATATGTGTAAATATGTCTTTTGACTGAAAGTTATGTAATTTGATATTGCTGCCGTGGCATTATGCAAATTAGATGCATAAATTTACTCCTATCATCTTTCTAATTGACAGTGAAACATTATCTCTTACCACTTTCACGTTATAGCCTTGGAAATGTCTGAGATCTGATCTGAATATTTTCTTGAAAAAAATCTTGACCACTCTTGACCACTAGGGGGTTATGGCACAATTTAGCGCCTGTGACAGTTAAACATACTGATTGCACTGTTAAGATGCTATTAGAGGGAAGAAGGGGTCAAGAATATTTTACATCTTTCCAAGTTTTTGGCATTGAAAAATCTAGCATGAATTACATCCTCCAAAATTGTCCATGAAGTACCTCTTTCAAGCCATTTGAACATGAACTGAGCTTTTTTATATCAAGAGCAAGAATGTGACAGCAGCAGGGTGAACCAAGAAGGAGAGGAGAGAGGAGGTAAAGGTAACGAGAGAGTCAGCACAGGTGTCCAGAGGGAGAGAGTGACAGCACTGATGACTAGAGAGAGAGCAAGGGGCCACAGGAGGCACACATGACCAGGTAACAATAGTCAAAACTTGATTTCTGCCAGTGCTGAAATACTTAACACATAATAGGTATTAAGTGGGCCTGCTGCTTCATAGTGGCATAGACTATTACAAGGCTGAATATAGATTTGGTAAATTATTAGTATATTAATAATTTTTACAACTGTTACTAATATGGGAATGCCAAAATAAAGGGGTAAATTAGCCTTGTCCTTTTAGCAACGTTAACGATTTTGCACTGTTCCATATACTGTCATTTTTTGCTTAAAAAATCCTTTTTAATTTAAAAATGAAAAACAGGACATTGGAGACAATTGCCTGTACTGATGACTACGGGCAGAGATCTGAACCCCCCCCCCCCCAAAAAAAAACAAACAAACAAAAAAACCAAAAAAAATTGCGGGCTACCTGTCAGGTAGTCGGTAATCCAGGAGATCACAGAGCTGTCGACCCCCATCACCCGCAGCTTCCCAACCAGCAGCAGTGGCTGAATGGTGTTAAATGCACTGGAGAAATCAAGAATGTGATTCTCACAGTGTCTCCTCCTCCATCCAGGTGCAAGTGAGCTCATTGCAGCTGGTAGATGACGGCATCTTCAACTCCTAAATGGGGCTGATATGCAAACTGCAGAGGGTCCAGCCATGTCTTCACCTGCGGCCTCAGGTGGGCTAAAACAAGTCTCTCCAGGACGTTCATCGCATGTGATGTGAGGGCAACTGGTTGATAGTCATTCAGGTCCAATGGAGATGACTTCTTGGGGACAGGAACCAGGCAGGATGTCTTCCTCAGCACCAGTAATCTCTCCAGACTCAGGCTCAGGTTGTACAGGTATTTCAGTACCGGAGCTAGTTGGTTGGCACAGGTCCTCAAGATCCAGGCGGAGATGCCATCAGGACCCACATCCTTCCGCTGGGGAAATCTCTCCAGCTGTTTCCTCAGCTGGCCTGTAGTCAGTGATGTGGGAGTTGATGCTGATGTCATCAGTGGGGAGGAAGGGGCTGAGGGGAGAGGGAGGTGCTGCACAGGGGAGTGGGGGGGAGGGGTGTGTGGGGGTCTGGCTGTGTTTTGGGAATGACGGACGGTGAGTTGAACCTATTAAAAAACAGATTCAGCTCACTGGCTCTCTCATGGCTCCCTGCTGTCTGTCTGTCCCTCCCCTTACACCCAGTGATGTTTTTCATTTCCGACCACACCTTTCTCATTTTCTTCTGCTGTAGTTGATCCTCCAATGTCCTCCTTTAATTGTCTTTACACCTCCTCAGCATCTCTCTCAGTTCATGCTGCACTCTCCTCAGGTCCTCCTTGTCTCCAGACAGTCCTCTTCTTCTTGTTAAGAAGTGCTTTCAGGACACTGGTGATCCATGGTTTGTTGTTGGGGAAACAGCGCATGGTCTGAGCTGGCATGGCTGTGTTTTCACAGAATCTGATGTATTCTGTGATGCAGTCAGTCATGTTGTCTATTTCCTCCCCGTGTGGCCCACAAAGTACATCCCAGTCTGTTGTCTCAAAGCCGTCCGGTAGTGCATCAGCAGCCTCCTGTGTCCTCCTCCTCACAGTCTGTGTGTGAGCATTATTTGATGTATGTTCATTTTAAAGTGGCATTTTCTGTTATATTTGTTTTGTGTATAATTTGTATAGTGAGGCAAAAACATTATGCAGTAGGTGTGGGGAAAAAAAATCAGTACAGTGCCATACTGTGATACTCTGTGGTGATAACACTATATCGATTCAGAGACCCCACTGTTGTGACACTTTATTAGTATTAATAAATGTTGCAAATACAAACTTACCTATTAAGGTACCTGAATACAAAAATCAGTCCATTACATGGTGCTAAAGTCTCACTGCCTGATTCGGTCAGCACAGCAAAAGAGTGACTCATGATATCTTGATGGAAGTTGGACAAGCCACAAATCGGAATGGAAACTCATGTATGATATTGCAATACTAAAGGTACTGCAAGATCATGATGATATTGCAAGGACTGTGATAATATCATATTGTAGGGCCTGTATTGATTCCCACCCCTGTTATGTAGGTTAAAAAAAAATCAATTTTCAAAGTTGAAAAGCTAATTTTCACAATAAACAGCAATGAAAAGTGTAGGATTACAAGTGAAGCTTGTTCGGCTGTGTCAGACCTGCAGCAGCAGAGTAAAGTAGTAGGAGGTTAGACAGATTGTCAGTCATGAGCGGGTTATTAGATCAGTCTCAGCAGCTGCTGTCATTTATTTGTCATTTGAGAGAAAAATGGGTTAGTTTTATTATTAATGCATGACAGGGTGTCTGAAATGTTACAGGCGACAGATCAGTTAGAGCCACTGGTGGCGGAAAAAGACTTTATCATTGTAAACAGTCTCCTGAAATGTTGTCCTGTTGATCTTTTATATTTTTACTGCCATTTTCCAGCCAGACAGCTCCCTTTATGTGTTGTGCTATGTGCCTTTTTGTATATACCATACGTGTGTGTGCTTCCCATCCCAGGGGTCTCGTTATAGCATTAGAACAGAGCAGTGACAGAGAGTCTCATAGGACTATAAAAAAAACATCAAATCAACACTTAGGGCACACACACATTCACATACATACTCACAGGCACAAAGCAAACACACAGTGAGTAAGTGTGGTTCTGACACAGTGAACAGTTATCTGGGTTAAGGGAGAGAAGCCACACAGGAAGCAATTATGAAAACTGAAGCTGGTATTATAAAGGGAAAACTTAAACTTTGATTTCTTATATATATATATATATGCCTTTTGAAGATGATAAATGCCCAATTTTAAAATTACATAATATGCATTGCATCGCTATAATGTATTACAGAGGTTATAATGGCACACAACGCATTTGTGATCCCAACTGGCATTCATTATTATATATATTGCTTCCAGTCATTATTCTTGCTAGTTTTGTTATATTTTGGCCAAGATAGCCTTGTAATCATGATGTTTGTCATGATTAGTCTAGCTTACCTCACATGGTTTTAATGGCTATTCTCAAAATATTCTACTTACCCTATTAGGCTTGTGTCTTCCCAGCTGGTTCATTAATCCCCACTCAGTCATGCATACCATATACAGGTCCATCTCAGTAAATTAGAATGTCATCAAAAAGTTGATTTATTTCTGTAATTCAATTCAAAAAATGAAACTCCTATATTATATAGATTCATTATGCACAGTGATATATTTCAAGTGTTTACTTCTTTTAATTTTTGATAATGATGGCTCATAGCTCATGAAAACCCCAAATTCAGTTTCTCAAAAAATTAGAATATACAGCATCTCACAAAAGTGAGTACACTCCTCACATTTTTGTAAATATTTTATTATATTTTTTCATGGGACAACACTGAAGATATGACACTTTGATACGATGTAAAGTAGTCAGTGTACAGCTTGTATAACTGTGTAAATTTGTTGTCCCCTCAAAATAACTCAACACATAGCTATTAATGTCTAAACCGCTGGCAACAAAAGTGAGTACACCCCTAAGTGAAAATGTCCAAATTGTGCCCAAAGTGTCAATATTTTGTGTGGCCACCATTATTTTCCAGCACTTTCTTAACTCTCATGGGCATGGAGTTCACTAGAGGTTCACAGGTTGCCACTGGAATCCTCTTCCACTCCACCATGATGACATCACAGAGCTGGTGGATGTTAGAAACCTTGCGCTCTTCCATCTTTCGTATGAGGATGCCCCACAGATGCTCAATAGGGTTTGGGTCTGGAGACATGCTTGGCCAGCCCATCACCTTTACCCTCAGTTTCTTTAGCAAGGCAGTGGTCGTCTTGGAGGTGTGTTTGGGGTTGTTATTGTGTTGGAATACTGCCCCGCGGCCCAGTTTCTGAAGGAAGGGGATCATGCTCTGCTTCAGTATGTCACAGTACATGTTGGCATTCATGGTTCCCTCAATGAACTGTAGCTCCCCAGTGCCGGCAGTACTCATGCAGCCCCAAACCATGACACTCAAACCACCATGGTTGACTGTAGGCAAGACACACTTGTCTTTGTATTCCTCACCTGGTTGCCACCACACACATTTGACACCATCTGAACCAAATAAGTTTATGTTGGTCTCATCAGACCACAGGACATGGTTCCAGTAATCCACGTCCTTAGCCTGCTTGTCTTCAACAAACTGTTTGCAGGCTTTCTTGTGCATCATCTTTAAAAGGGGCTTCTTTCTGGGACGACAGCCATGCAGACCAAATTGATGTAGTGTGCGGTGTAAGGTCTGAGCACTGACAGGCTGACCCCCCCACCCCTTCAACCTCTGTAGCAATGCTGGCAGCACTTATACGTCTATTTTCAAAAGACAACCTCTGGATATGACGCTGAGCATGTGCACGCAGCTTCTTTGGCTGACCATGGCGAGGCCTGTTCTGAGTGGAACCTGTCCTGTTAAACCACTGTATGGTCTTGGCCACCATGCTGCAGCTTAGTTTCAGGGTGTTGGCAATCTTCTTAGAGCCTAGGCCATTTTTATGTAGAACAACAATTCTTTTTTTTCAAATCCTCAGAGAGTTCTTTGCCATGAGGTGCCATGTTGAACTTCCAGTGACCAGTATGAGAGAGTGTGAGAGCGATAACACCAAATTTAACACACCTGCTCTCCATTCACACCTGAGACCTTGTAACACTAATGAGTCACGTGACACCGGGGAGGGAAAATGGCTAATCGGGCACAGTTTGGACTTTTTCACTTAGGGGTGTACTCACTTTTCTTGCCAGGGATTTAGACATTAATGGCTGTGTTGAGTTATTTTGAGGGGACAGCACATTTACACTGTTATACAAGCTGTACACTGACTACATTGTATCAAAGTGTCATATCTTCAGTGTTGTCCCATGAAAAGATACAATAAAATATTTACAAAAATGTGAGGGGTGTACTCACTTTTGTGAGATACTGTAAGATCAATTTTAAAAAGTGGATTTTTAATAGAAATGTTGGCCAACTGAAAAGTATGTCCATGTACACACTCAATACTTGGTCGGGTCTCCTTTTGCATGAATTACTGCATCAGTGTAGCGCAGCACAAAGGCAATCAGCCTGTGGCCCTACTGAGGTGTTATGGGAGCCCAGGTTGCTTTGATAGCGGCTTTCAGCTCATCCCCATTGTTGGGTCTAGTGTTTCTCATCTTCCTCTTGGCAATACTCCATAGATTCTCTCTG
This sequence comes from Pholidichthys leucotaenia, assembly GCA_020510985.1. NCBI lineage: Eukaryota > Metazoa > Chordata > Actinopteri > Cichliformes > Pholidichthyidae > Pholidichthys > Pholidichthys leucotaenia. The sequence continues at coordinate 385,408,262 of CM035838.1, forward strand.
AGGTTTAGATCAGGAGAGCTTGTTGGCCAATCAAACATAGTGATACCCTGGTCATTAAACCAGATTTTGGTAGTTTTGGCAGTGTGGGCCAAAAAGTCCTGCTGCAAGATGAAATCAGCATTTCCATAAAACTTGTCAGCAGTGGGAAGCATGAAGTGCTCTAAAATTTCCTGGTAGATGACTGCACTGACTTTGGACTTGATCAAACACAATGGACAAACACCAGCAGATGACATGGCTCCCCAAATCATCACCAACTGTGGTAACTTTACACTGAACCTCAAGCAACTTGGATTCTTTGTCCCTCCACTCTTCCTCCAGACTCTGGGACCTTGATTTCACAATGAAATGCAAAATTTACTTTAATCTGAAAAGAGGTCATCTGCTGGTGTTGGCCCATTGTGTGTTATCAAGTCCAAAGTCAGTGCAGTTGTCTATCAGTGTTATGACCCCTCCTGTGCCATTACACAGCGCACAGAGGGAGGAATGAAAAACCCATGAGCAGGAGTAGATTTGTGCACTTTATTAACATAACCCCAAACCAAGTCCAGCAAAACAGTCACGCTATAAACAGAGGGTTGCAATAATACAATTAAGGCCACCAGAAGAACCGGGACCCCACCCGGATGCTCAGCAGCCCGGGGAGAGGGAATGCCTAGTGCCACAGGGAAGCTGTCGGCACAAAGAGAAAGGCAAACATGACTTACGGGCTGAGGTGATCAGAGGCGGTCTGAGCTGTCCGGAGGATGAAGACTAGGCAGGAACAGCCACTTACACTAACTAAATACAACAGTCTAGTAGCTTAAGAGAAGACTAGAGTGTCAGGTTGAAGGATAATATAGGAAATGAAAGCTGGCATACACAGAGGAACACGCTGCTGTGTATGAAGCGTAATGCTCCGGTGATCTTTTCCCACTCAAACAGCGCTTAAGTAATAATCATACTAATGAGGGAAGAGACCGCCTGTGTGGAGGAGCGTGAGCTGGATCAATTGAAACCAGGTGTGTATGAGTGAGTGTCAGAGCATATGAATGGACATGAATGAGGCGTGTGTGTATGTGTGTGAGACACCGACAATGAGGAACATCTGGTGATACTGACAGGAGGAGGGGGCGTGTCTGAGCTGTCAGGGAGCGGAGGACCCAAAGGGCTCTCTGACGCGCCTGATGGAAAATAAATAGGGAAACGGGCCAAAATAGCCACGGTGTCAGAACTAGGTTTGGGATCACCAAACCCAGATTCATGACAGAGCCCCCCCCCCCCCCAAGGGGTGGATTCTACACACCCCAGTACCACCAGCAGAAAAACACAAAAAACACAACCAGGGAACCCCCCCCCCCCAAAAAAACCCAAACAATTACCCAGGGTGGGAGGTGGGGGAAAAACAGGTTTGGAGGGAAGGAACAAGTGAATAATACAAAACATAACATGCAAAAATAGTAAGGTGAACCTCTTAACAGCCCACCCCCCAGCCCCAGGACACTAACCCCCCTCCCCCCAGAGTCCAAAGTTTAGGGGGCCGACCAGAGTCCCAGGCCCCAGGCATGGTGAGGGGTGACTAACCGGGTGGCCTGCCTGAGTCCCAAGCCCAGCACGTGGCCTGTTGAGCAGAGTCCGGCGGCCTGCGAGGACCGATGGACCACCCGACCCAAGTCTTTCGGGTGGCGACCAGCGTGGTTGAGCCACCAGGACTGAGGGGAAGGCGAAGAGGTAGCCTACCCCCTGGGGAACTTTGAAGTAGGTGGCCACACTGAGGGAAAGGACCCCCCCCCCCGCCCTCTGAAGCTTGGAGCAGGGGGATCGTAGCCTGGTCTGATGGTCCCTGTCTGGTACATAGCTGCACCTGTGATGTCCCAGTCTGGGACATAGCTGCACCTGCAATGGTCCTGGTCTGGGACATAGCTGCACCCGCGATGGTCCTGGTCTGAGACAGCATTGCCCCGGCGGTGGACTCCGGCTGAAGTTCTGCTGCACCGGCGGTGGACTCCGGCTGGAGCTGTGCTGCACCGGCGGTGGACTCCGGCTGGAGCACCATTGCACCTGCGGTGGTCCCCATCAGGGACCTCATTGTTCCCGCGGTGGCCTCCTCAGCGAGGGAGGAAGGATTCCTCACCAACCCCGGTGCTAAACCCAGATCCTCGGCGGCCTCTGGGAGGATTGGCTGCTCTCCGACGACCCTAATGAGGAGCTCCGAACCCGGAGGAAGAGAGAAAGACACCGAGTCAGGGTCGCCGGCAGCAGCAGAGCCCTGTGAGGTGGCCCCGAGAGCTACTGTGAGCTGCCCCGGGCCCTCCTCACCATGAGTTGGGCAGTGTGACTTTGACATAGACATAGGAGACATTATGGAGCACACTTGCCTGAACTTGGGCTCCACTGCTGTTCAGGACTCCGACGATTTAGGGTGCGCGGGTTCCGTCGGTCCGCCAGGTGCTGCACCCACGTTGACCTCTACCAGGACAGCTGGGCTCGCGTCATTGTCTGCGGACAACCCAGGTTGCGGCGGTTCCTCTCCGGTGACCCTGGGAAGGAGCTTGGAGAAGACAGGAGAGGAAAGATGGTTAGGGTTGCTGGCAGCAGTGGAGCCCAGCGAGAGGGGTCTGGATGCAGCTGAGGGCTGCACCTGGCTCCACTCCCCAAGAGCCAGGCTAGATCTCTCAGAAACTGACAAGAAAACTACAGGAGAGAGTACTTGCCTGCTTGAGCTCCACCACCGTCCAGGACTCTGACGATGCCAATGACGCTGTCCTGGACCCGGTTGCTGGAGGTCTGGTCTGGAGAGTGACTCAGCTGCGGCGGCCCCTGCAGCAGGTATGATGGTGATTGCAGCCTTGGTGCCCCCGTGTACCGTCTTCCATGCCACCGGCTCCTCCAGCATGGCGGCCGGGAATTGCCTCACCGGTGACCCTGGAACTGGACTCTCCGAATCCTCAGTTTCCTCTCCTCTCAAGCAACCTGGTTCTGGAGCCTGCGAACTCATAGGGGCACACATAGGGGGGACGCAGAGGTCAATTGAAGAGCTACATTGTGCCACTGGAGTGGAGCACTCTGGGGACTGCAACCCTCGAGTCTCCTGACCAGGAAACAGGCAAAATTGTTCATCAACAGTGAGAGTTAAATGAGGAAGGACTTGCCTGTTCTCCTGGCTCTGAATGTCCCCAGCGGCCTCTGAGGCCTCTCCTCTCCTCTCTAAGCATTCCTCCTCGATCCGGTGGTTGATTAGGGCGAGCAAGCCCAATCTCTCCTCCTCCGTCATCAAACTCGTGGATTGGGTGGCCCCCGGCCTGGGGGATGGAACAGTCACGGCCCGTGAAGCATGTTCTCGTTCCTCCCTCTCGCAGCGGTCCTCCTCGATCCGGCGGTCTATCTGAGCAAGCAAGGACCATCTCTCCTCCTCCGTCATCACATCAGGGGACGGCGCATGCCCAGGCTCAAAGGATGACACAGGAACGGGAGAGCCACGGGAGGAGGGTGTCTTCCTCCGCCACGAGCGCTTCTTCCGACGGGAGGATGGCTCCGATGTCGGGGAGGCCCTCTCCAGCTCCACGTCTGGTGGGGGAAAGAGGACGGAGAGGATGTCATCCACCTTCAGAACAACCCAGAGGCTGGGATGACATCGCATGATGTCCTCTATGGTGAGCCGCGCCAGCCGAACATCCTCGGGAGACTGTGCCCACTGAGCAGAAAAGAGCACCTGCTCCAGTAAGTCCTGCGTCCTCAGCTCTTCGTCCATCCAGACCACCATCATGTAGCTCAGAGGGAATAAAGGAATAAAGGTGAAAAGGGAAAAAGAAAAAACGCACGGCTACTCTGCTGGGTTTTCTTTTGCGGGCCAGAGCATTCTGTTATGACCCCTCGTGGGCCATTATGCAGCGCACAGCAGGAGGAATGAAAAACCCACGAGCAGGAGTATACTTGTGCACTTTATTAACATAACCCCAAACCAAGTCCAGCAAAACAGTCACGCTGTAAACAGAGGGTTGCAATAATACAATTAAGGCCACCGGATGAACCGGGATGCCACCCGGATGCTCAGCAGCCCGGGGAGAGGGAATGCCTAGTGCCACAGGGAAGCTGTCGGCACAAAGAGAAAGGCAAACGTGACTTACAGGCTGAAGCGATCCAAGGCGGTCCGAGCTGTCCGGAGGATGAAGACTAGGCAGGAACAGCCGCTTACACTAACTAAATACAACAGTCTAGTTGCGTAAGAAAAGACTAGATTGTCAGGCTGAAGGATAACGTAGGGAATGAAAGCTGGCATACACAGAGGAATACGCTGCTGTGTATGAAGCGTAATGCTCCGGCAATCCCACTCAAACAGAGCTTAAGTAATAATCATATTAATGAGGGAAGAGATTGCCGGTGTGGAGGAGCGTGAGCTGGATCAATTGAAACCAGGTGTGTATGAGTGAGTGTCAGAGCATGTGAATGGATGTGAATGAGGCGTGTGTGTATGTGTGTGAGACACCAACTCAATTCAATTCAATTCAATTCAATTCAATTCAATTCAATTCAACTTTATTTATATAGCGCCATTTCACAACAACAGTCATCTCATAGCACTATCAATTGTAGGGGGGAACCCCCACAGTTGCAGAAAGACCCCAGCAATCAGGCAACCAACAACGAGGAACAGCTGGTGATAGCTGATAGGAGGAGGGAGCGTGCCCGAGCTGTCAGGGAGCGGAGGACCCAAAGGGCTCCCTGACGTGCCTGATGGAAAATAATAGCCACAGTGTCAGAACTGGGTTTGGGATCACCAAACCCAGATTCATGACAACCAGGACATTTTTAGAACACTTCAGGCTTCCCTCTGCTGACAAGCTTTATAGAGATGCTGATTTCATTTTCCAGCAGGACCTTGGCACCTGCCCACACTGCCAAAAGTACCAAAATCTAGTTTAATGACCATGGTATCATTGTGCTTTATTGGCCAGCAAACTCTCCTGACCTAAATCTCATCAAGAATCCATGGAGAATTGTCAAGAAGAAGATGAGAGACACCAGACCCAACAATGGAGATGAGCTGAAGGACCCTCTCAAAGCAACCTGGGCTTCCATAACACCTCAGCAGTGCAGCAGACTGATCACCTTCATGCTACGCCACACTGATGCAGTAATTCATGCAAAAGGAGCCAAGACCACATGGACATACTTTTCAGCCAACATGTCTATTAAAAATAAATTTTTTAAATTTAATCTTATGGGTTTTTTTTATTGCCCCCCGTGACCCGAAAAGGATTAAGCGGAAGAAGATGAATGAATGGAATGTAATATTAAAATTTTTTGAGAAACTGAATTTGGGGTTTTCATGAGCTATAAGACATAACCATCAAAATTAACAGAAATAAACACTTGAAATACTATATCTGTCAAGAATCGCTCAGGCGGGGCAGAACAAAGACCCAAACGCAGGCTGTGAGTTGCAGGTGGCTTAATAAAAACTCAAAAGTATAACAAGGACAAAAACTTACAAGTTCAGGCAGGATACAAGGAAAAGGCTGAATAGCTCACAGGCTAAGACGTCGGACACACATCAGGATACAATGAGAGAAGCGGGGGACACACGCAGGATTACAGTGAAGGATGCCACCCTGAGCTGCGGGACGGCGTCGCTTAAAAAGGACAAGGAGAAGATGGACAAATGATAACAGGTGTGGATAACTGGATAATAATTAGGATACTAAACACCTGTGACAAACCACAAAACTAGCTAGGAGCAAACGGAAGCAAACAAAGGGGGCTGTCAAAATAAAAGCACAGACCGGGATGAACGAAAAACCCTGATACAGAAAATATACAAATAGTAATGACAACCCACCAACGCCAGGACAGTATAAGAATGAATAACAATAATATTTAATATAACACTTCAGACAGAACTAAGGCAAAGTCTGAGAAGGCTCAAATCCAAACACAGGAAGATATTACTTATAATACAAAACCGGATGGTCATGGATGCATAATATTAACAAACAAGATTATAATAACTAAACTAAGAAACAGGAACTCTCATAAACCGACAGAAACAAATGGCAATCTCAAATAACATAATACATCCAAAACCAACCAGATACAATACTAAACTGAAGTGGAGAAAATACAGAAAAGGATCAGAATAACGGTGAGCGTGAGTACGGTCCCCCAACCATGCTCTGCATCATGACAGAGCCCCCCTGTCCAAGGGGTGGAATCTAGACACCCCAATATAACATCAAAAAGAAAAACCCCAAAGCAACACCTGCCCCCAACAGGAACAGAAAAAAAATCACCCATCCAGGGAGGGCAGTGGGGGAAAACAGGTCAGGTGGGTCAAAACAAATCTCTCGCTCAACAGAGAACAAAACAAGACAAATCAGGTGGCCAACTGAGATCCCAGGGCCACCGGGCAAGAAGGAAAGGTAGTTCAGGTGGTCTACTAGAGTCCAAAGACCACCAGGTCATGAGCTGAAATGTGCCGGGTGGCCTTCTAGAGTCCCTGAGCCACCCAAGCAGAAGGCATAGTTTATCAGGTGGTTCTATCAGCATTCCAACACCAACAGACCAGAGAACACGATCTGTCAGGTGGCCCCCCAGCGTCCCTGAGCCATCGGACCGTAGAGCACAATGCATCCCTTCCTGGAGATAGCAGCTGGAAAACGTGCTCCTTGCGGACCGCACGAGCTGAGGCGTAGATCATGTGAGCCCATAGCTGAGGAGCGTTGACACCTGATGATGACTGCTGACCAGTGGCGAACTCAGACGGTGATGGCGGTTGACCAGTGGGGAAACAAGATGACGATGACGGCAGACCAGTGCGGAAACCAGATGACAAAGACGGCTGACCAGCAAGGAAACCAGATGACGAAGATGGCTGACAAGCGAGGAAACCAGACAACAAAGATGGCTGACCAGTGAGGACACCAGACAAAGAGGATGGCTGACCAGCGAGGAAACCAGACAGAGAGGATGGCTGACCAGCAAGGAAACCAGATAAGGAGGACTGCTGACCTTTGGCGAAGCCAGACGAAGAGGACTGCTGACCTTCGGCGAAGCCAGACGAAGAAGGTTGATGACCATCGGTGAACCCAGGCGAAGAGGATGACCGTTGGCAGAATCAGACGAAGTGGACTGATGACCATCGGTGAAACCAGATGAAGTGGGCTGCTGACCATCGGCAAAACCAGATGAAGTGGACTGATGACCATCGGCGAAACCAGGCAAAGTGGATCGGTGACCACTGGCGAAACCGGGCGAAGTGGATGGGGAGGTGAGACAAACACCGGGTTACTGTGACTGGCAGCAGTGGAGCTCGACAAGGAAAACATCAGAAGCAGATAGTAGCTGCAACTGGTTCTCCCTACCAAGAGCAAAGCAAGATCTCTCTAATACTGACATTGTAAAGACAAAAAAGATGATGTCTTGACTTGCGTGTGAATTTGATTTAAGTGAGGGAGAGTTGCGCAGGGTCGTCAGCCTCACTCTCTCATCCCAGCCTATCTGGATACAGTGGCAAGACGTAGTCAAGAGATAGGTTAGGATGCAGTGGATGGCCAGCAGTGTCCTACGTGTCTCACTGTGCCCTAGTTGTGCCCCATAACGCTTTGCTGGGTCTGCCTTCCTGTCCGTTGAGCCAGTCTGGTAGTTTCCTCCGCACAGTCCGCCAGGTCCAGTCTACGCATGCGTAGGTAGACAAGCCCTACCTCACCAAGGGTTTCAAACCCGTTGGCTACCTTCACCTGGTTTTGCCCGCCAGTCGAAGCGGTTTACCGGGGTGTGGCCACTGTTGCATACAAACAGCTGCTTGGAGCCACAGGTGAGAGTTGAATGCCAAGTGGGAACCAAAGCAGACCGACCACCCGGAGGTGCGACTGTTGCCCCATCAGAGGTAATATCCCTCCCTGGCACGCCATACACCCCATGCTAATATGCTAATATGTAAGATGCTAATAATACAATACTAATAAATGCCGATATTACCAAGGAGAACTGAAAGCAAAGGTGAGAGTAGACTCATGTCAAAACAAAGGGAGATATAATTTAAAATACAAGATGATTCATAAATATACAAACTAAATAAACAAGACTATAATAACCAAACTAAGATTATGATAATGGAACAACTCAAAACAAACAGAAACAAAGGCCAAACTCAAAACATCATACAAACAAAACCATACACAGATATAGTAATAAAACTGAAGTGGGAAGAATACAGAAAATAGCTAGAAATAAACTGAATTATTACATTACATTACATATTTATTTACAAGATAAAAAATCACTTTGGTCTCTGTTTGTATATTTATTATCCAGCTTTACATTTGTAGTGTATATTTTACCCGAAGCATGTGCACTGAAGCTATGGTTAAAGAAGCGGCCAGGGTAATGAGGCAACTTTATGAGCATCAAAGAAAATCCACCCATTATTATCACTTCACAGATGGAAGCTGAAACAGTTGGAAGAGCACATGCCCACACTGAGTCACACCATATGCACAGTTTTAACTCTGCATAGAGCTGGTTTAAGAACAGCTATGTCATCTTTGCTCTGTAAGACGAGAATGTAATTTAACCAAGAAATCTGTACAGTGTTCTGTACTGTGACTTGCAACAACCATTTGGAGTGGGAAAACCATATTATAGCATCTTAGAGCCATGCACAGCAGGGGTGGAAATCTTTAGACACCCAATGATTCGAGCTGATTACGATTCAGGAGGCTCCCATTCGAGCCAGTTATGATTCTTGATGCATCTTATTTTTCTATTCAGGAATTTTTTCCTCCCACTGTGTGACAACTTCTTACTTTTAAAGCATTTGCAGTGGCCCATGAATTTACTTCCAGCATCTTTTGATGTTTCAAAAAAAACCAAAAACATGAAAAGTGCAACTGTAGCAGCGGATTTGCTGCTGTAACACAGACTTCAGAGTATCCTGAATTTCAGTGGCGGACTGTGTATTTTACAACTAGGCCTTCAGTGGTGATCAACCCGATTTAAGTGCCATTCATACCAAGCACCATAAAAATAGCCTATAGGGCCTTCCACACAAAGCATTTTAAAGATAACTTTAACTATAAAATTATAGTTTTAAAAATCTTTACGTTTTCACTGTAGAGCTCCATTTCCCTGCGCACTTGTTTGTTGAGCTGCAGATCCACTCTTGTTTTCCCAAAGGTTTAAAAGTACTGTTGCTTGCAAGTGCTGTGCTTTGGTGTCTCGCTGCTGTCTTGGTTAAGGCCCTGTCATACCTAAACGATTTAGGCAGTGTTTGCAAAACCTATGAAAAGATTGGAGAATTTGTTGGGGTACGTGAATCAATTATGGCTAAGTTTTGTCTAACTTAAGAGCACGCTGAAGCAGGCTGGTATACAGCATTGTTCGCCAAGCTCTGAAAATTAATTTTCAGCATGCTGAAAATTTTCCAACATATTCAGTCTGTGGCTGATATGTCCCACATTCGCGGAGCAAATGGCATATTTGCAGTATTGGTTCACAGGAAAAACCCGTACAGAGCTCTTTGCCTGCAGCGCACGCGCACACACACAGAGCAAAACACGTACTTTATAACTGGACCTGTCGGGTTTTTTACATTTAACTGAAGTCTATACGATCATGTGTCCTGTGTTGTTCTGATAGATATGCCAAAATGTCAGTACACTGGAGGAGGAGGATCCAAACAGCTGATCGCCTGAAGCGCAGAGCGCAGTTGTTTACTTTGCTGTTGGCCGTGCCTCCCAGCAAAAGCACACGTGACTGACCTGACAGATTTGACAGCTCTGCCAGGTTGGTCACGCCCCCTGCTGTGGTGTTTGGAGGGGAGAATCATCTTGGTGGAACAGAGATGATGTCTCCCACACCAAGGATTCATGGATTGGGAGGCAACAGCAGTTTGGCATGACTGCGCTATGCAGGAAGACTATTGTTGCGCATAAGCTGTGAATGTTGGCAACACACTAAGCATTAGTTGGTTTAAGTTACTATTACTTACTTACAGTGGTGTGAAAAAGTGTTTGCACCCTTCCTGATTTCTCTTTTTACCTCCGCCAGGCTGAAGGCCAGGAGGAGGTTATGTTTTTGCCAGCGTTTGTCTGTCTGTCTGTCTGTTTGTCTGTTTGTTTGTCTGTTGGTTAGCAAGATAACTCAAAAAGTTTAGGACGGATTTCGATGAAACTTTCAGGCCTTGTTGGAAATGGTACAAGGAAGAACTAATTAAATTTTGGGGATGATCCGGATCACCGTCTGGATACAGGAATTTTTTAAAGGATTCTTTAACATTGTGAGATACGGCCATTTTCAACATGTGTGCAGGGGCAATAGAGGGCGCTGGTTGTCGTGTCTGACCAACACAAACTCCGCGTTCTTCAAAGCACAAAAGCACGCGGAAAACAGTGGTGGGCAGGGCCCGCCAGGGTGCCTGTGTTTGCGCTACGCTGCAAAAGCTGAGACGGGCAGCTGTCCGGCACCGGATTATTTGGCAGAAATTCCCCGGCCAGCCATAGGGGCTGCGCAAAAACCAGCTCTCTGCCGGGGAAGGTTCCAAATCCTCTTTTTTCCGCGGAGCGCAAACCCAATAAAACCCACGGCAACCATTATCGCACCTTCTTTTGTCCTGCGGCTCCGGAACAGAGAGGAATCCTGGCGCCAGTAATGCTGCGCCTGATATGTGTGACTCTAATGCTAAAAGTGACTGCATCAGGGATTTTCGACCTGAAGTCGCACTTTGCTACACAGGGCCACAAAAACTGTGTAGCCAGATTCGATCGATGGATAAACATTTTCAGCCAGTGAGAGAACTGACGCCTTCCAAATCCAATGCATCACTAGCACAAGTGATGTTTTGTCATTTTGTGGCAGAGCACAATCTACCCCCATTGGTGGCAGATCACTTCAGTGATTTGGTGCCAACATTGTTTCCTCACAGCAAGAGCACTCAATTTTTTTGTGCTACTTGGCTTATTATTTTCACATTACCAAAAAGTTATGGCTCAAGATTGTGTCCATATAAGTGTACATTTGAATAAATATGTTTGAAATAGTTCATGTGGCAGTTGCTGTTTGTTTAGGTTTTGTTTGTTTGTTTGTTTTTGCTTCAGTTTTCTTTCATCTGCCGATAAATACAGTTTTTAAGTACTCAGTACAGGTGTGAAAGCTCCCCCCCCCAATAAGGGAGGCATGAGGTCACTACAGGTGTGAAAGCCCCCCCAATAAGGGAGGCATGAGGTATACCTTGACAGGTCGCAGCCTGGCACTTTGCAGATGGAGGAGATGGACAGAACAGCAACACTTCAGTTTATTACCTCCGCCAAGGAGGTAATGCTTTTACTACTGAACCACTAATCCTATCATTGTGAATCCAATTGCTAGTCATATGTTTTCATGGTCAAGGAATCTGAAAACATACACACAAACACTGTATGGGGGGGAATTGTAGCGCTTGGCGGAGGTCTGCGCTCTCCGAGTGCTTTTCTAGTTTTTGTATGTCACACTTAAATGTTTCAGATCATCAAACAAATTTAAATATTAGACAAAGATAACACAAGTAAACACAAAATGCAGTTTTTAAATGAAGGAGTTTCTTATTAAGGGAAAAAACAAATCCAAACCTACATGGTCCTCTGTGAAAAGGTGATTACCCCCTAAACCTAATAACTGGTTGGGCCACCCTTAGCAGCAACAACTGCAATCAAGTGTTTGCGATAACCAGCAATGAGTCTTTTACAGTGCTACAGAGGTTTATTGTTAAGGGTAAAAAAATCCAAACCTACTTGACCCTGTGTGAAAACGTGATTGTCCCCCTTGTTAAAACATAAACTAACTGTGGTTTATCACATCTTTGGAAGGCTGAGTTCAATTTCTCTAGCCACACCCAAGCCTGATTACTGCCACACCTGTTCTCAATCAAGAAATCACTTCAATAGGACCTCCCTGACAAAGTGAAGTAGACCAAAAGATTCTCAAAAGCTAGACATCATGCTGCGATCCAAAGAAATTTAGGAACAAATGACATACAAAGTAATTGAGATCTATCAGGTTGGAAAAGGTTATAAAGCCATTTCTAAAGCTTTGGGACTCCAGCGAACCACAGTGAGAGCCATCATCCACAAATGGCGAAAACATGGAACAGTGGTGAACCTTCCCGCGAGTGGCCGGCTGACCAAAATTACCCCAAGAGCACAGCGATGACTTATCCAAGAGGTCACAAAAGGCCCCACAACAACATCCAAAGAACTGCAGGCCTCACTTGCCTCAGTTAAGGTCAGTGTTTATGACTCCACCATAAGAAAGAGACTGGGCAGAAATGGCCTGCATGGCAGAGTTCCAAGACAAAAACTACTGCTGAGCAAAAAGAACATAAAGCTCGTCTCAGTTTTGCCAGAAAACATCTTGATGATCCCCCAGACTTTTGGGAAAATACTCTGTGGACTGATGAGACAAAAGTTGAACTTTTTGGAAGATCCGGCGTAAAAGTAACACAGCATATCAGAAAAGGAACATCATACCAGCAGTAAAATATGGTGGTGATAGTGTGATGTTCTGGGGCTGTTTTGCTGTTTCAGGACCTGGAAGACTTGCTGTGGTAAATGGAACCATGAATTCTGCTGTCTACCAAAAAATCCTAAAGGAGAATGTCCGGCCATCTGTTTGTGACCTCAAGCTGAAGCACACTTGGGTTCTGCAGCAGGACTATGATCCAAAACACACCAGCAAGTCCACCTCTGAATGGCTTAAGAATAACAAAATGAAAACTTTGGAGTGGCCTAGTCAAAGTCCTGTCCTGAATCCGATTGAGATGCTGTGGCATGACCTTAAAAAAGCGGTTCATGTTCGAAAACCCTCCAATGTGGCTGAATTACAACAATTCTGTAAAGATTAGTCTGCCAAAATTCCTCCACAGTGCTGTAAAAGACTCATTGCCAGTTATTGCAAATGCTTGATTGCAGTTGTTGCCGTTAAGGGTGGCTCACTCAGTTATTAGGTTTAGGGGGCAATCACTTTTTCACACAGGGCCATGTAGGTTTGGATTTTTTTTACCCTTAATAGTAAACACCTTCATTTAAAAACTGCATTTTGTGTTTATTTGTGTTACTTTTACTTTACACTTTTTCACACCACTGTACATGTCCAAGTTGTTGTGGATATGCGATGCATATGGCCAAAAGTGAAAATTTCGGCGTGTCCCAGCGTTGTAGACCAATTTTTATACGTTTGGCGAACGCTGCCTAATTTGTCATGGTATGATAGACCGCTCAAGTTTGCAAACCCTGTCTGGCTCCAAGTATCTACTCGATCAGTTGCAAACAACAGGCATTCCCAGCAAGACAATTTGCAGCACTTCTCGGAGCCTGTAATCCAAGGATACCGCTCGTTGCTAATATGGAAGTGACGGACAAATCCTTTCCCTGGCTGAGACGGGCTTGCTAGCTTCAGGGTTGGCCAACCTTTCTTCACAATGACCAGCTTTTCTTGAAAAGTCTGTCTGGAATTTTTTTTTTTTTTTTTAAATATCAGTGACCAAATCATTTTCCTCTCCCCTGTCAGCCATTGTGGGTGGAAAAACAGCTATTATATTTAAACAAATAAAGTATATTGTAGCTGCTTAAGCAAGTCTTTGCACTGGCGTTTTGCTAGCTAGGATCCTCTGCATTGTGGGTGGAGGGGTCTAACCATCCAATCAAAAGACGTAAAAATGCCAACGTTCTCAGATGCCTTCTATGCGTACCCCTGGACATACAGAAGACATCTGATTGGTTAAAGCAACAGGATAAGTTTAACGTTCAATTTAACCTACAGAGCTGCACTGTTAATTCCTGAAGGCTCAAGGCAGATTTGCTTGACCGTGGCACCACAGATGGCTGAAATATGATTGGACAAAAAAACTCTAACATGCATTGTGCAACTGGAAGCAGTGCAACCAAGAAAAAAGCTACAAAATGAAGAGAATAGACTGTTGGGAATAATTTAATCCATCCTCATGGAACAAATATGTTGTAAAGGTTGTAAATGTAACTCTGATAGTGTTTAGGCCAGCAGAAAAGGCTTTGCTGGCCCTGAGGGTCCACCACTGCTGAATTTTAACAAATAAGAGTTATAGCAAACATTCTGTCATGTGCAATAAGTAACTGAGTCCTTCAGTCAAAACTACTCAGAATTTCTAACAGAAATGTTAAACTTCTAATGAAAGCTCTCCTGTTAAGTGCAATAGGTAACTGGGTCCTTCAGCCCAAAAACCCAGAACATTTTGCTGTATCAAAATCACACTTACGTACTGTACCTTTTATACAAAAATGTGACCCGTGTTGGCAAAATGAGTCACTTTGAGGAAATTATCAAAACTGAGGTAACATTTTTTCCATATTCTGTATTGGAAGACCTTCAAAATGATATTTAATTTGTTGGAAGTGCACAAAAACGGACCCAGAAAAAGATGATTTTTTTATATTTTGGCTAGGTTTAAAACTCACGTTCGATCGGTTCAAGTGTTTTGAAAGCAGAAACAGAGCCAAAACCTCCTCCGGGTCAAGTTTTATATATATATATATATATATATATATATATATCTTTCTGCTGCACATCCACCAACCAACCATAATGCTCCGCACTGTGTGTCTATATATATACATTTATAGTAATATGTACATATGTTTACTAGATGTTCTTGTTTTTTCTTGCCTTCTGATTGTTGCTCTGAGTGTTGCTATCCCTGTGCTGTTGCAATCCTGGAATTTCCCCATTGTGGGACTAATAAAGGCTTATCTTATCTTATCTATCTATCTATCTATCTATCTATCTATATTTTATACTTGTTAGTGACTGGGAAAATTCTTTCCAAACGCTTTACACAAAATATTACAGCATTGTATGGCACCCCGGCTCTACAGTGTGTATCATAGTGTGAAAGCCCTGGTTCTTGATGATGGAATACAGCTGTAAATCCTTGGCAATAAAAGCGCCAATAGATTTTGTAACTCGCTTTGCCCTTTCTGAGTTGTGTGGAAATTTTTACATTGCTTACTCAATGGTCCTCTGGTCGGCGCGGCAGCAGCAGCAGCCGCCCCACCTGCTTTTTTTCTCCCGTCATCAGATGGAAACATGCAATATGGTTTCACATGTTTGTTGTGTTTCCAAAATATTTTAGTTTAGTCTGACAGAGGCAGTGCGGTGGCGGAGTGGTTAGCACTGCGGCAGCACAGCAACTCACCCTTGGCCGGGGGATCCTGGGTTCGATCCCAGCCCCCGACCAACAGTGATCTGTGTGGAGTTTGCATGTTCTCCCCGTGTCTGCGTGGGTTTATTCTGGGATTTCTCCGGTTTCCTCCCACATGCCAAAAACATGCAAGTTAGGTTAATTGGCATCAAACAGGGGATTCTAAATTGTCCTTAGGTATGACTGTGAGAGTGAATGGTTGTCTGTCTCTCTGTGTTGGCCCTGCGATAGACTGGCGATCTGTCCAGGGTGTACCCTGCCTCTCGCCCAAAGATGCTGGGATAGGCTCCAGCCCCCCCGCAACCCGAAAAGGATTAAGCGGAAGAAGATGGATGGATGGATGGATGGATGGATAGTCTGACAGAGCTTACATATGGTGTGGGTCTTGTCATCGGTGGTGCAGTGGTTAGCACTGTTGCCTAACAGCTAGAAGGTTCCAGGTTCGAATCCCCAGGCTGACAGGGGTAGGAACCTTTCTGTGTGGAGTTTGCATGTTCTCCCTGTGCTGCGTGGGTTTACTCTGGGGGATCCGGTTTCCTCCCACAATCCAAAGACATGCATGTTAGGTTAATTGGTTTTTGTAAAAAAAAAAAAAATGTCCCTAGATATCTATCTACTATAGGCCCTTAGAATAGAGGGTTAGTACTAGTCAAGTGTTTTGAGGGGTCTTTGAGACTTGAAAAAGCGCTATATAAGTACAGGTCCTTACCCTTATCCCTTAAAGTCTTTGTTCCCTTCGACTTCATAAAAGCCAGAGTACTGCCATATGTATACTCGGTGCCGCCATTTTGTTTCTTTTGTGTCACGCCATAATAACAATAATAATAAGTTTATTTATAGAGCACCTTTCACAGACAGAGTCACAAAGTCCTTAACATGGTACAAAACAAAATAAAAACACAGGCACATAAAACAGTAAAAAAAAAAAAAAAAAAAGTAGACAGTAAAAGCACATAAAAATACAATCGGCACATAGTTAAAAAGCCAGGCTAAAAAGGTGGGTCTTTAGTTGCTTCTTAAATACACCAATGGAAGGTGCAGATCTAAGTTCAAAAGGCAAGGAGTTCCACAGTCTGGGAGCAACAGCAGCAAAGGCTCTATCGCCTTTGGTTCTGAGCCTAGTACTAGGGACTACCAATAGATTCTGATGAGAAGACCTGAGAGACCTGCAGGGCTGGTATAGAGAGAGCAGGTCACTAATATAAAAAGGTGCCTCTTCATGAATGGCTTTGTAAGTAAGAACAAGAACTTTAAAATGAATTCTGTAATTTACAGGAAGCCAATGCAAGGAGGCCAAAACAGGAGTGATATGACAGAATTTACTGGACCTAGTTAATAATCTTGCAGCAGCGTTCTGGACTAACTGTAGGCGGTGTAAAGAGGATTTGCTAAGACATGTAAAAAGAGCATTACAGTAGTCCAAACGTGAAGAAACAAAGGCATGAATAATGATTTCTAACTGAGTGTAGGAAAGCAATGACCTAATTTTGGATATATTCCTAAGGTGGAAAAAACAACTCCGGGTCAGAGATTTGACATGCTGATCAAAACTCATCGATTGATCGAAAATGACACCAAGGTTTTTTAGTTCAGACCATACGTTAGAGCTTAATGAACCAATGCTATTAACCAACTTAGGAATTAGATTATCAGGTGCTACAATAAGGACTTCAGTTTTATCAGCATTAAGTTGCAAAAAGTTACTAGACATCCAGTCCTTAATTGCAGACAGACAATCATGAATAATTTTTAAATTGTCAACATGGTCAGGCTTAAAAGAGAAAAGTAGCTGTAAATCATCAGCGTAGCAGTGATAAGACACACCTTTAAATTTGCTGATAATAGAACCAAGTGGCAGCATATATAGGGCAAATAAAAGTGGACCCAGAATAGAACCCTGAGGCACCCCACAGGTTAAAGGAGCAGAGTCAGATGAATATGAGCCAACAGCCACGGAAAAACTCCTACCAGAAAGGTTGGAGAAAAACTAATCCAGAGCTTTTCCAGAAATACCTACCCAATCTCTAAGCCTTTGTAACAAAATAAAATGATCAATAGTATCAAATGCTGCAGTAAGATCTAATAACACTAAAACAGAGCATTTGCCAGAGTCTGATGACATTAAAATATCATTTGACACCCTGAGAAGAGCGGTCTCTGTCGAGTGTTTCTGACGAAAACCTGACTGAAATTTGTCAAAAATATTGTGTTCGATCAGAAAGTCAGTGAGCTGCTTGGCAACAACTTTTTCTAAAAGCTTAGAAAGATAAAGAGTCCGGCAGGTCTAGGCGCCGACTTTTTCGATCTGGCTGCCAACTTTTTCATTCCAGCCAAATTAATTACGTTATTACCTCCACCAAGGAGGTAATGTTTTTGCTGGGGTTTGTTTGTCTGTCTGTTTATCTGTCTGTTTGTCTGTCTGTCTGTCTGTTGGTTAGCAAGATAACTCAAAAAGTTTTGGACGGATTTCGATGAAACTTTCAGGCGTTGTTGGAAATGGTACAAGGAAGAACTGATTAAATTTTGGTGGTGATCCGGATCACCTTCCAGAAGAAAACCGCCATTACGGAAAATGCCATTTTCGTGAATAACTACTGAACCACTAATCCTATCATTGTCAATCCAATTGCTAGTCATATGTTTTTTGCCGGGGTTTGTCTGTTTGTCTGTTTGTCTGTCTTTGTCTGTCTGTCTGTCTGTTGGTTAGCAAGATAACTCAAAAAGTTTTGGACGGATTTCAATGAAACTTTCAGGCGTTGTTGGAAATGGTACAAGGAAGAACTGATTAAATTTTGGTGGTGATCCGGATCACCGTCTAGAAGAAAACCGCCATTACGGAAAATGCCATTTTCGTGAATAACTACTGAACCACTAATCCTATCATTGTCAATCCAATTGCTAGTCATATGTTTTCATGGTCAAGGAATCTGAAAACGTACACACAAACACTGTATGGGAGGAACTGTGGCCGCCATTACGGAAAATGCCATTTCCCTGAATAACTACTGAACCACTAATCCTATCATTGTCAGTCCAATTGCTAGTCATATGTTTTCATGGTCAAGGAATCTGAAAATGTACACACAAACACTGTATGGGGGGAACTGTGGCCGCCATTACGGAAAATGCAATTTTCGTGAATAACTACTGAACCACTAATCCTATCATTGTCAATCCAATTGCTAGTCATATGTTTTCATGGTCAAGGAATCTGAAAACGTACACACAAACACTGTATGGGGGGAACTGTGGCCGCCATTACGGAAAATGCCATTTCCCTGAATAACTACTGAACCACTAATTCTATCATTGTCAATCCAATTGCTAGTCATATGTTTTCATGGTCAAGGAATCTGAAAATGTACACACAAACACTGAATGGGGGGAACTGTGGCCGCCATTACGGAAAATGCCATTTTCGTGAATAACTACTGAACCACTAATCCTATCATTGTCAGTCCAATTGCTAGTCATATGTTTTCATGGTCAAGGAATTTGAAAACGTACACACAAACACTGTATGGGGGGAACTGTGGCCGCCATTACGGAAAATGCCATTTTCCTGAATAACTACTGAACCACTAATCCTATCATTGTCAATCCAATTGCTAGTCATATGTTTTCATGGTCAAGGAATCTGAAAACATACACACAAACACTGTATGGGGGGAACTGTGGCCGCCATTATGGAAAATGCCATTTTCCTGAATAACTACTGAAACACTAATCCTATCATTGTCAATCCAATTACTAGTCATAAGTTTTCATGGTCAAGGAATCTGAAAACGTACACACAAACACTGTATGGGGGGAACTGTGGCGCTTGGCGGAGGGCTGCGCTCTCCGAGTGCTTTTCTAGTTTAATATTTACTAATCAGAATCATGACATTTGTGCATCAATTCAGAATTGTTCATGTCCACATCGAGATGCATCGGAAAAATGATTATTTCTCCCACCCCTAATGCAAAGTATACAGTATATGGTGGAATTGTTGGGCTGCCCCCCAGAAATACAACATCTTTGATAATGATTTTAATAAGTTAGTCGCATGTCACACATTGTTTTATCTGAAATACAGAATTCCAAATGTGACTGCTGCTACAGTCTAGTTTAACTAACCAAGCAATAGGAATGGTAAAAATGGTAAATGGTGTTCACTTATATAGCGCTTTTTCTCATCTCAGGATGACCAAAGCAGTTTACAGATCCCGCTATCCACTCATTCACATACACATTCACACACTGATGGCGGTGGAGCTGCCATGCACGGGCTCTGGCCTGACCCACCAGGAGCAACTGGGGGTTCTGTGTCTTGCTCAAGGACACTTCGACATGCAGACTGCAGACAGAGCGAGAATGGAACCACTGATCCTCTGATCAATAGTCTCCACACTACACCTGCACCACAGCCGCCCCGGAAAATAGTATGGAAATCAGTGTTTCACCTACCATTATATTGTGTGGGTGCCCCCCCCCCCCAGACTGTCAAGTAAATCTATCTATCCATCCATCCATCCATCCATCCATCCATCCATCCATCAAATCATGCAAGGAATTTCTGTGTGTGTTCCTCACATTTCTCAAACTGTATAAAGATGTGGTCAAAAATTAGATATCTAGCATGCTAAATATCAAGGTCAATCACCAGCAATGGTGTGTGTGTGTGTGTGTGTGTGTGTTAAAGTACTGATTAATATTGAACCAATTTTATTTGAATGATCCAATATCGATTCACAAACTCCTCATTCCATTGACATTACTCACCCTCCTCAGTCTACATGCAAGAACCAACTGAATCATCTATAAAGACCATATATCTCATTCCTAGATGTTACCCTAGCTTATTTTGTTATACTCTGGCCAGAACAGCTCCTCCACCAATGGGAGTTAGTCACTGCTAGCAGCACCAACCACTGACTCATTTAGGGTCGTTTCTGTATTTATTATACACCAGGGACTGGTCATATCCTATCAAACACTCAAACCACACACCATTGCCCTGATACTTTATTTGGGCTTTTATCATTTCAGATTCATCCAATCTTATGTTAATTACATGAGGCTTTGCCTAAGAACTGGCGCAAAAGGAAAAGATTATCACTAGGAGAGGGTGAGCAAGCGAAACCTCTTGCACATTAAACCTCATAAAAGTCATAGCTTGTGTCATGATGAGATTTACTGTCAGGTGTACATATTAAGATTGCAGTCGGAGAATTAGTCACAGAGAAAGAACTGAGAAGTGTGCCAACAAAGTTTAACTCAAATGTCTGGACTTGCAGTGGTCAGAGAGACCATTGGTGCAGATTGGCATCCACATTTCCGTCAGTCTGCCCCAGAGCAGCTGTGGCTACAGTAGTAGCTTACCACTATCAATGTCTGTCTGGAGTGAATGACTAATGGACTCACTGTAAGCGCTTTGAGATGTCACCCGACATGTCAAGTGCCATATAAATCTAATCCAGTATTATTATTGCTTTTTAGTATATTTTTTAGGATATTGTGACGTTGTGAGTGTTCACACAAGAAAGGAGAGATGACTGTGGCGAACAGGCTTTATTTATACACCCCCACTCAGCACAGAACGGAGGGGAGGTCATTCACAGAGACCCCGTCTCACTTATGGTGACACAAACACATGATCAATCACTGCTCTAACTGGTTTTATAACACTGCTGTGCCATTATAACATAGTTATAATGACACAGCAATAACACTTAGAACACACGAATAATAACACTCTTTGAATCCTCCTTGGTGCAAGCATGTCGGGAGAATCCCCGCCCCCTTAACACAGCCCTGACGTTACACTGTCCCCCCCTGGACTGGTTTCGGTCCCCAGAATAATAAAGTCCAGCTCAAAAGTCCAACAGGAAACCATCCAGGTGTCGGGGCGGCCGCCATTGTCGGCAACCAGTTCGTACAGGCCCGTTAGTGTCCATCTGTGCCTCAGCCGGAGTATCTGGTTGGGATGAAGGCCCCGGCTCGACCACCCGCGGGGTAGATGGCTGGTACGGGGCGAGACGGTCACGGTGGAGCACCACGACTCGGTCCCTTTTCTGCCGCCTCACCCTGTACACTACATCTGACAGTCGCTGTTGGACCTTGCACGGTCCCGACCAATGGCTCGCCAGTTTTGGTGACAGTCCCCTTTTTCGCTCTGGGCAGAAAACCCAGACTCGATCTCCTGGTGCAAAGTTCCTCCCCTGGCAGCGGCAGTCATATGCTTGCTTCTGCCAGCTCCCCGCCACCGCTAGGACCTCCCGAGCCAGTCCGTGCACCATGTGGAGACGTTCTTTCAAGCAAAGCAATCCAACCCCGGTTTACCCTCCACCTCTGGCTCCGGGGGGGGGGGGGGGGTGGTTGGGCACCAAATCCACCGGTGTGCGCAGCTCACGTCCAAACATCAGCGCTGCAAGAGTGCACTGGGTGGATTCCTGTGCTGCCGTCTGGTATGCCCACAGAACAAAGGGCAGATGCAGGTCTCAGTCTCGCTGTCACTGGTCCACTAGGACAGCGAGCTGGGTGGTAAGGGTCTGGTTGAACCGTTCGACCAGGCCATCGCTCTGTGGATGCAGTGGGGTGGTTCGGGTCTTCTGGATGCCCAGCCGCCTGCAGACCTCCCCGAAGACTTCTGCCTCAAAGTTCCGTTCCTGATCCTGTGCAGCTCCTCCAGTGCGCCAAACCGACAAAACATCTCATCCACCAGTTTTGATGCTTTGGCGGCAGCGCTCTGATCAGGGACCACATATGCCTCTGACCATTTGGTGAAGTAATCCATTGTGGCCAACACGTAGCAGTTCCCCTGGTTCGTGGTCAGGAAAGGGCCCAGAATGTCCACTCCTACCCACTCCATCGGTGCTCCCACCCGGTACTGCTGCAAGGGGGTGTTGGATTGCTGAGTCGGCCCTTTCTGAGCCGTGCAGGTGTCGCAGCGACAGACATGTAGCTCTACATCCTGGCGACATCCGGGCCAGTAGAACCGGGCCCGAAGACGCTGCAGAGTCTTCGTCACCCCGAAATGGCCCACCCCCACCGCCCCATGGACCAGCTGGAGTACGCTGGGCCGGAGCCGCCTGGGAACCAGCAGCTGCCAGATGTGACGCTGCCCAGCTGGAGTCTGCCACTGCTGATACACAACACCCTTGTGACAGTGGAGGTTGGCCCACTAGGAGTTTAGGGCCTTGGTCTCTGGTTCCAGCGCAGACACAGCCTCCCAGGTGGGCCGCTGGCCTGCGTCCAGCCACTGCCAAACCCGGGAGATGACCAGATCTCTGTCCTGCTTGCTCTGCAGCTGCTGTGCGCCGAGGGCCTCTGTGACGTCATCGCTGGGGAGAGCTGACTGATTATCCGAGGAGGAGCTGTGCGCCGCTGTGTTATTCCTGCTCACAGCAGTCCGGAGAGCAGCAGCCCGTGGGATGGCTTGGTCTCGATCCTCTGCCCGCTGGCAGTGCCGACAGTCCTCCACAGCACAGGGACACCGAGACAGCGCGTCAGCATTGGCATGGAGGCAGCCTGCCCGATGCAGATGATCAGAAAATCATAATTGAATTATGATCAGAAAATCATAATTCTGCAGTGCCTCCAGCCATCTCACCAACTGTCCATCCGGCACTTTAAAGTTCAGCAGCCAGGTCAGGGAAGCATGATCCATCCTGATCTGGAACCTCCCCCCGTACACATACGGGTGAAAATGGCGAAGCCCCTGGATGACAGCCAACAGCTCTCTGTGAGTAATGCAATAATTCCTTGCAGCTCTGCTGAGAGTGCGGGCGAAAAAATCAACAGCCTGCTCTCCGTGTTCTCCCTCCTGTGATAACACCGCCCCGATGCCCTGGTTGCTGGAGTCCGTGTCCATGATGAAAGGGCAGTTCGGGTCGGGATACTGCAGGATGGGGGCTCCGATGAGCGCTGAGCAAAGCCGGGAAACAGCAGCAGCACAGCTCTCACTCCACTGAAACGCACGGCTCTTCTGTGTCAGCTGATGCAGTGGGTTGGCGATGGCGGCGAAGTCAAATCTCCTATAATAGCCAGTCTGAGAAAATTCCATAGCTCTCCCACATCCCGTGGCACTGGCCAGTTTTTCACCGCTGCCACTTTCTCTGGATCAGTGGCGACTCCCGCTGCGCTGACGACGTGGCCCAGGAAGGTAGTCTCCCGCCGGAATAAGTGGCATTTCCGCGGGTGTAGCCACAGCCTGGCCTGTCAGATGGTATCCAATACCTCCCGGAGGTTGGACAGGGCACCATCGAAGTCAGCTGCGTGAACCAGCAGGTCATCCAGGTAAACAATGCAGTGGCTCCGGGGCACGTGAGCCAACACTCCCTCCATCAGACGTTCAAAGGTGGCCGGGGCGTTGCAAAGTCCAAACGGCATCACCTTGAACTGATACAGTCCTTGCCCGATGGAGAAGGCTGTTTTCTGGCGGGCCTCAGGTGACAGCTCTACCTGCCAATAGCTGCTGTGGAGGTCCAGCAAGCTGAACCAGCTGGAGCCGACGATGTAATCCAGCGCATCATTGATGTGAGGCAGGGGGTAGGAATCCTTGCGGGTGACGTCATTCAGGCGCCTGTAATCCACACAGAACTGCCACGAACTGTCCTTCTTCCTAACCAGAACCACCAGCGCCCCCCAGGGGCTGCTGGAGGGCTCAATAACATCTGTCTACAGCATTTCCCATATTTTTTGTTCTGCCACCGTCCTCCTTGAAAAAGGCAGACGGCGGGGGCGGAGCCGGATTGGCCTGATCTCACTGGTGTTGATCCCGTGCTGCACCAAGCTGGTTCGGATGCACTAATCATCCTTGGCAGCGAAGATGTCAATGTAGCAGTCCAACAGCTCCCGCAGCTGGCGTCTCTGTCCCGATTCCAGTCCGCTGCAGCTCTGCTGGAACAATTTTTCGACCATCTGCTGTGTTTCTGCTGACACACTGACCCGCTCCACTGAGGGCCCTCCCCCTCGCTGTCTCTATCGGTGATTGTGCTCCCTCTGCTCGTGCTGGTGGTGCCGTTGTGTTCAGTTCTTGCGGTGACCTGCCCAGTTTGGTCCATCCTGGCGGCCCCTCGATCACACAGGCCCCTGGGTTCCTCCTCTGGGCCCCACTGCAGAGCATGATGGTCCAAGCCCCCAGCAGGAGGGACGATCCGGCGGTGTCAATTTTTGCACCCCATGCTGTGAGCAGATCGAGTCCAATAATGCAGGGGTCTTGAATGTTAGCCAGCCAGAACAGGTGGTTTGTGTTCTGGCCGGCCACCCCCACCACAAGAACTTGCCGCCCTCCCAGTCTGGCGCACTCACCGGTGGCTGTGGTGATGCAGCACCCGGTGAGTTCCCACCCCTGCGGTTCTGCCTCGTCCGTGCCTGGCAGCACCCCGGGTCGGACCACGGAGATGGTAGAACTGGTGTCGATCAGGGCCCAGATCGCTGTGTTGTCCATCCTGCACTGTAGGTACGTCCCTGGTGATGTCCAATTCGGCCCACACGTGGTGACAGTTCATTGGGGAAAATGTCTGTGGGAGGCGGAAGGTCCCCGTCCATGCCTCCTCGCTCTAGTTTAACATTGGCAAGGGGCCAGTTTGTTGCGGGGGTGGGTGCTGGGCAGTACTGTGTGATGTGTCTTGGCTCCCCGCAGCGGAAGCACCCTTCCTCGCGCCGCCGTAGCCGTCTTCTCCTTGGCCACGCTGCTGTGGTCCGGTGCAGTTCCTCCTCCTCCTCCTTGCTCTCAGCCATGGCCTGGAAGTCTCTCTGCCTCGGTGCCGACGCATCAGCTGCACAATCCATTAGCGGTCCCACCCGCTCTGCTTCTGCCACAGCCGTCTCCCAGCTGCTCGTGGAGTGAATCCGGATATGGCTCTGGAGCTGGGCCGGGCGCAGGCCCCGGATGAAGTTCTGGAGGGCGAGCTTCTCCACTGCCTTCGGCTCGAATTTCGGGTAGCCACACCGTGCCAGCAGCCATATGTCTGCTGCGTAGGCTCCCAGGCTCTCTCGGCTGCCTCGCCGGCGGTTGGCCAGCTGTACCTGGGCGTGCTCAGCGTTGGCTGCTCCCCCAAACCACCTCCGGAGAGCTCCTTGTAGCGCTGGCCAGCTGCGACATTCCTCGGGCCGGAGATCGGACATCGTGCGGAGAGCCCTTCCCTCCAGGGCCAGCGCGACCTGCACGGCGGTCTCTTCAGGTGGCCAGCCGTTCAACGCAGCAGCCAGCTCGACCTGGACCAGATAGTCGTCCAGCAGGGTTTCGCCGTTAAAGGGAGGGAAGTCTGGCCCGCTGGCGGATTGGTGGGACAGTCGCCTCTTTATCGATCGCCGCCCCTGGTCGCAGTGGAATCGCTGGCCTGTCCTGCCCTGAAAAGGGCGGGAAGTGGGGCTGATCTGCTATGCTTAGCCCGCCATGCCTTGAGAAAGGCAGAAGGCAGGGTATGCTGGTCCCGTCAGGTCCGCTGCTCCATTCATCCCGGCGAGCAGCTCCAGGGGTCGGTGTACCAGCTCTGTCGTCCATTCCCAGCTGAGCGATGAACCGCTCCAGCTGCTGAATCTCTACTCTGATTCTGGCTTCCATCTGCGCTATATCCCACTTCTGACACCAGTGTGACGTTGTGAGGGTTCACACAAGAAAGGAGAGATGACTGTGGCGAACAGACTTTATTTATACACCCCCACTCAACACAGAACAGAGGGGAGGTCATTCACACAGGCCTCCGTCTCACTTATGGTGACACAAACACATGATCAATCACTGCTCTAACTGGTCTTATAACACTGCTGTGCCGTTATAACACAGTTATAATGACACAGCAATAACACTTAGGACACACAAATAATGACACTCTTTGAATCCTCCTTGGCGCAAGCATGCCGGGAGAATCCCCGCCCCCTTAACACAGCCCCAACATTACAATATTATTATTATTACTGTTTGCAGGAGCTCAATCTTGGCAGAGATGCCTATTGTGCTTAGATATTTCTCCAGGTTGTTTGTAACTGTCACGAGCTGAGCTCTGGAAGTTCTGCCAGACTCAGTCTTGTGGCTTTTTCTTTGTGTTTATATATATTTGTTGTATTTTGTGCCTTTGAGTTTTAGTACTGCTTTCTATTTTTTCTGTTTAGGCTTCAGTTTTGTTTCATTTCAATTTGTAATTATTTATTAGTCTGCATTTGAGTATGTTTATTCCTTATATTTTTACTGTAGTGTCCTTCTCTGGGCTGACAGCTGTCAGGCAGCATTTCCGGTTTTGTGCTTTGCATGGACGTCACCCTGTCAGCTGTCAAGTCCAGCCGCTACTCCCTCATCTCTTTCAGCTGATCCCAATCACCATTCATTGTTCCCTTTTTGCCTGGTCATGTGAACCCACACCTGTCATCACTTGTGTTATCTATTCCGTCCCTTTTTAAGAACTGCATTTCCTTTTCTTTGCCACTGTCTTGATGATTACATTCATCTTGTCTCCACCAGAGTCCTGCCTTGCTCTGGAGCGCAATCTCTGTAAGTTTTTCTCGTTCGCTTGTATTTTGTGTTTTGAACGCTCTGTTGAACTTTATGTTTGTTGCCTTTTGCAATAAATTGCCCAAACTCACAGTCCAGCACGTGGGTCTGTCTCTCCCTGCCCTGAAGGGTGACTCATGTCAGAGAACACCGGCTAACAGAGACCCAGCTGCTGTGAGTTTGCGGATTGTTTTGCTTTTCTTTTTTTTTCCATTCCCCTGTTCTGTGGAGCTCATCATGTCCCCAGCCCACACGGACTCTGCAGGTGGACGTGGCTACCCAGTGTGCCTGGGGTGGGAGTGCTGCCGAGCCCTCATGGAGATTGAAGCGCTAATCTCTGCGGCACGCATTTGTTCTACCCTGAAGGACGCATTGTGGTATCTGGGCCTCGCGGAGGCAGCTGTTTGCTGGTGCCCTCAGCTATTGGAGTACGCTGAGGGAGTGGAGAGGATTTCTCTGGTGGCGGTGCTACAATGTGAAAACAGCGGGATGGTGAGGAACTTCCTGGAGAAGCCTGGGCCCACACCAAAGGAGAAGTGCTCCCAGGTCCCTGTTGTTTCGGCTCCTCGTCAGTCTCTGGCACCCATTCCTGCTCCAGTCCTATCCGCTCCACGGCGTCACCATCCAGCCCTGGACCGCCGAAGGAATATTCTCTCCTCTCAGCCAGCAACTCTCCCTTTGTCGAGGCAGAAGACCCCCGCAGCAGTGCATCCTCCATGTTTTTCCTCTCCTGCTGTTCCATCAGCTTCCGGTTTTCCTGCAGCTGCTGTTCCTTGCTTCACCTTGCCATTTTCTCCTGCTGCTGAGAGGCCATAGGTATGATCTTCAGCTCCGCCCATCGCTGTGGCTGCAGAGGCGGCTCCACAGTGTTCTCCTGGGTGGGTGGGGGGGGGGGGCTCCTCAACTGAAGTCACGGAGAGGGTCAACCCAACACCTACTGCAGCAGAAAACATCGATCTCTGGGATAAGAGGCAAGTGTCTTTTCATTTTCCCACAATTTATGCCTTCCCTGATTCCTGGTAGTGAGTCTCAGGATATGCAGTCCCCTGAGCTCTCACCACCTGTTGCAACTATCAGTTTCTCACCTGCCCTCTCCGTGTCTCCTTCTATTATCCTTGAGTGTCCGCCGGCCCTGGAACTGAGCCGCCGGATGATGGAGGAGCCTGTGGCTCTGGAGGACCTGATTCCAGCCCTGCAGCAATGCTATGGACGGAAGGGAAGTACTGAACCCAAGCTGATGCCTGTGCCGACTATGGAGAGTCTCTGGGTTTCAGTGATTCCGGATCTAGTGCCGGCAGAGAGACCACCTCCAGAATCCACGTCGGATGAACCACCTGCATGGGTTCCCTCGCTGGAGGAAACCAGGACTGAACCAACCACCATGAATGCTGCAGGGGCCGCTGCAGCAGAGTTTGAGCTAGACCTCCAGAGGACTGGGCCCAAACAACCATTGTCTGGATTGACGGAGTCCTGGACGGCAGTGGAGCTGGAGCGCAGGCAAGTGCTCTCCTTTTTTTTTCTTGGATCTGTTTTGGAGAAATCTTGTCTGGCTCTTGGTGAGGAGAGCCGGGTGCAGCCATCAGCTGCACCTGAGCTCACCTCGCCGGGCTCCACCGCTGCCGGTGACCCTGACCCCGCTTCTCTACCTGTTTTGTCTGAGCCTTCTCCCAGGGTCACCGAGGAAATTCCACCTTTGTCAGATGTCTCCGTGGGTTCAGGCTCACCACCCGAGATCGCCACAGGTCCAGCTCCCCCCGCTGAGGTCATTGAAGACACGCCTTCCCAGCCTGGGACCTCCGTGGGTGCAGCTTTAGCCCAGTCCGGGTCCTCTGTGGGTGCTGCCCCCCCTCTGGTTGAGGTCATCGCGGGTGTTTTGTCCCAGCCCAGGACCTCCGTGGGTGCAGCCTCGGCCCAGGCTGGGTCCTCTGTGGGTGCAGCTTCAGCCCAGGCTGGGCCCTCCGTGGATGCTGCTTCCCCTCTGGTTGAGGTTGTCGCGGGTGCGCCCTCCCAGCCTGGGACCTCCGTGGGTGTAGCTCCTGTCCAGTCTGGGTCTCTATGGGTGCTGTGTCCCAGTCAGGGACCGTCGTGGGTGCTGCGTCCCAGCCTAAATCCAACTTGGGCGCTGCGCTCCAGTGGGGGCCTGCTATGGGCGTTACACCCCAGCCCAGGGGCCACCATGGGTGCAGCTGTGGCCCGGTCCGGGTCCACCGAGAGTGCAGCTTTGTTCCAGTCCGGGTCCACCGAGAGTGCAGCTTTGGTCCAGTCCAGGCCCACCGAGGGTGCAGCCGTGGCCCAGTCTGGGTCCACCACGGGTGCAGCTCCACTCCAGGCCGGAGCCACCACGGGTGCAGCTCTGCTCCAGCCCGGAGCAACTGTGGGTGCAGCTCCGCTCCAGCCCGGTGCCACCGCGGGTGCAGTGTTGTTCCAGCCCAGGACCACTGAGGGTGCGTCTGACTTGTCCGAGAACGTCGTGGCTCTCCTTCCTTCGCCAGACACCATCAGGGTCCTCCCTCTTCCTGTACCAGACAACGTCGTGGTTCTTCCTCCTCTGCCAGATGCCGTCGTGGTTTCTCCTCCACTACCAGATGCCGTCGTGGTCTCCCCTCCTGTGCCAGGCGCCACTGTGGTTCCTCTGACTCCTCCATCCTGCCCACCTTTGACTCCGGATGGGCAGCCACCCCCTGGACCACCTTTACTGTTCAGGTGGCTTAAGAACTCTGGTCTGCCGCCTGACTGAGCCGTTGGGTTGGGTGGCCAATGCTTTCCAGCAGGCCACCCGACTCGGACCACCTCGCCGTCCGCCAGATCTGGGACTTTGGTCGCCCTCCTGAACTTTTTTCTAGCTCTTTGGTCCGAGGGGAAGTGGGGGGAATCATTGATTTTGACTGGTGTGGGTCCTGAGCTGGGTTTTGTTTCATTCCCTCCTATCCTGTTCTCCCCCTGGGTGGGTTATTGTTGTGCCCCTGCCGGGGGGACAGACTTTTTCTTTTTCTTTTGGTGTTACCCTGGGGTGTCTGGGATCCACTCCTTGAGAGGGGGGCTCTGTCACGAGCTGAGCTCTGGCAGTTCTGCCAGACTCAGTCTCGTGGCTTTTTCTTTGTATTTACAGTGTATATACAGTATTTGTTATATTTTGTGCCTTTGAGTTTTAGTACTGCTTTCTATTTTTTCTGTTTAGGCTTCAGTTTTGTTTCATTTCAATTTGTAATTATTTATTAGTCTGCATTTGAGTATGTTTATTCCTTATATTTTTACTGTAGTGTCCTTCTCTGAGCTGACAGCTGTCAGGTGACATTTCCGGTTTTGTGCTCTGTGTGGGCATTGCCCTGTCAGCTGTCAAGTCCAGCCGCTCCTCCTTCATCTCTTTCAGCTGATCCCAATCATCATTTATTGTTCCCTTTTTGCCTGCTCATGTGAACCCACACCTGTCATCACGTGTGTTATCTATTCCGTCCCTTTTTAAGAACTGCATTTCCTTTTCTTTGCCACTGTCTTGATGATTACATTCAGCTTGTCTCCACAAGAGTCCTGCCTTGCCCTGGAGCACAATCTCTGTAAGTTTTTCTCCTTCGCTTGTATTTTATGTTTTAAATGCTGTGTTGAACTTTGTTTGTTCCCTTTTGCAATTAATTCCCCAAACTCACAGTCCAGCATGTGGGTCTGTTTCTCCCTGCCCTGAAGGGTGACTCATAACAAACTGTGCCCAGGGGTCCCACCACTATTGGAACAGCAGTTGTCTTGATGTCCCATAATCTAGCCACCAATTATTATTATTATTATTATTATTATTATTATTATTTTGGATTTTATAACAAAGACAGAACGAAAGACCTTGTCATGACACACTCAACCAGCTAG
This sequence comes from Pholidichthys leucotaenia, assembly GCA_020510985.1. Lineage (NCBI taxonomy): Eukaryota > Metazoa > Chordata > Actinopteri > Cichliformes > Pholidichthyidae > Pholidichthys > Pholidichthys leucotaenia. The sequence goes on from CM035838.1 coordinate 385,438,781, forward strand.
GAGCACAGCATGAAGAAAGCACTCAGGGAACACTACGAACACACCCCACCCACCTTGGCGCCAACCAGCAGCACCAGTTTTAGTGAATGACAGTCAAGCCAAAACACTCAGGCAACACTATGAACGTAAGGGCCTGGCTCACCCCTCTTAACACCATTCAGCAGCAGCACTGTTAGCAGGTGGCCGTCAAGCTAAAATAGCACCAGGTAAAAAAAATCAACCAACTCCATAAACACCCAGCCCAACAAAGCCCCCTCCACATTCTGTGCAAGCCAGAAAGACAATACAGTCCACCGTCCTCCTGATATGGAAAGACTTGAGTCTATACAGCACCATGAAATGAAGAAAATGAAGGCCCCTGTCACATGATTAAGACGATGTGGCCCCGTCCTGAGCCATGGCGGTCCCCAAACTCCATCCAAATGCCAGGAATCCCTGAGCAAGCAGAAAGGACTGCACCAACCCACAATGTGTGGAGCTCCAGAGCAGTGAACCTAAACAAAACCATAACAACACACCATCCCACAGAGGGCAGAGATCCTCCAGCCATGGAAAAAAAATGACCATGGTGAGTTGAATAGACTGAAAACTTTATTATGTGAAACGGATGTTGACAGTTTTACTTTGGGGACACCATTTCACATTGAATAAGGGGAAATTTAAAATATATGGTATCGCAAAACTTAAGGAATCGTAGTATCATGATAGTATTACATCAAGTATTGCAATAGTATTGTATCATGAAGTCTCTGGCGATTCCTAGCCCTAGTGTAGTGTGTAACCCTGTGCTGCTGTTCAGTCATGTACTACTGTGCATATACTACTCTCAAGGTTGTGTAGCTTCTTCTTCTTCTTTTAGATTTGATTGGCTGTAGCTGAAATGTATATCCAATCACATTGCTTTCAAGTCTTTAGCCATGATTTCTGATAGAGGAGTCAAAAGAATTATCAGAAGAGTTATCCAAAAGCCAAAGACCACTCGTGGAGAACTTCAGAAAGACTGGAGTTAGCAGGTACTGCTGTTTCAAAGAAAACAATAAGTAATGTACTCAACCGACATGGGCTCTGTGCCCCCTCAACTCGCAAGACTCCATTGCTGAAGAAAAAGCATGCTGAAGCTCGTTTAAAGTTTGCTGCACAACATTTGGGCAAGCCAGTAAAATACTGGGAGAATATAGTCTGGTCAGATGAGACCAAAACTGAACTTTTTGAATGCCACAACACACAGCATATTTGAAGGAGAGTGTCAGGACACTTCTGACGAAGGCTGCAGTGAACAGCCAAAACATGTAAAGAAGGTAAAAAAAATCTCCTTTCTATTTTTGTCTTTAATAAGAACAAAAGGTAAATAATTAAAAGAAGACAAAATGAACCTACTTGAGCTAGTACAGAGACATCCTTAATAAGAACCTGTTGCCATCTGCCAAGATGCTGAAGATGAAATAAGGGTGGACATTTCAGCAAGACAATGATTCCAAACACACAGTGAAGGAAACTCTCAACTTGCTCTAGAGAAGGAAAATAAAGCTGCTAGAATGATCTAGTCAGTCACCTGACCTGAATCCAATTGAAAATCTATGGAACGAACTGAAGATCAGAATTCAAAGAAGGCACCCACGGAACCTGCAAGATTTGAAGACTGTGTGGAAGAATGGGCTAAAATCACTCCTGAGCAATGCCTGTGCCTAGTTTCTCCATACAGGAGGTGTCTGGAAGCTGTTATTACCAACAAAGGCTTTTCTACTAAATATGGTAACCCATGGACAACAGATGGAACTTAGTCACTGGCTACAATCTGGCAAGTTTACATTGATTGACATCAATGTTCATCGACCTGCACTGTCCTTAAAAAACAAAACAGCAATTAAATGAATTTCACAAAGCGTGTTCAATGCTTATTCCCTGGGGTCATTCCACTTTATTAAATCTAGCTTCTTTTGTGAACACAGTTGCCTTGATTTCTTTGTATGCATGGATTGCTTGGGTTACTGATATCTGGTGAAACTCTCAGGTCAATGGCTCCATCAGAAATATGTTTAATGAGAAAAATATTGATGTATTCAATACTTATTTTCCCCACTGTATAACCCTGGTTTTCACAAAAAAAAAAAAAGTGTATTAGTGGTGGGCCCGTTGATCATGTTAATCATGAATAAATGCACTCCATGCTGATCACAAACAATTTTTAAAATCGTGATTAGTCCTGATTAATCATGGCAGAACAAAAAAAGCAGAACTTTCAAAATGCTGGTCACGTTTCCGTTGAACAGTCAATGATGCAACTCAAAAGAGGCATGTGAAGCCCACAAACTCCTGTTTATTTAATTCTAGGTGTTCAAATATGTTTGCAGGAGTATCGCTGTCATATTATGTGGACATATGAACTGTATCAATGCACGATCCCTACCTGAATGCTGGATAGAAGAGACCGGCGAAGAAGAGAGGAGAGGCGGAAGCACGGAGGGCTAATAGCTAAGCTAATCTCCTGGCTTTATTTGATTGATACTCCTTCAGTAATATGGGCCCTGTGTTATGAAGGAATAACATGAGACCGGAGCCGCATTCAACTGAGCACTGAACTAACTTTATTATAGAAAAAAACGGCTCAATATATTCCAGTCATAGCCCACCTGACGTCATCACCCACAACCCCCTGGCCAGGCTACAGCAAGCCCCAAATATCAAATCCCCACACAACATCCCCCCCCCCCACACACAAAACACGAAGAACCCCCAGAACATAAGTAACAAACGTTGTTTCCCTTTTTTTCAACTCAACACTCAAAACTCAGTCAACTAAGTGGGCGTCTGGGTAGACTACCAGAACGCCCCTTTGTGTTGGGACGGATTATTCTGCCACCCATTCCCAACACACATTCGCCAACGCTGTCTTTAAAACATAGTCCTCCAGGTACCTGAGCCTTTGACGTATTCTAGCCAAGCGCCCCCTAGAAGGGGAACCTGCTCCAGGCGCTGTCGGCCGCACCTGCGAGTCCCATCCCCATCCAATAAGTCCCAACCCACACCAGTCCGTTCTGCCGTAGCTCCTGAACTCTGGGCAGGCAAGGACTTCCTGAGTCTGCTGGAGTGCCACCGTGACCCGTCCGAGAGCTCAAATATGTCCCGGCCCTGCCACCTCACGATCTGTAGGGGCCCCGTCCAGACAGATTGCAGCTTATGTATGCGGTTGGGGTGTTTAATCCAAACCTGATCCGACACCTCCTGTCTGTGGGCCCTCACCCTGAACTTCCTGTCGAATTGTCATTTGATCTTTCGCTGTTGGGCAGCGACCCAGTCCCGTGGAGGGTCCGTGCTCCCTGGAGAAGGGGTCATGGATGGTCTCAGTTGGTCCAGAAGCAGGTGGAGTTCACGCCCCAGAATGAGTTTCGCCGGAGAGCACCCTGTCATAGCATGGGCCGTTGCCCTGTAGTGGAGGAGTGTGCTCTGGAGGGCATCCGAAAACGTGAAGCTGTCCGCCAAGTGGGCTCTTAGCCCATTTTTCAGAGCCTTGTTGAAACGCTCCACACCCCCATTGGCTTGGGGGTGATCGAACACGATTTTGATGTGTTCCATGCCCCTAACGCCCAAAAACTCCTCAAGCGCCCCAGAGGTGAACTGTGGGCCATTGTCTGTAGTGATAGCATCCGGGACCCCCATCTAGCAAACAGTGACAAGAGGAAACCCGTAACCACATCCACCGTGACTGAATTAATGGGCAACACCTCCAGCCATTTTGAGAACAGATCGTAGACCACAAGCAGAAACTGGCTGTTCGGGGGTGCTGCATGCAGTTTGCCACAGGTGTCTAATTGGATGTGTTTCCAAGGGCCCTCTGGGTTCAGTAATGGTCATGGGGTGGGGGGGTGGTCCGCCGGTCTTCCCGCTCTCCAAGCACGGGACACAGTTCTTTACCATAGTTTCAATGTCCTTATCAATACCAGGCCACCAAACTGAATCCCTACAACGCTGCTTCACCCTGACCATACCCAGGTGACCGTCATGGAGCATCGCCAGAACTCATGATCTCAGAGACACCGGGCTCAACATGCAGTGTCCCCTTGCCCCTCCCCCCCCCACACACACACCATTCTAACAGCTCAGTTCGTCCCTAAACTGGTGAAAAGGTGTCAGTTTGCACTGCACTTTCGCGGGCCAACCCTCCCTGATGACCAAGCACAGTTGCAACAACGTGGGGTCCCATTCTGATTCTATCCGGAGCTCCTGGAGAGATACCATGTCCCATAGGGGTCCGTGCAGCATGTTGACCAGATCCACCTGCGTGGGTTCATCACCGTCGTCATCTGGTTGCGTGGTGTTGGTTGTGGCACGGGGCAGGAGGTCCACCACTACATTCTCTTTTCCAGGAGTGAACTGGGTAGTAAAGTTGTAGGCCCTCAGCCGCTCCGTCCATTTGTGGATCCGTAGGGGTCTGTGTCCCGAGCCCGTCGTCTCCAGTAGCATTGTCAGCGCCTGGTGGTCCGTCCGCAGTGTGAAGTGGTGCCCATAGAGGTAGATGTGCCACCGTTCACACGCCCAGACACAGGCAAGTGCTTCCCTCTCACCCACGGCATATTTTTATTCAGCCGCTGAAAGAGACCTCAACGCGAACGCCACTGGGTGCTCGGTACTGTCTTGCACCTCAGACATAACCGCCACCGCCGCCAAACTAGATGCATCACAGGTCACAAAAGTCAGCCATTTTGGATCAAAGTGAGCCAACACTGGAGGGAAGCCTAGCAACCACCGCTGAGCAGGCTGGGGTCCACTGCCACGGTGCATCCTGTTTCAGAAGAGCCCGGAGCGGTTCGATTGTCTGTGAATAATGGGGAATAAAACATCCGTAAAAGTTCACCATGCCCAAAAATGAGGAAATTTGTGCGGGTGTCATGGGATCCAGGAGATGCAGGACCGCCTCCACGTTCGAGTGCAGGGGCCTCAGACCCTAGGCTGCCAGCAGGAATCCAACAAACTCGATGGAGTCGACCGCAAAAATGCACTTTTCCCCATTCAATGTGACTCCCTGCTCCTGTAGCACCTCCATCACTCGTCCCAAACGACCATCGTGCTCCTCCTGCGAAGTGCTGTGGACCATGATGTTGTCCAAGTACACCATCATACCCTTGAGGCTGGCCAGAACCATGGGCATGACCTTCTGAAAGCAGCTAGGCGCTGAGCTCAGACCAAAAGGCATGCGGGTGTACCTGAAAACACCCATGTGGGTCACGAACACTATCAGGATCCTGCTGGCTGGGTGAAGAGGCACTTGCAGGTAACCTTGGAGGAGATACAGTTTTGTGAATACCCTTGAGCCGCTGAATGTTGCTGTGAGTTTTTCCATCGTAGGGAGTGGGTATTTGTCTGGCACAATCGCCTTATTCACCATCCTAAGGTCAATACACAGCCGGATGCCACCTGTTTTCTTCCTGGCCACCACAATGTTTGATATCCATGATGAGGCGTCCACCCTCTCGATGATGCCAGCTTTGAGCAGTCTGTTCAGTTCCGCTGTCCCGCAGAGCAAGGGGAAGCCGCTGTAATGGTTGGATTTTCGACGTCACGCTTGGGTCGATGAGCGGGCAGTGGTAGAACGCCTTGATACATCCAAGGCCCACAAACAACACGGGCCAGTGGACATGCCATTCAGGGAACACAGTCAGCACTGTTGAGCCCTCTGGGTCCATGATGGAGTTCCCCCAGCAGGTCGATTCACAGCAAATCGGCCCCCTGGCGCGAAACCTGGAAGGTGAATGCAGGAACAATCTTTAATCCACATTTCACCGAGAAGCTGACTGTGCCCACCATTTCAACTTCAGTGTGACCATACCCAAATATTTTCACCGCCCCTGCATTGATGATTTTGCCCAGGAAAAGTCTTTTCAATGTAGCCATACTTAATATGGACTTACCGACTCCCGAGTCCACAATAAGCGGCACATCAACTCCATCCAGATGCAGGACATACCACTTTAACGGTTCCTTCTTTGCGCCCGCTACACTCACCTGCGTCATACTCTCGGGCTCCACCGCCGATGATTTAGTAGTGATGGTACAGGCCCTGTCCCGTGCCACAGTCCGCTGCCTTTTGGGGGTCCACCCCCAAGATTTAGCTACGTTGCTAACAGCTAGACTTGGAGGGAAAACTTAAGTAGCTACATTCTCTTTAGCTAGCGCTGGCAGGCCCAGCTGGGCAGTGGACTCAACCTGCCTAGTCAGTTCAACCACCTTCTCTAGCATGAGGACATCCGCAGTCAGCGTCAGCTTGTCTTTCAGCCGCTCGTTGTTCGTACCGTGGGCTAGCTTGTCCCGGACTAGGTCCTCCTCGATAGGCCCAAAGGCGCTTGCTAAGCTACGGAGTTCCATAATGAAGCATTGAGTGGACACACCAGCTCGCTGTCTGCGGTCAAAAAATTTATATCTTTGCGGCGTGATGTTGGAATGGTTCCTGAAGAAATAATCCATTAAGTTAAGCTACATACACCTCAAATGTCTTCTGCCAGTGGCCCCATGGTATGGCTGGCATGCCCGGAGACTGCAAAAATGGAGGTGGTGGTCTAATGCATGCTCCCATGGTTTATTCTCATCGCCAAATGTTATGGCAGAATAATATGAGACTGGAGCCGCGTCCAACTGAGCACTGAACTAACTTTATGATAGAAAAAAAAGCTCAATATATTCCAGCCCTAGCCTGCCTGACGTCATCACCCACAACCCCCCGGCCAGGCTACGACAAGCCCCAAATATCAAATCCCCACACAACACCCTGTAGACTTGACAACATTGGAGAGTCTATAGCAGGGGTCTCAAACTCATTTCATGGAGGGCCAAGACCCTGCAGGTTTTACCTCTACCCAATGTCTTCAACAGGTGATTTCACTGAATTTCTTCCCACTGATTGCTGATCAATGAAAACACCTTCTGAAGACACTGGGTGGAGGTAAAACCTGCAGGGTCTTGGCCCTCCATGGAATGAGTTTGAGACCCCTGGTCTACAGCCTGGGACAGGTACACTGGCAAGATCCAGTGTCCCACAGAGCAGCGGGACTGTTTACCAAGACTGGCTGCTCTATGAAGAGGAGGGAGGTGATGCAACAGTGTTGCCAGATAGGAAATAAAGAAATATTGTACTTTTGCTTTAAATTGATCGTATTTTGGTCCAAACTATCGTATGTACTAAAACAACTTGAAAAATCACAGGACAGTGCATTTAAAAACAAAGCTATTTAATGTGAATGCAACTACAATAACCAAAAGAATAAACACATTTGTTACAAACAGTAGGCAACGGAGATTTGATTTGGAGCCAGAGACTATACGTTTTGTTTGTGTTTATTTCTTTTGGCATGACTTTTTCATAACTGCAATGTCTGACACCAGTTGAATGCTGCAGCAGCAGCATGCTTGTACCCAGCAAAAGGTTGAAGCCATCCCTTAAAGGCCAAATGTCACGTAACAGGGTACTTTAAATATCTTGAAACTAGATATAAAAGGGAACCGATCCGTTCGGGTCTTGGTGCATATGCTTCAGTAACAACGGAATATTCGTTAATTTAAAACTGCCGCGCTTGGCCTGACATGGCCCCTGGAATCGCCTGGGGAAGAAGGCGGAAGTGACGAAATCGATTGTACCCTAGTTTGATGCTTGGGGTATTTCAATTGATTGTTTATATGGAGACTGGAAGGTTGAAGTGAGCAACAAGAAAGAAAAAATTGGATATTTCACCCATACCTTAAAATGGGACTATCAGGGACAGCTGGGTAATAAGGGACACTTCTCTGGGAAATGTTTTCATACCTGTCAAGTGAGACGTTTTCGCCGTACTTCAACACCGTAAAAAGCGGCTATAAGGAACGGCGGAGCAACAAGGCACACCTCTCTGGGAAATGCCCCAAATGCAACTCGTGTTGTTATTGTCAAATATTTTAAGGATTCATGGATATTTGACAATAACACCACAACTCAGCGTCCAGCGCAAAATAAAAAAAAAAAGCAGAATTCTGTATTTGTCAGGCGATCTCTGTCTGTTCCGCAACCGCTGCACAGCTGAACGTGTTAAACCACTGTCCTAATGACTTCTCATTGTAGTGAGAATAGCTCAAGCTGAGCGATCAGCCCGCCCAGACAATTAAACTAATGATTGACTCCACACTTCGAACAGTAGTGATAATAGCTCAAGCTGAGCGATCAGCCCGCCCAGACAATCAAACTAATGACTGACTCCACACTTCTCGTTGTAGTGATAATAGCTCAGGCTGAGCCAGCACCAGCTGTGGGGGATCACACACAGGAGTGCTCCTCAAGACACTCAATTTTTTTTCCCGTATATTTTTGTTTTGGGCGTACAGAAATGGCAATACGCCCGTTTTTGCTAAAATTGCATTTTCCCCGTATTTTCCTTAAAATATTTGACAATAACAACACGAACTGCATTTAAAACATTTCCCAGAAAAGTGTCCACCACTGCGCCGTCCCCCACAGCCGCGCTTGGCACCAAAATACGGCGAAAACGTCTCACTTGACCGGTATGAAAACATTTCCCAGAGAAATGTCCACTATTACTCCGTTGTCCCTTATAGTCGCGTTTTACGGTATTAAAATACGGTGAAAACGTCCCACTTGACAGGTATGCGCCTCCATTTTCATATTGATCTGGTCAATTTCTTGACAGCAGCGGCTCTCCTCCACTGTAATAATAATGGCTTCCGAAAAATCAATATTTATGGGGCGCCCTGGACAGACCCCCTTCGGCTTCGCAATTCTGGAGGCGATTAATGTCCAGTTCAATGACATTTTCCACTGGTTCTGCTCTCTGGTCATCGTTGGAACTGTTGTCATCAGACAAAGCATCTGATTCCGTCTCGGACGGCTCGAACCGGTAAGGTTCTATGCCTCTGTCACTGTCTGAACCACTGACAAAAAAAAAAGACCAAAAAAAAAGACAAAACTAAACTAATTTGTTCACAATCGCTGTCACTTTCCGTCATGATTGTCCAATGTTGATAAGTGTGAATGTGAATAGGCAGGGCAGCCAGGGTACAACTGGTGATGTCAAAAACATGGGCGTGGTCTGGACTGGCTGTCACAAGCCAGCAAGCAAGGTGGGGCCTTCACCTGGTGTATTTTGTGCAATTATGTAAATACAGGTGGGTGATATGGTCTCCGGTATGAATATTTGGTTTAAGCTATGTGTATTTTATCTAAATTCGTTGTCATTTAGAAAAAAAAATTACGTGACATTTGGCCTTTAAATATACAGTGATTCCAGAAAGTATTCACAGGGCTTCACTTTTTCCACATTTTATGTTACAGCCTTATTCCAAAATGGATTAAATTAATTTTTTTTCCTCAAAATTCTACACACAATACCCCATAATGACAACGTGAAATAAGTTTTTTGAGATTTTTGCAAATTTGTTTAAAATAAAAACTAAGAAATCACATGTACATAAGTATTCACAGCCTTTGCCATGAAGCTCAAAATTGAGCTCAGGTGCATCCTGTTTCCACTGATTATCCTTGAGATGTTTCTACAGCTTAATTGGAGTCCACCTGTGGTAAATTCAGTTGATTGGACATGATTTGGAAAGGCACACACCTGTCTATATGAGGTCCCACAGTTGACAATGCATGTCAGAGCACAAACCAAGCATGAAGTCAAAGGAATTGTCTGTAGACCTCCAAGACAGGATTCTCTCGAGGCACAAATCTGGGGAAGGGTACAGAAAAATTTCTGCTGCTTTGAAGGTCCCAATGAGCACAGTGGCCTCCATCATCCATAAATGGACAAAGTTCTGAACCACCAGGACTCTTCCTAAAGCTGGCCAGCCTTCTAAACTAAGTGATTGTGGGAGACGGGCCTTAGTCAGGGAGGTGACCAAGAACCCGATGGTCACTCTTGTCAGAGCTCCAGCATTCCTCTGTGGAGAGAGGAGAACCTTCCAGAAGGACAACCATCTCTGCAGCAATTCACTAATCAGGCCTGTATGGTAGAGTGGCCAGACGGAAGTCACTCCTTAGTAAAAGGCACATGGCAGCCCACCTGGACTTTGCCAAAAGGCACCTGAAGGACTCTCAGACCATGAAAAACACAATTCTCTGGTTTGATGAGACAAAGATTAAACTCTTTGGTGTGAATGCCAGGCATCACGTTTGGAGGAAACCAGGCACCGTTCATCACCAGGCCAATACCATCTGTACAGTGAAGCATGGTGGTGGCAGCATCATGTTGTGGGGATGTTTTTCAGCAACAGGAACTGGGAGACTAGTCAGGATAGAGGGAAAGATGAATGCAGCAATGTACAGAGACATCCTGGAAGAAAACCTGCTCCAGCGCACTCTTGAACTCAGACTGGGGCAATGGTTCATCTTTCAGCAGGACAACGACCCTAAGCACACAGCCAAGATATCAAAGGAGTGGCTTCAGGACAACTCTGTGAATGTCCTTGAGTGGCCCAGCCAGAGCCCAGACTTGAATCCAACTGAACATCTCTGGAGAGATCTGAAAATGGCTGTGCACCGAAGCTTCCCATCCAACCTGATGGAGCTTGAGAGGTGCTGCAAAGATGAATGGGCGAAACTGCCCAAAGATAGGGGTGCCAAGCTTGTGGCTTCATATTTAAAAAGGCTGTAATTGCTCCCAAAGGTGCATCAACAAAGTATTGAGCAAAGGCTGTGAATACTTACAGTATGTACATGTGATTTCTTAGTTTTTTAATTTTAATAAATTTGCAAAAATCTCAAAAAAAAAATCATGGCATTATGGGGTGCTGTGTGTAGAATTTTGAGGAAAAAATTAATTTTATTCCATTTTGGAATAAGGCTGTAACATAACAAAATGTGGAAAAAGTGAAGCACTGTGAATACTTTCCGGATGCACTGTAATGCCAAGGCAGGGCAATAAAGCTGCTGTGCCTGGCAGGGTTGCTTTGTTTTCTTACCAGTGTTTGTACTGCTGGACTGTTTTCTCTTAGTATTTTTTTCCCTCCGAGCCTGAACATGTTCACTTTTTAAATTTGCTGTGGTGCTAGTACAGCTGCGCAAACAAACATGAGCTGAGCGCTGCTGATGTGACTGGCAGTGAGGAGGAGCCAGCCAGGTATGAGCTGAGGAGGTTTCTGGTGATGTGTGGGTGTACACGTAAATCAAAACATCGTTTTTTGGGTGGTGCATGAAAATGCCAAAACTATCGTATATTTGACCTTTTTAAAAAGTATTGATTGTATATTGTATAGGCCCTAAAACTATCGTATAAATACGATAATTATCGTATATCTGGCAACACTGCGATGGAACGGGAAGCGGCTACTGAGGAGGGCTAAAAGCTAAGCTAAAGGCTAATCCTGGGTAGACACTGCTTCCATCAATAGATAGTTTTTGATCATGTGATTTCTGGCGAGGTTAAATAGGGTCAGTGGCCACATTGGAGGTGATAATAGCAGTCTGTTTCCTTATGCAATTGAGCAAAAAAGTGTGCAAATACCAGAAAGTGTTACAATGACAAATTAGCTTTAATCGAGGACCCTTACTTGATGCTAAAGCAACGGGACTGTCCATAATGATAACATGCTGCAAAAAGTCCAAACACACATCACTTTGAATTTTAAGCATGTTAAGTTCACTTGCAGACACATCTTCTTTTCATTTGGAATGCTGACAGACTGCTGCACTCTGACTGTATTTAAGTATTCAAGTATCCACAAGCACCCAAACTCCCTTTGGACGAACCTACAGTTCTTTGAGCTGCCCCAGTGGGGTGTTGCTAGCACAAGTAGGGATGGACGATACCAGCATTTTCCCCTTCGATACGATACCATTAATTTATGGGACTTTTTCTTTGATACCGATACTGATACTTTTTGCCCAAAATCACATGATTGCAGTTTCATTAACAACTTTATTGCAAGGGCAATATGAAATATGAATAAAACTCATGAACACAAACACTTGAAAGAAATGCTTAGAAAATGATAAGAAAATAGAACAATGAGCAAAGTAAATAAAAAGAAAATGTATTTTTTTTCAATTATAATAAAAATAATTAAGACTTAAAATTAATGCAAAATTAATTCAATTTCTTAATCTGGTGAAGATTCTCAACTGGATTCAAGTATTTTTTACTTCTGAAATGTTTTACTATTTATCCAAATTCTATGGTAGTACCAAGCAGCATATTCACCTTATTCCTGAGGGCGCTGCTGTAGAAACCAGAGCCAGATAATGAGAGTTACGACACTCTTTGATCTCGCCGCTGCCCAGTCACGTGGTTCACGGATGGTTATGGTTGCACAAATCAAGCTGAAAACGTGATCCAGATGTTTGGATTCCCAGCAGACAAAGAAAAGAGGAAAAAATGTCTGAGACAAGTTAGCAGAAACAGCATTAATTTAATGAAAGATTACAACAACAAAAAACTTTATGCAGTACCTTTATTTCCACAAAACATTTCCATCTCTAAGCTCAAACATTTATGACTGCACATAAATTGTGATTTTTTTATGTTCAAGTAAAACAATGATATTAATGAGGAAATTAAACTGAATCAATGTGCAGGCCCATTCTAAGAGGGAGTAATTCACGAGAACCAAAACTGACAAACCCAGACCGAGGACTGATCCTGTCCCCCCAAACACAAGACAAGGAAGTGTCCAGCAGTAACCATGGTTACATGGACACAAATAAACCGGTTATGATTGGATTTCTGGAGTTATCTGTTATTCAAGTGGCCATGTAACTATGGTCATTAACTCAAGTGGTTAACCCTCCATAATCCATTTAATCAGTGCATGTAAACACAACAAAACCATTATCAGTTTATTCCCAGTAATTGGGTTATTGTGACCATGTAACCAGCGTCAATGACATGTGTACCAGAACCTTTACTGCATGTGATGACAGACCACATGTACTGTCCTCAAAATAACTTTGTTATGAATGAATCACAAAAATTAACCAAAACATCTGAATGCAATGAATATGTCACACCCACCTGTCCTGTAACACTGACACATCTATGTCATCATTTCAGGGGTCAAAAACTTCTTTAGAATTAATTTAGTTTAGTGTCAAGAGTAATTTAACTATTTCTACACAATATTGTGTTCCATTTTACTCTGACAGCTTTAATCATCATCAAACCACAGTTCCTTCATCATTCCACTGTTCCAGCTGCCCCACAAACCTTTACTGTGACATCACTGCTCACAGTAGTGAAGACTCCACCAGCCCCGGTGGTCACTGCTCCAGTCTCCAACAACCCTCAATCAGCTGTAGAGAAATGACAGAAAAAAACTCGTCACTGTGCCTTATACTTGATGATTCCACCCCAAATAGGAAGGTTTTTTTCTCACGAATCTGTCTGTTCTGTTTTGATTCTACTACTTTTATTTATTCCTCCTAAATTTGAATCATTTTTGCATAAATATGCTACTTTTGAGAAGGTTTTTATATTGAAGTAAAAAAATTTAAAAAAAATGTTTTAAAATAACTACTTTTTTCTTAAAATTTTTATATAAAATGTACAACTTTTTCATGCACATTTTTTAATTTTCATGCATACATTAGAGAACTATTTGGAAAACTTTAGATTTTTCTCTTAAAAGTGTTCACATGAGGGAAAAAAATCTCTACATATACCGTCTCATACAATTCAAATTATATACTGTATATACATAAAAGGTAAACAGTCAAAATCAACTGTTTGCTGGATTACAATAGAAGAAATTAGAAAAGAAAGAAAACAGATATTCTTCCTCTATGTTCATAGATCTGTTACAGTTAGTTTTTAAAAATTAATTTCAAGTGAGCTATTTGATATAAGAGAATATTTTATATCTATAAATATGCCAGTTGTTTCCAGAATATTTTTGTTTGTGTTTTCTTCACATTGTTACTTCCTCCCGCATCACTCTCATCTGACCCGCTTCAAGGTCTTGTTGCCCCCCTAGCTGCTCTTTTCCGGCCCCAGGCCTGGATAGTGTCCAGCCCACTTCATCTTTTTCATACCCGTCAGAGCTAGATGCCATAATGTTACAGATAGCGTACAGTTTTTGCTACCCGCCACAAACAAATCAATCCTACCGCCAGTCGAACACAGACGTAAATGCGGTCCCATCCGTCTTCTTCTTCTTCTTCAAACAGTCCAACTTGATCAGCTCTCTCCTGGCCCTGTCGTGTAACTCATTCTGGTTAGTTGATAATAATTATGGGTAATTGATAAAATGACACCTTGTCCCTCCTACCAGTGTTCGTACAACCAATGATAGCACAGTAGTTCATCATATTTACAACATTTTCTACTGAATGCAGCTGTAGTCTCACCTTCAATATGGCTACCATAAGCCGTGTGACATCATACTAAAACTATCTATTCTGTTCACGAATGTCCATTCCTTAGAAAATAACAAGACGTGATGTATAAGATTTCCACAGAAAAGTCAATGTTTTTGGGATAGAAAAACAAGATAAAGACTGTATTTTTTTTAAGTGAATTGACTGTTTTGAAAATTTTGGGGTAATTAGGTGACCAATAGCCTCATTTCAGACAGTTAAAACCTACAAACACACCATTTTTCAGTCAATGACCCCTTTAAAATAAAGGATTCATTATGCAAATATTTATGGTTTCTACAACAACAACAGAATCAATCCATATTAAAACACTATGTTCTTGCGGGAGACTGTATTTCTGTAGACCAGGGCCAGCCTTTTAAAATAAATGGTAATTGATTCGGTTAGTGTGTCAGGTCAGCAGTGTGGAGATCAAAGAGGAGCTCTCAGATGTCAGAAAGGAAACCAATTTTAATAGCTGCTCGAAAAGCACATTCACCCTGCAGTGTGTGTACCTGTGTGCACATCCATGCTCATGGTGGGGGTGGATTGCTGAGTTTGATATGCAAATAGAGTGGGATGAATCATTCAAAAGACATCCATATCTGTCATACTACATGGTTTAACGTGTGTCTGAGTGGGTAAGAGATGACTTTTCCAGCAGCATTTCATAGCAAGAATATTCAAAATTATTTGAGTGTTTTTATTTTTAAAGTGAATAACTGTTTTCATAAACTGTATACACACAAACATAAAAAATGTAAGTCTTTAGTTTGGCCTTTTAGCATCTTGCTTGTTTGCAACCAGATTCCCACTTAACAACCTATGTGTTTATTATGTGAACTATCAATTCTGTCCACCTGTTCACCGTGACGTGCAAGCTCCTCAATTAGTCAGGAGCGAGGCGCAGTATAAAAACATTTTATCATTCATGTTTCAATGTGCTTCTGATGGAATAGCTGGTCAAACAATACACTGACCAATTCACACCAAGTGCAGACTTTCATCCTAAAAATAAGCACCAAAATTAATTTGAAAAGACTGAAGGGGTGCTTAGAAGCATGTATGCACTGCTCTGGAACATTTGTGGAAGTGAAAAATAATTTAAAAAACAGAAGTTTATATAATAAATCCTACTATTAAGGACAACATATGACTTGAGATTGGCAAGAAGCTGTGGTAAGATGATGATATTAAGCTGATGTTCGCATGAAAATGTTATGTTGGTACAGATAGAAGCTAATATTAGCTACAACAGCTAGCGTTAGCCACAAAAACATATAGCATCTCATCTTGCATGGAACTTAACGCATTTCATAATATTGAAATATGCTGAAACATAGTATATATACACACACACATCTCACAAAAAGCTAGGGATATTCGGCTTTCAGGTGAAATTTCAGGATGCACCTAAAATGCACTATAACTTTTACAGGTGAACTTAATTTGACCTTCTCTAACCTTTTGGATGCACATGTCCAACTGTTCAAAGTTCAAGTAGTTTCTGCGTAACTTGCTGTTCTCTAACAAGGTGCTTAATGGCAAAATTGACAACAGGTGTTTGATCCATGAACTGACCAATACATTTTCTGGTTCAATTAGAGTTGGTATTTAAACAGCCCTATTCATCATGCTGTTCACATTTTGACATCATGAGACCAAGACGACACCTAACAATTGATCAACAGTACCTCGCCAGTGCGAGGCTTCAAATTGGATGTTCTTACAGGGAAGTGGCCGCTGAGCTTAGAGTGTCACAGTGTCATCAGCAGGTTGCAACAGAGATACAGAGAGAATGGACGAGTCACAGAAAGGCATAGAAGTGGCCATCCTTTGGCCACATCCTATGCTGAGGACTACGTCATTATGAACAGTGCCCTGCGGGACTGGGTGATGAATGCTACTTGACTCCAGGCACATTTAAGGGAGGTGAGAGGCTCCCAAGTGTCATGTCAGACCATTTGAAGCCATTTACCTTAGAGTGGTCTGCGTGCTAGACGACCTGCAAGGGTACCTGACCACACCATCAGGCACAGGCGTCATCGTCTTGCATGGGCCAGGAAGCATTTATGCTGGACAAGGGACCAGTGGGCCTCGGTGCTGTTCTCTGAGAGTTGATTCACACGGAGCAGAAATGATGGCCGCCAACAATGTTGGAGACATCAAGGAGAGCGCTATGCAACAGCCACTGTTGTCACCAGACGAGCCTTTGGTGGTGGTGGTGGTGTTACAGTCTGGGCAGGTGTGTCTCGTCAATACAGAACTGCCCTACCCCTTGTGAATGGTACAGTGACAAGCTGATACTACCTGAATAACAGTATTAATCCAGTCATTGTGCCCCTGCATGAACAACACAGGCCTAATTTCATCTTCATAATGCTCCAGCTCATCAAGGTCGTATCAGTAGGGATGGTGGTGGTCCCCCGATCTCAAGGATGACATGCATGTGCAGTTACGTATCTGTGGACACGTAGATGGCTCTGCAGACCAAGTCTGGACTTGCGGGGTCTGGAACAGATAGGGCACAGGAATTCCATTGTTGTTGCAGGGACGGACGCTGCTCTGTGGCGACGTCCTCTGGCAGCCTGTACCTGGTTGCGGTGCTCCTCCTCTAGTGAGGCTGACGCTCCTTATGAGAGTACCCCAGCACTGCCTGTCTTGTGCTTTGTGAACAAGTACAGCGGGGAAGATGTCACACCACTTGAGGCTGTCTTTTAAGGCATCCTTGTAGCGTTTAGAGGAGCGACCTCGTTTTCTGTGCCCCTGTAGAAGCTCACCAAATAGCAGCTGCTTTGGGATGCGGTGGCCCTCCATCCTGATGACATGGCCTGACCAGCGGAGCCGTGTCTTCAGAAGCATTGACTCAATGGGGACAGACCTGGCTCTGTCAAAAACTTCTGTGTTGGTGATCCTGTTCTGCCATCGTATGCCAAGGATGGAGCATAAAGCACGTTGATGGAATGTCTTCAGCTGTTTCAGATGTCGCCGATAAACCGTCCATGTCTCGCAGCCATATAGAAGTGAGGTAAGGATGACAGTGTTGTACACTTTGAGTTTTGTGGCCAGGGTAACATTGTGATGGTTCAGTACCCTGTTGTGAAGTCGTCCGAGACCTTGGCTTGCTTTGCTGATTCTGGCTGAGATCTTTATTCAGAGAGCCATCACTGGATATTACCCTTCCGAGGTATGTGAAGCTGTCAACAGATTTAAGCTCTGTGTTGTCAATCAAGATAGTGGGCTGTGGAGCATTCGAGTTTGGTGCAGGCTGGAATAGCACCTCAGTTTTTCTCAGGCTACTGGTGAGACCAAACTGCTTTCAAGCCTCAGAACTTATTCAGCATAGTCTGCAGATCCTCTGGCTTGTGAGCCATCAGCGCACAGTCAGCTGTGAAGAGAGCTTCCTGGATGAGGCTGGTGAGCGTCTTTGTTTTAGCAGTTAGTCTGTGCAGGTCGAACATGGACCCGTCATAACAGTAGGGAATGTACACGCCTCCTTCTAGGTCCTGCACTGCTTGCCTGATGACACAGGTGAAGAACAGACTGTTATAGTCACACCTGCCCAGACTGTGTCACACCTGCCCAGTGCATTCAAAACCATTTACATCAGCGTGGTCTGCATGCTAGACGACCTGCAAGGGTACCTGACCACACCAGGCACAGGCATCATTGTCTTGCATGGGCCAGGAAGCATTTACGCTGGACAAGGGACCAGTGGGCCTCAGTGCTGTTCTCTGAGGAAAGTCAATTCACGATGAGCAGAAATGATGGCCACCAACGATGTTGGAGACGTTGAGGAGAGCGCTATGCATCAGCCACTGTTGTCACCATGTTACAGTCTAGGCAGGTGTGTCTAGTCAATACAGAACTGCCCTACCCCTTGTGAATGGTACAGTGACAAGCCGATACTACCTGAATAACATTATTAATCTAGTCATTGTGCCCCTGCATGAACAACAGGCCTAATTTCATCTTCATAATGCTCCAGCTCATCGAGGTCGCATCAATAGGGATAGGGCTGTGCAATATGGCAAAAAATACATATCATGATATAAGTCATTTTATGTCACAATAACGAGATATATAATGATATGCATCTTCTGTAAATTCTATAGTTTAGATATTCATATAAAAAGGACCATCTTTTTTTTTTACATGTACCATTTTCTGTCATCATTTTGCAGTGTTATAAAATGGTTTTGTAATGTGCATTTGAGACTTAATTCTCATAAATTTCAGGTTTTCCTTCTAAATCATATATGAATAAAAAGTAAACATCAAAAAGTTAAATATTTTCTGTGCCAGCGGAGAATAGCAAAAAAAAAACAAAAAACAAAACATTCTGGCCTGATTTAACCTTTTTACTTCTTAGTAAAAATATTTCAGATTGGTCATGATCTGAAAATCAAAGACACAAAAGGTAATATAATAAAATAAATGTCATGCTCTTTATTCATTATCACTATTTGACTACAGTAATTAAAATGATTAGAAATCAAATAAATTACATTAGGAGCCAAGTTGCTCCTCCCACCCGTTTTAATGTATTTATTATTTATTCTGCATGCATGTGCCACCATCATACACTTTTACAGCTTTAATAAAAATAAAAAAAAAATTCAGACAAAACTAAGAAACTCAGCAGTAATTTTAAACTAAAAAAAAAAACAAAAAACGATGGTCTGCTACGGTTTCCAGTTCGCACAACTTAGCATTGTCATTTAACATTTTATAATTAGACATGGTGTTAACGTTACTTGCCTTGTGGAGAAAGGAATAATCAGACCGAGCTTTCCGAGCAGATGAACTTTATTCTCTCTCACATCTTCCAGAATCAGAAACCTTAACCTCAAGTAGTAGGGACTCTCTTTTATATCCCAACACTCACATGTCCCTGCTACCTGAGGTCCTGCATTCACAATTCACTCCCCCATGACAATTCCCCTTGTCCCCCAGCCGTCTGATCTCCATGCTCTTCCGTCAGAGGAAAACTACTGCATCTCTATGCCTTTCAGTCTGAGAGGAAAACTACAGCATGGGTCCCCCACAACCTCCTATTAAAACGAGGTTAGCGGACTATCCTCTGATGCAGCACGATGAAAAGCATTCCGACATCCCTGGCAAACAGGAGGAGCAGCTATCTGAACCAGTAGTTTGGAGTTAGCAGCCACCGGACTGAAGCTTCGCCACCCACCACACCTGCTCTGTTGCATGCAGTCGCACACTGCAGGGAAGAGACGGGGTGCTGACAAATAGTGGTGAGGTAGGAGCTTTACTGAATAAATAGGGGTATTGTGGGTGACCCCCACAACAGACTGGGACAAGCAGAGCGCTCAGCTGGAGCAATTAGCAGAACAATGAGATGTGTGTATTGATATCAATAGGCAGCCGCTCTTTGTCTAGCTCCTTCCTGCCAGTCCTGCTGTTGATACGTATGACTCAAATGCAAATGTTCATGCTTCCTGCTCTGACTGTGATGCAAATGTGCCTTTCATGTATTGTCTGTAACTGGGTATATAAGTGACTGAATATCACATGCTCACTCTCTCTCTGTCTACTGCTTCTGACTACACGCATTGCCTGAGAGCCTGAGGGCTTGCTCTGGCACACTTATACAGTGCTGGGGTGAGTTCTGTGATGGCGGAATGAAATAAAACCCACTTTTAAACCTCAGTTCGCTGCTTATTATTTCATGCCGCCACACTGGTGACCCCGAAAGAAAGCACACGCTTTGTGCAACGCAACTTTCTGGTCTGGACAGCCACACTGGTGACCCGACCAAGAAAAGAACACATTGGCAGCCCCCGGCGGTGACTCTCCGACGACAAGCGAACGCAGCAGCCTGAAGCAAATGGTCTGCCCTCCCTTCTGCTACAGGGAGACCTCGACGCAGAGCCACCATCAGGCGAACTCTCCAGAGATCACCCACGACTGGGAAAGCCGCAGAAAGCTTCATGGTGAGACCCTCACCTGAGATCGGGACATCCACGCTGGAACCGGCCGAGGGACACAAAACGTCTACTCTCTCTCGCCGCCCCTCCGCATCGACACGAGCCCGAGGGACAAAGATCGTCTCCTCCCTCTCACCGCTCCTACGCATCTACACGAGCCCGAGGGACAAAGATTGTCTCCTCCCTCTCACCGCTCCAATGCACCATGACCCGGCACGAGCGAATGATGCAACAGCTTCAACAGGGATGACCATCGGAGCCGACGACGCTGATCTCCAGCAAGCTCCCTGACCCTGACTCGCCTCTACAGCGGTCCTGCCATGCACCGAACCCCGCACGCACACCGGGGGGTTATGAGGACAGCGCACCACGCACGGGACAATACCGGCTTCACACAGACCACCATCGTCCTTCGCCGCTGCACACAGAACCTTCAGGGCTGCTCACACACCTGAAGCACGCACGCAGCTCGCTCACAGGATTTTGTAATGGTCTCAGCCACGGCGCACAAGGGAATTCAGCCGTCAGCTGTCCCCGAGGACTTTAGGACTGCGCGCGCACCTAAAGTCAACACGCCAAATCCCACACTGCTGCAGCTCCTTTTTTTCTTCATGGCCGCGAGAGGAGTCAGAGACTAATTTTTCTTCTTACAGCTGCTGTGGACCTCCGCACGTTCAACGGGACAGCCCCTCAACATCGCGGATCCACAGGCAATTTTTGCGCGGCCCAGACAATTTCGCCGTCCTGGGCCGGCACTTGCTACCCCCACCCCCCCTCCCTCCACCGCCGCCTGGCAGCGAGCTTTCCCTGCAGCTCGCTCCCAAAGCCGGACTATCGAGGCCTCAGCTTCCCGCTGAGCCCTCTGTGGGGGGAGTACTGTGGGTGACCCCCACAACAGACTGGGACAAGCAGAGCGCTCAGCTGGAGCAATTAGCAGAACAATGAGATGTGTGTATTGATATCAATAGGCAGCCGCTCTTTGTCTAGCTCCTTCCTGCCAGTCTTGCTGTTGATATGTATGACTCAAATGCAAATGTTCATGCTTCCTGCTCTGACTGTGATGCAAATGTCCCATGCCTTCCTGCAGTTACTGTGATGCAAATGTGCCTTTCATGTATTGTCTGTAACTGGGTATATAAGTGACTGAATATCACATGCTCACTCTCTCTCTGTCTACTGCTTCTGACTACACGCATTGCCTGAGAGCCTGAGGGCTCGCTCTGGCACGCTTATACAGTGCTGGGGTGAGTTCTGTGATGGCGGAATGAAATAAAACCCACTTTTAAACCTCAGTTCGCTGCTTATTATTTCATGCCGCCACAGTATGTGCATTTTAAATACGATATAAGTGATATTCTATGAAACAAGACCTTTTTATATCGTCATTCGATATATATCGTCATATCACACAGCCCTAATTAGGGAATGGCTGCTGGAGGCTGGGGTACCTCAAATGGAGTGGCCTGCACTTTTTCCAGACCTGAATCCCAAAGAAAACCTATGGGATCTGCTGAGTCACTGTATCGAGGCTTGTAACCCTGCACCCCACAACCTCAATGACCTGAGGGCCACCCTTCAAGAAGAGTGGAATGCCATGCCTCAGCAGACAATAAGGTGACTTCTGAACAGCATGAGACGTTGTTGTCAAGCTGTAATTGATGCTCAAGGGCACACGACAAGTTATTGAGACACTGACGCTTTTTGTTGTGGTATACCCACCACTGTTGTTGGCTTTTGTTTCAATAAATTGTTTGAGATGTGGAAATCACCATTGCATACTTCTGCTTATAAATGCCCTACTTTCATGATATAATATCACTGTAGCGTGAACTTTTTACATTTTCCATAAATTTCACCTGAAAGCCAAATATCCCTAACTTTTTGTGAGTCGTGTACTGTATGTATATACTGTATATATACAGTCATGTGAAGAAATTAGGATACCTTGTAAAAGCCTGTGGTTTTGTTTTTTTTTTACACATTTGGACATATGGATATTTAATATCAGTGTTTAAAATACTGGGAGATTCATGTTACAACTAAACAATTAAAAATGAATTAAAGACTTTTTTCAGATTTTCTGTAAAATATAATTCTAAACAAACAGTGAGGAATAAGTTAGGACACCCCCATCTTTTTTAGGACACCCAAAATGTCACTAAAAATGGCTAACACTCACTTAAAATGGCTAAAATAAATGTTAAAAAAGCAAATAAAAACAAAAAGGTTAGACATACAGTAGCTATGCGAACATTTCTTAATAAAGAACTGAATATTTAATAGGGTATCCTAATTTTTTCACGACTGTGCGTATATATATGTATACACACACACACACACACACACACTGTATATGCTGATATAGAACGAGTAACGAGGTCGAGTGTTGGGCAGCTCATCTGGTTGAGGGGCTAATCGCAGATGCTCGGTCATCCCACACTCCGGAGCAAGCTAAGAGGTTCCTGGAAGCCGCGGCGTGAGTGACTGAAGATTACCTCAGTCTGTGGGATTACCACGGTCTGAATGGTCTGTTCACCTCATTGTTTGACTTATTAAATTCGCTCCATGGACTGGTGAAAATCCCGGAGCCTGTGCCAACGTCTTCAGCCTCTCCTCGCTCACCAGCTCCAGTCTGCCTCTCCCCAGCTTCGCAATTACCTCACGGGCTGGAGGAAAGCTCCCCAGCATCGGCCCCTGTGACAGCAGTAACGCCAGCTCTACATCATTCTCCACCTGCAGTGCCGGCTCCCACATCTGCTGCGTGAGTGCCTATGCCCGCTACCCCATCAGCATTCACCGCCTCCACTCTGGGCTCATCTTCGGCAGTGACAGCAGAACAGTGGAACAGGCAAGTGCATTTCTTTTTACCAACTAATGATATGTCTTGCCTCGTTCCAGGTGAGGGACCTCAGCAGCAGCCTCCTTTCTACTGTTGAGCCCCCACCACCTGCCTCTGCTGTTACCCCCGTGTGTGTGCTCTCATCATCCCTGGTTTCCTTGGTTTTCCCCGAGGTGCACTCTCCTGCTCCTGTACCAGCTTCTCCACAACCCCCCCATGGGCAGGAGGAGAGCTCACCATCTGCGCCGCAGCCATTGCTGATGACAGAGCGGCCCCGGGCTCCGGTGCCTCTGCCAACCACTGCTCCTTTTTGCTCCTCAGCTCCAGTGCTGGCTCCTCGTCACTCCTCAGCTTCAGTACCAGGTCCACCGGCCATCTCTCCTGCAAAACATCCTGAGGTCTTCATTCCGGCAGCAGGAGACCAAGAGTTAAGGCAAGTGCCTTTTCATTTATGTTCTACCACTATTTTTGAAAAGACTTGCCTTGCTCCTGATGGGGAGACCCAAGCATACTCCCTACCAGTCTCTGCTGCTTATGACTGTGGTGTTGCCTCGCTGACCTCCTGTTTTCCCCATCGTCCAAGATGGCCGGATCGAGGATGGAGCTGCAGGAGGATCACGCTCCATCATCTCCATCATCGGAGCATGCCGCTCCATCATCACCATCTTCAGAGCAGTCCGCTTCCCCCGTCATCCAAGAAGTCGAGCCGTCTGCTTCACCCTTTGTCCAAGAGGGCAGGCGACCTCCACCGGTTGTCCAAGAGATCAGGCGACCTCCACCAGTTATCCAAGAGGTCAGAAGACTTCTACTGGTTGTCCAAGATGTCAGGAGGCCTCCACTCATTGCCCAAAGCATAGAACAGTCCGCTCCACCTCGGCCGTCAGAGCGGTCCGCTCCACCCGGGCTGTCAGAGCAGTCCGCTCCAGAAACAAGGCATAACATTTCATAGTTGAGATTTCGTTTTATGCTCCTGGATGTCACCACATTTTGTGCTCGACAAGTATTTCACATTAGTCAATGACCACATTTATTGAGTTAACCTGGCCTTGTTTTGTTCTGAATTTAGTTATTTTGAAATAGTGTTACAGGGATATGAGTGTCCAGGTTTTATTCTACGCTTGGTGCTTGCTGTACAGGGATTCATGGAGCCTTGTTTTAATTCTGTACTTAAAACTGTATGTTATCAAAAGTTCCTCCTGACATTACACATCTGTTGTGCAGTCTCTTATAAGAATTGTTTTCATCTCAAAAATATGACCCCTGGTTTTATTCCATGCTGTATTCTTTAAGAAACATGAAGTGTTGTTTTTGTGCTGGATTCCTCAGTGTTTTATTCCTGATTTTACCCATCTGGTACGCAATCTGTAATGAATATGAAGTGTTTTCAGAACAGAAAAATATTTCCCAGGTGACAGGGATTCACTTTGTATCCCTTCATGTTTTATTCCTGACATTATACCCATCTGTCACAGCGAGTCATTTTTGTTGAGGTACATGTATGTCCATGTTAGGCTTGGTAGGCCTTATACCTTTTCATTTTTATATCACATTGCATTGCAGGTCTGCTGATGTACATATACATACAAATACAATGCTAATGCTGTGAAAAGTATTTGCCACCTTCCTGGTTTCTTATATTTTTGCATATTTGTCACACTTAAATATTTCAGATCATTCATCTTCAATTGCTTAATTCTTAATCCTGCCGGGGATGGGGGGGGGGGGTGGAGCCTATCTCAGCATCTTTGGGTGAGAGGCAGGGTGCACCCTAGACAAATTGCCAGTCCACTGCAGGGCCAACACAGGAAAAAAAGACAACCAATGACTCTGACATTCATATCTATAGACAATTTATCCCCAGTTGATGCCAATAAACCTAATGTGTATGTCTTCGGACTGTGAGAGGAAAGCGGAGTACCCAGAGAAAACCTACGCAGACACGGGGAGAACATGCAAACTCTACATAGGTGGGTCACTGCTGACAAAGGAGTGGGATTGAACCCACGACCTTCTTGCTGTGCCATGAACTGCTCTGATCATCAAGCAAATTTTAATATTAGACCAAGATAACCTGAGTATATACAAAATTAAGTTTTTCAGTGATAATTTAATTTATTAAGGGAAAAACAAGCTACCCAAACCTACCTGGCCCTATGTGGAAAAAGTACTCGCCCCCAAAACCTAATAACTGGTTGTGCCACCCATGGCGGCAACAACTAAAATAAAGTGTTTGTGATAAATGGTAATGAGTCTTTTCCATCGCTGTTGAGGAATTTTGCCCCACTCTTCTTTACAGAATTGTTTTAATTCAGCCACATTGGAGGGCTTGAGCTTGAGGTCTCAAACTGATGGCCAAACATTCTCCTACAGGATTTTCTGATAGAGAGCTGAATTCATGGTTCCATCAATTATGGTAAGTCGTCCAGGTCCTGAACCAGCAAAGCAGCCTCAGACCATTACACTACCACCACCATGTTTGGCTATTGGTATGATGTACCTTTCTATGAAATGCTGTGTTAGTGTTACATCAGTTGTAATGAGACACACGACTTCCAAAAAGTTCAACTTGTGTCTCATCAGTCAAACAAAATATTTTCCCAAAAGTCTTGAGAATCATCAAGATGGTTTTTGGCAAATGTGAGATGAGATTTTGTGTTCTTTTTGGTCAGCAGTGGTTTTCACCTTGGAACGCTCTCATGGATGCCATTTTTTCCCAGTCTTTCTTATTCATGAATCATGGGCCAGTGTCCAAACTAAGGCAAGTGAGGCCTGCAGTTCTTTAGATGTTCTGGGTTATTTCTCATCTGTTCTTGAATTTCTTAAGATTGTGGTGTAATGTGTTGCTTTTTGAGATCTAATTTCTTGATTCAACAGGCCAGTAATCAGGCCTGGGTACAACTAGTGAAACTGAACTCAGCTTTCCATATAGTGTGGTTAATCACAGTTAATTTATGTAACAAGAGGGGGCAATTACTTTATCACATAGGGCCTGGTAGGTTTGTCTGAAATTTGTTTAATTATCTGAAACATTTAATAAATGACAAATATGCAAAAATATAAGAAATCAGGAAAGGGCAAATACTTCCTCACAGCACAGTAGGAAGTGTGTAGTGGTTTGTTTCGAATGGGAGAATGTGAATAATTGCCTAATTACATTTTGAACATGAAGTAGGGATAGATTTTACTCATGACTCGATTGTAAATACATCTAACATTTGTAACAAACCAAGAAGTTATATTAATAAAATGCTTGTAAATTTGGCAATTTATGGTAATTTAATTCTGGGTAGACTATGACCCCGATTGATGTTCATGTGTTAAATAGGAGTGGCTACCCCAAACCAAGATGGTGGCTTCACTAATGCATTCATTCCAATGAAGAGCAGTAGGCAAGGCAACATCTAGTGTATATATGCTAGATGTCAAGCAGAATGCTTGTTCATGATTCCTGCTTGAAACCAATATTCTGTTATCATCACGTAGGTGAAAAATTTGCTTGATGCTCACCCAAGACAGATGGACTGGAGTGCTGCTCTGCTGAGACAGTGTCTATAGTTTCTATCTACCCATCAACTCCTGCTACCAATGTGCTAGCAAGGATGAGCAGCTCATAAAACTGGACAGCAGTCCACTTGTTTAGTGCTGAAAACAGCCAACATCAGGATGCAGTTTCTGGAAGAGGCAGTGACATTTTCCCAAATTTGTGCACCTCTGGATAATGTTGTGAACTCCAGCATGACAGAGTTTTTGTGGATTTCCACAGCAAGTACAAAGTGGCTGGAGAAGTTATGAAGGTACTGCTGCCTCTCCGTGTTGGGATTTTTTGCAAGCTGGATGTTGATCTCAACTCTGGCAGCTATACTCACCAGAGCAGAACAATGGGAATTTAAGCATGTAATAGTCTGAATGCACCTTGAATCTTTTAGCTTCAAATATTTAGTCTAATATTTTGCTGTTTTCCATCTTGTCACTGCCGCCTCCCATAGTTATCACTTAACAGTTTATAACCTAGCACTGTGTTAGTAAGAAAAAAGATCTAAGACATTTAAGTGAAATTAGGCAACTTCCTGTGGTACACCTGATGATCTCTCATGGCACACTGGTGTGCCACAGCACAGTGGTTGAAAATCACAGGTTTCGATTATACTTCACACATTACAAGAAATGATTGACAGTTACTGTAATTATTTAACAATTATTTGTACAATTGTGAAGCAGGGTTATACATATACTGTTATATGTCAAAGTCATATTGTAGTGAAAAGTCACCCCTCCTAGAGTACTTATTGTCCAATCCGGTTACGTACATGAGCAGATGTAACTAAAATGCAATAATATTAAAATACAGTTAAGGATCCCAGTTAACTGCACATGGCAAAATGACAAAGTGCTTACCTTTTTTGTATTGTCTCACCATTGTGTGCTGTGACATTCTTTTGCTGTGGGTCATATAAAACAGCGAGAACAATGTTACTGCAAGGGGAGTTTAATGAAAGGTTGCCATGGTAATGGGCAAAGGCAGTCATGTTTGGCACTAACTGGGTGGGATACTTTTGTAAGTAACATGCACATGATCAAAAAGAAAGCATTTACATTTGCGTGTGTGTGCACGCGCGTGTGCGTGCATGCGTGTAATTATATGCGTTTTTTGTGTTCTCTGTTCTATCCAATTACCTCTACACACTGCTCTGGGGTAAAGTACACTGTGTCATCTCATTATGAGGTGTAAAACAGAACCAGAGGTTATTACACGGGGCTGTTAAAGAACAGTAAATAAACACCCACAGCATAGTTTGTGTGTCTTCTCCAGATAATTAGAGTCTCAACTGTAGCGTTGACCTTGGGTTCCAATCTATAAAATCATTCTTTGCTGAATAAAAATTGTTTCAACTCAAAAGTTTGGTCATGAACTGCTTCTATCACCCAAGAACCAGAGCTGTAACACTATCCATCGGCCATAAAGTGGAAGTTAATCCCTTCTCCAGGACTTTGTCATTCTCTCTTTTCTGCCCTTTGGCAAAGGAATGCCCAAATCGACAGATTTATGGTTAATATAATCCAGACTTGAGTCAAGATTCCTCAATAACTGACCAGACAGTTTCACAATGCCATCTGGCAGACAAATGAGGAATACTTAACTTTTTCTCTTTGCAGTGGAATTTATGCATTATGGACAAATAAATTAATTCATATTCTCTCAAGACAGTAGCCCCTACTGAAGACGTGGTTGAACTCTTGGGATGGACAATTGTGGTTTCAAATGCTTTTATTGATATGATTTGATATATGTTGCTTTATTTTTAGGAAGAAATTAACTTTTGCATGCCTACAAAAAATTAATCAGTGACATGGATGGCTCTCACGAGCCATCACTGAGACGCTATAAGCAGCCGTGGGTTTGTGCATTTATTAAATAAAGACACACAATAACAAAATAACAAGCCTTGTGGGGCAACACAAGTAAATACAAACACTTACATATGCACAGCGAGGGCGGAACCTGAACGCTGTTGGAACTGACCTCAGGGTTAGGGAAGCCAGACTGGAAGGAAACGTAGGAACGTCTGTGTACGTGTAGGTCGCAGCCCTGAGCAAACAGAGCTGCTCCCTTAAATAGGGAGGAATGGATTGATCAGCTGATGAAGGGTCATCAGCTGATTAGAAACAGGTTGTTCAGCGGGGCTCCACTGACAGCCGGAAGCCCTGCTGAGACACTGTCAAAATAAATGTCTAGAACCGCGCCAGAGGAGAGAAGGGAGACTACCGCACAGCCCGAGTGCCGATGGAGTCAGCACACGACCCATGACAATCACAGTTACAGTGTAGACACGTTGTTAGTTCCCTTATTATTGAGGAGAATATCTTAGTCATTAAAGTTTAAGAAATTTATGCTTTCATAGCCAACATATGTGTTTTAGGAGGATCTCACTTTTCATATCAAATGTCTCTTCCCCTTCTCTCTCTCTGCTCTTTGGGAGACCATAGCTGGACTTTAACTGACCAGTAGAGCTCCAGGCTTCACTGCATCTCCTTTTTAGGTTGAATTTATGACTTCTGTTGAACAGGAAGCTGTGGTCACTGTTCTCTAATTTTGCTCACTGTTTTGTTTTTTGTTTTTTTTTTACAAAATAAATCTTTGTGTTGAAGTGCCTTGGTTATTAAAAAAAACATGCCAGTACAGCAGTGATATAGCCACAACTGATATTCTATAAAATTCTGAACAATGAAGAATAACACATGTTAGAATAAATCAAGTATTAATACACTGTTCTGTAATTTTGATCTCCACTGATTTATAGACTGTGAATTAGTCAACAAGGCAGAGACAGGGATGTTTATTAGGGTGACTGAAATTGAAAGAAAATAACAATATAAACTATGCTTGGTAAGCTAACTCTCTAGTAGCACTGTACACTCTGAAACTAACACCTTGGGCTAAGAAACTCTGGGCAGGAAGTGGAATTTTTTTTTTTATAAAAAAAAAATCAGATCCAGCATTTGTCAGTGACGTCAGGAAGAGCAGGTTAAAACCCACAAACACATCATGTTTTGAGTGACTGGGACTTTTAAGAGGCTTAAAAATACAAGCCCACATTTGCTCAAAATAAGCAGAACTAGCGACTTTGAATTCAAAGTTTAGAGTTCTAAGATTTTGAATGAATAGGTTTGCTATAAAAATGGCGTCCAAATGAAAACTAGTACACCCTCACAGATAAATTTAGACGAAGCGAGAAGGTTTTTCTAGTCAACTTCAAAGACCATCAGTTTTCCTCTTATTGTTAGCTAAAATAATGTCAAATGGTTAGCAAATGTCATTGTTATATACTATAAGCGAGTGAAAAATTGTTGGTAATGATGAACGGATGGACAGACACGTAGCAAAATATTAATGCCAACAGTCAACTAAAAAGAAAGAGACTAAAGCTAAAATCTAAAGTTAAATGGAACCCATGAGGTAAGTTAAACAAGACAGGTTAGCACAAATTCTGCTCATTAACTATTCACAGATACGTAACATTTATTGTAAACTTTTATTTTAACATCCATACAATGGGATAATGATGTGAAGACAAGAGAAACCAGTTTATCTTCAAGGGCTGGCCTACAAAACCAATTGTAATGTGTAATATTTCATAGTTTTATAAACAACTTTAACTGTCACTTATTCTTTACAGGTCTGATTGCTGACAAGAATAATTTGCCTATTGAGGAGGAAGAGGATGAGCAAAACCTCAACTACAATCCTCCAGCAAAGAAGTCGCTGCAGGAGATTGAGGAACTGGACAAAGACGATGATAGTTTGGTGAAGTACAAGCAGACCCTGCTGGGGCCAAAATCACTGATGGCAGGTGCGTGTGTGTGTGTGTGGGGGGGGGGGGGGGTGCGTGCATGTGTGTGTTTGTTTCTGTTAGGCAGCAATAACAATGCAGTCTGGTGCTCTGTGTTACTGCACCTTTCATACTTTCATACCATTCGCTCAATATAATGGCCTGGAACACAGTTTATCCAACTCACACACATATTGTAACACACTGCTTGTCTCAGCACCTCTAAACCAGCAGCTGGGCTCTAGTCGCTGATATGCGTGTAAGGCTCCGACTCTCCCGCTGCTGTCGCTCAGCCCCACCTCATCCCCTGCTCAGTTGCATTAGGCTCAAATGGAAAGCTTATAACAAGAGATTGAAAAGGCAGAGAGGAGAGAAAATAAAGCATTTATTGTCAAACCAAAACTTCAAATTTTAGTCTGAATAGTAAATCCTAATATATACATCCCCACTGAGATCAGCATATCATTTATGAGGGAGATTATAGTTATCCATAATAGAAGTCTGAGGAAGGGCAGGTGGCCCGAAATGTTACACTAATAAATAACTATTTAATAGGAGCTTTTGTCAGACTTTTTTCAGACTTCTATCCGTAATACAAGTCTGAGGAAGGGCAGGTGGCTCGAAACGTTACACTAATAAATAACTAATTAATGGGAGCTTTTCGGTGTGTGGATCTTCTTTGATCTTTCTAACTTTCAAGGTTCCACCAGAAATTGTCTACGAGCAGAGATATGTAAATTACCCATGCCATGGGCATTAAAACATCCCCATACAGCATCATACTTGCTGGCTTTTGAACTTAACGCTAATAACAACTGTGTAGATTATTTTATTGAATCTACTATTGCTGAATTCAATAACATGTTTATGAATCACAGTCACAAAAGTAGAAAAGCACTCAGAGAGCACATACCTCCGCCAAGGCTGCTGCAAGGTCCTTTGTGGAGGTATGCCGTCTCAGATCATCACCAAAATTTAATGGCTTCATCCTTGGTCCAAGGGCTATCTTTGGTGAAAATTTCATCAAAATCTGTCAAGTGGTTTTTGTGTAATCCTGCTAACAAAAAGACAGGCAAACCACCCTGATTACATTACCTCCTTGGCGGAGGTAAAAAGTTACATGAGGAGAAACAATGACTCTATTTACATGGTCACGAGTAAACTGATTACTGGAGTAAACCGATAAAGGTAATAAACGGCTTATGGTGTTTACATGCACAGATTAAACGGTTTATTGGGCAAATAAACTAGGTGTGTTAATCCGTTTTCTCATAAACTGATAATGGCCTTTAACTGTTTACATGAGTTTGAATAATCAGGTAACTCCAGAAAGCTGATGATAATCGGTTTACTCGTGATCATGTAAACATGGTCAGTGTGTTACTCGTGAGTTGAATATGCATCAGCCAGCATTAGTGGAATATATACACCACCTCGACTTCATTCAGACTGGAAGCAGTTTGAGGCGAATTTGCAACAGTCGTCCTTAGGAGGTTAAATCATTGTATTTTGTTTTTATTTACGGTTTACACAATGTCTCAACTTCACCGGAATCGGGGTTGTAGTTTCACTTATTAATTGGTCCAAAAAATTGCAAATAATTTGCCATTGTTGTGCATGGGTTCTGTAGTGATTCTCTTATGTCAGTAGGTGGCAGTATCAACACAGTATGGTTATCATCTTCTTCTTCCTCTTCCTCTTGATGTATTTTATGGAGATTAATGACCTTGTTACTGAGTTGCTCCTGGTGGGTCAGGCCAGTGCCATCAGTGTGTGAATGTGTGTGTGGATCAGTAGATAGTTGTCATGATTTAAACTCAGAACAGCCCACACGCACAGTACAACAGCAAAGGAACACTTGGACACAGGAACACGTTTGGGAATTTTATTAAATTTCAAGAACCACAGCACGGCTAAAGAAAACGTCATTCGCCAGAGGAACAGCCTGTGGAGAGAATACGAGAGCCGTGAGCTAAGGAATGGAGACAGGGGAAATGAACTAGCCAAATAACCACCTATGTGGGAGATAAGGGAGAACCGGCAGAACCCTGAACTTGGGAAGAGACGAACCAGCAGGATGAAGGGAATGGAGTTGGTGGTGTCTGACTGGGTGGAGAATAGTTGCAGCTGAGCGGTGATGATGGGGCAGTGAGCGCACGCAGTCCCCAGAGACGCACCCGTACGATGGCAGCAACCTTCAGTGTTTTTCCACCGGGGGTCCCTGAAATGCTCAGGTTTCCATGGAAAACTTTCTAAATTTAACGTCTAATAAAATAATTCTGTAGGCAACCCTGCGCAACAAGGGCAAATTATTTTCAATTTTTGGGGCAAATTAAGAAGTGAAATTAAACAATTTCCTATGGGAACCTGAATGTTCCAGGGACTCCCAGTTCAAAAACATTAAGCACATGAGGACAAGGAGTAGAAATAGGAAGCAGAAAAAATGAAACAGCTCAAGACGACCACTAACCACTGAAATATAGTATTAGTCAATGGCTTTTTTCCCCCTCTCATTTGATGGAAGGCAATGTCAGTCACTTCTTAGGGCTCAATGACACAGACAGCTCCAGTGAATACCTGTGAATACTTACAGGCACCTGAGAGGCAGGTAGGATGCAGGTTGGTAGAGGTGGCCATATGCACAGTGGTATGCAGAGGGGCATAGCGCCTAATTTTTGGCTTGGAGTGTGATATTTGCCTCTCCTGACCTGAAAACTGAATTTAAATTCAATATTTCAGGCTTTCAGTTCACCTCCTCTCCAGTGTGGGAAGAGGAGGTGTCATTTGTTCTACCATTAACCCCAGTCTGACGCTCCTGGGTATGCAGGTGTGAGTAGGTGGAATATTTAGCCAATCATAGGACATGACTGTGGCCACCGACTAACAAAGCACCCTGTGATTGGCTGTTGAGATTCAGGCCGTAAAACATGTCATTTGTAGTGTTTTCAGTGTTCCTACCAGGAACAGTAATCTTACATAACGCTGCTTTAAATAAGAAACAACCTTTACTGTAATCCGACTGCTTTATATCTCGATGTTCACCATGGCTGTTCTTGTTTTGGTTTGTAAGAAACAACTGCACGAGGACAAGAAAACCATTATATGAGAAATGTTCCCAAAATATCAAAAAAGGGAGAAAAAGAAAAAAAAAAGTCTCAATAAGTTAATTAATTTAGTGAATCTACTTGTCTTTTCTCCAGATGTTTCTGGGCCTAATGTCACAGTGACCAGACTGACCCTGCTCTGTGATGATGCTCCTGAACCAATCATCATGGACCTGACAGGTATATTTTCCTGTCTTTGCTCTTTCATCCTTTCTCTGTTATCCTCTATTTAATAGTGCTTCTCTCTCTTAATAGCGTTGGATGAGACAGTCAGCATTGCTACACCAAAGCATTCCACCTTATGCGCTGCTTTTATATGCAGTTAAGACTGCAGTGGTTGTGCTGATGCTTGAGAAAAGTAATGGGCTAAACATTTGCTAAGTGAAAGCACTGATGTCTTTCTCTGGGAAAAAGTCACAGGAAAGTAAGGATGAATCTATGTAAGCACTGTGTGGCGGCAGGATGTCTATGATATTATGCCATTCTCTACTGGGGAAAATGGCTGATCTGTTTGTGTTTGATTAGGATTGATCGACTTTGATATATGTACAAGAGTTTACTGTATGTAGGGTTTGCTCCTCGTATGAGATTTCCTGTCTGTCGCCATCACCGTCACAAATACATGCTCACAACACTAATAGAAAGGTCACCCGGTTGCTAGGCAATGCTGACTTTGTGCTGAGCAGCTTCCTCTAATACAAACACAGAATGATAGAAAGCATCCTGCAGCCCTAAG
The DNA here is from genome assembly GCA_020510985.1 of Pholidichthys leucotaenia. Lineage (NCBI taxonomy): Eukaryota > Metazoa > Chordata > Actinopteri > Cichliformes > Pholidichthyidae > Pholidichthys > Pholidichthys leucotaenia. The sequence continues at coordinate 385,473,062 of CM035838.1, forward strand.
TGAGCACAGTTCAGATAAAAATGAGAAAGCTGTATTAAATTGGTGAGAGCATACCATTATTACACCAGATAATTAGGAATTCTGGAAATCTGATAGATGGTTGCACTAAAAAACAGGTGAACTAAAACTGAAGTCATCTTGGGTATAGGCTCCTTCAGAAGACTTTAAAACTGGTTGTAAAAACAATAAATCGGTGCCGAGTTTGATTTTAAAGCATAAAGTTCAGTTTAGCTTAATAACTACAGTGGCTTTGGGGGAGCTGAGTCAGTCTCATAAGATAACCTTGGTGATGTAGTAGTGAGTCATCAGCTTGTTGCAGCTTTGGCTCATTAAAAATCTGCAGAGTGGAGTTTAAAAGATGTGGGTGTTGAATGAAAGGTGAAATAAGGTTGCGTTATGGGATTGACAAGGTGAAGGGTTTATTATATAATATGCATGCATCCATTAATTTTCCTTGCCACAGTAAGTAGTTTGGGGGGGCTTGAGCCTATGCCAGCAGCCCATCACCAAGAGATGGAGTACACCCCGGACAATTCGGCAGTCCATCGCAGGGCTGATTCTGAGTAGCCGCCATTCTGGGTTGACTTGCCAATCAGCCGCCATTGTGGTGCTACACATAAATTACTATGATCCATCATGATACTGACATCATGCCACTGTAATCATCACAAGACCACTGCCATAGGGATGGCGGACCCTACACGGCCGGTGCACACATAAAGTCTCTCAGCATGTCCAGAGAGCGCAAGAGAGATCTGCGGCTTACCAATCGTGCAAACTGCGCCCTTCAGCCTACAGTAGCGTCCAATTCCGCCAGAACCTTGCCATTGCACTTTAGCCATTTTCCGGAGGCTCTGATGGGGAACCCCATTACCTTAACACTCACTGTTCCTAACAGTATATTGACCTGATCCACAAGGGCTTGATAATACTGGACCTTCTCCCCACTGCTGAGTCCAAACAGTCTGTGTCCATCTCGTAGCACTCTATAACATCAAGGATCAGAGCTCGGTCAGCCTTCATACAAATCATGCCAGGAATCCTTAAGCTCCCGTTGGTTGTCTCTGCACGGAACTTCCTGGCTGTCTTCTAGCCAGCATAACCTGCCTTGACGGTCAATATGTGAAGGTGCGTTCAGACCAAATGCGAACAGGTGAATTTTTCACGCAGTGCGATTACATTATAACTCAATGTAAACACGCAAATAGACATGAATTCACGGTCTGAGTGAGTTGCAGACAGGCAGAGTTGCCTTTATAACTTCTGCAGCTGTGTTCAACCTGCTGTGGAAATTTCCAAAACACCATCATGCTTAGCTTTACATTATCCGACGGGAGTCTCACCTGAGAAAACTCTCGCTGCCTCCAAAATTTCACCTGGATGATGGGTTGTTTACATTGCTACCCTGCTAGCCTTGTTAGCACATCCGTGGCAGGAGTATGTGGGTAAAAAACTCAGACACTCCGATTCAGCTGCAGAGCTCCCTGTCCATCTGTCTCCAGGTGAGTGTCAGTCTCATTTTCAAACTCGTTTGCTCTCCGATGTTGATACTCATCTCAGGGCCATTACTAGCTAGCGCTATTCCTTGGACATCAACGTGCAAATGTGCAAGATTCATATGTGCTTGCCTCGTTCCATTGACTTCGTATGCATTCGTGCCACGCTTGGTTTGAATGCACCTTTACAGAGCTAGTGGTGCTGACGTACCCGGCTTCCCTTCACAAAGGAACACTACCCCAAGATATGTGAGCAGAATTTCAAACTGGCCTGGCATCTCTTGCAGGCTACTTCAGCCTTATTCTGCCCTCGCACTAAAAACTCTGGTACGTACCAACCCTTAGGGCCAGCCCTGCAATAAAGTGCCCATCTGAAACCCACGTGCAGCCAGCCACGGATCACTGAGCTTGTCCCCTTGGAACTGATCCACTCCCACACACTGGACCTCCAGGTACAACCAGACCATCCCCCCCATCCAGTCCCGAAGACCCATCCTCCGTCCCCAAATTGGGGACTTCATCAGGAACTTCACAAAATAGCACCACACTTGTTCCCAGTCATGCCTCCTTACTGGTCTCATGTTAAGGGTCCTCATCCATAGGTCATCTGGCCTGGACAGTTGGAACATAAAGAAACTGACAACTACTGTACTCATGCCTACAAACAAATTTAAAAATCAACAATTAACCTCTTATGATGTGTCATACTCTATGTGGGAGTTTGCACACAAAGACCATAAAAAATACACACAAAAAAGGTCAAGGAAGGCATGCTGATTCAATCACAGGCTTTTCTCGTTGTAAAGTGATACACTCCTGAACAAACTCTTAAGACCAGGGGAAAAATTACAAGTATACACATTTCGCACTGGTGGACCAGGTAACTAGGGTGCTAGTAGAGCTTCAATTTACTGAAAACTGAATTTAAACTCAAACAGGCTGTTGATCAGCTGATCAAAAGTTGAGGATCATAGCCCCCCCCCCAAAAAAAAACAGAGCTCTAAGTTCCAAAAATGGACTGAGTAGTGAGCAGCTTACCCTTAATAGCTCAAGTAGGTTCATTTTGTCTTCTTATAATTATTTACCTTTTGTTCTTATTAAAGACAAAAATAGAAAGGAGATGTTTTTACCTTCTTTACATGTTTCGACTGTGCACTGCAGCCTTCGTCAGAAGAGTTCTGGGGTGTTCTGGGGTGGTACGGTCTTAAAATTTTGATCAGCTGATGAACAGCCTGTTTGAGTTTAAATGCAATTTTCAGTAAATTGCTTTCTCTCTATTTTTTGTTTCTTGCTCCTCTTTGTTCTTTTTGCATTTTGAAGCTCTACTTACAACCTGGTTACCTGGTCCACCAGTGTGAAATGTGAATACTTGTAATTTCCCCCCCCAGTCTTAAGAGTTTGTTCAGGAGTGTAATACTAACAACTGCATCAACGTGCTGTTTTTGTGAATTTGTTGGCTAATGCCTGAAACATGTTAGTTAAGATGTTAGTTACTTCCTAACCTCAGAATACAGTAATATGTACCATCTCAAAAATGGTGACGCCACCCTATTTTAAAAGCAGTTAAATCCATGCAAAGATGGCAAGTCGGGGAAGAGGGACAGCATTAAAAAATAGACTCCCACCCTGAAGTCGCTAGTTCGCATTCCCTTCTTAGTTACTGCCATCTGTTTTCATTTTCACTCCCTTGCTCGAGACTCTTCTGATTTGATGATTTACTTACTGCAAGCACAGGATTAGGGTTAGGAAATGCGAGGGTCGAACTTTCACTCAATGAAACTGAAACTCTTTGCATGCTTCTTCATATCATTACTTCCCCGACTATTAGAGGTCACCTAATGTCCATTTAATGTAAAAAACATACTTATTAGGCTTAAAAATTCTCATTTAGGGCATTTTCTTGAACTTATCTCAAATGTGTAATTGATGAAAGCTTTGTATGCACTGCACTGGTCACTAAATTAGCTGCTACTGCATACTTATAAGGTGTGCTCTCTTTTTCTTGTAGCTTCAGCCTGATATAGAAAATGTTTGACTGCAGAGGCCTTTTAAATGGCTTGCATTTCTGCTGTATCTGCAGTGTAATAATCAGTCCAGCTGGTGTCAGATTGCAGTCAGACACACCTGCTGTTCTGGATGTGAAATGGACTTTCCATTGTTTGCCGAATGCATTACAGAGCCCATTACAGACTGTAAGGTGTGCAGAGTTGTGCATGTGTGCAACTGTGTGTGTGTGTGTGTGTGTGTGTGCTTGTATATTGATGTTACATAATTAGAGAAATAAGAAGGGCTGCCAAAGCACACAGTCAGCTACATTCCACCATAGGAAAGATGGCTGTTCTACTTTCTGAGAGTGAGAGTGGAGAAGACTAAAGGAGACACTCAGCCTCAGTGCATGCTCGACCGGTTGTCCCATCAGAGACTTTTTACTGCTTTAAAGTTGTTTGGGTTCATGTCTCTACCTTAACTCCCCAGATCGTAACAGTTCATTGTGCACTTAAGAGAGTATGAATTGTCTGGTGTATTTCGAATCTTTGAGCCACAACACCATCAGCAAAGCAGAGTAAGCACCACTTTTCGGAGCCTTGTTTTGTGGTCCAGTTAGTGTACAAATTATACAGTATGTTTTAACATTATTATTTAACATAATCTACTTCTACTGTTTGGAAATAATGACATGGAGTAATATGGCTGAGCTTTACACTGTTATGATCTGGTCCCTCGGGGCAGAGAGACAGACCCACGCGCCAACTGCAGTTTGTGGCGTTTATTAACAAACACAAAGTTCCAACGTGTAACAAAGTAAAAATCCAAACAGAAGACAAGATAAACTTACAGAAATTAGAACAGCACAAACTCACCAGAATGGGGAAGGGGTTCTGGTGGCGAGGAGGAAGTTAAACTAAGACTGCGGCAGTGAAAAGAAAAAAAACAGTCTATAAATACTGAGAACATAATTGATGGCAGGTGTGGATTCACATGAGCGGGCAGGTGATCTACTTACTAACACAAAGCACATGGATGAGATAATGACAAAGTGGGAGTGCCTGGAACAGGTGCGAAGTTCATGCCACGAGGAAACAAAATATAAACACTAAGAGCCAAAATAAAACAGGAATCTAAAAATACTGACAGAATCATTGTCATAATAATAAGGGCAAGAAAACATCATCAAACGACTGACAGCAAGAACACATCTAGAATCAATACACAGGAAAATAATACAACACTGGAAGAATACAGAAAAAAACTTAGATATACAGTAAGTTAAGAGTCTGAGCCCGGTGATGCACCGCGCTCAGCCTCGTGACACACACTGGCAATGTGTGTAAAGTAGACCCTTATAGGAAGCCACTCATTATGTTTTCACTCAGATGGAATGGTCATGGGGGGTTTGTGTGTTGATGCGGGGGTTGGTGTGTTGATGCAAACAGTGACAAAGAGAATGGGAATTGCACAGTCTTTCATGTTACTGCAGCACCACAGGTGACTGAGCGGGTTGTATGCTTTAAAAGCAGAAGTGCCTGCGACCTGTGACTTTTTCTGATGCTTGTGATTCTGCAGAATGTGAGAGAGAGAAATTAATAAAGCCTGCTTTGTTCTGGACCGTTCTGCCTAATTATTCCTCTCTCGACACCCTCACCTTTTCCTAACCACTTCCCTAACCTTCACCACCTAAAATGTTCTAACACCTATAGAAGTTAATCCCCAAACTGGAAGAGAACCTGAGCGTAAGTCAATACAAATGGAGGTGCCAAAAGGCTAAGACAGGGAAAGGGAAACAAACTTGGACCTCAGGGGTGGAAGTACTATTTTTTTTGTGTTGTCAACCATCTTAAGAATATATGTTTAGGTGGATTTAAGTGCTTTTAAAACAGGAAACACAGTGAAAGGTGGTAATGTCATATTGTCTATTAAAATGGATGGAAAACTGTATATGCACATCATTATTAGAAATATTGTCCCTACAGATTAATATGCAGAGTCTGTTACATCTATTACATCTATTACATTCTCTCTCAAAATTGAATTTAAAAATTGAATAAATTTATCTCTGTTAATACCTGTTCTTAATGCATTTAAACAAGTTGAGTAAGTGGCAAAAAGCCTACGCATTTTTCCTCCCATGGTCAATTAATATGACTTTCCTCACAGGAATCTACTTTATTTCTCCCATCTCTGCTTTTCTTATTTTCTCCATGTTCTTTAAATTATTTGTGAGTATGCCATACACACAAATAATTTTAGGCTGTAGTTATCACGCAGCCTTGTAGCATATTATTTACTTTGTTGGTTCTGTTACCACATCTCACTGCACAGAGCAGTATCCTTGACTGTGACATTCAGTGCTCGGCGCCCTAAATGCATGCAGGCACTGGCTTTGTTAATCTTTCATGTCCACAGGCTTGTTTGCTGAGCATGCATGCTACTGCACACTTATTAGTCAAAGACTTGACACCAAGCGTCCTCAGAAGCATTCACATGACCTATGGCTATAATGCCAGTAATATGTGATATCTTTGGGATTTTTTAATGTGAAATGAAGTCTAGAGAAGGTGAATATGTGCACAAATAGCCTAAACCAATCCAATGTGCAGACAAAAGGGGGGAAAATGAATACCTCTGTTTAAAGTTAAAGATAAACCTGAATGAAGGTTCACGCTGATGAATTGACATGTTGCTGATTGATTATTGTAGCTCTAATGACTCTTAAACAGTAGCAATGTAAGATATTCCCTTTTTTATTATCATCCCAGACTTATCTAATGCAATATTTAAAAGTCCTATTCACAAACATGGTGTGTTTGTGAATTTTAACCTTCTAAAATGTTTTCTTGGGCCTTATGACTACAGTAAAAATGTTAAAATCTCTCTTTACGGGACTTCCGGTCTGGACGCCATGGCGACTGCAGCTTAACACTGAAGCTCTCAGACCCAATCCAGGATAACACCTTGAAAATCAAACTTAACGGATTTTTGGAGGAGTGAAAATCAAAAGACAAAATCATCATGTCTAAAGGAAAACAGAAGAAACTGAAATTCTCCAGGCCAGGACACGTATCGGCCGGAGAATCTGAACTGGAAGATCTCCGTTCAGAAGACGAGGAACTGGTGATAGCTAACAAAAGGGGTTAGCCTGAAATCACTATTTGAGGAGCTACGACGATTTCGCCGAGAAGTTACGGCCGAATTTCGGGAATTCAGAGAAGAATTGAAAAGGACAAACAGCAGAGAGGACCAGGCCGAGAAACCGAATCTTGGAAACAGAAGATCGAATAAAAGTGCTCGAAGATTCTGTGCTGGACCTACGCAAAAGACAAGCAGCTATAGAGGCTAAGCTAACCGACCAAGAAGGAAAACAAAGAAGAGACAACATAAGAATTCATGGTCTGATAGAAGGAACCGAAAATGGTTTTAACTCAATGGCAGAATGCGTGGAATCCTTACTAGAGAGAAATTGGATATTCCACAAACCACCGACTTGAAGATAGAAAAGGCACATTGTTCATTAGCCGCTAGGCCGGCGGCGGAAGCGCCCCCACGTTCGGTGTTGGTAAGATTTTCCAATTTCAAAATAAAACAAGAGGTTGTAAGACCTGGCCTGGCAGAAAAAAGGATTTATGCACCAGGAGAGAAAAGTCTACGTGGAACACGATTACGCCCCGGAGGTCCTTAAAAAGCGCAGGGAATACAATGACGCGAAAAAGGTGTTAAGAGAGAAGAAATTGCGCTTTCAGACACTATTTCCTGCGAAGTTAAGGGTCTTCTACGGCGATGAAACGTGTCTCTATAATTCGGCGGAAGAAGCAACAGCTGACATGGCGAAAAGAGGGCTCCCGGTAACGGTATTTAAACCCGCCAGCAGACCCGAGTGAGAAGATCAAAGCGCAAACATGGACAACACAAAGACCCTCAAAATCCTACGGACCAGCAGCGGGAAACCCAGCACCAGAGCGTCACGGATAAACTATCCGTTTTCAGGTTGGAATAGCGACCTTTTTTTTTTTTTTTTTTTTTTTTCCTTTCTCTTGAATCAATCCGCACATCCAACCCCCTCATACAAGGTAACAAACATTAAAGGAGATGCATATTCAGCATGTGTAAAACATTTCATGGAACAATTCATATTATTTGAAACAAATATTAAATCTTTGTAATAAAAAAAAAAAAAAACTTGTTAAAATAGAAATGTGACAATAATCACATGTTCTCCTCATACTAACAAATACTGTTTTTGCAGTGAATGTTTGATGTGATGGGGGTGGGAGGGTGCACACAATTTCACAGGGTTTAGGCATAAAAGGAAAAAAAAAAATCATTACAAGTTGGATTGGGTTCTGAAACTCACGTTAAAATCTGGGACTACTTTCAGTGGTAAGAGAGGGACCTAAACACGTAACAGAGTTTGAGGAATTTCCCTCAGGGCCTTCACTCCATCAAGGCTCTTACAGTGTCTTTAAAAAGACCTCAGCTCAGGAAGTTCTTATGACAGCTTTTTGTTTTAAAGTTTTTTTACACTATATTCTTATTGTTTTTCTTGTTTTTAATGTTCTTTCAGTTCTGAGTAGCACAAAAGAGGGGCCACACACAGTTATACTAAACAAAACAACACAATGGAAAAACAGGGTGTAACCAAAATAATTTCATATAATGTAAAAGGAATCCTGAATCCAGTTAAAAGATCCAAGATTCTAGGCAAAATGAAAAAAGACAAAGCAGGAATAATATTTTTACAAGAAACCCACCTAACAGACGTGGACACAATAAACTCAGTAGACAAGGGTTTAAAATGATCTCTTCATCTTCATATAAATCAGGGAGGAGGATGGGGAGTAGCGACATTGATATCAACCAAAATTACATTTGAAAAAAAATCAGAACACAAAGATAAAGAAGGGAGATACAGTTTGGTAACTGGGCGGCTAGAGGGAGAAGATATCACCCTGCTGAATGTGTATGCTCCCCCAGGGGCTAACTGGAAATTTTATAAAAATGTATTCGACCTAATGATAACTAAAGCTCAAGGTTTAGTGATATGTGGTGGGGACTTCAATCTTAGACTGAATCCATACTGGGATGCTTCTGGTAATTCCCCACATCAAAATAACACCCAAAACAGGAAGACTCGGATGCTACTAAAAGAATTGGGAATCTGTGACGTGTGGAGAGAACTCAACCCCAGTGTAAAAGACTATACATTTTACTCAACTCCACATTCATCTTACTCAAGGATTGACTATTTTTTTATGTTTAATAGAGACATTGGAAGAGTAAAACATGTAAAATAGGACTGATGGATCTCTCCGACCACAGTCCGATCTACATGGACTTAAATATCCAAAAATACACAAATAATACATTTTCTTGGAGGTTAAATTCAAATGTCCTGAAAGGACCATTGAAAGATGAATTGGAATCAGATATTCTCAGATATTTGGAAGATAACGATAATGGAGAAGTATCCCCTTTAATACTGTGGGATGCATGCAAAGCTGTAATAAGAGGAAAGATTATTGCAAAACTGGCAACCCAAAAGAAACTAAGACAAGAAAAATTATCCACATTAGAGTCAGAACTTAGGAACCTAGAAAAAGAACACAAAGGCAACACTCATTCTACTGACTCGCTCAAGATTAAGGAAATTAAAAACCAAATAAATGAGATCTACACAATAGAAATCCAGAAGAAACTTACATTTCTGAAACAAAAATACTATGAAGCAGGCAGTAAATCGGCAAAATTGCTAGCCTATAAATTGAGGAAACATCAAACAGAAAGAGCAATCTACAAAATCAGAGACCCAGTATCAAAGGAAATAAAATTCAGAATTCAGGATATTCTTAAAAACTTTGAGAATTACTATAAGAACTTATACTCCCACAAAAACATAAAAACGCATCCGAGGCATTCCTAAACACATTAAACCTTCCCCAACTTACGGAGTCACAAAATAAAACACTACTGTCAGAAATACATCCTAAAGAATTGGAAAAAGCAATTATGAAACTTAAAGCTAACAAATCCCCAGGAGCTGATGGCTATACAGCAGAGTGGTACAAAACCTTTAAACAGCAACTATCTCCTCTCCTCCTGAAAACATTTAATTATGTCCTCCACACAGGGGAAATCCCCCCCTCCTGGAGAGAAGGGGTCATTGCAGTTATACCTAAACCTGAAAAGGATAAACTAGAGTGCTCCAACCACAGACCAATCAGTGTACTAAATCAGGACTATAAGCTTTTTACCATTATCCTTGCCAAAAGGTTAGAAAATATACTGACAGACCTAATTCATTTAGACCAAACAGGTTTTATAAGACAAAGACAGACACAAGACAACATTCGACGCACTTTACACATAATTCATCATATAAAAAAATATAACTTAAATGCAGTCATATTGGGATTAGATGCTGAAAAAGCATTCGATTCGGTTGACTGGTCTTTTCTATATAGAATCTTATCCAGTTTCAATTTCATAACAACTTCATTAGAACTATACAGGCATTATATAAAAAACCAACAGCTAAAATAAGGATTAACGGTAATTTATCATCATCTTTTGAACTGGAAAGAGGATGTCGTCAGGGCTGCCCCCTGTCTCCACTGCTCTTTGCAATCTTCATAGAACCTCTGAGCCAATGGATAAGACAAAACCAAAAATTCAAGGTATTACACTTGGTCAGAAGGAACATAAAATAGCACTCTTTGCTGATGACATTTTAATATACCTAGGGCAGCCGACACTTCTTTACCAGAACTAACCTCAGTTTTTTCAGAGTATGGAGATTTATCGGGGTACAAATTAAACATGCATAAAACCCAAGTTTTAACATTCAACTATGACCCAAATCATTATTCACTAAGCAAACTCAAAACTAACTGGGAGTCGGAATCTATGAAATATCTGGGGGTCAATATCCCGAAACAACTCAACAAAATTATATCACTAAACTATGATCCACTGGTGACAAAAATAAAATCTGACCTAGCAAGATGGAATATGATACCATTCTTGGGTACTGCACAAAGAATTGAAGCAGTCAAAATGAATATACTTCCACGTCTTCTATACCTTTTCCAAACAATACCGGTAGAACCTCCCAAAAAAAACATGGCAGGAGCTGGACAGAAGGATCTCAAGATTCATATGGCAGGGCAAGAGACCTAGAATCAGATATAGAACCCTACAGCTAAACAAAGACAAAGGTGGGCTCGCGATGCCAAATATCAGGGACTACTTTAAAGCCGCACAAATTAAAACTTTAGTAGAAATATGTAACCCAGGTCTACACTGCACAATGGAAGGTGATCGAATGCCAAATAACAAGTGACCATCCCCCTACAGGCGATAATAGGGAACAATGCCTTACCTAAGCTTTTGAATAACACCTAACCCGTGGATAGAGACCCCGCTAAAAATTTGGTTTAAGATAGTCAGAGAGAATCAACTAAAGAGCCTATCGACTTCTGCAATGGATCGCCTATGATCAGGACTTTACTCCTAATAAAACAGACACAGATTTAAAAAGTGGAAGGAGAAAGGGCTGATAAAATATTACGATTTTTTTAAAAGGGCAATCTTAAGAAGTTTTTGAAGATTGAAAAAACAAGGCCTAATAATCAAGACCTTTACAGGTTCTTCCAGCTTAGACACCACATAAACAATATACTTAAAAAGGAGGTTTTGGAAAGGGCCCAGTCAGGTGTTCTGAAGGTCTTCTTAATGGCATATAAAGGGATCCCAGGGATCAGATACATTTCTAAAATATACCAAGGTCTTCAAGACTTAAAAGGAGACAACACATCTTATATAAAAGAGAGATGGGAAAAAGAGGGGAATTTCACTTTACAACTGGAAATATGGGAAAAGCTAAATAAACAGCAATGGAAAAGTACCTCATCCCTGCAGTGGAGAGAATTTGGATGGAAAAACTTGGCAAGATTTTTCAGAACACCTGCACAAAACAAATTTACCCATAAGGGATTGAACTGTTGGCGCTTGTGTGGTGAAAAGACTGCAAATCATTTTCATGTGTTTTGGTCATGCCCAGTTATCCACCAATATTGGACCAAGGTACAGACAATATGGGGAAAATATTCAAAATTACAGTTCCCTTTTCTTTTGTAACTTTGTATTTGGGTTTACTACCGGACTCACTGGAAAGACGAGGAGAAAAATACTTATTCAATGTTTTAATATTGGCAAGCAAAAAAGCTCTAACTAAAAAATGGATGTTGAAGGACTGTCCTACACCTGAAGATTGGACTAACGTGATCCAAGACATTTACTCGATGGAAAAGTTGACATTCGCACTGAGACAGGACATGGATGGGTTCATGAACTTTTGGCAACCCTGGACCGCATATGTGTCTTCCATTAGATCTAATCTTTGACAAATACCATTTCAATAATGGTTCCGCTCTTTGTTCCAACACTACTCAGATGCTCTTTTATCTTTATTTACTTACTTTTTCTTTTTGTTTGTTTTTTACTGGTTTGTTTGTTTGTTTTTGTTATTTGTTTTTTGTTTTTTTTTTCTCTTTAATTTCACTTTTTCTTTCACTTTAAAAAAAAAAAAAGGGGGTGTTGTAAGAATTAATCTTCCAATGTTGTCAGATATCAGAAAATAAGGGAACATGTGATGAAAATGTAAACAATGCATTGCTGTAACGACCTGTATACCCTTTACAAAAACTTAAATAAAAAAAAAAAAAAAATCTCTCTTTACTTAGAAATAATTATATTTAACATTTGGGCAAAATGGTCAGAAGCCAGTTTTGCTCTTGCAGATCTTTTGTCCCCACATCACCAGTGTTGGGCAAGTTACTCAAAATAGTAAGTAATTACAGTTACTAGTTACTTCTTTTCAAAAGTAACTCAGTTACTTTACCAATTACTGCATGATTAAAGCAACCAGTTTCTTGGAAAAGTAACTTTCACGTTACTTTTAAATGCATACTTAAATCATCTTGCACACATAGCAAGATAATTTAATGGATTACATTACGGGCTTATTAATGTCGGGCTGAAAACAGACTGTTTCAGACAGAGCTTTTAGAACATGTTCTGTCTGCTTTGTCATGCCTTGAGAGCTGTTATTGTGGGAAAAACCTGAAGAAAATCAACATGATATTACTCATTTTGGAGTAAGAGTTGGCAACACTGCATAAAACTATCCATGTTTATCTTTATGATATGGATTTAATCCGATGTGCAGTGATCCAAAGAAAATGTCCACTATCCACAGTCCAAATGTCTGCTGTGACAGAGACATGATCCAGTTCCTCAAATTCCTTTTGGAGATCAAAATTCCATTTTTGAACAGTCTTTATCCAGGTAGCAAGTAAATGTGTTTTGACTTCAGTGGATCACAGTCCAAATGTCTGATGGAAAGTGACTATTATCATGTCTTCAGTCTGTAATGACATATCTGACAATCAGGTTTAATTCTTGCTGGGTCACAAACTGTCTAGATCCATACCTGTGCTTGAAATCCAGCCGTGTGTCACAAGCCAAGCTGGCTTGGCTTTCCCCGGCTCGGCCTCGATCTCTTTGTGGGTTTTGTTTTTTCTGTTTATGCGCATTTTGTGTATTTTTGTACTTATTCCATAGCCTTAGCCACTGCCTGACCGGCAACTGTTAGTCAGCCTCGGTGACCTACTTTCTCCCACGCTGCTGACAGTCTGTCGGTCCAGCAATGCCCCCTCGCTGTCCCTCTGGTTCCATCAGCTGTTCCCAGCCCTGGTAATTATCTTTCCCGCGCCTCGCCCAGGTCTGCCCAATTTGTGTGGCCAGCGGTGTTTGTATTTAAACACCTCCTTGCGAGACAAACACCGCTGGACCATTGTACGGGTTAGACGGTTAATCTCCGCCATCTGACCGTCACATCCCAAAGGATTGTTCGTGTTTGTACTCGCTGTCTGCCTTGGATGACTCAGACTGCTCCTGCTCGGTGAGTAAGAGCATTTCCGTGTTTCTGCTTGCGGTTGTGCTGCGACGCTTGTCTGTTGTGTTTCCTCTGGCAGCACAACTGCTACGCTCGGGCACTGCTGCCCGGTTCTTCTCCCGTGCCAGTCAAGCATCCTGAAGAACTCCAAATTTACACGAGCACTTTGTCCTGTTAGTTTTTGTGGCCACGGTGCACAGTGGTCTGCGTGCTGCATGCTTTTGTGTGAGCCATTATGTGCACAACTGTTCCTTTTCTGTAAGTCTTTACTTTTTGAACTGTCTATGTCAATAAATGTATGTTCTGTGAACCCTGCGAGTAAATCCTCATTTATCCGTCTCTTCCTCCGTGCGCTGTGGAAAAGCGCACGGGGAGGTTTTATGACACATGGCTGTTGAGACAAGAATATTTCTACTTTACATCCAGCCGTGGCTGTTCAGAACTCGTAGATCCACTAACACGGTGTTGTTAGCATAGCTAGCTGTTACTTAGCACTAACTTTGTTGGAACTTTGTTGCTGTTTTCAAGCGCTTCTCAAGATTGCAGTAGGTCTCAACTGGCACTTAGCTTCCAACCCACCAATATGCTTTTGTTCTTAACCGCAACAAAGGAAAAATAATGTGTCTATTTCCAAAAAATCAAAGTAGCTTCATCTCTTCCTCCGCTCAGTAACGAAGACTCGGCTCTCTGCAACAGGTCACATCGACTGACAGCTCGTCTCAGCTATGGTAGGGTCAGTTTGCATATTCATTTATTTGCACTAAAAATATCTATCCATATTAATAAAACGAGTAACACATCCGATCAAATTTCAGTAACTGTAATGCATTACTGAACTTTTAAACAGTAGTTTCATTACACAGTACATTACTGCAAAAGTAGTGGCATCACAGTAACTCGTTACTCCCAACACTGTACATCACTGACAAATGCTTCAGTCTTCAGTTACAACCATCACCGTGTTATTGGCTGTGTTGATCAGGGTTTCTCAGCCCAAGGCGTTACCTTCAGAGCTAATAGTACTGCTAGGGAGTTAGCTTACCAAGTACGGTTTATATTGTTATTTTCTTTAGATTTCAGTCACGCTAATACACATCCGTGTTTCCACATAGTTCACTAATTCACAGTCAATAATATATACTAAAGGGGTCATTGACTGAAAAATGTTGTGTTTATAGGTTTTAACTGTCTGAAATGAGTCTACTGGTCATGTAATGATCAAAAAAATTCAAAACAGTCAATTCATTAAAAAACACCACACACACAACCTTTATTTCGTTTTTCTCTACAAGAAACGCCAGAAACATTTTTGACTCTTCCGGGTAAATCGTATACATCATGATTAGAAAAGGCCAACCTGGTGACTTCCGGTCTGGACGCCATGGCGACTGCAGCTTAACACTGAAGCTCTCAGACCCAATCCAGGATAACACCTTGAAAATCAAACTTAACGGATTTTTGGAGGAGTGAAAATCAAAAGACAAAATCATCATGTCTAAAGGAAACAGAAGAAACTGAAATTCTCCAGGCCAGGACACGTATCGGCCGGAGAATCTGAACTGGAAGATCTCCGTTCAGAAGACGAGGAACTGGTGATAAGCTAACAAAAGGGTTAGCCTGAAATCACTATTTGAGGAGCTACGACGATTTCGCCGAGATGTTACGGCCGAATTTCGGGAATTCAGAGAAGAATTGAAAAGGACAAACAGCAGAGTGGACCAGGGCCGAGAACCGAATCTTGGAAACAGAGGATCGAATAAAAGTGCTCGAAGATTCTGTGCTAGACCTATGCAAAAGACAAGCAGCTATAGAGGCTAAGCTAACCGACCAAGAAGGAAAACAAAGAAGAGACAACATAAGAATTCATGGTCTGATAGAAGGAACCGAAAATGGTTTTAACTCAATGGCAGAATGCGTGGAATCCTTACTAAGAGAGAAATTGGATATTCCACAAACCACCGACTTGAAGATAGAAAAGGCACATCGTTCATTAGCCGCTAGGCCGGCGGCGGAAGCGCCCCCACGTTCGGTGTTGGTAAGATTTTCCAATTTCAAAATAAAACAAGAGGTTGTAAGACTGGCCTGGCAGAAAAAAGGATTTATGCACCAGGAGAGAAAAGTCTACGTGGAACACGATTACGCCCCGGAGGTCCTTAAAAAAGCGCAGGGAATACAATGACGCGAAAAAGGTGTTAAGAGAGAAGAAATTGCGCTTTCAGACACCATTTCCTGCGAAGTTAAGGGTCTTCTACGGCGATGAAACGTGTCTCTATAATTCGGCGGAAGAAGCAACAGCTGACATGGCGAAAAGAGGGCTCCCGGTAACAGTATTTAAACCCGCAGCAGACCCGAGTGAGAAGATCAAAGCGCAAACATGGACAACACAAAGACCCTCAAAATCCACGGACCAGCAGCGGGAAACCCAGCACCAGAGCGTCGCGGATAAACTATCCGTTTTCAGGTTGGAATAGCGACCTTTTTTTTTTTTTTTTTTCTTTTCTCTTGAATCAATCCGCACATCCAACCCCCCTCATACAAGGTAACAAACATTAAAGGAGATGCATATTCAGCATGTGGTAAAACATTTCATGGAACAATCATATTATTTGAAACAAATAAGTCTTTGTAATAAAAAAAAAAAAAACTTGTTAAAATAGAAATGTGACAATAATCCACATGTTCTCCTCATACTAACAAATACTGTTTTTGCGTGAATGTTTGATGTGATGGGGGTGGGAGGGTGCACACAATTTCACAGGGTTTAGGCATAAAAGGAAAAAAAAAAAATCATTACAAGTTTGGATTGGGTTCTGAAACTCAAGTTAAAAGCATGGGACTACTTTCAGTCGTAAGAGAGGGCCCTCAACACGTAACAGAGTTTGAGGAATTTCCCTCAGAGCCTTCACTCCATCAAGGCTCTTACAGGGTCTTTAAAAAGACCTCAGCTCAGGAAGTTCTTATGACAGCTTTTTGCTTTAAAGTTTTTTACACTATGTTCTTAATGTTTTTCTTGTTTTTAATGTTCTTTCAGTTTCTGAGTAGCACAAAAGAGGGCCACCACACAGTTATACTAAACAAAACAACACAATGGAGAAACAGGGTGTAATCAAAATAATTTCATATAATGTAAAAGGAATCCTGAATCCAGTTAAAAGATCCAAGATTCTAGGCAAAATGAAAAAAGACAAAGCAGGAATAATACTTTTACAAGAAACCCACCTAACAGACGTGGAACACAATAAACTCAGTAGACAAGGGTTTAAAATGATCTCTTCATCTTCATATAAATCAGGGAGGAGGAGGGGAGTAGCGACATTGATATCAACCAAAATTACATTTGAAAAAAAATCAGAACACAAAGATAAAGAAGGGAGATACAGTTTGGTAACTGGGCGGCTAGAGGGAGAAGATATCACCCTGCTGAATGTGTATGCTCCCCCAGGGGCTAACTGGAAATTTTATAAAAATGTATTCGACCTAATGATAACTAAAGCTCAAGGTTTAGTGATATGTGGTGGGGACTTCAATCTTAGACTGAATCCATACTGGGATGCTTCTGGTAATTCCCCACATCAAAATAACACCCAAAACAGGAAGACTCGGATGCTACTAAAAGAATTGGGAATCTGTGACGTGTGGAGAGAACTCAACCCCAGTGTAAAAGACTATACATTTTACTCAACTCCACATTCATCTTACTCAAGGATTGACTATTTTTTTATGTTTAATAGAGACATTGGAAGAGTAAAAACATGTAGATAGGACTGATGGATCTCTCCGACCACAGTCCGATCTACATGGACTTAAATATCCAAAAATACACAAATAATACATTTTCTTGGAGGTTAAATTCAAATGTCCTGAGAGGACCATTGAAAGATGAATTGGAATCAGATATTCTCAGATATTTGGAAGATAACGATAATGGAGAAGTATCCCCTTTAATACTGTGGGATGCATGTAAAGCTGTAATAAGAGGAAAGATTATTGCAAAACTGGCAACCCAAAAGAAACTAAGACAAGAAAAACTATCCACATTAGAGTCAGAACTTAGGAACCTAGAAAAAGAACACAAAGGCAACACTCATTCTACTGACTCGCTCAAGATTAAGGAAATTAAAAACCAAATAAATGAGATCTACACAATAGAAATCCAGAAGAAACTTACATTTCTGAAACAAAAATACTATGAAGCAGGCAGTAAATCGGCAAAATTGCTAGCCTATAAATTGAGGAAACATCAAACAGAAAGAGCAATCTACAAAATCAGAGACCCAGTGTCAAAGGAAATAAAATTCAGAATTCAGGATATTCTTAAAAACTTCGAGAATTACTATAAGAACTTATACTCCCACAAAAAACATAAAAACGCATCCGAGGCATTCCTAAACACATTAAACCTTCCCCAACTTACGGAGTCACAAAATAAAACACTACTGTCAGAAATACATCCTAAAGAATTGGAAAAAGCAATTATGAAACTTAAAGCTAACAAATCCCCAGGAGCTGATGGCTATACAGCAGAGTGGTACAAAACCTTTAAACAGCAACTATCTCCTCTCCTCCTGAAAACATTTAATTATGTCCTCCACACAGGGGAAATCCCCCCCTCCTGGAGAGAAGGGGTCATTGCAGTTATACCTAAACCTGAAAAGGATAAACTAGAGTGCTCCAACTACAGACCAATCAGTGTACTAAATCAGGACTATAAGCTTTTTACCATTATCCTTGCCAAAAGGTTAGAAAATATACTGACAGACTTAATTCATTTAGACCAAACAGGTTTTATAAGACAAAGACAGACACAAGACAACATTCGACGCACTTTACACATAATTCATCATATAAAAAAATATAACTTAAATGCAGTCATATTGGGATTAGATGCTGAAAAAGCATTCGATTCGGTTGACTGGTCTTTTCTATATAGAATCTTATCCAGTTTCAATTTTCATAACAACTTCATTAGAACTATACAGGCATTATATAAAAAACCAACAGCTAAAATAAGGATTAACGGTAATTTATCATCATCTTTCGAACTGGAAAGAGGATGTCGTCAGGGCTGCCCCCTGTCTCCACTGCTCTTTGCAATCTTCATAGAACCTCTGAGCCAATGGATAAGACAAAACCAAAAAATTCAAGGTATTACACTTGGTCAGAAGGAACATAAAATAGCACTCTTTGCTGATGACATTTTAATATACCTAGGGCAGCCGGACACTTCTTTACCAGAACTAACCTCAGTTTTTTCAGAGTATGGAGATTTATCGGGGTACAAATTAAATATGCATAAAACCCAAGTTTTAACATTCAACTATGACCCAAATCATTATTCACGAAGCAAACTCAAAACTAACTGGGAGTCGGAATCTATGAAATATCTGGGGGTCAATATCCCGAAACAACTCAACAGAATTATATCACTAAACTATGATCCACTGGTGACAAAAATAAAATCTGACCTAGCAAGATGGAATATGATACCATTCTTGGGTACTGCACAAAGAATTGAAGCAGTCAAAATGAATATACTTCCACGTCTTCTATACCTTTTCCAAACAATACCGGTAGAACCTCCAAAAAAAACATGGCAGGAGCTGGACAGAAGGATCTCAAGATTCATATGGCAGGGCAAGAGACCTAGAATCAGATATAGAACCCTACAGCTAAACAAAGACAAAGGTGGGCTCGCGCTGCCAAATATCAGGGACTACTTTAAAGCCGCACAAATTAAAACTTTAGTAGAGATATGTAACCCAGTCTACACTGCACAATGGAAGGAGATCGAATGCCAAATAACAAGTGACATCCCCCCTACAGGCGATAATAGGGAACAATGCCTTACCTAAGCTTTTGAATAACACTAACCCGTGGATAGAGACCCCGCTAAAAATTTGGTTTAAGATAGTCAGAGAGAATCAAACTAAAGAGCCCTATCGACTTCTGCAATGGATCGCCTATGATCAGGACTTTACTCCTAATAAAACAGACACCAGATTTAAAAAGTGGAAGGAGAAAGGGCTGATAAAATATTACGATTTTTTTAAAGGGCAAATCTTAAGAAGTTTTGAAGATTTGAAAAAACAAGGCCTAATAAATCAAGACCTTTACAGGTTCTTCCAGCTTAGACACCACATAAACAATATACTTAAAAAGGAGGTTTTGGAAAGGGCCCAGTCAGGTGTTCTGAAGGTCTTCTTAATGGCATATAAAGGGATCCCAGGGATCAGATACATTTCTAAAATATACCAAGGTCTTCAAGACTTAAAAGGAGACAACACATCTTATATAAAAGAGAGATGGGAAAAAGAGGGGAATTTCACTTTACAACTGGAAATATGGGAAAAGCTAAATAAACAGCAATGGAAAAGTACCTCATCCCTGCAGTGGGGAGAATTTGGATGGAAAAACTTGGCAAGATTTTTCAGAACACCTGCACAAAACAAATTTACCCATAAGGGATTGAACTGTTGGCGCTTGTGTGGTGAAAATACTGCAAATCATTTTCATGTGTTTTGGTCATGCCCAGTTATCCACCAATATTGGACCAAGGTACAGACAATATTGGGGAAAATATTCAAAATTACAGTTCCCTTTTCTTTTGTAACTTTGTATTTGGGTTTACTACCGGACTCACTGGAAAGACGAGGAGAAAAATACTTATTCAATGTTTTAATATTGGCAAGCAAAAAAGCTCTAACTAAAAAATGGATGTTGGACTGTCCTACACCTGAAGATTGGACTAACGTGATCCAAGACATTTACTCGATGGAAAAGTTGACATTCGCACTGAGACAGGACATGGATGGGTTCATGAACTTTTGGCAACCCTGGACCGCATATGTGTCTTCCATTAGATCTAATCTTTGACAAATACCATTTCAATAATGGTTCCACTCTTTGTTCCAAAGCTACTCAGATGCTCTTTTATCTTTATTTACTTACTTTTTCTTTTTGTTTGTTTTTTACTGGTTTGTTTGTTTTTTTTTGTTATTTGTTTTTTGTTTTTTTTTCTCTTTAATTTCACTTTTTCTTTCACTTTAAAAAAAAAAAAAAGGGGTGTTGTAAGAATTAATCTTCCAATGTTGTCAGATATCAGAAAATAAGGGAACATGTGATGAAAATGTAAACACTGCATTGCTGTAATGACCTGTATACCCTTTACAAAAACTTAAATAAAAAAAAAAAGAAAAGGCCAACCTACCGCCGTCGTAAAGACTCACCCACTGCTCTATTATTGGCCCACCTAGCTGTCCATCATGTAGATGGAAGGGGGGGAGGGGCTGAAGGTAGTCTATTAGCCCCTGAGCTGTTAGCCCCCCCAGCTAACAGTGGTACCAGGAGGCTTGCTCTCAGCACGGCTTATATTATTTTCTTCACGCTTAAACACACGACTGAAATAAAAATAAAATAAAAATAAAAATGGCCCAGGATTATGGAAATACACACAGGTATGGTGGTGGCTACGCGAGTGGAACTATGCACATAAGAGTGCAGAGTGCAGACACACAATTAAACACACAACTGAGTAAAATGGCCCAAGGATTATGGAAAATACACACAGTAGTGGTTTCACGGATGGGTCAGTATACATGAAAGTACGGAGTGCAAAGACAAGTGAGTTATTGTGATAATTAAAACGTCCTCAGCTCTGTGCATGTGAGCGTTCAGAGGGAGCTGGGGTGGGGCCTCTGACTGTTTGCAGTTCAGATGGCCCAAGAGAAGAAACTGTTGAAACACTAAAGTAAGACACTAAACTCCCAGTTGCTCCTAGTGGGTCAGACCAGCGCCTGTGTGCATGGCAGCTCCGCCGCCACCAGTGTGTGAATGTGTGCGTGAATGGGTGGATAACAGGATCTGTAAAGCACTTAGATCATCCAAAGATGTGTAAAAAAGAACTATATACAGTCATGTGAAAAAATTAGGACACCCTATGAAAGCCTGTGTTTTTTAACATATTTGGACATAATGATATATAATATCAATTTCAACAATACTGGGCACTTCCCCCTCTTCATAAATGGCAGCTGTGTGGAAAACGTCCCCGCCTTCAGGTTCCTGGGCATCCACATCTCCTCTGACCTCTCCTGGACTGTCAACACCAAGGCCCTGGTGAAAAAGGCCCAGCAGTGGCTGCACTTCCTCCGTGTCCTGAGGAAAAACAACCTGGACCAGAAGCTGCTGCTGGCCTTCTATTGCTGCTCAGTGGAGAGCATGCTCACCTACTGTCTGGGTGTGTGGTACGCCGGCTCCACAACCAAGAACAGGAAGGCTGTGCAGAGGGTCATCGACACCGACCAAAAAGTTATTGGTGGCCCTCTGCCCTTCTTGGAGGACATCTCCAGAGCCTCGTGTCTCAGAAAGATGAAGACCAGCACAGGAAACCCCTAACATCCCGCCCACCACCTGTTTGACCTGCTTCCCTCTGGACAACAATTCAGATCAATCAGGTCCCACGCCTCCAGACTGACAAAAAGTTTCTTCCCCTGGGCCATCCGAACTGCCAACAGTCAGAGGCCCCACCCCCCTTCCTCCATACGCTCACATGCACTGAACTGAGGACCTTTTAATTATCACAGTAACTTACCTGTATTTGCACTCCTCACTTTCATGTACACTGACCCATCCGTGAGATCACTACTGTACATACTTTCCATAATCCTTGGGCCATTTTACTCAATTATGTGTTGTGCACTCTGCACTCTTATGTATATAGTTCCACCCATGAAGCCACTACCACACCTGTGTATATACCTATGGGCCATTTTTATTTTTACTTTTATTTTTATTTCAGTCGCATGGCTGTTTGTTCTGTAACTGTGCTTTATTCAAATTCTTTTCTCTTACTTTATTGTGCAGTAGCTTGGTGGAGCACCCACAATTTCGTTGTGCTGTACAACTGCACGATGACAATAAAGCCTATTCTATTCTATTCTATTTGAACCTCAAACATTTAGTTTGGTGTGCTCCTGACTGTTGAAGTGAGAGTGAACACCATGGTGAGATCGAAAAAGCTGTCTGAGGCCTTCAGAAAGAAGATTGTAGTAGTTTAGTTTGAGTCTGGTAAGAGATTTAAAAAGATCTCAAAAGAATTTGAAATCAGCCATTCCACTGTCCAGAAAATAGTCTACAAGTGGAGGACATTCAAAACAACTGCCAACATGCCCAGGTCTGGCCATCCAAGCAAGTTCACCCAGAGAGCAGACTGCAAGATGCTAAAAGAAGTCTCCAAAAACCCTAAAATGTCATCATGGGACCTACAGCAGGCTCTTGCTACTGTTGATGTGAAAGTGTATGCCTCTACAATCAGAAAGAGACTGCACAAGTTTATCTTACATGGGAGGCATGCAAGGAAGAAACCTTTGCTCTCCAAGAGAAACATGAATGCCAGACTGAAGTTTGCCACAGAGAACGTAGACAAAGACCAGGACTTCTGGAATAATGTTCTTTGGACAGATGAGTCTAAAACTGAATTATTTCGACACCAGAACAGAGGACATGTTTGGCATAGACCAAATACAGCATTCCAGGAAAAGAAACTCCTACCAACTACGAAGCATGGAGGTGGAAGTGTCATGGTTTGGGGATGCTTTGCTGCAGCAGGACCTAGCCAGCTGACTATCAGATCTTAATCCCATTGAGATGCTGTGGGATGGCTTGAAATGGGCTGTACAGTGGTACCTCTACTTACGAAATTAATTGGTTCTGGAAGTAGTTTCGTAACCTGAAAATTCCGTAAGTAGAGACGCGTTTTCCATGTAAATGCCTTAATCCGTTCCAAGCCCCCCAAAATTCGGACATAAATTTTTTATAAATCATAAAAATGCATCAAAACATGTAACAAATACATGTTACAATTAGATTACTGCACAATAAACATAAAATGAGAGTTGTACATAATGTAAAAAACAAAGAATAAAAATTATTGTAACGTGCTGCTCGACATGGCAACGTCCCACCGGGAGGTTCGAACTTACGCCTCCCGCTCTGGAGTCCCGCACTCTACCTGTGTTGCCAATAGGGTCAACCCGCTTAGCAAGCCAAGTAGGGTGCTTACATTGAGTTCGCTACACTCTCCCCTCCCATACTTGACATCGCCCCGATGTCAGCGCCCCATTACGGAGCTGCGAGTAGCAGCGCGTACTGTATTTTTGCCTTTCGTATCCTGAAATTTCTTTCGTAACAAGAGGCAATATTTTCCCGTTGAGGTGTGTCGTAACCTGAAAATTCCGTATGTAGAGACGTTCGTAAGTAGAGGTACCACTGTACATGCAAGAAACCCCTCAAACATCTCACAGCTGAAAGAATTGTTCTTCATGTGTTTTTATTGTTTTGTTTTGTTTTTTTTCCTCATTCTGGATTGGTCTGTATAGGGGGCAGCTTGTTTTCATTTAAGTATTAAGTATTTACAATATTGAGGGGTAGGACTTGAAAAGCTTTTGCTTCTTCCTACTCTTTTTCGGGCACCCAATGAAAGGGTTTCATCACTTTGTATTGTGTTTTTGTATCTTTTGGTGTATTTATTGGATGGTCTTTTTTGTTTCCTTTTGTTCGAAATAAATAAATAATTCTGCATTGAGGAGTGGGGCAAACTTTCCTCAGACCGATGTCAGAGACTGGTAGATGGCTACAAGAAGCTTCTCACTGAAGTTATTTCAGCCAAAGGGGGTAACACTAGCTATTAGGCGGTAAGGTGTCCTAACTTTTTCCTGAGAATACGCATTTTTGTTGATATCTTTTGTTTAATGAGTAAAACAAGGTTAATTTTTGTTATTTACCTGCAATTAAATCACCTTCTTTTCCAGAGATCAGTAAAAACAAGATTAGACATCAATATGTGAACATTTCTTCATAAAGAACTGAATATTTAATTGGGTGTCCTAATTTTTTCACAGGACTGTAAGTGGACACCATTTACCATTTAAAGTGATGGGCTTTAAATCGAGTTGTTTCATGAAAGCCAGGGAAACTGCAAAACAAATTTGCTTCAATAATTAACAAAATAAATAAAATGTGAACAAAATATTTCACAAACATTTCATTAAGACGTGTGAGCTGTTAAAGTGTGGAAAAAGTGCAGTTAGTGACCCCTTTAAGTCATTCTGGCCTAGTTATATTTTCGCTGTATGCTACATCAAACCATTAGCATTAGCTTAATTAGGTGTTTGGAGCCAGTCAGTCTAACTTCATTAGAGCTCACCTCAGCGGGGAGAGACTGTCAGATAAGCCACCTGGTGCTAGCTTAACTGTTGCTCTGGCCAGTTTTGATTGCTACAGTATTTTCTATAAATTCTATTCACTCCCACTGGAATCGTTGTTCATCAACCAACACTTGACCATATATGTTGCTCTTTAACGTTACTTTAGCTTAGTTTACTATCATTTTTTTATTTAAACCAAACAAATGCCCAAGCTGCCTTTGGCCACCATTCACTCATTCATGAATGTTTCTGTGCTTATTGTACACCAAGGACTGGTCATATTCTATCGACCACTTAACCACACGCTCCTGTCGAAACAGTGATGCTTTATTTTATTCATTCTCAGACAAATTTACATGAGTTGGCTCAGGATCACTACCCAAACTAGCAGCTAGCAGGGTAAGATAAGCAATAGTGATGTAAGAGGGAGGGTGGGGTTAACATCAGCTCTTGAGCATTTAAAGAAACATGCACTGAAACAAGCCATTCTCAGCAAGGCTGCAAAAGATGATTCATGTAGGGAGTTAGAAATGAAGAAGCGATATGGCTTTATAAATCAAAGTTTAATATCAGCTTCACCTCCCTAACATCTCATCTCGGTGCAGTGGCAGAATAAGAGGTCGAACGCAGTCAGACCTTCATACTTATACCCACACTCAACAAAAGACATTGCACATCAAAGCTGACATCCCGCATTAACATAATCCCCCCTCCATTGTCCTCCGTCT
The DNA here is from genome assembly GCA_020510985.1 of Pholidichthys leucotaenia. NCBI lineage: Eukaryota > Metazoa > Chordata > Actinopteri > Cichliformes > Pholidichthyidae > Pholidichthys > Pholidichthys leucotaenia. Next base: position 385,498,440 of record CM035838.1, read on the forward strand.
CCTCCACCTGACCCTGGGTGGTCAGGAAGTTCGATCCGGTCTCCACCGCTGCGACTCTGTCTGCTCTTTGATCCTCGCTGGCGGTTGAGACCTCTTGTCCTGTTCATAGGCGTGAGGTCATTCCACATATGTAATCACTAAACACTCTAATATGTCTATACATATGTAGGTATGGAATATATGATTAATATAAGCCACAGCCCCCCCCCCAAACGACTAAGAAAAGGACAATCAAATTAAGTTTACAGTTTAAGATAATCTCTGACATATTATACTGTTAACCTCTTGACAGGAAAAACGAGGAAAAATTTTTTTCCAGCAGTCATGCTCCTGTAGAGAATTCAGTGGTAACAGCAACAGCATAGTAATATCATAAATCATCCTTAGAACTGTCACGGCACAATCTGATAACACAGTTAACAACTCCTGGTCAATTTGCATCAGTCCCTGTGCTGTCTGGGTTTTAATCTTCTCCCGAATCTGCTGTGGGTCCGCTTTGGCGTTGTGGTGGGACCCTCCTGTAAGGTATCTGCAGCTTGGGGAGGAGAGTGGTTATTTGTTCCCTGCAGGGGGGCTGAGTTTTTTTTCTTGGGGGGTCTACCCCACCGAGGTGCTCTCGCCACCCGTGCAGGTTCGTCTCTCAACAAGAAGGCAGGTTTAAGTCTGTCAATGCTGACTGTTTCCTTTCTGTCCCCTAAATCAAGCACAAAATGCTTATCACCAGGTTCCAGCACTCTGAATGGTCCATCGTATGGCGGACGGAGGGTTGATTTTAAAGCTTCATGCCTAACAAAAATGAACTCGGCATTTTTTAAAGGTTGGGGGACAAAAACCCGTGGAAAAGAGTGATGTGCCGGTCCGGGGAGAGTGTCCGGTCCGGTGCTGCCTAAAGGCCTCAGGGCTGGAAGATGCCCGGGCTCTGGGTTCTCTGGTAAAAACTCACCTGGGAGTCTGAGAGGTTGTGCAAAAACTAATTCTGCTGGGGAGGCGTCTAGATCCTCTTTAGGCGCAGAACGCAACCCTAATAAAACCCAGGGAAGTTTATTCACCCAATCTGTATCCGTTAGTGAGGCCCTGAGGGCGGCCTTTAAAGATCTGTGAAAACGCTCGCATAACCCATTAGCCTGAGGGTGATATGCGGTGGTGCGGTGAATTGTCACCCCTAAGCTGCTGGCCATGGCTGACCAAAGCTCTGAGACAAATTGAGGCCCCCTATCGGACGTGATGTCCGATGGGACGCCGAAACGTGCCACCCAGTTTGTTAAAAAAACGCGAGCGACTTCCGCAGCTGTGGTTGACGCCAAAGGAACCGCCTCAGGCCAGCGCGTAGTACGGTCTATCATTGTTAACAGGTGTGTGAAACCCTGAGACGAAGGTAGTGGTCCCACGAGGTCGACATGAACGTGGTCAAACCTCCTGGCTGGGATTCAAAAAGGCTCTAGAGGAGCTTTTGTGTGTTTGTGTATTTTGGCACGCTGACAAGACATGCAAGTTTTTGCCCATTCCTTTACATTTTTGCGTAGGCCCGGCCAAACAAACTTTTCTGCGACCATTTTAACCGAGGCGCGCGAGGGAGTGAACCGAGTCGAAAATGCGGCGGTGCCATGCAGCTGGGACTACCGGGCGAGGTCGGCCGGTTGAAACGTCGCAGATTAGGGGGGGTACACCGTCACGTAAACCCCTTTCCTCCAGTCTTAACCCTGTTGGTCCAGACAGGAGCGCGCGCACGTCCGCGTCGCTGCTTTGTTCCTCTGCCATGGCTGCGTAATCTATCCCTACGTGAATTGGGGCCGCGTACGCGTCCGCGTTGGTGAAGAGTTCTGCGGCTGAGATAGTATAATCTGTCTCCTCGTGCTCTGGCGATGTCACAGCGCGAGAGAGGCAGTCTGCAACCACGTTAAGTTTGCCTGCCACATGTCGAATGTCTGTGGTGAACTCTGAAATTGCAGCTAGCTGTCTTTGCTGCCTGCCTGACCATGGTTCTGAAATTTTAGCCATCGCAAAAGTGAGCGGTTTGTGGTCTACAAAAGCCGTGAAGCGCCGCCCTTCTAACCAGAACTGGAAGTGGCGGATGGATAATTTACGCTCAGTTTGGTTTAAAGATTTGCTAAAAAATGCCAAAGGTTGCCAGGTTCCGCCAACATGTTGCTCCACGACTGCCCCTATGGCCAGGTCTGAAGTGTCTGTGGTTAACGCTATGCGGGCCGAGGGATCGGGGTGAACCAGCAATGTGGCATTCGCTAGAGCACTTTTTACTTCCGCGAAGGCGTGTTCGCGCTCCGGGGTCCATTCGACCGCGTTGGAAGGCTTTTGTTTTCTGAGCGCGGCATACAGGGGCTGCATGAGTTGAGCTGCGCGGGGGAGGAAACGGTTGTAAAAATTCACCATTCCCAAAAATTCTTGCAGCGATTTGACCGTTTGTGGTCGTGGAAAATTTTTTACTGCGCGGACTTTGTCTGGCAATGGGACTGCCCCCTTCGGTGAAACTCTGTGTCCCAAAAAATCAATTTGGGACACGCCGAATTTGCATTTGGCTGGGTTGATTATTAACCCGTGCTCTTCTAGTCTCTGAAAAACTGTAGTGAGGTGTTGTTCGTGTTCTTCCTCTGACGGGCTGGCTACCAGCATATCGTCGAGGTAGACGAACACGAAGGGGAGGTCGTGTAATACCGCGTCCATCATACGCTGAAAGGTTTGAGCAGCACCTTTGAGGCCGAACGGCATCCGCAAAAATTCAAAAAGACCGAAAGGGGTTATTACAGCCGTTTTAGGAATGTCTTCTGCTCGAACGGGGACTTGGTGGTAGCCGCGGACCAGGTCTATTTTAGAAAAAATGCGCGCACCCGCCAGATGTAGTGAAAAATCTTGGATGTGAGGAATTGGGTAGCGGTCATGCGCTGTCGCATTGTTTAGTCTGCGGTAATCACAGCAAGGTCTCCAAGAACCGTCGGTTTTCGGGACCATGTGGAGTGGTGATGCCCAGGGGCTTTTCGAGCGTCTAATAATGCCTAATTTTTCCAGGGTGGCAAACTCGTCCCGTGCTATGGCGAGCTTGGTCGTGTCTAAGCGCCGAGCTTTGGCGAACACGGGTGGGCCTGTTGTGGGGTTGAAGTGTTCAACCCTGTGTTTCGCTACTGTCGCTGAAAATTTTGGAACTGTGAGTGCTGGAAATTGGGTGAGGAATTGGTCAAACTTACCTCCTGCTGTTGTGACGCTGGCCTGCACGGGTGGTGGAGAAACTCGAGCTGAGCAGGGGATAGAAGCAAATGTGCATTAACCAAGCGCCTATTTGCTAGATCGACTAACAACCCATGTGCACACAAAAAGTCAGCGCCCAACAAGTTAAAACTCACCGCCGCTACAATAAATGTCCATCTATAGTTGCGGCCGTGGATGCAAAGAGGCAGGTTCCTTTCACCGAAGGTGTCGATGATCGAGCCGTTGGCTGCCATCGCTCCATTTCCCCGGGGGCCCATGGTCCGGTCTGCGTGGGAAGGGGTGATAAAACTCAGCTGAGCTCCGGTGTCGATCAAGAACTGTCTCCCGGTGTGTCCGTCAGTCACATAAAGTAGCTTATTTTTTTCGCCGAGAGCCGCGGCTGTTAACGGTTCTCGGCTTTGGCGTTTCCCGAACTTTTTGAATTTGCAGGGGGGCATGCATTTGTATGCCCTCTCGGCAAAACGGTGGTGGTAATAGCAGATGTCGTTCCGCTTGCTGCGCCTTGATCGTGTTGCCGCCATGGTGGGCGGGCCCTGCTCGGTTGCCTGTGGTTCTCCACTGCTCTGGGCTTCCGCGCTGAGATCTGCAGATGCTGCTGTGGCCATCTGTTCCCCGCAGGCGTTGATGAGCCGCTGCGCTTCTCGGGCCAGCGTGCGGAAGTCCTGCTGGGTGCTGCACCGCATGTTGACCAGCGTCCCTCTCATGTGTGGCGGCAGAGTGCTGAGGAAGACGTGTTGGAAGAGGAAGTTGTCGTTGTCCTCTTCCTTGAGCTGCAGCATGTCCTCCATGAGGGCCTTGGGTCTGCATCCTCTGTGGCCGTAGATCGCCAGGATCTTCTCTGCTTTCTCCTCGGCTGAGGGGATGAAGTTCTCGACGATGGTCGCCTTAAGTTCTCTGTATTTGTCATGGGCGGGCGGCTGTTGGATTATGCTCCGCGCACATCTTGACGTGGCAGCGTCGAGTCTGGCGACGATGTGATAAAACTTCGTCTCGTCCGCCGTTATGCCCGCCAGTGCAAACTGAGCCTCAGCTTGCTGGAACCACGAGCTCGGGTCTTCTTGCCAGAATTCTGGCAGCTTGACGGTGACAGCGCTTGTGTGGGCCGTCCTTGATGTGTCCGCCGGGTGAGAGCGCCTTTCTTCTGCTCTCACGGCGGGGCTGGGGATGGTGCTCGGTTGAGCCCTCTCTGTAGCTTCTGCCGTGGGGGAACGTCTTCCATCCGTTCCCTGTCTGCCTGGGCGCCGGCGCTTGCCTGGGTCGCCTCTGATGAGTTAATCGCGGGAGAACGTCTGTGTTCCATCCTCACGTCTGGTCACCAGTGTAGGGAGTTAGAAATGAAGAAGCGATATGGCTTTATAAATCAAAGTTTAATATCAGCTTCACCTCCCTAACATCTCATCTCGGTGCAGTGGCAGAATAAGAGGTCGAACGCAGTCAGACCTTCATACGTATACCCACACTCAACAAAAGACATTGCACATCAAAGCTGACATCCCGCATTAACATAATCCCCCCTCCATTGTCCTCCATCTCCTCCACCTGACCCTGGGTGGTCAGGAAGTTCGATCCGGTCTCCACCGCTGCGACTCTGTCTGCTCTTTGATCCTCGCTGGCGGTTGAGACCTCTTGTCCTGTTCATAGGCGTTAGGTCATTCCACATATGTAATCACTAAACACTCTAATATGTCTATACATATGTAGGTATGGAATATATGATTTTATTTAGCGAATGCAAAGTCCTTAAGCCAAGCAGTTGCCTCCTGGTTTGCTGTATGGAGGGTGTGTAATCCTCCTTCCAGTCTTTGGAGCGGGCAAGCCTCTATGATGTGTTCCATAGTTTGCTCCTCTCCACATGCGCACAGTGGGCTAGGGCTACTGCCCCATCTGTGAAGGCTGGCCAAGCAGGGGCCATGTCCAGTCCTGAAGCGATTGAGTGTAGACCACTGTCTCCTTGGAAGGTTGGTGCCCGGGACCTGTTGGTTGGGGTTTATCACCAGCTGTTTGTTTGGGACCTCCTTGGTCTCCCATTCCTCTTGCCAAGCTGTCTGGATGGTAAAGTCAGCTGGGGGAGGGTTTTTCCAAATCGGCCGTCTGGATGAAAGTCGGGCAGTGGGTGGGGTGTAGATATCTGCATGGATTGGTAAGTGAGGAAAATCTTTAACTTTTTGGAGCATCCTTTGAGTTAATGCTGCTCGCCGGATGTGTGGAGGGGCTATGTTTGACAGTACAGAGAGCCAGGGGAGTGGTGTTGAGCAGATTGTTCCAGTTATAGTTCTCATGGTTGAGTTGAGCTGGGTGTCTACATGGTGTGTGTAAGATGACCTGGACCAGACAGGGGCACAATATTCTGCTACAGAGTATGAAAGGGCCAGTGCTGAGGTGCGCAGGGTGGAGACTGCCGCCCCCCATTTTGCACCAGCGAGCAAAATATGGAATATGGAATATGGAATATATGATTAATATAAGCCACAATTCACAGCAATACTGCAATAATTAAATAATTAAAGGCAACATGGTCAAAGTATGTCACAAACATTTCATTAAGATTTGTCAGCATGTGGGAAAATTGCAGTAAATGAGACCTTTAAATCATGAAGTTTTCCAATTAAAATTACATTGACATAAAAATGCAATTAGTAGGTGACTGTTACAACAGAGTAGTAGTAGTAGATTAGTTTATTTGACAGGGACAGTGCAATAAACATAGACAATTAATCAAAGACAATCAATCTGATGTGTTGCACATAGAGTGTATAGCTATTAGCTAATTTGCAACTCTTGTCCCTGGATGGGCTTTAGAAAAAAGAATCAAGATAAAAAATATACACAATAACCACATACATCAATGCAGAAAAATTATAAATACACAATTATAAATATTATAAATACACAAATATAACAGCCTGACTCACATTTAACATAAATATTATAAATATTATAAATACACAAATATAACAGCCTGACTCACATTTAACACATATAACATAACTCACATTTGCCTATTTCAGGCCTTCCTCCCTCCGTCACTCACTATAAACAAACACATTTATTCCTTCCCTTCATTCACTCTCACTTTGCAGACAATTAATTCATACATGAGTACATTCTTGTTTATTTTTCAGCCAGTTTTTAACATTTTTAGTGAATGTTTTAAAGTCCGTTATTATTTTAATTTCATTTGGCATTGTGTTCCAGATGTGACTGCCCTTTATAGAGAAAGCTGTTTGTCCAAATGTGGTTCTGCGGTGGAATATTTTACAGTTATTGTTAACAGAACTCCTGGTGGCTCTGCTGCTGTCCTGTCTTTGGACGAAACCAGCAAGTGGCTCGGGTGCTGATTTATGGAAACATTTGAACGTTAATTTCAGAAGACAGAGGTCAATGAAGCTCTCAAAACTCAATAGGTTGTATTTTTTTAAAACATTACAGTGATGCCACCTAATGGGCTTTTTGTCCAAGATTTTTAGGGTTTGATTATATAATGAACCTATATGTCTTATTGTGGAAGGGGCTGCTTGAGCCCAGACTGTCAAACAGTATGATATATGAGAAAAAACCATAGAATGCATATACAGTGCAGCTGCTTTGTAAGGTATGTAATATCTAATTAATTTAAAGCAGTTCAGATTTTTTTTTTACTGTTTTTGAAATTTTCTTTATATGAAGATTAAATTTGAGTTGAGGATCTAGTACAATGCCAAGGTATTTGAATTCTGTAGCTAAACTGATGTCATGATCATGTATATTAACTTTAAAATGTTGCAGGTTACATTTTTTGATTGAAAAGCACATTGAGACTGTTTTCTGAAGGTTCAGCAATAGATGGTTCTTGAGGAGCCACTCTTGGACATCAACCATACTTGCAGACAGTACATCTGCAGCCTGTGCTGGAGTCTTGGCAGCTGTGTAAATAACTGCATCATCTGCATAAAGTTGGCATGTTGCAGCTGAGCAGTGTAACGGCAGGTCATTAATAAAAATGCTGAAAAGTAAAGGACCAAGAATGGACCCTTGTGGGATACCCATGCGGTTGTTTAAAAATGAGGATTTATCCTGGTGAACTTTTACACACTGTTCTCTATTCTGGAGATAAGATGCAAACCATTCTAATGTATTTGGGGAGAAGTTAAAAGATACCATTTTGGATAAAAGCAAACTGTGGTTTACAGTATCGAAAGCCTTTTTGAGATCTAGAAAAACAGCTCCTACCACATTACCCCTGTCCAAGGACTGTTTGACGTTTTCAATAAGGCAACAATTTGCTGTTTCTGTTGAGTATCCTGGTCTAAAACCAAATTGATGTGGATAAAGAAGTTGACTGTCTTGTAAGTAGTCTATCAGCTGTGTAGCTACAACTTTTTCAAGAACCTTAGATAGGACTGGTAAGATAGAGATTGGGCGGTAATTGCATATATCGTCTTTACTGCCTGATTTATGAACTGGTATGACGACAGCTTTTTTCCAGCCAGATGGAAATGTACTAGACCTAATGGAGAGATTAATGAGATGAGTCAGTGGTTTGATTAATATTTCGCTGTGCATTTTGAGAAAGGAGGTGCTCATATTGTAGATATCATTAGTTTTTGAGTTTGACAGTGTTTTAACAATACCAGCAATTAACTTCTCATTTACCTCATCGATGTGAAAAGTGTCTGTTGGAAGTATGGAATTTGTGTTGTTGAGCACATTTGGCAGCACAAAAATTTTTGTTAAGTCTTCCACAGAGCCCACAAAGTGTGAATTAAATTCATTTGCCAAAGTAGCCTTGTCACTGACGGTCTTGCCATTGATTCTAAGTTCCTTTACCCCCTTCTGATCGTTTTTTTTATTAGTTAAGTTATTTAAATGCCTCCATAGGGAACTGTTGTTACCCTTTGCATGATCTATCAGTTTATTGTAATAAGATATTTTTGATTTTCGCAGCTCATGTACCACTTTATTTCTTAAACTTTTGTACACAAGGTGATCATTTTGTAGTTTGGAGGTTAGTGATGTTTTCAGTGCATAGTCTCGCCTCTTCATAAGTTTTCTTATTTCATTATTTAACCATGGTAGGCTAATCTTCTGTTGTCTACTTTTAATTTGCTTTGAAAATTTTTCTATAGACTTTGTGATTGTTGCAGTTATAAAATTACAACAATCATCTACTTCACATGTTGACATGAGCTGCTCCCAATTTTGATTCTCTAAGTAATGTTCAAACTCCTCATTTTTTGATTTGGGGATAATAAAATTTGATTTGTCAATATCGACTCCCCCAAAATACTGTAGTCGCTTTTTAGTAAGTTTCCTGACAGCAAGAACCATGTTATGATCTGAGAGACCAGTTACAAGATTATAGGTTCTGGTTATTCGTTCTGGTTTATTAGTAAATACCATGTCAATAAGTGTTCTGGATTGTTTGGTTATCCTGGTGGGTCCTTTGATCATTTGCTGGTAATTAAATTTAGTCATGAGGCTTTTCAGTTTTTGTTTGTCTTTTTTATCAGACCAGTTGATATTAAAGTCACCATGAATTATTGTTTCTCTGTTCTTCTCAAGTTGTTTAACCAGATCACTTAATTCATTATAAAAGGAAGAGTTGTGTGACGGTGGGTTGTACACTACTGCAATGTTGAAATTCATTACCGGAGAGAGACATACATTCACAGCTAAACATTCAAGTGAAGTATTCAAATCAACCAGTTGACATTTATATTTCTCTTTGATGTAAATTAAAACACCTCCTCCCCTCCCTACCTGCCTGTCTTTTCTAAAACACTGGTAGCCCACAATATCGATCATATTAGTGTCTATGTTACTGTGTAGCCAGCTTTCTGAGAGACAAAGGTAGTCCAGATTTGAGTCCAACAGCAACACCGAAATCTCATCTCTTTTGGGGATTATGCTCCGTATGTTTAAATGACCGCCGAGGATCCCCTTTGGTTTAGCCTTGGTGTCCCAAAGAACTCGTGCATGATTAACAGATATGACATAACAGACATAACAGAGGTATGTCTGTGTATCATTTTCATCTCTACTCTTAAATGGTCAGTCTGCTATTGAGGATAGTTGTGAAATTTATTTAGCACAATGACCCTCATTATCAACTTTAAAACTATTGTACATCATCTAGGAAAGAATCATATTTTTTGCTGTATTTTGATTTTATGAGAAAGTGAAATTTCATTGACATTATACTGTATTTAAGCAATATTACACAAGGCGGCGTTACGGTATCGTGATTATAGAAACTGCGGCTGTGATGCGGCTTACTCAAAGGACATTAAGCCATATCACAGCCATAATTAGTATAATCATGAAACCGTAATGACATCGAGTGTAATATTGCTTTAATACAACAGTTCCGGCAAGCAAAATTTATCAAATGTCAGCAATACTAGCCAAAATATTATGATCTGTTTGTTTAACCAGTTATTTTGCGTAGCTGAGAAAAAAATAGTCCCAAAATCAAACTTGCTAAACATGTATGTAACAATATGTAACTTGCTAAACATCTCAAATCAGCATGAAGACGTCTATTGTCATTTCACACATGCAAATGGTAAATGGCATTCACTTATATAGCGCTTTTATTCTCACCTCTAGACGACCAAAGCGCTTTATAGATCTATCCACCCATTCACACACTGATGGCGGCATGGCATGTAAACAAATTAAATATTGTCAAGTGCAAACGTACTAAGTGTTTATAAAACATACCTGTTAAGTCGATACTTCAGAAAATCCCAGATCAAAACATATCCAATACCGGTTGCCAGAAGCTAGTAGTTAGCATGCTAGCAATTTAGCACATGCTAGCAGTTTAGCACATGCTAACAATTTAGCACATTTTGCTCAGTTTTCTTTGCATTTTCAGATGAAACAAAGAGTCCATCAACACAAAGATATTGTGGTGGTTTTTTTAATCTAGACAATATCAGATTCTAGCACTGCCTATTTTTTTTTAAACAGACATGAAATTACTTAATGTAAAATGACTAGGTAGAACAAAGTAGACCTTTGCAAAAGGGTGGGACTTCCGGGTCATGGATGTTTAATTTTTTTATCAAACATGATTTCAATGTGAAAATTAAGGTATCCAAAACAGAAAATACTGTAGAAAAATACAGTAACTAACGTAACTAAAGCACCTTTGAAGCGGAGTGATACATATCCAATGAAATTGGAGTACAATTATCGTGGATTATAGTAACTCCTGTGTTTTGTATGAAATAAGTGAGCCGTGAGCTATCTTAAGCCGAACAACCAACTGAGCTTTATTACATGATGAATGAACATAAGTACAGCAGCCGTAGCCCGCCTGACGTCATGACCTCATGACGCCTGACGCCCGACGCTGGCTACGGCAAGCCCCAGAGCTCAAACCCTCCCAAAGTCACACATCACATCCCCTCCTTCCTCATAAAAATGTAGAACAATATATAACTATTTAAATCAACCGCCTTATCATATCTTGAACACTTTTTTTTTTTTTTTTTACAGTCTTCCATGGGAGGAACAGTTCTGCCTGAGGGGTTTTGTGGCGGCCCCGTGCCTGCCTCCTCCCTGGAGCTTTGAAGTGGGCCCGTGGCAGCCTCATCCCCAGAGCTGTCGGACCCCGGGGCCACTCGTCATAACGCTGGGGCCTGGGGGTCCCACAATGCGGTAGCTGACTCCGGTGGAGCCTCGCCATCTGGGGAAGCCACCCAGACGCACCGTAGTTGGTTCACATGCCGAACCGAACCGTCTTGTCAGCCGAAAGCACGTTGTTCCCAGCTTCGCCATGATCCTCACCGGCCCCCATTATTTCGCTGGCTGCTGCTCAGTCAATCGCCATCCAGGTCACTCGCCGGTGCAAACTCGAACCCAGTCTATGACTTGGAGCGGCGCCTTACTTGGTTTTCTGCATTGTTGTTGTGCTCCTGGTGGCTCTGCGTGCTCGTTCAGCTTGGAACCTCCGTCGTGCTGCGGTAGTTCCGTTGTCACCATGCTCATTGCGGACCCTTCATCCACTGTCTCCGTTGTCGGTTGAGGCTCGTCGTGGGTGCAGAAGGTATCCGGTGCCTCTCCGGTGTTGTTTGTTGGGGCAGACTTGTCACCTGTCAGCTCGGTAGTAACCTCCGTAGCTTGTCGAGCAAGGGTCCGGAAGCAGTCCGGCTCTTCCTCTCTGCCGTCTGAAGTGCTCTGCTGTGCTGCGCCATGCGCTGTGTCTGTGCCCGGCTGCTGCTGCTGTGCTTCGGGGCTTTCTGTGTGCTCGGGCTCCCCCTCCCACGGCTCCGATTCTGTCTGAGGGGGGAACGGAGGCGAGTCTTTTCTGGCCAAAATATTATGATCTGTTTGTTTAACCAGTTATTTTGCGTAGCTGAGAAAAAAAATAGTCCCAAAATCAAACTTGCTAAACATGTATGTAACAATATGTAACTTGCTAAACATCTGAAATCAGCATGAAGACGTCTACTGTCATTTCACACATTTTGGGCAGCACGGTGGTGCAGTGGTTAGCACTGTTGCCTTACAGCTAGAAGGTTCCTGGTTTGAATCCCCAGGCTGGCAGGGGTTGGAACCTTTCTGTGTGGAGTTTGCATGTTCTCCCTGTGCTGTGTGGGTTTTCTCTGGGGGCTCCGGTTTCCTCCCACAATCCAAAGACATGCATGTTAGGTTAATTGGTTGTTCTAAATTGTCCCTAGATATCTGTTTCCTGTAGGCCCTTAGAATAGAGGGTTAGTACTAGTGAAAGCGCTTTGAATGGTCTTTGTGACTAGAAACGTGCTATATAAGTACGGGTTAGTTAGTTAGTTAGTTAGTTAGTTAGTTAGTTAGTTAGTTAGTTAGTTAGTTAAGAGCCTAGCTGCTCCCCCTCCGGGCGGCTCTCCTCCTGAGAGCGCGGGGTGGCTGTTGTAGTGCTGGTCTTAATCACATCGTCGTCATCAAGGTCCGCTGTGCTCCAACCGCTGCATCCAGACCACTCAAACCCAGCGCTGTCTCTGATAGCCAAGCCCAATCTGTAGAAAAGGTCACATCCCATAATGTTGTCACCATGGTGCTGTCACCTGGAACATGAAGTCGTACATAATTTTGGGCTTGCAGCAAACAGTCAGTTCCACTGTTCTGACATTGCCCAGCCTGTGACGACCGTATCCATAGAGTGGCATTGGGTTCTTCTTGACTTTGTGGTTGGGGAAAAACTTCTTCACCGTGGCCCAGTTTAACATCAACCGCACCACCGCTGTGTTGAGCAGGAGTGGTACGGCTGCTCTGTCTAATTCAACCATGCCGTACGAATAACCACTGACGCTGGGGCTTACCGAATGAATGGTCATTGTTGGCGGACGGGCTGGCTTTCTTGGCAGGCCCCACGATGCTGTCGACTGGCACACTCTGGCGAAATGCTTCAGGTACCCACACTTGGTGCACTGCTGTACTCTTGCCGGGCAAAACCGTGCTCTGTCCAAGTGTGTCAGGGACCCACAGTCCCCACAGATAGGGCCTCTCAGCACAGACCATCGGCTCGCTGCATTCGTTTTGCACTCTTCTGCCGTGTTCTCTTCTTCCTCCGTGTTCACCGAGCTAGCTGGCGTTGTCTGTCTGGGTAACCTCTGTGTTTGGCGGCCATTTAGCTCTGTGGCTAATTTCTCCGTTGCTTCTAGCTAGAACGCTAGCTCCACCATGCTAGCTAGCATCCTGTCATTTGGCGCCATTAGTATCTCAACCCACAGCCTCGTGTTACGTGTGTGTTCAGCAAAGTAGCTAGCAAGAAGTTTGACAGCATCCGCATATGACTCTGTAGGTCCTAACATGTGGAAAATTCTCCGACCTTCTACACCAATTCTGTGGACAAGAAGTGCTTGTTTCCTTACTTTGTCGAGTTTACCCAGGTCCAACACTGCAACGTAAGTCTCAAACGCGTCCAGCCACTGTGGCCACAGGACTGCTGGTTCCCCTGGGTGCTCAAGAAAAGGCTGTAGTGGTGCTACGCACGCCTCTGTGGTTTTACCTCTCATCACCAAATGTTTTGTATGAAATAAGTGAGCCGTGTGTCAACGATGGCCCTCACGAGCCATCAATAAGACGCCGAATGCCAGCCGATGAGTTTGCATAATTTATTAACAAAAGACAAATGACAAAATAATGAGTCACAAGGGGCAAAACACATTATAACTACGACTACAACTATGGAAAAGGAAGAACAGACTCTCCACGAATACACTTACTGAGAAAGGCACGAATCGTGAATCTAGGACGGAGGTTGGACGAGGTAATGTTTGACGAATGATAGACGAACGATAGACGAATGATCGACGAGGTCGCAGCCCGGAGTAAACCGAGCTGCTCCCTTAAATAGGGCTGACAGATTAATCAGCTGATGAGAACGTCATCAGCTGATTGAATTCCAGCCGTCGCTGCGAAGCTCGGCTCTGACAGCCCGGAAGCCCCGCCAAGACGCTGCCACAATAAAAGCCCGGAGGCCATATGGTGCGCCTGAGAAGAGAACAGGGAACTACCGGACAACCGCGCTCGGACCATGACACCGTGAGCCGTCTTATGCCGAACAACCAACTGAACTTTATTACATGATGGATGAACATAAGTACAGTGGCCGCAGCCTGCCTGACGTCATGACGCCTGATGCCCAACACCGGCTACGGCAAGCCCAAGAGCTCAAACCCTCCCAAAGTCACACATCATATCCTGGAATCCCTATTGTCCAATCAAATTGCTTGGTTGGAACTAACTGTTGTATAAATTATATTTTGGCTTTTATACACACTCATCAGAAATTGTATTCATGAGCAAATGCTATTATAGTAAGATAATTGTTAAATTAAATGATCACAGTTTTGCATCTAAGTGGCACCACCATGCCCTTTTGTTACAGTTGTGAACAAAATAATCTGTCACACCCATAGATCCTGTATCATTATCATTATCATCCATCCATCCTACACTTCATCATCATACCAACAATTCTTAATTGTTCTGTATTTATTCATTTTTATGTACTGATTTATTTATTTGAATCTGGTCCTAATAAATATCTAAGGTGGTCTTAGATAGTCTATCATTATAACATGCTTATTATTGTAATATTTTCAAGGGTTTTTTTTTTTTTTTCAAATGAATTCTAAGTGTGATCTTCTGCTGGAAAGCTAGTTTCTTTAATGTGTAAATTTGCCTGAGCATGTGTATTCTTGCATGCATGCTTGTGTTCATACTCGTGCATGAGAAGGAAAGAGACAGAGGAGAGCAGGTAGACAGCTCTCAACACTGACCCATTTTCCTCAATCAGACGCTCCCATGGGTGCCCAGCATCTTTTATCCTCTCTCCATCTCCGGAGGTGAGCGATGTGAGAGGAGGAGGAGAATCTGGAAGGAGGATGGGCGTGAAGGGATTTACACACAAGTTCACAGAGGGAGCTAGACAAGTGAAATAACTCAGCTACCAAGGAACGGCTTCATTAGCTCTATGATGTGCAGGATTTTCTGTAATGGAGATTTTATAGTGTTGCAATAGTTCAACTGTTAACTATTTATTTATTTGCTGTGATTTTTTTTAACAGTCAACTTTCAAAATTTTGAAAATAAACGCAATTTGCAATGAGGGTTGAAATTTCCACTACAGCTGTACTGTATTTCTAAAACTGGGGGACAGCCACAGGAGGTCCACAAGAGGGCAAAATTTGATCCCCAGGCCCTCTTAGTTTGCTTAGGTTATAGTAGCTTTCCTATGTACTCCCTCCCTTATTTTCTTTAAGTGAGCGCCTCTGGAAAAAAAACAGTAGCTGTAACCCCGTATAGTTGTGTGAGTGAACTGTTTGGTTCCTGTCTGCCTGTTCGTCCTCACATCGCTGTGGTATTTTCACTCACCCCGTTCTGATCTGTTCACCTCATCGTCCTCCCCCTTTCCTTCCTCAGTTTCTCCCTGTCCATTAGGAAGCACTCAGAACTAATGGCTGGGTTTAAATTGACATATAAAGTGATTAAGCAGTGGATGTGTTTCTGATTGCTCTCTGCTCGTACAATGATCCAGGATGCTTCTCCTCCCTGTTCAGAAAGAGCTTATTTCACCCCACAGCTCAACTTTAGCAAGTTTTATTGTTCAAAGAAACCATTCTTTTAGCTACTTACAATAAATAACATGTCAGAGTTGCATCAAGGAACCAAAGAGGTCATGCTCCTGTAGCTATACAGTTGAAACCAGAAGTTTACATACACTGTATAAAAAGACAACTTTTTTCCCTCATTGTTTGACGTTAAAATAGACAAAACTTTTCCAGTTTTAGGGCAGTTAGGATTACCAAAACTATTTCTATTTGATAAATAATTTATGGGGAAAAATTTTTTGTGCTTCCTTCAAAGTCAGAAGTTTACATACATTTCTGTAGTATTTGGTAGCCTTGCCTTTAAACTGTATGACTTGGTCAAGCATTTTGGGTTTCCTTCCACAAGCTTCTCATAATAGTTTGCTGGAATTTTGGCCGATTCCTCCTGACAGAACTAGTGTAACTGAGTCAGGTTTGTAAGCCGTCTTGCTCACACACATCTTTTCAGCTCTGCCCACAAATTTTCTATGGGATTGAGATCAGGGCTTTGTGATGGCCACTCCAAAACATTGACTATGTTGTTCTTAAGCCACTTTGTAACTAATTTGGTGGTATGCTTAGAGTCATTGTCCATTTGGAAGACCCATTTCCAAGCAATCGATAGATAGATAGATAGATAGATAGATAGATAGATAGATAGATAGATAGATAGATAGATAGATAGATAGATAGATAGAGGTACATCTAAAAAAATTAGAATATCATGAAAAAGTTCAATATTTTTTGGCACTCATTTCAGAAAGTGAAACCTATATATTATATAGATTCATTACACATAGAGTGAAATATTTCAATCCTTAATTTCTTGAAATTTTGATGATTATGGTTTACAGATAATGAAAACCCAAAATTCAGTCTCAGAAAATTAGAATATTACATAGGATCAATTAAAAAAAAAAGAATATTTTAAACAGAAATGTCAGGCTTCTGAAAACTATGTTCATTTCTATGCACTCAATACTTAGTTGGGCCTCCTTTAGGATGAATTACTGCATCAGTGCGGCGTGGCATGGGGGCGATCAGCCTGTGGCACTGCTCAGGTGTAATGGAAGCCCAGGTTGCTTTGATAGTGGCCTTCAGGTCATCTGCATTGTAGGGTCTGGTGTCTCTCATCTTCCTCTTGACAATACCCCATAGATTCTCTATGGGGTTCAGGTCAGGCGAGTTTGCTGGCCAATCAAGCACAGTAACACCATGGTCATTGGACCAGCTTTTGGTACCTTTGGCAGTGTGAGCAGGTGCCAAGTCCTGCTGGAAAATGAAATCAGCATCTCCATAAAGCTTGTCAGCAGAAGGAAGCATGAAGTGCTCTAAAATTTCTTGGTAGATGGCTGCGTTGACTGTGGACTTGATAAAACACAGTGGACCAACACCAGCAGATGACATGGCAGCCCAAATCATCAGTGACTGTGGAAACTTCACACTGGACTTCAAGCAGCGTGGATTCTGTGCCTCTCCCCTCTTCCTCCAGACTCTGGGACTTTGATTTCCAAATGACATGCAAAATTTGCTTTCATCTGAAAAGAGGACTTTGGACCACTGAGCAACAGTCCAGTTCTTTTTCTCCACAGCCCAGGTAAGACACTTCTGATGCTGTCTCTGGTTCAGGAGTGGCTTGACACAAGGAATGCGACATTTGTAGCCCATGTCTAAGAGTCGTCTGTGCGTAGTGGCTCTTGATGCACTGACTCCAGCCTCAGTCCACTCCTTGTGAAGCTCCCCCAAATTCTTGAATGGATTTTGCTTGACAATCCTCTCAAGGCTACGGTTGTCCCTTTTGCTGGTGCACCTTTTCCTGCCACAGTTTTTCCTTCCACTCAACATTCTACGAATATACTTGGATACAGCACTCTGTGAACAACCACCTTCTTTAGCAATGACCTTTTGTGGCTTACCCTCCTTACGGAGGGTGTCAATGACTGTCTTCTGGACATCTGTCAAGTCAGCAGTCTTCCCCATGATTGTGTAGCCTACTGACCCAGCCTGAGAGACCATTTAAAGGCTCAGGAAACATTTGCAGGTGTTTTGAGTTAATTAGCTGATTAGGGTGTGACACCATGACTTTCCAATATTGAACTTTTTCACAATATTCTAATTTTCTGAGACGCTGAATTTTGGGTTTTCATTATCTGTAAGCCCATCCATCCATCATCTTCCACTTAATCCTTTTCGGGTCACGGGGGGGCTGGAGCCTATCCCAGCATCTTTGGGCAAGAGGCAGGGTACACCCTGGACAGATCGCCAGTCCATCGCAGGGCCATCACAGAGGGACAGACAACCATTCACTCTCACAGTCATACCTAAGGACAATTTAGAATCCCCAGTTTGATGCCAATTAACCTAACTTGCATGTTTTTGGCATGTGGGAGGAAACCCGGGAAATCCCGGAGTAAACCCACGCAGACACGGGGAGAACATGCAAACTCCACACAGATCACTTTTGGTCGGGGGCTGGGATCGAACCCAGGATCCCCTGGTCAAGGATGAGTTGCTGTGCTGCTGCAGTTCTGACCACTCCACCACTGCGCTGCCCTTATCTGTAAGTCATAATCATCAAAATTTCAAGAAATAAAGGCTTGAAATATTTCACTCTATGTGTAATGAATCTATATATGGGTTTCACTTTCTGAAATGAGTGACAAAAAATATTGAACTTTTTCATGATATTCTAATTTTTTGAGATGTACCTATAGATAGATGTACTTTATTGATCCCAAACTGGGAAATTACAGTGGAACAGCAGCATGACAGTAGACACCTAAAACGACAGAAACACACACAGTGTAATAGATAAAGGTATTACCCATGGAAAGTAAAACTGCCTAAATAACTTATATACATCGTAGCTGAACAGGTGGTGACGCGTGTAGGTACATGAATCATACCCGCTGTACCACGCTGTAGCAGTCTGCTGGAGAAAGTGCTCCGCTGTCTGTCCAATGTGTGGTGGAGGGGGTGATCAGGATTGTCCATGATGGATTGCAGTTTGTTTAGTGTCCTCCTCTCCACCACAGTCTCAAAAGTCTCCGGCTTGAGACTAATTGCAGAGCCAGCCCTCCTGATAATCTTGTCAAGTCTGTTGGTGTCGCTGGCTCTGATATTGCTACCCCAACAGACAGCAGCAAAGAAGATGGTGCTGGCAACAACGGCCTGGTAGAAAAGCTCCAGCATCCTGTTGCACATGTTGAAGGATCTCAGTTTCCTCAGGAAGTAGAGTCTGCTCATCCCCTTCTTGTACGCAGCATCGATGTTGGATTTCCAGTCCAGTCCATAGCTGATCTGACACCCAGGTATTTGTACTTCTAACTTCCTGGCTGATGTCTTGAGATGTTGCTTCAATATTTCCACATAACTGTCATGAATCTGCCTACAGCAGATGTAAGTGGGTAGAAGGACCTAGAGCGCAGCAGGACTTTGGTGCAGAAATGATAATTTATTAACAGAAAACTCAAAGAAACAAACAAAGGCGCAGCACAAGGGCAGTGAAGTGACTGTGTTAAGGCTGGCCCAGGAGCTGGCACGGACACCAGAGAACGGTGAGGAAAGGGAGGCGTCGGGGCCAGGGGACGCTACTCCTTCGGCACAAGCCTCAGTGATCCAGGTAAGTTCCTCACCATCTCACGGTACATGTGCTGGAGGTTGGAGACTGACATTAACAGCCCAAGTTACTCGGGATAGCTCCACAGGCTGGGATTTGCTCCCACTACCTCTGCCATGGTGTCCAAATATCCCAGAGCCTCCTCCAGTGTGTGAGAGATGCAGGCAATCGAGATGAGGTCCTCAATGGTTTCAGCCACCCACACCTGATCCACGTCTAGACCCATGCTCCTGAAGTCCACACCCGCTGAGTCCTTCTTTTTTGGTGGTGTCATTCTGTCACAAATCTGCCTATGGCAGATGTAGGTGGGTAGAAGGACCCAGGGCGCAGGCAAGACTTTGGTGCAAAAATTATAATTTATTAACAGAAAACTCAAAGGAACAAATAAAGGTGCAGCATGTTGGCTGGGAACAAGACCAAAACATGAAAGCTAAACTAACTCATGAAGGGAACTTGGGGTTCACGGGAGTACAGCATGGTGAGACTGGATCAGAACTGCCGAGAATAACATTAAAGATGCCACAAGGGACTGAAACTGATACAGATAATAGAGTAACTAATGATTACAGATGCAGGACAGCTGGGAGAACAATCAAGGGCTTAACAGAGCACACGTGAAGGAAAGTGGCTACAGGTATGGAAACATGAGGGACTGGAGGCAATAGGTGAACAAATACACACACACAAGAATCAAAACTAGACAAAGTGCAAGAACAAAGGCCGGGGGAACACAAAGACCCCAATGAACACCATAAACATACAACACAAAAGGCAAGGCAGGGAAAATCATAACAGAACTCAATACTAAAATAATAAACATGATGACCATGCTAAGACAGAAATAATGATGACATAATGAAAACCTGAACAAAGACAAAGCATGATGATCATAATAATAATGATAATCAAGGGAAAAAGCAACAAAGGACCTTCTACGATAAGGGGCAGACTAGAAATAAAAGATAAAACAAGAATATCCATCCATCCATCCATTTTCTTCCGCTTAAAGGACATAAAGGACATAAGAACTAAGGGCAGGCAAGGGAATGAAACCAGAATATGCAACATAACCAAGAACTAAGGAACACCACTACTGACAATGAAACCAAATAACAAAAGGAGTCCAAAAATAACAAAAGCATGGACATGGTTGCCCACCATGTCCAGAACATAATGACAATAAAGACACACAGGGGATGAGCACAGCGGACCAGAGGAAACACAGAAGACACACAACGCCAATAATAATAATCATAACAACAAGGGAAAATACAACATGACTTGAGACCAGGGAACAAAAGAACAATGAGGCTAATAATGAAAATAAACAAAGGATAGTCACAAAGGAACATGAAAGGCAATAATAGTAATAATAATAATACCAATGGAAAACACAAGTAAACCACAATGAACAGAAAGCGTGGGCATTGTCCCAGACGATGCCCAGACCATAACAACAATGTTCTTTCCTCATGATGCCATCTATTTTGTGAAGTGTGCCAATTTCTCCTGCAGCAAAACATTCCTACAACATGATGCTGCCATCCCCATACTTCACAGCTGAGATGGTGTTCTCAGGCTTGCGAGCTTCCCCCTTTTTCTTCCAAATGTATCAAATAGTCATTATGGCCAAACAGTTGAATTTTAGTTTCATCAGACCACAGGAGATGTCTCCAGAAATTAAGGTCTTTGTCCCTGTGTGCATTTGCAAACTGTAATCTGGCTTTTTAAGTTGCTTTTGGAGTAATGGCTTCTTCTTCACTGAGTGGCCTTTCAGCCCATGTCAGTACAGGACTTGTTTCACTGTGGGTAATGATACTGTTTTACCAACTTCAGCCAGCATCTTCACAAGGTCTTTTGCTTTTCTTCTGGGGTTGACATGCACATTTCACACCAAAAAACATTCATCCCTGGGATACAGAACCTGTCTCCTTCCTGAGTAGTATGATGGCTGGACATTCCCATGGTGTTTATACAGTACTTACGAATAATTGTTTAAACAGATGAATGTGGCATCTTCAGGCATCTAGAAATTGTACCCACGGATGAACCAGATTTGTTGAGGCCCACAATTCTCTTCCTGATATCTTGGCTGATTTCTTTTGATTTTCCCATAATGTCACAGAAGGAAGCAGTGTGTTTGAGGTGTGCCTTAAAATACATCTACAGGTGTGCCTCAAGTTAACTCAAAAGCTGTCAGTTAACCTATTAGAAGCTTCCAAAGCCATGACATCAGCATCTGGGCTTAGCAAAATTGTTTAAAGGCATAGTAATCTTAGTGTATATCCATTTCTGACTTTAAAGAAAGTAATACAAAAAATCCAAAAATATTTAGCAAATATATAAATTAGCAAATAGAAATAATGCTGGTAATCTTAAATGACCTAAAACAGGAAAAGATTAGTCTGATTTAATGTCAGACAGTGGGGAAAAAAAGGTAGTTGTTGTGTCTGGAAATGAGGAACAGCAGAGGCGGTGACTGTACTGAACAGTAGCTTTATTTAAAAACAGCGGGTAGCAAGTCTTACATACGAACAAACTAGCAAGCTATCTATAACTGGGTACAGGCTGGTGTGTTATTGGAGGCGGAGCGCCAAAAAGAATGGGCTGCTGCCAACAGTCCCTTATTATAGGCACGGCGTGATGACGTCAGCCCTGCCTGCGCCACCACATCCATGCTGCATATTGTTATTTATGGGAATACATAACATTCACCTTCCCCCTGGGAAAACCCAAAACCATTATGAACGTTATGGCAGACATAAGACAAACCTGAACCTGGGTAACCGGGTGGACTACTGGTAGACCCTGTGTGACAGAGATCATCCTGCGCAGTTCGCCCCACACGGGACACGAACCCGCGACCTCTCAGTCAACTACACAGTTCGAGCATGGGAGACACAGCATGATCGCGCTGAGCTAAAGGTCCGACCGATAGCTCAGCGCTACCGATACCGTATGAGGCTTTGGGAGGGAGGTTTACTAACGTTCTACGCCGAACAGTACTAGTTGGCATCCGTTACACCTGCATGGTTGAGTGGGTTATTCTGCCACTGTAGTCAACCGTGCTCTGCCTAAACATTTTAAAACAGACTCATTAGTTACAGTTCAACTTCAGGGGCCTCTGGTGAGCCCGCAGCGGGAACACACCTGGAGGAGCTGGTTGCAGTGGACCTGGATGCTTTTTTGCAAAGTCCCAGTCCAGGTCCCATACTGGCTGGGTCAGTTCCTGTGTCGTGGCTTCATCTGGGGCAGCTGCTCTTACCTTTCGCAGACAGCTGGCATTCCATCTCAAACCATCGGCCATTTGGGAGGTAGCTGACCCCAACTGCACCGTGCTTATCATTGGTGGTGACTGGAGCATTTGTGGGTCCAGGTGTTCGGAGCAGCGGACCCGAACCCAATCAAGCACTACAAGCGGTGATTTGTTTGGCTGCACTCATCCCGGATGCTGATTGCTGTTGTAGTGGTGTGCCATTCACGCCAGTGGCAGGACGCACTCTGGATTGGCGTTGCTCTGCTGGGTCCTGCTCGGCCACAACCTCTCTCTCCTGCAGCACTGCGGAGGCTCCCTGAGGTTTATGCTGGGCGAGGATCCGAGATGAGTCTGATTTGCACCCTGTCTCTCCTGGTGCTGGTTGTGGTCGTGGCAGTATGTTGCTTTCACTGGTGACAGGACACGCGCCGGGTTGCCGTCATTCACCAGGGTCCCTCTTGGCTACGAACTTCCTCTCCTGCAGCTCTGCGGCAGCTCCCTGAGGCTTATGCCAGGCGAGGATCAGAGGTGAGTCTGGTTTGTGCCCTCTCTTCGTGTTCCATTCTTCTAGCTGTGTCAAGCCTGGAGTGGCTGGTCCCACGTCCGGGTCTGATGCGCTCCAATGGTCAGCGGTCAAACACAGTCCCTGGTTATTGTGAATGGTGAAGCCTAATTATAAAAAGGTCGCACCCTAGGATGTTGTCTCTATGCGTGGCTACCTGGAAGGTTAACACCGGGAGGACTCTTGACCTGTAGTAAACCATCAGTGTTATGGTTCCTACTAGGCTGATACGAATGTGCCCATAACTCTAAAGCTCAGCCATGTTTTCCCCGATTGGATGACAAGGGAAAAATCTCTTAACCGTGACCCACTTCATCATTGATTTCACAGCAGCGGTGTCCAATATTAACAGCAAGCTGACATCGTCAAGCCTCACCGTGCACCATTTGTATGCCACTCCGCTGGAGTTCACTGCATGAATGATGGTTGTCAGTGGTGGTTCAGCTGAACTGGGTGGCTGGCTTGTTGTTAACCATGGTGCGCGACACAATTTGGCGAAATGATTAGGCTTGCCGCAGCATTGGCATCGCTGCCCCTGGCCGGGCAGGAGTGCACTCGCACTTGGTGCATTGGGGAACCACAGCTACCACACGTTTGGTGTTCCATGATGTTCCGTTGTCCCACCGTGTTCACCTCAGCATCCTCCAAGAAGGTCATGGTGTAACCGGGTTCTTCTACCGGGGTAACTGCTTGTGGTAGTGGGGTCCATTGTTGTGGATCACCTAGCTGCAATGTTAGCTTGTCGGGGGCCTCCAACTGAAATGCTGACTCCACCACCTTCGCCAGCAGCAGGTCATTCGGCGCCATCAGCGGCTTCGCTTGCAGCCACGGGCTGCTGGTGTGTTCCACTAGCTGGTCCCGCACCATTTCGTCCTCTAGTTGTCCAAACCTGCACGTGCTCGCCAGACAGCAGAGGTCCACGACATACTTCTGGGTCACCTCTCCTGCTCCCTGTCAGGGCTGGCGGAACCTTATCCTCCTCGCCAGCATGCTTTCGGGTGTCGTGACATGTCCAGCTAGCAGCATGATACACTCCTCATATGTGTCCGCTGGTCCCAATGAACTAAACACCTGTTGCCCCTCGACACCCAGGCTATGAATCAGGAACGCCCGCAGCCGCATCTTACCGACTCTAGCTAGGTCCATACCTGACACATACGTCCGGAATGAATCAAAGCAGCATGGTCATGGGATGGGCGGCTCACCTGGGGACACGAGGAACGGTGGTAGGGGTGCCAAGCATGCTTCCTTGTCGATGTCTTAAAGGTTTCTCCTCATTGCCACTGTTGTGTCTGGAAATGAGGAACAGCAGAGGTGGTAGCTGTCCTGAACGGTAGCTTTATTAAAAGACAGCTGGTAGCACATCTTACATACGAACAAGCTAGCAAGCAAACTATAACAGGCTGGTGTGTTACTAGAGGTGAAGTGCCAAAGAGAACAGGCTGCCGCCAACAGTCCCTTATTATAGGCATGGCGTGATGATGTCAGTTGAGAATACATAGGTAACAGTAATGTGTCTTTTTGTACAGTGTATGTAAACTTCTGGTTTCAACTGTATGTATTCTTCCAGATTTAGTAAAAGATGCTCTTTTTTCCTTGTTAACAGCTTCTAGAGGTGTTAATGAAATCCCTGTGACATGCTTTGGTCGAAACAGCTCAGGGTTTAATTATTGCAGTACCATTTCACACATGGGGAAGGAATCCTCCTCAAAACTGTCTGTTTTTTAGCATATTACCCCCCACTCTCCCTCTTTCCTTTTTTCTCTGAGATTTATGTCTTGATGGTAACATCATGTTTGACCCTGACATTAGCTTATAGCGCTGGTTGTCAGATGAAGTAACATACTAAAGTTTAAACACCCAAATAAAGAATTATCAGAGATCGTGGTGTATGATATCGTTTGAGTGGTTGATAGAAGATGACCAGTCCATGGGGTTTAATAAGCACAGAAACAACTCTGAATGAGTGAAACGCTAATAATTCTAACAGCACCTAACCACTTCTAATCGAGTAGGTGTCAAGTCCAGAGTATAATAAACTATAATAAAATAAGTTAAATAACATCAATGAGTGAAATATGTAATCGAGGGTTGGTAGATGATCCGGCTGAGAAGACAAGTGCCTAGCAGGAATCGATAGAATATGTGGAAAGTCGACATAAAACTACCTCAACTCACAGCCATGCTTAAGGCTAGCTGACTCCTCTCACTCTGTACCCCACAGGTCAACCCATTATCACGCACAACGTCAGTATCTAGTCTCTCTTCACCAAGACCAGACATGAGGTGGGGCTGTGGCGAGTTTCCCTCCTTGGGAAAACATGGATACTCAAAGTAACCTTCCATTTTTCTGCACTCAGTTCACTCAGTATAACTGTATGGGACCTCACGAAGTGCCCCAAGGAACTTAGGCCAGACTGGGCACCTGCACCTCAGTTCAGGCCCAGCTGGAAGCACAGAGTGTGCCACTAAAGGAGCCATCACATCTAACAAGCAATACCGAACATGTATGCAGATTTGACCAAATAGTCACAGCAAAGTGTCTGCCAATGACACTCTCTTAAATGGTGCCCATGAAGTGGCCATGCTCCTAGGAGAGTGTGCTCTGACACCCCTGGATGCAGGAGGCCTTTACTGGAGCAAGTGACCAGCAAGAAATGCTCATATTGGACAATATATTGCCCTTGGCCAGGTGAGCGAAGCCCAGAGAGAGTTGCTCAGTGGAGTGCCCGTCTCAGGTGCGGCCCCTGTAACTGCAGAGTGCATGTACTGGACAGAGGGACTGCAGCTTTGCCTACTCATTCAACTGAAAAGGAGGGTGGAAGCTGAGGAGCTCGAACACTCTTGGTAGACAGATATGTTAGGACATGACAGGACCCTAGACCCGAATGAGTACAGGAGAGATTCATCAACAATGCATGCAGGTCACCCACATGCCTAGCAGCGGCAAGCACCAACCATAGAGCAGTCTTATAGGAAATGAACTTTATCTCCACTGACAGCAAGGGTTCTAAGGGGAGCTTGGACAGAGTCTCCAGGACCAGTGAGAGATTGCATGTAGAGATGTTAGAGTGCACGGCAGGCCTAAGCCGATGGACGTGTTATGTGTGAAGAAAGGAGTTGGAGTCTCTCTCATGCGGGGAACCAACAACCACAAACCAACCTTTATTATAGAACACAGAAGTATATAAACAATGGGCCATGCCCGCCTGACGTCACGCCAAGGGCGGGTACGGCAGCACATACACAGATGGACAAAATTGTTGGTACCCCTTTGTTAATGAAAGAAAAACACACAGTGGTCACAGAAATAACTTGAATCTGACAAAAGTGGTAATAAATAAAAATTCTATGAAAATTAACCAATGAAAATCACACAATGCTTTTGAATTGTGGTTCAACGGAATTATTTTAAAAAACAAACTCATGAAACGGGACTGGACGAAAATGACGGTACCCTTAACTTAATATTTCGTTGCACAACGTTTTGAGGCAATCACTGCAATCAAACGATTTCTGTAACTGTCAATGAGACTTCTGCACCTCTCAGCAGGTATTTTGGCCGACTCCTCATGAGCAAACTGCTCCAGTTGTCTCAGGATTGAAGGGTGCCTTCTCCAGATGGCATGTTTTAGCTCCTTCCACGGATGTTCAATAGGATTTAGATCAGGGCTCATAGAAGGCCACTTTAGAATAGTCCAATGTTTCGCCCTTAGCCATTCTTGGGTGTTTTTAGCTGTGTGTTTTGGGTCATTATCCTGTTGCAAGACCCATGACCTGTGACTGAGACCAAGCTGTCTGACACTGGGCAGCACATTTCTCTCTAGAATACCTTGATAGTCTTGAGATTTCATTGTACCCTGCACAGATTCAAGACACTCTGTGCCAGATGCAGCAAAACAGCCCCAGAACATAACAGAACCTCCTCCATGTTTCACAGTAGGGACAGTGTTCTTTTCTTGGTATGCTTCATTTTTGCATCTGTGAACATAGAGCTGCAGATGCAAAAATGAAGCATACCAAGAAAAGAAAGAACACTGTCCCTACTGTGAAACATGGAGGAGGTTCTGTTATGTTCTGGGGCTGTTTTTTGCATCTGTGAACATAGAGCTGGGCAGCACGGTGGCGCAGTGGTTAGCACAGTGGCAGCACAGCAAGAAGGTCATGGGATCGATTCCACCCTTGACCATCGTGTGTTCGATCCCACCCCCAGACCATCGGTGACCCTTCTGTGTGGAGTTTGCATGTTCTCCCCGTGTCTGCGTGGGTTTACTCCGGGCACTCCGGTTTCCTCCCACATGCCAAAAACATGCAAGTTAGGTTAATTGGCATCAAAACTGGGAATTCTAAATTGTCCTTAGGTATGGATGTGAGAGTGAATGGTTGTCTGTCTCTCTGTGTTGGCCCTGTGATGGACTGGCGATCTGTCCAGGGTGTACCCTGCCTCTCGCCCAAAGATGCTGGGATAGGCTCCAGCACCCCCGCGACCCGAAAGGATTAAGCGGTAGAAGATGGATGGATGGATGGATGAACATAGAGCTGATGTGCCTTGCCAAAAAGTTCCAGTTTTGTCTCGTCTGTCCATAGGACATTCTCCCAGAAGCTTTGTGGCTTGTCAACATGCAGTTTGGCAAATTCCAGTCTGGCTTTTTTATGATTTGTTTTCAACAGTGGTGTCCTCCTTGGTCGTCTCCCATGAAGTCCACTTTGGCTCAAACAACGACGGATGGTGCGATCTGACACTGATGTACCTTGACCTTGGAGTTCAACATGAATGTGTTTAGAGGTTGTTCTGGGCTCTTTTGTTACCATTCGTATTATCCATCTCCTCCTGCGGCCACGTCTAGGGAGGTTGGCTACAGTCCCATTGATCTTAAATTTCTGAATAATATGTGCAACTGTAGTCACAGGAACATCAAGCTGCTTGGAGATGGTCTTATAGCCTTTACCTTTAACATGCTTGTCTATAATTTTCTTTCTAATTTCCTGAGACAACTCTCTCCTTTGCTTCCTCTGGTCCATGTTTAGTGTGGTACACACCATGTCACCAAACAGCACAGTGACTACTTGTCACCCTTTAAATAGGCCGACTGACTGATTACAAGTTTGTAGACACTTGTGATGTTAATTAGAGGACACATCTTGTTTGAACATGTCCCTATGGTCACATTATTTTCAGTCTTTTCTAGGGGTACCATCATTTTTGTCCAGGCCTATTTCGTGAGTTTATTTTTTAAAGTAATTCTGTTGAACCACAATTCAAAAGCATTGTCTGATTTTCACTGGTTAATTTTCATAGAATTTTTATTTATTACCACTTTTGTCAGATTCAAGTTATTTCTGTGACCATTGTGGGTTTTTCTTTCATTAACAGAGGGGTACCAACAATTCCCCTCCCCCTTACAAAAATGCAAAACCACACACACAATCGAGACCCTCCCCAATTTAGGACCCGAATCACACACTAAGGAACACCAGGGAATCATGAACTGTAATAAAATATCCTATCACATTCATGCAAAACAAGTAAAATCGGACCTAGTCTCTGAAAACATATAAAACTAGAAAAGCACTCGGAGAGCGCAGACCTCCACCAAGTGCCACAGTTCTCCCCATACAGTGTTTGTGTGTACGTTTTCAGATTCCTTGACCATGAAAACATATGACTAGCAATTGGATTGACAATGATAGGATTAGTGGTTCAGTAGTTATTCACGAAAATGACATTTTCCGTAATGGCGGCCACAGTTCCCCCCATACAGTGTTTGTGTGTACATTTTCAGATTCCTTGACCATGAAAACATATGACTAGCAATTGGATTGACAATGATAGGATTAGTGGTTCAGTAGTTATTCACGAAAATGGCATTTTCCGTAATGGCGGTTTTCTTCTGGACGATGATCCGGATCACCACCAAAATCTAATCATCTGTAGGATTCCCCATTTCTGACAATCTGTGAAAATTTCATGAAAATCCGTCCATAAGTTTTTGAGTTATCTTGCTAACAAACAAACAGACAAACAGACAGACAGACAAACCAATGCCGATGATCACATAACCTCCTTGGCGGAGGTAATAATCCCATACCATACATACCCTCATGCACACCAGCAGGCTACATATATACATATTTACACTTTAACATTTATGTGACACCAATGTCCGTTGGCAGTCAGGGGTAAAACCGGCCCGGGTGTCATGACCCGAGCACTTTGTCATTGTGCTCGGGATACTCCTGTCAGGGCTTGACAGCGGCGTTGTCTTCCGGGCTCTCCGAGCTCTTATTGTGACAGTGCTCGGGGAGGCTTCCGCTTAGCTGTCAAGTCCTGAGCAGCTGTTCTGCATTTGCGGTCGTTAGTGGTGGACTTCTTATACCCACGCTAGCGGCCGCATCGCTGCAGCAGTGTCAGTCTTTCTCCGTCAGAGCTACAGATGCTTTGGACTATTTCCTACCTCGTCTGCCTGTGGTTGACCGTCGCTTCCCGTGGACCAGTAAGTGAGCTGTTAGCCTTACCCCTGCCGGTGTGAGTAGACCTCTGTGTGTCTCTGCCTCAGCAGCCTGTGTAGTCATTACTCCACCAACCTTGCCTGTCTGTGTATGACCGTCTCCTCCTATGGACCTGTAAGAGAGCTGTTTAGCCTTACGCCTCCTGATGTGTGTAGACTGATATGTGTCATTGCCCCAGCAGCTTGTGTTGTCATTGATCACCGTAAATAAAACTCACTGAAACTCACTGGTGACTGTGTGGCGTCTTATGGTGGCTCGCGAGAGCCACCGCATGACAGTACACTGCTGCCAAGACGGCGTTTACGGTGACGCCAACCCGAGACGCAATTCACCAGTGAGTTCGAGTTTTTGGACATTTGCTTTTCCTGTCTGGGTACTGTGTATGTGAGGAATGCCGTCGCGGAGGGGCCGCGTTTGGAGTCTGAGCCACGAGCTGACAGGCGTTCTGGAAGTCGTGGATGAGCTGCTCATCTCCGCTTCCCTGCTGGATTACGACCACGGCATACACTGGTACCTGGACGCTGCCGAAGATGTTCTTTGTCATCTCTCTCCCCGCTACACCGACCACCCGGAAGTCGACGCGAGGAGGGAAGATATCGCCGCGCAACGCGAAATATTCCTGATGCTAGAGGAGGAACGTGGCATGAAGCAGGAGAAGAGGCACTCCTGCTCTTTGCCTACGGATCCCGATCCTGTCCTCGATCCGTTTCGGGAGTTCGCACCATCTGGGGGCCGGCGAAGACGTCGGCGCCACGGCCGGGCGCATCTTCAGCAAGCTCCTGCTCCGGATCCAGTTCCGGGCCGCCGGGATGACCCCCTCAATCAGCCAGCTGCTGTGAGTGAGCTGAGTCCTGTGCCGGTGGGCTCCGTCCATGGGTCCTTTCCTACCACCCAGCGAGCGAGGGAAGGAGCAACGTCCTCTACAGCTGATACCATCCTCCCCCCGGGAGACAGGCAAGTTCAATTTCACTTTCCTATTTATCATAGTGATCTGTCTTGTCTGACTCCTGGGGGTGAAGCTCGGGGTTCGCAGCTCCCTGAGTTTCCTTCTCCAGCTGTAGTCATTTGTACTAAACCTGCTGCCTCTGTGTCTCCTCCTGCTGAGCGGTCCTCGGCGTTAGTTCCACGCCGTCGAACGAGGGGGAGGCCTGTGGCTCTGGGAAATATCCCGGCCCTGCAGCCTTGTTTTGGACAGAGGAGGAGAACGGACTGCGGTGAGGGGCCAGAGTTGACGAGTAAGCGTCCCCAGGTCTCCATAGAGACGCAGCCTGAGCCAGCGGGTCGAGGGTCCCCTGCCCCCACACCGTGCGGGTTATCGGTGTGGACATCGGCGCGAGAGGATCCAGCTGCAGAAACCATCAGGCCGGCTGTGGAACCCGACGCAGCCGAGTGGGAGCCCGACGACGAGCGTCTACCTGAACCTGGATCGGCGAAGTCCTGGACGGCTCCAGAGCCCGAGTGCAGGCGAGTGCTCTTCTTTGTTTACCTATGTGGTGTGTTAGAGCATTTTTGCCTGCCTCATGGGGAGGCGAGCGAGGGGCAGCCGTCTGTTGCACCCGAGCTCGTCTCGCTGGGCTCTGGCGCTGCCGGTGGAACTGATCCCGGTCCTCTCCTGTTCTCTGAGCCCTTCCACAGCGTTACCGGTCCGGAGCCAGTCAAGGTCACAGGACTGGGGGTTCCAGGTTCGGGGATGGAGGTCGTCACGGGTGCAGTCCTGACCCAGTCGGGGTCCGACACGTGGGCCGAGGTGACCCAGTCGGGGTCCAACGGGGGTGCAGCGGTGATCCAATCGGGGTCCGCCCTGACCCAGTCGGGGTCCGACGCGTGGGCCGAGGTGGCCCAGTCGGGGTCCGACGCAGGTGTGGCTGCGACCCAATCGGGGTCCGACGAGGTCTAGTCGGGGTCCAACTCAGGTGTGGCTGTGACCCAATCGGGGTCCGACGTGGGTGCAGCGGTGACCCAATCGGGGTCCGATGAGGTCCAGTCGGGGTCCGACTCAGGTGTGGCTGTGACCCAGTCGGGGTCTGACGTGGGTGCAGCGGTGACCCAATCGGGGTCCGACGAGGTCCAGTGGGGGTCCAGCGCAGGTGCGGCTGCGACCCAATCAGGATTCGAGGGGGTCCAAGTTTTTGGTTGTCCCCCTCTCAGGAGCCACCAGCTGGGGGCCGTTAGAGGTTTTTGTTTGGCAGACTGGCGCTCTCCTGTCTTGTCGTCTTTAGGCGGGCGGCTGCATGCAATTCCTCCACGGTCCTGGTGGTTGTGGGATGCGGGTCGGCCACCCGAGGAACTGCTTCGTGCGTTCGGCATCTTGGGTTGGCCACCCGATAGACTGTGTCTGCTACAGCGTGGCCTGGTTCGGCCACCAGAGGACTTGTTTCTGGGGGCCTGGGGCTGGGGCAGGCCACCTGATCATGTACTGTGTTTGTGGGACTATCCGTGGGCCCATACGGTGTCTAGTCATGTCAAGTTACGTTTAGCAATTTTTTTTTGTTGTTTCATGTATCCATAGTCAAGTTATGTCAGAGCAATTTTAGATTGCCTCATGTTTTTTTTTTGAAAGCCACAGTCTAGCCATAGTCAAGTTATGTCTAAGCAATTTTAGATTGCCTCATGTTTTGTTTTTTTGAAAGCCACAGTCTAGCCATAGTCAAGTTATGTCAAAGCAATTTTAGATTGCCTCATGCGTTTTTGAAAGCCACAGTCTAGCCATAGTCAAGTTATGTCAAAGCAATTTTAGATTGCTTCATGTGTGTTTGTATGTATTTCTTGTTTTGTTTGTGTTTTTTGTTTTGTTTTCTTTTTCCATAGTTACCGGGTGTTAGCATGTATTTCTTGTTTCTTCTTCCATAGTTACCGTGTGTTGGCATGTATTTCTTGTTTCTTTTTCCATAGTTACCGTGTGTTTGCATGTATTGTTTCTTCTTCCATAGTTACCGTGTGTTTGCATGTATTGTTTCTTCTTCCATAGTTACCGTGTGTTGGCATGTATTTCTTGTTTCTTTTTCCATAGTTACCGTGTGTTTGAGGTTGTTTGAGTTCTACACCACGTGGGGTTATGCACTTTGGAGTTAGACGGGTTGTCTGTGATCCCTGTGGGAAAACGTTCAGTGTCAGGTTTTTATGCTCTGTATGATTTTGTATCCCTTGTATTTTAGTCCTGTCTTGTTTTTTCTTTTTTGTTTTTTTTTCTCGTCATTGTTCTGGGGGGAATTGATGGATATGTCAGTTGATGTATTCTTTTTCCTTTTGGTTTAGGGTCTTGTCGGGTTTTGTTTGGCTCCCTCCTTGCCTGTTCCTCAATTCACTCGCCCTGTGGTTGGGGGGGGGGGGGCTGGGTGTTACAAGACGTTCGGAGCCCGTCGGTTGAGGGGGGGCTACTGTCATGACCCGAGCACTTTGTCATTGTGCTCGGGCTACTCCTGTCAGGGCTTGACAGCGGCATTGTCTTCCGGGCTCTCCGAGCTCTTATTGTGACAGTGCTCGGGGAGGCTTCCGCTTAGCTGTCAAGTCCTGAGCAGCTGTTCTGCATTTGCGGTCGTTAGTGGTGGACTTCTTATACCCACGCTAGCGGCCGCATCGCTGCAGCAGTGTCAGTCTTTCTCCGTCAGAGCTACAGATGCTTTGGACTATTTCCTACCTCGTCTGCCTGTGGTTGTCCGTCGCTTCCCGTGGACCAGTAAGTGAGCTGTTAGCCTTACCCCTCCCGGTGTGAGTAGACCTCTGTGTGTCTCTGCCTCAGCAGCCTGTGTAGTCATTACTCCACCAACCTTGCCTGTCTGTGTATGACCGTCTCCTCCTATGGACCTGTAAGAGAGCTGTTTAGCCTTACGCCTCCTGATGTGTGTAGACTGATATGTGTCATTGCCCCAGCAGCTTGTGTTGTCATTTATCACCGTAAATAAAACTCACTGAAACTCACTGGTGACTGTGTTGCGTCTTATGGTGGCTCGCGAGAGCCACCGCATGACACCGGGGGCCCAAGACAGCCCCAAACCATCCACCCCCTTGGCCGCCGAAGACAAGCCAGGCTCGGAACCCCACGACATGTGTGCCCCTGGCCGCCATCTGCCTCCGGGATCAAAACCCATCTCTCCAGCAAGATTGCCCCTCTTCACCATCACCTGCTTCTTTTCTCGGGACCCGCAGTGCTGCTGTACAGCATGCCGTCCCTCCTTGCTCGTCGGTCCGCTCTCAACACCACCGTTGTGGCTCCAAACACACCGGCCCCCTGTGGCCGAACTCCGGGGAGACCCGAAGCCTGCTCATCGGCACTGCCTGTTGCCTCGGGTGCCTCACTATACCGCCCAGCGCCCTCATCCAAGGCGCGTGGAGCTCCGGCACTGAGACACTGCCTGACCTTCGTGGCACACGGCTGCTGTTGCTCACTCCCGGGACTCACAATATCACTTTCGTTGGCGTCGTTCTCCGACTCAGGTGCTTTGTTGCTGCTCGCAGCACTCTCATCCCAGGCGTTTTGCTGCGTCATCTCTATGTCCAGCTGCAGCTGCTCTCCCCCAGGGCTCTCAGCGTCACTCCCGTCGGCGTCACTCCCCGACCCAGGCATCTCATCGCTGCTCTCAGCACCCTTGTCCCAGGCGCTCCACTGCGTCATCTCCATGCTCGGCTGTCACTGCTCTTCCCCGGGGCTCTCAGCCTCCATGGTCCTGCTCTCTCGCTGCCCAGCCTCCAGCTGCGGGGATGACTCTTGCTGCTGCTGTCCTTCTCCGCTGTCGTCACACACCACGCCGTCAAACTCACCAGTGCTACCGTCCTGTACCTTTCTGCGCTTCTTGGCTGACCCACCGTCTTCAGTGACCAGGGACTCCCCCACCTCAATGCCTAGCTGGTAGCCTGGAGCCCGCTTTTGCCGCACAGTTAGCTTTGTGGCTAGCTTGTCCATGCACACTAGCCTCATTTGGTGCCAACACTCCCGCCACCCACAGCGTCATGGTCCTCATTTGCCCGGCGAAGAATTCAGCCAATCACTCGACAGCATCCTCATAGCGCTCCGTCTCTCCCAACGTACCGAGAATTCTTCAGCCCTCCGCGCCGAGATGGTGGACCAGAAGTGCTCATCATTATCTCCCATCGAGTCTACTTAGGCCCAGCGCCCCGATGTAATCCTCAAACATGGCCCGCCACTTTGGCCACAGGATCAGCCTTTATTATAGAACACAGAAGTATATATACAATGGGCCGTGCCTGCCTGACGTCACACCAGGGGGGGATACGGCAGCACACACACACTACCACATTTACTACACCACAGGACGCCCTTCAGGAAGTGCATTGCCAGAGGATGGGTGCCTGGGGAGATGCTGTTGAACCCCAAGTGGCAGGCTGGGCTGACCCGCAACTACACCTTCACTGTTTTTAGATCGATAAATGTACTTTATTGATCCCAAACTGGGAAATTACAGTGTAACAGCAGCATGAGGGTGGATGACCAAAACGACAGAAACACAGACAGCATAACAGACAACGGGATTACCCATGGAAAGTAAAACTGCTTAAATAACTTATTTACATTGTAGATGAATAGATGATGACCTGTATAGATACATGAATCCTACCCGCTGTGCAATGCAGGACTGTCAGGTGCACTGTGGTCTGTGATTGCTTTTGCTTTCTTGTTCACCACTCAATTATGGTTTTATGATTACCTTTCTTTAAATATTAAATACAATTTTCAGGTGGTTAGGATAAGGGTTAAGGTTGGAAAATCATGAAGGTCTTATTGACACGCTTTAAAATTGTAACCTTTCACCATGTTACCTTCATGTGAAGGTCACATGAAGTCAAAATATACTTATAGTCATAACCCCTGCTGATAAATGACCATATAGGGAGGTTTCTGTTGTGCTATGATGGTTGAAATATGCCTTTATGCTATGTACTCACGCACATGCCTCTAATGGCCAGGGTGCCTTATGTAGCAGCATTATGTTGCCATCTGCTGGATTTTAAGTAGAATTGTAGGCTTAAATCACTTTCTTGTTGGCCTCATCAGAAAGAAAGAAAGCTACATTTACGTAGTCCACGAGTGCCACATTTGTCATGTAACAAAGATATCTAAATTATCTGAACTCTTGTTTTTGTTATTGTTTTTTTCATTCTAAATAAATACACTATATGTACTGCATATATGAACAAAAGGCTGCAGCATTTTATCAGTCTTGCCCTTTCTTTTTAATGTCACGTTGCATCACTTTTCATCGTTTGCCAGAAATTATACTCAAGTGCTAATAAAAGTTGTCACCAAAAAAAAAAAAAAAACGCGTATGAGAACTAAAAAAGGTACTAATCAGTAATGAGTAACAAATTTACTGTTGCCAATTTGTGTTTTTTCTTTGAAATTTGTGACTTGTTTCTTAAACATTTGCATGGTTTTTCTAATACATTTGTGACTTTTCTGACTTGTTTTTTCTAATAAATTTGCAACTCTTTACTCTTTAATCTGAAATTTCTCTTCCTATAAATTTGCATGTTTTTTTTAAAATAAACTTGTGACTTTTTCTTGTATATTTGAAACTTTATTCTCATGGGATGGCTGCTCATTCAAGAATTCCTCTGACTTATTTCCCATAGACTGAGAGGAACCAAACTTGTCACAGTTATTAGTCTTTCTCTACATAGGTACCACCAAGGGTCACACACTTCTCCCATCGCTTTATGCAGCTGTGGAGACCTCACCTGTAGAAGACTGCAGGCTGGAAAGAACTGGAAGACTTCATGGTTAGAAAGAGGTGGCAATCAGGTGGTGTGATGTCAAGAGAGTAGGGGGGATGAGGAAGGATTTCATAGTCACAGGGCTGTGCTTCCATCTGGGCAACATGCGAGTTGTGAACTGGGGCGCTGTCTTGCAGTAGGTTTGACACCTTTGGCCAGCATGCCACGCCTCTCGGTTTTGATGAACTTCCACTATTTCTGCAACAGTGAAGCATAGTAAGTCCCAGTAATAGTACCCTTTGCCAGGAAATCCATCATCAATACTCCATGCTGGTCCCAAAAGACCATGAGCATTACCTTTCTTACCAATCTTTAGTCTCTGGATCACAGTGATGGACCCATGTTTCATCCTGCATTAGTCTGTTGAAGAAGTCCTCCTGGTTTTCTTTGCACATGACCAAAAGAGCCTGAGAACACATGACTCGTTCCTGTAGTGTCCGAAATAATGAGGAGTCGAGGTGATGTTTATAATGTTTATTGCTAAGAACTAAAACACACAGTGGGAGACCCTACCAGGAGTACGAGAGTGTGTCAAGGAGCCCAGAGGTCTCCTGCCTCAGGCTTTTATAGTACAGGTGACGCCACCTCTCAAAGGCAGGGCATCACCCCTCCCAGCCTAGGGCACCACCATACTAATATATAATATTCCTATCCTACATCCCCCTCCCAACTTGAAAAAAACTGCAACCACACTAATTACCCAACCAATAAATTTATACCTGAATCACACTCTAATACAGGGGAACAGGCCTATCCATTCACACCACACTGGCTCAGCGGAACCCTCCGCTATTTAAACTCAAGAGTCTCTGAAAGAAAAATGAGCCACTCACCAAAGTAAAACAATCCCTCCTGAGCTAAACACATAAGAAAATAGACACAGAAAATGGCGGTACCTGTCCCATAAACCCACAGAATATACATATACTGTATACATGTAAACAGGGAACTCCCCCCAAAAAAGACAAAGACACATTTTCACACCATGGGCAATAAGTACTCCATTCATACCTAGGTGTTACTGCACCTCACTCACACAACAGTCATACACCCACACACAACAGTGGTCTCGTGCCTATTAAATGACTCACTCTATCACAGAGGTAATTACGTTCCTAATGAGACCACCCACAACCATAAAGGCCGGACTTGTGAAAGGGGAAGCTCCTCGGCATCCCGTGCTGGAAATAAAAAGTAAAATACAACACTGTACAAAATGTGGATTACTGTACACCCGTACCCTGACCAAACAGTAACACAGGTCACCCCACAGTAAACACATCCTCACAGTTGCATTTTCTCTCTCTTTTTTTTAAACAGAACAATTAACAACAACTCAGAACAGAGTAATAAACTGCGCAATAGACACACTGTTAGCCCCATGCATTCAACCCGGGTCTTTCAAAGGCCCCCCACTGGAGTGTCCGTCACGCGGCCCACTTCCAGAGCATCTCCGTTTTGTTGAGATTGGAGATGGACTGCATCGACGCCCCACTGTGCTCCGACGTCGCAGCTCATTGGGATACCTGTTTGACCCATCAGTCAGTTTCAAGTAGCTGTCGCCACCGGACTGGACCACCCACAGATCATCCTGTCCTGCTGTCCCGATTCTGGAACTGCGCACCCGATCAAGCCGAAGCTCAACCCTAGGGCACACATTATCACCCTCACCCAGGGGAGCACTCACTGATTTTCTCCGTCATCTGCGCCGCGATCTGGCTCCTTTATGGCTCCTCAGTTGACTCAAGCCATGTCCCTCACCTTGGTTCTCGGCACGGTTGGGGTCTACGCCGTCTGGTGTTACCCTGAACACCAGATGATGGTGTGTCGAAGCAGCATCAGTCACTGTCGGCTCAACAGTGGTATCCAGTCGGCCACCGGAACCCTGTAACTCATGCTCTCTGGACCTTTCCGCCTCCACAGAGATCAAACCATGCCATGCGGGTCCGTCCTCCGCTGGACCACAAACACTGGCACGGGACGCCCGCTTAGCCGGTGTACTATGGTGTCGGTGGTGTCCCTCTTCACCCGGAATGGGCCACCCTAAGTCCCACACTTCTTTGCCACTTCCCACGTGAAACATGACACTACCCGTAAGATCACTGCCTTCTTGAGACAATAAAATGTCAAGGGGCTCATTACCGTAATCACAAGATGCAGTGCGTGTTTTACTGACGTTGTGGTGGGGAAAACACTGTCTTACAATTTCCAAGTTCAAAATGGAGGTTGCTGACTCTGAGTCCGCCAACATTGGCACCGGTGTCCCCGGGGTGGACCATGTCTTGACAAAGGCCGCGTACTCGTTGTTGCTGCCCTCGTCCGAATCCAAAGTCAGCGCCGTCCCGTGTGCTTCGCTCTTCTAAGGTGCTTCTTCGCGGCAAATGTGCTTCGTCAGCCGCTCCGCTGCCTCGTTTTGTCGTGCTAGCTCCATGGCTGCTACCGGTGCTAGCTCACCGGCACGAGTTAGCAGGCTTCTTGCTGGGGGGCCGGCCATGTGTTCCACTAGCTGGCCGCAGCCCAACTCCTCCTCCAAAGTCCCAAGCCTGCATTCACCCGCAAGCCGTCGAAGGACTGCCACAAACCATCGAACCGACTCTCCAGGTTGCTGGTTCCACTCTTTGACTTGCATGCGCCGTCTTATGATGTCTTCAGCGGCGCGAAAGTAGCCCGCCATGAGCCCAGTCACATGGCCAAATATGTCACCTTCTCCAAATGTGCTGAGGACTCTTTGGCTCTCCTCATCCAGGTTAGAATCAGAATCAGAATCAGAATCAGAATGAGATTTATTGCCATTGTTCATGTAGTACACAAACTAGGAATTTGTCTCGGTGCAATGCTGCAACATTAAACATGAGTAGCACTAAAGATAAAAATAAAAAACTATGCATGCAATAAAATGTAGAATATGAATGAGTAATACTAATCTATGCAATTTTTAAATATATTAACAAGCAGCAGATATTGTGGAGTTCCACATAGTGCAGGTTATGGGCCAGGATAGCCTGTGCACATAATTTATCCAGGTCACCGAGGTCTAATGTGAGTAAATAGTATTCGAAGGCCGCCCGCCACCTAGTCCACAGGACCAACGGCTCACTCGGAGCCTGCAACAGAAAGTGCAGCGCGGCAGCAGCCCTCTCCATGTCCAATTATCCTTGTCGCCAAATGTCATCATTATCATCATAGCAGTCTGTCGAACAATGGCTAAATGAAACAATGGCTAAATGAAACAATGACTGTTTCATTTAGGTCTGATCAGATTCCTCCACGCAGCTCTGTAATTCGCCTTCCGCTGCCAGGAACTCCTGACCTTGTTAACCTGGGTGACGTCCGAGCCGGTATGAGTTGCTCTCTGACTGACCATTTCATGAAAGTGCTTGCAAAGTATTTGAGTACCGCTAGCTTTTGCTGGACTAGTGGCATATTTTTGGCAGATAGAGGTATTATCAGTGGCAAGGACAGGCCAAGACAAACTGACTCCAGTATCTGTTGCAGTGACTTGACCAGATGATAGGTTTGTTTATCTCTGTGGGGAGACTTGAATAACGAAACCGAATTGTCTTTCATTCCAGTTTATTCAAGAAATCATTCCACTGTCTGCTCTCATTCTTGAGCAGCGAACAAAGAGAGTGAACACACCAAAGTTCTCTCATTTAAACATTCTGACATCAAACCATTTCCCTCGCGGGGGAAATCACACATCTCTCTCAAAATCTCTTTATTCACATTCATTAGCCTTTTATTTACATAACTCCCCCTTCTCTCTTCCCGAGCCTCAGTGGTCAGGAAGTCTTCTGTCCCCTGTCATCCGCAGGGGGTCCAGGCTCTGTGGCTCCGCACCGCAGGGGGCTGGCTCTCCTTCATCGTGGTTAAATCACATATGCAGTGTCCAACATATACATGTCTCACAACACAGCCATATAACCCCCCCCAAACGATGAAGAACAGACTAATTCCTAAAATTAAATAGCACCTTACTCACTACTGAATAATCAACACCAACATTCAGTCTGTGCGCCGCTTGGGCTTCAGCCGTCTGCTGAATCTGCTGTGCGTTGGCCCCACCTTGCCTGCGGTGCGTTTCTGCTTCGGCGCTGTTGACTGAGGGAGAGAGTGATTAATTGCCCTCTGCGGGGGCCTGCCTCGTCGAGGCGCCACCGCGACCGGTACA
Organism: Pholidichthys leucotaenia; assembly: GCA_020510985.1. Lineage (NCBI taxonomy): Eukaryota > Metazoa > Chordata > Actinopteri > Cichliformes > Pholidichthyidae > Pholidichthys > Pholidichthys leucotaenia. The sequence goes on from CM035838.1 coordinate 385,538,568, forward strand.
GACACGTCCTTCATGACAAAAGCAGGTTTTAGTCTGTCAATACTGACTGTCTCTTTTCTGTCTCCAAAATCCAGCACAAATTGCTTATCACCTGCCTCCAGCACTCGAAATGGCCCTTCGTAAGGCGGTTTGAGCGTTGCTTTTAGGGCTTCGCGCCTGACAAAAACGAAATCGGCATTTTTCAAAGCCTTGGGGACGAAAACTCGTGGAAAAGCGTGATGAACCGGACCCGGGAGCGTGTCTGCCCCCGTGCCGACTAACGGTCCCAGAGCCGAGAGAGGTGGGGGCTCTGGGTGCTCTGGTAAAAACTCGCCCGGCAGCCTCAGAGTTTGTGTGAATACCAGCTCCGCTGGGGAGGCGTCTAAGTCCTCTTTAGGCGCAGAACGCAACCCTAATAAAACCCATGGAAGTTTATTCACCCAATCTGCATCCGTGAGCGACGCTCTGAGTGCTGCCTTCAAAGACCTATGAAAACGCTCGCATAAACCATTGGCCTGAGGGTGGTAAGCCGTAGTGCGGTGAATTTTGGCTCCTAAGCCGTTGGCCATCGCTGACCACAGCTCAGAGATGAATTGCGGTCCTCTATCGGACGTAATGTCCGACGGAACCCTGAAACGCGCCACCCAAGCCGTTAAAAAAACGCGAGCCACCTCCGCGGCCGTGGTCGTCGCAAGTGGGACCACTTCCGGCCAACGTGTGGTGCGGTCCACCATTGTCAAAAGATACGTGAACCCCTGTGATGCCGGTAGGGGGCCCACAAGGTCGACGTGCACATGGTCGAACCTTCTGGCCGGAATGCGGAACGGTTCTAACGGGGCTCTTGTGTGCCTGTGAATTTTGGCCCGTTGACAGGAAATGCAGGTTTTTGCCCATTCCTTCACGTGCTTGCGCAGGCACGGCCAAACAAACTTTTCCGCCACTAGTTTCACCGACGCGCGCACCCCCGGGTGCGCCAGTGAGTGGACCGAGTCAAAAACACGGCGGCGCCACGTGGCCGGAACCACCGGACGCGGGCGCCCCGTCGACACGTCGCAGATCAGGGGGGGCATACCGGTTTGTAAACACTTGCTCTCCAGCCTCAACCCTGTTGGTCCAGACTGGAGCGCGCGCACGTCTGCGTCCGCCCCCTGGTCCGCTGCCATGGCTGCGTAATCTATACCCACATGCACCGGGGCTGCGCGCGCCACCGTGCCGCTCTCCTGCGGCGCGGTCACGGTGGCCCGTTCTGCCTCTGCGCGTGTTGGGGTCGTGAACGCGCGTGAGAGACAATCCGCTACTACATTGAATTTGCCCGCAACGTGCCTAATGTCAGTGGTAAATTCCGAGATTGCGGCCAGCTGCCTCTGCTGCCTGCCGGACCACGGGTCTGAAATTTTGGCCATGGCGTATGTGAGCGGCTTGTGGTCGACATAAGCGGTGAAGCACCGTCCTTCCAGCCAGAACTGGAAATGACGAATAGCCAAATGCAGCGCCAACAGTTCTCTGTCAAACGCGTTGTATTTTCGTTCAGCCGCGCTTAAAGATTTGCTAAAGAAAGCCAAAGGCTGCCAAACTCCGGCTACCTGTTGCTCAATAACGGCCCCTATGGCTAAATCTGAAGCGTCTGTCGTCAGCGCGATACGTGCTGCAGGGTCTGGGTGGGCCAGGAGCGCAGCGTCAGCCAAGGCTTTTTTAACCTCTGTGAACGCGCGCTCCCGCTCCGGGGACCATTCGACCGCCTGGGTCGGTTTTTGTTTTTTGAGCGCGGCATATAACGGTTGCATGATTTGAGCTGCGTGGGGCAGGAATCGGTTATAAAAATTCACCATCCCCAAGAATTCCTGTAGTGATTTGACCGTTTGTGGACGGGGAAAATCCGCTACCGCGCGTACTTTCTCTGGTAACGGAACCGCTCCCTCCGGGGAGATGCGGTGACCCAAAAAATCGATCCGCTCGACGCCGAACTGGCACTTGGCTGGGTTAACTATTAAGCCGTGCTCTCCCAGCCTCCTAAAAACTGCTGTGAGGTGCGTTTCGTGTTCGTCCTCTGAAGTACTCGCGACCAAAATGTCGTCGAGGTACACAAACACGAAAGGGAGATCGCGTAACACGGCATCCATCATCCGCTGAAATGTTTGCGCCGCCCCTTTGAGACCAAACGGCATGCGTAAAAATTCGAAAAGTCCGAACGGGGTTATTACCGCTGTTTTAGGAATGTCCTCCGGTTGGACCGGGACTTGGTGATAGCCGCGAACTAGATCAATCTTTGAAAAAATGCGCGCCCCCGCCAGGTGCACCGAAAAATCCTGAATGTGCGGGATGGGATAACGATCGTGCGCCGTAGCGTTGTTTAGCCTGCGGTAATCCCCGCACGGTCTCCAGGAGCCATCGGCTTTCGGTACCATGTGCAGCGGCGAAGCCCACGGGCTCTTCGACCTACGAACGATGCCCAGCCTCTCCAGGCTGGCGAACTCCTCGCGCGCAATGGCGAGCTTAACTGCATCCAAGCGCCGAGCTTTTGCAAACACGGGAGGACCAGAAGTGGGGATAAAGTGTTTCACCCCGTGCTTCGCGACCGTCGCTGAAAAAGTGGGCACAGTGAGCGCTGGAAATTGGGTGAGGAGTGTGTGAAACTTACCACCTGCTGTAGCGACGTGGGTCTGTACTGGTGGCGGGGACACTCGAGCTGAACAGGGGAGAGAGTAAAAAGAGAGTGCATTTACCAGCCGTCTATTAGCAAGATCAACTAACAGATTGTGTGAACACAAAAAATCCGCGCCCAACATGTTGAAACTCACCGCCGCTATCACAAAAGTCCATTCATATGTGCGGCCATGTAAGCATAAAGGCAAGGTCCTTCTCCCGTAGGTGTTGATGTTCGAGCCATTTGCCGCTGTAGCTCCGCTACCGTGGGGTCCAGCCACCCGGTCCGCGTATGTTGGGGTGATGAAGCTCACTTGTGCTCCGGTGTCGATGAGGAACTCTCGTCCGGAGCGCGCATCCGTGATGTAGAGCAGCTTGTTGCGTTCTCCGAGGGTCGAAGCTGCTAGCGACCCCCGGTCTTGCCGTTTCCCGAACTCCTGAAGATGCAGGGCGGCACACACCTGTGTGCCTTCTCTGCGAACCTCCGATGGTAAAAGCAGAGATCTTCTCCTCCGCTGTGTCGTGCCCGCGCTTCTGCCGCCGGGCTATTGGCTCCCCCTCGTCGCGGCCGTGTTGCCGCCGTCGTCGGCCAGTCTGGTTCTGCCGCCTCTGGCTCCCCGCTGTCTCGGGTCGCTGCTGTGGTTGCTTGCCCGCCGCAGGCGTCCAGGATCCCATCTGCCTCCTGGGCCAGCTCCCGGAACTCCTCCAGGGTGTGACACTTTTTGCCGGCCAGCCTGCTTCTCGCATGCGCCGGGAGGTTGGAGAGGAAGATGAACTGAAAAATGAAATCATCGTTGTCCAACCCTCTCAGCTGTATCATCTCCTCCATCAGGGCGCTCGGCCTGTGTCCACCTTGGTCTAGCAAAGACAGGATCCTCCTCGCCCTCACTTCAGCCGAGGGGGTGAAAAACTTGATGAGGGTGGATTTCAGCTTGCCGTACCTGTCGGTCGCAGGTGGCTGCTCCACCAAGCTTTGCACGCACCGAGCTGTGCTGTTGTCCAGTTTAGCGATGACATGGTGGAACTTAGTGTCATCCACCGTTACTCCTGCGAGCGCGAACTGCGACTCTGCTTGCAGAAACCACGACCGTGGGTTATCCTGCCAGAAATCAGGCAGCTTAACGGCCACTGCGCTCGCCAGCTCTGAGCGCTGTGAGTCCGGGACCCTGAGAATTTCTTCGTTCATTCTCAACGTTGTCAGTCACCAATGTGGGGAGACTTGAATAACGAAACCGAATTGTCTTTCATTCCAGTTTATTCAAGAAATCATTCCACTGTCTGCTCTCATTCTTGAGCAGCGAACAAAGAGAGTGAACACACCAAAGTTCTCTCATTTAAACATTCTGACATCAAACCATTTCCCTCGCGGGGGAAATCACACATCTCTCTCAAAATCTCTTTATTCACATTCATTAGCCTTTTATTTACATAACTCCCCCTTCTCTCTTCCCGAGCCTCAGTGGTCAGGAAGTCTTCTGTCCCCTGTCATCCGCAGGGGGTCCAGGCTCTGTGGCTCCGCACCGCAGGGGGCTGGCTCTCCTTCATCGTGGTTAAATCACATATGCAGTGTCCAACATATACATGTCTCACAACACAGCCATAATCTCTGCTCTTTGTGTAGTGCATGTCACGATGCACCGACTGGCAAAAGTCCGCCACAGACCCTGCGACAGATGTGCTTATCTGCCAGGATGTCCAGTCTCACCCCGTGTAACTGGGAGTGGTCCACCACACTACTTGACTAATTAAAATGATTGGAAATCAAATAAATTACATTAAGCGCCAATTTGCTCCTCCGACCCGTTTAATGTTCGAATTTTTACGCATGCCGTTTGGTCTCAAAGGGGCGGCGCAAACATTTCAGCGGATGATGGATGCCGTGTTACGCGATCTCCCTTTCGTGTTTGTGTACCTCGACGACATTTTGGTCGCGAGTACTTCAGAGGACGAACACGAAATGCACCTCACAGCAGTTTTTAGGAGGCTGGGAGAGCACGGCTTAATAGTTAACCCAGCCAAGTGCCAGTTCGGCGTTGAGCGGATTGATTTTTTGGGTCACCGCGTCTCCCCGGAGGGAGCGGTTCCGTTACCAGAGAAAGTACGCGCGGTAGCGGATTTTCCCCGTCCACAAACGGTCAAATCACTACAGGAATTCTTGGGGATGGTGAATTTTTATAACCGGTTCCTGCCCCACGCAGCTCAAATCATGCAACCGTTATATGCCGCGCTCAAAAAACAAAAGCCGACCCAGGCGGTCGAATAGTCCCCGGAGCGGGAGCGCGCGTTCACAGAGGTTAAAAAAGCCTTGGCTGACGCTGCGCTCCTGGCCCACCCAGACCCTGCAGCACGTATCGCGCTGACGACAGACGCTTCAGATTTAGCCATAGGGGCCGTTATTGAGCAACAGGTAGCCGGAGTTTGGCAGCCTTTGGCTTTCTTTAGCAAATCTTTAAGCGCGGCTGAGCGAAAATACAGCGCGTTTGACAGAGAACTGTTGGCGCTGCATTTGGCTATTCGTCATTTCCAGTTCTGGCTGGAAGGACGGTGCTTCACCGCTTATGTGGACCACAAGCCGCTCACATACGCCATGGCCAAAATTTCAGATCCGTGGTCCGGCAGGCAGCAGAGGCAGCTGGCCGCAATCTCGGAATTTACCACTGACATTAGGCACGTCGCGGGCAAATTCAATGTAGTAGCGGATTGTCTCTCACGCGCGTTCACGACCCCGACACGCGCAGAGGCAGAACGGGCCACCGTGACCGCGCCGCAGGAGAGCGGCACGGTGGCGCGCGCAGCCCCGGTGCACGTGGGTATAGATTACGCAGCCATGGCAGCAGACCAGGGGGCGGACGCAGACGTGCGCGCGCTCCAGTCTGGACCAACAGGGTTGAGGCTGGAGAGCAAGTGTTTACAAACCGGTATGCCCCCCCTGATCTGCGACATGTCGACGGGGCGCCCGCGTCCGGTGGTTCCGGCCACGTGGCGCCGCCGTGTTTTTGACTCGGTCCACTCCCTGGCGCACCCGGGGGTGCGCGCGTCGGTGAAACTAGTGGCGGAAAAGTTTGTTTGGCCGTGCCTGCGCAAGCACGTGAAGGAATGGGCAAAAACCTGCATTTCCTGTCAACGGGCCAAAATTCACAGGCACACAAGAGCCCCGTTAGAACCGTTCCGCATTCCGGCCAGAAGGTTCGACCATGTGCACGTCGACCTTGTGGGCCCCCTACCGGCATCACAGGGGTTCACGTATCTTTTGACAATGGTGGACCGCACCACACGTTGGCCGGAAGTGGTCCCACTTGCGACGACCACGGCCGCGGAGGTGGCTCGCGTTTTTTTAACGGCTTGGGTGGCGCGCTTCGGGGTTCCGTCGGACATTACGTCCGATAGAGGACCGCAATTCATCTCTGAGCTGTGGTCAGCGATGGCCAACGGCTTAGGAGCCAAAATTCACCGCACTACGGCTTACCACCCTCAGGCTAATGGTTTATGCGAGCGTTTTCATAGGTCTTTGAAGGCAGCACTCAGAGCGTCGCTCACGGATGCAGATTGGGTAAATAAACTCCCTTGGGTTTTATTAGGGTTGCGTTCTGCGCCTAAAGAGGACTTAGACGCCTCCCCAGCGGAGCTGGTATTCGCACAAACTCTGAGGCTGCCGGGCGAGTTTTTACCAGAGCACCCAGAGCCCCCACCTCTCTCTGCTCTGGGACCGTTAGTTGGCACGGGGGCAGACACGCTCCCGGGTCCGGTTCATCACGCTTTTCCACGAGTTTTCGTCCCCAAGGCTTTGAAAAATGCCGATTTCGTTTTTGTCAGGCGCGAAGCCCTTAAAGCAACGCTCAAACCACCTTAAGATAAGATAAGATAAGATAAGCCTTTATTAGTCCCACAACGGGGAAATTCCAGGATTGCAACAGCACAGGGATAGCAACACTCAGAGCAACAATCAGAAGGCAAGAAAAAAAAACAAGCAAGCAAGAGCAGCTAATAAACATATGTACGTATTACTATAAAATATATATATATACACACACACACAGACACACAGTGCAGAGCATTGTAGCTGGATGGAATAATATATGAATATATGAATATATGAACACACAGTGCAGAGCATTGTAGCTAGATGGAATAAATATGTAAATATATAAACACCCACAGTACGGAGCATTGCAGCTAGGTGGAATAAATATGCAAGTATATAAACACACACAGTGCGGAGCAATGTAGCTAGATGGAATAACATGTAGATATATAAATATATAAACACCCACAGTACGGAGCATTGCAGCTAGACGGAACAAATATGCAAATATATAAACACACACAGTGCAGAGCATTGCCGCTAGATGGAATGAAACAGCATAACCGTCTACCCAGCTATCCTGCATGGTATGATTATGTGCCCATACACACTCTCACCCTCCATAGCGACCGGCATGCTCCTAGTTGTATGCCGGAGAGGACCACTGTGTAAGTCTATTGCATCTTCTGCATTCAAAAAACTATTAGTTTGTTACGTCTTTTTTGCTATCTCTGCGAGCAGCCCTGCTTAGGTTGTACAGTCTGACAGCCGTTGGTAGGAAGGACCTACGAAACCTCTCGGTTGTGCACCTGGGATGATGTAGTCTGCTGCTAAATGAGCTCCTCAGTGCATTCAGTATGTCCTGCATAGGGTGGAACTCGGACTCCAGCAGAGATGACAGTTTAGCCACCGTCCTTCTCTCTCCTATCTCCTCCATCGGATCAAGGCGCTGCCCCAGGACAGAGCTAGCTTTCTTAATCAGTTTGTTCAGTCTCTTCCTATCGGCTGCAGTAATGCCACTGCCCCAGCAGACCACTCCAAAAGTGATGGCTGATGCCACCACCGTGTCATAGAATGACTTCAGCAGCGCCCCTTGTACACCAAAAGACCTGAGTCTCCTCAGCAGGAACAGCCTGCGCTGTCCCTTCTTGTAGAGTGCATCAGTATTGTGTGACCAGTCTAGTTTATTGTTCAGATGAATACCCAGGTACTTATAGGATGTCACCATCTCGATGTCTGTTCCCTGTATATTTACTGGTACTGTGAGGGGCTGCCCATGCCTGCGGCAGTCCACCACCAGCTCCTTAGTTTTCCTCGCGTTGATCTGGAGGCAGTTCCGATGGCACCAGTCCACGAAGTCCTGGATAAGCCCTCTGTACTCAGCTTCATCTCCATTGGAGATGAGGCCAACGATCGCAGAGTCATCAGAGAACTTCTGTAGATGGCAGTGTGTTGTGTTGTGTGAGAAGTCCGCAGTATAAAGAGTGAACAGGAAGGGAGCCAGCACCGTTCCCTGAGGGGCCCCCGTGCTACTGATGATCGTGTCGGACACACAGTCCCGGGTTCTCACAAACTGAGGCCGGTTCGTGAGGTAGTCCAGGATCCATGATGACAGGTGCTGGTCCACCCCTGCGCGCAGCAGCTTGTCCTTCAGGATCATCGGTTGGATGGTGTTGAAAGCACTGGAGAAGTCAAAGAACATGATCCTCACCATATTCCCGGGCTTCTCCAGGTGGGACAGAGAACGGTGAAGGAGGAAGATCACCGCATCCTCCACCCCAATGCCATGCTGGTAGGCGAACTGGAGTGGATCCATCGCTGGTTCCACCAGGGGGCGGAGGTGAGCAAGGAGCAGTCTCTCCAGGGTCTTCATCAAGTGGGACGTCAAGGCCACCGGTCTGTAGCTGTTCAGGTCTTTGGGGTGGGAAGTTTTTGGTACAGGTACCACACAAGATGTTTTCCACAGCTGTGGTACCCTCCCCAGTTTCAGGCTCATGTTGAAGATATATGTCACAATCCCACACAGCTGGTCTGCACAGGACTTGAGGAGCTTTGCGCTGATGCCGTCCGGTCCCGGCGCCTTCCTCGCCTTGATCTTCCTCAGCTCCGTCCTCACCTGGGTCCTGGTCAGGGTCAGGATGGGGGGCTGTGTGTTGGGAGTGGGGGGGTGTTGGTAGAGTGGGGAGTGGGCAGCAGGACTTGATTTCTTTAGAGGCAGCAGTGGTTGTTGTGCAGTCAGGGGGGAGGGCGGTTGGTCAAATCTATTGAAAAACAGATTCAGGTTGTTCGCCCACTCCCTGCCCCCTGTGGCCTGGGGGGAGGTATTCTGGAGCCCCGAGATGGTTTTGAGGTTTCTCCAGACCCCGCTGATGTCGCTCTGTTGCAGCTTGTCCTCCATCTTCTTCCTGAAGCTGTCCTTGCCTTCTCTGATCTTTCTCCTCAGCTCCCTCTGTACGGACTTCAGCATCTCCCTGTTCCCTGACCTGAAGATCCTCTTCTTCTCTCTCAGAAGTGTTTTAATCTCAGGGTTGATCCAGGGTTTGTTGTTTGAGTGACGCCGTATGGTCTTGGTGGGAACGGATTTGTCCACACAGAAGCTGAGGTAGCCCGTGAAGGTGTGAATGAGGCCATCGATGTCCTCACCATGTGGATCGCAGAGCTGCTTCCAGGCGGTGGCTTCAAAACAGCCCTTTAGGGTGTCCATTGTCTCCTCAGACCATAACTCCACAGTGTGCATGGCCGGAGGTTGTCTGTGCACTAGGGGTTTGTACACCGGCCGGAGATGAACCAAGTTGTGATCCGATCTCCCGAGTGGGGGTAGTTGTGATGAGGTGTACGCCTCCTTAGTGTTTGCGTAGAATAAATCCAGTGTTTTATTGTCTCTAGTGTGGCATGTGACATACTGGGTGAACGTGGGTAGAATGGGAGACAGTGAAACATGGTTGAAATCGCCTGAGATGAGGAGAAGAGCATCTGGGTGTTCTGTCTGCAGCCTGCTGGTTACTGAATGGATGACGTCACGTGCTGTCCCAGCGTTCGCCGTCGGATTTGCATAAACAACAATGCAGATCACGTGTGAGTGTTCTCTCGGGAGATATGTAGGCCTCATGCTAACAGCTAGCAACTCAATGTCTTTGCTGCAGTGTCGTTGTTTAACAGTGATATGTCCCGGTCTGCACCAGTTGTTGTTAACATACATGATCACTCCACCGCCCCTAGCCTTGCCACTGTCTGGTGTTCGGTCAGCTCGTATCATGTGAAAACCCTCCAGCTCAATGTTAGCATCTGCTGCTAGTTCAGTTAGCCACGTCTCAGTAAACAAAAGGAGAGAGCACTCCCGGTATGTGCTATCATAACGGGAGATAGCCGCTAGCTCATCTAACTTTCCCAGTATCGACCGTACATTTCCCATGACAACAGATGGAAGGGAGGGTCTGTACCTTATATTTTTTGTCCTCCGCCTTACTCCAGCCCGGCAGCCGCGGCGTTTTCGCCTCAGTTCTCTCGGTATGTCGAGTATTTCCAATGGGACCGGGTGGCGGTTGAATGCTAGCAGCTGTTCTCTGCTGTATCGTATCCTGCTATAGACAGTGGCTCCGTCCACCGGCTCAGGAGACATTTAGGACGATCTGTGTGTCCGTGATATAAGTGGGGTGAAAAAAAAAGACGGATCAAAAGAGAGAGGAAGGGAAAAAGACTCGGAATCGAGCCGCTGTTGCAAAAGGCAGCCGACTCGTGTGGCGCCCCTAGTGTTCATTACGAAGGGCCATTTCGAGTGCTGGAGGCAGGTGATAAGCAATTTGTGCTAGATTTTGGGGACAGAAAAGAGACAGTCAGTATTGACAGACTAAAACCTGCTTTTGTCATGAAGGACGTGTCTGTACCGGTCGCGGTGGCGCCTCGACGAGGCAGGCCCCCGCAGAGGGCAATTAACCACTCTCTTCCTCAGTCAACAGACCCGGAGCAGAACAGCACCGCAGGCAAGGCGGGGCCAACGCACAGCAGATTCGGCAGACGGCTGAAGCCCAAGCGGCGCACAGACTGAATGTTGGTGTTGATTATTCAGTAGTGAGTAAGGTGCTATTAAATTTTGGGAATTAGTCTGTTCTTCATCGTTTGGGGGGGGGTTATATGGCTGTGTTGTGAGACATGTATATGTTGGACACTGCATATGTGATTTAACCACGATGAAGGAGAGCCAGCCCCCTGCGGTGCGGAGCCACAGAGCCTGGACCCCCTGCGGAGGACAGGGGACAGAAGACTTCCTGACCACTGAGGCTCGGGAAGAGAGAAGGGGGAGTTATGTAAATAAAAGGCTAATGAATGTGAATAAAGAGACTTTGATATAGATGTGTGATTTCCCCCGCGAGGGAAATGGTTTGATGTGAGAAGGTTTAAATGAGAGAACTTTGGTGTGTTCACTCTCTTTGTTCGCTGCTCAAGAATAAGAGCAGACAGTGGAATGATTTCTTGAATAAACTGAAATGAAAGACAATTCGGTTTCGTTATTCAAGTCTCCCCACATATTTATTATTTATTTTGCATGTATGTGCCACCATCATACACTGTTGCCACTTTAATAAATTTTTTTCAGACAAAACTAAGAAACTCAGCACTAATTTAAACAAACAAACCAAAAAAACACGATGGTCTGCTACGGCTTCCAGTTAGCACAACTTAGCATCACCATTTAGCATTTTATAATTAGACATGCTGTTAACGTTACGCACCTCCTATTAAAACGAGGTTAACAAACTATCCTCTCTGACGCAGCACAATGAAAAACGGTCCCACATCCCTGGCAAACAGGAGTAGCAGCTATCTGAACCAGCAGTTTGGAGTTAGCATTAGCAACCACCAGAATGAAGCCTAGCCACCCACCACACCTGTTCTGCTGCCTGCAGTCGCGCACTACGGGACATGGCATTCCACTCTTCTTGAAGGGTGGCCCTCAGGTCATTGAGGTTGTGGGGTGCAGGGTTACGAGCCTCTACATGTCGACTCAGCTGATCCCATAGGTTTTTATGGGATTCAGGTCTGGAGAAAGTGCAGGCCACTCCATTTAAGGTACCCCAGCCTTCAAAAGCCGTTCCTTAATGATGCAGTCTTGATGTGCTGGAACACTGTTGTAAATTAGGGCTGTCACGGTGGAGGAATTTTCTCTGCGGTGACAGTGGATAGCTCAAAAGCGCGGTATGCGGTATTATTGCAAATGTTTTTAGGACTCAGTGGTCTTGTAATTTAGATAGGGTTCATAACTTATGTGGCAAATGATGGAAGCTATGTTGACAATTGCTGCAGCTGCAGCTCTGCTCTGCTCTCAATTTATGTGCATGTGTGACAGAGCTCTTCCTACGGTCATGAAATGCCAATTTGGTTAAAAAAAAAAAAAAAAAAACCTGATAATTTCATAAAGCAGTGGCAGTAACTCCAGCATTTCAACTACAGGGTGTGTGGATTGGTTAGAGACAGCTGCAACTTTCAGCTCATTTTAAAAGGACAGACTCCCTGCAGGACCCCACGTGGCTCTTGTCTCCTTGTCTAATGCCGCTGTCTGAAAAATCTCATTCACACAGCAAACAAGCAATGCACTATGCAATAGCAGAGCTTAATCATCAGGATCATAAACATTCAGAAGAAGCCCATCCAGCCATTATTTTATTAAATTTAGGATATTTTCTCACCCCACCCATCTGCCACAAGCAATCTGATCTGATCTCACCAAAAGTAGTACAAATAACATGCTTTATGCCCTGCAAACATGCTGCTAGCAATAAAAAAATACACTTAACCCCTCGATGCCTGTTGTCGCGAATTCGCATCAAACCGCTTCCGCTCCAAATGCAACCAAAATACCGTCTGTATTCCTCCACTTCCGGTTGGAGCACTTCCAACACATACCTAGGAACCTTTTGCAAGCATTAGTTTCTCGTAGGAATGGTCAGAGACGGAGCACCATCCATTTCCTGATTGCTAGGGTTAGGGTTAGGGTTAGGGTTATAGTTTGGCAGTCATGAGAGTTGAAAATACTGAAAATAACTTTTTTGCATAAATAAACAGACTTCATACTTGAGATTGGAACAGGTGCTTTTTTTTACCATTTTTTTTTTACTATAGATGCCTGTTGTCGCTAATTTGCATCATACCTATAATTATATCTATTTTATGTGCTATAGTCAAATTAACTTTCTCAACTTAATTTAGCATCTACTTGAAAGCAAAAACACAAGTGAAAATTTTTTTTTCATAATTGGAAATAAATTCAGGCGTTAAGGGGTTAACATTTAACAATTTATTTAATATTCAATAAGTGAACAACAAGATTTAGCCATACACAAAAAAGTGAACACTGTGGTTGTTGCAGTTGCTTGTTATCCTCCGCAGCAGACTTGTCTGTAGCGCAGTATAGGGCTGTCACGGTGGAGGAATTTCCCCTGCGGTGACGGTGGATAGCTCAACACCGCGATATGCGGTATTATTGCAAATGTTTTTAGGACCCTGTGGTCTGGTAATTTAAACAGGGTTCATAACTTATGTGGCAAACGATGGAAGCTGTGAGAAACTCGCTGCAGCTCCGCTCTCAGCTTTATGTGCGTGTGTGACAACTGTGCTGAGCTCTCGTTTTCCTAGGCATGAACTGTTGATTCTGTTAAAAAAAAAAAAAAACTAAAATTTTCATAAAGCAGTGGCGGTAATGCCAGTATTTCAACTGCAGGGTGTGTGGACTGGAGACTGCACTGATATACAGCTTATTTGAACAGGATAGCCTCTGTACAGGACCCTGCATGGCTCTTGTCTCTTGTGATTTTTGGATTTTTGCCACTGGTCCGAAAAATCAAGTTCAAACAAGCAATGCACTATGCGGTAGTTGTTTCGCTCTCGGAGCTCAATTGTCAGGATCACAAACACTCTGCTTAGAAGGAAATAACACACTTTGTGCCCTTTCAGTGCTCACTGTTACGGCTGTTATTTAGCAATTCATCCAGACGCTTCCGCCACAAACTGCCTGCTGGAGTCCGTCTGGTGAGAGAGAACATCCAGTGCTGACGGTGGCAGCACCCGGTGCTGTGGAAGCTTCCACACTACCTGGTGCAAACATCCATCCATCCATCTTCTACCGCTTTTACGGAGGTCCAGGTGACAGAGGCAGCAGTTCAAACAGAGAAGCCCAGACTTCCCTCTCCCCAGCCACCTGCTCCAGCTCTTCAGAGTGGACATCAAGGAGTTCCCAGACCAACTGGGAGATGTAGTTTCTCGTCGCCAAATGTAGTGTCCGAAATAATGAGGAGGCAAGGTGACGTTTATAATGTTTATTGCTAAGAACTGTAACACACAAAGGAAGACCCTACCATGAGTACGGGAATGTGGCAAGGAGCCCGGAGGTCTCCTGCCTCAGGCTTTTATAGTAAAGGTGACGCCACCTCCAAAAGGCGGGGCATCTTCCCTCCCAGCCTCATCATCATTGGCTCCATCGATCTCGAAAGATCATGGGGGGGTTTTGTGCCTTGGGTCATCATTCAGGGAGCTGCACCATCGGGCGTGGCTGTAGAGGCCGATACGGGATCTGCAGGTCCTGCCGCAGCCGTTGCAGATGAATTCTTCACAGTGTAGTGGGGGTCTCGACAGTCTCCTCTGTCTGCGGAGTCTCTTCTCCCCCCAGCGAGTGTCTCTTCTTTCCTCTGCTGTTCGGATGACATCCTGGGTGATGGTCCGCCAGTTGGAGCGGACGGAGGCGGCTGACTCCAGGTCGGAGGGGTTAAAGCCTCCAGCCTTGAGGTCACGCTTGCAAACATCCTTGAATCTGAGAGTTGGGCGTCCCTTTGATCTAGTTCCAGTAGCCAGCTCCCCATACAGTAAGTCTTTGGGGATGCGGCCATCCTCCATTCGGTTGACGTGGCCAAGCCATCGCAAGCGTCTCTTTGTCAGGATGGCAAACATACTGGGCACATCTGCTCTGGCCAGGACGTCGATGTTGGAGACACGGTCCTGCCAAGTGATGTACAGTAGTCTGCGAAGGCAGCGCTGGTGGAAGGCGTTCAGTCGGCGTTCCTGGCAGGAGTAGAGGGTCCAAGCTTCACTGCCGTATAGGAGAGTACTCAGTACACAGGCCATGTAGACTCTTATCTTGGTGTTGATGGTTAGCATAGAGTTGTCCCAGACTCGCTTCGCCAGACGGGCCATCACCATCAATGCCTTGCCGATATGGGCGTTCAGTTCGGCGTCTAGGGAGAGATTGCTGGAGATGATCGACCCGAGGTAGGTGAACTTGTCCACCACCGCAAGTGTGTGGTCGCCGATATTGATATTGGGAGCACTGCTGACATCCTGGCCCATGACCTCGGTCTTTTTAAGGCTGATGGTGAGGCCAAACTCAGAGCAGGCACGAGCAAAGCAGTTGATGAGACGCTGGAGCGCTTCCACGGTGTGGGCAACAAGACCAGCATCATCAGCAAAGAGCAGCTCCCTGATTAGAACACTTCGCACCTTGGTCTTTGATCTGAGGCGTGCCATGTTGAAGAGGCCTCCGTCGCTCCTGGTGTGGAGAAAGACACCGTCTTCAGAGCCCCGGAAGGCGTAGCACAGAAGCAGGGAGAAAAAGATGCCAAATAGGGTAGGAGCCAGAACACAACCCTGCTTCACACCGTTCTTGATCGGGAAAGGGTCTGAGGATAATCTATCAAACTGGACAATGCCGTTCATGTCCTGGTGGAATGACTTGATCATGCTCAAAAGCTTGGGGGGACATCCAATTCGTTGGAGGAGGGCAAACAGTCCATCCCTGCTGACCAAGTCAAAAGCCTTGGTCAGATCAATAAAGGCCAAAAAGAGGGGTTGTCTCTGCTCCCGACACTTTTCTTGCAGCTGCCTCATAGAGAAAGCCTCCCAGCCTAGGGCACCGCTATACTAATATATTATATAATATTCCTATCCCACAGTTCCTGCTTCTGGAAAGGTGTGAGCAACAAGGAAATCCATAGTGCAGACAGCTTCCATATGTGCAAATGGTCATGGATGATTTTTTTTCCCCACAGACCTCACGTTGATTGTGATATCTTGGGCTAGTTGGGGAACAGTTATGCAGCGATCCTCCAAAATAGTGGCCTCCACTTGTTGGATGGTGTCTTTCCCAATGGTGCACTGTGGTCACCCGGGAATGGGGACCGTTTCCACCGATGTTGACTGTTATGTTAGAGTTTAGACTTTTATTTGTGAGGTATGGGTGGTGGCTCCACCTTCCGGTTCCACCACCACCCGTGGCTATAAGACGGCAGCGGGCAGGAGGGGTGGTCTCTTTGCCACCTCTTCTGCCTGACGGCTGTGCCTGTGTGCTATGTTGTACCTCTCCAATAAACATGTATTCAGTTCGACACCTGGCCTCGTCCTTGGCTCCTTGTTATGACTTAACATTTGGCAACAAGGATAAAAGCAGGTATGAACGCGTGTGTTACACTTGTTCGGCCGATTTTGGAGCCTCCCGGTGAGCCACCTGTTCCCTGGTCGAGGTGGTTTTCCCCTTTCCAGACATACATGGTGGCACTAAACCTTGGGAAGTTGGAGAAATTGAGGGCATGTGCATTGTTGGTTCATAATCTTGGAAAGGAGGGACAGCAAATTTTGAGCACAATGGGCGACTGTGATAGTTTTGAAGAAATGGTTGAGCTAATGGTGTGCCATTTTCGCACCCCGGAAAATGTCATTGTCCTCAGAATTCAGTTTTGACAGCGCAGCCAACGGGTTGGCGAGTCTGTTCAGTGGTTCGTAGAAGTCCTGAGACTGTTGGCCAGCGAATGCCAGTTCGGACCATTGGAGGAGGAGATGGTTCGCGACCAGTTGGTGGAGCATACCAGCTGCCCTGCGATTAGGTCAAAGCTGCTCACGTTCTCGGGCGAACTGACACTGTCCACAGCCATCGAGTTAGCTCAGCAGCTGGTGGCTGTGGATAAACTATCACGGGAGCTCAGTGAGAGTGTGTCACACCGACATTTAGGATCACAGCTGACAGCACATGCAGTGGACCCAGACAGTGATGGTAGCGCGGAGGGTGATGTAGACAACGCCAACGCTGTGAAAATGAGGTCTGCCCCGGGAACGCCCGTATGTATGGGTTGTGGGTCCGTGAAGCACCGTTTTAAGGCTAGAGAGGGATGCACTGCGGCAAGTGCAGACACTTGCATCATTTCACCAGGGCATGTCGCAAGTTCACGCGAGGGAGTCCAAGACGGAAAGAGGACTCTTCCACCCCCACGGTTGTCCATGCTGTGTCCCCGAGCACCAATGGATGCACGTACTGTATGGTGGAGTTGGACGGGGTGGTGGTGCCACTATTGACTGACACAGGAGCAGTGGGCTCGGTGTTGAATTGGGCAACCGTGAGGTGTTTTTTTCCCGCATTACAGGATTGGAGGTGACCCGGAGCTGCTTTGCGGGTATGGTGGAGGAAGACTGGCCATGTTGGAAACGCTGAGACTGACAGCTCAGTACAAATCGGCAAAGGTGTGTGACCTGAAGTTCATCGTGATAGCCCATGGAGAGAACATAATGGGATGCGACCTGTTTTATGGTCTGGGCTTCACCATTAAAAGCGGTGCTGGGGAGGAGTGATCAGGCTGTGGTTTGTGGGACCGGCCAGTCCCAAGAATGGAAGACGGGATGGTGTGGGATGAGAACATGCATGGCACCCTGGAGAGTGAGCAGGACCAGTATCGCCCAAGGCCATCACAGGAGGGTCCCTGTGCCAGAGCTCAAGTTGCCCTGGGCAAGGGTACTGGACGGCACGGCGGGACGCCTGTGACGGCGGGCGATGTCGAGAGGCTGACTCCATCTGTTCCCGGGTCTCGGCTGGAATGGGCTGGTGAACAGGGAGTCACAATGGGGATGGCAGCGATGAAGTTAAAAGCGGCCGGGGGCGGACCGTCTGGCACGGTAGAACAGTGTGCCAAGCAGAGACACTGCAAGCTGAGCAAGGCCCCTCTGGGTGTTGCGGATGTGCTCCGGGCCTGGGAGGAGGAACGATCGCTGCGGATTCGGGCCATGCGGCGGATGGAGGAACACCAGGAGCGGCTGCATGTGGTGGCTAGACGGGAGGACGCCTATCTCCCGTCTAGCCTGGCGCACCAGGGTCGAGACAGCCAGCGGCGACCCGGGAGGCAATTTTCCTTCTGGGATGGACTGATGGGAGGACAGTCCAAAGGGGGAGGCATGGGTTTGTTCTTATAGTTGGTGTATGGTTTAGATGTTATGCATGTGTTTACATCTTGATTGTCATGGGGTCACTGTTTAATTGGTATCTTTAGAATGTTTCTGCTCTATGTGTTTGCGGTTCGTATGTGTTCATGGGGATTAATTTGATGTTATGTTCAGATTAGGAAACGGCAGTATTTTGTTTTAAGTGGACTTGTTTGATGTATTAGAGGCAGAATAACCTGCTTCGCCGTGTGGGGTGAGGTGGCAGTCTGCCCATCTCCCCCTAGTTTTAGTTGTTTTGGAGTGACTGTGTTAGGCCATTTGTGCTGTGTTATCTCGTTACTTTTAGTGCGTGATTTGGGTTCCAAATTGGGATGGGTCCGAATTGTGTGTGTGTGTTTGGCTTGAGGTGTGAGGCATGGGTGGTGGCTCCACCTTCCGGTTCCACCACCACCCGTAGCTATAAGAGGGCAGTGGGCAGGAGGGGCGGTCTCTTTGCCACCTCTTCTGCCTGACGGCTGCGCCTGTGTGCTGTGTTGTACCTCTCCAATAAACGTGTATTCAGTTCGACACCTGACCTCATCCTTGGCCCCTTGTTACGACATAACAACCACATTTGAACTGTCAATGCCAGTGCTTGACTACATCATATGATGGAGCATCCTTCCCATAAGTGTCTTTCATCTAATTAAACATCTCCCGTGGCGTGCGGCCCACTCTCCTGGCCTTTCCCACACACTCAAAATACAGATACGGACACATGATCCTGGGCTGTCACTGCTGTACTGTTGCACCCATTTATTTATTTATGTATTTTTTTATTTGTATTTAGTGATGGCTGTTTTAATTACAGGAATCTGATGACTGCTCTGCATTAAAATGGCTCCATTATCACACCTTACTCCACCTTAGCACCTGTAAAGGAGAAACTGTTAGGAGTTCAGAGCTGCAACTTATCACATGCCCTATAGACATGTGCCTTATTATACAGGTGCATCTCAATAAATTAGAATATCATCAGAAAGTTGATTTATTTCAGAAATTCAATTCAAAAAGTGAAACTCATTATGTTGATTCATTACGTGCAGAGTGATATATTTCAAGTGTTTATTTCTTTATCCCCAAATTCAGTTTCTCAAAAAATATTACATAAGATTGATTTCAAAAAATGATTTTTAATAGAAATGTTGGCTGACTGAAAAGTACGTCCATGTATACATTCAATACTTGGTCGGGGTTCCTTTTCCATGAATTACTGCATCAATGCAGCGTGGCATGGAGGTGATCAGCCTGTGATACTGCTGAGGTGTTATGGAAGCCCAGGTTGCTTTGATAGCGGCCTTCAGCTCGTCTGCATTGTTGGGTCTGGTGTTTCTCATCTTCCTCTTGATAATATGCCTTACATTGTCTATGGGGTTTAGGTCAAGAGAGTTTGCTGGCCAATAAAGCACAGTGATACCACAGTCATTAAACCAGGTTTTGGTACTTTTTGACAGTGTGTGCCAAGTCCTGCTGGAAAATGAAATCAGCATCTCCATAAAGCTTGTCAGCAGAGGGAAGCGTAGAGTGCTCTAAAATTTCCTCATAGATGACTGCGCTGACTTTAGACTTGATAAAACACAGCGGACCAACACCAGCAGATGACATGACTCCTCAAATCATCACTGACTGTGGAAGCTTCACACTGACCTCAAGCAACTTGGATTTTGTGCCTCTCCGCTCTCCCTCCAGACTCTGGGACCTTGATTTCCAGATGAAATGCATAAATTTACTTTCATCTGCTGGTGTTTGTCCACTGTAGAATTTTTCACATAAATTTGAGACTTAAAAAAAAATGACAACTTTCTTCTTAAACATTTACAACTTTTTGTGATAAAGTGGTGACATTTTAATGTAAATTTGCCACATATTATAAATTTGTGACTTTGGAACTTTGTTCCTTTGCAGCTGGGACAGAAGGACTGAGTTCACTGAACTAAAAATTTTAATTTATTAAAATGTCTAAAGATGCAGTCTCTTCTGGTAAGAACAAGGTATTAGAGTATATGCAAGCTTATTACTAACCAGCTTTCAAAGCAGTGAAATGAAAAGTAGCTCAAACAGTAAGACTAAATTTTATTTAACCTTTATTTAACCAGGTGAGTCTCATTGAGGTTCTAAATCGCTTACAAGAGCAACCTGACCAAGATGACAGCAACAAAAGCATTACATTCATGTACGCAAACACACACAGCTAATCCTATGTATCAAATAAATGTATCTGAGAAAAATATACTCAAGTAAGAGTAAATTAGTTACTTATCATAAAACTGAGGAAAGTAAAATTTTATTTAAAAAACTGAGTGTGTCTACTTTATGCACTCATAAATGTAACTAGTCATATTATCCCCCTGTGATGTTCACCATTGTGTAAACTGATGTCACCATAGCATTTTATCCATAATTGTGTTTAACTGGTTGTTCTTGTTTTGTAGGAGACCTGAGTGCTCTGAAGGAGAAAAGCTTCTCTTTACAGGAAGGAGCAAAATACAAGTTAAAGATACATTTCAAGGTGAGAAATTCCTGCATTCACAATTATATACTAAGGATAGAGCTTTAAAGGGCATTATACAGTACAGTGTCATGAACCAGGCTTGGGATTCTCCCGAGCTCAGCTTCATGGTGTTTGTCTGTTCCTCAGTTATCTGTGCTTTATGTAAAGCACAGATAACTGATAACTAATTGCGCTTTGGGTATTCTCTTTTGCTTCCCCCCGCTATCTGTTATGCCAGTAGCGCCTTGGGTCCTATTCCCCATTTGGTACTCACCAGCGAGCATCCTTGCAGTCATCCCTGTATGCCTTGTTTGTTCGTTTGGACTGTTATCTCACGTTTTTGTTCAATAAATGCACACAACATCCTCCTGCGTTTGGGTTTCAGTCTCTCCTGCCTCAAGATAGGCAGGAAATCATGACACAGTGTGTATATTGAGGATTTGCAAGTGATGTCACTGGTCATGTGGATCGCCACAGTGGTAGGCAAGCATTGTGAAAGGAACAACAACAGCAAGGGTTTATCATGGCATATGACAACATTATTGCATTAGAATAAATCTCTCACTAAAAATCATATGGAGTGTTACAGAAAGAAAACAGGTGATTAAGAACGGTTCTCACTGCCTTGTTCTGCAGAAGACTGACGCGAGGTGGACCTGTCCTCTTCTGAAGCCGTTTTAGTGATCGCCATTGTAGCTGCAGATTCTCCATCCCTCTGCGGCCAAACTCTGGAGAAATCTGGGGCAAGTACATTGGTGTCACTCGCCAACACAGGTGCCTTGCTGCCACGCTCAGTACCTCCCCCTACCGTTTCCCGAGCGCCGGCACTGAGACCCTCCTGCGCCGAACCTGAGTGAGGCTGGTCCGGCTTGACGGCCGTGGTGTCCATTAGTCCTTCATCCCACACAGCGTCATCCTCGACCACCGGAACTGGAGGGTTCCACCGTCCACAACCGGGCCACTCTTCCCCAGCGTCGTCTTTAATGGCGAAACCCAGTCCGTAGAATAAGTCACAGCCCATGATGTTGTCATCTCGGGCCATCACGTGGAACGTGAAGTCAGCCATCGTCGTAGACTTGTGCCAAACCATTAACTCTAACGTTCCAACCGTGCACAGTCTGCCACCTCCATAACCATAAAGCGGCGCTGGGTTAGCTCTTATCCTGTAGCGGGGGAAAAACTTCTTCACTGAGGCCCAATTGCGCAACGACCCCTCTGCCCCCGTGTCAAGCAGCAGCAGTATCTCCACACCGTCCAATGTCACTGCGCAGAACATGTACCCGTTGGTACTCGGGGACACCGTGTGGATGGTTGTCGGGTGCAGGCGGAGCAATCTCTTCCGTGGGCTCTCCGGCTCAGATACATGGCACACTCTAGCATAATGGTTCAAGCGTCCACACTTGCTTCAAAGCTTCCCTTTAGCCGGGCAGTCCTTAGCCTTATTTTGGTGTTTCACGGATCCACAACCCTTGCAAAGAGGTTTTCCGGGGGCAGACCTTTGGCTGGCAGCAATGGCTTTCGCAATGTCGTCGTCCAAGCTATCCTCGCTATCCCGAGTCCACTACTAGTGTCACAGTGGGAGGCTCCGGCGGCCGTTGTGACTGGTGCTAATTTAGCTCTGAAGCTAGCTTGTCTGCGACCTCCAATTGGAGAGCTAGCTTGACAGCCCTGGCTAACGTTGTGTCATTTGGCGCTGTGAGAAGCCTAGCCTTTAAAGCGGTGCTGCTTGTGTGCTCCGCAAGCTGGTCACGTACCAATTCATCCTCCAGCGACCCAAAACGACACTCGCTAACTAACTGCCTCAGGTCGGCGACAAACTGGTGGATAGGCTCACCTACATATTGATGTCGCTGTCTGAACCAAATTCTCTGAACAGTCACGCTATCTGGGGTGTGAAAGTGGCTTGCTAGCAGTTTGACGAAGCACCGAGAGTGCGCAGGACACGCTGGCCTTCAATCCCGCGGCTGTGAACAAGAAGCAGACGTATTCTTAACTTATCAAGCTTATCCAGGTCGAGCGCGGTGATGTAAGTCTGAAAAGCCTCAAACCATCTCGGCCAGGGCACAGACGGCTCGCCTGGGAGCTCCAGGAAGGGGCGAAGTGGTGTAATGCACGCTTCCATTAGTTAATCCTCGATTGCCAAATGTTATGTATGGTAAAATACCTCTTAAAGGATGAGGCCAGGTAACTGGACGAACTCACCTTTATTGAACATATGTAGTCACACGGACACACAGCAGACACCAGGCAGACGGCACCGGTCGAAGAGGATGTGTAATGGATGCCCTCTGCTATTTATAGGGCGGTGCAGTGGTGGAACAGGAAGTGGCCACCACAATGCACTTCACAATAAAGGTGTTAAACCCCAACATCACACAGTCATGCTTTCCTTTTTTGAGGTGAGTCTCTTTCAACAATGAGGGAACATATAGTCAGGAGACACTGGGTGTCCCTGCATAATAAAACACCAAATATAAATCAAAGACCCACCATTGTTATCCCCAGGTCATCATTTGTGCAGGTACTTACCCTTAAAATGATCGCTGCAGATTCAACCCTTGTTGTGGCTTGCTGGCAACTCTCTGTCTGCCCCGTCTGCCTGCACACTTGTCTCTCTGAACTAGATCCGGTGGAAAGCAATAAAAAGACTTTCCTGTGGTTTTATCTTGCCTGTTATGACAACCTTCTGCCATGCATGTAGTGACTATGGTCAGAGTTGAAATTTATGCCACTCTAATCCATAGACTTCATAAAAAAAGTTGGCAAAAGTATAAAAAAAAGTGCTCTAATCAAGCAGAAATGTATTGGTAACAATACATTTCTTGCCTACAATCAAGGAGCGTAGACAGAACATCGTGATTTTGTGACGTTGCTGCAAATCCTCAATAGAGTGTTGTGAAAAAGTATTTTCCTGTCTCCTGATTTCTTGTATTTTTGCATATTTGTCACACTTATGTAAATGTTTCAGATCATCACACAAATTTTAATATTAAAGACAACCCGAGTAAATACAAAATGTAGTTTTTAAATGATGATTTCATTTATTAGGGGAAAAAAGATATCCAAGCCTGCCTGACTGTCTGTGGAAAAAGTAATTGTTCCCTAAACCTAATAACTGGTTGTTCCACCCTTGGCATAACAACTGCAATAAAGTGTTTGCGTTAACTGGCAATGAGTCTTTTACATCGCTGTTGAGGAATATGGCACACCAAAAGATGTAAATGTCATGTCCGCTGTGTAAACGCGCAGTGAATTGATGCGAGCCCAATATGCAGGTGAAGTGAACGTGTTTATTAACAGAAAGGGGAAAATACAAAATACACAAAATGTTCAATAGAGAAACAGTCCGACACACAAAGTGACGAATGTCCGAGCTCAGTTGGCAGGTGGAGCCCCACGCGCTCCCAGACAGGACTGGAGCAGAGAGGAAGGGCATATAATAATAAGGGAACACTTACATGTGGGGCCGGAGCAAATTGGCTCTGGAAACAACAACTCCCAGCATAGTCCAACAGGGAAAAGAAACCAACAGCTCCAGGACATTAACGAAGACTAGTGTAGAGAAGACTGGTAAAGTGTTGCCTTCAGGCTTAGACTATTGACTAGTCACTAATGACTATCGCTGAGTGCACCAACTGACAAACAAATACTCAGTGAGCTAATGATGTCAAGTGGGTGCAGGAGTGTGGCTGAGCAGGTGCATGAGTGAATGTCAGAGCATGTGAGTAAGAATGAATGTGTGTGTGTGTGTGTGTGTGTGTGTGTGTGTGTGTGTGTGTGTGTGTGTGTGTGTGTGTGTGTGTGTGTGAACACACAAAAAGTGATGGCACAGCTGGTGAATGCCTGAGAGGAGGAGGCGTGGCTGTAGACTGGCAGGGAGCCCAGACTCAGAGGCTCTAATAACCTACCAGCTGGAAATAATTAACAATCAGGAGACTACAGCCATAGATCATGGAACGGGGTTGAAACAACAACCCCGTCCATGACAGTAAATTTATGACACAAAAGTCACAAATTCAAGAAAAAATCGAATTAATGAGCAAAAAAGCATCAAAATTTAATGAAATTTTGTGGGAAAAGTCTCAAATTTACAAGAAAAGAAAAACGGTCACAAAAGTGACAAGAAAAATAGTAGCCAATTCATGAGAAGATCTCTCACAAAAAATATCCACATGCAAACTCTAGACAGAAAGGATACCATAGGCTGGATCTAAGATAAGATAAGATAAGATAAGATAAGCCTTTATTAGTCCCACAATGGGGAAATTCCAGGATTGCAACAGCACAGGGATAGCAACACTCAGAGCAACAATCAGAAGGCAAGAAAAAACAACATCTAGTAAGCATATGTCCATATTACTATAAATGTATATATATATAGACACACAGTGCAGAGCATTATGGTTGGTTGGTGAATGTGCAGCAGAAAGTCTAAGCTCTCTCTCCGCGGATGCGGCGGGCCAGCTGGAAGTCTTTGGGCATGATGGTGACCCCCTTAGCGAAGAAGAGACCACCAGGTGGGCCTCACTGGTCTCCTGCAGAGCCATGACGGCGAAGCTCAGGAAACGCAGGACGGTCTTGAAGTCCTGAGCGATCTCCCTCACCAGGCGTTGGACGGGCAGCTTACGGATGAGCAGCTCTGTGGATTTCTGGCAGCGACGGATCTCTCTCAGAGCCACGGGCCTGTGACGGCGAGGCCTCTTCACTCTGCCGGTGGCCGGAGCGCCTCTCCGAGCAGCCCTGGTGGCTAGCTGTCTCCTGGGGCGCTTCTTCCTCCAGTAGATTTTACGGGCGGTCTGCTTGGTTCTTGCCATCGCTCTTTATTATTCTGTCTTATATTTCTTGCACGCCGCCTAAACTCCAGCCCGGCACCCGCGTCGTTTTCGCTACAGCTCCCGGTATGTCGAGTTTCCCATTAGCACCGGGTGGCGGCCAAGTGCTAGCTAGCACTAGCTCCTCCCCGCTGTAGCGTCTCCCGCTGCAAACCGTGGCTCCGTCCGCCGACCCGGGAGACCCCCGGGGCGATCCGTGCGTCCGTGATATATATACAGAGTGAAAGGTGTAGAAAGAAGAAGGAAGATAAAAAAAAGGCTGTTGCAACGGGCAGCCTACTCGTGTGGCGCCACCGGTCCGGCGGAACCGGAACCGGTACATGGGTATCTAACCGGTCATGGGTATCTAACCCATGACCTTCTTGTTGTGCTGCCACAGCACCAACCACTGTCCTAAACTCCCACAATTTACATTGATATTTGCAAGGACATTATCAAAACTGGGAGGTCAAGCCACAATCTGTAATCAAGTAAAATTAGTGCTATGTTTTTATTCAAGTTAAAGTAAAAATGGTCACATAAAAGTTAATGGAGTAAGAGTAAGAAATCATCTATTAATTTTGTGCATTTTTCTTTATAAATGTGTGATTTTTTTCAAATAATTTTACTACTCTATTTTTCTCATAAATTTGTGATTCACTCACCTGTGTATGAGGCTTTTCTTTTAAATCTGGGACTTTTTTGGTAATAGATTTGCAACTTATTTTTGTAACTTGTAAACTTATGAGTTTGTAGCTTTTTTGCAGCAAACATGAATTTGCACATTTTTCCTCATAAATTTGTACAGTCGCAGGTTTTTATTTGGAAAATTGTATGTTGCTTGTAATTTTGCAACTTAACTCTGTTTTTCTTTTATTTGTGCTAGCTTGAGGAAAACAAAATATAAACTATGTGCATGTACCCTCGAGTAGAATCTAATTCATATATAAACAAATAGTAATTATTAATTAAACAGTAATTATTAAATATTTCCAGAGTCAGAATACGGGAGCTCTGATTTCATAAATAAAGATGAACTAATTTCTGTTAAGTATAATTTATCAAACCAGAACATTTTCACCTTGTTTAACAATATACTCTGTGTGTGTGTGTGTGTGTGTGTGTGTGTGTGTGTGTGTGTGTGTGTGTGTGTGTGTGTGTGTGTGTGTGTGTGCGCGCGCGCGCGCAAGTATGTGGCTTGTTTACCAGGAATACAAAATTAATATCCGTTTTCTTATCTTGTACAATGCCAGATGTTTGGATTGTGTCTGAATTAACGTGTGAACCTTTATGTGTCTGCAGGTGAATAAAGAAATAGTTTCTGGACTGAAGTACCGTCATGTGACCTACAGAAAAGGAGTGAGAAGTAAGTTCAGTTTAGCCAGAACACCTACTATGCCACAGGCTAGGAGGCAGGCAAAGGAGGGAGGACACAATTTACAGGTGGCGGTCAGGACAGAGATCTATTAAACAAAAACCTAGGTACAAAGACGGGGAAAGAAACTAAAAACTAAAATGTGGAAAACGTGAAAGGAAAAAACAAACACTTAAACTTGGAATAATGCAAACAAAAACGCTGCATGAGGATAGGCAAACCATTACACAAATACTTAACCAAGGTGAGGGACTGAGCAGCACTGAGGAGAAACACAGGAAAACACTGTCAGGACAGAGACACACTTCTAAGCACAGAACAGTACAGGCATACAGCTCTGGAAAGAATAAATGAGACCACTGCAAAATGTTTCCTACATTAGAATCTCTGCGTGCATGGCAGTCATTCAATTTGAGCATCTGTTGAATTCCAGCACAAGAACACTGCAGTCTGCTTAAGGAGGTACTGATTAGGTGATCGTCTAAGCGTGGTAAGACACATGAAAGCTGTGAATAATAATCACAGTTATTGCACAAATGCAGATTTATCTTGACTTGAAATTTGAATGAGTTGTTTTCAGTAGGTTAGAGAATAAAACAAAACTGTTCATTTTTTTCTCAGACACATACATATAAATAGTAAAACCAGATAAAGTGATAATTTTGCAATGATCTCGTTGTCTCTTAATTTTTTCCAGAGATGTACTTTGAAAAGTACAACCAATGGTCACTACATTAGCCAACGTATCCGATAATGTGCAGCCAAAGGAGCAATCAGAGAGCTTCACGTCACAACATAAAATACCTTAAGGTGTTTTTATTTATTAATGCAGTAAAATCAATTTGATTTACTATATATTTAATACATGTAGGTATTTACTTTTAACACCATTAATCTGTTTTGCTGTCTCACCACATAAGCACACTCATCTCTAAAAGTTCATTGCTAAAAGTTTATCATTGTTATTTTGAGTTCATTGATAGTCCACAGGCTTCTGAGCTACTTTTAAGGGCTAAGACTTTTAAAGTTTACAGTTTTGTATTATCAGCACATCAGAATCAAATGAGCATGAGCAGTTTAGTATGTTTTTAAATATATTTCCCACTGGATAACTGGCAACATTTAGACTGTAGATAATGTGAAAATGACGAGGCAGAGTTCATCTCACGAGTCAGGTTTATTCACATCATCCAACATCATCAAAAGCAGAAAGAGGAAGAAACCCAGACATTCGTCCTTTAAATACCTCAGGACTTCAAAGCACACAGTCATATTGTATTTAATCCCAAATAACAATACATCTTCCTTCAGATCTTAACACCTCCACCCCCAGCCTCTGGCGGCCAGGAAAATCCCCCCAGGCCGTCTCTCTGCATACCAAAGACTAGACTTTCACATCCTCCTGTTATCTCCAGAGAGGCTCAGTCCTTTGTTCAATCTAAGATGTGAAGCCTAAAGTGGTATACATATGAAGCATGAAGTGATATACATAAGTGCACATATATGTGTCCCACAAGACAACATTAAATATTAGGCGAGGATGCTGTGTACAGTTAGCAACACTAGCAGTGTTGCCAACTCTCACTCTTTGGGAGTGAGGCTGACTCTTTTACCTCCCATCTCACACCAAACATTGTCACTCCAAAATGAGGAAAATGCTGCCAATATCATGTTGACTTCCTTCAGATTTTTACACAATAAGAGCTCAAGGCAGCACTGTCAAGATGTGAGCAAGGCTGATTGCCATGGAAAGCAAACTGAATATGTTCTAAAAAGTAACTGTTACTGTATATTGTGCCTATCCATGCTCACTCCACCTGTACCTCCTAGTTCCCCCGTGATTAAGTGCAGTTAACTAATTAATGGACATTTTGCACAATGTAGAGTGACGTACTCTAGAGTGGAGCTCCAGTTCCACTTCCATTATGTTTGCCCATTCCCTGGCTCTTTCTCATTAATAAATCAATTTTATCACGTTCACTTATTCTCGTAATAAACTTTGACTCACTCCTAATAGCATTGCATGGACTCAAATGAACATGAATGAGCTCATGCAAAGACTTTGCACAATACATATCCACTGCACAGGTCTATTACAGCCCATGGAATAGCAGAGACATAGACAGGATAGCTGTGTTATGCTAAGCTAACTGGACGAACTATTAAATGGCACAGTATAGTTACAAAAATGATCAAAATGTGAGACACAATCTTTATAATAATAATAATAATAATAATAATAATAATTTTATTTATGGAGCACTTTTCACAGATAGAGTCACAAAGTGCTTAACATGGTAAAAAACAAAATAAAAACACAGGCACATAAAACATAAAAACACAGGCACATAAAACAATTTCTTTTAAGAAAAAAGATCTGCCCGTGCACTATTTCCAACATGTACAATAGTAAGTGAAAGTGATAAAATTGATTTATTGATGAGAAAGCACAAGGGAATGGTCAAACATAATGGAACCATAACTGGAGCTGCTCAGGGTGCAGAAGTATGTCACTCCACATTGTGCAAGAGGTCCATTAGTTAAAATATTTAATCGTGATTAATCGAGATAAAGTTCTGGAAATGGGTTAAAAATTAGTTAATCAGTTAAAAATTTTAATTTGATTCTCAGCACTAATTTTTATACATTTAGCAGTCAATAATTTTAATTTTGATATTTTTAAGCGGCTACTGTCATACATTTTCTGTTGCGTATATAAAATTAACAATGGTTTAATATACCACAGCATCCAGTTTACAAGAATTAGCGTGAGATGGATTTAGTATAGTAACCCTGTTGTATGTTCTTAGTGCAGGTGTGACTTGGGGGTGTGTACAAGTAGTTCTGGCCCAAAAGATGATTTTTCAGGTGGGACTTTATGTGACTGACATGGAGTCAAGACAACTGTGTCCTGCTTCAACAGGGTGCCTACTAAAACACGGAATGGCTGGTCTGGTACGGAATGTTCCGTACACGTCCTGTATGGCTCACGTTCCGTCCTGCTACCGGTCCTGGCTGCTGTTAGTTCTATGTCAGTGTGCCTTTGTCATTAGCCGCAGTCCGCACTTAGCATGTCCAGTACATGACCACTTTAATAAACACAATTGCAATTGATAACTAAATAAATGCAATAAGAAATTAAGGAACATACTGAAAATAGTGATGGGCAAATGATACTGAGGCTTCGGAGTTTGCTCACTCTTCACTGTGTCGGACCTTGTATCAAAACACAATCTCATGTGACCCATGACGTCATTGCTGCTTCACGCTTCACTGCTTCAGTATGTTTTGAAGCTTGCATCAATTGGTCTGAGGACTTGATCCACCTTCTCCCTTGGGACTCACTGTGGGTGCTCCCTCTCAGGACCGGGGAACAGCTGTCACCCCACAGTGGTCGGGTTACAGCGGGTTACAGTGAAACTGTGCTGCCTGCTGCAATCTGCACGCACCCCACCAGGATACTGGAGCATGCAATGCCAAAATCTGCATCCATCGGTATCACATTTTATGACAATTTCACTCCTTATTCACTGTCAGTGTTTTAACAGGATGATTAAAACCAAACTGTAACACAAACAGGAGTTATTTGATCACATCCACTGAACAGATAAATCACAAAAAACATATCAGTTGTTTTCCAGTAGGTCTGGTTTTAGAAAAGTTACAGTAAGTTAATCCCTTTCCACGTGTGATGTATGGGGCAGCACCTACAGCGGGGAAAGTAAGTATTGAACACATCAACATTTTTCTCATTAAACATATTTCTGATGGAGCCATTGACCTGAGAGTTTCACCAGATATCAGTAGCAACCCAAGTAATCCATAC
The DNA here is from genome assembly GCA_020510985.1 of Pholidichthys leucotaenia. Taxonomy (NCBI): domain Eukaryota; kingdom Metazoa; phylum Chordata; class Actinopteri; order Cichliformes; family Pholidichthyidae; genus Pholidichthys; species Pholidichthys leucotaenia. The sequence goes on from CM035838.1 coordinate 385,568,721, forward strand.
ATACAAAGAAATCAAGGCAACTGTGTTCACACAACAAGTTATGTTTAATAAAGTGGAATGACAAAGAGAATAAGTATTGCACACATGAAGAAAAAGAGGTGCAAAAAGGCATAGAAAGCCAAGAAACCAGCTGAAATCCATCAGAATTTAGGAAGCAATCCCATCTGCCATCAGTGCAAATTCATTTCAGCTGGTTAAGTCCTGATTGATAGCCTTTAAAAAGGTCTGTGAATATCAGATTGTTACCCCACAAAAAACTCATGATGGGTAGAAGCAAAGATCGCTCTCTAGACCTGAACACAGTTGCCTTGATTTCTTTGTATGTATTGATTACTTGGGTTGTTACTGATATCTGGTGAAAATCTCAGGTCAATGGCTCCATCAGAAATATGTTTAAAGAGAAAAATGTAACGGAATGTTCCGTTACATAAGTGCCTTATCTACATGTTCCATAAATACGGAACGTTCCGTATTTATGGAACATGTAGATAAGGCACTTGGGAATATTAGCAGGCTGAACCTCAAGCTAGCGGGACTGCTAGCATCCCAACATTATGTATCAACGGAACGTGTATGGAACGTGTAAGTAAAACACTCGAGACTGCTAGCTAGCAGTACCTCTAGTACTCCATAAGGCATGTTCCCTATCTAATGTTCGTACAAGGCACTTGAGAATGACAGGAGGCTGGACCACTACCTAGCAGGACCTAAGAACGTGTACAGAACATGGACATAACACGTAAGGACCTTGTAGGAAACGCATACGGAACATGGACGAAACTCATACAAAACGTTCCTTATGTGTTCCGTGTTTTAGTAATCTCCCATCAGCAGTCATGTAAAATTATCACTCTTCTAATCAGTTGTACCCATAGTACTGCAAACCTTCTATCTCTAAACATGTCACTATAATGTCTTATTAACAAATTACCACACACTGTGTTGTTTTCAGTCACTCTTCTTAGTATTGGCTAAACAATGGCTAAAGGCTAACTGGCTAGAGCAGGCCCATACCTCTGCATTCTTTGAAGCAACAAACAATTTTGTTTTGTTTTTTAATCTATGTAGCATTCATGCCACTTTTACCCATTTAGCTTACTGTGGTGTCTCCCTCCAGTGAATAAGGTGGTGTGCATGGTGGGAAGCTATGGCCCTCGTGCAGAGGAGCAGGAGTTTCTGTGCCCAGCTGAAGAGGCGCCCAAAGGTCTGATGTCATGTGGCCTTTATCAAATCAAGTCCTGCTTCATCGATGACGACAAGAACATTTACCTATCGTGGGAGTGGAACCTTCACATCGGCAAGGACTGGAATTAACACAACGAGACGATCTTTCATACAGTCTTCATCTCCTTTTTGCCCTTCCCATCTTTCATCCTCTTCCTCTCTATCCTCCTAGAGCTGCCTTGCACTGACTAAAACAGGAAGCTCATCATCACCCCCTACCTTTCCCTATTTGTCTGTCTATTGCACTAATTAAGGCCACATGAACCCCATGAGCGAACTGGGACCTTTAGATGGGAATCCACTCTCTCTGCTTTTTGTCCCAGCTTTACAGCGACACATTTATCTAATCCAGGTTGTCTCCGTCAGTTTCTTCCTTCCTTTCTTTATCTTGTCAATTTCAGACAAGAAGCAAAAACAGTTATTTTCATTCATTCATTGAATGAATGAATGAATGAAAAGTTTTGTTTTGTCAAATCAAATTAAAGCTCACTGCAAAGCTGCTTTGTAGCTTTTACAATCCACTCATTTTATTGCAGCATTGTGCTGGTTACTGGAAGAAGACGCCCTGAACAGTCTCCAACATATTTTCAAGCAACCGATATGCAAAACACAGATTTTCCCAGAGGGTCAACAAAATATATACATTTAGAGTGTTTTGGTAATCTAGAGGAATACTGTATTCATGCGTCAGATTAAGTTTAAAAAATTGAGCCACGAAGGGATAAAAACACTGACCTGGAGGCAGTGTAGGTACTTTTAGAGGCAAAAGTCCAATAATATGTCTCCTGTCTAAAAACAGATGCACAAGTTTTCTCTCATTTCAAAGAAATTTTGTTTTAGTTCTATTGTAGAGAGAAATGAGCAGGCGAGGCAGTGAGCTGGATCAGCGTGGACTTTATTTCTCTCTATCCTCAAGTCAACAAAAATAATCCCAGGTCGCGGGGCATCTCTCTTTTATATCTTACATGCCTTGCCTAGCGACCTGGGGGCTCACACCACAATACACATTATCACAATGCCTGTCGGCGCATTACCATGCAGTCCTTCAGCGCCATTAGCATACAGTCCTTCAGTGTGAGTGGAGAATGTGACGTCTAGGTCCCCCACACTATATGTATTATTTGCTTCTTTGCTTAAAATATCTGGTAATTCTGCCAATGATTCTCTAAACTGACAGAATCATACTGGACTTTAGAAACTGCATTGTTTTGCAGCTCTGAGGAGAAATTTTGATATTTGGCTAAGTTAAAAATAAAACAGGATTCAGCTGAACTGGGTACACTGATTTCTATTTGTTTAGTCACTCTAATAGTCAGGTTAAATTTAGGGCACGCTGTCACTGGTACAAGGTGACTTTGTCCATGCAAAGTTTTTTTTTTAAAAAATTTAGCGTGGTTCCCTCCTGTGCTTATGGCTGAGAAAGTCACTACAGCTCAGCTCTCAAGCATGTGTGCGTGACAGGAGGGTGGAGTGCAGGTTTGCCCACAGACAGAAAAAGTCATGGCTCACAAGGTGAGCCACTGTTTCTCTTTAAAAAAAAAAAAAAAAAAAAAAAAAAGCTCCAATCATGTCCATAAAGCAGTATATTAAGATTAATGTTGGCATGGTACAGTTTGGAGCGGTAACCCCTGATCAGGTTTGCATTTTCACTACAGGGTGTGTGGATGTCATTCAGCTCATGAGCAGATTCTGTGATTTTAAAAATTAATTAACAGTTTGTAAATGATAGTTTAAGAGTAGTAACAGTATACAGAATGTTTAGAAATGGATAGTCTGTTCATTAAATTTGGGATATTTTCCTATTAAATAGTTGAAACCATTGAACCCACACCCTTACGAGACAGGGCTCCATTGCTGGAAGCCAGGTGCAGATAGGCTGTTTTGCTGCCAAATGTGCAGTGAACAGAAATGTGATCTCCCCGCTGTTCAGCTCCACGCAGAGCCCAATAAAAGCCAAAGCCCCACGGAGGCTTTGTGTGAAGGAGGAAAAAGTGATAAGACCTGCTGCCCGGGTCATCACTGGCTGAGGCTGCCCATTATGTGTCAAGGAGTTGATATATCCAAAAACTGTGTCCGCTCACTTGAAAAAAACATTCTGCATCTTTTTCAGCCAAATAAATATAAACTTAAGTTGAAAAAATAAAAAGGTGAACATTGCAGTTATTGCAGTTGCTTGGCAACCTCTGCAGTTGGCTTGTCAATAGCAAGGTATTATAACACTGTAGTTATAATGACAGCCCATATACAGTATATCAAACACATGTAATGTGCACGTGCATGTGCTCGTACATGAGTGAACGTTTGCATTCGTTCCGCTCCTGAGACTACCTCTATCAACCGTTCCAGAGCTGGGGAAATGTTCCATTCTGCAGAACAGTAGGGAGCGATCACACTTATCGAACGCTCCAGAGTTTGGGGGTCAAACCTCGGTTACCACACTAAAGTACGAGCACATCCTAATCTTGTGTCAATGGGTACTGTTCCATACATTTATTGGTTGAGGGCAGTGGTGGTTAAATTGTGAGGTGGGCCTTCCTTAATGAGTATCGAAACACTACCACTGTGTAACCATGAGATAAATAAGAAGTTGAATGAGTATGTTTTGGGGGGGTTTTGTAGAGATAAATACTCATGTAGGTGGCTAATGATGATAATGCTGTTTAAATTAATTGACGTGATTTAGTTTAATGAAATTAAAAAAAGTTTTGCTTTTTTTCCCCACCCATGGTTGAACTTTCAATGACCAGATGAAAACGTTTCACTGTTTACCATGCTGTAACATATTTATATTGTATCTTAAAGATAATGTTTGATGCATTTTTTTTTGGGGGGGGGGGGTAAAAACTGACCAATGAACAACTGTAACTGAACTGTGTATATTGTAGAAAGAAATGCATGTATGTCCATAAGGATTTTATACTATACACTGCTTAAAGCAAACGAACAACAATGGCCCGTTCTAAACATCTGTCTTATAACAGGGATGAAAGAACAGGCTGGAACATAAAATATATTACTGTTACAAGTAAATCAGGGGGTGTACTCACATCCCTTAAAAAATGAGTGATATGATTGTGTGAAGTCATGATATTGTCATTGTAGCCGAACATACTGAACTCTGAAAAAACAGCTGAGTGAATTTCCATGGTCTAAGATTAACTGTAAATGCTGGCTTGTTGGTGTTGCATGGTTTAGCAAAATGTTCTCTTTCCTTTTCTTTTTTACAATGTTATTCTAAATCTTAATGTGATTTAAAAATGATAGACGCCATGTCCAGATGTCAGTGGTTACTATGTACAGTAGAGAGAGTCTGAAAAGTGCAACCGCAAAAACATCTGGAGCTCATGAGTCAGCCTTAACGATCAACTGCTGCATTTAAAATATTGGTGTCAAATCTAGTATCCTGTATCTTTTAATAAAGGTAATTCAAACAGTATGTTCTGCAGTGACTTATGATTTCCCTATTTGCTGTCATACATACGCATGTTTACAGTGGTGCACCCAATGGAAAAAAAAAGTGACACACACGTGCACACGCCTGTGCATCTGGACAGGAAACGGAGAGGAGAGGGGGTTTTGGCTGCAGTCCAGGATGCACTTCCTGTTGCCAAGAATTTGCATACAGTCACAACAGCCTTATTCCTGTTTCTGATACACAGGATAAGTGTCACGTGTGAAGGAATAAATGCATTATGTTATGGGGGAAAGTCCTTAGAGTTGCATCTAATGCACATCTCTGAGAAGATAAGACAGGTACCCCAGAGACCTCATGTAATGAACGCACAAGTAACACATACTGCAGTCTCAGAAAGGCACTGTGAGGAGGGTAAGCCGGGGCACAAAGTAACATTTTTTTTTACAGTTCTCACATAAATGTGGTTAATATAGTTTTGTTTCACACAAATGTCATCCGTATGCTTTTGGACATGTCCTTGTTCATATGAACTAGTTGTTTTTATTTTGTATGGCATGCTTGTAGTGGACAAATTAAAATATACATGGCTGTGTAACTTTTTACCCCACTGTTGTGAAAAGTTATGTACACCTGGATAAGCTGTTACACTGGGTGGCAAGCTGATGAACTCACAAGACAAAACTTCTTTCTATGGACTTTATTCAAACTGTGAACGAACGCTTATGCTTTTGCAACATGCTTTATATCTGAAATAAAGTGTCTGAGTTCTGAAAAAAGCGGTATATAAATCTGATGCATTATAACTATCAAAACGTGAATGCAATGTATCAGTCCACACAGATAAAAATGTCACACTGCTCACTAGATATGGTTTGAAATCTAAATATTTGCAGAAAACAGCGGGAAAGGTGTACTAAACTCATGGCGGACGTTTGAAGTCATACCTTAGTGAGATAGGTTATATCTAGCAAATTCAAATCTTAAATGCATATTGTGATGATTTTTTCTGTAAATAAGTTGTTCATAAGTAAGTAGTTATAACAATGTGCCCCTGTCATAAATTGCCCCTTTCAAGGGCAGGATTGAGAACACCAAACGCCAACTGTGAGTTGCAACATTTATTAACTTAAACACAAACAGCACTTACAAATGAGTGATGGTAGAAACGCTGGAGGAGAACAGGGCTCACGTCTCCGGTGGAAAAGAACAGACTGGACGGACCCAGGCTGAGGCGTTCGGACACGCCAGAGGAAAGAGACACAAACCTGACGGAGTCACACCTGAACAGAGCTGGGGCTCACGCCTGGGGAGACGGGAAAGGAGATAATTCCCGGATGGAGCGCACCCGTTCACCTCTGCAGAAAAACATATACATTCAGGGTATCAGCAGGACACTCTGAGGTAGCAAACAGTAGGAAACGGCAACGAGGAAATGCCGCCGCATCCTCAAACAGGTTACTGGACAAGTGATCAACGAATGACAGGTGTGGGTACACAAGTGAAGAAACAAACATAACCAGTGGCAGCTGTGCAGCCCGCAAAACAGGGTTTGACAGCCGGACGCTGCACGGGGTGCTGTTAAAATAAAAACACAGACCAGAAATAAAAAATAATGATACAGAAAGTAAGAACACAACCCCAAAAGATGCACATAATACCATAAATACAAAATGATTCACAACAAGATGTAGTGATCGTGCTGTGTGCTCCCTGCTTACTAATTATCATCCTCAGCTGCACCTGCTCTCACACCTGCTCTCTCCAATTAGGCAGCCTTTATTAGGAGTGGATTCCTGCACTCCTGCACGGAGACGTCAACGCTCCTTGGGTGAAGTCACTCATGTCCTGGCTCGCCTTTCTCTGTTACTGGGAGTTTTGCCTCCCTTCCTCTAATCGTACCTGCACCTGTTCGTCTGGGAGCTTCACCTCCCCAACTCTGCAGTAAGCTTGCTTCATTGGATGTTTCACCTCCTACTCCTGCTTCTGTGCTCCTCTTTCTCCTGTGCACAGGTGGACGTTCCTCCAGGCGGCGGACCGGACTCTCTCCCAGGAGCTGGAGATCGCTCCCACAACCTGCGCAGTAAGTGCCTCCTCTCACCGGGCTCACTCTTCTCTCTCACCCTTCAGCTGTGGCTGCACCTGCTCTCTCATCCACTCCACGGACACTGCACCTCCCGAGCGGGACTCTGGTAACTCAGAGTGGACTAAGCTTCTCTTCGGCGCTTCTGCTACTCCTGTGCTCCATAAGATTATTTATTATTCAGTCCATTCAATCCACCATTGCTGAACTGTTATTAATTCCCTCTCTCCTCTCTCCCTGCAGGGTTGCCAGTTCTCTCCCACTCTGCACTCACATCCGCTCGCTCACACACTCATTCACTTCATTAATAAAGATCACTGTGATTTCTAATCGAGTCTATGTCTGCAGTTGGGTTTTCGTGCAAACATGTCAGTACGTCTCCAAGTTGAAAACCCAGCAGACAGTGCTTTTTCACAACACCTTAACAACATGGAGGCTCGATTAGATCAGCTTATTTATCAGCAGCAGGTGATCCTTAATCAATTAACACAGATTAATTTCCGCCTCGACAAGCTTACCCTGGCACGGTCCTCTCGTTCTGAGCCCAGGGGGTCGGCCGGGCCATCGCTTTTCACCCCTCTCCCGTGCAGCCCACTTGACTCACACCAGTTCCTACTCCTATTCGATTCAACGGAAAGCTGGGGGAGGCTCGTGGGTTTTTGCTTCAGCGTAATCTGGTGTTTCAGCGGGTACCAGAGGATTTTCCTGCTAACCACAGCCAGATCAGTTACCTTGTTAATTTACTGGAGGGACGGTCACTCGCCTGGGCTTCAGCTGTAATGGCCCGCCCCGATTATTCCAATTACACATATGATCGGTTTATTTCTGAGTTTTTGGAGGTTTTTGATCACTCTGACCAGGATAGTGTCCTCACCTCCTGTCTCCTTAATCTCCGACAGGGGGCTAGGTCAGTAGCCGACTACTTGGTTGATTTCCGGGTTGTTGCGGTGGTAGGGGGGTGAGAGGATGCCTCTCTCTGTAGCATTTTTACATGTAGCCTCAGCCCGAGTCTCCGAGATGAACTGGCCCATTTAGACAAACCTTCTTCACTACATGACTTAATGTCCCTGGCTAATAGTATTGAGAATTGCTTAAGGGAGAGGGCTAGCGAGTGCTGTGGTTCCAATCGTTCAGACTCGCAGTCTCACCCTCCTTCTCAGTCTCCACTCCTTGCCCTCCCTCCCCTGGAATCCTCGGAGCCGGAGGAGCCTATGCTGGTGGGTCGCTCCAAGTTGCCTCTTGCGGAGCGACAACACCGCCGGGCACTCGGGCTAGCAGTTATTGTGCTAGTGCCAAGCATGAGGTCACCTCTTGTCCTGATCTGCCAAAAGGAGGGTCCGTTCGTCGCAGTAGGGAGATTAACAGACACCATAACAGCTAAATCCCTTACATGACTGATCTTACCCATTCACTTTCAACATGGTCACATTGAAATCACCACTAAGGTTCTCATTGATTCGGGCACTGAGCAGAGCTTTATTTCTGAGAGTCTGACAACCCGGTTTAAACTCCCCTCTCACAATCTCAAGACACCATTGAAGTTGATTGCACTTTCTAATGTGCCCCTCATGACTGTCTTCAAGCAGACTGCCCCCGTCTCAGTCTTGGTTTCAGGTAATCATTGGGAGCACATCAGTTTTGTTGTTTTACCAGTCTCTGCCTCCCCTGTTATTTTGGGTTACCCCTGGCTCAGGCTCCATAATCCTGTTATTGATTGGTGGACAGGGAACATCATTTCATGGAGCACTTTTTGTCTTAATACGTGTTTACAGTCAGCAGCCTGCTTCTCTTCGGTGCCCATTTCTGCTCCATCCACGCACGTGCCCAATCTCCCCCTGGTTCCTACGAAGTACCATGACCTCGTTCCGGTATTCAGCAAGACCAAAGCTCTCTCTCTGCCCCCCACCACCCTTATGACTGCTCCATTAACCTCCTGCCAGGTGCTCCTTTGCCTTCCAGCTGACTTTATAGCTTTTCTGCCCCGGAGCGAGAAGCAATGGATAAATATACTAAGGAATCCCTAAGCTCAGGCATTATTAGGCCTTCTTCGTCGGTGGTGGGGGCGGGGGGGGTTTTTGTTGGCAAAAAGGACGGCTCCCTCTGACCCTGCACTGATTTTAGGGAGCTTTATAACATCACTGTGAAGGACAAGTACATGCTGCCCCTTATTAATTCTGTTTTTGATTCTTTCCAGGGGTCCTCTGTCTTCGCTAAGCTTGGCCTACGCAATGCCTACCACCTGGTCCGGATTAAGGAGGGGGATGAGTGGAAGACGGCTTTCCGCACTCCTAGTGGCCATTTTGAGTATCTTGTGATGCCGTTGGACTCACCAACGCGCCGGCTGTGTTCCAGCGGCTCATTAACGATGTGCTGAGGGACTTCTTGGGTTTGTTTGTTTTTGTGCACTTGGATGACATCCTCATCTTTTCTTGTTCTCTTGAGGAGCATCGGGTACACGTTAGAAGGGTCCTTCAGCGGCTGCTGGAAAATCAGCTATACGTCAAGGCAGAGAAGTGTGAGTTCCATACGTCGTCCACCACCTTCCTGGGATTCATCATCGGCTATTAGGAGGTCCGAGCGGATCCAGGTAAGCTTAAAGCTGTTGTGGAGTGGCCGGTCCCCTCTTCCCATAAGCAGCTACAACAGTTCCTGGGTTTCACCAATTTTTACCGCCACTTCATCCGCAACAACAGTTTGACTGCCCTGCCACTCATCTCCACTAAGGTTCCTTTCTACTGGTCCGATGAGGCTGAGGCGGCGTTTTCTGAACTAAAGTCTTGTTTCTCTTCTCCCCCTATCCTTGCCCAGGTAGACCCATCCTTACGATTCCTGGTGGAGGTGGACGCCTCGGACTTCGGAGTTGGGGCGGTGTTGTCTCAGCGCTCTCCCTTGGACAACAAGGCCCATCCTTGTGCCTTCTTCTCCAGACGCCTGTCTCCGGCCGAAAGGAATTATGATGTAGGGGATCGGGAATTACTGGCCGTCAAGCTAGCCTTGGAGGAGTGGCGCCATTGGCTGGAGGGGGCATCACTGCCAGTTGTGGTTTGGACCGACCACAAGAACCAGAGACACAAGAATGACCAAGCAGCTGAATTCTAGGCAAGCGCGCTGGTCTCTGTTTTTCAGCAGATTCAACTTTACCATCACCTATCACCTGGGTTCCAAGAACACCAAACCTGATGCACTGTCCAGGCAGTTCTCCCCTGATACTGCCGTGCCTGAGCTGCACCCCATTGTCTCCCCCTCGTGCATTGTCAGCATGCTTTCCTGGGAGATCAAGGAGAAGGTTAAGAGAGCGCAGGTAGCTGAACCCGACCCGGGCGGGGGTCCAGCGGGACTGCTCTATGTCCCTTCTACTGTGCATGGTGAGGTCATTGACTGGTTACATTCCTCCAAGGTCATGTGTCACCCCGGGATGGCTCGCACCTTGTCCCAGATTCAGAGGACCTTCTGGTGGCCGTCTATGAGAAAGGACATTAACGACTTTGTTTGGTCCTGCCCCCAGTGTGCCACCGGGAAATCGTCCTCCTCTTCCCCTTCAGGACTGCTGCACCCCCTTCCCATCCCCAGCAGACCTTGGTCTCACATCACCATGGATTTTGTGACACGTCTTCCTCCCTCCATGGGTCACACTGTTATTCTCACAGTCATGGACAGATTTTTGAAGGCAGCTCACTCCATCCCTCTTCACAAGCTCCCTTTGGCCAAGAAGACAGCCGACTTGTTGGTCCTGCATGTGGTACGTCTACACAGGATTCCCTTGGACATCGTGTTGGACCGGGGTCCTCAGTTTGTTGAGACGTCAGCACTCCTTGGGTGACGTCACTCACGTTCTGACTTGCCTTTCTCTATTACCGGGAGTTTTGTCTCCCTTTCTCTAATCGTACCTGCACCTGTTCGTCTGGGAGCTTTGCCTCCCCAGCTCTGCAGATAGCTTGCTTCACTGGATGTTTCATCTCCTACTCCTGCTTCTCTCCTCCTCTCTCCCCTGTGCACAGGTAGACGTTCCTCCAGGCGGCGGACTTACCTCTGCCTCAGGCGGCAGACCGGACTCTCTCCTGTGAGCTGGAGGTTGCTTCCACTCCCTGCGCAGTAAGCGCCTCCTCTCACCGGGCTCACTCTTCTCGCTCACCCTTCAGCTGTGGCTGCACCTGCTCTCTCATCTTCTCCATGGACACTGCACCTCCCGAGCGAGACTCTGGTAACTCAGAGTGGACTAAGCTTCTCTTCGGCGCTTCTACTCCTGTGCTCCGTAAGATTATTTATTATTCAGTCCATTCAATCCACCGTTGCTGAATTGTTATTAATTCCCTCTCTCCTCTCTTCCTGCAGGGTTGCCAGTTCTCTCCCACTCTACATTCACATCCACTCACTCACACACTCATTCACTTCATTAATAAAGATCATTGTGATTTCTAATCGAGTCTATGTCTGCATTTGGGTTTCCGTGCAAACATGTCACAAGACTATAAAGACAGAAGTGAGAATACAGACAACTATCACCAATTACACCAGACCATAATAACTGCAATATAAACAAAGAAGCACACCAACAGAAAAGAACTTAAACTGGACTGGAGGCTGAGCACGGCACCCATCTGTACTCAGGATCATGACAGCCCCAGTCTTTCTGTAACAACTTGTTCTCTTTGTTTCTTCACTTAGGCATTAGCTAAACACATTCAACTGTGTGAAAATAAAAGCAGTCTACAGAGGTGAACGAATTTAAACCAAAACACAATTCAACAGTGACTTTGGCCACCAACAGCAAAAAGCCCTGTGGCTGGCTATAGGGACTGGGGTAGTGGTTCTCATGGTTATCGCCTTTTCGGTGTTACATAGTGCTGCTTTAAAAACTAATCTGTAGCAGACCTTAGATTCTAAACAAAACAAGACCTTCAAGTCTACACCTGCTTGGACACCCGATGATTGATGCTTGCGGCTATATTTATTGTTAGTATTAGTATTTTGTTCACAACTTTTCCATTTCTGTCAGTGTTTACTTTTTGAACTGTGTGTTGTTAATGTGTGTTTGGTGTAACCCTGCACATAAATCCTCACTCCTCCTTCTCTTCCTCTGTGCACTTTTCCACAGCACACGGGGAAGTTTATAACACCAGGCACATTTAAGGGAGGTGAGAGGCACCCAAGTGTCACGTCAGACCATTCGAAACTGTTTACATCAGCATGGTCTGCATGCTAGACGACCTGCAAGGGTACCTGACCACACCACCAGGCACAGGTGTTATCGTCTTGTATGGGCCAGGGAGCATTTATGCTGGACAAGGACCAGTGGGCCTCAGTGCTGTTCTCTGATGAAAGTCGATTCACGTTGAGGAGAAATGATGGCTGCCAGTGATGTTGGAGACGTCAAGGAAAGCGCTATGCATCAGCCATTGTTGTCACCAGACGAGCCTTTGGTGGTGGTGTTACAGTCTGGGAAGGTGTGTCTAGTCAATACAGAACTTCCCTACACCTTGTGAATGGTACAGTGACAAGCCGATACTACCTGAATAACATCATTAATACAGTCATTGTGCCCCTGCATGAACAACACAGGCCTAATTTCAAAAAATCAAATCAAACTTTATTGTCATATTGCTGTACATACAATTGTAGTGCAGTGCTTCATGGACGACAATGCTCCAGCTTATCGAGGTCACATCATTAGGGAGTGGCTGCTGGAGGCTGGGGTACCTCAAATGGAGTGGCCTCCATTTTCTCCAGAATCTATGGGATCATCTGATTCACCGTGTAGAGGCTTGTAACCCTGCACCACAGAACCTCAATGACCCGAGGGCCGCCCTTTAAGAAGAGTGGAATGCCATGCCTCAGCGGACAATAATTTGACTTGTGAACAACATGAGACATTGTTGTCAAGCTGTAATTGACGCTCAAGGGCACATAAGATAAGATAAGATAAGATAAGATAAGATAAGTCTTTATTAGTCCCACAATAGGGAAATTCCAGTATTGCAGCAGCACAGGGATAGCAGCACTCAGCGCAATAGTAAATAAGATAATATAAGAATTGGTTGGCCAAAGCAGTAAATAAATATACATATGTACACAGCTATTGTGATATCCTACCGTGTAGCAATGATCACACTTGAGTTATTTCTTTGGCTAACTCTGGCCATTTATTCTGCAACACACACAACAAGACTGAACATGGATTCTGCGCGGGGTTTTCACACTCTTATTCTAATGGTGTCCCCTTAGTAGTAGTGCTGAACAATACAGGTAGTTCCCCCTAGAGGCAGGTGCCAGTAATGTTTTCATTTAGACTTGCAGTCTACCACATCCCTCCCCTCTAGATTAAACTACTCTTAATTACACTAGCCAATTACTAGACATCCTGGAACTCCCATTTAACCCTAAACTATCACAGTTACTTTTTAACTTCTTAAACACATGTGCCATACACATAATTTCTTTCTCTTTTTTTTTTTTCACATGTATAACACACATAACAGTCTAACTGGGGAATTGGTTTGACTACCGCATCCCAGTGAGGTTCCAGGACGCATTCTTGTCCTGTGGCTGGGGAACTCACTACTGACTAAGTATAGTCCTTTCCTAGCTCGCTGAGATCTTCTCACGGCTGGTGAGCCAACTGCAGGTGAAGACTCAGACTGCTCCACTGTTTCGGCTGCTGCAGTGCTGCCCGTAGAATCTGCAGAGACGGGTACCTCAGGTATCACCTGAAGTGGTGGTTCATTGATGCTCTCCTCAGAATGGTTGTCAGACAACACCTCTGGTGCCATCGGCAGGGGAATGGAGCTCCTACCACGAACTTGGTCGATGTGTCGCCTCACCACTTGTCCATGGCCTAATGTCACCTTGAATGACACAGGGCCTGTCTTTTCTGTTATTTCTCCTGGTACCCAGGCTGGTCCTGAGCCAAAGTTGCGGGTGTAGACCACGTCTCCTTCTCTCAGTATTCTCTCTCTAGCATGCATGTCATGATAACCTTTTTGTTTCTCTTGTTTGTCATGCACTTTGTTTCTGAAGTCTGGATGTATTAAGTCAAATGTTGACCTCAACTTCCTTCCACACAACAGCTCAGCTGGTGACTTGCCAGTTGTAGATTGGGGTGTTATTCGATAGCTGAACAGAGCTCGCGACATTCGGGTTTCAATAGAGTCTCCTGCCATCTTTTTCATGAGTGACTTGAACGTCTGCACGGCCCTCTCGGCTAAGCCATTAGAAGAAGGATGGTATGGTGCAGTCGTGATGTGACGTATGCCATTCTTTTCAGAAAACTCTTGGAACTGTTCACTCGTAAAACATGTACCGTTATCTGATACTATGATTTCAGGTATGCCATGTTGGCTGAAACTCTTTCTAAGACATTCAATGGTAACAGTAGAAGTAGAGCTACTCACAGAATATGCATCGATCCACTTTGAGTATGCGTCACCTATGATCAGGAACATTCTTCCCATCCATGGACCTGCGTAGTCAATGTGAATTCTTCTCCATGGTTTATCTGGAACTTCCCAGGGATGTAGTGGGGCTGCTGGAGGACTGTTCCTGTTCTCCTGGCATGCCGCACATGACTTCACAAGCGCCTCCACCTCTGCATCCATGTTGGGCCACCACATGTAACTCCTCGCCAACGCTTTCATGCGAGTGATGCCAGGGTGTGCTTGGTGTAGTTGTTGCAGTAAGGCATTCCGACCAGGTGGTGGAACAACCACGCGTCCTCCCCACAGGATACAACCTTCCTGGGTGCTGAGCTCATCCTGTCGTCGGGCATAGGGAATGAACTCAGGACTGTTCATCTTCGGCCATCCTCGCAAGATGTATTCTCGCACTCTTGCTAGAACAGGGTCTTTGTCTGTCCACTTCTTTATTTGTTGTGCGTTCACCAGGGGCACGCCGATATCTTCAAACAATAGCACTCTCTCCTCCTCCTCAGGCGTGCTGTCTCTTCCTCCATCCAAGGGTAGCCTACTCATCGCGTCAGCATTCGTATGGTCCCGTCCGGCTTTGTAAACGATGGTGTACTCATACACTGCTAATGTAACGGCCCATCTCTGAATTCTCTGAGATGTCATCTGGGGTATGGCTCTCATTTCACTGAACAGTGAAATTAGTGGCTTGTGGTCAGTCACTATAGCGAACTGTCTCCCATACAGGTATTTGTGGAACTTTTTTACACCAAATACTACTGCAAGGCCCTCCTTGTCTAGCTGGGAGTAGTTTTTCTCAGCTGCACTAAGAGTTCTTGAGACGAACCCTATGGGTCTCTCTGAGCCATTCTCCATACAATGACAGAGTACAGCTCCCACACCGTAGGGTGATGCATCACACGCCAGGATGAGTGGTTTGTTTGAATCATAGTGCACTAACACACTACAGGACTGAAGTAGTGCTTTGGACTCTTCAAACGCCTTCTGCTGCTTGACCCCCCATGACCATTTTTCTTCCTTCTTAAGTAAGGTATGTAGTGGTGCCAGCAGCGTGGAGAGCTTTGGGAGGAACCTATGGTAATAGTTCAACAAGCCCAGGTAGGCTTTTAACTCAGTAACATTTTGTGGCTCAGGCGCCTCCGCAATGGCTTCCACTTTGTCTGTTAGAGGGTGTAGACCACTGGCGTTGATCTTGTGGCCTAGGAACACCACCTCTTTTCCCATGAACTCACACTTGCTTCTTTTCAACCTCAGACCGCTTTTCTCCAACCGTTGAAGCACTTCCTCCAGTGTTTTCAGATGTTCTTGTTCATTTGGTCCTGTACAAAGGATGTCATCCAAATAAATGGCAACATTCGGAATTCCACCTAGGATGCCCTCCATAGTTCTCTGGAATATAGCAGGACTGGAAGCTACTCCAAATGGTAAGCGTGTGTAGGTATATAAGCCTTTGTGTGTATTGATGGTTACATACTTTCTTGATTCTTCTTCCAGGACTACTTGTTGGTAAGCGTGACTCATGTCTAATTTCGTTAAGTGTCGGCCGCCATTCAGCTGTGCGAAAAGGTCCTCCACTTTAGGAATTGGATACTGATCCACCCATGATGCTCGATTGACAGTGAGTTTGTAATCTCCACATATTCTAATGGAGCCATCTGGCTTTCGCACTGGGACTATGGGCGCCGCCCATTCTGCAACCTGCACTGGCTCAATGATCTTGTCATCCAGCAGCCTCTGTAGCTCACTTTCGACCAGTGGCTTGACTGCATAGGGTACCGGTCGGGGTTTGCAGAATCGTGGTTGGGCCTCCTTGTCCACATTAATCTTTGCAGTGACACCTTTTAGCTGTCCTAAGCCTTCTTTGAACACCTCAGCGTGTCTTTCGAGGATCTCCTCCAGCTGCAATTTGGGCTGAGATTCCACCTTATTCACCAACTGATCAATCATGGCCAGTTCTTGTAGCCAACTTCGCCCTAGTAGATTTGGTCCTTCGCTCCCAACTACTACTACAGGTAAGTCCTTTTCTTTGTTTTCGTGCTGCACCTTCACTTGTGCCATGCCTAGCATGTCTAGCTTCTCTCCTGTGTATGTTTTTAATTTTAATGAACAGGGATTTAATTCTGCTGTGTCTGTTTTCTTCCACAGTTGTGTATATTGCTGTTTACTTAATATGGTTACTCCACAGCCTGTATCAACTTCAAATGTTACTTTCATTCCATTAACATTCATGGTACGCGTGATGGGTGCTACCTTGGTCAGCTCCTCTGACGTGTTGTAAATTGTGTGAAAATCCATGTCTTCTGTATCACTTTCTCCCTCCCCTCTAAGTTGATTCGCTCGCTGTTCCTTTCCTGGGCCCTTGTTTTCATACTTTTGCCCTTTTACTGTTGCCTTCTGCACCTGTGCATTGCCCACCTTTGTTCTACATGCTTTCTTAATGTGCCCTCGCTTGCCACAATTATGACACAGCTCAGTGGCAAATTTGCACTCGGCGGCATTGTGCTGGCCTTTGCAGCGATAACAACTGGGGAATTTGTGCTGAGTTTTGTCAGTCGACACTTTGTGGACACCTACTTGGGTCTTAGGCACACGAACATTCGTTGCTGTGTCCTCTGTTAGCTTCCCTTGCATTTCTCTCACATCTTTAGATGCTGTTTCCATCGCTTGGCATAATTCCAAAGCCTTTGCAAAAGTGAGTTTTGTTTCAGATAAAAGTCGCCGTTGCATTCGGTCATCATTCACTCCACACACAAGTCTGTCTCTTAACATTTCTTCCAATGAGTCTTTGTAATCACAGTGCAGTGCTAATTTCCTCAATTCTGCCACATACTCTGCTATGGACTCAGTGTTCCTCCTTATGCGTGAATTAAATTTGAATCGTTGCACGATTTCACTCGGTTTGGGGCTGAAGTGCTTCTGAAGCTCAGCAGTAAGCTGGACGTACGTTTTATCTTTCGGTAATGCGGGGCTTATTAAATTTCTCAACAAGCTGTAAGTAGTTGCACCAACTCCACTCAACAGTACAGCCTTCCTTTTGTCTGGCTCCTCAATGTCATTAGCTTCGAAGAAAAAGTCCAACATTTCACTATATTCTTCCCATGACTGAGTCGAGTTATCAAAAGGGGTTACCGTTCCGATTACAGCCGCCATTGCTCGTCGTGGTGGGGAAACCTCGTTTTTCCTCCTCTGAACTTGCACTCGAACTACTGGAGTCACTTGAGTTTGCCACACTTGCAATGTTCTCTGTTTCTCGCCGCTAATTTTTTTCTTTTAATCCTCGTCGCCAATTGTGTGATATCCTACCGTGTAGCAATGATCACACTTGAGTTATTTCTTTGGCTAACTCTGGCCATTTATTCTGCAACACACACAACAAGACTGAACATGGATTCTGCGCGGGGTTTTCACACTCTTATTCTAATGGTGTCCCCTTAGTAGTAGTGCTGAACAATACAGGTAGTTCCCCCTAGAGGCAGGTGCCAGTAATGTTTTCATTTAGACTTGCAGTCTACCACAGCTATATACACAGTGCAGGAGCATTGCAGCTAAATGGTATCAACAGCATTGAGGTTAGTTAAATTACCTGGCACAATATAAATATGTACTCAGACAGTATATTTCACATTTGAATGAACAGTGTTGTTGCCACCCTCGATAATAACTGTAATTGTTTTAGTTGTGTATTGGAGGGGACGATCTCTATTGTGCAAAGTTGAGATGTTTAATACATTTAATACGACCTCTACAAGCAGCACCAGTTAGATTATAAAATCTGACAGCTGTAGGTAGGAAGGACCTGCACAACCTCTCCCTCGAGCACTTAGGATGGCATAGCCTACTGCTAAATGAGCTCCTCAGTGTGTTCAGCATGTCCTGCATGGTGTGAGACTCAGACTCCGGCAACGATGACAGTTTAGCTACCATCCTCCTCTCTCCTATCTGATCTACTGGGTCGAGGCGGCGCCCCAGAACAGAGCTGGCATTTTTGATCAGCCTGTTCAGTATCTTCCTGTTGGCTGCCATGATGTCGCTGCCCCAATAGACCACTCCAAATGTGATGGCTGATGCTACCACCGAAATGTAGGTCTTCAGAAGTGCCCCTTGTACTCCAAAAGACCTGAGTCTCCTCAGGAGGTGCAAAAAGGGGAGTACATCAGTACAAAAACCGTTTACCGTTGTGAGCAGGCAGACCTATCTCAGGATGGGTAAAGGCCTGAATGTAGGATCGGGGTTTTATTGTGAAGTGCGGTGTGATGACACCTCCTTCCAGTTGCATGGCCACATCGCCCTATAATAAGGGGCGTCCGCCATTTGGGGCTCTCTTGCCCAGGACGACTCTGCACACTACTGTGCTCCTGTATTGCAACCATATATTCATTAAAGCTCAGTTCCAGTGCAACCTCCTCATCTGTCTCCTTTGTGCCAGGTTTGTGGACATAACATTTGGCGACTGAGGATTAAACCATGGAGGCGTGTGTTACACCACTACGGCCTTTCCTGGAGCTCCCCGGCGAACCACCAGTGCCATGGCCTTACTGGTTAGAGACTTTCAAAAACTACATCACAGCGTTGGACGTGGGGAAGCTGGATAAGGTGAGGACGCGAGCACTGCTTGTCCACAACCTCGGCATTGAAGGCCAAAGGATTCTATGAATGCTCGGCGCGACAGACTCGTACGAGGACATCATGGAGCTACTAGCTAACCACTTTACCACACCGGACAGTGTGACGGTACACAAATTTGCTTTCACCAGAGACGCCAAAAAGTCAGTGAGCCAATTCATTAGTTTGTTGCTGACCTCAGACAGTTAGCTAGTGTGTGCTATTTTGGGCCATTGGAGGACGAGATGGTGTGGGACCAACTGGCCGAGCACACGTGTAACACTGGACTATGTGCTACATTGCTAACGGCGCCTAATGACTTAATGCTAGCTAGAGTAGTCGAGCTAGCTCTCCAGTTGGAGGCCGCAGATAAGCTAGTTTCTGAGCTTAACTGGCACCAGTCACAGAAGCTGCTGGAGATGATGACGTTGGCGAATGTGGTGGACCTGGATAACAAAGAGAGCATGGACGAGGATTATGAGGCTAATGCGGTGAGTCGGAGGTCTGCCCCGAGAAGTCCTGTCTGCAGGGGTTGTAGGTCCCCAACACATCAGACTAAAGCACAAGTGTGCCCGGCAAGAGGAAAGCGGTGCAGTAAGTGTGGGCGCATGAATCATTTTGCCAGAGTAGGCCAGTTTCCAGCGCCGTGGAGCCTGTCAAAGAAGCCAGCCCACCCGCCTACAATGACCATCCACTCAGTGAGTCCCAACACCAATGGCTGTTCTTATTGCACGGTGGAATTGGACAGTGTTGCTTTGCCACTACTACTCGACACGGTGCGGTCGATGCTGAATTGGGCCACAGTGAAAAAGTTTTTCCCTCATCACAGGATCAGGACTAATCCAGTGCCATTATACAGCTACGGCGGTAATAGACTGTGCAATGTCGGGACTGTGGAGTTGACTGTTCACTACAAAACAGAGGTGGTGCACGACTTCATGTTCCAGGTGGTGGCACATGGCGATAACATCATGGGGTGTGACCTGTTCTACAGATTGGGTTTCGCCATCAGAGACAGAGCTGGGTCTGAATAGTCTGGGTGTGGACATTGGAGCTCACCAGCTCCAGTGGATGATGACATCGTGGTTTGGGATAAGGTGCTTTCAGACAGTACCGGCGCAAAAGTGCTCACGCCAAGCTCAGTGGAGGAACCGGACGGCTTCAGTACCCGCGCTCGGCCGAAGGTAGTGGGGGTGGCCAAGTCGGTGGGTGGAGGGCCCATTCCGACAAGCGACACCAGGGAGGTAGTGGACACCTTCAGTGCCCATGTTGGGTTTCGGCCGAAGACGGGTGAGGGGTCCGCTGCAACGATGGTGACTGCTGCATTGCCACAGTGTAATGACGGGGCCGGACGAAAAGGGAGCATGGAGCTGCCACAAACACAGCAGCACATCAAACCGAGTAAGGTACCAGTCCAGGTCATGGACTGGGTTCGGGTTCAGGCCGATGAAAGACCGGGGCGACAACCAGCCGGACCACAGCCAGAGAAATATCAGGCGCCGCTGAGGATTGTGGTGGTTTGGAGCTGTGTGTTTCCGGCTGACGGACGGCTCAATTTGTCATGCGAACCAGCTGCGCCGTGTCCAGGTGGACGCTCCGGGTGGCAAAGCTGTGCAGGAGCCAGCGAAGGTGGTGTGGGATCCGGGCTCTTGTGTCATGAAGATCGGTCCTTGTCCTGGGGGCCTGCTGCCTCCAGGGGCTCATCCGCCACAGCCCCCCCCCCCCCCAGCTGACCCACCTTTACTGTGGGAGACGGTTAAGAAGAAAGTAAAGACTTTTTAGGTAGGAGCACGGCCGGACTATCTAAAAGTGGCAGAATATTCCACTTGGCCATGCTGGGCTCCGTGATAGTCCATCCACGGGCCCTAGTTTTGGGCTGTTATGTGTGTTGTTCTTTTTACTGTTTTAGTTAGTGTGTTTATTGGGGGATCTTGTGTGCCAAATTTGGGAGGGTTTTGATTAGATGTGTTTTTTTGTTTTTTTTTTGTAAAGGGGGAAGAATGTAGGGTCGGGGTTTTATTGTGAAGTGCAGTGTCATGACGCCACCTTCTGGCTGCGTCATCACACCACCCTATAATTCTGCCATTTGGAGCTCTCTTGCCCAGGACGAATCAGCACACTGCTGTGTTCCTGTATTGCAACCATATATTCATTAAAGCTTAGTTCCAGTGCAACCTGCTCGTCCATCTCCTTTGTGCCAGGTTTGTGGACATAACACTAACCAAGTTCAATTTTATCAGTAGGGAAAAGCATGAGAAAATGAAGGGAGACAAAGACAATATTATAACATACAGTATGGGGAATCTATGCTGTGATATTCATTTCAGACTGGAAGGAAGGGAGAGGCAGTAAATTCCTCTGCCAGAAGAGCATGGGGGATTAAGCAACTGGGGGACAATAGGAATTGTGATGGGAGAATGTATTGTGATGCAAGACCTCAGGCAGCAGGGGGAGTGAGTGTTGTAATATAAAGGAGAGACCCTGCAGCATGAGGTCAATGCTTTTTCTGATTCTGAGAGATGTGAGAGAGTGAATAAAGTTTGTCTGCTGTGAATGCCTGGCCTGATTATTCCTCTCTCCACACTGGTGACCCTTGACAAATAATGGAACACGAGGCAAACACCCTGGAGACGACCCGGACAGGAAGCCCCAGCAATGCGTGTGCTGTTTCAGTCAAACTACCAGACTTTTGGCTGCACGACCCAAAGTCTTGGTTCCTCCACACCGAGGCCCAGTTCGCGCTCCGGGGAATAATGGCAGATGACACCAGATATTACTATTGCCACATTTCCACTATATAGTTCTGCTCTACTCTTTTCTTTTCTTTTTTACTTGTTTCTCCCGCGGCTGCGCCTCCATCACAACCGCGGAAACCCGAGTATTGCTGGGGGTGGGCGGGATTGAGGTGGCACTACACTCTGCTGACGTAGTAAAGGACGCGACCGACTCCTCCACAACAAAGAAAAAAATAGCGGATTACGAGCGGAGGATTTCCATGGTGGTCACTATTCTTCTGTGGGTTTTTAACACAATGAATGTCTTTAACGAGACAAGAGAATTTTACAGGAGAAGAAGACGTGGATTGAGACAACACACGTTGGAGCAGGAGAGGAGAATAGCGTTTGCCCAGGAGGAATCTGAAGCAGCTGCATATGAAGCAGAGATCATTCAGAGATCATTTCATTTGTTCAGTGTTCATGTGCATACATATGTCAAACGTGTTTTTTAAATAAAATGTTGTGCACTTTTCATCTACATCGCCTCTGTTGTTCAAAACGGTTACATGTTAACAGACGGTTAATTAAATGCTGAAACACCAGAGTAATTTAAAATAATGCAGAAGTTTAATCCTAAACCCCTTTAACTTACCAAATAATTTATAATATTATAAAAAAGCCAATACAAATCTAGACCCATTTTGTGTATTGTGTAATAATGATACACTGATGATAAACTGACTTCCCAAAAAAAAGCAGCAGCTAGACAACGCACTTTTGGTTTGATGGAATTGCCAATTGACCTGCTGAAGCTGTCGATTTACCAGTCAATCTACGTTCCTACTCTCACCTATGGTCACGAGCTTTGGGTAATGACCGAAAGAACGAGATCGCGGATACAAGCGGCTGAAATGAGCTTTCTCCGTAGGATTGCTGGACTCACCCTCAGAGATAGGGTGAGGAGCTCAGTCATCCGGGAGAGGCTCAGAGTAGAACCGCTGCTCCTCCACATTGAAAGGAGTCAGTTGAGGTGGTATGGGCATCTGATTAGGATGCCTCCTGGACGCCTCCCACTTGAGGTGTTTCAGGCACGTCCCACTGGGAGGAGACCCCGGGGCAGACCCAGGACTCGGTGGAGAGACTATGTCTCCCAGCTAGTCTGGGAACGCCTTGGTATCCCCTCTGAAGAGCTGGAGCAGGTGGCTGGGGAGAGGGAAGTCTGGGCTTCTCTGCTTGAACTGCTGCCTCCGCGACCCGGACCTCCGGAAAAGCGGTAGAAGATGGATGGATGGATGGATGGCCAATTGACCTTGGAATTATATGTGGAAACTTGTTATACTTCCAGTTAACTTTAACTTACAAAATAATTAAAAATATTATAAAAAAAAAAGCCAATCCAAATCTAGGCCCATTTTTTGTATTGTGTATCATTTGAGTATCATTTTACAATCTATTGTTCTTTATAAGGGTTATCTGTTCAGTGGTGGCTAATTACACACTAAAACAACGTAGAAAATGACTGCAAAGAAAATGCTGCAGCTAGACAACTCACTTTTGGTTTGATGGAATTGCCAATTGACCTTGGAATTATATGTGGAAACTTGTTATACTTCCAGTTAACTTTAACTTACCAAATAATTTATAATATTATAAAAAAGCCAATCCAAATCTAGGCCCATTGTGTATCATTTGAGTATCATTTTTCCAATCTATTGTTATTTATAATGGTTATCTGTTCAGTGGTGGCTAATTACACACTAAAACAACGTAGAAATGACTAAAAAAAAATGCTGCAGCTAGACAACTCACTTTTGGTTTGATGGAATTGCCAATGAACCTAGAAATTTTATGAAACTTTTTTTAATCCTACTAAATACTGTGACATTGTCACACTGCCCAACACCAAATTATAATTTTCTTTTTCAAACCAAAGATCACTATGGATCTATTGAATCACAATAGCATAGGTTTATCATATTCATGTCAAGGTTTACAACATTGAAAATGTTATATTTGGTTTTACATGTATGGGTATTTTCGCTTTATATTATACTAGACTGCTTATAATTTATTGGAATTCTCAGAATTTGGAATGCCGATAGAACATTCAATTCACATGTACTTACCTTTTACCCAATTCGACTTTCACCTTTATCAGTGTCTACTGCTGAATGTAAATTACACCTGTGCAACTGCTTACAATTTTACTTAAAAACTGTACCCAATGTAGAGCAATGGATACAGCAGTGGTAATATTTATTAAATTTAACAATAACAATTACATTACCATTAAAAATCTTGACACCTTTATGGCTGAACAGCAGGATTAGGGTCATATGAGGCAATGGAATGTGTATGTAATTATTCGCCTTTATCATCCAGTTGTGGCGGTTCGGTTAACCCCCACAACACACAGACAGAACACAGAGACAGTCAGCTCGCACTCCTGGGTTTTTTCCGCTGCATGCTGCGGTTACAGCCGTGAAGTTAAAGTGTTCATGCATCTTGTCCTTACTGTGCTTCTTCTGAGCATCTTACATATGTAGATGTGCTTTGATGTAAATCTCCACAAACAGACTGGTCAAATACAGCGCTCGGCTAGAGCAAATAACAGAACAGTGAAATGTGTATTAATGTCTACAGGCAGCCCCGTTTCGTCTGGCTCACCTCTGTGATGTTAATGGTTGCCTTTCATGCAAATGTCTCATGCCTTCCTGTTATCTGTTTGATCAGACCAACTGCTGTGAATGCTTTGATGTATTGTTCTAGTTGGGTGCTTTGATGTATTGTTCTAGTTGGGTGTATATATACTGCATTGTAACCATGCTCTCATTCTCTCTCAATCTGACTTCAACCTTTGCTGCAGGACACAGACTTTGTGTCCCTCCTTCTCTGAGAGCCAGAGGATCCCGCTCCGGCCTGCACACACTTGGGCCGGGGCGGGGATCCTGTGACGGCGGTATGATTAATAAAACTCTACTTAAAACCTCCAACAACGCCGCATTATTTCATGCCGCCGCACAGTGTTATAATATACAAACCACACTTTTATCCAAAAGACTAACATTTTATTACATTACAAATATTCCCAAAACATGTTTACAAATGGGGAGCTTTCAGTACTTCGACCAGACTGCCAAAATGGTTTAGGAAGGCTCCGTGGAAGGAAGCCGTCTCTGTCAGCTCATCCCTTCTTAATGCGGCTTCCTGCTCATGGGCTAACTGCAGGTGTCTTTCACGCTGTTCGTGCTGCCGTTGATGCTGTTCGAGCATCCTTTCATGGATCTGCATCTCCTCAGCATGATTCTGGGCCATCAGTGATGCAAGGTCTGCAATGTTGCTGCTTTTCAGCTTGCCTATATGAAAGACAGAAGTCATTGTATTTAGATAACACTGGATCAAAACATGTCAGAAAAAATATTATGGAATTAAACTGTTGAAAGCCTGTGGTGGGATGCTTCGTTGCTGTATTTAAGCTCAACTGTCATGTTGTTGCCCCTCAGTAGAGTGGACTATATGCAACTTCTGTGGTGCTGTGGTTAGGCCCCCCTTCATTTCAAAAAGGATTAATTGTAAAAAGTATTTTGATTTAATGGGTTATTTTTAAAAGAATTTCTTTGTACTGTGGCCTCATAAATCAGAATGAGTTAATAGTGTTAGCTGACTTGAAGAATTTCAATCAAGCATGTTGATTTGAAGTCGGTACATGTGCTCTTTTTTTTTTTTTGTGAAAATACAACAGTATTTCCACCACCAACACACCTATAACACTGGGCCACTGTGGCTATGAACACCCCTGAATCTAGTATTTTTATAAACGTAGAAAGACATTTTAAATTCCTTATTATGCGTCTATAGAAAATAACAATCACATATAAAAACAACCGGGTGGTAATTTTCAGTTTGTTGTGCCTTACCAGCACTTGACTGGGAGATGCCGGATAGTGATGGAGCTGGCGGTTGGTGAGGCGGACCCCTGGAATTTGAAAACTGTGTATAGAAGGAAAAAACACACAATAAAGCTCACAAACAAAGTGCAACATGTACCGCAAACACAAAACTTTTTAACCAGGATACAATAAGCTTACGTCAGCGTTTTGTTCACGTGAATACCGAAATAAAAGCGCGATTCAGCAGCTTGATGCGAGGTAGCAGCAAGGTACAGAGGTAGCTAGCTATTAGCGGGCTAGCCATCACCACAATTGCCCACAATCAAACAACTTTCTTTATTGCTTAAATAAAGTGCGCTTTTGACCGAAAGGCAAGAAGACAGACAATAATAACAAAACAACACTCACCGTCACCGTCTTCCAATTGCGTGGCCGTGTCGAGTCCAAATTCTCTGCCATTGCTAGCAGGCCGGACACTTCCTGGTATATTTTTTCATTGCGAGTTGCCCCACCAACTCGCTCTGGATGTAGTCATCGGCTACGAGGGACAGAAAAGTCCGCACCTCCTCGTTTGTTCATGGAATAAACTTGCGCGTGGACATCGTTGTATGAGAACACAATTGTGAATCCAGTCACCGCGGTTACTCGCTGAAATTACAAATGGCGGTCATGTAGCTTCAACAGAAAACAAAACGGACACGTTTTGTGACGTTACGCCCTGACCAATCAGCGGTTAGCAGTCGATTGACGTCAAATCACACCTCGCTTTTCACTCGGCTGTACCCTGCCTCTTAACAGGCACGAAAATCGTAACGGTTAAACCGTGAGGACTGAGGTGGAAATGGCGAAAAACAGAAACAAGTAAAAAAAAGTAAAGCCAAGGTGATACTGGTGGAAATGGGGCTTATGTGGTCGCAGCACTGGACTCTCGCACGACTCAGCAAGTAGCGAGCCTGCTCCAACAGCCCCCAGCCCACAACAAATACGGGGCTCTCAAAGCCACGCTGACCCCGCACTACACACTCTCGGACTGCGAGAGAGTAGAGAGGCTCCCGACGCGCTCCAAGTGAGGAGATGGATCGGCGGTCGAACTGATGGAGAAGATGTTGGCGTTAATGGGCACGGACAACGGGCATTTTCTGTTTGCCCACATTTTCCTCCGGAACCTCCCAACGATGGTCAGAGCGGTCCTTGCCAACTCGCCGTTGCTGGCTGCACATGACTACCGTGTGTTAGCCCAGGAGGCAGATCGGATCATCCTCACCACCAGAGCCCTCACAGTGAATGCAGCGACGTTGGAACCCAGCGAGACGGCCAGCGGAAGTGAGGAGCTAGCGATGGTAGCGGCAGCGGGGGCCAGGAAGCGCCAGAGAGGCACGCTCTGCTCCTACCACCGCCGTTTTGGAGAGGACATGCGCCGATGCGTGCCACTGTGCCAATTCAAGCATTCAGGAAAATGCCAAGGCTGGCAGTCAGCAGCAGCTGTGACCGCCGGTGAAGAAAGCAAGCTGCTCTACGTGACAGACTCGCGCTCGGGGAGACGGTTCCTCATGGACTCTGGCTCCCAAAAGAGCCTCATCCTGCCGTCCTACGCCGACCGGCTAGCGGGTGCTAGCAGCCCTGAGCTGACAGCCGCAAACGGCTCGGACAGTAAGACTTTTGGTGAAAAGACACTGACTGTATCCCTACACGGCCGTACGTACCAGTGGACATTCGTCATAGCCGCATGCAGTTTCCCAGTCTTAGGCGCTGATTTTTTGTGTGCACACGGACTACTAGTCAATGTTGCTAACAGACACCTGATTAATGCAATGTCTTTTGATTCCCTCCCCTGTACAGCTTGAGGAGCCGGGCCAACAACTCTAGCCAACGTCACAGCTCCAGGTGGTAAGTTCCACACACTGCTCACCCAGTTCCCAGCACTCACGGTCCCAACGTTTTCGGCAGCCATCACTAAACATGGGGTGGAGCACTTTATTACCACCACCAGGCCGCCCGTTTTCACATGACCTCGGTGCCTGGACACAGCTAAACTGGCCATAGCAGGCGAGAAGTTTGCCAACTTGGAAAGGCTGGGCATCATCAGGCGCTAAAACAGCCCATGGGCATCCCCACTACATATGGTCCCTAAGGCCAAGGGATCGTGATGACCTTGCAGGGATTTCCGCATCTTAAACAACACCACAGCGCACGACCGCTACCCAGTCCCCCATATTCAAGATTTTTCCGTTCACCTCGCCGAGGCACGTATTTTTTCGAAGATAGACCTGGTCCGCGGTTACCACCAGGTCCCGGTGTGCGCGGAGGACATACCTAAAATGGCAGTAATAACCCTGTTTGGTCTGTTTGAGTTTTTACGCATGCCTTTTGGATTAAAAGGCGTGGCACAGACATTCCAACACATGATGGATGCGGTGTTGCGCGATCTGCTGTTTGTGTTCTCCTACCTGGATGACATCCTTGTGGCCAGCGCGTCCGAGGACGAACACGTAACCCACCTCAGGATGGTTTCCGGAGGTTAGAGGAACACGGGTTAATAATCAACCCAGCGAAATGCCAGTTTGGCGTGGCGGGGATCAATTTTTTGGGACACCGCATCTCACTGGAGGGAGCGATACCCTTGCCAGAAAAGGTGGCGCAGTGGCAATTTTCCCTGGCCTCAGACGGTCAGGGCACTGCAGGAGTTTCTGGGGATGGTTAACTTTTATAACTGTTTCCTCCCCCGCGCAGCTCAGCTCATGCAGCCATTGTACACCGCACTCAAGAAACGGAAACTGGTGGACAGAGTTGACTGGACTCCTGAGCGGTAGAAGGCATTCTCTGAGGTTAAAACAGCCCTGGCAAACGCCGCACTGCTGGCGCACCCGGACCCGGCGGCTCAGATAGCGCTCACTACCGACGCTTCGGACGTGGCCATAGGGGCCGTCGTGGAGCAATGCGTTGTGGTTCTTGGCAGCAGCTCACCTTTTTTAGCAGGTCTTTGCGCAACAGTGAGCGTAAATACAGCGCGTTTGACAGAGAGTTACTGGCTCTCCACCTGGCCATACGTCACTTCCAGTTCTGGCTGGAAGAGCGCAACTTCACTGCGTTCATGGACCACAAGCCGCTAACGTACACGATGGACAAGGTTTCAGAACCGTGGTCAGGCTGGCAGCAGAGACAGCTGGCCGCGATCTCGGAGTTTACGACCGATATTCAGCATGTGGCTGGTAAACTTAATGTGGTGGCAGACTGCCTCTCGCGCACAGTAGTGGCCCCAGTCTGCGTAGGGATAGATTACACGGCCATGGCCGCGGAGCAGATTGGCGATGCGGACGTGTGCACACTCCAGTCTGGACCAACAGGGTTAAGGCTGGAGAGCAGAGTACTACAAGACGGGGGGCCCCCCCAATCTGTGACGTCTCCACAGGACGCCCGCACCCGGTGGTCCCATGCGCTTGGCGCCGCCGCGTTTTTGAGTCCGTTCACGCCCTGGTGCACCCAGGAGTGCGCACGTCAGTCAAAATGGTGGGAGCAAAGTTCGTATAGCCGGGCCTGCGCAAACAGGTGAAAGAGTAGGCGGCAGCCTGCGTAGCGTGGCAATGAGCCAAAGTGAACAGGCACACAAAGGCCCCCCTTGAGCTGTTACATATCCCGGCTAAGAGGTTCGACCACGTTCACGTGGACTTCGTGGGCCCCCTCCCGCCATCGCAGGGGTTCACGCACCTCCTGACAGTGGTGGACTGCACCACACAATGGCCAGAAGCAGTCCCGCTAGCTTCCACCACGTCTGCGGACGTGGTGCGCACCTTTTTGACAACATGGGTGGCACGTTTTGGCATCCCTTCGGACATCACATCCGATCGGGGCCCTCAGTTTGTTTCCGACCTCTGGTCCGCGATGGCCCGTAGCCTGGGCGTCGCAATTCATCGCACAACCGCGTACAACCCACAGGCCAATGGGTTATGCGAGCGTTTCCATAGGTCACTGAAAGCAGCGCTCAGGGCTTCGCTTACGGATGCAAATTGGGTGGACCGGTTGCCGTGGGTTCTATTAGGGTTGCGTTCTGCACCGAAAGAGGATTTGGAGGCTTCCCCAGCAGAGCTTGTTTTTTTCTCAGCCGCTGTGGCTCCCCGGGGAATTTTTACCAGATAACCCCGCGCCGACCACCCGTCCGTCCCCGCGTTCACGGCATAGCGCAAACGCAGGCACGCTACCTGGCCCAGCCCACCACTGTTTTCCACGCGTTTTTGTGCCGAAAACATTGAAGAACGCGGCGTTTGTGTTTGTCAGGCACGATGCCCACCGGCCCCCATTGCGCCCACCCTACGATGGCCCGTTTAGAGTGCTGGAACCAGGGGACAAACATTTTGTGTTAGACTTGGGGGGTCGCTGGGAGAAAATCTGCATAGACAGGCTTAAGCCCACCTTTGTGGTGGCAGACGAGCAGGTGATGTTGGCTCGAGCTCCTCGGCGTGGAAGACCCCCACTGAGAACTCCCCAGGTAAACGATTCATCAGAGCAGTCACACGAGCATGCTGAATGTGTTCCCCCCCTCCATTGTCCACCCACAGACAGACACACCCCCAGGAACCCCCCACCGGCACAACAGAGCTGCAGAGCCGAAGACCCCTCATTACAGCAGTTATGGGAGGAGGCTGAAGCCGAAAGGATGTGAGAGTTAACGCTTGCTCTGAGACTCTTGGGGGGGAGGGGCGGTGGTATGGGGAACCCATGCTGTGATATTCATCTCAGACTGGAAGGAAGGGAGAGGCAGTAAATTCCTCTGCCGGAAGAGCATGGGGGATTAAGCAACTGGGGGACAATAGGAACTGTGATGCGAGAATGTATTGTGATGCAAGACCTCAGGCAGCAGGGGGAGTGAGTGTTGTAATATAATGGAGAGACCCTGCAGCATGAGGTCAATGCTTTTTTCTGATTCTGAGAGATGTGAGCGAGTGAATAAAGTTCATCTGCTGTGAATGCCTGGCCTGATTATTCCTCTCTCCACAACAGAAACATGCTGAGAAACAAAAGCACCCTTTCACTTGTAAAAGGAAGGATTCAATTGTTTTAACCAGGCTGACGCTTGTGCACTGTGGGCTAGAACATATACATATACATACATAGTACATATGTACTGTATATTAGCTGCTCTTGCTTGCTTGTTTTTTTCTTGCCTTCTGATTGTTGCTCTGAGTGTTGCTATCCCTGTGCTGTTGCAATCCTGGAATTTCCCCGTTGTGGGACTAATAAAGGCTTATCTTATCTTATCTTATCTTAGAAGTGGGCTGGCTCTGACATCCTGATGGTAAATGTGCCTGTGGAAGCATGGAAACAGTGTCTCATGTCATAACCCACTGCAAGACAACGCAGGAAACTGTTGAGAGACCTGGGATCCGCCGTAGAAACTGTTTTTAACGTAAACACTTTGATGAACCTGGACAGCTGCAGTAAAGTTAAAAAATATTGGAGATCCTGCACAGAACTGGGTTGTACGGGAGAATTTACAGCGAGAGAACTGTGGGAGGCAGCAATACGCCATTGATGTGTTTAGCCTGCCCAAGAAGAAGAAGTGCTCATGCGCACACTGTTACTTTCGCTTGTGTTATTTACATCTCCAGATAAAATGATAATATGAATGCTCTTCCGTTATTTAAGGTAAGTTTTTCCTTTAGCGTTTTTGATGTGTCACACATGTATATATAATCCTAATCATCACATAATCTTTGTCGTGCACAGTCAAAGTTTGTTAGCATGTAGCAAACTAGCAATGCTAACCTGCTGTTGAGTGTCACTCGCCAACAAATTCCTGCCAGGATGTTCAGATTCACTCATTATAAACAATAAAACATCCGCTAAAACACGACCAGCTCTGCATTCATCGTCTCAGGCATGCTAGTGCGTTTCAGGCCATAAATAAATTCAAGTTTTCTTTATTAAATCTATTATGTCCCAGGATATTTAATTTATTACTGTTTTTTAATGTGATTTGTTATGTTTGAGGTTACACGAGGACAGTTTATATTTGATTTTCTGCTGACCAACGCATAGAGAAAAAAAAAAAAAACCTCAAAAGTTTTGGGGGTTTTTTTGTTTTGCTGAAAGTCACAAATTTACAAGAAAAAAAGTGTTAAATTTGTGTGGGAAAAACTCACATTTATAAGGAAATAATATAGAGGTTATGAGAATTGAGTAGATTGACAGGAACACAGGCGTTACTGACTACTTGTAGTTGTAATAATTTTAGATCATTTCATACGCCTGTGTAATTTCCTTGGTAACTCCTGGCCTCTCTTCCCACTTACACAATACATTTTCTCCTCCCTTAAAATTAAGTAGTGCAGTAGTTTTGTACATATTCCTATTTAAAAAAAAAGTATTTCATGATAGGTTTATTATTTATTTTCCATCCATCCATATTCTTCCGCTTAATCCTTTTCGGGTCGCGGGTACCATATTTGTTGTCTGTAGTCGTTTACTTTGATTGTGTCATATTTAAAGTTTATTTTGCATAAAATGATTTCAATTCTGAATTTACTTTTAAGTTTTGATAAAACTTTCAGAACCAGCATTTACGGTAAATTTTGCCCATAACTAGTAGCGTCTTGTGGTTTTGCCTTAAAAAATTTTAACTCAAAAGCAATTTTTTGAGATAAAGCTAAAAAGAAAAAAAGGAAATAGTTGGAAATTTTGAGAAAAAACTGCAAAGATGTATAAATAGATAGATATGAGAATATTCTCATATTTTGATAATGAATGCTCCAACATTTGTATAAAAAATCTCAGACATTTACAAGAGAAAATTACAAATTTACAAAAAAAGTTAAACATTTACAATAAAAGATTGAAAAAATTGGAAACATTTGCATATTTAAGAAGAAAAAGTTGCCCATTAATAATTTTAACATGTCAGTTTAATCTTGTCAGTTTTACCTTTATTTTAAAGCTCCCATGTTTTGTGGCTTGCAGATTCTGTTGGCCAAAAATTCCTCAAAATGGCTTTTTTTTTTTTTTTTATTGTGGAGATTGCAGACCCCTAACATAAGTTGGGATGATCTTTTTATTTGTTTTACTAGATAGCAATATTTACTTGCTAATGCATTCTAATTTTTACACTCTATACCAGGGGATGGCAACCCGCGGCCCCTGGGCCCCATGCGGCCCTTCAGCCCAAAACACTTCAAAACACATGAAAATTAATGAAGTTCATTTTAATTATTTTATTTTTCAAATTATTGTTTATTGGATACATTTCTCAATGGAAACACATACTTTCATGAATGTAAAATATATATTTTTAAAATGATTTATTATGTTGTCAGCCATGCGTCACATCTGACAGCGGCTCACACACGGAGAGCCTCCGAGCCTCTCTGTGCAGCACATTTAAAGAGCAGAGAGCCGCAGCTTCCTGCTTCAACTCCCCGCCCCCGGTAAGACATGAACAGATCCAGAAAAAGTAAAATCACAGAGGAAAATCGAGAGTTTAATTCTTTGTGGACAGATTCATTTGCGTTCATGTATGATTATGTGGCGAGAATTTCTCCAAAAGAAGAAGCCAGCACTATTGTCATTTAGTCCATACAGCCAATCATGTACAGTAGAACGAAACTGCATTTCTCCTATCTACAGTGTTAATCATATGTAGAATCAGAGGGGCCGCTGCCATGCAAGGCACCACCACAAACAACTTCTCCTTCCCCCATTCTATTACACTGAGCACTAAGCTAGAAGGTGGGAAGTACCATTTTTATATGGTCTTTGGTTTGACCTGGCGGGGACTTGAACCCCCAACCTCCCGGCTGTGGGGCAGATGCTCTTTAACTAGGCCACCACTCTGAACACGAACAAGGAGAAAAACGACCGCGTCATTAGTGTTTGCAGGTCCATAAAAAGTTTTTGAGAAACAATCCTTGAATTCCGCTCAATAACCTTAAAATTAGTTGCCTGCACTATAAATGCTGGATTCACCAGACATGACCGAAGTCTGAATTAGTGTAAATTTATTTTCACCATCACAACTCAATACTTCCTGAGTTATGAAAAAATAAAAGCTCTTTATAGCAATTCTATTTTAAGAATGATTGTGTCTGTTATGTGCTTTTATTGTGAAATGCCGTCAACTGGATATACTTGTCTGAAATCAACAACCTATAGCTGAGGGTTTTCACTCACAATTTGTAAGTAAAAAAGGACAGGAGAGAAGATTGTTTGACAGTGATGTAGAGGTGAGCCTTTTATTTTAAGGATGTTTTCGGCTTTTTGTCTGTAGGATAACTGCTAGCTTGTTACCTGTAGGGTTTTGAACAGTGAATTATATGTGCAGACTGTCTTTCAATGCCACACATTTAAAAACAAAGAAAAATTTCTAACCAACATTTAGCTCAGCGGAAGAAGGTATTTTTAAATGTTTTTTTCCCACTCTGCTATAATTATTTCTAATTTGCTTAATTTGCACCAAATTATTTTAAAGTTATATTATTTAGAATGTTGTTTAGAATTCTTTTAGTTTTATTCCAAAATAAATAAAGAAGACTATCAGCCAACCAAGTTGTTGGCTGATATTCTTGTAGTTGTCAAATTGAGAGTCTGGAGAACAGGTGAAGGATACAGATTTATAGTATATTAATACATTTGAATAAGGAACATTATGAGGAAACATAAAAGGATGAAAAGTAGCTTCTTCTAAATAAAACTTTCATCTCTAACTTATTAAAATATCAGGAACTAAAGCTGTGTGATCACTGTTGAAAGTAGGAGATGGATGATATTTTTCAGATTTAAAGAATTTATGAATGTGCTGATAATTTTAAAAAAAATATACAAAAAAATATGGCCAGATGTAATTTCAGATATACCCTTTTCAGCACAAAACAATTTGTAATATATTTGTAATACTTTTGTTTCACAAATGAAGCTCTATATAAATCTTGACAGTTTTTTTCACTGTTGTAGTATGAATTCATTAATGCCACATAATATTCAGAGCTATGTATATTTAAAAAAATTTAGAAGCAGCATAATCTTTATTTTAAAGATCAAATTGGTATTGCGACCCTCAGCCACTTCTATTTTAGTCGAAGACGGGCAAAATGGCTCTTCGGTTGCGTGCCCCTGCTCTATATTGTCTTGGTGATGTTGTGTGATTAATAACAAACATTTCCACTGCAGATTATTCTTCAGCTAAGCCTCAACAATCCAAACTGTGTCCCTGCAGCCCATATGAGGTGTTTGTGAGTTGATCGCTACACATGATGAGCACTGAGCTCGCTAGCCTGGAAGGTCTGCGTGTGTTGTATCAGAGTGACGACTACATTGTGGTGGACAAACACTGGGACATTCGCATTGACAGTAAGATGTGGTACGAGAAAAACACTGTCCAGGCACAGCTCCGGCACCACTTCCCTCAGCTGGCAGACCCCAGCACCTATTATGGATTCAGGTCAGAATTGCTTTAATTCATTTCCTTCAATACATCGTAGACACAGCGGAGAAAATAAGTATTGAACATGTCAACATTTTTCTCATTGAACATGTTTCTGATGGAGTCATTGACCTGAGATTTTCATCAGATATCAGTAACAACCCAAGTAATCAATACATACAAAGAAATCAAGGCAACTATGTTCACAAAGCAAGTTATATTTAATAAAGTGGAATGACACAGAGAATAAGTATTGAACACATGAAGAAAAAGTGTCATGATCCCGAGTGCGGTTCCGTACTGTGCTCAGGTCTCTGGTTTTTTATCCTTTTTCCTACAGCCGTAGACAAAATTATTGGTACCCCTCTGTTAATGAAAGAAAAACCCACAATGGTCACAGAAATAACTTGAATCTGATGAAAGTGGTAATAAATAAAAAGTCTATGAAAATTAACCAATGAAAATCAGACAGTGCTTTTGAATTGTGGTTCAACAGAATTATTTTAAAAAACAAACTCATGAAACAGGCCTGGACAAAAATGATGGTACCCTTAACTTAATATTTTGTTGCACAACCTTTTGAGACAATCACTGCAATCACTACAATTTCTGTAACTGTCAATGAGACTTCTGCACCTCTCAGCAGGTATTTTGGCCCACTCCTCATGAGCAAACTGCTCCAGTTGTCTCAGGTTTGAAGGGTGCCTTCTCTAGACGTCATGTTTCAGCTCCTTCCACAGATGTTCAATAGGATTTAGATCAGGGCTCTTAGAAGGCCATTTCAGAATAGTCCAATGTTTCGCTCTTAGGGTGTTTTTAGCTGTGTGTTTTGGGTCATTATCCTGTTGCAAGACCCATGACCTGCGACTGAGACCAAGCTGTCTGACACTGGGCAGCACATTTCTCTCTAGAATACCTTGATAGTCTTGAGATTTCATTGTACCCTGCACAGATTCAAGACACCCTGTGCCAGATGCAGCAAAGCAGCCCCAGAACATAACAGAACCTCCTCCATGTTTCACAGTAGGGACAGTGTTCTTTTCTTGGTATGCTTCATTTTTGCATCTGTGAACATAGAGCTGACGTGCCTTGCCAAAAAGTTGCAGTTTTGTCTCGTCTGTCCATAGGACATTCTCCCAGAAGCTTTGTGGCTTGTCAACATGCAGTTTGGCAAATTCCAGTCTGGCTTTTTTATGATTTGTTTTCAACAGTGGTGTCCTCCTTGGTCGTCTCCCATGAAGTCCACTTTGGCTCAAACAATGACGGATGATGCGATCTTACACTGATGTACCTTGACCTTGGAGTTCACCATGAATGTATGTACTGTATGTATTTAGTCATGTTTTTGTTGTTATTATTGTGCTTTTATTTTGACAGATTTTATTTTGATAGTGCTATGAGATGACTGTTGTTGTGAAATGGCGCTATATAAATAAAGTTGAATTGAATTGAATTGACAGTGCCATGGCAGGACTTCCTGCTGTCAAACCTGCTCACGACCTGTCACGGCTGTTTGTATTTCGTGATTACGTCTACTCCACACCTGTTTGTAGTTTTAGTTCTGCTCCCTATTTAAGATCGCCAGTTAGACTTAGTCCACTGCGATCTTGTCTACCTTAGACTGGAGTCCTCTTAGCCTGGCTCCAGTCTCTCTTCAGCGTCAGGTTTCGCCCTCGCTACACTCTCATGTAAGTGTTTGTGTTCATTCTTTGTGTCTCACGTTTAGTGTATGTGTTTTGCCCCTCGTGGCACTTTACTTTGTTACTTTTTGTTAATAAATAAGCAAACTCACTGCTGGCATTTAGTGCCTCATTAATGCCCTGAAAAGGGCATATATGACAGTAGATCGCAGCCAAGCGATGTATCAGCCACAGTGAGTTTTGTTTTTGGCTCTGGTTTTTTTTTTTTTCCTTTACCGGGTGCCTGCGTTTCTTTTTCGGGAGGAGGTTATGGCCTCATTCAATACATGGTATCCTATGAGCCTGGGCTTTGAGCTTGTCCAGGCTCTAATGGAAATAGATGACCTCCTAGCCATAGCTCGTCAACATTCCCCCGAAAGTGCTTTATGGTACCTGGACATCGTGGAGGCGGGGGCAATGGATCAGCGTTCTCGTCGCGCCCTCCGCCAGTACCCGGGCTCGCCTGGGGAAGCTAATGATCCTACCAGCAGACTAAATTCGAAGAGACGACGCCTCTGTGCCAAGTCAAAGAAGAATCCTAGTCACAGTCCTAAAGCCGAAAGCAAACAGCCCACTGTGCGCATGTGGAGAGGAGCAAACTATGGAACACATCATAGAGGCTTGCCCGCTCCAAAGACTGGAAGGAGGATTACACACCCTCCATACAGCAAACCAGGAGGCAACTGCTTGGCTTAAGGACTTTGCATTCGCTAAATAAATAAATCGTGGAGGCGGCTGTGAAGCACCATCCCTGCCTTGCTGATCGTGCTGAAGGCAGGGAAAGGATCGCTGAATTATTGGTGCTTCAGCAACAGAACCGTGAGTTGGAGAAGAACACGTTGAGTAAGCCTAAACCGGGGCCGAGGGTGAAGCACTCCCGTCCCTTGGTTTGCCATGAGGTTCCAGCTCCAGTGTCCCCATCACTGAAAGACCGTCTTCCTGTGCAGCGGAGGAGGAGGGCACCCAGGGGTCCCAGCGAAGATGAACAGTGGGCAGCTGAGCTCATCAGGGGCCGTGTGGCTAAAGCGCTCTCTTCCTTCCACCCCTGTAAAGTTCTAAAGAGCGTTGTCACAGCTGTTAGACTGGTGGAGGCAAATCCGGGGCTAAACAATTTTCCTGAGTTTGCCGAGCTGCTGGCTTCGGTTTCAACGCAGCAGCAGCATTTCCCCAATTTAAATTTAGCCTCGCCTCCAGCTAGAAGACGTCACCGCCCTGCATGGAATCCATCTCCTCCCCAGGACACGGCCATTCCAAAGGGGAGGGAGTTTTTTGACCGGGTCAGTCCTCCGCAGGACTCCCCTTTGGATCCTGATACGGGCCACCAGAAAAATTCCCTTGTCTCTCAGCCAGCTGTTTTTTCTTCGCCACGGGAGAGAGTGAAGACAGCAGCCTCAGCCAACGGGTCTCTTTTTCCTGCTGTTTTGCCAGCTCCTTTACCCCGGACTGCCTCGGCTGCTCCTCCCTCCTCACCGACGCTTTCTTCAGCTTCTGCAAGCCCTGTGGTTCCTTCTCCAGCCCCGCCCGTCACCGATCCTGTTGGGGCGGCTCCTCCTTGTCTTCCCGAGGGGCCCACCATCACCATTTCTACGGGAGAGGGAAGAACCAAGCCTGCTGCAGCAGGAACCATCAAACCCCTGGATAACAGGCAAGTGTTTTTTCATTTTTTTCCTCAATTTGATGAATTACCTTGTCTGATTCCTGAGGGTGGGGCTCAGGTTATGCAGTCCACTGAGCCCCCACCACCTGCTGCAGCCACTAAAACCGAACTTGCTACCTCTGTGTCTCCTCCTTTACCCCCCGAGTGTCTGCTGGTGCCTGGATTAAACTGCCAGACGAGGGAGGAGCCTGCGGCCCTGGTGAACCAAGTCCCAGCCCCCCAGCCACGCTGTGGACGGAGGAAGAGGGCTGCCAGACATTTGGAGCCTGTGCCGACAATGAAGTGTCCCCGGGTCTCCAGTGAGCTGAATTCAGCCCCAGCAAGTGACGGTCCTCCCGCCGCCGTGCTGAGTGAGCCATCACTGTGGATAACTGTACCAGGGGGTTCCAGGACTGCTGAGACCATCATGCCAGCTGTGGTGGCCCCTGCAGCTGAGTGGGAACCTACAATCGACCTTCTGATGACTGAGCCCATTTCTCCTTAGTTACCTGGCTCGCCGGAGTCCTGGACGCCGGTGGAGCTCAAGATCAGGCAAGTGCTCTATTTTGTCTTTCTCTTTTCTATGTCGGAGCAGTCTTGCCTGTCTCTTGGGGAGGAGAGTCGGGTGCAGTCGCCCGCTGCACCCGAGCTCTCATCGCTGGGCTCCGCTGCTGCCAGTGACCCTGACCCCTTATGTCTCTCTACTGTTTCCGAGGCTTCTTCCAGGGTCATCCGGAGATGATCCAGCTTCATCTGACATCCCCAAGGGTCCGGGTTCGTCTCTGGAGGTCATCCAGGGCGCTGCTTCCCGTCTGCCCGAGGCATTTGGGTCCCTTCCTCGGGTTGGGTCCATCGTGGGTGCAATGTTGGCCCAGCCGGGGTCCACCATGGGTGCAGCGTTGGCCCAGTCGGGGTCCACCGCGGGTGATATGTTGGCCCAGCCGGGGTCCACCGCAGGTGCTGCTGGGCTCCATCCAGCTTGACGCTATTGTGGTCCCCCTCCTCTCTCCACCACCAGACGCCATTGGGGTTCCTCTCCCCCGGTCCGGCTTCCTGTCAGTGAGGCTCCCGGGGGTTAAGCTGCCTCCGGGTCCCCCCCCCCCCAGCCCTGGTGGCTGAAGAACACTTGCCGGCCACCCAAAGGACTGAGCTGCCGGGTCAGGTGGTCCAGGTTCTCAAGCAGACCACCCGACTCATTCCATCTGGCTGTTCGGCACTCCTGGGATTTCAGTCAGCCCCCCGAACTGTTTTCTGGTAGTTGGGGTTTCTGGGGTGTTGGTTGGCCGCCCGGCCTTTTCCACTTGTCGGTCGGGTGGAGCCAGGACGCTGGGAGGCCACCTGAACTGTCTCTTTATTTATTATGTTTGACCCAGTGACTTTTATATTTTTGTTATTGATGATGGTTATGGGGGTTTGAGTTGTTTTGTGTCTCTCCCTCCGAGCCTGGATTCCCCCCGGGGTTAGTTTTTGTAGTTATTGCTGTTGGGGGGGGGGGGGGGGGTCTCCTTTTTTTCTTTTTTGGATGTTACTGTGGGGTGTCTGGGGGTCCACCCCTTGAGGGAGGGGTACTGTCATGATTTCCAGTTTATTATCCTTTTTCCTATGTATGTATTTAGTCATGTTTTTGTTATTATTGTGCTTTTATTTTGACAGTGCCGTGGCAGGACTTCCTGCTGTCAAACCTGCTCATGACCTGTCACGGCTGTTTGTATTTAGTGATTACGTCTACTCCACACCTGTTTGTAATTTTAG
Organism: Pholidichthys leucotaenia; assembly: GCA_020510985.1. Classification (NCBI taxonomy): domain Eukaryota; kingdom Metazoa; phylum Chordata; class Actinopteri; order Cichliformes; family Pholidichthyidae; genus Pholidichthys; species Pholidichthys leucotaenia. The sequence goes on from CM035838.1 coordinate 385,608,540, forward strand.
TTCTGCTCCCTATTTAAGATCGCCAGCTAGACTTAGTCTTCACTGCGATCTCGTCTACCTTAGACTGGAGTCCCTACGCCTGGCTCCAGTCTCTCTTCAGCATCAGATTTCGCTCTCCATATATTTGTGTGAAAGTGTTTATTCTACAGCATCAGGTTTCGCCCTCACTACACTCTTATGTAAGTGTTTGTGTTCATTCTTTGTGTCTCACGTTTAGTGTATGTGTTTTGCCCCTCATGGCACTTTACTTTGTTACTTTTTGTTAATGGGAAATGGCATTCACTTATATAGCGCTTTTATTCTCATCTCTTGATGACCAAAGCGCTTTACAGATCCTGCTATCCACCCATTCACACACACATTCACACACTGATGACGGCATGCTACCTAACATGGTGCTTCCAGACCCACCAGGAGCAATTGGAGGTGAAGTATCTTGCCCAGGAACACAACAGCAGGATATCAGGGGAGAGCGGGATTTGAACCGCCAACCATGCGGTTATTGGACAACCTGCTCTACCTCCCGAGCCACTGCCACCCCTTAATAAATAAGTAAACTCACTGCTGGCGTTTGATGCCTCATTAATGCCCTGAAAAGGGTGTATATGACAAAAAGAGGTTCAAAAAGGCATAGAAAGCCAAGAAACCAGCTGAAATCTATCAGAATTTAGGAAGCCATCCCATCCCCCACCAGTGCAAATTAATTTCAGCTGGTTAAGTCCTGACTGATAGTCTTTTAAAAGGTCTGTGAATATCAGATTGTCACACCACAAAGAACTCATGATGGGTAGAAGCAAAGAGCTCTCTCTAGACCTTTACAACCTTATTGTTGTAAAACATAACGATGGCATTGGTTACAGGCATATTTCTAAACTGCTGAATCTTCCAGTGAGCACATTCAAAGTGGAAAGAACATCATTTTACCGTAAACCGGCCACGACTAGGAACTCCTCGCAAGATTTCTGACAGAAGAGTCAAAAGAATTAACAGAAGAGTTATCCAAGAGCCAAAGACCACTCGTGTAGCACTCCAGAAAGACCTGGAGTTAGCAGGTACTGCTATTTCAAAGAAAGCAATAAGTAATGCATTCCAACCAATATGCCCGCTCATGTCGCAAGGCTCCATTGCTGAAGAAAAAGCATGTTGAAGCTCGTTTAAAGTTTGTTACACAACATTTGGGCAAGCCAGTAAAATACTGGGAGAATACAGTCTGGTCAGATGAGACCAAAAATGAACTTTCTGGATGCAACAACACACAGCATGTTTGGAGGAAAAATGGCACTGCATATCCCATCTTGGTGTGGGGGTGTTTTTCAGCACATGGTACAGGCAGACTTCATATAAGAGAAGGAAAATAAAGCTGCTAGAATGGCCCAGTCAGTCATCTGACCTGAATCCAATTGAAAATCCATGGAACGAACTGAAGATCAGAGTTCATAGAAGACACCCACGGAACCTTTGATATTTGAAGACTGTTTGTGTAGGAGAATGGGCTAAATCACTCCTGAGCAATGCCTGTGCCTAGTTTCTTTATACAGAAGGCATCTGGAAGCTGTTATTTTCAACAAAGGCGTTTCTGCTAAATATTAAATGAATTTCCCCAAGCATGTTCAATACTTATTCCCTGTGTCTTTCCATTTCATTAAATATAACTTGTTTTGTGAACACAGTTGCCTTGATTTCTTTGTATGTATGAACTACTTGAGTTGTTACTGATATCTGGTGAAAATCTCAGGTCAATGGCTCCATCAGAAATATGTTTAATGAGAAAAATGTTGATGTGCTCAATACTTATTTTCCCCACTCTACATAGTAATAGTTTATTAATTTTGTTGATCTTCTCCAGGTTTTGCCATCAGCTGGATTTCTCAACCAGTGGAGCTCTTTGTGTTGCCTTAAATAAGGCTGCTGCTGGCTGGGCTTACCACTGCTTCAAGGACCGCACGGTCACCAAAGCCTACCTCGCTCTGGTGTGGAATGCAGACACCATACTTTTAAAAAAAATATTTATTTTTCTGACATATAATGAGCCTTGTATTTTTCAGATCCGTGGGTGGGTTGAAGAAGAGACACAAACACTGGACTTCTCCATCGGGAAGAATTCCACAGAAGGAAAAACACACATGATGTGTGTTGAGGGAACAGAGGGTAAGAGAGCTGTCATGAATCTGGGTTTGGATTCCAAATCCAGTTCTGACTTACTGTTATGTTTTGCCCTATTTTCCACCTGGCACTTCAGGGAGCTATTGGGCCTCTGCTCCCTGACAGCTTGGGCACGCCCCCTCCTCCTGTCAAGTGCCATCAGCTGTACTGTCACAGATGTTCACACACACACACACACACACACATGCACACGCTCCATTCATTCCCATTCACACGCTCATACACGCTCTCTCACACACCAGGTCCAATCACGTTCAGCCCACGCTTTCTTGCACCGGCAATCTCTTTCCTCGTTAGCTTCAGGAGTATTTCTTCACTGCGTTTGTGGAAAGAGATTGTCGGAGCATTCATCTCCATACGCGGCAGCTAGCGCTCCACGTATGAGTTTTCATTACCTGCTATTATTCAGCCAAGCACTTGAAGTTCAGTTAATCCCTTGGTGTAATCGGCTGACCCGGCTCAACCTCCAGACTACACTGATTGCCTCGGGATCGCTCCAGCCCCGTAAGTGTCATGTTCGCCTTTTCTCTTTGTACTGACGGCAGTCCTGTGGCACTAGGCTTCCCCTTGACCGGGCTGTAGAGCATCCGGCAGACGCCCTGTATGTCTGGTGGCTGTAATTCATCATTTTCAACTTCCTGTATTTGTGTGGTCAAGCTGAACTGTTAATTTTGTGGCTTGTTTAATAAAATGGCACTTTCTACTCACGCAGTTGGGTGTTTCATTCTCTCCCTCGTGCACCATGTAATGGCGCACGGGGATTTATGGCAGAATGCTCCAACCAGACAGAAAAAAACCCAGCGGAGTAGAAGTGTGTTTTTTTCTTTTTCTCTCCACACCTTCTTCTCTTCCTCCCCGAGTGTCAACATGGTGGTTCGGACGGAGCGGGAGCTGCGCTCGTTGTGCTTCTTGGAGGAGATCGTTTCATGGACGCAGAAGCCCTGTTCCTCCCTGACTGTTTGACAGGCTCATGACACCGTGAGGAGGGTGATGGAGCGAGACAGCCTCTGGGATCGTCCAGAGGCAATGGAGATCCTCCGGGACATCTTCGCTGCGTCATGTGAGGAATCGGCTGAGGATCTCCCAGTGCTCAAGCTCCTTGCGGCTACTCTGCTCATTTCTCCAGAGAATACGTGGCTTTTCTGCATGGGTGACCCGCTGCCCGGCGCAGTGCTCCACATCCCAGATTACCTGGTTCCCGAGTCACTCGTAAGCAGGAGGAGGAGGAATCCCCGCCGGAAGAAGCGTCCAGCCCCGCCGACTACAGCTCTGCCTCCCCGCTCCGAGCCATGCTCTGCTCCGTCAGGGGAGGAATTGGAGGAACATAGGCTGGCTCTCCAGGCAGAGATGGACCTCATCTTGGAGGTGAAGCTGTGGCTCCTCCCGACGATGGGCGAAAGATTAAAGGAACTTTCCCCAAGGGAGGAAGAGCTGCAACCTGATGAGGAACGCCAGGAGAGAGGATGCCTTGGAGACCGCTGGGGACCTCCAGTGCCAGGAGAACAGGCAAGTTTCTTCACATTTAATTTTCACAATCAATGAACAATTTTTCCTACCTTCTGGCAAGGAGACTCGGGGTGTGCAGTCCCCTGAGTGCTCTGCCGCAGCGGCATATAGTGCTCTCGTACCTGGTCTCACCAACTCCTTTCTATGTGCCCCTACGAGCCCACCGGTCCTGGATCCAGGTTGCTTGGGGGAAGAGGAGCTGGAGGCCTGGGAGGGTCCTGTCCATGGGCCAGTGAAAAAGTCGTCCACGGCCGCCACACCGAAGAAGCCGGAGGCATGGAGGACGGCACATGAGAGTACCATGACTGCAACCACCATCACGCCTGCTGTGGGGGCCGCCGCAGCAAAATCATTCCCCTGACCAGACCTCCAGCTGATGGGACCCGGGGCGTCATCGTCGGAGTCCTGGATGGCGGTAGAGCTTAAGCACAGGCAAGTAATCTCTCCTGTAGTTCACGTATTTTTGGTGGAGGGATCTTGTCTGGAAGTTAGGTTAATTGGCATCAAACTGGGGATTCTAAATTGTCCTTAGGTATGGCTGTGAGAGTGAATGGTTGTCTGTCTCTCTGTGTTGGCCCTGCGATGGACTGGCAATCTGTCCAGGGTGTACCCTGCCTCTCGCCCAAAGATGCTGGGATAGGCTCCAGCCCCCCCCCCCCCCCCCAACACACACACACACACACAACCCAAAAAGGATTAAGCAGAAGAAAATGGATGGATGGATCTTGTCTGGCTCTTGGGGAGGGGAGTCGGATGCAGCTCTCAGCCGGGCTCTGCTGCTGCTGGCAACCCTAACCGTTCCTCCTCTCCTATCCCCTTCAAGCTCCATCCTTGGGTCACCGGAGAGGAGCTGCCACAACCTGGGTTAGCCACAGATGACGATGCAGGCCCAATTTTCTCGGAGGAGGCCAATGGGGGTGAAGCACCCGACGGACCGGGGGAACCCATGCACCCTAAGTCGCCGGAGTCCTGGACGGCAGTGGAGCCAGAGTTCAGGCAAGTGTGCTCCATTATGTCTGCAATGTCTATGTCAATGTCACGCTGCCTGACTTGTGGTGAGGTGGACCCGGGGCAGCTCACAGTAGCCCTCAGGGCCGCCACACCGGGCTCTGCCGCTGCCGATGACCCTGACCTGGTTTCTCTTTTTCTCCCTTCGGGTTCGGAGCCCCCGGCAGGGGTCACCGGAGAGCTGCTGGTCTCATTGGAGGCCGCCGAGGATTGAGGCCCAGTGTCAGGTGACGTGAGGAGCATCACCTCCCTTGCTGGGGAGGTTACCGCGGGAGCAATGAGGCCCCCAGTGGGGGTCACCGCAGATGCAATAGTGTTCCAGCCGGAGTTCACCGCCGGTGCAGCAGAGCTCCAGCCGGAGTCCACCGTCAGTGCAGCAGAGCTCCAGCCAGAGTCCACCACCGGTGCAGCAGAGCTCCAGCCAGAGTCCACCGCCGGTGCAGCCACGTCTCAGACCGGGACCATCGTGGTTGCAGCCACATCCCAGACTGGGACCATTGCGGGTGCAGCAATGTCCCAGATCGGGACCATCACGGGTGCTACGGTTCCCCTGCCCCAAGCCTCTAATGGCAGGGGAGCTCCTGTTTCTTAGTTTTGCCGCCGATGTTCCCGAGTATGGAGGCTGCCTCTCCGCCTTCCCCTCCAGTGCTGGTCGGCACCCGAAGGACTTGTCTTATGGGTCGGGTGATCCATCGGCCCGGGCAGGTCATTGGACACTATCCTGCGGGCCGCCTGCTGGACTTGGGACTTGGGCAGGCCACCCGATCTGTCACTCCTCGCCATGCTGGGGGCCTGGGATTCTGGTCGACCTCCTGAACTTTGGACTTCTGGGGAGGGGGTTAGTGTTCCAGGTAGGGGGTCGTTAGGAGGGTTTTGCTCATTAGTTTGTTTTTTACTGGTTGTATTTTCACTGGTTGCTTCCCTCCTAACCGGTGTTCCCCCACCTCCCACCCTGGGTTAATGTTTGTTGCCGGGGGGGGGTCCGTTGAGGGGTGTTGTTTCTTTTCTTTTTGGCTGATGGTACTGGGGTGTGTGGTATCCACCCCTAGAGGGGGGAGCCCTGTCATGAATCTGGGTTTGGGTTCCAAATCTCTTGCGTTTGTGGAAAGAGATTGTCGGAGCATTCACCTCCATACACGGCAGCTAGCTCTCCACGTATGAGTTTTCATTACCTGCTATTATTCAGCCAAGTACTTGAAGTTCGGTTAATCCCTTGGTGTAATCGGCTGACCCTGCTCATCCTCTTCATCCTCCAGACTACACGGATCGCCTCGGGATTGCTCCAGCCCCATAAGTGTCATGTTCACCTTTCTCTTTGTGCTGACAGCAGTCCTGTGGTACTAGGCTTCCCCTTGACCGGGCTGTAGAGCATCTGGCAGATGCCCTGTATGTCTGGTGACCTTAATTCATCATTTTCAACTTCCTGTATTTGTGTGGTCAAGCTGAACTGTTAATTTTGTGGCTTGTTTAATAAAATGGCACTTTCTACTCACGCAATTGGGTGTTTCATTCGCTCCCTTGTGCACCATTACACGGCGCACAGGGATTTTTGACAAGAGCCTGGCTTGGTTGGCTAACAACAATAAATTATTATTTTTAGCTCAGTCTGGTGAAAATGAAAATGAGCTTATAAAAATAATAATACTTTAGACTTATTTAGCGCTTTTCATAGGCATTAGTGTTGATGGAGGAGCTCAGTGAGGTAGGGTGGGCCCAGGTTATTGGTAGGGTGGGCCCAGGTTATTAAGGGCTTTTTAAGTCATGAGGAGGATTCTGTCATGGATCCGGCGCACGTCTGCGCAGCGGCTCTTTGCTCCCTATATTTGTTTGTATGTATGCTGTTTTTGGATATTGGACAGTGTGAAGCAGGATTTGTGTACAGTCTTACTGAGCTGATAAATATTGGACTTCAACAAAAGTCTGCTGTTACAGCAGTTTTTGAGAACACACAAAACATACCGGAGGCTATCTGTAGACCAGCAGGATCACGATTGATTGTTGTCGGTCCTGGGAAGCGACGCAGACGGAAGAGGGAGAGAAAGAAAAAGCGGGGATGCCGGTCAGGCCTGTTAGAGAGGCTAAATAGACAGCTGCATAGACTTCCGCTACCCAGCATTTTTTCTTTACAACGCCAGAAGCATTGTCCACAAGCTGGATGATTTAGAGCTACAGCTGGCAACTAGTAAAACTGTAAGAGACTGCTGTGTGCTTGTTGTTAATGGAAAGCTGGCTCCACCCACTGATCACCGATGCTGCAGTGCAGCTACCAGGGCGCACACTTCATCGTATGGACCGAACAGCAGAATCCGGGAAACGGAGAGGGGGAGGTCTCTGCATTTTTCTTCAAAACTCTTGAACTAATCACAGTCGGATTATTAACACTTACTGTTATCCTGATCTGGACACAATGTCAGTTTTATGTTGGCCTTTTTATCTTCCGAGAGAGCTGACAGTGGTTATTATAACAGCGGTCTATATTTCTCCTGATGCAAATACTAAAGCGGCCCTTAGTCATCTGTACAGTGTTATAAATAAACAGCAGCAGGCCTATCCCGAGGGTGTTCACATCATAGCTGGTGATTTTAATCAAGCATGCTTGAAAACTGTGCTGCCTATTTTTTTTTTTAATTTTTTTTTTTTTAGATTTAGTATACTTTATTGATCCCCAGAGGGGAAATTTAGGGTCATCCACCACCTGGATGGATGAAGCAGCCACAATACGGTGCTATCCCTTAACCATTTTCACACAGTATGTGAAATGTGCCACTAGGGGAAAGAATTGTCTTGAGCGGGTGTATTGGAACCTGAAGCATGCCTGCAGAGCTGTGCCGTGTCCACATCTTGGCCTGTCAGACCATCTATCATTGCTCCTCATCCCAGTATACACCCCCCTCAGGAGAACTGCTAGACCTACTGTAAAGAACATCACAACATGGCCTGAGGGAGCTCTTTCTCAGCTGCAGGACTGTTTTTCAAACACTGTATGGGATTTATTCAAGAATGAGGATCTGGAAATGTACACACAGACTGTGTTATGCTACATCACCTACTGTATCAACCAGGTGACTATGGAAAAACGTATTAAGGTTCTTCCTAACCAGAAGCCTTGGATGACAAAAGAAGTCCAGGCACTCCTCAGAGCCCATGATACAGCCTTCAGGTCAGGGGATACAGATCTGTATAGCACCGCCCGGGCTAATCTGAAGAAAGGCATTAAGGAGGCTAAACAGGCCTATAAGAGGAAAGTTGAGGACCATTTTTCTGTTAATGATTCAAGACGAGTATGGCAAGGCTTTCACCATATCACAAACTATAAGGGCGGCAGCAGCATCATTTCCAGTGGCATCAGCGCCTCACTGGCAGAAGAATTGAACTGCTTTTTCGCACGGTTTGAGGCAAATACACTTTGCCTGAACCCACTGACGTTATTGAATGCCAGCTCTGATGTGTTTACCCTGCAGGATCATGAGGTGAGACAGATACTGAGAGCAGTTCACCCGAGAAAGGCTACTGGTCCCGATGGAGTGCCAGGAAAGGTGCTCAGAGCATGTGCAGATCAGCTATGCTCTGTTTTGACTGACATTTTTAATTTGTCTCTCAAGGCAGCCTTTGTTCCACATTGTTTAAAATCTGCAGTCATTATTCCTGTGCCTAAAAAACATATTATCATCAGTCTGAATGACTATCGACCAGTAGCATTAACACCCATTATTATGAAGTGCTTTGAGAAAATGGTATTGAAACATCTTTTGCCTAGTCTCCCCCCAGACTTTGATCAGTACCAGTTTGCCTACAGGCGGAGCAGATCCACTGAAGATGCTATTGCTATAGCTCTCCACTCGGCATTCAGCCATTTAGAAGACAAGGGGAGCTATGTAAGAATGTTGTTTGTAGACTATAGCTCGGCATTTAATACAATTATTCCCAACATTCTCATCACTAAATTGCTTCAGCTTGGTCTGCCTACTCACACTTGCAGCTGGATTAAGGACTTCCTAACAAACTGAACTCAGACTGTTAGACTCGGACCCCATTCCTCCTTTACAGTCATGCTTAACACAGGCTTGCCACAGGGCTGTGTGTTGAGCCCCACTTTATATTCATTGTACACATATGACTGCATACCTGTTCATCCCACAAACATTATAGTGAAGTTTGCAGATGACACAACAGTAGTGGGGCTCATATCAGGAGGAGATGAGTCTGCATACGGAGATGAGGTCCAGAAACTGGTGAGATGGTGCTCAGATAATAATCTGCTATTGAATACAAAAAAAACAAAAGAACTCATTATTGATTTTAGGAAGCATAGCAGTGAGCCACCTCCTCTGCAGTATATACAGTGGGGTAAAAAGTATTTAGTCAGGTTCAGGTTACTTTATTTGTACCCGTAGGTAGATTTGTTTTGCAGTCTGGTGACATCCATATTTACAAGCCACAAATTACATTCAACATAGACACAAACACAGGCACACATGAAATTGACTATAAACATGATAAAAAATACTCAAGGCTCCATCAATCAGGGTATAAAAAGACAAAGAGATGAGAGAAAAACCAGAGGTAAGAGAGAAGAGTCATATTAAAAGTTAAAAACTAGTCAAAGAGGTTAAAAACTCAAAGGTCTAAAACTCAATAAAATATTTAGAACCCAAGTAACATCCTACAAAAATAAGTAAATATAAAATGGAGTTAATAAATAGGTACCTAAATTATGTGCAATATATTGTTACAGCTTGTTCAACTCTTTGACAGCAGCAGGAACAAAGCTGTTTTTGTAGCGCTGGGTTTTACTTTTTGGGACAGCAAACCTCCGTCTTGAGGGAAGAAGCTGAAAGTTGCAGTGCAAAGGGTGGGAGTCATCATTTAAAAAAAAAAGTCAGCCACCAATCGTGCAAGTTCTCCCACAAAGATGAGAGAGGTCTCCAATTTTCATCATAGGTATACCTCAACTATGAGAGGCAAAATAAGAAAAAAAAATCCAGAAAATCACATTGAAGGATTTTTAATGAATTAATTGGTAAATTCCTCAGTAAAATAAGTATTTGGTCAATAACAAAAGTTCATCTTAATACTTTGTTATATACCCTTTGTTGGCAATGACAGAGGTCAAACGTTTTCTGTAAGTTTTCATAAGGTTTTCACACACTGTTGCTGGTATTTTGGCCCATTCCTCCTTGCAGAACTCCTCTAGAGCAGTGATGTTTTGGGGCTGTCGCTGGGCAACACAGACTTTGAACTCCCTCCAAAGATTTTCTATAGGGTTGAGATCTGGAAACTGGCTAGGCCACTCCAGGACCTTGAAATGCTTCTTATGAAGCCACTCCTTCGTTGCCCGGGCGGTGTGTTTTAACACCTCCCTTAAGCAATGTCACGTGCCGACCTGCCTCAAATCCTCCACCATCATCCCTGTCCCCAAGAAGCCACGGATTACTGGACTTAACGACTACAGACCTGTAGCGCTCACCTCTGTAGTCATGAAGTCCTTTGAGCGCCTGGTCCTGTCTCACCTCAAGTCCATCACCACACCCCTCCTAGACCCGCTGCAGTTTGCCTACCGTGCTAACAGGTCTGTGGACGACGCAGTCAACCTGGCCCTCCACTCCATCCTGCAGCACCTGGACTCCCCGGGGAACCTACGCCAGGATTCTGTTTGTGGACTTCAGCTCCGCATTCAACACCATCCGCCCCGATCTGCTCCAGGACAAGCTGTCCCTGCTCAACGTGCCTGACTCCCTCTGCAGGTGGATCACCGACTTCCTGACGGACCGGAGACAGCATGTGCGGCTGGGGAAGTCTGTCTCAGACTCTGTTAGCATCAGCATTGGATCACCCCAGGGCTGTGTACTTTCCCCCCTACTCTTCTCCCTTTATACCAACTCCTGCACCTCCTCCCACCAGTCTGTTAAGCTGATTAAGTTTGTGGACGACACCACCCTCATCGGGCTCATCTCCAACGGTGACGAGTCCGCCTACAGGTAAGAGGTGGCCCAGCTGGTGTCCTGGTGCAGCCACAACAACCTGCAGCTGAATGCTCTGAAGACAGCGGAGATGATTGTGGACTTCAGGAAAGTCACATCCCCCCTGCCCCCCCTCACCATCACAGGCTCTCCCATCACCTTTGCAGATTCCTTCCGCTTCTTGGGCACCACCATCACCCGAGACCTCAAATGGGAGCCAACCATCAGCTCCCTCATCAAAAAGGCCCATCAGAGGATGTTCTTTCTGCGGCAGCTGAGGAAGCTCAAGCTACCCACCAAGATGTTAGTGCAGTTCTACACGGCCATCATCGAGTCCATCCTCACCTCCTCCATAACTGTGTGGTACGCAGGAGCCACTGCCAGGGACAGACTAAGGCTGCAGCGTGTCGTGCGCACTGCTGAGAAGGTGATAGGCTGCAAGCTCCCATCTCTCCAGGACCTGTACATCTCCAGGACCCGGAGGCGTGCTGGCCGGATCATAGCCGATCCTTCACATCCTGGTCACGTGCTGTTTGCCCCCCTCCCCTCAGGTAGAAGGCTTCGGTCCATTCGGACTAAAACCTCCCGGCACATGAACAGCTTTTTCCCCTCTGCCATCAGACTGCTGAACACTAAGTGACTTTTGACTCTCGTGCACTATGTACAGCAGCTCAACCAGACTCATGTCAATCATCACTGTTTTTCTGTTGCATTATTGACTGCACTATGTGGTACTTCACATTATCTGCTACATGCTAATTTTTTAAAACTGCCTTGACTAGTACTACTCATTATTACTAGTATTATTATTATTATTACTTATTATTACTTATTTTTCTACACTTATTGCACGTTTCTAGTCCTTTAGTTTTTTAGTTTATCCCTTTTTCTCATTATGTTTTTATTGTTGCAGCATGGCACCGAGACAAATTCCTAGTTTGTGTATCACATGAACAATGGCAATAAACCTGATTCTGATTCTGATTCTGATCATTGTCATGCTGAAAGACCCAGCCACGTTTCATCTTCAATGCCCTTGCTGGTGGAAGGAGGTTTTCACTCAAAATCTCACGATACATGGCCCCATTCATTCTTTCCTTTACACGGATCAGTCGTCCTGGTCCCTTTGCAGAAAAACAGCCTCAAAGTATGATGTTTCCACTCTCATGCTTCACAGTAGGTATGGTGTTCTTTCTCCTCCAAACACGACAAGTTGAGTTTTTACCAAAAAGTTCTATTTTGGTTTCATCTGACCATATGACATTCTCCCAATCCTCTTCTGGATCATCCAAATGCTCTCTAGCAAACTTCAGACTGGCCTGGACATGTACTGGCTTAAGCAGGGGGACACGTCTGGCACTGCAGGATTTCAGTCCCTGGCGGCGTAATGTGTTTCTGATGTAGCCTTTGTTACTTTGGTCCCAGCTCTCTGCAGGTCATTCACTAGGTCCCCCCATGTGGTTCTGGGACTTTTGCTCACCGTTCTCGAGATAATTTTGACCCCACGGGGTGTGCTCTTGCGTGGAGCCCCAGATCAAGGGAGATTATCAGTGGTCTTGTATGTCTTCCATTTTCTAATAATTGCTCCCACAGTTGATTTCTTCACACCAAGCTGCTTACCTATTGCAGATTCAGTCTTCCCAGCCTGGTGCAGGTCTACAATTTTGTTTCTGGTGTCCTTTGACAGCTCTTTGGTCTTGGCCATAGTGGAGTTTGGAGTCTGACTGTTTGAGGTTGTGGACAGGTGTCTTTTATACTGATAACGAGTTCAAACAGGTGCCATTAATACAGGTAACGAGTGGAGGACAGAGGAGCCTCTTAAAGAAGAAGTTACAGGTCTGTGAGAGCCAGAAATCTTGCTTGTTTGTAGGTGACCAAATACTTATTTTACTGAGGAATTTACCAATTAATTCATTAAAAATCCTTCAATGTGATTTTCTGGATTTTTTTTTTCCCTCATTTTGTCTCTCATAGTTGAGGTATACCTATGATGAAAATTGGAGACCTCTCTCATCTTTTAAGTGGGAGAACTTGCACAGTTGGTGGCTGACTAAATACTTTTTTGCCCCACTGTGTAGGCAAGGAGCGTGTGGAGAGGGTGGAGGCTTTTAAGTTTCTGGGTGTTCATATTTCTCACAACCTTACCTGGGCAGTTAACACCATAGCTACAATAAAAAAGGCTTAGCAATGTCTACACTTTTTGAGGCTCCTCAAGAGGAATGGCCTGAATGCACAGTTGCTGGTTTTATTTTATCGCTCTGCTATTGAGAGCATTTTGTCATATGGCATCACGGTTTGGTATGAGGGCTGTTCAGCTGCAGACCACAAAGCCTTCCAGAGAGTGATCGAGACTGCGCAAAAAAAATCACTGGCTGTTCTCTCCCTTCTCTGGAAGAGATTTCCAGGTCTCGGTACCTCAACAGAGCTACTGCCATTATTAACGACTGCATTCATCCAGGCCATGATTTCTTTCACTTGCTCCCCTCAGGAAGCGGTACAGATCCCATAAAACCCAGACTACCAGGTTTAATCATAGTTTTTTCCCAGCAGCAGTATGTGTTTTGAACGGATTTATGTAACACGTACAGACTGCTGATGTTATTTTAGATTATTTTGTGGCAATAACCTTGTGTGTATAAGCTGGCCTTATTTATTTATTGCTCAGTATGTTCTTATTATTGCTATGTACATATTGTATTCAACTTTTTAGGTATTATTGTTTCAAGCATTATTTATTGTTGTTATTATGAGAATGTTAAATGCATGAGTGAACTGTGAGTGAGATAGTTTGTTTTAGGGAGCAGTATCTCAATTTTGTTGCATTGGGGGGTTTTTTTAGCAATGGAATGACAATAAAGGCACTTTGACTTTGGGGCATGGGGAGCCAGCAGAGCTTGTAGAGGATGGTGCTGATGTGATTACAGATCCGGCTGTCACCCATGTGGGTGAGAAGACAAGCAGCAGAGTTCTGAATGTGTTGGAACTTTTTGAGGGTTTTTGATAGTAACCCATATAGAAGGCTGTTGCAGTAGTTGAGAGAGGAGGTGATAAAGGCGAGGATGAGAGTTTCAGCAGCTGTGGGGGTGAGGAAAGGACAGAGGTGGGCAATATAAGAGAGGGCATGTAACTTCAAGATTCATAGATTTTATTTGTCAATACTACTATACGTACAGGACATACAGGAGAATTGAAATGCCGTTTCTCTCTCTTCAGTGGTGTGCGCAATATAAAAAAAAGGAATAAAGCTGGAAAAACAACAACAGCAGTCTATGTACAGTAATCCTACCTGTAGTGCAAATAGCGACAAAAGATTAAACCCAGACATCCCATTGTGCAAATAAAGATAAACGATGAAACCCAGCAATCCTATATACAGAAAAAGGTAGAGCAGTAGTACTTGTAGTTGCAAGTTTGATGCAGTAGTCTAGGTAGAGACAGTGACAGATTGGACTGCACATGATCAATATTGCAATAACAGACAGCAGTAGGTATGGCATTTGTGCAAATGGATGCAGTAAGGTGCAGAGACATACAGCAGCAGATGTATTACTGTTGGTGTGCCAGTCTTTCTGTGCCAACAGCTGAGGTAGTTATTGTGCGGGTGAGTGTGTTATGGTAAGGGGTGGGGTGGGGATGGGGGGGACAGAGTTCAGGGTCCTGATGGCCTGGTGAACAAAGCTGTTTAGCAGTCTTGTGGAGTGGGCCCGGAGGCTCTGGTACCTTTTTCGCTGAGGGCAAGAGACTGAAGAGGGAGTGTGAATGGTGGGAGGTGTCATCTGCAATGTTGATGGCTCTGCGGGTGAGTTAGATGTCTGATAGGGTGGACAGAGGGTCACTGATGATCTTGCTGGCTGCTTTCGCTGTGCGTTGTAGTGTCTTCCAGCAGGAGGCGGTGCAGCTTCCGTACCACACCGTGATGCAGCTGGTGAGGATGCGCTCAGTGGTTCCCCGGTAGAATGAGTACATGATAGAGGGTGGGACTCGTGCTTTTCTTAGTTTGCGGAGGAAATAGAGGCGAGTTTGAGCCTTCTTGGCCAGTGATGTGGTTTTGTTGGACCAGGAGAGGTCCTCAGAGATGTGCACCCCCAGGAACTTGGTGCTACTCACCCTCTCCACAGCTGCTCCATCGGTAATCAGAGGGGGAGTGCTGTGTGTGACCCCTCCTGAAGCTGATCACAATCTCCTTAGTTTTTCCCACGTTCAGGAAGAGGTTATTGTCTTTACACCACTGGACCAGTTGGCTCACCTCATTTCTGTAGTTGGCCTCCTCGTTGTTGGTGATGAGGCCCACCACCATTGTGTCGTCCACAAACTTAATGATGTGGTTGATGCTGTAGGCTGGTACACAGTCATGGGTCAGCAGGGTGAAAAGCAGTGGGCTGAGCATGCACCCTTGTGGGGCCCCTGTGCTATTAAACACCATAATAAAATTTGCAGATGACTTGACTGTGATCAGGCTGATTTCTCATGGTGAGGAGTCAGCCTATATAGAGTGGAGGTGCAGAATTTGGTGAGATGGAGCTCTGTAAATAACTTGTCCCTTAACTCTGGAAAAAACAAAGAACTAATTATTGGTTTCCAGAGATCTGGGGACAAGGATCATCCTCCCATCTTTATTAATGGCAATTGTGTGGAACAAGTTTCGTCCTTTAAGTTCTTGGGAACGCACATCTCGGATAATTTCTTGTGGGCATCTAAAACCAATGCTCTGCTGAAGAAGGCCCAACAGCGTCTCCTTTTTTTTTTTTTTTTTTTTTTTTTTTTTTTGAGATTGCTGAAAAAAATCTGGCCTCTCTCAACGTGTCCTGCTCTCCTACTACCACTGCACCACAGAGAGCAACTCTACATACTGCATCTGTGTGTGGTTCCACAGTTGCACTGCGGCTGAGCAGAAGGCACTTCGGTGTGTGGTGGGAAGAACAGAGAGAATCATCTGATTGCAGCTCCCAGAACTGGAGGACATCTACCACACTCGCTGTTTCAGGAAAGCGAAGTCTATCTGTAAAGACTTCACACATCCATTCCATAGACACTGAACTGTTGCCCTCTGGTAAACGCTTTAGAGTATTTCAGGCTCGTACAGCAAGACCGAGAGACAGCTTTATTCCAAGGGCAATCCACAATTTACAAATAGTCTTTAGGACCCTCACATTGTTGTATGTTGCATATTTGCAGAGGTTGTACTATGGAAAGTCATTTTTTTTTTTTATCCCTTTTAATGCCCTTTATTCCTGTTTTTTTTATCCTTCTTAAATTATCATGGAGAGATGCATCCAAATTCTGTTATGCTTCATTGTATAATGACAATAAAGGAAATGGTACTCACTTATATAGCGCTTTTTTCATCTCTCGATGACCAAAGCGCTTTACAGATCCTGCTATCCACCCATTCACACACACATTCACACACTGATGGTGGCATGCTGCCTACCATGGCACTTCCAGACCCACCAGGGGCAATTGGGGTGAAGTGTCTTGCCCAGGGACACAACGGCAGGATATCTGGGGAGAGCGGGATTCGAACCGCTGACCATGTGATTATTGGACGACCTGCTCTACCTCCTGAGCCACTGCCGTCCCCAATTCTGTTCTATTCTATTTTGGTGATATGTGTAACATGTTTTTCAAAAGAGAGTGTGTGGTCAAAGATGGTGCCAGATTATGGATTTGGGGAGATGAGGAAATTAAGGAGCGGTCAATGTTGAGGGTAAAGTTGTGGGTGGATTTGGTAAGAGAGTGTGGACTAATGATAATGACTTCAGATTTGTCACAGTTCATTTGTAGAAAGTTGGGCTGGAACCAGGATATTATTTCTGCAATGCAGTTTGTCAGGGTTAAGTGCGTGGCAGTGGAGATTGACTTGATGGAGAAGAGCAGTTGGATGTCATTGTCATAGCAGTTGAACTGGAGGCCATGGTGATGAATAATGTCACAGAAAATGAACAGGTAGAGGGTAAAGAGGAGGGGGCCGAGAACTGATCCTTTGAGGACACCTTGAGGTAGAGGAGCAGTGGGGGAGTTGCAGCCCCATAACATAATGTAGCATAATATAACAAACATGCAACACTCCAGCATAAACACACAAATTTGACGGCCAGAAGGGAGCAGCACAAGCTCAGAATTTAGTGGATGTGAGGTATCATTAGATATTTGTCTGGCTTTCCTCACTACCAAACTCTCAAACAGGTCACTTTTTTTTTTTTTGACGTTTACCAGTCACCTTCCATACAACTTTTAACAATTTTGGAAAGCTTGTTTTTGTTCTTCACAGTCATGTTTCCATACCATGCAGTTATATTAAACTACAGTGCTTTCAATTAGGCTCTTGTATGCCATCTCAAGTACGTGAAAGCTGATACTGAAGCTCCTCAGTTTCCTACTTAAAAGCATCCTTGATTTGCTTTTTATAAAAATGCTTTCTGCTTGATTTTTGTGATCAGTTTCGTCAGTGACCACACAACTTTAGTTCCTGATATTTTAATAAATAAATTAGAGACTCTGTTTTTTATTAATTTGGAAGAAGCTACTTTTGATACTTATTGTGTTTCCTCAGAAAACTATTCATATCTATGAAAAATAACGTTCTCTGGGCTTTTAAATATTTAATCTGATAACTAGTGGATTGGCTGTCTCATAACGTTTCTCCATAGTGTTTGTTTCTGTTTTATTCCAAAATAAATACAAATCTTAATAACTTTCTGATTAATATAATTTCAAATGACCATATTAAGTGCAAATGAAGCTGATTAAAAATAATTACAGCAGTTTTTTAAAAAAAACACTTCTTTTGCTGAGCTAAGCATACGCCTTCACTATAAATTAAAATCAAGAAAAAATATACATGATAGTCTGCATATATCTTAATTTGCTGTTTTCCTAATACCCCGTTAATAGCAGGTATCAAGCAACTTGTTGCCCTGCAGAGAAAACGTCTCCCCTCTACATTGCTGTCAGACAACCTGAATCTTCTCTCTTTTCACTATTTGAATGCCTTTTACATTTTTTTTTTCTTTTTTAATTTACAAATTGTCAGAAAGGCAGCAGGACATGTTAAGATGTATACAATCTATGGAAAAAAATTTACACTAATTCAGATTTCAGTCTGATCAAGTCTAGTCAATCCAGCATTTATAGTGTACTAATTTTTAAGGTTATTTAGCAGGAATTCAAGGATTGTTTCTCATTTTTAAGGATAATTTAGGTATTGATTTTGATAATCACATTTAAGTCTTTTTATAGACCTGCAGAAACAAATGGGGCTGCTGTTTATCTCATTGTTTACCTCATTCTTAGCTTGGCATTGGCAAGTCAGTTTTTGGTGTGGCGGTCCGCCACGCAGAAATGTTCCCGGCGGAAACCCTGGGATGTTGATCATCACTAACAACAGACCAAGCCTTTTCGAAACAGCACTACAATATAACTGTTCTACTGTTGTTTGTGTCCACCCTACAATCTTTCCAGACATTTTAACAGTTCTGTCCAATTTCCTTTCGTTTGTCACGGTAATATTACCATATCATCATCATCATCATCATCATAGCAGTCTGTCGGGGACGACAATGACTGTTTCATTTAGGTCTGATCAGATTCCTCCACGCAGCTCTGTAATTCGCCTTCTGCTGCCAGGAACTCCTGACCTTGTTAGCCCGTGCGACGTCCGAGCCGGTATGAGTTGCTCTCTGACTGACCATTTTATGAAACTGCTTGCAAAGCATTTGTGTACCGCTAGCTTTTGCTGGACTAGTGACACATTCTTGGTAGATAGAGGTATTATCAGTGGCAAGGACAGGCCAAGACAGACTGACTCCAGTACTGTATCTGTTGCAGTGACTGACCAGATGATAGGTTTGTTTATTTCTGCTCTTTGTGTAGTGCATGTCACGATGCACCGACTGGCAAAAGTCTACCACAGACCTTGCGACAGATGTGCTTATCTGCCAGGATGTCCAGTCTCACCCCATGTAACTGGGAGTGGTCCACCACAGACCTGGTTTTACCCATGAGGTGTTTTTCTCCCTCCGAGATGCGCAAGACAGTCGACTCCTTTATCAAACTTCTGTGTGGCACAAAAATAGCCATAAAAATCCAGGACTCACCTGTAATACTGAACATCATCATCATCATCATCAGGATTAAACGACTACAGACCTGTTGTCTTGACCTCTGTGGTCATGAAATCCTTGGAGAGATTGGTGCTGAACCACCTGAAGGTCGTCACAGGCCCCCTGATGGACCCACTGCAGTTTGCCTACCGGTCAAACAGGTCAGTGGATGATGCAGTGAATATGGGACTACACTACATCCTGCAACACCTCGACTCCCCAGGGACGTACGCCAGGATCCTGTTTGTCGACTTCAGCTCGGCGTTCAACACCATCATCCCAGGCATTCTTCATCAGAAACTCCTCCAGCTCAAGGTGCCCCCCTCCACCTGCCAGTGGATCTCCAGCTTTCAGACTGACAGGTGGCAACAGGTGAAGCTAGGGAGATTTACATCCAGCTCCCGAAAAATTAGTACTGGCGCCCCCCAAGGGTGTGTCCTTTCCCCACTGCTCTTCTCCCTCTACTCCAACGACTGCACCTCAGAGGACCCTTCGGTGAAGCTCCTGAAGTTTGCGGACGACACCACAGTCATCGGTTTGATCCGGGATGGTGATGAGTCTACATACAGGTGGGAGGTGGAGCAGCTGATCCTCTGGTGCGGCCAGAACCATCTTGAACTTAACCCAGCCAAAACGGTGGAGATGACTGTGGATTTCAGGCAACACCCTCCTTCATTCCCCCCACTCACCATCCTCAACAGCACAGTGTCCACTGTGGACTCCTTCAAGTTTCTGGGTACCACAATCTCCCGGAACCTGAAGTGGTCCTCCCATATAGACACTGTCCGGAAAAAGGCCCAGCAGAGGTTGTTTTTTCTGCGTCAGCTCAAGAAGTTTGATTTGCCTCAGGAGCTGCTGGTTGTCTTCTACACCGCCATCATCCAATCTGTCCTCTGCTTTTCCATCACTGTCTGGTTTGGATCTGCCACTAAACAGGACAAGACCAGACTGCAGCGGATCATTAAGTCTGCAGAGAGGATCATTGGTACCAACCTACCCTCCATTGAGAACTTATATCGGTCCATAACCAGGAAACAGGCGGGAAACATCTGTGCTGACCCGTCACACCCCGGCCACAAACTGTTTGAACTTCTATCTTCTGGTCGTCGTTACAGATCACTGAAGGTCAAAACCACCCGTCACAGGAACGGTTTCTTTCCTCAAGCCATCACTCTGATGAACTCCTAACATTCACCTAGTCCTACCTGTTGCTGTACTCATGACTTTTCATCCATTCTTACATTGCACATAACTCTCACACTGCTTTTTACTTCATTCACATTATATCACTGAATCTGAGTTCACATTGAAATACTGTATGACTGTATATTTTTTCATATATTTCTGCAAAGTGTGGATAGTCTGAGTAAATAACTGCATATTTTTCTGTATATATTTGCATCCTTTTATAGAAACGTGGACAGACTGTAATTTACTATACATACTCTATTGTCATTGAATCCTTATTTAAATCTTATTTAAATCCTCCACCTGAACAACGAGAGCAAGTTTTTAGCCAAAGTCAAATTCCTTGCATGTGTTGTGCATACTTGGCCAATAAAGCTGATTCTGATTCTGATCATCATCATCATCATCATCATCATAGCAGTCTGTCAGGGGGTGACAATGACTGTTTTATTTAGGTCTGATCAGATTCCTCCAAGCAGCTCTGTAATTTGCCTTCTGCTGCCAGGAGTGGAATAATGCAACTTTCCTCTGCTGCCTGAAGTACCTCCAGTCAGAGGACATGAGCATCTTTAAACGCAGCTTAGTCTCCAGCTACAGGACCAGGGTGGAGGATCTCCTGGCATTTCTCGGTTTTGTGGTGGAGTGTGGAACGTCTTTGCTTAAGTAATATGGCTGCCAGCGAATGTAAAATGACCATCAAAGGCTCTGAATGGGTGTGCTTTAAAGTGCTTTCTCCTATTGTGTATCTTCTTCTTCTCTCAGTTACTGGCGGATAGCAAACAACTGAAAGGTGCATACCGCCATCTACTGTACAAGAGTGTGTAACATTATGTCATCTGACAGAATAATAAAGAGCGATGGCAAGAACCAAGCAGACCGCCTGTAAAATCTACTGGAGGAAAAAGCCCCCCAGGAAGCAGCTAGCCACCAAGGCTGCTCGGAAAAGTGCTCCAGCCACCGGCGGAGTGAAGAAGCCTCACCGTTACAGGCCCGGTACCGTGGCTCTGAGAGAGATCCGTCGCTGCCAGAAATCCACGGAGCTGCTCATCCGTAAGCTGCCCATCCAGCGCCTGGTGAGGGAGATCGCTCAGGACTTCAAGACCGACCTGCGCTTCCTGAGCTTCGCCGTCATGGCTCTGCAGGAGGCCAGCGAGGCCTACCTGGTGGGTCTCTTCTTCGCTAAGAGGGTCACCATCATGCCCAAAGACTTCCAGCTGGCCCGCCGCATCTGCGGAGAGAGAGCTTAGACTTTCTGCTGCACATTCACCAACCATAATGCTCCGCACTGTGTCTATATGTTTACTAGCTGTTCTTGTTTTTTCTTGCCTTCTGATTGTTGCTCTGAGTGTTGCTATCCCTGTGCTGTTGCAATCCTGGAATTTCCCCATTGTGGGACTAATAAAGGCTTATCTTATCTTATCTGAGCGCCCGACCCCTATCCGCCACTGACTTGATTCTCACTGCTCTATAACTTCTTCTTCTTCTTCTTCATTTAGATTTGGTGGTTGGCAACCAGCTTACAGGTGCATTACCACCATATACTTCACGAGTCCTGATGGTCTATATGACATCATAAAGGCATCATCCTTTTAAGATAAGATAAGATAAGATAAGATAAGATAAGATAAGATAAGCCTTTATTAGTCCCACAACGGGGAAATTCCAGGATTGCAACAGCACAGGGATAGCAACACTCAGAGCAACAATCAGAAGGCAAGAAAAAAAAAACAAAACAAGCAAGCAAGAGCAGCTAATATACATATGTACGTATTACTATAAAATATATATATATATACACACACACACACACAGACACACAGTGCAGAGCATTGTAGCTGGATGGAATAAATATATGAATATATGAACACACAGTGCAGAGCATTGTAGCTAGATGGAATAAATATGTAAATATATAAACACCCACAGTACGGAGCATTGCAGCTAGGTGGAATAAATATGCAAGTATATAAACACACACAGTGCGGAGCAATGTAGCTAGATGGAATAATATGTAGATATATAAATATATAAACACACCCAGTGCTGAGCATTGTAGCTAGATGGAATAAATATGTAAATATATAAACACACACAGTGCAGAGCATTGTTGCTAGATGGAATGAAACAGCATAACCGTCTACTTAGTTATCCTACATGGTATGATTATGTGCCCATACATATTCTCACCCTCCATAGCGACCGGTAAGTTCCTAGTTGTATGCCGGAGGGGACCATTGTGTAAGTCTATTGCATCTTTTGCATTCAAAAAACTATTAGTTTGTTACGTCTTTTTGCTATCTCTGCGAGCAGCCCTGCTTAGGTTGTACAGTCTGACAGCCGTTGGTAGGAAGGACCTACGAAACCTCTCGGTTGTGCACCTGGGATGATGTAGTCTGCTGCTAAATGAGCTCCTCAGTGCATTCAGTATGTCCTGCATAGGGTGGAACTCGGACTCCAGCAGAGATGACAGTTTAGCCACCGTCCTTCTCTCTCCTATCTCCTCCATCGGATCAAGGCGCTGCCCCAGGACAGAGCTAGCTTTCTTAATCAGTTTGTTCAGTCTCTTCCTATCGGCTGCAGTAATGCCACTGCCCCAGCAGACCACTCCAAAAGTGATGGCTGATGCCACCACCGTGTCATAGAATGACTTCAGCAGCGCCCCTTGTACACCAAAAGACCTGAGTCTCCTCAGCAGGAACAGCCTGCGCTGTCCCTTCTTGTAGAGTGCATCAGTATTGTCTATATGATGGAATCGCAAGTCCTGATGATCTATATGACATCTTAAAGGCATCATCCTTTTGTCTATATGATGGCATCGCGAGTCCTGATGATCTATACAACATCATAAAGGCATCATCCTTTTGTCTATATGACAGCATCGCGAGACTGACGTGTTAAACACCAAGACACACTGAATCAGGGCAATATAAACATATGAGCAGAATGAAGCCTCTCAGTTTCCTGATCAGATCAATTGCCTGTGAGGAGTAGTGATCCTCAGGTGGGTCTGCATCCAGGTTGTGCTCAGGATCAGAGTAAAAAGTGAGGAAATCTGGGTGTTCTCGTGGTGTTTCCTCAGGCCAAAATGAATCACTCTGTCACTGACAGTCTGCTTTATGTTCCCCAATATTGTCAGGTTGTGAGAACCCCAAGCCTTGCAAGACTGAGCTGACTGTGTTGGAATATGGGCTGTATGATGGAGACCCCGTCACCAAGGTGCTTCTGCAGCCACTCACTGGTAATTGTACTTGTGTCCTTTTTTTAAAAAATTCTTTGAATTATTGTGCAATAATTACAGTAGTACTGCCTTTCCCCTTAGGCCGGACCCACCAGTTAAGAGTCCACTGCAGCGCCATTGGTCACCCCATCGTCGGGGACTTCACCTACAGCTCAGGAGCAGATGACGCCCCATACCGCATGATGCTGCATGCACACCTCCTCCACATTCCCCTAGAACCACAGCCCCTGCTTGTCACTGCTGGAGACCCTTTTGTCCCTACAGTGGATCCCAAGTGGCTCCCACAGCGGGCATTACGGACTCTCACAGCCACTGTGGAGGCTCTGCTGGAGTGTAGGGTAGAGGAGAACCGGAAGTTAAAAGAGGATGAGAAAGTGAGAAGAGAGGAGGAGCAGAGGAAACAAAGAAAGGAGCAGAGGACTGAAGAGGAAAGTGAGGAGCAGAGGAGGCACTGTCAGGAGTGGCTGAGTGAATGGGCTGGAGACTGACTTTATTCTAAATTTCCTAATTGTGAAAGTCATAATACGCATGCTCAATTCACATGAGAGACCATTTAAATTTTGTCTTCAGAAGTGTGATTACATCAATTTCCTGACAATCTGGTAAAATTAGAAAAATGCATGTGCAAGGAAAGTTGATGCTGCTCTAATTAATGCACGCTAAGTAAGAAGTGCTTTGCTCAAGGTCACGTTAGTGGCTGGTTACACATCTGCAGTCTCTCTTTTCCCTCATACTAGCAAGTTTAATTTGTGTTTTTTTAGGCAAATTTTAAAAGGTTACATGGCTCAAATTAAACATTTTTATTAGTTCTTGTAGATTTTTTTTATTCCAATTTGCCTTAAAGGTGATCATTCACTGAGAAATGGTGTTTTTGTAGGTTTTAACCTTATGAAATGCATCTATTGGTCACATGATTATCAAAAATATCAAAACACTTCTCTTAAAAAAGCAAAAACAAAACACAGCCTTTATATCGGCTTGAAGGATCCATTTTAACTCTTCAGCCAGTTTGATCACTATTTTCTATAAATTCTATTCGCCCTCACTGGAATTCTTGTTCAGCAAACAACACTGAACCACATATGTCGTTCTTAGACATTATTTTAGCTTATTTTCTCTAGCCTAGTTTACTTTGTCAGACAGGTTCTATTTAAGTGATTTATTGATTCAACAGTTCTGGCAGTCATCAGACCTGGGTGTGGCTCATGAGTTGAACTCAGCTTTTCTAAAAAAAAGTTGCAATTACTTTTTCACATAGAGCCAGGAAGCTTTGGTTAGCTTTTTTCCCCCCTTAATAAAGGAAATCATTTAAAAACTGCATTTTGTATTTATTTGGGTTATCTTTGTCTAATATTTAACTTTGTTTGAGTTGAAACATTTAAGTGTGACAGATATGCAAAAATATAAGAAATTGGGAAGGGGGCAAATACTTTTTCACAGCACTGAATGTCAGGGTGGTGTAGGACATGTATGGGAACAGTGAGATGCTATATAGGGGTGGGATTACATCAGGGATCGGCTCTGAGTCCCTTGTTTATTGTGATGGACAGGCTGGCAGATGAGGTCAGGCAGGATTTTCTGCGGACTAACTACAATGTTTGCAGACGACATTGTGGTCTGTAGTGAAAGTAAGGAGCAGGTGGGAGAGAGCCTGGAGAAGTGGAGGTGCTCTGGAGAGAAGAGAAATGAAAGTCAGTAGAAGCAAGACAGAATATGTGTGTGAATGAGAGGGAGGCAAGTATAACAGTGAAGATGCAAGGAGTAGAGGTAGTGAAGGTAGATGTATTTAAATACCTGGGGTCAACCATACAAAGCTATGGACAGTGCACAAGAGAGGTGAAGAGAGTCCAACCAGGGTGAAGTGGGTGGAGATGAGTGTTGGGTGATTTGTGACAGAAGAATAGCTAGATTAAAAGGGAAGGTTTACAAGATGGTAGTGAGACCTGCTGTAGTGTTTCTTGTTTGTTTTTTGGCTACAAAGGCACTGACAAAAAGACAGGAGGCAGAGTTGAAGATGTTAAGATTCTCACTGGGAGCGACTTGGAGGGACAGGATTAGAAATGAGTATATCAGAGGGACAGCTCAGGTTGAGCGGTTTGGAGACAAAGTAAGAGAGGCAAGGCTGAGATGGTTTGGCCATGTTGCATAGGAGGGATAGTGGATATACTGGACAAAGGATGTTGAAGACCACAGAAGATTCATGGATTTAGTGAAGGGGGACATGGAGAGGGTTGGTGTTACAAAGAAAGATGCAATCGATAGGGTGAAGATGGAGGCAGATGAGCCTCTCTTGCGACCCTGTTTGTTCATTATTTAAAAAAATAAACATTAAAAGTTACTCCTTACTAAAGCAGTTTCTATAGTGGATACTTTCTTATAATAACGGATTGCATTTACAGTGGGGCAAAAAAGTATTTAGTCAGCCACCAATTGTGCAAGTTCTCCCACTTAAAAGATGAGAGAGGTTGTGGAAAATGTGAAAATGACGAGGCAGAGTTTATCTCATGAGTCGGGTTTATGCACATCTTCCATCATCAGCAAAAACAGAGAAAAGAGGAAGAAACCCAGACATTCGTCCTTTAAATACCTCAGGAACTTCAAAGCACACAGTCACATTGTATTTAATCCCAAGTAACAATGCATCTTCTTGACTTCCGGTTATGGCTGCCACGTAGGACGGACGTGTCTCGCTCTGCTCTGCTCCTGGAAAAAAAAAATCGGCAAATAACTCTCTCATTTGGGACAGAACGTATCCCAGCATTTGGGCGAGGATATGTCGGCGAAGCCTAAGGCTGGAAAACCAGGAAAAGGAAAAAGCGAGCCGCCGAAACAGTCCAAATTAACGGACTTTCAGGTCTGTGACGCAGCAAACAAAACTCCATATATGGCGGAGGAGGCTGGCAACGCTGCGATTTCTGCGGGGAATGGCGCAGATGCGCTGATGGCTGCCATGAGTTCAATGAGAGCGGACTTTTCCTCTAGATTTGATGGGATTATGACAGCGTTGGAAGGAATAAGAAAGGAATTGGGTGACTGTGTAGAACGAACGGCGCAGATGGAGCTCCGTCTCGCTAGTGCTGAAGATGACGTCACCCGTCTTCAATTAAAGGTGCGCACTTTGGAAAAAAAAAATAAATCTCTGGAAGATAATATTTTGGATTTGGAATCTCGGTCGAGACAGAATAATTTGAGGCTGGTGGGTCTTCCAGAGGAATCAGAAGGTCGGGACGTATGTTCCTTTCTGGAAAAGTGGATTCCGGAGGTGCTGGGCAGCGAGGAGTTGCAATCAGCAGTGGTTCTGGAAAAAGCACATCGCATTGGCCCACGGAGAGATAAGGGACCGCCGAGGACCTTAATTATGAAGTTTCTTAGCAACAGAGACAGGATGAAGATCTTCAACGCTGCACGTGCTAAAAAAGGAGAGATTAAACACCAGGACCAGCAGGTGCGGTTCTACCCAGATTTGGCCACAGGAATCCAGCAATTGAGGAAGCAGTTTGATCCCGTACGTAAGGAGCTGCGCAACCTTGGGATTCGTCATGGTGTAATCTATCCTGCGAGACTGCTGACCACGTATGAGGGCAGAACCCACATCTTCAAGACCCCAGAGGAGGCGCAGGAGTTCATCAAGAAGATCAAAGAAGAAGAAGAGACTGGTGGGAGCTAAGCATGAACAAAATATAAGGTAGAATAATTAAGCATTTGCACAGGCATCTGACTGACTTGAAGTAAATAGTAAGTTTACAAAATATAGATTGTATTATATATTAAAAAAACAAAACAAAAACAAAACAAACAAACAAACAAAAAAAACTATGATGTACAAAGTTGTTAAAAATTTTGGAGTTAAGTTGGAAAACTACAGAGGAGAGTTAATGTTACGTCATTAAAAGCAGTAGAGTTAGGGTGATTGGGAGGATGAAGAAGGAGTGGCTTAGGCTGTTCCCCGTGGGTGTGGAACAGTCGATGGCTATATCGGGAGACAGAATTTTTCTTTTGATTTTGGGGGGTTTGCCACAAGTGTGGGAAGGGGAAATTTGTTTGTGTGTAGTTTGTAGGATGAATGTTCAACCACTCATGTTTTTGCTTCTCTGTATGAGCATGTTTACACTGCAAGGTAATCCCAAACTCTCTATTGATCATGGACCAAAGTGTTAATCTTAATTTAACTTCATGGAATTGCAGAGGTCTACAAAATTTAAAAAAACTTAAACAAGTTATGAATAAAATGAAGGACATGGGTTCAAGAATTGTGTTTTTACAAGAAACTCATCTGATAGAGGAGGATGTTAAAAGAATTAGGAGTAGATGGCAAGGAAGTGTATTCACCTCTTCATTTTCATCCCGAGCCAGGGGAGTTATGACTCTCATACATAAATCAGTTCCTTTTCAAGTGAAAAATGTAATTGGAGACAAATTTGGAAGATATGTAATCATTCAAGGTTCTTTGCTATTAGAAAATATAAATCTTGTGAACTTATATGGTCCCAATATAGATGATCAGAAGTTCTTTGCTAATTTATTTCTCATCTTATCATCACTTACAGGGCAACATATAATAGCAGGGGATTTTAATTGTACATTGAATCCAGGTGTGGATAGATCAACAGGACTGGATTGTACGCACATTGGATGTAGGATGACTATTAATCATTTTATGAAAGAATTGAGATTGTTAGATATATGGAGAGAAATGAAACCACAAGTTAAAGCCTATTCTTGTTATTCCAGTACCTACAAGACATTCTCACGTATTGATTATTTTTTGATTTCCACAGAATTAAGGTCCAAGATTCAAAACTGCTTTTATGATAACATCGTGATCTCTGATCATGCACCCTGTTGTCTAATATATGTAGATAAAAAATTGACAAAGGAATCAGGTAGATGGCAATTTCAGCATAAATGGCTTCAGGATGAGGAATTTGTCAAGTATATAGAAAAACAGATAGACGAGTTCTTTGACATCAATACTACACAAACATCAGCAGGTGTAAAGTGGGAGGCTTTCAAAGCTTTTATTAGGGGACATATTATTAGTTATACAGGATCAAAATCTAAGAAGACTCGAGAGGAGAGAGCTAAATTGGAACATAAAATAAAAAATCTTCAGGAAAAAGTGTATGCAGGAAGTGACCCAAGGTTGGAGAATGAATTACTGATTTTGAGAGCTGAATACGACAAAAAATCAGCGAATAGAGCTGCCTCGAGTCTTCTAAGATTGAAACAATCTTTTTATGAACAAGGTGAAAAATCAGGAAAATTATTAGCATGGCAGATTAAACAATTGGAAATTAAAACACCAATTACCAGTATTATAAGTAAGGGACAGGTAGTTATAGATCCTTTAGAAATTAATAGAGCCTTTAGAGATTACTATGAAAAATTATATGATACCAAAAATGAACCTGATTTAACAAAACTAAATGGGTTTTTGAACGAACTATCTATACCGTGTATTCCAAATGAAAACAGGGAGATATTGGAGTCTAAAATTAGTCAAGAAGAAGTTGGGCTAGCCATTGATAATATGAAATCAGGAAAAAGTGCAGGACCAGATGGTCTTCCAGTTGACCTTTATAAAAAATTTAAGAATAAATTAATAAAACCTTTTTTGGAAATGGTTTTAGAAGCATTTCAAAATAATAATTTACCATCATACATAAATAATGCCTTAATTATACTGCTGCCAAAACCAGGTAAGCCCTCTAATAAATGTGAAAATATGAGACCAATAAGCCTATTAAACGCCGACCTTAAGATAATCTGTAAAATTTTAGCAAGACGAATACAAGAAATTTTACCAAATATTATTAATCGAGATCAGAATGGCTTTATAAAGGGTAGACAAGGCTTCCATAATGTAAGAAGACTATTTAATATTATTTATTTTAATAAAGAAGCACCGGATACAGCTCTCCTATCATTGGACGCCGAAAAGGCCTTTGATAGAGTTGAATGGCCCTTTCTTTTTGAAGTCCTACAAAGGTTTGGACTTGGAAATAATTTCATAAAATGGGTTCAAATAATATACAATAATGCTACAGCAGAAATCCTAACAAATAACAATATTTCAAAACCAATAAAAATCAATAGAGGATGTCGACAAGGCTGTCCACTTTCACCTTTACTGTTTACTATGGCAATTGAACCTTTAGCGATAGCGATACGTTTACATTCACAAATATATGGAATTAAAGTTGGACCAACAGAACATAAAATCTCCCTGTACGCCGATGATATAATTTTGTTTATGTCGAATCTAAAAAAATCAATTCCAACCTTGTTGAATTTAATAATGAATTTTGGGGAAATATCAGGATATAAAATAAATAAAACTAAATCTTCAATATTAATGCTAAATGAGACCCAGAGAAATTACCCAGCCCCTGAGGTAAATCAATTCAATGTTGTAAATCAGTTTAAATATTTAGGAATCCAAATTATGCCTAAGCTAGAATCAGTCGCCAGTGTCAACTATGAAGCCTTAATGTCAGATATCAGTGAGTTAACTCAGAGATGGATGTCACTACCAATGTCGATGATTGGGAGAATCAATATACTTAAAAGTAATATTTTACCTAAAATACTTTATTTATTTCAATACATTCCCTTATCACCACCTTTAGATCTATTCTCAAGAATAAAAAAAAAGTTAGTGGAATTTATATGGAACAACAGGAGGGCTAGATTACGTTTGTCTTTATTATATTTACCATTTGATCGTGGAGGTCTGAAATGTCCAAATTTTATGTTGTATTATTGGTCGGCACAACTGAGGTCTATGACATATTATTTTTCATCAAATGATCTTCCTCACTGGACTGAAATGGAATCATACAATTTACCTTTACCTCTTCCCATATTCATATACTCAGATTCGGCAAAAAAATTACAAAAACAAGTTAAAAATCCATTTGTAAAGCATATGATCAAAATATGGTGTGAAGCTAAAAACTATTTAAAAGAACCACAGTTATTGTCACAATTTAGTCCAATATGGGGTAATCAATATTTTAAACCAGGGAGAGCGGACGCTGTATTTAAAGTATGGAATTTAAAAGGGATACAAAAGATTCAGGATTTATATTTGCCATGTGCAGACAACATAATGTCTTTTGAAGAGCTGAGGATCAAATTTAATCTCAATAGAACACATTTTTTTAAATATCTTCAACTTAGAAACTTTATTCGATCAAATCAAAATAAAGCTCTCACTCGACCTATTTATTCATCCTTGGAAAAAATGATGATGAAAGATAGTAAAAGAAAGGGTATTATTTCAGAGTTTTATAACTCATTGACACTATCTTCAAGTGAAAATTCACTGAAAAGATTAAACTACTGGAAAGAAGATCTGCAAATTGAAATTTCAGAGGAACAATGGGAATTGGCTTGTACAGAAGCTCAAACCAAATCAATAAATGCACGCCTTAAATTGATACATTTCAAATGGTTAATGCGGATGTATGTTACACCGGAGGAGTTAAATAGATATAACAAAAATATACCAGATACATGCACAAAATGCATGGAAAGTAAAGGAACCCTATTTCATTGTTTATGGGAATGTAGATTAATAAGAATGTTTTGGGAAGAGGTGAGGGTAACAATTGAAAAAATAATCTCAAAACAAATCATATTGAATCCTAAACTGTTTTTGTTGGGTCTGTACCCAGAAAAGCATAATTTTAATAAAAGTGAAAGAACATTCATAGACCTCAGTTTGCTTAATGCCAAAAAATGTATTGCACTATTATGGAAAAAGACTCATAGACCAGATGTGACTCAGTGGTTAAGACAGATGTTAACAAACCTTCCATTAGAAAGAATAACATATATACTAAAATCAAAGGAAATTGTGTTTGAGAATATATGGAGACCTTTTATTGATTATGTAAAAAATTTAAACATAACTCTTGAAGAAGAAGGTGAATGATGTGTGTGGACCTTGCAAATTCCAAACTGGTGAACATAATATGTATACTTATGTGTTGGATTGTCGAGACTAAACAGAGGAGCATTGTTGAAGATTTGATTTTGTTGGTGGTTGTTGGTGTTTTTAGTGCATTTTTTTTTTTTGTAGTACTTTAGTGTTAGTGTTTGATTGTTTGTATCATGTTTGTTAAAAAAAAAAAAAAAGGTTCAATAAAGATATTGTGGAAAAAAAAAAACAATGCATCTTCTTTCAGATCTTAACACCTCCCCCCAAAGCCTCTGGCGGCCAGGAAAATACCCCCAGGCCGTCTCTTTGCATACCAAAGACAAAACTTTCACATCCTCCTGTTATCTCCAAAGAGACCCAGTTCTTTGTTCAATCTAAGATGTGAAGCCTAAAGTGGTATACATATGAAGCATGAAGTGATATACATATGTGCATATGTGTGCCACATGACCCCCCCCAAACGTCTAAGATGGAACAACGGAATAACAGTCTGCATGTCATGATAAACCATTACACATCAGTCCAGTCTGCATGTCATGATAAACCATTACACATCAGTCCACGTGCTGCTTGGGCCTCAGTCTCCTCCCGTATCTGCTGTAAGCGGGCTTTACCACTTCCGCGGCGCCATCCTGCTGGGGAGCTGCTGTCTGAGGGTGAGAACTGTTAGTCAATCCCTGTGGGTGTTCTGGGGAATGTCCCCTAGGAGGTCTGCCGCGCCGAGGAGCCCTGGCCAACAGCACATCCTCGTCCGCCAACACAAAGGCGGGTTTGAGCCTGTTTATGCCAATCTTTTCTTTCCTGCCCCCCAAATCTAGCAAAAAATGCTTATCCCTGTCACGCGGGGTTCTAGGGAGCCAAGCAATAAGAGCCAAGGGCGAGCCAGTGAGTCGTGATATTTTATTAAAGGTAAGAGGTGGTGGATGAGGAAAGCACAGATACTCGTACAGAGGTTCACTCACAAGTTGCACAGCGCAGGAGCAGGGAGCTCGTACCGGACATAGGGGTAACAAGGCATACATACTCTCAGCGGTTAACAATCACAGGAATGCTGTAAGGGGAGTAGAGGCTGACACCAGACGAAGGGGCTTCAGCCTAGCAGTGCTTATGTCGCAGCCCCGAGTCATCGAGGCTGCTCCTATTTATTCTCATTGGCAGCTGATGAGGATTAATTGGCCCCAGCCGTCCGTAATGCTGCCAGCTGGGAGCCTGCTGAGATGCTGCTCAATGAGAAGCAGGGATGAAGGGAGACATGGGCTGAGCACCGAGACGGCATCTCATCCCATGGTGACAGAGCCTTCCCCTCAAGGTCGGGCTCCTGAACGACCAGGAACATCCCAGCCCCCCCCACCACCACCACCACCACCACCTAGGGTGGGTGGAAGGGAGGCAGGACCGGAGGGGAAGAAGCAAAGGGAAGGACAACACCAAAAGAATGACAAAAACGGATAACGCAATTACAGAGTATGGATAACAGAACAAACACTACTCCATAATGCACAGACAAAACTAAGAGCAGGACAAGAGTGATAAAAAAAAAAAAGAAGACGCTGAGTACAAGTGATAAATAGCAAAAACAATACACAACGCTAAATAGAACAAGAGGTGATCACAGAGCATGGTTGAAAAAGAACCCAAAACACATTACTCCATGAAACAAAAGCGGGCTAAGACCAGGACAAGAATAAGGTAAAAAGCTGAGTATGGTTAAAAAGGGGAAAACCCAATACACAGCACCAAATATATATACACACAGTCACCCAGAGGAGTGAAGGTGACTGGGGCAAACGGACAATTACAGAGTATGGTTGGACGGGAACAAAACACATAACTCTATAACGACAAGGCTAAGAACAAGGCACAAAGAAGGAACATGCTGAGTACGGATAATGAAAAACAGCACACAGCACCATGAATATATATTCACACAGTCACCTAAAGGAGTGAAAGTGACTGGGACAAACGGACAATTACAGAGTATGGTTTGATGGGAAACAAAACACATAACTCTATAACGCACAGACAAAGCTAAAAACAAGGCACAAAAAAGGAAAATGCTGAGTACGGACAATGGAAAACAGCACACAGCACTATGAATATATATTCACCAACAGGACAAAATATTACACCCGAGTGACCTTAATAATAACAAAAGAGAAGCCACACCCGAGGAATATGGCAGGCAGAGTCCAAAATGGCCAAGGTGGCTCCGGAGGTCTCCCCGCCCATTGTCCAGTTGGCGAACCGGGGAAGGGGAAATGTTCGGACAGCGAACTCCGGACCCAGATCCCAGGAACCCAGTCCACCGGCAGCCGAACCAGGCCACCCAGAAGCAAACACAGATCATCGGGGGGGACCAGAACACCGAACCGAAAATTTTGCGGGTCGGGTCATCGACCCGCATCACTCAACCACCAGGACCGTTGAGACGGACGAAGGGTCAAAGCGGGTCCCGGTGGAAGAGGCTCAGGGGAGAGCCGATGACGAGGGCGACGAGCGCCAGGCCGCAGGGAAGCGGCCACCTCCTCACCAGACCTGGACAACACTGGGGCAGCACCCACGTCGGACCCCGATTGGGCCTTAGGCGAACCCACGTCGGACACCGCTGGAGCAGCACCCACGTCGGACCCCGATTGGGTCTCGGGCGAACCCACGTTGGACGCCGCTGGAGCAGCACCCACGTCGGACCCCGATTGGGTCTCGGGCGAACCCACGTTGGAAACCGCACCAGAACCGACCTCCAACGTTGAACCTGGACCCTCCAGCACCACGAGGAACGGCAACTCCTCGCCGGTGACCCTGAAAGAAGGCTCAGAAGAGAAAACAGAACCGGGATCAGGATCACCGGCAGCGCCAGAACCCAGCGGGACGAGCTCAGACGCAGCGGGCGGCTGCACCCGGCTCATCTCCCCTAGAGACAGGCTAAAGTGCTCAGAGATATAAAGAGAGAAAAGAAAGGAGAGCACTCGCCTGATCTCGGGTTCTGACGCCGTCCAGGACTGCGAAGGTCCAGGGTCCGTCGTCAGGAGGTCGTTGTCAGGCTCCCATCCAGCCGCGTCGGGCCCCGCAGCCAGCACGATGGTCAGCGCAGCTTGAGGTTCCTCCAGCTCCGGTAACCCCGCCGACGATCCACTCGGCGTGAAGCCAGAAGAACCTCGTCCCGCTGGACCGAACCACTCCTCCGTGGAGACCCGGGGACGCTCAGTCGTCGGCGCAGACTCCACGCAGCAGTCAGTCCCCCTCCTCTGTCCGCAACGTAGCTGCGGAACCACAGGCCCTCTCTTTATCCCACCACGTTGACCCGGAGCCGGGGATCGCTCAGCGGAGAGAGACACAGAGGATGCAGGATTAGGAACACAGGTTACAGCAGGTGGGGGGAGTTCAGGGAGCTGCGAACCCTGAACTCCTCCTCCAGGAATGTGACAGAGCAAATCATTAAGCAGATGTGAATAAACTATGACTTGCCTGCCTCCTGGAGGTTGGATATCGCCTGCTGTGGTGGATACTGCTTCTTCCTCTCCCCACCCGGCGATAACGGAGGACCCCCTGGGAAACCGTCTGAGGATCGCTCGCGTAGTCTCCAGCAGGGAGCTCACCAGGCCGAGATTCCAAGCACACACAGCCGTCGAGAAGCGCGTCGAGGAGGAGGGGGAAACAGCCGGGATGAGCCAGCCCGAATGTCCTGGAGTGACAGCGGGGAAACGAGGCTCAGGGAACGAGGCTGTGAAAACTCCACGCTGACGAGATGAAGAGGTGACAGCTGCGTGGGGGGAACGGTCCTGGCGGCAGCCCAGAACTGGATCCGGAAGGGGGTCATGCAGAGGAGACTTGGCGATGTGACGACGACTTCTCCCAGGGAACGAAACGAGGGGGGAACCCAGGAATCGCTGCTCCTGATCAGAGACCGAGGCGAGGAGGGCATTGAGCTTGGGACAGCTTCGTTGCTCTGGAGTCCTCTCCACCAATCTCACTGCCGCCGCCACGCGCCTGCAGATGGTGACAGGATGCACAGTGGAGCTCGTGACAGCCGCTCGGCCCCAGACGTAACTGCTGTCAGCTGCGGCTCCTTGGAGGGAATCCCGAGTGACATGGTGCAGGTCGGGGAAAGCCCTCTGGCTGGCGCGAACTCCCGGGCTGGAATGGCAGCAGGAACGGGATCCCGAAGCGGGGAGCAACGTCATCCACTTCGGCTTCCTGCCGGGGTTTCCATCCAACCCGCGGAGCTTCTCTCGCTGTGTACCTGTGGCGTCTATCCTGGCACTGTCCTCGAGATGGAGCAAAGAATGAGGGTGACAGTCCAGGAGATCCTCAGCACGGCCCGGATGCCAGCGTCTCGAGTTGGAGGCGTCGTGCAGGGTGAAGAGCGTCCTGTCGACAGCCCCCGAGATGGACCTCAGCTCGTTGCCCTGGCGTTGGGAGTGACTCCTGGGAAACGGCATGCTAGCAGCGCTGACACCCGGACAGAAAGGTACAATTCCACAGTGACTCCTGGCCGCCAGCAACTCATCTGGCTGCGACATACTGTCACGCGGGGCTCTAGGGAGCCACGCAATAAGAGCCAAGGGCGAGCCAGTGAGTCGTGATATTTTATTAAAGGTAAGGGGTGGTGGATGAGGAAAGCACAGATACTCGTACAGATGTTCACTCACAAGTTGCACAGCGCAGGAGCAGGGAGCTCGTACCGGACATAGGGGTAACAAGGCATACATACTCTCAGCGGTTAACAATCACAGGAATGCTGTAAGGGGAGTAGAGGCTGACACCAGACGAAGGGGCTTCAGCCTAGCAGTGCTTATGTCACAGCCCCGAGTCATCGAGGCTGCTCCTATTTATTCTCATTGGCAGCGCCCCAGCTGATGAGGATTAATTGGCCCCAGCCGTCCGTAATGCTGCCAGCTGGGAGCCTGCTGAGACGCTGCTCAATGAGAAGCAGGGATGAAGGGAGACATGGGCTGAGCACCGAGACGGCATCTCATCCCATGGTGACAATCCCCTGTTTCCAGCACTCTAAATGGTCCATCATAAGGTGGTCGCAATGGTGGGCGATGAGCATCGTGTCTGACAAAAACAAACTCGGCGTTTTTTAAGGCCTTAGGCACAAAAACGTGCGGAAAACTGTGGTGAACGGGGCCAGGCAGCGTGCCCGATTCCGTGCCACTCTGCAACCGCTGAGCCGGGGAGCATTCTGGCGCAGGATTATCTGGGAGAAATTCCCCGGGCAGCCGAAGTGGCTGCGCAAAAACTAGCTCAGCCGGGGAGGCTTCTAAATCCTCTTTAGGTGCAGAACGCAACCCCAATAAAACCCACGGTAGCCTGTCTACCCAATTTGCATCCGTAAGCGACGCTCTGAGCACCGCTTTCAATGACCTATGAAAACGTTCGCATAACCCATTAGCCTGCGGATTGTACGCGGTTGTGCGGTGGATCGTTACCCCCAGGCTGCGGGCCATTGCTGACCAAAGTTCGGAAACAAATTGAGGACCTCTATCGGACGTAATGTCCAACGGGACTCCAAAGCGCGCTACCCATGCTGTTAAAAACGCACGCGCCACCTCCTCGGCTGTGGTTGACGACAGTGGGACCACTTCCGGCCAGCGCGTGGTGTGGTCTACCATTGTCAGAAGGTGTGTGCACCCCTGTGACGGCGGGAGGGGGCCTATGAGGTCCACGTGAACATGATCGAACCTCTTAGCCGGGATGTGAAACGGCTCCAAGGGAGCTCTCGTGTGTCTGTGTACCTTGGCTCGTTGACAAGCCATGCAGGCTGCTGCCCACTCTCTAACTTGTTTCCGCAGGCTCGGCCACACAAATTTCTCTCCTGCAGCGGCAAAGAAATAATAAACTGCGAACTGAGAGTTTTAAGTAGAGTTTATTAAATCACACCGCCGTCACAGGATCCCCGCTCCAGCCCAAGTGTGTGCAGGCTGGAGCGGGATCCTCAGGCTCTCAGAGAAGAGACACAAAGTGCGTGTCTGCAGCAGCAGTTGAAGTGAGTGAGAGAACGAGTTACAGAACTTGTGCAGTATTTATACCCAGTTACAGACAGTACATGAAAGGGCATTCACAGCAGTTGGTATGATCAAAGAGACTGCAGACAGGCATGAGACATTTGCATCTGAGAGACACAGTAAGAACAGGATGCATGAACACAATGCATGAATGGCGCATTAACATCACAGTACAAAACCGGAAAAAGCCAGAAGAAGCGAGGCTGCCTGTAGACATCAATACACACATTTCACTGTTAAGTTAATTGCTCTAGTCGAGCGCTGTGTCTGTCCCAGTCTGTTGTGGGGGGTTACGCCACATCTCCCACCATTTTGACCGACGCGCGCACTCCCGGGTGCGCCAGAGAATGAATCGAGTCAAAAACGCGGCGGCGCCACGCGGCCGGTACCACAGGACGCGGTCGCCCAGTGGAGACATCACAGATTAGGGGGGGCATACCGTCTTGCAGCACCCTGTTCTCCAGCCTTAACCCTGTTGGTCCAGACTGGAGCGCGCGCACATCCGCGTCGCTACCCTGATCCGCGGCCATGGCTGCATAATCTATCCCTACGCAGACTAGGGCCGCTGTGATAGATGGAAAGACATTTGCCATATAAGATACTGTTACTATATTTGTATTTGTTACTCAAGCATTCAAGATAAATATTTGTTACTTAGGATAATGTTATTTGTAATGGATTTAG
The DNA here is from genome assembly GCA_020510985.1 of Pholidichthys leucotaenia. Taxonomy (NCBI): domain Eukaryota; kingdom Metazoa; phylum Chordata; class Actinopteri; order Cichliformes; family Pholidichthyidae; genus Pholidichthys; species Pholidichthys leucotaenia. The sequence continues at coordinate 385,646,342 of CM035838.1, forward strand.
CTGTTTATTTGGTCATTCTTGTATCTGATTGAGTGAGAGTTATTATTGATTATTCAGCAATGCTATCGATGTTCGATTTAGAGACTACGATCATGAAACCGTCACTCTATTAGTTACGCCTTAGAGCTCCAGCAAGGGGAGTGCGCGCGCAACTTCCTCACTTTTAATACAAGCGAGTGAGGAAGACACACGCACTGTGTTCGTCCTTGTCATTTTTCCCTTTTTAAGGGGCTTTACATTTGGAGGCACCGCTGGGGTGAAAAACGTGAGGCAGACACCGCAACATGAAGGGAGCCATCTTACGTTTTTCATCCCGAAAAACAACCCAGGCAGGGGAGTGTTTCAGCAGAACAGATCGGCGGTAGTTACGAGGCCAGCGAGGAGCAACGCGTATCCTGAGGTGTAGAACAGCCACCGACGCGCTGCAAAGGCTTCAGCATCAGGTCTCAGCACCACGTGTCCACACTGTCTGTTACTCACTTGCCCAAAATGGAGTCGGAAATTGAAAATCTGTTGTTTGAAATGAAAGGAGCTCTATTCCAGCTTACTACGGATCAGCTAGTGAAAATATGTGATTTGATTGAGATCTCAGGAGACAATCGAGAGAAAATAACAAGAAAAACTCGCTGTGCGTTGGTGTCTTATATCAGTCAGCGCATCGAACATGACGAATTAAAACAACGGGAAGATGAAGGTATGTCAGAACTGTTGAGCATACAAGATACAATAAAAAGTGTGAACCAGAGTAATATAAATGATGTGTCACAAACAACATGCAAAGGAGAATGTAATGAAAGAGTTGGAGCAGCTGAAATTGGCAGTGCAGCGAAAAGAAGCTGAAATGCAAGTTTTAGCAAACAATGACACTGCCCCACACCACACAGCCCCTGTTGTTATAACCAATCCACTCTGGAATAAAGACTATAAGATTTCTGGTCAGATTGGTGAACCTGGACAGAAAGACAGACTCACTTTCTCCAGTTTAGCCCGCCAAATTGAGAACGGCCTCAGCAAAGATATCCTGAGTCAGAGATAGTGGATGCGGTCATCAGAGCCATTGTGCCAGGTTTGCAATTTAGGAGTTACCTCGAAGGTAAAAGCGACCTGTCTCTCCCTACCCTTAGGAGAATTCTTAGGTCACATTATCAAGAGAGAAGTGCCACAGAGCTTTACAAGCAGTTGACTGCAGAGGTCCAGCGCAATAGGGAGACCCCACAGAACTTTTTAATTCGAACAATGGATTTAAGGCAGAAAATATTGTTTGCATCACAGGAAGCCGAGTCTAGTCTCAAATATGACCCAGCTCTCGTGCAAAGCATGTTCATGCACACAGTATTAACAGGGCTGCAAAATGATAGTATCAGGAGCAACCTTCAGCCCCTCCTTTTGCAGACAACAACCTCAGATGAACTGTTGTTAGAAAGATTGAACATAGCATGTGCACATGAAAAAGAGAGGCAGGATAAAAGGAGACAGTCCGTGCCACAGCGACCAATTAGTGTACACACTATCCAGTCTAGTGATAACAGCAAAGATAAGTGTGTAGCCCAGCAAAGTGTAGCTACACTTCCCCCAAATGTGTTGTCTGACCTGAAAGAAATGAAAGCAGACATGACACTGTTAAAAGACCTTAAGGCACAGGTGTCACAAATAACAGAGTCCATGAGTAAGACAGAAAACATACCAAAGATGTATCCTGACGTAACCAGAGAATCCAGCTATGGAGTCACTTACCCTCCGCTATATGTCCAGCCACAGTACCCCTCCCTGAATGACCAAAGTGCCCCACCCCAACTTTCAGGTGGACCAGTTCAGGAATCGTGGTTTCCCAGGGGTCCAGTGTTCCACAGAGGAACAGTGCAGTTTCAACAGAGATTTGCACCCCAGAGATATCCAACGCCACGTGTGCGGCCGAGGCGCTCTGCATGCCAGCACAGGGATGAGGAATACTGCCAACATTGCTATAGGTGTGGGAGTAGTGAGCATTTTCAGGCAGGCTGTACAGCATATAGGGAGCCTTTTCAGGCAGGCTGTAGAGCATATAGGGAGCATAATGCTGCAAGAGAGAGGTCTTTAAACGGAGAGCGGTTGCCCCCGAGGGACAGGGAGTGACCGGCTTTGTTAGGAAGTCCCAAGGTCGTGCTAGCTGGGGGAGAAGAGAGAGGAAAGCGGAGAGCCCGAAAGACAGTAGCCCATCCAGCCCAGCAGCCGCAGCCCCAGCGGGGAATAAGAAGGTCATCGCAACAAAAGTCTTGGGTACAGTCAAATGGTTCAACGTCAGAAATGGATATGGTTTCATCAATAGGAATGACACCAAAGAAGACATTTTTGTACACCAGACAGCCATCAAAAAGAACAACCCGAGGAAATACCTTTGCAGTGTTGGAGATGGCGAAACTGTGGAGTTTGATGTCGTTGAGGGAGAAAAGGGAGCAGAGGCGGCAAATGTTACCGGCCCAGGAGGCACTGCAGTTCAAGGAAGCAGGTATGCCGCTGACAGGAGCCGCTATAGGCGCTACCCCAGGAGGAGAGGCCCTCCCCGTGGAGGAACTGGTAGGCTGCAAAATTACTGGGAAGACACAATTCATACTGTGGTAAGGCAAGTTGGGCAGGATAGTCCCATCTATGAACTGAGACCGGAGCAAGGGAAAGGAAAGCCCAGGACCCTGCATCGGAACCTTCTTATGCCATGTGATCACCTGCCGCTGGAGACAAGAACGCATTCACCTGTAATACAAAAAAAATCAACAGCACAGACTGCAAAAGCTAGGGACAGCCCCGAGGAAGAGGAAGAAGACGATGATGATGATGATTATTTTCCCATACCACCTCAGTACCCACCTCAGTCGTCAGGACCATGGACAGGGACTCCTGCCAGTACAGAAAGAGCAGCTGAATTTGACTGGAGAGAACTTGCTCCCCAGCCAGAAAGCAACAACGATAATCCCTCAGTAAGCCAGGAGCCACACAGTGACATTCCATCAGACACAGGAGAAGACTTGACAGAAGACCAGCCTGCCGAAGACACCCCTTTCCTGTCGGTTGAAAGGAACGAGAACCAGAATCAGGAACAGCAGCGGCCTCAGAGGAACCGTAGGCCACCAAAGATCTTCAGGTATGATCAAATAGGAACTCCATCATGTTACAGTGCCGCTGCATCGCGCCTTTATCCAAGGGTTCATTACTCAGCGCAGCCACATCACTACCAGCCCATATGTGTATACGGGATGTAGACCGGTAAGTTGCATTCTGAGAAAAATTGAATGTATCACAAGAGTTCCAGTCTGTCAAACGTGTTATTTGGACTCAAAATTGAATGTATCAAAAGAGTTCCAGCCTGTCTACATGCATCACTTGGACTCAAAACTGAATGTATCAAAAGAGTTCCAGCCTGTCAAATGTGTTACTTGGACTCAAAATTGAATGTATCAAAAGAGTTCCAGCCTGTCATGCATATGTGTTATTTGGACTCAAAACTGAATGTATCAAAAGAGTTCCAGTCTGTAACAAAATGCATACACAAGAAACACTGGACAATGAGTATTTGTTTCTTGCATGATAGAGTGTATGAAAAGAGTTCCAGTCTGTAACAATACATTCTAAGTGTTAGATGTTGCAATAGAAGCACTGAACTAATATGTGATTTGAGTATTTTGGTCATGAGAAGTTTGAATACCTGATTTGCGCTAGGGGTCGAGGGTTTTGATGTTGAGGACAACATTTAACATTGAAGGGGAGTATGTGATAGATGGAAAGACATTTGCCATATAAGATACTGTTACTATATTTGTATTTGTTACTCAAGCATTCAAGATAAATATTTGTTACTTAGGATAATGTTATTTGTAATGGATTTAGCTGTTTATTTGGTCATTCTTGTATCTGATTGAGTGAGAGTTATTATTGATTATTCAGCAATGCTATCGATGTTCGATTTAGAAACTGCGATCATGAAACCGTCACTCTATTAGTTACGCCTTAGAGCTCCAGCAAGGGGAGTGCGCGCGCAACTTCCTCACTTTTAATACAAGCGAGTGAGGAAGACGCACGCACTGTGTTCATCCTTGTCATTTTTCCCTTTTTAAGGTAATTGTTTAAGTTGTGATTGTTAAAATGTTTGACTTTTAATACAAGCGAGTGAGGAAGACGCACACACTGTGTTCATCCTTGTCATTTTTCCCTTTTTTTTTTTTTAATTTAAGTTTTTGTAAAGGGTATACAGGTCGTTACAGCAATGCATTGTTTACATTTTCATCACATGTTCCCTTATTTTCTGATATCTGACAACATTGGAAGATTAATTCTTACAACACCCCTTTTTTTTTTTTTTTTTAAAGTGAAAGAAAAAGTGAAATTAAAGAGAAAAAAAACAAAAAACAAATAACAAAAAAAACAAACAAACCAGTAAAAAACAAACAAAAAGAAAAAGTAAGTAAATAAAGATAAAAGAGCATCTGAGTAGCGTTGGAACAAAGAGCGGAACCATTATTGAAATGGTATTTGTCAAAGATTAGATCTAATGGAAGACACATATGCGGTCCAGGGTTGCCAAAAGTTCATGAACCCATCCATGTCCTGTCTCAGTGCGAATGTCAACTTTTCCATCGAGTAAATGTCTTGGATCACGTTAGTCCAATCTTCAGGTGTAGGACAGTCCTTCAACATCCATTTTTTAGTTAGAGCTTTTTTGCTTGCCAATATTAAAACATTGAATAAGTATTTTTCTCCTCGTCTTTCCAGTGAGTCCGGTAGTAAACCCAAATACAAAGTTACAAAAGAGAAGGGAACTGTAATTTTGAATATTTTCCCCAATATTGTCTATACCTTGGTCCAATATTGGTGGATAACTGGGCATGACCAAAACACATGAAAATGATTTGCAGTCTTTTCACCACACAAGCGCCAACAGTTCAATCCCTTATGGGTAAATTTGTTTTGTGCAGGTGTTCTGAAAAATCTTGCCAAGTTTTTCCATCTAAATTCTCTCCACTGCAGGGATGAGGTACTTTTCCATTGCTGTTTATTTAGCTTTTCCCATATTTCCAGTTGTAAAGTGAAATTCCCCTCTTTTTCCCATCTCTCTTTTATATAAGATGTGTTGTCTCCTTTTAAGTCTTGAAGACCTTGGTATATTTTAGAAATGTATCTGATCCCTGGGATCCCTTTATATGCCATTAAGAAGACCTTCAGAACACCTGACTGGGCCCTTTCCAAAACCTCCTTTTTAAGTATATTGTTTATGTGGTGTCTAAGCTGGAAGAACCTGTAAAGGTCTTGATTTATTAGGCCTTGTTTTTTCAAATCTTCAAAACTTCTTAAGATTTGCCCTTTAAAAAAATTGTAATATTTTATCAGCCCTTTCTCCTTCCACTTTTTAAATCTGGTGTCTGTTTTATTAGGAGTAAAGTCCTGATCATAGGCAATCCATTGCAGAAGTCGATAGGGCTCTTTAGTTTGATTCTCTCTGACTATCTTAAACCAAATTTTTAGCGGGGTCTCTATCCACGGGTTAGTGTTATTCAAAAGCTTAGGTAAGGCATTATTCCCTATTATCGCCTGTAGGGGGATGTCACTTGTTATTTGGCATTCGATCTCCTTCCATTGTGCAGTGTAGACTGGGTTACATATCTCTACTAAAGTTTTAATTTGTGCGGCTTTAAAGTAGTCCCTGATATTTGGCAGCGCGAGCCCACCTTTGTCTTTGTTTAGCTGTAGGGTTCTATATCTGATTCTAGGTCTCTTGCCCTGCCATATGAATCTTGAGATCCTTCTGTCCAGCTCCTGCCATGTTTTTTTGGGAGGTTCTACCGGTATTGTTTGGAAAAGGTATAGAAGACGTGGAAGTATATTCATTTTGACTGCTTCAATTCTTTGTGCAGTACCCAAGAATGGTATCATATTCCATCTTGCTAGGTCAGATTTTATTTTTGTCACCAGTGGATCATAGTTTAGTGATATAATTTTGTTGAGTTGTTTCGGGATATTGACCCCCAGATATTTCATAGATTCCGACTCCCAGTTAGTTTTGAGTTTGCTTAGTGAATAATGATTTGGGTCATAGTTGAATGTTAAAACTTGGGTTTTATGCATGTTTAATTTGTACCCCGATAAATCTCCATACTCTGAAAAAACTGAGGTTAGTTCTGGTAAAGAAGTGTTCGGCTGCCCTAGGTATATTAAAATGTCATCAGCAAAGAGTGCTATTTTATGTTCCTTCTGACCAAGTGTAATACCTTGAATTTTTTTGTTTTGTCCTATCCATTGGCTCAGAGGTTCTATGAAGATTGCAAAGAGCAGTGGAGACAGGGGGCAGCCCTGACGACATCCTCTTTCCAGTTCAAAAGATGATGATAAATTACCGTTAATCCTTATTTTAGCTGTTGGTTTTTTATATAATGCCTGTATAGTTCTAATGAAGTTGTTATGAAAATTGAAACTGGATAAGATTCTATATAATACTCTAAATAACTAACCTACAGCGATCGGATATACCTCCGGTGGATTACCCCTTTGATCGCTTTTATCCAGCCACTGTGAGTAAACTGACCAGCGATTCCAGCGCTTCCTTGTGATTCACTGATGTGCCCTACCTGAAGCGATTGCTAAGCTAACGCTAGTTAGCTTAATGCTGGCGCCAGTCATTCCACCTTACACCAGCCTGAATCGAAGCCCAGCTGCGAGGCCCAGCGGAGATACTACCAGGCAAGCGGCTATTTGTTGACGGGGCTCAGCAGAGATTTCACCCAGGCAGACGACGGTAGGTGGCAGTGCCTAGCGGAGGACTTACCGTGACCTCAGCGGAGCTCGGTGGCAGCGGCGGTGTGTGACGAGACTCGGTTGGAGGAGCGGGACGGGAGACCAGTTACGGCGACTATGAGCAACGAGACCAGCAACGGAAGGGGCTAGTTGGCTAGCTGAGGCCCAGCTGGATTCGAGGACGATCGGATCAGATTCTGGCGATATAAGCAGAATTTATTTTACTATCCACAGATTTTCTTTTTCCTTCTTTCCAAGAAAGACTGAAGATGGCTGCCACCGGATTAAAAAGTGGGCTGATGGGCACCACTAATAAGCCTTCTCTACTTCTCTACTTCCTCTTCGTTTTGTCTTTGTGTGTCTGGACCTGCAACAAGAAGGATTTTCCGACAAACTCAACCAAAGGTGAAGTTAAAAAGTTTTATCTGTATGGATTTGGGCTTGGACATCTCACCCTACACTCTATGTGGTCTTTAAAAGCCCTGAGCAAAAACTTCCAAATTAAGGCAAACATGGCTGTTAAGCAAAAATCACAATATGGCAGAGGATATACAATTAAAGTTCTGTTAGTTCTGCTACTTCTGGCGGGAGATATTCACCTTAACCCTGGACCTGCCACTATTAAACAGCAGACCACTGGGTTAGCACAAAACCGAGCTGTACAAAAGCAAAAACAACATTTATTTTTCCAAACTGTTAATCATGCACGAGTTCTTTGGGACACCAAGGCTAAACCAAAGGGGATCCTCGGCGGTCATTTAAACATACGGAGCATAATCCCCAAAAGAGATGAGATTTCGGTGTTGCTGTTGGACTCAAATCTGGACTACCTTTGTCTCTCAGAAAGCTGGCTACACAGGAACATAGACACTAATATGATCGATATTGTGGGCTACCAGTGTTTTAGAAAAGACAGGCAGGTAGGGAGGGGAGGAGGTGTTTTAATTTACATCAAAGAGAAATATAAATGTCAACTGGTTGATTTGAATACTTCACTTGAATGTTTAGCTGTTAATGTATGTCTCTCTCCGGTAATGAATTTCAACATTGCAGTAGTGTACAACCCACCGTCACACAACTCTTCCTTTTATAATGAATTAAGTGATCTGGTTAAACAACTTGAGAAGAACAGAGAAACGATAATTCATGGTGACTTTAATATCAACTGGTCTGATAAAAAAGACAAACAAAAACTGAAAAGCCTCATGACTAAATTTAATTACCAGCAAATCATCAAAGGACCCACCAGGATAACCAAACAATCCAGAACACTTATTGACATGGTATTTACTAATAAACCAGAACGAATAACCAGAACCTATAATCTTGTAACTGGTCTCTCAGATCATAACATGGTTCTTGCTGTCAGGAAACTTACTAAAAAGCGACTACAGTATTTTGGGGGAGTCGATATTGACAAATCAAATTTTATTATCCCCAAATCAAAAAATGAGGAGTTTGAACATTACTTAGAGAATCAAAATTGGGAGCAGCTCATGTCAACATGTGAAGTAGATGATTGTTGTAATTTTATAACTGCAACAATCACAAAGTCTATAGAAAAATTTTCAAAGCAAATTAAAAGTAGACAACAGAAGATTAGCCTACCATGGTTAAATAATGAAATAAGAAAACTTATGAAAAGGCGAGACTATGCACTGAAAACATCACTAACCTCCAAACTACAAAATGATCACCTTGTGTACAAAAGTTTAAGAAATAAAGTGGTACATGAGCTGCGAAAATCAAAAATATCTTATTACAATAAACTGATAGATCATGCAAAGGGTAACAACAGTTCCCTATGGAGGCATTTAAATAACTTAACTAATAAAAAAAACGATCAGAAGGGGGTAAAGGAACTTAGAATCAATGGCAAGACCGTCAGTGACAAGGCTACTTTGGCAAATGAATTTAATTCACACTTTGTGGGCTCTGTGGAAGACTTAACAAAAAATTTTGTGCTGCCAAATGTGCTCAACAACACAAATTCCATACTTCCAACAGATACTTTTCACATCGATGAGGTAAATGAGAAGTTAATTGCTGGTATTGTTAAAACACTGTCAAACTCAAAAACTAATGATATCTACAATATGAGCACCTCCTTTCTCAAAATGCACAGCAAAATATTAATCAAACCACTGACTCATCTCATTAATCTCTCCATTAGGTCTAGTACATTTCCATCTGGCTGGAAAAAAGCTGTCGTCATACCAGTTCATAAATCAGGCAGTAAAGACGATATATGCAATTACCGCCCAATCTCTATTTTACCAGTCCTATCTAAGGTTCTTGAAAAAGTTGTAGCTACACAGCTGATAGACTACTTACAAGACAGTCAACTTCTTCATCCACATCAATTTGGTTTTAGACCAGGATACTCAACAGAAACAGCAAATTGTTGCCTTATTGAAAACGTCAAACAGTCCTTGGACAGGGGTAATGTGGTAGGAGCTGTTTTTCTAGATCTCAAAAAGGCTTTCGATACTGTAAACCACAGTTTGCTTTTATCCAAAATGGTATCTTTTAACTTCTCCCCAAATACATTAGAATGGTTTGCATCTTATCTCCAGAATAGAGAACAGTGTGTAAAAGTTCACCAGGATAAATCCTCATTTTTAAACAACCGCATGGGTATCCCACAAGGGTCCATTCTTGGTCCTTTACTTTTCAGCATTTTTATTAATGACTTGCCGTTACACTGCTCAGCTGCAACAGGCCAACTTTATGCAGATGATGCAGTTATTTACACAGCTGCCAAGACTCCAGCACAGGCTGCAGATGTACTGTCTACAAGTATGGTTGATGTCCAAGAGTGGCTCCTCAAGAACCATCTATTGCTGAACCTTCAGAAAACAGTCTCAATGTGCTTTTCAATCAAAAAATGTAACCTGCAACATTTTAAAGTTAATATACATGATCATGACATCAGTTTAGCTACAGAATTCAAATACCTTGGCATTGTACTAGATCCTCAACTCAAATTTAATCTTCATATAAAGAAAATTTCAAAAACAGTAAAAAAAAATCTGAACTGCTTTAAATTAATTAGATATTACATACCTTACGAAGCAGCTGCACTGTATATGCATTCTATGGTTTTTTCTCATATATCATACTGTTTGACAGTCTGGGCTCAAGCAGCCCCTTCCACAATAAGACATATAGGTTCATTATATAATCAAACCCTAAAAATCTTGGACAAAAAGCCCATTAGGTGGCATCACTGTAATGTTTTAAAAAAATACAACCTATTGAGTTTTGAGAGCTTCATTGACCTCTGTCTTCTGAAATTAACGTTCAAATGTTTCCATAAATCAGCACCCGAGCCACTTGCTGGTTTCGTCCAAAGACAGGACAGCAGCAGAGCCACCAGGAGTTCTGTTAACAATAACTGTAAAATATTCCACCGCAGAACCACATTTGGACAAACAGCTTTCTCTATAAAGGGCAGTCACATCTGGAACACAATGCCAAATGAAATTAAAATAATAACGGACTTTAAAACATTCACTAAAAATGTTAAAAACTGGCTGAAAAATAAACAAGAATGTACTCATGTATGAATTAATTGTCTGCAAAGTGAGAGTGAATGAAGGGAAGGAATAAATGTGTTTGTTTATAGTGAGTGACGGAGGGAGGAAGGCCTGAAATAGGCAAATGTGAGTTATGTTATATGTGTTAAATGTGAGTCAGGCTGTTATATTTGTGTATTTATAATATTTATAATATTTATGTTAAATGTGAGTCAGGCTGTTATATTTGTGTATTTATAATATTTATAATATTTATAATTGTGTATTTATAATTTTTCTGCATTGATGTATGTGGTTATTGTGTATATTGTTTATCTTGATTCTTTTTTCTAAAGCCCATCCAGGGACAAGAGTTGCAAATTAGCTAATAGCTATACACTCTATGTGCAACACATCAGATTGATTGTCTTTGATTAATTGTCTATGTTTATTGCACTGTCCCTGTCAAATAAACTAATCTACTACTACTATATAGAAAAGACCAGTCAACCGAATCGAATGCTTTTTCAGCATCTAATCCCAATATGACTGCATTTAAGTTATATTTTTTTATATGATGAATAATGTGTAAAGTGCGTCGAATGTTGTCTTGTGTCTGTCTTTGTCTTATAAAACCTGTTTGGTCTAAATGAATTAGGTCTGTCAGTATATTTTCTAACCTTTTGGCAAGGATAATGGTAAAAAGCTTATAGTCCTGATTTAGTACACTGATTGGTCTGTAGTTGGAGCACTCTAGTTTATCCTTTTCAGGTTTAGGTATAACTGCAATGACCCCTTCTCTCCAGGAGGGGGGGATTTCCCCTGTGTGGAGGACATAATTAAATGTTTTCAGGAGGAGAGGAGATAGTTGCTGTTTAAAGGTTTTGTACCACTCTGCTGTATAGCCATCAGCTCCTGGGGATTTGTTAGCTTTAAGTTTCATAATTGCTTTTTCCAATTCTTTAGGATGTATTTCTGACAGTAGTGTTTTATTTTGTGACTCCGTAAGTTGGGGAAGGTTTAATGTGTTTAGGAATGCCTCGGATGTGTTTTTATGTTTTTTGTGGGAGTATAAGTTCTTATAGTAATTCTCGAAGTTTTTAAGAATATCCTGAATTCTGAATTTTATTTCCTTTGATACTGGGTCTCTGATTTTGTAGATTGCTCTTTCTGTTTGATGTTTCCTCAACTTATAGGCTAGCAATTTTGCCGATTTACTGCCTGCTTCATAGTATTTTTGTTTCAGAAATGTAAGTTTCTTCTGGATTTCTATTGTGTAGATCTCATTTATTTGGTTTTTAATTTCCTTAATCTTGAGCGAGTCAGTAGAATGAGTGTTGCCTTTGTGTTCTTTTACTAGGTTCCTAAGTTCTGACTCTAATGTGGATAGTTTTTCTTGTCTTAGTTTCTTTTGGGTTGCCAGTTTTGCAATAATCTTTCCTCTTATTACAGCTTTGCATGCATTCCACAGTATTAAAGGGGATACTTCTCCATTATCGTTATCTTCCAAATATCTGAGAATATCTGATTCCAATTCATCTTTCAATGGTCCTTTCAGGACATTTGAATTTAACCTCCAAGAAAATGTATTATTTGTGTATTTTTGGATATTTAAGTCCATGTAGATCGGACTGTGGTCGGAGAGATCCATCAGTCCTATTTTACATGTTTTTACTCTTCCAATGTCTCTATTAAACATAAAAAAATAGTCAATCCTTGAGTAAGATGAATGTGGAGTTGAGTAAAATGTATAGTCTTTTACACTGGGGTTGAGTTCCCTCCACACGTCACAGATTCCCATTTCTTTTAGTAGCATCCGAGTCTTCCTGTTTTGGGTGTTATTTTGATGTGGGGAATTACCAGAAGCATCCCAGTATGGATTCAGTCTAAGATTGAAGTCCCCACCACATATCACTAAACCTTGAGCTTTAGTTATCATTAGGTCGAATACATTTTTATAAAATTTCCAGTTAGCCCCTGGGGGAGCATACACATTCAGCAGGGTGATATCTTCTCCCTCTAGCCGCCCAGTTACCAAACTGTATCTCCCTTCTTTATCTTTGTGTTCTGATTTTTTTTCAAATGTAATTTTGGTTGATATCAATGTCGCTACTCCCCTCCTCCTCCCTGATTTATATGAAGATGAAGAGATCATTTTAAACCCTTGTCTACTGAGTTTCCACGTCTGTTAGGTGGGTTTCTTGTAAAAATATTATTCCTGCTTTGTCTTTTTTCATTTTGCCTAGAATCTTGGATCTTTTAACTGGATTCAGGATTCCTTTTACATTATATGAAATTATTTTGGTTACACCCTGTTTCTCCATTGTGTTGTTTTGTTTAGTATAACTGTGTGGTGGCCCTCTTTTGTGCTACTCAGAAACTGAAAGAACATTAAAAACAAGAAAAACATTAAGAACATAGTGTAAAAAACTTTAAAACAAAAAGCTGTCAAAAGAACTTCCTGAGCTGAGGTCTTTTTAAAGACCCTGTAAGAGCCTTGATGGAGTGAAGGCTCTGAGGGAAATTCCTCAAACTCTGTTACGTGTTGAGGGCCCTCTCTTACCACTGAAAGTAGTCCCATGCTTTTAACGTGAGTTTCAGAACCCAATCCAAACTTGTAATGATTTTTTTTTTTTTTCCTTTTATGCCTAAACCCTGTGAAATTGTGTGCACCCTCCCACCCCCATCACATCAAACATTCACGCAGAAACAGTATTTGTTAGTATGAGGAGAACATGTGGATTATTGTCACATTTCTATTTTAACAAGTTTTTTTTTTTTTTTTTTTTTTTTTTTTATTACAAAGACTTATTTGTTTCAAATAATATAATTGTTCCATGAAATGTTTTACCACATGCTGAATATGCATCTCCTTTAATGTTTGTTACCTTGTATGAGGGGCGTTGGATGTGCGGATTGATTCAAGAGGAAAAAAAAAAAAAAAAAAAAAAAGGTCGCTATTCCAACCTGAAAACGGATAGTTTATCCGCGACGCTCTGGTGCTGGGTTTCCCGCTGCTGGTCCGTGGATTTTGAGGGTCTTTGTGTTGTCCATGTTTGCGCTTTGATCTTCACACTCGGGTCTGCCGCGGGTTTAAATACCGTTACCGGGAGCCCTCTTTTCGCCATGTCAGCTGTTGCTTCTTCCGCCGAATTATAGAGACACGTTTCATCGCCGTAGAAGACCCTTAACTTCGCAGGAAATGGTGTCTGAAAGCGCAATTTCTTCTCTCTTAACACCTTTTTCGCGTCATTGTATTCCCTGCGCTTTTTAAGGACCTCCGGGGCGTAATCGTGTTCCACGTAGACTTTTCTCTCCTGGTGCATAAATCCTTTTTTCTGCCAGGCCAGTCTTACAACCTCTTGTTTTATTTTGAAATTGGAAAATCTTACCAACACCGAACGTGGGGGCGCTTCCGCCGCCGGCCTAGCGGCTAATGAACGATGTGCCTTTTCTATCTTCAAGTCGGTGGTTTGTGGAATATCCAATTTCTCTCTTAGTAAGGATTCCACGCATTCTGCCATTGAGTTAAAACCATTTTCGGTTCCTTCTATCAGACCATGAATTCTTATGTTGTCTCTTCTTTGTTTTCCTTCTTGGTCGGTTAGCTTAGCCTCTATAGCTGCTTGTCTTTTGCGTAGGTCCAGCACAGAATCTTCAAGCACTTTTATTCGATCCTCTGTTTCCAAGATTCGGTTCTCGGCCTGGTCCACTCTGCTGTTTGTCCTTTTCAATTCTTCTCTGAATTCCCGAAATTCGGCCGTAACATCTCGGCGAAATCGTCGTAGTTCCTCAAATAGTGATTTCAGGCTAACCCTTTTGTTAGCTATCACCAGCTCCTCGTCTTCTGAACGGGGATCTTCCAGTTCAGATTCTCCGGCCGATACGTGTCCTGGCCTGGAGAATTTCAGTTTCTTCTGTTTTCCTTTAGACATGATGATTTTGTCTTTTGATTTTCACTCCTCCAAAAATCCGTTAAGTTTGATTTTCAAGGTGTTATCCTGGATTGAGTCTGAGAGCTTCAGTGTTAAGCTGCAGTCGCCATGGCGTCCAGACCGGAAGTCCCAGTCCCATGCTTTTAACGTGAGTTTCAGAACCCAATCCAAACTTGTAATGATTTTTTTTTTTTCCTTTTATGCCTAAACCCTGTGAAATTGTGTGCACCCTCCCACCCCCATCACATCAAACATTCACGCAAAAACAGTATTTGTTAGTATGAGGAGAACATGTGGATTATTGTCACATTTCTATTTTAACAAGTTTTTTTTTTTTTTTTTTATTACAAAGACTTATTTGTTTCAAATAATATGATTGTTCCATGAAATGTTTTACCACATGCTGAATATGCATCTCCTTTAATGTTTGTTACCTTGTATGAGGGGGGTTGGATGTGCGGATTGATTCAAGAGAAAAGAAAAAAAAAAAAAAAAAGGTCGCTATTCCAACCTGAAAACGGATAGTTTATCCGCGACGCTCTGGCGCTGGGTTTCCCGCTGCTGGTCCGTGGATTTTGAGGGTCTTTGTGTTGTCCATGTTTGCGCTTTGATCTTCTCACTCGGGTCTGCTGCGGGTTTAAATACCGTTACCGGGAGCCCTCTTTTCGCCATGTCAGCTGTTGCTTCTTCCGCCGAATTATAGAGACACGTTTCATCGCCGTAGAAGACCCTTAACTTTGCAGGAAATGGAGTCTGAAAGCGCAATTTCTTCTCTCTTAACACCTTTTTCGCGTCATTGTATTCCCTGCGCTTTTTAAGGACCTCCGGGGCGTAATCGTGTTCCACGTAGACTTTTCTCTCCTGGTGCATAAATCCTTTTTTCTGCCAGGCCAGTCTTACAACCTCTTGTTTTATTTTGAAATTGGAAAATCTTACCAACACTGAACGTGGGGGCGCTTCCGCCGCCGGCCTAGCGGCTAATGAACGATGTGCCTTTTCTATCTTCAAGTCGGTGGTTTGTGGAATATCCAATTTCTCTCTTAGTAAGGATTCCACGCATTCTGCCATTGAGTTAAAACCATTTTCGGTTCCTTCTATCAGACCATGAATTCTTATGTTGTCTCTTCTTTGTTTTCCTTCTTGGTCGGTTAGCTTAGCCTCTATAGCTGCTTGTCTTTTGCATAGGTCTAGCACAGAATCTTCGAGCACTTTTATTCGATCCTCTGTTTCCAAGATTCGGTTCTCGGCCTGGTCCACTCTGCTGTTTGTCCTTTTCAATTCTTCTCTGAATTCCCGAAATTCGGCCGTAACTTCTCGGCGAAATCGTCGTAGCTCCTCAAATAGTGATTTCAGGCTAACCCTTTTGTTAGCTATCACCAGTTCCTCGTCGTCTGAACGGAGATCTTCCAGTTCAGATTCTCCGGCCGATACGTGTCCTGGCCTGGAGAATTTCAGTTTCTTCTGTTTTCCTTTAGACATGATGATTTTGTCTTTTGATTTTCACTCCTCCAAAAATCCGTTAAGTTTGATTTTCAAGGTGTTATCCTGGATTGGGTCTGAGAGCTTCAGTGTTAAGCTGCAGTCGCCATGGCGTCCAGACCGGAAGTCATTTTTCCCTTTTTAAGGTAATTGTTTAAGTTGTGATTGTTAAAATGTTTGACTTTTAATACAAGTGAGTGAGAAAGACGCACGCACTGTGTTCATCCTTGTCATTTTTCCCTTTTTAAGGGGCTTTACACCGCCACGGCGCGCGCGAGACAGTCTGCCACTACATTTAGGTGAAACGGTGTCCCTCCAGTCAGAACTGGAAGTGGCGAATGGCCAAGTGGAGAGCTAACAACTCCCTGTCGAATGCGCTGTGTTTTCGTTCACTATCGCGCAAAGTCCTGCTGAAAAAGGTGAGCGGCTGCCGAGCCCCGGCTACATGCTGCTCCACGACCGCCCCTATGGCCACATCTGACGCGTCAGTAGTGAGCGCTATGCGGGCCGTTGGGTCTGGATGTGCTAACAACGCAGCATTTGCCAGGGCTGTTTTGAATGAATGAATTGAATTATGAATGAATTATGAATTATTTTATTTATTTCGGATAGTACATTACAGGTTAAAAGAAACTGTATAATGTAACAACAAGGTCAAATTAGACAAAGACTCCTTCTACTATACAATTCCACGTGAGTTATCCGAAATGGGTGATGGCTGAAGCCGCAGCTTATATTGCCCACCCATATTCCATCCAAGAATTCAAAGGAGAAAAAAGAGAAAACAAGACAAGAGCGATTACAATTTAAAACAAGGCTAAGACAAAATATGACTGAGAGAAAAAGAAAACTGAGCTAGTCTAAGTTAAGCGGTTACTATTCAAAAACAAATCTAAGACATAGTGTCACAGAGAAAAAAGAAAAACTAAGCTATAACACAACACAGGCTGGAAATGTCAATCCTTATGTGAGTTTACATGTCGTCTTGTAAATATGTTTGGAGTATTTCTTCCTTTAGTTTTTGTTTAAATTGTCCAAGCTTTGTACATGATTTTAATTCAGGTCCAAAATCGTTCCATAATCTGACACCTTGCACTGAAATACAGTGTTGCTTGGTAGTTGTTCTCACTGTAGGCTTTTGAAATATACATGTTCCTCTGAAGTGATATCATTTCTCCCTTGTTTGGAACAACTTTTGGATATTTGCGGGCAGTGATAGATTCTTCACTTTGAACATTATTATTGCGGTTTTAAAGTCGATCAGATCTTTCAACTTGAGAGTTTTTTGTTTAAGAAAAAGTGGGTTTGTTGGTTCCCTGTAAGCTGCTTTGTTGACTATTCTAATAGCTCTCTTTTGAAGCATAAAGAGTGGATATTATAGTGGAAATTATATATTTTGACCTCAGAGAATGCTCGCTCTCGCTCCGGAGACCATTCGATCTTATTTTTGGGTTTTTGTTTTTTTAGTACGGCATACAATGGTTGCATGAGCTGCGCTGCGCGGGGGAGGAAACGGTTATAAAAATTCACCATTCCCAAAAACTCCTGTAACGCCTTGACTGTTTGCGGCTGGGGAAAATTTGTTACCGCGCGCACTTTGTCAGGCAGCGGAACTGCTCCTTCTGGGGAGACGCGATGCCCCAAAAAATCAATCTGCGTCACCCCGAACTGACATTTCGCTGGGTTGATTATTAACCCGTGCTCTCCCAACCTCCGAAAAACTGCCGTGAGGTGGTTTTCGTGTTCGTCTTCGGACGCGCTGGCTACTAAGATGTCATCCAGGTAGACAAATACGAAGGGGAGATCGTGCAACACCGCGTCCATCATGCGTTGGAACATCTGCGCAGCGCCTTTAAGCCCAAACAGCATACGCAAAAACTCGAATAGGCCAAACGGAGTTATTACCGCTGTTTTGGGTATGTCCTTAGCGCACACTGGGACTTAATGGTAACCGCGGACCAAGTCTATCTTAGAAAAAACGTGCGCCCCCGCCAAATGAACGGAAAAATCTTGGATATGCGGGATTGGGTAGCAGTCGTGCGCTGTGGCGTTGTTCAACCTGCGGAAATCTCCGCAAGGTCGCCAGGAGCCATCAGCTTTCAGGACCATGTGAAGCGGGGAAGCCCATGGGCTGTTCGAACGCCTGATGATGCCCAACTTTTCCAGGTTGGCAAACTCCTCGCGCGCTATGGTCAGTTTAGCTGAATCCAAGTGCCGAGCTTTTGCAAAAACGGGCAGTCCGGTGGTAGTAATAAAATGTTCCACTCCGTGTTTAGCGACGGCTGCTGAAAATGTGGGAACCGTGAGTGCTGGGAACTGAGTGAGCAGTGTGTGGAACTTACCGCTTGCCGTTGCGACGTTGGCTTGTGCTGTGGGCGGGGTCACTCGGGCTGCACAGGGAATAGAATAAAAAGAAAGTGCATTAACCAGGCGCCTGTTAGCAAGATCAACCAACAAACCATGTGAGCACAGAAAATCAGCCCCCAACATATTGAAACTCACTGCAGCTATAACAAAAGTCCACTCAAATGTACGGCCATGTAGGGACAGAAGCAGGTTCCTCTCACCAAAGGTCTTAATCTCCGAGCCGTTCGCTGCTGACGCCCCGTGACCTCCGGGACCCGCCAGCCGGTCAGCGGAGGTAGGCATGATGAAACTCACTTGGGAGCCTGTGTCCACATGGAATTGCCTCCCCGAACGTGCATCCGTCAAGTAGAGCAGCTTGTTCTCTTCACCGAGGGCCGCAGCTGCTACCGACCCCCGGTCTTCGCGTTTCCCGAGCGCTTGAACTGGCATGGTGGTATACATTTGCATGCCTTCTCTGCAAAGCGGCGATGGTAGAAACAGAGGGTGTCTCCTCCGCGATCCTTGGCCCCCGCCGCCGCCGTCATCGGTGGGTCTGCTACCGCCGTCTCTGGCCCCTCGCCATCTCCGGCCGTCGCGCCAAACTCCGTCGCTGCCGTGGTGGCCGCGCGCTGTTTGCTGGCGTTGAGAATCCGGTGCGCCTCCTGGGCCAGCGCGCGGAAGTCCTGCTGGGCCAACAACGGCAAACTGGCCAGGGTCGCTCTCGTGGCCGACGGTAGGGTTCTCAGGAAAATGTGGGTGAAGATGAAGTTGTCGCCGTCTGAGCCCCTCAAGCTCAGCATGCTCTCCATCAGGTCAACAGGCGTGCCATCTCCCAAGTCGTTCAGAGCCAGGAGCCTCTCCACTCTCTCCTGGACTGAGAGAGTGAAGCGCTGTATGAGCGCAGCCTTCAACCCGCCGTATTTGTCGTCGGCCGGTGGCTGCTCCACAAGGCTCTGCACATGCCGAGCCGTGCGGTTGTCGAGCTTGGCAATCACATGGTAGAACATTGTATCATCTACCGTTATCCCCCGGAGGGCGAACTGTGCTTCGACCAAGTGGAATCAGGAGCACGGGTTGTCCCGCCAAAAGTCCGGTAGCTGGATGGTAGCGGCATACGCTTGGCTGGGAGCTCCTGACCCGGCTGGCTCGGGGGAATTTCTTTCACTCATGATACGTCTTAGGGTCACCAGTGTGGAAAATGTGAAAATGACGAGGCAGAGTTTATCTCACAAGTCAGATTTATTCACATCTTCCATCATCAGCAAAAACAGAGAAAAGAGGAAGAAACCCAGACATTCGTCCTTTAAATACCTCAGGAACTTCAAAGCACACAGTCACATTGTATTTAATCCCAAGTAACAATGCATCTTCTTTCAGATCTTAACACCTCCCCCCAAAGCCTCTGGCGGCCAGGAAAATCCCCCCAGGCCGTCTCTTTGCATACCAAAGACAAAACTTTCACATCCTCCTGTTATCTCCAAAGAGACCCAGTTCTTTGTTCAATCTAAGATGTGAAGCCTAAAGTGGTATACATATGAAGCATGAAGTGATATACATATGTGCATATGTGTGCCACAAGGTCTCCAATTTTCATCATAGGTATACCTCAACTATGAGAGCCAAAATGAGAAAAAAAAATCCAGAAAATCACATTGAAGGATTTTTAATGAATTAATTGGTAAATTCCTCAGTAAATTAAGTATTTGGTCACCTACAAACAAGCAAGATTTCTGGCTCTCACAGACCTGTAACTTCTTCTTTAAGAGGCTCCTCTGTCCTCCACTCCTTACCTGTATTAATGGCACCTGTTTGAACTCGTTATCAGTATAAAAGACACCTGTCCACAACCTCAAACAGTCAGACTCCAAACTCCACTATGGCCAAGACCAAAGAGCTGTCAAAGGACACCAGAAACAAAATTGTAGACCTGCACCAGGCTGGAAAGACTGAATCTGCAATAGGTAAGCAGCTTGGTGTGAAGAAATCAACTGTGGGAGCAATTATTAGAAAATGGAAGACATACAAGACCACTGATAATCTCCCTCGATCTGGGGCTCCACGCAAGAGCTCACCCCGTGGGGTCAAAATGATCACGAGAACGGTGAGCAAAAATCCCAGAACCACATGGGGGGACCTAGTGAATGACCTGCAGAGAGCTGGGACCAAAGTAACAAAGACTACATCAGAAACGCACTACGCCGCCAGGGACTCAAATCCTGCAGTGCCAGACGTGTCCCCCTGCTTAAGCCAGTACATGTCCAGGCCCGTCTGAAGTTTGCTAGAGAGCATTTGGATGATCCAGAAGAGGATTGGGAGAATGTCATATGGTCAGATGAAACCAAAATAGAACTTTTTGGTAAAAACTCAACTTGTCGTGTTTGGAGGAGAAAGAACACCATACCTACTGTGAAGCATGGGGGTGGAAGCATCATACTTTGGGGCTGTTTTTCTGCAAAGGGACCAGGATGACTGATCCGTGTAAAGGAAAGAATGAATGGGGCCATGTATTGTGAGATTTTGAGTGAAAACCTTCTTCCACCAGCAAGGGCATTGAAGATGAAACGTGGCTGGGTCTTTCAGCATGACAATGATCCCACACACACCGCCCGGGCAACGAAGGAGTGGCTTCGTAAGAAGCATTTCAAGGTCCTGGAGTGGCCTAGCCAGTCTCCAGATCTCAACCCCATAGAAAATCTTTGGAGGGGGTTGAAAGTCTGTGTTGCCCAGCGACAGCCCCAAAACATCACTGCTATAGAGGAGATCTGCATGGAGGAATGGGCCAAAATACCAGCAACAGTGTGTGAAACCTTGTGAAAACTTACAGAAAACGTTTGACCTCTGTCATTGCCAACAAAGGGTATATAACAAAGTACTGAGATGAACTTTTGTTATTGACCAAATACTTATTTTACCGAGGAACTTACCAATTAATTCATTAAAAATCCTTCAATGTGATTTTCTGGATTTTTTTTTTCTTATTTTGTCTCTCATAGTTGAGGTATACCTATGATGAAAATTGGAGACCTTGTGGAGCGTGTAAATGAAGAGGTGGATTTGGCTCAGACAATTTATTACACAACTCACACAACAAGCATAGACAGAATGACATCTCAGCAGGGACGCTTCTCTTAAATAACATGGCATTCTTCTAGAAGCTTCTAACACACAAAAGGTGACCTTCGCGTCACATTGCATTTACTTCATTCATCCTTCACACCTCCCTGTTATCTCACTACGGAACCCCCGCTCTTTGTTCTTGTCTAAGATGGTAAACAATTATGCTCTCCCCATGTGCCGCCATACCACCCCCCCGAGCATCTTGGATAGAACAATAGAATAACAGTCCGTATGCTGTGTTAGAACCATTAAACATCAGTCCACATGCTGCTTGGGCTTCAGTCTTCTCCCATATCTGCTGTAATCAGGATTCACCGCCTCCGCAGCACTGTCATGCTGGGGGGTTGATGTTTGGGGGGGAAAATTTTTTGTCTGTCCGTGTGGGTGCTCTGGGGAATCCTTTCTCTGGGGAGCTCCCCGTGGGGGTCTTCCACGCCGAGGGGCCCTCGCCAACAGCACCTGCTCGTCCACCACAACAAAAGCGGGTTTGAGTCTGTCTATGCCAATCTTTTCCCTCCTACCCCCCAAGTCTAGCAAAAAATGCTTATCCCCTGTTTCCAGCACTCTGAACGGTCCATCATAGGGTGGGCGCAGTGGAGGGCGGTGGGCGTCGTGTCTGACAAACACGAACTCCGTGTTTTTCAAAGTTTTAGGCACAAAAACGCGCGGAAAACTGTGGTGGGCAGGGCTCAGCAGCGTGCTTGTGTCTATGCTACGCTGCAACAGCTGAGACGGGGAGCTGCCCGGCGCAGGATTATCTGGCAGAAACTCCCCGGGCAGCCGGAGTGGTTGCGTAAAAACGAGTTCTGCCGGGGAAGCTTCCAGATCCTCTTTAGGCGCAGAACGTAACCCCAATAAAACCCACGGTAGCTTGTCTACCCAATTTGCATCCGTCAGTGAAGCCCTGAGAGCCGCTTTCAATGATCTATGAAAACGTTCGCATAACCCATTAGCCTGTGGATTGTACGCGGTTGTGCGATGAATTGTGACACCCAGGCTGCGGGCCATTGTTGACCAGAGTTCGGAAACAAATTGAGGGCCTCTGTCGGACGTATTGTCTGACGGGACTCCAAAACGCGCCACCCATGCTGTTAAAAACGCGCGCGCCACCTCCTCGGCCGTGGTTGCCGCCAGCGGAACCGCTTCTGGCCAGCGCGTGGTGCGGTCCACCATTGTCAGGAGGTGCGTGTACCCCTGTGATGGCGGGAGGGGGCCCACGAGGTCCACGTGAACATGGTCGAACCTCTTAGCCGGAATGCGAAACGGCTCTAAGGGAGCCTTCGTGTGTCTGTGTACTTTGGTTCGTTGGCACGCCACACAGGCTGCCGCCCGCTCTCTCACTTGTTTGCGAAGGCTCGGCCACACAAATTTGTCTCCTACCATTTTGACCGACGCGCGCACTCCTGGGTGCACCAAAGAGTGAACCGACTCAAACACACGGCGGCGCCACGCGGCTGGGACCACGGGACGCGGGCGACCCGTGGAGACATCACAGATTGGGGGGGCATGCCATCCTGCAGCACCCTGCTCTCCAGCTTTAACCCTGTTGGTCCAGACTGGAGCGCGCGCACGTCCGAATCACTAACCTGCTCCGCGGCCATGGCTGCGTAATCTATCCCCACGCAGACCGGGGCCACCACGGCGCGCGAGAGGCAGTCTGCCACTACATTCAGTTTGCCTGACACATGCTGAATATCGGTAGTAAACTCTGAGATCGCGGCCAGCTGTCTCTGCTGCCGGCCCGCCCATGGTTCTGAAACCTTGGCCATCGCGAATGTTAGCGGCTTGTGGTCAACGAACGCGGTGAAACTGCGCCCTTCCAGCCAGAACTGGAAGTGGCGAATGGCCAGGTGGAGGGCCAGCAACTCTCTGTCGAACACGCTGTATTTACGTTCACTGTCGCACAAAGTCCTGCTGAAAAAGGCGAGCGGCTGCCAAGCCCCGGCAACGCGCTGCTCCATGACAGCCCCTATGGCCACATCTGAAGCGTCAGTGGTGAGCGCTATACGGGCCGTTGGGTCTGGATGTGCCAGCAATGCGGCGTTTGCCAGGGCTGCTTTGACTTCCGAGAGCGCCCGCTCTCGCTCCGGGGTCCATTCGACCCTATCCGCGGGTTTCTGTTTTTTGAGCGCAGCGTACAGTGGTTGCATGAGCTGCGCTGCGCGGGGAAGGAAACGGTTATAAAAGTTCACCATTCCCAAAAATTCTTGAAGCGCCCTGACCGTTTGCGGCCGGGGAAAATCTGCCACTGCGCGCACTTTGTCAGGCAGCGGGACCGCTCCTTCGGGAGAGACGCGGTGCCCCAAAAAATCAATCCCCGTCACCCCGAACTGACATTTCGCTGGGTTGATTATTAACCCGTGCTCTTCCAACCTCCGGAAAACCGTCGTGAGGTGGGTTTCGTGTTCATCTTCGGACGCGCTGGCTACTAAGATATCGTCCAGGTAGACGAACACGAAAGGGAGATCGCGCAGCACTGCATCCATCATGCGTTGGAACGTCTGTGCAGCCCCTTTAAGCCCAAATGGCATGCGCAAAAACTCGAATAAACCGAACGGAGTTATTACCGCTGTTTTGGGTATGTCCTCAGCGCGCACTGGGACTTGGTGGTAACCGCGGACCAGGTCTATTTTAGAAAAAACATGCGCTCCTGCAAGGTGAATGGAAAAATCCTGAATGTGAGGAATTGGGTAGCAGTCGTGCGCTGTGGCGTTGTTCAACCTGCGGAAATCCCCGTAAGGTCGCCATGAACCCTCAGTTTTAGGGACCATGTGTAGCGGGGAAGCCCATGGGCTGTTTGAGCGCCTGATGATGCCCAACCTCTCCAGGTTGGCGAACTCCTCGCATGCTATGGCCAGTTTAGCTGTGTCCAAGCGCCGAGGTCTTGCAAAAACGGGCGGCCCGGTGGTGGTGATAAAATGCTCCACCCCGTGTTTAGCGATGGCTGCCGAAAACATCGGGACTGTGAGTGCTGGGAACTGAGTGAGCAGTGTGTGGAACTTACCGCATGTAGCTGTGACGTTGGCTTGTGCTGTTGGCCGGGTCACTCGAGCTATACAGGGGAGAGAGTCAAAGGACAGTGCATTAACTAGGCGTCTGTTAACGACATCTACCAACAAACCATGTGCACACAGAAAATCAGCCCCCACTATATGGTAATTCAATGCTGCTATGACAAAAGTCCACTCAAATGTACGGCCGTGTAGAGACAAGAAGTAGAGTCCTCTCACCAAAGGTCTTAATCTCCGAGCCGTTTGCTGCCGCCATCTCGGGGCCGCTAGATCCTGCCAGCCGGTTAGCGTAGGTCGGCCGGATGAAACTCTTCTGGGCGCCGGTGTCCACGAGGAAATGCCTGCCCGAGCGTGCGTCCGTCAAATAGAGCAGCTTGTTCTCCTCCCCGAGGGTCGCGGCTGCTACCAACCCCCGGTCTTGGCGTTTCCCGAGCGCTTGAATTGGCACGGTGCTATACATTTGCGTGCCCTCTCTGCGAAGCGGCGGTGGTAGAAACAAAGCGTGTCTCCCCCGCGTTCCTTGGCCCCCCCTGCTGCTGCCGTCGGTGGCTCTGCTGCTGCCGTCGATGGCTCCTCGTCTCCTCCGGTCGTCGCGCCGAGCTCCGTCGCTGCCGCAATGGTCGTGAACGCCCTGGTGGTGACGATGATCCGGTTTGCTTCCTGGGCTAGTGCACGATAGTCCCGCTTGGCCAGCAACGGCGAATTGGCCAGGGTCGCTCTCGCCGCTGACGGAAGGTTCCGGAGGAAGAGGTGGGTAAAAATAAAATGGTCGTCGTCTGTGCCCTTTAACCTCAGCATCTTCTCCATCAGGTCTATGGCCGACCCGTCTCCCAACCTGGTCCGCGTCAGGAGTCTCTCTGCTCTCTCACCATCCAAGAGTGTGTAGTGCTGGATGAGCGCAGCCTTCAGCGCGTTGTACTTGCCGTCGGTTGGTGGCTGATCAAGCAGGCTCTCTACGTGCTGAGCCGTGCGGGCGTCGAGCGCTGCGACCACATAGTGGAACTTGGTGTCATCCGCCGATATCCCCCGGAGGGCGAACTGCGCCTCGATGAGGTGGAACCAGGAGCGCGGGTTGTGCTGCCAAAAATCTGGTAGCTTGATCGCAACAGCACATGCGTGGCTGGGGGTTCCCTTCGAGGTTGGCTCCGAGGATCTTTCTCCGTGTTCCATGATTCGTCTTGGGTCACCAGTGTGGAGCGTATAAATGAAGAGGTGGATTTGGCTCAGACGATTTATTACACAACTCACGCAACAAGCATAGACAGAATGACATCTCAGCAGAGACTCTTCTCTTAAATAACATGGCATTCCTCTAGAAGCTTCTAACACACAAAAGGTGACCTTCGCGTCACATTGCATTCACTTCATTCATTCTTCACACCTCCCTGTTATCTCACTAGGGAACCCCAGCGCTTTGTTCTTGTCTAAGATGGTGAACAATTATGCTCTCCCCATGTGCCACCATAACCTCTCTTATCTTTTAAGTGGGAGAACTTGCACAATTGGTTGCCGACTAAATACTTTTTTGCCCCACTGTATATAGTGCTTTTCATGACACCTAAGGACGCTTTACAATGAGTCCATTCATTCACTCCACAGACACTGGAAGTGGTAAGCTACAGTACCTCTGTAGTCACAGCTGCCCTGGGGCAGACTGACAGAAACGTGGCTGCCAATCTGCCGCAGTGGCCTCTCCGACCGCTACCAAACATTTATACACATTCATGCCCAGTGTCCATGAACACTGGAGGCAAGGTGGGTAAAGTGTCTTGCTCAGGGACACAACAGCAGGATGGCTGGGGAGAGCGGGACTCAAACTGCCAACCCTCCAATTATTGGACAATCTGCTCTACCTCCTGAGCCGCTGCTGCCCCTTGACTGAGACAGTCAAGTCTCAATTAAGTATTTTTGGTGACTATTAATTATACTTGTGTAATTATAATCATACTTCATCTATACTTGAGTACAGTTTCTGGGCACTCTTTCTCTGTCAATACAAATTCCTCTAAAAAGTTAATTATCTGTCTCAGACATTTGTGATAGTAAATCTCCAAAAAATAAAATCACAAAAAGGATGCGCATAGACAGAATATCCCTTTTGCCTTGAAAGTAAAATACAATAGAACAGTCAAGCAGTTGTGCAGCATCGAAAAGAACTACATTATCCACAATGCTTTGGTGCAAGACGGGATACGGAAGCGATGACTCGATCAAGCAGCGGTTCGTAGCACTTTGAGGAGACGATTAGTTTTCATTAACAGGCTTAAAAACGAACAAAAAAAAATCAACAGTAATTTATTAAGTATCTTCAGCGACAATGAGCTTCGAAGTCTTCTCCTATGAGAGTCTGGTTCATGCTGTTTCTGGAGCAGTGGTAAGTCTGTCTTTAGTTTTACTTTCGTTTCAAATGTGCCATTTAAAGTGCAGGTAGAAAAAGATTACAAAAAGGATGTGCGTAGACAG
This sequence comes from Pholidichthys leucotaenia, assembly GCA_020510985.1. Lineage (NCBI taxonomy): Eukaryota > Metazoa > Chordata > Actinopteri > Cichliformes > Pholidichthyidae > Pholidichthys > Pholidichthys leucotaenia. The sequence continues at coordinate 385,672,967 of CM035838.1, forward strand.
AGAACAGCTCTCCTTGCACATGCCTTCAGAGTAATTTTTCAAAAAGCAAAATAGCTAGTCCAGTCATGGAATTTGCCCAACCTTTGTATTATACAGTGTATATTATTACATATGAAAATGTAATAAATGTGCTAAATTGAATAACTTTATATATACACTACTCACAAAAAGTTAGGGATATTCGGCTTTCGGGTGGAATTTCAGGATGCAACTAAAATGCCCTATAACCTTTACAGGTGAACTTGTAGGGAACCCACGCTGGGATATTCATCTCAGACTGGAAGCAGAGGGGAGGGGAATAGTCCCTCTGCTGGTAGAGCGTGGGCGATTAAACGGAGGAGGACAGTACGTATTGTAATGGGAGAAGTTATGGTAATGCAGCAGGAAGGAGTAGCTGCGGGGACAGTAAGGGGTGGATGTGTGAATGTATTGTGATGCAAGATTTCAGGCAGCAGGGGGAAGGAATGGAGTGATATAAAAGGAGACCCTGGCATACTGAGATATTCTTTTTCTGTGTAAGAATGAAGTGAGAGAGAGAAATAAAGTTTGTCTGCTGTGCAAGTCTGGTTCCTTTATTTGCACTCTCCACAAACTTAATTTGACCTCTAACCTTTTTGAATGCACATGTCCAACTGTTTGTTTTAGTACTGTTTGCATAACTTGCTGTTTTCTAACAAGGTAGTTAACGGCAAAATTCACAACAGGTGTTTGATCCGTGAATCAACCAATAAATTTTCTGGTTCAATTACAATTGGTATTTAGACAGTCCTCTTCATCATGCTGTTCACATTTTGACATCATGAGACCAAGACGACACCTAACAATTGATCAACCGTACCTCGCCATTGTGAGGCTTCAAACAGGATGTTCTCAGAGGGACGTGGCCGCTGAGCTTAGAGTGTCATGGAGTGTCATCAGCAGGTTGCGACAGAGATACAGAGAGACTGGAAGAATCACAGAAAGGCATAGAAGTGGACGTCCTTTGGCCACATCCCATGCCAATGACCGCTTCATTGTGAATGGTGCCCTGCGGAACCGGATGATGAATGCCACTCAACTCCAGGCACATTTAAGGAAGGTGAGAGGCACCCAAGTGTCACGTCAGACCATTCGAAACCATTTACATCAGCGTGGTCTGTGTGCTAGATGACCTGCAAGGGTACCTGGCCACACCACCAGACACAGGTGTCATCGTCTTGCGTGGCCCAGGGAACTTTTACACTGGGCAAGGGGCCAGTGGGCCTCAGTGCTGTTCTCTGATGAAAGTCAATTCATGTTGAGCAGAAATGATGGCCGCCAATGATGTTGGAGACATCAAGGAGAGCGCTATGCACCAGCCACTGTTGTCACCAGACGAGCCTTTGGTGGTGGTGTTACAGTCTGGGCAGGTGTGTCTAGTCAATACAGAACTTCCCTACACCTTGTGAATGGTACAGTGACAAGCCGATACTACCTGAATAACATCATTAATACAGTCATTGTGCCCCTGCATGAACAGCATAGGCCTTATTTCGTCTTCATGGACGACAATGCTCCAGCTCATCGAGGTCACATCATTAGGGAACTGCTGCTGGAGACTGGGGTACCTCAAATGGAGTGGCCTGCACTTTCTCCAGACCTGAATCCCATTGAAAACCAATGGGATCAGCTGAGTGGCCGTGTAGAGGCTCGTAACCCTGCACCCCAAAACCTCAATGACCTGAGGGCCGCCCTTCAAGAAGAGTGGAATGCCATGCCTCAGCAGACAATAAGTCGACTTGTGAACAGCATGAGACGTTGTTGTCGAGCTGTAATTGATGCTCAAGGGCACATGACAAGTTATTGAGACACTGACATTTGTTGTGGTATACCCTCAACTGTTGTTGGCTTCTGTTTCAATAAATTGTTTGAGATGAGGAAATCACCATTGCATGCTTCTACTTAAATGTCCTATTTTCACAATATAATATCTCTGTAGCTTGAATTTTTTTACATTTTCCATAAATTTCACTTGAAAGCCAAATATCCCTAACTTGTTGTGAGTAGTGTATGTTGAAAATTAATGATAGACTGTCTGTACCTGCTTTCGGATACAGTATGTCTCTTTAATGGTCGCATTTACTTCACTTTTCCCACATGTTAACAGTTCCCACAGGTCTTAAGGAAATGTTTTGACTAAATTGCCTTTAATTAATTATTGTAGCATCATCGTGAATCATCTTTTGCAACCTTGCGCAGATTGGCTCATTTCAGTGGATGTTTCTTTAAATACCCAAGAAGTGTAGATAAATCTATTGCTAATGTTGGCCTGAGCCAACTAATGTAAATTAGTCTTAAAGCATAACTGGTGTAGAGAAGTGTGTGGTTTCAGCGGTCCATAGGATATGACCAGTCCCTGGAGTACAATATAACAGAAACATTTGTGACTGAGTGAATGGTGGCTCAAGGAGGCTAGTTGATGCAAGCTAGCTGCTGTCATCATCTTGCCACCTTGGATCTCTGTTGGAGAAAATAAATTGTAGTAAACTATGGTAAAATAGGCGTATATGGTCAAGTGTTGGGCGTGAATAGAATTTATGGAAAATATAGAATTTATAGAAAAACTGACTGGATTAACAGTTAAGCTCACACCAGGTGGCCTGTCTGTCAGCCTCTTCCCACTCAAGTGAGCTCTAATGCAGTTTGAGAGACAGACTCCAACCGCCTAGCCAAGCTAATGGTATCAGCTCGATGAACCATCACAGCAAGAATATAACAAAAGAAGCCATAATGATGAGATATATTATCGACTGTGGATTAGTGAACCAGGTGGAAAAAGGGGTATCTATTAGGATGACTGAAATTTAAAGAAAATATTAATATAACCTGTGCTTGGTAAGCTAACTCCATAGTGGCACTGTTAGCTTCAGAGCTAACACCTTGGGCTTCCTGCTCATCTGGGCGGGACTGGATCATCATAGCCAATAGCTCTACAATAGGTTGTAACTGAAGACCAAAGCATTTGTCAGTGACATGGGGGAAAAAGATCCGCAAGAGCAAAACTGTCTTCTGCTCATTCTGCTAAACTGTTAAAATATAATTATTTCTAAGTGAAGAGAGATTTTAACATTTTTACTGCAGTTATATGACCAAAGAAAGCAGTTTGGGTTAAAATACACCATGTTTGAGTGAATGGGACCTTTAAATGATAACTCACTCAAGTATTGTTGGGGACAACTCTTATTATATACTCTACGTATACTTGTGCACTTAGATCCATACTTACTCATTTTGAGTAGCGTTTAGTGGAGGATATCTTTCATCTGGATGAATGTTCTGTGTTTTAGGGAAGTGTGACTGCAATGACTGTGTTCTTTCCTCTGGACACTGCCAGGCTACGACTTCAAGGTAAAACACTGCCGAATTTTAGTCTCATTAAGAAAAAAAGTTAATTGTATTCACACAGCTTCTCTTTCCATTGTACTTAGTGGATGAAAACAGGAAGGCCAAATCAACCCCAGCCATTCTGGCAGAAATTGTCAAAGAGGAAGGACTGTGAGTGATAAGAGTTCTTCAGTTCTATGTTTCACTTCAGTTTTCCAGGAAAATGTGTCTTAACAAGGAATCCTGTTGATGCACTGCCTCTAGATCAGGGTTCTGCAGCCTACAGCTCTTTTTGCCATTACCATAATTTTCTTGGTTTGACAAGAAAATTTAATTTATGAAAGGGAAAAAGCTGTAAATGTAGATGTAAAAAGATTTCAAACTAATCACAATTTTATGAAGGAAAAGTTTGCAAACATGAGAAAAACATAATTGTTTTTTAAGGAAAAATTACAGTTTTACAAGAAAAAAAATAAAATTTAGAAGAAAAGAGTTTAGAAGAAAAGAGTTGAAAATTTATTAGCGTAATGTTGCAAATTTATGAGGAATCCTAAATTTCATTTTTAAAAAAAATTGACAAATTAACAAGAAAAAAATTTGAAAATTTGTCACTAAAAAGCCACAGATTTCTACAAAAAGTCACAAATGCATTAACGTCATGTTTTTATAATGAAAAAAATGCAAATTAATGACAAAAAAGTCCGAATTTTTGCAAAGGAAATTAGCAATTTTACAACAAGGAATTTGTATTTTTTTCCCTTTTAAAATATATGTGTGTATATACACACGTGGACAAAATTGTTGGTACCCCTCTGTTAATGAAAGAAAAACCCACAATGGTCACAGAAATAACTTGAATCTGACAAAAGTGGTAATAAATAAAAATTCTATGAAAATTAACCAATGAAAATCAGACAATTCTTTTGAATTGTGGTTCAACAGAATTATTTTAAAAAACAAACTCATGAAACAGGCCTGAACAAAAATGATGGTACCCTTAACTTAATATTTCGTTGCACAACCTTTTGAGGCAATCACTGCAATCAAACGATTTCTGTAACTGTCAATGAGGCTTCTGCACCTCTCAGCAGGTATTTTGGCTCACTCCTCATGAGCAAACTGCTCCAGTTGTCTCAGGTTTGAAGGGTGCCTTCTCCAGACGGCATGTTTCAGCTCCTTCCACAGATGTTCAATAGGATTTAGATCAGGGCTCATAGAAGGCCACTTTAGAATAGTCCAATGTTTTGCTCTTAGGGTGTTTTTAGCTGTGTGTTTTGGGTCATTATCCTGTTGCAAGACCCATGACCTGCCACTGAGACCAAGCTGTCTGACACTGGGCAGCACATTTCTCTCTAGAATACCTTGATAGTCTTGAGATTTCATTGTACCCTGCACAGATTCAAGACACCCTGTGCCAGATGCAGCAAAGCAGCCCCAGAACATAACAGAACCTCCTCCATGTTTCACAGTAGGGACAGTGTTCTTTCTTGGTATGCTTCATTTTTGCATCTGTGAACATAGTGCTGATGTGCCTTGCCAAAAAGTTCCAGTTTTGTCTCGTCTTCCCATAGGACATTCTCCCAGAAGCTTTGTGGTTTGTCAACATGCAGTTTGGCAAATTCCAGTCTGGCTTTTTTATGATTGGTTTTCAACAGTGGCGTCCTCCTTGGTCGTCTCCCATGAAGTCCACTTTGGCTCAAACAACGATGGATGGTGCGATCTGACACTGATGCACCTTGACCTTGGAGTTCACCTTGAATGTGTTTAGAGGTTGTTCTGGGCTCTTTTGTTCCCATTCGTATTATCTGTCTCCTCTTGCGGCCACATCCAGGGAGGTTGGCTACAGTTCCGTGGATCTTAAATTTCTGAATAATATGTGCAACTGTAGTCACAGGAACATCAAGCTGCTTGGAGATGGTCTTATAGCCTTTATCTTTAACATGCTTGTCTATAATTTTCTTTCTAATCTCCTGAGACAACTCTCTCCTTTGCTTCCTCTGGTCCATGTTTAGTGTGGTACACACCATGTCACCAAACAGCACAGTGACTACTTGTCACCCTTTAAATAGGCCGACTGACTGATTACAAGTTTGTAGACACCTGTGATGTTAATTAGAGGACACATCTTGGTTGAACATGTCCCTATGGTCACATTATTTTCAATCTTTTCTAGGGGTGCCATCATTTTTGTCCAGGCCTGTTTCATGAGTTTGTTTTTTAAAATAATTCTGTTGAACCACAATTCAAAAGCACTGTGTGATTTTCATTGGTTAATTTTCATAGAATTTTTATTTATTACCACTTTTGTCAGATTGAAGTTATTTCTGTGACCATTGTGGGTTTTTCTTTCATTAACAGAGGGGTACCAACAATTTTGTCCACGTGTGTGTATATAAATTTATGAGTAAAAGTCATGATTTTAAAAAGAAAAAACAAATTTATGAGGAAAAAAATGCAGTTTTATAAGAAGATATCTGTAAATTTCCCAAGAAAAAAATGAGGGGAAAAAGTTGCAAAATTATGAAAAAAGTGACTCAAGTTTTCTGTGAAAAGGCAAATTTAGATAGATAGGTAGATGGACTTTATTGATCCCAATACAATACAATTATTTATGTGAACACTGCCACCACAAATTACAACATTTTTGAAAAGATAAATTATATTTAATAGGAAAAAGCTCAATAGTTGACTGCTTTACCATTAAATTAAGGTTCAAAACTGTTTTGGGGCACAGATGTCAGCTCTATACAGATGTCCTTTTGGCCAAAAATCTCTCCAAAATGCTCTTTTCGTGCAAGAAGTGTCTGACCCCAGTTCTAGGCAGTCAGTTATTTGGGTATCTGTTGTAAACCTTGTACCTAAAAATGGAGATCAAGATGTGTGCATAAAAGTTGTATGTATAGAATCAGCAGTCAAATCTGATTTTCAAAGTTACAAATAGACTTTGTAAGGCTTTGTTTGCCCCTCAGTTAATTCCTCAAATGACACTTTCTATCTGTGCAGACTAGCTCCCTACAGAGGTTGGTTCCCTGTCATCTGCAGCCTGTGCTGCTCCAACTTTGTTTACTTCTACTGCTTCCACTGGCTGAAGGCAAGCTGGCTGAAGGGAAAACAGCCAGCACACAGCACCGACCTGATCATGGGCATCGCTGCAGGTGACATGGTCATTTGTCTACATCAATGTTTTTCAACCTTTTGTGAGCCACTGCAGATTTTTTTTTACATTGAAAAAAATCCTGCAGTACACTACCAACCAAAAATGTTACAAAATGACACATTGTAGCCTATGTAATGACAATTTAGTTTTGTAAATAGTTTATACTCAACTCAGTGTGAAACCTGGGCCTGTTTAGACGAACACAAAGCTGATATCCTGGCAGGAACTGGGGGGGGGGGGGTGAAAAGCCTAATACCTTTTGAACAGAATCCAGTTATTTTTTTCTGTGGTTGTGAGTAGGTTTTCATGTTTGCCTTGCATTCACGTGTTCATTTAATTCAGATGCTGAAATATATCTGCCAGGTATGCCATGCAAGTGATGTGTGCACACCACACATCACTTGCAAGCAGCTTTGTGTCATGGCACCTCAGTCACTTGACTCTCAGTAAAAAACACTTTTAGTTCCTCTTGGAACTCATACATGCAGGCCACCACTTTGCTGTGTGATAACCATCGGACCACCGTCTAGAGCAATAAGGTTTTATGCTCCTCCCCCATTTTGGCTCATGAAGATGCAAATATATGGCTTTTCAGCAGTTTTGTCTTTACAAGGTTTATCATCCGCACAACATCAGCAAACACAGGCGCTAGGACTGCTGGCAAAGTCTTGGCAACAAGCACCTCGTGATGCAAAAACTTGCAACTAAAAGCACTGAATGAGAGCCTATGTTAAAAAAACTAACAAGAAGAAGGCCATTATTATTGCGTTCATACTGTCACCATCAGACATGGAAGAGCCATCGCATTACAGGCATAAATCAGTCCCTCCAGGATTTTGCGATGTTGCGATCACGTCAGTTCACGCAGAATCAGCCAAATCAGGACAACTGTTGCGCGGCCTTGCAACTTTGTCCACTCACTGCGACTTTCCCGCAATTTTGGCCAATCCTCATCAACTTCCGCCAATTTCACCAGTCAAATTTGTCTCTGACTGGCACGTAAATGCTCAGTCTAACCAATCAGACACACTGATGCACCGTGTTCACTTCCATGTTTGCAGTGAGTATTAACGGAATACATCAGCAGAAGAAACAATATGTGATTTAAAAAAACACTCACCTGTGAGGTTTCCAACACCATCCCTTCCTCGGTCTCCCCCAGGCTGCTGGTGGACGTCTCGCCACATCTCTGTCCTGAACGCGTGTACGAAGTGCCGGGTTTGTGTTGAAAAACGTCCGGCTGCCCCAAAAGCACCCCGTCATGGGAGTGCGCATGAGGACAGACACCATAAAACCACAAACAAAACCAGCAAGTCTAACACTACAGTCAGCGTTTGAACAGTTCATACATCTTTAGAGGTAAAATCATTACTACATCTTGTCAATGAGCTTTAAAGCTATGGATCTCCAGTCTGGACACGGACAAACGTTCCCCCTCCCACCGCTGTAAATGAAAGATGTCTGTGTGTCAAGATGTGCAGCAGACAGACAGGTAGGAGTTAGGCACGGAAAGAGAGAGAATATTGTCTAATTTTTATTTTTTTTTCAGAAAAATACAGACTCCTATAGACCATACAGAGCAGCAAAATAAACTATTTGTATTTTCCTCTCCATAGGACCGTAGGGAGTTTTCAAATGAAGGTGCTCCCAATAATTTCCAAATCTATACTCTGTAACATGCATTCAGTGTAATTTAGCTGTTGTAATGAATATTGTGTTAAAGCCTGTATTGGCTGTTGCACAAAAGAGTTTTTCTGTATGGCAGAAGTTTCTGCTTAATTTACAAATCACTGTAATAGGAAATGTTTGACAATCCTTTGCTTTTCTTGTATTGTTATATAGAATATCACTATAGTAAACTGGAAAAAAAAAACATCTGCTTTAAAATTTGTAATTCTTCCCACAACTTGTGTCTATATATATACATTTATAGTAATATGGACATATGTTTACTAGATGTTGTTTTTTCTTGCCTTCTGATTGTTGCTCTGAGTGTTGCTATCCCTATGCTGTTGCAATCCTGGAATTTCCCCATTGTGGGACTAATAAAGGCTTATCTTATCTTAACTTTTAGTGCAAAAAACCCCTCTCAAAACATCGCAACCTTTTTAAAAAAAAAAAAAAAAAACCTCCCACAAATTCAGGCTTTTTGGGCCACAGCAATCATAAAAAATATCCCGTGAAATCCTGGAGGGACTGAATAAAGTCACTGAAAAAAAGTATATTCAAGAGGAAAAGAAAACTTTACTCAGGTGTATATTACTTAAGTTTTACCCCCCTCTTTGTCCCCTCAGGTGTTGTCAATGTACTTGTTACTACTCCTTTGTGGGTTGTCAACACCAGACTGAAGCTTCAAGGATCCAAGTTTCGGAACACAGAGATCCGTCCCACCAACTATTCTGGGATTCTGGGTAAAAACAAACATGTGACATGAATGAGCTTTTCTCTGTGTTTCATATGGTGTTATTAATGCGGTGTGACCTAATGTCTTTCTTTTTTTGCAAAACATTTTGCAGATGCATTTGTTCAGATCATCCACAACGAGGGTGTAGGGGCCCTGTGGAATGGGACCCTCCCATCCCTGCTGCTGGTCCTGAACCCCGCAATCCAGTTCATGATTTATGAGGGCCTGAAGAGGCAACTGAGGAGAGGAGGTCCCAGGGAGGTGAGTGACAGAAGGAGAGGCAACAGAGTAGAAGTTCAAAGAAATTATCTGCATGAGAAAACCTGGGATATGCAGGCACTTGTAATTGTGTTCACATGATTTGTTTGTGTGGATTAACCCCTTATTCTTTGAGCCCGTTTCCCTTCGAAGCGCCTGAAAAACATACTCAAACTAAACTGAAAGCTGCTCTTCAGCCCCTTGCACTGTCTTCATGGGGTTGGTCTCATTCAAAAGAAAACACTCTAAAGTTTTTAGCAAAGCAGAATCCCTCTAAGTGCTTCAGCCACTGAGTAACAGTGATCTAAACATACTAAGTTTGAACAAATAGAAGTTTGCCTGGGTATTTTTTTTAGATATAAATGTCTAAAAATAACATACAGCTGTTATATACTGGCTTGAAAACACAATAGAAATGTAGAACCAAGTGTTACGAAGTTCCGGTAAAAAATTTGGTAACAATAGGACAAGAAATGAATATATTACACACCTTTTTGTCAGATGTCTTCATGCGTCTTCAAATTGTGCCAAACTGTGCCATTCCCCCCCCCCCCCCCCCACTGATTTTTCAGCTATCGACCGGGTCAAGTAATTAATAATTTCTTCGATATTCCATGTTAATTTTATCCATTTTTCAAAAAGGTGAGTGGTGTTACAACGCTTCTTTCTTGGATTCACTGACTGGTTTACGCTAGCTTTTACACACCTGTGTTACGCACACACTGTCGCTGGGGCAACAAAGGTGAATGGGCCCCTTGTGAGGTATCCCTGAATTCAGAAATTAGTTCGCTAAGCCACACAGCCATCATTTGCTTACTCTGATATAATTGGCTCGTTGTGTTCCCGTTTGCTATGACGCTGGACCTTCGTGGACCTTTATCGCTCACTGGGTTTCCACAGCTGTGGAAGTGTTTGCCCTCTTCCTGATTTCTCATTTTTCTGTATGTTTGTCACACTTAAATGTTTCAGATCATCAAACAAATTTAAATATTAGACAAAGACAACACAAGTAAACACAAAATGCAGTTTTTAAATGAAGGTGTTTATTATTAAGGGTAAAAAAAATCCAAACGTACATGGACCTGTGTGGAAAAAGTGATTGCCAATTAACTGTGGTTTATCACATCTTTGGAAAGCTGAGTTCAATTTCTCTAGCCACACCCAGGCCTGATTACTGCCACACCTGTTCTCAATCAAAAAATCACTTTAAATAGGACCTGCCTGACAAAGTGAAGTAGACCAAAAGATCCTCGAAAGCTAGACATCATGCTGTGATCCAAAGAAATTCAGAAACAAATGAGAAACAAAGTAATTGAGATCTGTCAGTCTGGAAAAGGTTATACAGGTGCATCTCAATAAATTAGAATGTCATCGAAAAGTTAATTAAATTCAGTAATTCAATTCAGAAAATGAAACTCCTATATTATATAGATTAATTACACACAGAGTGCTATATTTCAAGTGTTTATTTCTTTTAATTTTGATAGTTATGGCTTATAGCTCAAGAAAACCCAAATTCAGTTTCTCAAAAAAATTTGAATATTACATAAAACTAATTTTTTAATAGAAATGTTGGCCTACTGAAAAGTATGGTCATGTACACACTTAATACTTGGTCGGGGCTCCTTTTGCATGAATTACTGCATCAATGCAGCATGGCATGGAGATGATCAGCCTGTGGTACTGCTGAGGTGTTAAAAAGGCCCACGTTACTTTGATAGCGGCCTTCAGCTTGTCTTCATTGTTGGGTTTGGTGTCTCTCATCTTCCTCTTGACAATACTCCATAGATTCTCTATATAGTTGAAGTCAAGCTAGTTTTATGGCCAATAAAGCACAGTGATACCATGGTCATTAAACCAGGTTTTGGCACTTTTGGCAGTGTGGACAGGTGCCAAATCCTGCTGGAAAATGGAATCAGCATCTCCATAAAGCTTGTCAGCAGAGGGAAGCATGAAGTGCTCTAAAATTTTCTGGTAGACGGCTGCACTGACTATGGACTTGATAAAACACAGTGGACCGGCACCAGCAGATGACCTCTTTTCAGATGAAAGTAAATTTTGCATGTCATTTGGAAATCAAGGTCCCAGAGTCTGGAGGAAAAGTGGAGAGGCACAGAATCTAAGTTACTTGAGGTCCAGTGTGAAGCTTCTACAGTCAGTGATGATTTGAGGAGTCATGTTATCTGCTGGTGTTGGTCCACTGTGTTTTATCAAGTCCAAAGTCAGTGCAGCCATCTACCAGAAAATTTTAGAGCACTTTATGCTTTCCTTTGCTGACAAGCTTTATGGAGATACTGGTTTCATTTTCCAGGAGGACTTGGTACCCGTCCACACTGCCAAAAGTACCAAAACCTGGTTAAATGACCATGGTATCACTGTACTTGAGTGACCAGAAAACTAGCCTGACCTTAACCCCATAGAGAATCTATGGAGTATTGTCAAGAGGAAGATGAGAGACACCAGACCCAACAATGCAGATGAGCTGAAGGTCACTATCAAAGCAACCTGGGCCTCCATAACACCTCAGCAGTACCACAGGCTGATCACCTCCATGCTATGCTGCATTGATGCAGTAATTCATGCAAAAGGAGCCCCGACCAAGTATTGAGTGTGTACATGGACATACTTTTCAGTCGGCCAACATTTCTATTAAAAAAACATTTTTTTTAATTAATTTTATGAAATATTCTAATTTTTGAGAAACTGAATTTGGGGTTTTCATGAGCTGTAAGCCATAACTATCAAAATTAAAAGAAATAAACACTTGAACTACATCACTCTGTGTATAATGAATCTATATAATATAGGAGTTTCATTTTCTGAATTGAATTACTGAATTGAATTAACTTTTTGATGACATTCTAATTTATTGAGATGCACCTGTAAAGCCATTTCTAAAGCTTTGGGACTCCAGCGAACCACAGTGAGAGCCATTATCCACAAATGGCAAAAACATGGAACAGTGGTGAACCTTCCCAGGAGTGGCCAGCTGACCAAAATTACCCCAAGAGCACAGCGACGACTCATCCAAGACATCACAAGAGACTCCATAACAACATCCAAAGAACTGCAGGCCTCACTTACCTCAGTTAAGGTCAGTGTTCATGACTCCACCGTAAGAAAGACACTGGGCAAAAATGGCCTGCATGGCAGAATTCCAAGATGAAAACCACTGCTGAGCAAGAAGAACATGAAGGCTCATCTCAGTTTTGCCAGAAAACATCTCGTAGATCCCCAAGACTTTTGGGAAAATACTCTGTGGACTGACGAGACAAAAGTTGAACATTTTGGAAGGTGTGTGTCCCATTACATCCGGCGTAAAAGTAACACAGCATTTCAGAAAAGGAACATCATACCAACAGTAAAATATGGTGGTGGTAGTGTGATGGTCTGGGGCTGTTTTGCTGCTTCAGGACCTGGAAGACTTGCTGTGGTAAATGGAACCATGAATTCTGCTGTCTACCAAAAAATCCTGAAGGAGAATGTCCAGCCATCTACTCGTGACCTCAAGCTGAAGCGCACTTGGGTTCTGCAGCAGGACAATGATCCAAAACACACCAGCAAGTCCATCTCTGAATGGCTTAAGAAAAACAAAATGAAGACTTTGGAGTGGCCTAGTCAAAGTCCTGACCTGAATCTGATTGAGATGCTGGGGCATGACCTTAAAAAGGAGGATCATGCTCGAAAACCCTCCAATGTGGCTGAATAACAACATTTCTGCAAAGACGAGTGGGCCAAAATTCCTCCACAGTGCTGTAAAAGACTCATTGTCAGTTATTGCAAACGCTTGATTGCAGTTGTTGCTGCTAAGGGTGGCCCAACCAGTTATTAGGTTTAGGGTGCAATCACTTTTTCACACAGGGCCATGAAGGATTGGATTTTTTTTTACCTTTAATAATAAACACCTTCATTTAAAAACTGCATTTTGTGCTTACTTGTGTTATCTTTGTCTAATATTTAAATTTGTTTGATAATCTGAAACATGGGCGGCACGGTGGCGGAGTGGTTAGCACTGCGGCAACACAGCAACTCACCCTTGGCCGGGGGATCCTGGATTCGATCCCAGCCCCCGACCAACAGTGATCTGTGTGGAGTTTGCATGTTCTCCCCGTGTCTGCATGGGTTTACTCCGGGATTTCTCCGGTTTCCTCCCACATGCCAAAAAAAAAAAACATGCAAGTTAGGTTAATTGGCATCAAACTGGGGATTCTAAATTGTCCTTAGGTATGACTGTGAGAGTGAATGGTTGTCTGTCTCTCTGTGTTGGCCCTGCGATGGACTGGCGATCTGTCCAGGGTGTACCCTGCCTCTCGCCCAAAGATGCTGGGATAGGCTCCAGCCCCCCCCCCGCCACCCGAAAAGGATTAAGCGGAAGAAGATGAATGAATGAATGATCTGAAACATTTAAGCGTGACAAACGTTAAAAAAAGAGAAATCAGGAAGAGGGCAAACACTTTCTCACACTACTGTAAATGGATTTATGTTTTTGTTTATGAAGTCAGCAATGCTGTCTGTCAGCATGTGTCATTTATCACTGCCAAATTTATATTTGTCCATCCATCCATCTATCCTCTACCACTTATCCAAGGGTCCAGAGTCACGGGGGCAGCAGTCCAAGTCAAGAAGCCTAGACTGCCGCTCAGTTCACATGGCGCCATCATCAAAAGAGTGTCCCTCTTGCAGGTGGTGAGCCCACTGAAGGGCAGATTCATGTGCCTCCTTTGAGTACACCGGGTCCTTGATGTAAATTTTTATAGGGATCTTCTGGAATGCTTTTAGTCGGGCTCTTCACCTGAGACCAGTTTGTTTTGGAAGCCCTACCACTGTCAAATTGCCCCCAACAACATAGCTGCTGACGTCATTAGGGCACATCAAGCTCTCCACCATGATAAGGTGGCAATCCATGGAGGGACGTTTACATTTACATTGCTGGTCAAAGGCTCCTTTATACCAGACTGTGGGGAAAGAGAGGGCCCTGCATGCCTGACAACAGTTTTTGTTCCCAGATGGAAAAACTAAGTGGAATGGTTCTGTTTTTAACGCATTTTCAGGTTAGTTTTATTGCCATTTTTCATTGCAGCTGTTTTCAAGCATACCAGCTTGTTGACATTACTGGGCTCTCCTTGCTCATTTGGCTTAAATCTGAAATGCTCCCACACTGCAGTTTTGAGATTTGGCTTTGGAATCAGTTCCATTAATTCTTCCAAGCTTTCTGAAACTTAGCAACGAGTGGCCCTGCACTCATGTTGTTTTTAGCACAACCAAGCTGAAGCACCGCTACTGTTTACAGACCTTCATGTGCGACTGACGCATGTGTTTTTCCGTCATCAGTAGTAGGCAATTTGTGGTGGTGGTGTTTACAAATTTATCATAAGGTACAAACATATAAATTAAGTAGCAAATTTTACAAGAAAATTTTTCAAAATTACTCCGAAAAAAAGTCATATTACTGAGAAAAAAATTTGTAGGAAAAAGTAGCAAATTTCTGAGAAAAAATTGTGAGGCTTTTCATGTAACACTTGTAATACTTCTTCCTGGCAAATTTGTGTCTTTTCTAATGAATTTAGTACTTTTTACTTGTAAATTTGCCACTTTTTTGTAAAGTTGTTTACCTTTTTCTGTACAAATTTACAACTATATACAAATTGTACAAATATATATATAAATTGAATTTTTTCTATTAAATTTGAAACTATTTTCTAATAAATTTTCAATATTTTTCTTATATATTTGCAACTACATGCTCACAGACATGTTCTATTGCACTATCCTTGTGTCCTTTATGGGGATTCGGTAAAGGCAGGCTAATAAAGGGGATGATTTTTGGTCATTTTGCTAACAAGGGGGATAGCATCTCCTTCAAATTGCCTACTGGTGGTCATCAGAGCTGCCTTGAGGTCTCAGAGATGGCACGGTGGAGAACAACATGGTGAGCTCTCCAACTTTACCGACCTTATGGTTTATTATGAGTCCTTTTTTTCCAGTAGGATTCTCTCACACAGCCACTATGTTGTAAAATGACTGACGGTATGAACAGTCACACCGATCATACGCCATACGCATGTAGCGTACACATGCATGTGCTTGTACATGAGTAACTAACTGAGCCGTTAACTAAGCATTTGTGATAACTGGCAGTGAGCCTTTTACATCACTCTTGAGGAATTTTGGTCCACCCTTCTTTGCAGAATTGTTTTAATTCAGCTACACTGGAGAGCCTGAGCTTGAGGTCACAAACTGATGACCGGACATTTTCCTTCAGGATTTTCTGGTAGAGAGCAGAATTCATGATTCCATCAATTATGGCAAGTTGTCCAGGTCCTGAAGCAGCAAAGTAGCCCCAGACCATCACACTACCACCACCATGTTTGACTGTTGGTATGATGCTGTTTCTATGAAATGCTGTGCTAGTTTTACACCAGATGTAACGGGCCCGCACACCTTCCAGAAATTTCAACTTGTGTCTCATCAGTCCACAGAATATTTTCCCAAAAGTTTTGGGTATCATCAAGATGGTTTTTTTTGGCAAATGTGAGACAAGCCTTTGTGTTCTTTTTGGTCAGCAGTGGTTTTCACCTTGGAACTCTCCCATGGATGCCATTTTTGCCCAGTCTCTTTCGTATTGTTGAATCATGGACCAGTGTCCAAACTGAGGCAAGTGAGGCCTGCAGTTCTTTAGATGCAGTTTTGGGTTTTTGTTTCTCATCTGTTCTTGAATTTCTTGAAATCTCGGCATGAGGCCTGGGTGTTGCTAGTGAAATTGAACTCAGCTTTCCAAGAAATGTGGTTAATCACAGTTAATTCATGGGGGGGGGGCAGTTACTTTTTCCACATATGGCCATGTAGTTTGGATAGTTTTTTTCCTTTAATTAATTTATCATTTAAAAATTGCATTTTGTATTTACTCAGGTTATCTTTGTCTAATATTAAAATTTGTTTGTTGATCTGAAACATTTAAGTGTGACAAATATGCAAAAATATAAAAAATCAGGAAAGGGGCAAATATTTTTTCACAGCATTGTACAGATCCATCCATCCATCTTCTACCGCTTAATCCTCTTCGTGTCACGGGGGAGCTGGAGCCTATCCCAGCATCTTTGGGCGAGAGGCAGGGTACACCCTGGACAGATCGCCAGTCCATCGCAGGGCCAACACAGAGAGACAGACAACCATTCACTCTCACAGTCATACCTAAGGACAATTTAGAATCCCCAGTTGATGCCAGTTAACCTAACTTGCATGTCTTTGGCCTGTGGGAAGAAACTGGAGTACCAAGAGAAAACCTACGCAGACACGGGGAGAACATGCAAACTGCACACAGCAGGGTTACCGATGGTCAGGGCAGGGACTGAACCCGTGATCTTCTTACTGTGCTGCCACAGTGCTAACCACTGTTCCACCGAGCGCATATTAAGTTATATTCTTAGTTTATTTTTATATATATTGCACTAACAGAGTTACTGTAGGGCCTGCTGACACTGTAGTGTCTGTTCCATACTGACCGAGGTTTGACTTTCAAAGTCTGGAATGTTTGATGTGTGATCACTCCCCTACTGTTCTGCAAAACAGAACTTTTCCCCAGCTTTGGAACAGTTGGTAGTCTCAGGAATGAAACAAATGCAAATGTTCACTCACAGTGGCAAGATAAGGTGAAGAAGCTGGGCTCCTGCTAGGGACTCTGAAAACTGTGCTAGACAAAAAACAATGTGAGTGCTGGCCGGTGCAGGTAGACAGGGGAGCAGAGGGTCATTTCACTTGGCGCGGGACAGTTCACCTGGCCGACACCAATGCGAATGGGTCCTTAAGGCCTTGCCACACCTTGACGACTTAGGCAGCATATGCTGACGTTATCAGAATTTCTCTAAAACGCTGGCATGCATCGTGTATCCATAACGAGTTGGTCATATATGTAACGTATTAGTAACTTACAGTATATAGAATGTTTTGATAACTTATTCCAACGAATGCTTAGCGTGTTGCCGGCATTCACAGCTTACGCCCAACGATAGCCTAGCTTATGCATAGCTTATCCTAACTTAGGCATAGCGTGGTTGTGCCAAACTGCCGTTGCCTCCTGATTCACAAATCCTAGGTGTGTGAGCGCATGAAGGCTCAATCATCTTGGTTCAACCGAGATGATTCTCTCCTCCAAAGATCATCGTACGGTGGGGGGCGTGACCAACCTGACAGATCTGTCAATTCTGTCAGGTTGGTCACGCCTGCAGAAAGGATAAAACAGCTGATGTGACACGTCACAAACGTCAGATGACAGTCGAAATATGTCAAGGTATGAAACATCTACTTTGTCTGAATAGAAGAACAAGACCAGTCTGACATGGACATCTACTCACCATAGAGGCTTGATGGTCTCCTCCTGTGAACCAACACTTCCAATACACCATTATATAATAGCTGTAAGTTAGAAACACTTTCAATAAAAACGGTAGATGATTTTAGACCAGTTACTTTGACTTTAATTTTAATGAAAATTTTTGAAAAACTGGTCAGATTTGAGGTCCTAAAGCAGACTGAGCATGCATTGGATCCTTTGCAGTTTGCCTATAGGCCTCATAGAGGAGTGGAGGATGCCACTGTCACTCTGTTTAACATGCTTTTTGAACATCTGGATTTTAACGCCAGGCTTTTATTTGTGGACTTTTCTTCCGCATTTCTTCTTCTTCTTCTTCTTCAATACAATCCAACCTCATATTTTTAATTGAAAGGCTCCTGCAACAGTTTGATTTGAGTAATAATCTGGTGGGTTGGATTCTGGATTTTTTTAACCAACAGGACACAGAGAGTAAGGGTCAATGGTGCATTGTCTGACCAAAAGTGTTCTTCTACTGGCTCTCCTCAGGGGTGTGTGCTGTTGTCACCACTACTCTTCATCCTGTACACAAACATGTGTTGGAGCAGACATGACAACAGACACATTATAAAGTATGCTGATGATTCAGTTGTTGTCAGTCTCCTCCAGGATGGTGAGAGTGGCCACGGCCCAGTAGTTGATGATTTTGTTCACTGGTGTGAGGATTCCTACCTGCAGCTGAATACGACAAAAACTAAAGACATGATTATTGACTTCAGGAGGAAAACTCCCAGGCACGAAGTCACTGTACTAAAAGGCCAGACCATTGAATGTGTACAATCCTACAAATATCTTGGGACGATTATTGATAGTAATTTAAACTTTGAAGAGAACTGTGAAAGGGTGTGCAAAAAGGGTCAGCAACATTTGCATTGTTTAAGGAAACTCGCACGCTTCCAAATTGACCAAACCATAATGACAGTGTTTTATCGGGCTTTTATTGAATCTGTTTTATCCTTTTCTTTAGTGTCATGGTTTGGTCAGATAAAACTGAAACAGAGGAAATCCTTGGATCAGGTAGTTAGATGGTCCAGTCGTTTGCTTGGTGAGTCACAGCTGAGCCTGACATCCCTGTACACCAGACAGGTACAGAGGATGGCTACCTCCATTTTAAATGATGACTCCCACCCTTTGCACTGCCACTTTCAGCTTCTTCCCTCCAGAAGGAGGTTTGCTGTCCCAAAAAGTAAAACCCAGCGCTACGAAAACAGCTTTGTTCCTGCTGCTGTTAAAGAGTTGAACAAGATGTAACAATATATTGCACATAATTTAATTACCTATTTATTAATTTTATTTTATATTTACTTATTTTTGTAGGTTTTTTTATTTGGGTTTCAAATCTTTTATTGGGTTTTAGACTTTTGAGTTTTTAACCTCTTTGACTAGTCTTTAACCTCTTGCACTCCGGGATACCGCAGGCGGTCACGTCTCTGCATCCTAGTGCGTCTCAGTGCACACTGAAAAAAAAAAAAGCTTCATTTCCGTTCTTCCAGTACAGACACAGCCGTGAACAGAAAGCCAAAGGAGTGTTTTGATTGATTTAGATTTGATTGACCTCTCATTCGACTAATAAGAGCCTTGAATTGGGCTTCTGAAACCTTGAAGAACCAATGACTGAAAACCTAGCAAGAAGGACCTGCCTACCAACGACTGCGAATACAACGAGCCAATTGAAGCAGAGAAGTTCGACGATTGAAACGCGTGCGTCCCGTGCGTAAAATCTGTTTTGTGTAAGCCGCTGTGTGTAACGGTAGCGTTCGCCAGTCTTTTTTTATTACTACTGTTCTTATTTGTTTTGAAAAATCGTTCGCCAAAACCGCAATCATGGAAGCGCAAAACCGCAATCATGGAAGCGCAAAACCGCAATCATGGAATCATGGTTTGACCAGGTCACGTGACCAGAACCACGAGTCGTAACAAGCGGACCAGCTTCATGTTCGTCTGACAATGAGGAAAAGAAGTTCGCCAACAACACTGCTGTTGTGGACAGGTAAGTGTTATAAGCTAAATTATTCTTTATCACTGAAAATAGTAATAAAAATGACTTTTGACCGATCGGTAATTACAACTGTGCGTCATCGCCACATGACAAACCGTTGACGGACCGTTTTTTGTGCGCCGAGCTCCTCTGTAGCGGGGGGGGGGGGGGGTTGTTATCCTCTACATTGCAGATATTTTAGTATAATTTTTATTGCACTGTAGGTTATTTTTCTTGTAAAAAAAGGCCACACATTTTTTACGTGGCATGCTTCTTTGTGTGTGGGGGGCTTGTTTGTTCATTCATGAATGAATAAACACACACACACACACACACACACACACACACACACACACACACAGAGAGAGAGCCCTGAGTGTCACCTTTCATTAGAGCCCAAGATGAAGCTTCTATGTTGAATCATTCAAAATTTACAGACGTTTTTCCAAACTGTGCCATTTGGCACAATTTGGCACAGTTCAAAAACGCCTGGGAACAACCTGAGAAAAAAGCTGTGTAATATATTCATTTTTTGTGGTATTGTTACAAAATTTTGACCTCAGCTTGATAACACTTGGTTCTACATTTCTGTTGCATTTTCCAGCCAGTACCTGACAGCTGTGTGTTATTTGCAAGCATTTGTATCTAAAAAAACACCCAGGCAAACTTTATTTTCTTCTAGTTCAGTATGTTTAGATGACTGTTACTCAGTGGCAGGAGCACTTAGAGAGATTATGACTGTTTTGCCAAAAAATTCAAAGTGTTTTCTTTTAAATGAGACCAACCCCATGAAGATGCTGCAAAAGGTTGAAGAACAGCTTTTTATTTACTTTGGGTACGTTATTTTTAGGCGTTTTTAGGGAAATTGACCAGTGCAAGGGGTTAACTTTTTAATATTACCCTTCTCTCTTATCTCTGTTTTCTCTCTTATCTCTTTGACCTTTGTCCTGATTGGTGGAGCCTTGAGTATTTTTATCATTTTTATAGTCAGCTTCATGTGTGCCTGTGTTTGTGTTCATGTTGAATGTAATTATGGTTTGTAAATATGGATGTCACCTGACTGCAAAACAAATCTACCTACGGGTACAAATAAAGTAACCTGAACCTGAACCTGAATAAGTTACACATAGGTTCAAAGCATGTTCCTCATAGGTTAGAAATAAGTTTTGGGTACACTAGGCATTATCTTGACTTATTTCGACTTATGAGTAACTTAAAATTAATGTGTGCCAACGATTGCATAACTTACGTACAACTTATGGCCCATGTATGTGGGACATATCATCCACTGGACACTGGACTGGACACTCGACATACACTGCCTAAATCGTCAAGGTGTGACAGGGGCTGAAGTAATATCATGACAGGCCAATATATATGAGCCCTTATCGTCACAGTTGAGAATGGAGAGCATTCAAATAATACAGCATATGATTCTTCAACCATTAAATGCTTAAAATTTATTTGGGTTTTCACCGATGTATGATTTGCATTTGCACAGTGTTCCAGATTTGTTTTACTGATCACAGTGTTTTTCTTATTTTCTCACAGCTGTCCTCGCTGGAGGTCTTCTTAATTGGAGCTGTTGCCAAGACTGTGGCAACCATTGTTACGTACCCACTGCAGACTATACAGTCCATACTTAGGGTATGGTTAGGTTTGCACATCTCCATCATGTATTATGGATATAGAATATGCATTGGTTAGTGAAAGGGAAAACTTGGTCCTAATTTTTACAGCTTCTGTTTTGATTTATCACCACAGTTTGGCCAGATCAGTGCATCATCAGAGGAGTCCAAGCTGCTGTCCAATCTGAGGACTATCAAGTGTCTCCTGGTCAACAAAGTCAGGTAGGTGTATTCACACAAAAATACATGTTCATTTCAGATGTTTTGATAAACGTACTTTTGATTAATTTCATGTCTGTATAATTTTTCTTCACATTTATCTACAGAGTATGTTTGGCTTGGAGCGCTCATATACATGCTTAAGCAATTACTAGGGCTGTCCCAAATACCAGTTTTGGGACCCCAGATATTCAAGAGCAACCTAGAATGAATGTTTGAATATTCCCTACAGTCTCTCTTCTCCCTCAATAAATGGATTCATCATCAGTGATTTTGAGAAAGGTGAATTTTATGGTCAGTGCAGAACTTTTTCATGTAAATTTGCAACTTTTTTCATAAATTTGCAGTTTTTCAGGTAAATTTAAGACCCTTTTTACTTATAAATGTACATTTTGTATTATAAATATGCATTTTTTTCATCATAATTTTTTTTCAAGTATGTTTTTCTTGTTTTGTAATTTATTTCTTGGAAATTGTAGGAGTACTTTTCACATAAATTTACTGTTTTTATCTCATGAATTTCAGTATTTTTTTCTTATATATGTTTGCTAAATCATTCTAAGAAATTTGCAGCCTTTTCTGTTAACTTTGTGACAAACTTTATGGCTACGTTTTTCTTGTCAATTTCTGAGATTTTTCCCTCACATTTACTTTTTTTTGGTAAAAGTACATTTACTATTTATCATTTATTAAAATCAAGCAGTTTTGGTGAAAAGCAAGTATCGGAAGACAAAATTTGAGAAGAGAATACAAAAATAAACTGATACCCGAATAATCAAATATTTGGGTATAAGCCCTAAAATGACAAAAATGTTTTGATAGCAACCTAAAAGTATTCAAGTCAGATTCAAGTCAGCTTTTAGGGGTGTATTGAGAAGTAACATATCTGTAATTTCTCCATTGTGGGACTAATAAAGGTTTATCTTATCTTATACAGTAACAGAATTTGCTTCCTCAGCATGACTTGTTTGATGCCATAACCATTAGGCAATGTATGCACCTATCAGCTCACAGCGTACAAAATCTGATGTGTGGGATAGTTACATATTTTAAAGAACTTACAGAAAACCCAGCTGTCAAACATAAAGGAAAAGTGAATGTATTCCACAATCAAGGTGTGTCCTCTTTCATAGCATCAGCCAGCCATCCAGGTTTTGCAGGTTGCTCCCTCATGTTATTACCATATTTTTTGGACTATAAGGCGCACTTAAAATCCTTTAATTTTCTCAAAAATCGACAGTGCGCTTTATAATCCAGTGCACCTTATGTATTAATTCTGGTTGTGCTTACTGACCTCGAACCGATTTTATGTGGTACACGGCGCTCAAAAATCTGTCAAAAATGTTTTAGAACAACTTTGATAAGCTACGAAGCTGAACCGCTTGATGGATTGTCGGAGCATTACGGTAGTCAGGAGCCTCGCGGAGTAATATGTGCTTCAACATAATGGCCGGATGGCTTTTTCCACAAATCTCCATCCCTATTGATCTGCCACTCCATGCGTGCCCATCTCACCGATACTGTCAAAACCCAAGTGAAGCAAACTAATTCGGAGCTTGCCATCATTCCGGGTGGATTAACCAAAGAACTCCAACCGCTATATTGGTGTCAACACGTCGTTCAAAGTTAAATTGCTAGCGAGTTACGCCACTATCTGTGGATCGTGGATTGAAACTGCTCCTGTTTAGCTGTAATTAATATTAAAAAATGATATTTTCGGGACGAAAGAATTCAAGCGTCCCGGCATTTGTTTGCATTGTTTACTTCTCGGGGCTGCCGCCGGAGAGCGAGCCGTATCGAGTACCGAGCGAGTACCGAACGAGTATTCTGGCCAGTATGGCGATGTAAACAGCCATGGACCAAAAAACGTACATTTGCTCGTGGAACAGGTCATTCACACTCGCAGACAATCGCGCTATCTGTGTCTATAATGACTATAGATAGGATTTTCTTTCCATGCATGCATGCATGCAAAAAAAAAAAATTCCCAGATCCGACTACCTCGCGAGGTAGTCGATACCCAAAAGCCGATGGTGTATAGAACACGTATATTAGGATTTGTATGTGAAATTTCGGCATCGAAACTGCTCCCGTTTAGCTGTAAACGGGAGCAGTAAATACGGCTGTAAATACGTATTTACAGCGGAGAACGAGCCGTATCAAGTACCGAGCGAGTACTGAGCGAGTTTTCTGGCCAATATGGCAATGAACAGCCACGGACTAAAAACGTTCCGCCTGCTCGTGGAACAGGTCATTCACACTCGCAGACAATCGCGCTATATGTGTCTATAGTGACTATAGATAGGATTTTCTTTCCATGCACGCAAAAAAAATTTTTTTCCCGGCTCCGACTACCTCGCTTTAATGCGCCTTATAATCCGGTGCGCCTTATGTATGAAAATAGACCATCAAATAGACCGTTCATTGATAGTGCACCTTATAATCCGGTGTGCCTTATAGTCCCAAAAATACGGTAGCTTGGGTCCTTGGACTGGCAGGTCAGCCAGCCCTACGGGCGTTAGCTCTCACAGTAGAGCAATTCAAGTTTTAGTTTGAGGCTTGAGGCAAGTTTTAGTTTGAGCAACAAAAACCAGAACAAACAAAAACATGAAAAGCGGGAGTCAGCTCTAAAATGGCCACTCCCTGCTGTCCAGGTGTGCGCTCCTCCTGACTGTTGCACGTCTGCCCGATGATGTCGCTCTTTGTCATCACCTGCAGCCAACCACTGCTCTGTGCACCAATAATCAGCATTCTCCTTCATCATCCGACGCTAGCCCTGTAACAATATCAGATTTTTATGGATGACAGATTTCCCCCAAAATTATCACAATAAACTATATTATCGTTGGCATCATGAAGACCATTTTATGTCCAGGATATAGTGGTATAATGACAGCAGTATATGTACAACTTTTCAAAGCGCTTTGAACTTTTATTCATGAACAATATTAAGCATTGGAATAGAAATATGGAAAAAATATGTAAAATATCCTCAATGAATAAAACATATGTGACCAGCCATGGAAAAACCAGGAACAAGTCTCCCGAAGGGTATTTTCAGTTATTTACACATTCTAAAAGTGTGGATTCTAAGCTTTCCAATGACGTCTGACACATGGAAATCTGAAAAGAGTTGAAGAAGATGTGGCCATTTGAATGTTAGCACCTCTCAAACTACTTGTGAGAAACTCAGGTTCAAAGTTTCCAAGGATTGTCACCTTCCAGAGGAACCAGGTAGGGGGCGCTACCAAAAGCTGGTCATTTGCATGACTTAGCATGAACCCAACCCCCTTACAGTGCTTATTAAAAGGAGCTGCAAAAGTAGCCATGTGCTTCTACCTGAATGTGCTGCTGATTGGCCAAAATGAATAACGAAGACGTGTGAACAGCCAAACAGACTGGATATGTAAATCAGCTGTGGTATCCACGCCCTCAAAACTAGGAAGCAGTCTCACTGATATTTCCCTCTGAAACTACTCTATTTCAAATGCAAAGTTTACGGTTTTAATATCTCCCACACTGTTATTTGAAGCATGAAGTAGCTTCTTCATGGTTTCAACTAGCGTATTTTGCAAAAAAAAAAAAAAAAAAAAAAATCAAATTTTTCAAAAAACAAAAAGTATTTGTTTTTTAGGACTCACGTCAGGCCGACTTGTTACTGGATTACTCGTGGCGGGTCACATATATAAAACAAACCACAACAATAAATAAAATTCTTTTGGCCACTACTGTTTATATGTTGCCATGGACAACCGAGATACGTGGCTTTATGTCATCAGTAAACACTGTTTATTTACAATAAACACGGTCTTACAGACGTCACAGTAAAGAACTACATAGTGAACCTTATGGTCTATTTTGAGTTGTTTTTTCCCCAGGTAGTACTCTCTAAACAGCCACTATGTTGTAAAATGACTAACGGTAAGAATGGTTGCACCAATGACCAAACAGCGTAAACATGGGTGTTGTACGAGTAACCAAGCCAGAGTTAAAGCCAGCCTCTTCAATCAAGCAAAAACTGAGGGCTTTGCTGCACAAAACGACCATGCTGTTAAAAAGGAGCAGAGTTTTAGGCTCAATCAGGACAGACTTTATATTGTGAGCGGACCCTTCAGCTCGGCGCTTCACTTTTTCTGGCTGTCCCGTGTGAGCAAAAGCCCCACCTCCCAGCATGCAGAGGGACAGAAGCAGCACGACCGGCTGAAATATTGGCCGATAATGTAAAGAAACACACATGTAAACGGCGACTTATCGTGGCCAGAAAACTTATCAAGGTCATTTTTTGTTATTCAAGATTCAAAGGTTTTGACACCTGTAAAAACAATGAATGAATCAAATATGGCCATTGAAATGTGACCAACTGTATCACTGCGTGGTACGGCAGTACTACTGCCCTGGACTGCAAATGCTTGTAGAGAGTGGTGAAGACAGCGGAGAATATCATCAGGACTCCACTTCCCTCTCTGCAGAGCATCTACCACCACAGAGTCCAAAGGAGAGCTGACGCCATCCTCTGGGACCCCACCCACCTCCAGCACAGACTGTTCATACTTCTACCCTCAGGCCGGAGGTACAGAAGTGTGAAATGCAGGACAACCAGACTGAGAAATTCCTTCTTTCCCACTGCCATCAGACTCCTAAACAAATAACAAACTCCCAAAACTCCGCAACACAGTCTTTGCAAATAGGAACTCACGCACCAGTTGCTAAATTTGCACATTGCCCATTTGTACAGTGTACATAGTCTCACCCCGTCTGATGTCCATTATCAACTCTGCTGCTAATTATCATGTACAGTCTACTGGTATTATCATTACAGAGAATTGGCACACTGGGTGCTAATTTGTAATTTGTATACTGCTCATTTGCACTCTGTACATAGGCTTATGCCTTCTCAGGTTCATATCATCTCTGATACCAATATACCACTGTCCACTATAGTCACCCAGGGAATTTCAACTTTCATTCTTCTTGTTTCCTCTAGTTGTTCTGTGGTTTGATTCTGTGTTATTACCGCATTGTCATGTTCGGAGTCGTTACCCCGTCCATGACCTGTGGCTGTAGGTTTTGATGATTGCTTATTAATTTCAGCTGTCAGATTGAGCCTTGCTCTCTGACAGTCCTACGGCCACGTCTCCTCCTCTTACCAGACATTCACCGGAAGCTTCTCATCACCACATACACACCCATGCACGCACACACACTCACACATGCACGTACACACACTGCCAATCATTCATGCACCTGCTCGCCACACAGCTGTGTCCACTTGCCTTCATTAGTATATTGAGTATTTATTGGGAGGCGGTGGGCTCAGCCAGTGTAGCAGCTTAAAGTGAACTCTGGACATCCAGGCTTACTGAGTATTGGCTCCCTCCCTCTGGACTTCCATCACGTTGTATTTCAGGTCCTTTCCGCTCCAACACAATTGTCTTTCTTTTGTGCCTTTCCTCTCTGCTCCTGTCTGCTTGGAGCGCGTTTGGCATTTCCTCTGAGCCAACGAAGTTTGTAACCAGTTGTCTCACCCATTCTCACTGTGACTGTTATTTGGACATTTTGTACATTTTCCCACTGTAAATAAACACGTTGCTTACACTGCGTTTTGGGCTCGCTGCCAATTCCTATGTTTGCTGTGAAATCACGCAGCGGACATGACACTCATTAATATTGTTGTGTACCTATTACCTTGGCAGTTGTTCGGAGAGCAGAGTAAGAATTTCATTGCTCAGGAAATGTTGCATTTCTTAACTGTGCACATGATAATGAAGACTTTGAATCTTGAATCTTGAAAAGTGAACGAATGTAAACTCAACACTGTAATCAAGTCAGTGAAAATACATTTACATAATAATTTGCATAACAAATATCTCAAATCACTTCACTTCATTTTATTGTCCCAAGTAGGGAAACTTGTTGTGCAGCAGCTTTTATGAATAAACACATCATCAACGCTTATCCTAAATCTAAACTCATCAATTGCAAACATATTTGAAACACCAGATTTTGTTGTATTTCCAATAAATGTGTTACATTTGAAACTTCTTGGGCGTTTCCACAAACAGAATGTCCTTTGCATTTATATAAATGTTAACCTGTTTGCTTTTTCACACATTATTGTACCCCACTCACTGTTTTTGACCCGTCCATCTGTTCATTGGACATTTAATGTTGTCACCACTCTAACTTCTACATTTCTGATCAGATTGACTTCAAATGTAGACAGAAGCTTTAACTCATCAATACCTGGGACTCATTTGATTTTCAGACACATCTAATGAGGAGTTACATTTATTTTGGGGAAGGGTCTGCTTCTGTTGTTGCCACTGTAAGTTCTACATTTCTGATCGGATTTTACTTCAGATTTTTACATCTAATGAGGCAGACTATTTTTTTTAGAGAGGGGGCTTTTATTTTTTTCAGTCCATTTTATGTTTCCACCAGTATAGCGTCTACATTTCTGATTGGATTGACTCAAATGAGGGGTTCCATATTTGGGGAGGGGGACTTATTTTTTCCTGTCCATTTTATGTTAATCACAGTTCTCATTGGGGGCACATGATAAGCAGATGTGTGGGGTATGTGAGGTTCTTTCATTTAACATGTTTTTGTTTTTTTTTTCATGCTGGTTCTGTGCAGGAAATATGGCGTATTGGGTCTTTTTAAAGGCCTGGAAGCCAAGCTGCTGCAGACGGTGCTGACTGCTGCACTCATGTTCCTTCTTTATGAGAAGATTGCCAGCTGCACTTTCAGAGTCATGGGACTAAGCATCAACCACTACAAGAAGCGCTAGCGAGCGACGCACCTTGCATCCATGAACTCTTGATCATATTAAAGCACTGATGAATGTATGGGTCAGTACTCACAGACTCCTTGGAAACATGACACTGTCTTGTCAGCAGAATCTGTAATGACAACTTTATCGTGTGAATACTCCATCCAATAAAACATTCCTAACTTAATTTATACTGATGTTGTAACTGTGTTAAAATTAGGGATGAGCCGATCCGATCCACCGTATCGGTATCGGGTTCAATGCAGGCAAAATGGCCGGATCGGTATCGGTAAGGAATAAAAGTAATTTACCGAGCCAATACATTAATCATATTATAATTTAAGAAATCTCTGTCTGTCTGTGTTCCGCGCATATCTCCCTAAACCGTTCGTCGGACTGGCCTCGGATTTTATACATGCTTTGCTGAGGTTACAAGAGTGTGCATCCCTGAATTTCAGCCTTCCCGGATATGTGGCAGTTTAGGAGAGGAAATGTTTATTGAACGTCCATAGGGGAGCTATGGGCATCATAGTCACCATGGTTACTGTGATGTCATAGATCAAAGGCAGGCATCACTATGGTTACTGTTGCCATGGTAACAGTAACTTTCTACAGGTATGCAGAAATGCTTGCTTATACTTGGTTTTTACAGGCATGCATGGGTATGCACAAGTAATAATAAAATGAAGGCACGATCCTGTTCTCAGCCGCACTGTGCACGGCTTCTGTGAACAGAGGCAATGAGTGTCAAATCACTGGAGCCTGTATGTTGCTGTGTGGTACCAGCATTTACAATTTTACACCTCCAACTTGATAAAACACTTGCAAAAGTACGGTATCACAGCAGCAAAAAACTATGCTGAATTCTGTCAAGGATCAAGCAGAAGCAAGTGTGTCGTGCAGCAGCAGCTGCTGTTTTACTGCTGGAATACAGTAAAGGAAGGAAACAAAGTAAAAACCAGAGGAGCAGGAATGAAGAAATAACATGGGCTTACCTTTAGATGGACAGTTACAGCTGATGACAGGAAGGTGACAGAAACATAAATAGCAAATTATAACCGGTGAATTGGAAGCAGGACTATACAAGTACTAGCAAGGCTGCATGAAATGGAACAGGGATGACTTCAAAATAAGGGCAAACCTAAATTCATATAAAAGGATCTGGATGTTATAACCCCTTATTGCGGGGGGGGGGGGGAGTTATAACATCCAAGCTATATGGACAGAGAATAAACTACTAAATAAACTGAGCACCAGGAGAATACTTATGATGATGATAACAATAATAAGAATAGATGACAAAAATACAACTTAAAGGGTTACTTCCTTTATTTTCAGATCTACATTTTTTACCTCATGCACATTAGCACTTTGAATTTCATCTGAATTCTGAATTGTTGTGCAGTGAATTGCTGCACCGTGGGTGCAGCCATGTCCCGGACTGGGACCGCCACGGGTGCAACTGGGTTCCAAGCCGGGACCACCAGGAGTGTAGCCGGCCAGCTTGTGGATGCCGAGGCCTTCTCCCAGTTTCCAGAGGCCCTTCTTTGCCGGGCGCCATCGGGGTCCTCTGTCCTCCACCGCCAGTTGCTGTGGGGGTTCCTCTCTTCCGGCCCAGCCACCCACCTTTAAGCCTTCCAGTGGGGAAGCTGCCTCCTCATTTACCCCTCCGGTCCTGGTGGCTTAACAATGCTGGCCGGCTGCCCGAAGGACTGAGTCTCTGGGTCGGGTGGCCCATTTGTTCTGGCAGGCCGCCTGACACTGTTCAGCGGGCCGCCTGCTGGGCTTGGGACTTTGGTAGGCCACCCGATCGGTCACACCTCACCATGCCTTGGGCCTGGGACTTTGGTCGACCCCCTGAACTGTTGGACTCTCTGATCTGTGGGGCTTTGTTGTAGGTTTTGGGGTCTTGGAGAGGTTTATTTTGGTGTTTTTGTTTGTTCCCTCCTAGCCTGTTCCTCCCACCTCCCTCCCTGGTTAATTTATTGCAGTTTTGCAGGGGGGGGGGAGGCAGGTGGGTTTGAAAAGGTTCAAACAGCTTTCTTCTTTCTCAATTGCAGCCTTGGCATCTTCTCTTTACTGCCAAATCTAATCACTGACTTTTTACAGCACCTGAAAGAATAAATAGATAAAATAGCTGGAGTAACTCTACTTACAGTTTGTTTTTACATTCCAGATGGGCTCCTGATTCCAGAGTGTTCCTGCCTGACTTAGTTAAACGTTGTGATCCGTCTTTGTTTCTTTGAGGGGATTTAGAGGAAACAGACATTGTACCATTTCAAACTGGATATACTATAAAGCATTATTTGTTTCTCTGTGAGAAACTTGCATTTATGGGTACTTGCCAGTTAGAATGAGACAACACAGAGATTGTACTGATGTCAAAATCGGACCATAATACCCATGGTTTAGCTACAGAAGCACACAGGTCATTCTATTTACTACAGTATGATGTTAGATTTGTTTGTCATGAGAGAATTGCTGCTTTCAATTTTTTTCATTTAACCTCATGTACTGTGTGTGTATATACGTATGTATATATATACAGTATATACTGTATATATACATGTATATATATATATATATATATATATATATATATATATATATATATATATATATATGAAATGATAGAAAAATCATATTTGTCTTATATTTGTATTTGCTTTGTCTCAGTCTGCCTCAGAGTATAACACACATATAACATTATTATATCCTGTTATTATTATTTTATCATCATTTTGCTTTCACTGTTTTTACCATTAATGATTTTCTTTATTGATCAATGAGTTTATTGTTTCATTTCTCCTCCTAAAGGACTGAAACGTTTAACGTTTAGTGCCTGGGGCAGCAGGGCCGATTACAGACTTTCTCAATTGATAGCTAGTTGGGATCTGTTGCACACAGATGCATTGGAGCTTAGCATAGCTGTCAGATGGTGTTTTAGATGCCATAAACCGTTCTTTTCTGATGCCTTGCATGGCATCAAAGGGGGGAGAATGATAGAAAAATTTCATATTTGTCTTATATTTGTATTTGCTTTGTCTCAGAATCTGCCTCAGAGTCTGTGTAAAAGTGTCAAGGCTGCAGCTGCACTAGTTATCATCTTGTTTTTAGTCCAGCCTGTGTGGCTCCCATGTGACTGGTACAGAGTGAGCGTCATGGTTACTGAGAAAAGATAATCTGTACGCCAAATTTTGACCAGATGTACTGGATCAATCATGATGGACAATTTGCCCTTCCACTTCTCAGATAACGGAGGGCTTAAAGAACTGAGTGATGTGTGTTTGGGTCAGAATGATGCACGAATAGGCTCCGAGACTGTTTTTGTATTGTTCTCCACTGGCCAGTGTAATTAAATTTGCTGAAACTCTGATCCAGTCTGGTTTTTGACTGAAGGTTTACAAGAATTGTTCTAACTATATATATTAGGCAAAGGTTAATATTAGATTTAAATATTAGACAAAGATTCAAAGGCTTTATTATCATGTGCACAATTAAGAAATGCAACATTTCCTGAGCAATGAAATTCTTATTCTGCTCTCCGAACGAATGACAAGGTAATAGGTACACAACATACTAATAAGGTAATAACACGCCTAATACTAATGGATGCTAATAACACACACTGTATACACAGTTAGACAATTAGGACACCTTAGCACACCTTGATACTAAGTACTAATACTAATGAATACTAGTAAGATAAGATAAGCCTTTATTCGTCCCACAATGGGGAAATTCCAGGATTGCAACAACACAGGGATAGCAACACTCAGAGCAATAATTTAGAAGATAAGAAATAAGAGCAGTGAATATACATATGTGCACATAAATATATATTTGTATATTTATATATATATATTTGTATATTTATATACAAATTGCCTAACACACATTAGGCGATTTGGACTGCTAAAGCAGTCAAACTAGAGGAAACAAGAGTGAAACTGAAAGTTCACTGGTTGACTACAGTGGACAGTGTATGTTGATATCAGAGATGATATGAACCTGAGATGGCATAAGCCTACAGTGGGGCAAAAAAGTATTTAGTCAGCCACCAATTGTGCAAGTATCCCACTTAAAAGATGAGAGAGGTCTCCAATTTTCATCATAGGTATACCTCAACTATGAGAGACAAAATGAGAAAAAAAAAAATCAGAAAATCACATTGAAGGATTTTTAATGAATTAATTGGTAAATTCCTCAGTAAAATAAGTATTTGGTCAATAACAAAAGTTCATCTCAATACTTTGTTATATACCCTTTGTTGGCAATGACAGAGGTCAAACGTTTTCTGTAAGTCTTCACAAGGTTTTCACACACTGTTGCTGGTATTTTGGCCCATTCCTCCATGCAGATCTCCTTTAGAGCAGTGATGTTTTGGGGCTGTCGCTGGGCATCACGGACTTTCAACTCCCTCCAAAGATTTTCTATGGGGTTGAGATCTGGAGACTGGCTAGGCCACTCCAGGACCTTGAAATGCTTCTTACGAAGCCACTCCTTCGTTGCCCAGGCAGTGTGTTTGGGATCATTGTCATGCTGAAAGACCCAGCCACGTTTCATCTTCAGTGCCCTTGCTGGTGGAAGGAGGTTTTCACTCAAAATCTCACGATACATGGCCCCATTCATTCTTTCCTTTACGCGGATCAGTCGTCCTGGTCCCTTTGCAGAAAAACAGCCCCAAAGCATGATGTTTCCGCCCCCATGCTTCACAGTAGGTATGGTGTTCTTTCTCCTCCAAACACGACAAGTTGAGTTTTTACAATAAAGTTCTATTTTGGTTTCATCTGACCATATGACATTCTCCCAATCCTCTTTTGGATCATCCAAATGCTCTCTAGCAAACTTCAGACGGGCCTGGACATGTACTGGCTTAAGCAGGGGGACACATCTGGCACAGCAGGATTTGAGTCCCTGGCAGCGTAGTGTGTTACTGATGGTAGCCTTTGTTACTTTGGTCCCAGCTCTCTGCAGGTCATTCACTAGGTCCCCCCATGTGGTTGTGAGATTTTTGCTCACCGTTCTTGTGATCATTTTGACCCCACGGGATGAGCTCTTGTATGGAGCCCCAGATCGAGGGAGATTATCAGTGGTCTTGTATGTCTTCCATTTTCTAATAATTGCTCCCACAGTTGATTTCTTCACACCAAGCTGCTTACCTATTGCAGATTCAGTCTTCCCAGCCTGGTGCAGGTCTACAATTTTGTTTCTGGTGTCCTTTGACAGGTCTTTGGTCTTGGCCATAGTGGAGTTTGGAGTGTGACTGTTTGAGGTTGTGGACAGGTGTCTTGTATACTGATAACGAGTTCAAACAGGTGTCATTAATACAGGTAACGAGTGGAGGACAGAGGAGCCTCTTAAAGAAGAAGTTACAGGTCTGTGAGAGCCAGAAATCTTGCTTTTTTGTAGGTGACCAAATAGTTATTTTCCACCATAATTTGCAAATAAATTCTTTAAAAATCAGACAATGTGATTTTCTGGATTTTTTTTTCTCATTTTGTCTCTCATAGTTGAGATATACCTATGATGAAAACTGGAGACCTCTCTCATCTTTTAAGTGGGAGAACTTGCACAATTGGTGGCTGACTAAATACTTATTTGCCCCACTGTACATATCAGTCAATACATATCAATCGCGTGATTAACTGGTGCCGGAATTCCTCTCCTTACTCCGGGAATGTATAACAATAGTCATTGTTCTGGTTGTCCCCCTAGGGCTCTCTGTTAGTATGCAATCCCTTCTGAGCGTGAATATTATCAGTTGTGGCGATGTTAAAATAAGACACGGCGTCTGGAGTTTTAATGAAGTTTATTGACCAAATCATCGCCATCACGGAGCTCACCCCAGCTGCTGTATAAGCATGCTGGGGATCACTCTCAGGCTCTCATGAGCAGTAGTCAGAAGCAGAAAGAGAGTGAACATATGAATTCAGCCACTTAAATACCCAGCAACGGACAATACATCAAAGGCATTTTATCATCAAAGGAAATGCATTCAGGCATGTGACATTTGTACCACAATGTGAGCAGGAAGCATGAATGTTTGCATTTGCGTCATACATATCCACAGGATGCTGGTGCCTGAACTAAGCACAGGAAGGCTGCCTATTGATCTCAACACACACATCTCACTGTCCTGTTAATTGCTCTAGTCGAGCGGTGTGTTTGTCCGTGGCTGTTGTGGGGGTTACCCCATACACTCCCCCCCAGGGGGCTTAGCGGGGAGCTGAGACCTCGATAGTCCCGCTTTGGTGGCGAGCTGCGGGGAAGGTCTGTGCCGGGGAAGGGAGGAGGGTGGGGGTAGCAAGTGGCGGGGGATGTCCGTGGCTGTGGAAAGAAAAATTAGTCTCTGATTCCTCTCGTGATTCAGTCCGGCAATGAAGAAAAACAGGAGCTGAAGCTGTGTGAGGGACTTGGCGTGTTGGCTTCAGGTGCGTTCGCGGACCTAAAGCCCTCGGGGACAGCTGACGGCTGGATCCCCGTTGTGCGCCGTGGCTGAGACCATAAGAAAATCCTGTGCGCCAACTGCATGCATGCCTCAGGTGAACGAGCAACCCTGAAGGGCCAGAGTGCAGCGGTGAAGGGGGGTGGGGGTCTGCAGAGCCAGCTTGTCTCTGGTGCGCGGCACGCGCTGCGGCTGCGTACCTTCCAGCTGCGCTGTTCAGATGCGAGGCTTCTGTGCATGGCCGGTCCACTGTCGCGAGGCGAATCAGGGTCAGGGGGATTGATGGAGATCTGCACAGTCGGCGCCGATTGTCTCCCCTGTTCGGGCTGTTGGTCGTCGCTCGTGCCGGGTCATGGTGCGTTCAGGTCCACGTGTTCTCCGTCGGCCATGGGCCGCCGTCGTGGAGAGAGGGCAAGGTGCGTGCACTCTCGTGTGGAGACACAGAATCGTGTGTCAGGAGCCGTGAGAGCGGCCGGTCCAGCGTGGATGTGCCGATCTAGGCGTGCAGACCTCACCATGAAATTTCCTCAGCTTTCCCGGTCGTGGGTGGTCTCCGAAGAGCGTCAAAGTCTCCCTGAAGCAGAAAGGAAGGGCAGATCAGTCGGGCTGCCGCGTTCGCTTGTCGTCGGAGAATCACCGCCAGGTGCTGCGTTCGCTGGCAGCGTGTTCTTTTCAGCGTCGGGTCACCAGTGTGGCGAAGTTAAAATAAGACACGGCGTCTGGAGTTTTAATGAAGTTTATTGACCAAATCATCGCCATCACGGAGCTCACCCCAGCTGCTGTATAAGCATGCTGGGGATCACTCTCAGGCTCTCATGAGCAGTAGTCAGAAGCAGAAAGAGAGTGAACATATGAATTCAGCCACTTAAATACCCAGCAACGGACAATACATCAAAGGCATTTTATCATCAAAGGAAATGCATTCAGGCATGTGACATTTGTACCACAATGCGAGCAAGAAGCATGAATGTTTGCATTTGCTTCATACATATCCACAGGATGCTGGTGCCTGAACTAAGCACAGGAAGGCTGCCTATTGATCTCAACACACACATCTCACTGTCCTGTTAATTGCTCTAGTCGAGCGGTGTGTTTGTCCGTGGCTGTTGTGGGGGTTACCCCATACAGTCTACATTGTGCTGGGTGCCCACACGTGTGCTGGGTGCCCATACAGCTCCCCCCAGAACAGTCAGAAGGGGCTGTGACACCCCCCCGCCCCCCCCCCCGTTTGGCTCCAGCTCCGGTAGAACTGTCGGAGGGCATGTCAGTCCGTAAGGGGGACAGGGGAGGGGTGGAAAGGGCAGTGTTCTCCGCTCCAAGTTCCACCACATTGAACGGCCATGGATCGTGGGCGCACGGGCCGGTGTGTTGTTGTGCTTAATGGAACCAGATGGTGATCGGTCAGCTTAGAGAGTGAGGTGCGGGAAAAGCTCTGTGCAGGAGGAGGGGGAGGGGGTGGGAGTAAGCGAGTGCCGGCCCGGGACGCCAAAGGTGTCTGGGCCGCGCAAAAATTGTGTGTGGATCCGCGATGGTGAGGGACTTTCCCGTTAAATGTGGCCAAGATCCACAGCGGCTGTGAAAAGAAAAAAATATCTCTGACTTCTCTCGCGGCTCGATCCAGCGAGGGTGTGGGGAAGGCGAGCAGCCAAATTCGTTGAGGATGCATAGCGGCTGTGATAAACTGAAGCTGTGTCAAGGACTCGGCAGTTTGGCTTTAGGTGCAGGAAACAGTCCTAAAGTCATTGGGGAAAGCAATCGGCTAAATTCCCGTTGTGCGCCGAGGCTGAGAAACCCATACAAAAGTCCTGTGTGTGGGCTGCACGTCCGTTCCAGGTGCGTGAGCAGCCCTGAAGGTTCCGAAGGTGGCAATCGTCCGTTTTTCTCGGGCATGTGCAGCGGCGGAGGACAAATGTATCAGTCTGTGGAGCCGGTTCTGTCCCGTGCGTGGCGCGCGCTTGGCGCAATGACCACATAGCTGAAAGTTGCGCTGTCCTCGTAATTCTGCAGTGTGCACGCGTGGCTTCTGTGCACGGAAGGTCTGTTGTCGAGAGTTGAATCAGGATCAGGGAGCTTGATGGAAATCAACGTAGTCAGCGCCAATGGTCTTCCCTTTTCAGGCTGTTTCTGTGCGTTGCTTGTGTCGTTGATCCTCGTGCGTCTCGGTCCCAGCGCAGCACTCTCCATCCAGCCCTGGAGGTCGCCATCGTGGAGAGAGGACAAAACGCATGCGTGCCCGTGTGGATGCGAAGGATGTAGGTGATCCCCGATCTCTGGAATCCACAGCGCGGTGAGAGGGAGCAGACGGTCATTCTCCCTCGTCAGGTCACCAGTGTGGAGGTAAAAGATCAGGCGAGGGACGCACCGCGACGCGTTCTGAGGCTTTCCGTCCGGGTCGTCTCCAGGGTGTTTGCTTCGTGTTCCATTCTTCGTCAAGGGTCACCAGTGTGGAGGAACAAAATAAGTTTGGGTGTGACACGGTGAGCTGAAGGTTTCAGAGTTTTATTCCTCCATCCTCATGAGACACACTGTAGCGCTGTGCGCTGTGCTGTGTGTGTGTGCATGTGTGTGCTGTGTGTGTGTGAGCTGTGAGTGCGCTCTTGTGAGGCATGTAAAGTCAGCTCTTTTATACAGACAAGAGAGAATGCATGGTACATTTACATACTGATATACATATCAGTCAATACATATCAATCGTGTGACTAACTGGCACCAGAATTCCTCTCCTTACTCCGGGGATGTATAACAATAGTCATTGTTCTGGTTGTCCCCCTAGGGCTCTCTGTTCGTATGCAATCCCTGCTGAGCATGAATATTATCAGTCTGCATTGTGCTGGGTGCCCACAGTGTGAACATTCTGTGCTGGGGGTGGGTGGGGTCCCAGAGGATGGCATCAGCTCTCCTTTGGACTCTGTGGTGGTAGATGCTCTGCAGAGAGGGAAGTGGAGTCCTGATGATCTTCTCTGCTGTCTTCACCACTCTTTGCAGGCGTTTGCGGACCAGGGTAGTAGTGCTGCCGTACCACGCAGTGATGCAGTTGGTCAGGATGCTCTCGATGATGCAGCTGTAGAAATTTTTGAGGATCCTGGGGGACATGCCAAACTTCTTCAGCCTCCTCAGAAAGTGCAGCTGCTGCTGAGCTCTCTTAACCAGCTCTGTGGTGTTGTATGTCCACGTAAGGTCCTCGCTGATGTGGATGCCCAGATATTTAATGCTGCTCACCCTCTCCACCTCAAGCTCCCAGATGAACACCGGCTGATGGGGTCTCCTCCTCCCCTTCTTCATGTCCACTATCATCTCCTTTGTCTTGTCCATGTTGAGGGTGAGGTTGTTGTCCTCACACCATGAGACCAGGCTAGCCACTTCCCTCCTGTAGGATGCTTTGTCATCACCAGTGGTGCGTCCTATCACTGCTGTGTCATCCACGAACTTTAAGATGATATTGTCCTTGTGGGAGGCCACACAGTCATGGGTGAAGAGGCTGTAGAGGATGGGGCTGAGAACTCAACCCTGTGGGACACCTGTGTTCGTAATGATGCTGGCTGAGGTCCTGTTACCCATTCTGACAGATTGGGGCTTGCCAGTTAAAAAGTCCAGTAGACAGTCGCAGAGGGTGGGGTGCAGGCCAAGTGAAGACAGTTTGTCGGTGAGTTTGTGGGGGATGACCGTGTTGAAGTTGGAGCTGTAGTTGACAAAGAGCATCCTAATGTAGGAGTCTTTATCTTCCAGGTGGGAGAGAGAATAATGGAGTGCTGCAGCAATGGCATCTGAGGTGGACCTGTTGGGTTGGTAGGCATACTGCAGGGGGTCCACGGTATCCGGTATGCTGTCCTGAATGAGGGGCAGCACCACTCTCTCAAAGCACTTCATGATGATTGGAATGAGTGCTACCGGTCTGTAATCATTCAGGCAGGTCCGCAGGTTCCTTTTGGGGAGGGGGATGATGGTTGTGGTTTTGAAGCAGGAGGGGACTATATTTCTGGTTGAGGGAGAGGTTGAAGATGGATGTGAGAACGTCAGTCAGCTTGACAGCACATGCTCTGAGGGCCTGCCCAGGGATGTTGTCTGGTCCTGCTGCCTTGCAGGGGATGGTATTCCTCAGTGCTTTGTTTACCTGGCCTGATGAGACTTTTAAAGTCTTTAGTGGAGGGGGAGGGTGTGTGAGTGTGTGTCTCCTCTCTGCACTGTAGCTGGTGGTCTCAAAGTGGGTGTAAAAGATGTTGAGAATATCTGGCAGGCTGTCTGTGGAGCTAATGGTGTTGCTGTTGGTCCTCTTGTAGTCTGTGATGTGTTGCAGGCCTTACCACATGCACCCCGGGTCAGGAGTGGAGTAGAGGCTGTCCAGCTTTTCCCTGTACTGCCTCTTGGCTGTTGTTATAGCCTTCCTCAGTCCATACTTTGCAGCTTTGTACTCAGCCTCATTGCCTGATTTCTTCTTCTTCTTCGTCGATCACTAGATGGTCACACCAGATTTAAATGCAAGAGAGCGAGCATGCAGCATCTGACGGACCTGACTGTTGATCCAGGGCTTCTGGTTGGGGAACTTTCTGACTTGTATGGTGGGTACGATGGTATTAACACATGTGCTGATGTACCCAGTCACATACTCAGCATATTCCTGTATGTTTACAGAAGAGTCCTCTCGGGTGGCTGCAGCTTTAAACACATCCCAGTCTGTACGGGCAAAACAGTCTTACAGGGTGCTCTCAGCCTCTGGAGTCCAGCGTTTAATTTGCTTAATAACAGGGTTTGTTTGTTTCAGCTTTTGTCTGTAGGCTGGGTACATAAACAGGGAGATGTGATCCAACTGTCCGAAGTGGGGGCGGGGTGCCGCTCTGTAAGCACCACATATGTTGGAATAAACATGGTCGAGTGTGTTTTTATAGCGGGTGGGAATGTCCACATGTTGGTAATATTTAGGGAGTACAGTCTGTAAATTGCACTGGCTAAAGTCACCAGCAACAATAAAAACAGCATTGGGATGGATCGTCTCTACTGCGCTGATGACGTCATGGAGTTTGCTTAGTGCTGCTGTGTAGTTGCTTCGCGGGCGAATGTAGACAGCAGCCAGAAACACAGGGTAAATTCCCTCGGTAGATATTAGATTGTGTTTACCTCGTCTCCGGCACTGCCTCCAACGTGCTATCTTGGGGTCACCATGCTCACGCGGGCTTGGTGCTTCGGGGCCTTCCTGGAGGTGGTGCTGATCGCTGCGTGGACGCACAATGCTTTGTAGATCGGGTGGTATGAAGCCAGTAAACTCCGTATGACTTGTAGCGTGACCTTGAGTTCCAATTTATTGAAATCATTCCGTGCTGAAGAAAAACTGGTTCAACTCAAAAGTCTGGCTTTTGAGACTGTTTCTCTCACCCAAGGACCAGAGCTGTAACATGATCCATCAGCCATAAAGTGGAAAGTTAATCCCTTCTCCAGGACTACTCATCCTCCCTTTTCTTCTCTTTGACAAAGGAATGTTCTAATTGACAGATTTATGAGTGACATAAACCAGATGGAGAAGCCAAGACTTTCTAGTAAACAACCAGACAATTTCACAGTGCCATCTGATGGACGAATCAGGAATATTTAACTTTTTCCATTGCAGTGGAATTTATGCCATTTTGGACAAATGAACTAATTCATATTCTTTCTCTTAAGACAGTACCTGCTCCTGAAGGCATGATTGAACTCTGGGACAGACAATGTGGTTTCAAATTTTTTTTATTGAAATAATTTTATATAACTTGATATGTGCTGCTTATTTTCAAGAAGAAATTAATTCTTGCATGCTTACTATCACAAATTAATTACAGTTACAATGTAGATGCATTGTATGTTCCCTTATTAGTGAGTAGAATATAGTCACTAAAGTTCAAGGAATTTATGCTTTATTCAGCAACATGTGTCTTAAAGGGGGGTCTCATTTCTCATATCAAATGTCTCTCCCCCTCCTTTCCCTGCTCTGTGAGAGACCATAGCTGGACTTTAACTGACCAAAGGGCTCCTAACACCTAACTTCATCTCCTTTTCAGGTCGAGTTCATTACTTTTGTTGAACAAAGCTCAAATGTAATTGGTTCATCTCAGGTTTCATGAAGTTTGGACCACCCAGCAACCCCCGAGAAAACTAGCTTTTTATTGCTCTTTGTTCAGTCTGTTTTTGGGCGGTGGCCGAGCTGTAAGGAGCTTTCTCTGCTCCTCCATTGTTCTCCTATCTTTAAGTAGGCCCAGAGTCTTCCAGGCTCTGCGTAAATCCTGTTCTTTTCTTTAAAATTCATTTTTCTTATTTCAATCTTCTTTTTCTTTAAATCATCATGCAAGAAGATTTTGTTTGATTTTTTCTAAGCTTAAACCAACTCATTTAAACCACCAACCTCGGAAGAAACGAATTTGTGATGTGTTTTGCCTCCATTTTGGATTTCTGATTGGACTTTGCACAATAAACTAATTCCTTTTCAGTGCACGAGAGAAGATCTTGCCCAAGTTGCTGAAAGAACAGCCTGATTTTGATCTTAGGAGCACAGCCTTGTAGGAGAATCTGTCCATCAGTCTCTCTATTAACAGTATCCACAGACATCCCGTTGAATTAAGGTTGGCACATGAGGGCCCTGCTACCACCAGGGACGCGATCTGACTCTGTGGCTGACGGTCTGTTTTAATTTAACTTAATTCTTCAGAATATTCCTGGTATAAGTTCTTTTAACTTAATTTCATGCAAACCCCTTATCAGAATTTCAAAATGCATGTGTCCTTTCAGTAATCTACATTCTTTTTCAGAGTAACACAAATTTTCCATTTTTATAAATAGTTATCATTTTCTTCATAGAATTGCATCCACTTTTCTTAACCAATGCTATATTATGGTTTTCCAATTTCCAGTATACTGACAAATTAAACTACGGTTTATTTGGTTCCACAAATGCTTGACTCATAAGTAACTCAGTC
Organism: Pholidichthys leucotaenia; assembly: GCA_020510985.1. Taxonomy (NCBI): domain Eukaryota; kingdom Metazoa; phylum Chordata; class Actinopteri; order Cichliformes; family Pholidichthyidae; genus Pholidichthys; species Pholidichthys leucotaenia. The sequence goes on from CM035838.1 coordinate 385,714,479, forward strand.
TATAATGCCCATGATACACATTGAATTCTCTGTTTTAAAGTTATCCAAATATGTTAACCTATTCTGACATTTCTTAATAAACCGTTGAAAGACATACAGGAGTTATTGTTTGATTTCATGTCCATCTTCTTGATTATCAAGAGACAAGAACTCACAAGGGTTTATTTTGAGACTGATTCATAATTGGTACAAATAAAGAATTGTTAATAAAATTGTCCTTTTGGACTGGTCCTCTAACGAGGATTTGAGTGTAATGAGAGTAAATCTTCATTCCTACTCACATTCATATTTATATTAATACTTGTACAGTACCAACATTAAATTACCTATAAAAACCCATAAATCCACTACAGACTGCTCATCTTGGCGATGTCCAGTAGTGTCCGTCGGTCGTATGTTAGCAGTGCATGTAGAAAGAGCAGCAAACATGTAAAAAAGGAGAAAAAGTTGACATTCATGAAAGGAACGAGCAACGACATCTGCCTCGACGGGTGCCATCTTGCTTTTTAACACAAGTAAACACAAAATGCAGTTTTTAAATGAAGGTGTTTGAAAAAACATCCAAACCTACGTGGCCCTGTGTGAAAAAGGGATTCCCCCCCGCCCCAGAAAAACATAAATTAACTGTGATTTATCACATCTTTGGAAAGCTGAGTTCAATCTTTCGAGCCACACCCAGGCCTGATTACTGCCACACCTGATCTCAATCAAGAAATCATTTAAATAGGACCTGCCTGACAAAGTGAAGGAGACCAAAACATCCTTAAAAGCTAGACATCATGTTGCGATCCAAAGAAATTCAGGAACAAATGAAAAACAAAGTAATTGAGATCATAAAGGCTCATCTCAGTTTTGCCAGAAAACATCTTGATGATCCTCAAGACTTCTGCGAAAATACTCTGTGGACTGACGAGACAAAAGTTGGAACTTTTTGGAATGTGTGCATCCTATTACATCCGGCGTAAAAGTAACACAGCATTTCAGAGAAAGAACATCATACTAACAGTAAAATATGGTGGTGGTAGTGTGATGGTCAGGGGCTGTTTTGTTGCTTCAGGATCTGGAAGACTTGCTGTGGTAAATGGAACCATGAATTCTGCTGTTACCAAAAAATCCTGAAGAAGAATGTCCAGCCGTCTGGGCATTTTTTTCCATTTTAAGACTCTTTCCTGTTACAAAAACAGGAGGCCTGAAACACAATATTGCATAGGGTCATAAAAAGTTAGAAACAGCCCTCACAAGGACTGGCCTGATCTATTCACCTGTATGTTGGATGTCTATCGCTGTCTCGGCATAAGGGGCAAGAGAGCATTCGGCTCATTTACAGCCCTTCTGTGCTTAGATTGTCTCTTGAAGGCATTCACAGCTTAGCTTCAATGCAGGGGAACCTCCAGAAATTTTTCATGGGGGAGGCCACATGGGGACCACTGAAAGTCTTGGGGTACCACATCAAAATCAATTTAAAATGTAATCATGCTGCCTACCCATTCACGTTTGGTCTGAATGCACCTTGACAGTGTGATCTGTCCTACTTTGCTGTATTTTGTTAATATTTGTTAATAATATACAGCACACACCAATTATTCTTAAACATCTACATGTAAAATATGACATAAAAAAACAAGTGATAAAATTATGTTAGACTGTCCAGTGGCAGGGACCAGGGGTGGCCACTGGGGGGCCCAAGTGGTGGCGGGGGGGCCATGGCCCTCCCCTAGGGGCTCCCCTTCTTCGATGACGTTACTAGGCAAATTATTCCATCCAGCCACAATCCTCTGTGAAAAAGTACTTTCTACAGTCTAACCTTACTCTTTTCTTATAAATTTTAAGTCACTGACCTCTGGTGTTCCTCATCGGATCAATTATGCTGAAGAATATGTCTCTGTCCAGGTCTTATTTTTCAGTGACTATCTTATAAGTTTCTATCATGTCACCACGAACTCGTTGTTCTTCTAGTGTTGTGAGGTTTGTTTCCTTTAGTCATTCCTCATAAGGCAGTTCTGACAAGCCGGGTATCATCTTGGTTACTCTCCTTTAGATCTTCTCCATCAATATGATGTCTTTCCTGTAATACGGAGACCATGCTTGGACACAATACTCTAAGTTAGGACGTACAGTACTCACAAAAAGTTAGGGATATTTGGCTTTCAGGTGAAATTTTTGGAAAATGTAAAAAGTTCACACAACAGCGATATACTATAATATTGTGAAAGTAGGGCATTTAAGTAGAAGCATGCAATGGTAATTTCCTCATCTCAAACAATTTATTGAAACAAAAGCCAACAACAGTGGTGGGTATACCACAACATAAAATATCATTGTCTCAATAACTTGTCATGTGCCCTTGAGCATCAATTACAGCTTGAAAACAACATTTCATGCTGTTCACAAGTTGACTTATTGTCCGCTGAGGCATGGCATTCCACTCTTCTTGAAGGGCGGCCCTCAGGTCATTGAGGTTTTGGGGTGAAGGGTTGGTTACAAGCCTTTATACGGTGACTCAGCTGATCCCATTGGTTTTCTATGGGATTCAGGTCTAGAGAAAGTGCAGGCCACTCCATTTGAGGTACCCCAGCCTCCATAGCCATTCCCTAATGATACGACCTTGATGAGCTGGAGCATTGTCGTCTATAAAGATGAAATTGGGCCTGTGTTGTTCATGCAGGGGCACAATGACTGGATTAATGATGTTATTCAGGTAGTATTGGCTTGTCACTCTACCATTCACAAGGTGTAGGGCAGTTCTGTATTGACTAGACACAGCTGCCCAGACTGTAACATGGTGACAACAGTGGCTGATGCATAGCACTCTCCTTGACATCGCCAACATCATTGGCGGCCATCATTTCTGCTCAGCGTGAATCGACTTTCATCAGAGAACAACTCTGAGGCCCACTGGTCCCTTGTCCAGCTTAAATGCTCCCTGGCCTATGCAAATGATGATGCCTGTGCCTGGTGGTGTGGTCACGTACCCTTGCAGGTTGTCTAGCACGCAGACCATGCTGATGTAAACGGTTTTGAATGGTCTGACATGATACTTGGGTGCCTCTCACCTCCCTTAAATGTGCCTGGAGTTGAGTGGCATTCATCATCCGGTTCTGCAGGGCACTGTTCACAATGAAGCAGTCATCAGTGTGGGATATGGCCAAAGGATGTCCACTTTTTGCCTTTCTGTGACTCTTCCAGTTTCTCTGTATTTCTGTTGCAACCTGCTGATGACACTCTGTGACACTTTATGCTCAGTGGCCACTTCCCTCTGAGAACATCCTATTTGAAGCCTCGCAATAGCTAGGTACTGTTGATCAATTGTTAGATGTCGTCTTGGTCTCATGATGCCAAAATGTGAACAGCATGATGAAGAGCACTGTTTAAATACTAATTGTAATTGAACCAGAAAATTTATTGGTCGATTCATGGATGCTGTGAATTTTGCCATTAAGCACCTTGTTAGAGAACAGCAAGTTATTCAAAAAGTACTGAAACATTAAACAGTTGGAAATGTGCATTCAAAAGTAAAGAGAATATCAAATTAAGTTCACCTGTAAAGGTTATAGTGCATTTTATGTGCATCCTGAAATTTCACCTGAAAGTCGAACATCCCTAACTTTTTGTGAGTAGTGTATCTTCCCTTTCCAGAGCGCAATGATCATCTCCTTGGATTTGTATTCAAAGTGCCTCTTCACCAATCCAACCAGTTTGTTGGCTTTCTTCACTGCTTCAACACATTGCTCATCAAACACCATTACAGTTTAGTGATGTGGGATGATGGGAGTTGTTGTCCACTAATCGTTTAAACAAAAACTAAATATTACTCTCTTATTATACGACAACTTTAATTATGTGGAAAGTTATCTTTTAAATTGACAAACATCTTATGTGTAACAAGTGGCAAAATTTAATCAGAATCAAAAGATAATTTTGATCATGCAATTCATTTCAATGAAGAATTTTTTTCGAATTAAGGTCCCATGTGAAAGTAGAGGGGGCGTGACAATGACCCTGTTTACATGGTCACAAGTAAACCGATTACAATCAGCTTTCTGGAGTTACCTGATTATTCAAACTGTCATGTAAACAGAGTAATCCGATTATCGGTTTACTCCAGTAATCGGTTTACCCGTGACCATGTAAAGAGGGTCAAAGGCTCATTAACGGTTTATGAGAAAACAGATTAACACACCTAGTTTATTTGCCAGTAAACTGTTTACTCAGTGCATGTAAACACCATAAGCTGTTTATTACCTTTATCGGTTTACTCCAGTATTCAGTTTATTTGTGACCATGTAAACATGGTCAATCTATGGGCATAACTTAGGTTCTTTTTTTTAACTTAGATTCTTTTTTTATTGTGAGATTGAATATTGTACAACAATATAAACATGTGTCTCCTTCACATATTGCATTACAAGAGGATAGAAAAAATTTTTTCAAAAAAATTAAAAATTACAAAGACAAAAGGAAACAAATACAGAAATGGTTAACGAAACAAAAAGAAGACATATAGAACAATTTTTCTGATTATTCCTCTTTATAAAATTCTTTGATCCAATTTATAGTTTTGTTACTTTTTTAGAGTTTATAAATTTAATTGTGTTAATGTATTCCCAAAATTCATGAATAAATCCTTCAAAATTAGGGTAGACTTTTAGATTTGCATTTGTGGATATAGAATTACCCATGTATAATTGTTAAATTTATTACATATTTAGTTTTACCAGCACTGTGTTTGAAATATGTAATTATATTTTGGCATGTGAGGTGGCTGCTCAGCTTAGTTTTGCTATTTACACTACCGTTCAAAAGTTTGGGGTCACCCAGACAATTATTTTGTGTTTTCCATGAAAAGTCACACTTATTTACCACCATGAGTTGTAAAATGAACAGAAAATATAGTCAAGACATTGACAAGGTTAGAAATAATGATTTGTATTTGAAATAATATTTTTTTCCAGATACTCAACCTGCTCAAAGGAAGGTCAGTTTTATAGCTTCTCTAACCAGCTAAACTGTTTTCATCTGTGCTAACATGATTGCACAAGGGTTTTCTAATCATCCATTGGCCTTCTGACGCAATGAGCAAACACATTGTACCATTAGAACACTGGAGTGATAGTTGCTGGAAATGGGCCTCTATACACCTATGTAGATATTGCACCAAAAACCAGACATTTGCAGCTAGAATAGTCATTTACCACATTAGCAATGTATATTAGATATTAGAGTGTATTTCTGATTAGTTTAAAGTTATCTTAATTGAAAAAAACATTGCTTTTCTTTCAAAAATAAGGAAATTTCTAAGTGACCCCAAACTTTTGAACGGTAGTGTATATAGTTTGTTAATCTAGACCAAAAGGTAGTTGAGATGGTACAGTGGAAAAAAAGATGAGTTACAGATTCTGACATAATGCACGGCTCAGGAGACGCACACACACAGGCTTAGAGTAGTTCAAAGAGTTTATTAACAGCAGGAGTGAATGAGTGCGTGTCTGCGGGATGTAAATGTGTTGGTGATGGTGTCTGCTCCAGGCACAGAGGCAGGTGACCGTACAGCCGAGCAACCCTATGGAGAGAGCACAGGGAGAGGGTGACGGGCATACACCAACACAGGAGGGATTTATGGCGAGAGAAGGACTTACTTGGTAGGTCAGGACAGCTGGCACAACAAGGGGGCGAAGCCCGGAAGACAGCCACCTGGAGAGCTCCGTACAGCAGCGAGGATTGGGCGATGGAGTGGAGATGTCCGCCGCTGGGGAATCCACCTGTGCACAGGGGAGAAGACTGAAGAAGAAAGGTAAGCGATCTTCTTACCAAAATGGTGATGCTGAAGAGAAGTATGCTCACAACGGTGAGGGACGAAGTCTGACGGCTTCAGGCCGAGCCTCCGGGCGAGACGGCCTTTATCCCTCACCGCTGATGATTGTCAGGTGCGTGAGCAGGTGGCGCAGCTGATGAATGGCGCGGCGTGACAGTACTCCCCCCTCTAGCAGCGCCTCCTGGCGATGGCTTATCCGGGTGGGCTCGGTGGAAGTCCGCGATGAGCGATGGGTCCAACACAAACGACGGGGGCACCCATTGTCGATGCTCGGGCCCATAGCCCTCCCAGTCCACCAAGTATTGCAACCCACGACCTCGGCGCCGGGAGTCCAGGATGGAGGAGACGGACCAGGCCGGATGGCCACCAATCATCCGGGGCGCGGGTTGCGCTGCAGGAAGGGAGCAAAGGGGGTCAGTGACTGCCAGTTTCACCTTCGACACATGGAAAGTGGGATGGATGCGGAGGGAGGGGGGAATAGCCATGCGCACAGCCACCGGGTTGATGATCCGGGTGATGGGAAAGGGACCCATGAATCGCTGTGCCAGCTTCCTCCTCTCGCCTTTTAATGTGACGTCCTGGGTAGACACATACACGAGTTGCCCAACTCTGTACGCCGGGGCAGGTCGCCTGTGCCGGTCCGCCACGGTCCTGTTGCGCTCCGCTGTGCGTAAAAGCGCATGACGCGCGGCAGCCCAGGTGGAGCGGAACTGCCTAAGGTGCGCCCTAACAGAGGGGACAGCTACCTCGCTCTCCTGCGCTGGAAACAGCGGGGGGTCGTAACCCAGGGACGCCTTGAAGGGGGACATCCCCGTTGCAGAAGAGCGGGCGGTGTTGTGGGCATACTCCACCCAGGCGAGATGGTTGCTCCAGGACGTCGGCTTGGATCTGGTAACACAGCGGAGCGCAGCCTCCAGCTCCTGATTGGTCCTTTCACACTGCCCGTTAGACTGGGGGTGATGGCCGGAGGAGAGGCTCACCTTGGCTCCGATGGCGTTACAAAAAGATCTCCAAACCTCGGATGAAAATTGGGGGCCCCGGTCCGAGACCACGTCCACCGGAATCCCGTGCAGCCTGACCACGTGTTGGACGAGGAGGCCCGCCGTCTCCAGGGCGGTAGGGAGACCTCGCAGGGGGACGAAGTGTGCCGCCTTGGAGAAACGGTCCACGATGGTCAGGACGGTGTCAAAGGAGTTGGAAACGGGGAGTCCGGTGACGAAATCCAGTGCGATGTGCGACCAGGGCCTGCCGGGGACGGGCAGAGGCTGGAGCAGACCCGCTGGGGGGGCATTTCCCGACTTGCTGGTGGCACAGATTGGGCAAGCCCGGGCGTAGCGGGCTGCATCCCTCCGCAGGCCTGGCCACCAAAAGGACCGTTGGAGGAGGCTGATCATCCGAGAGGTGCCGGGATGACAGGTGAGCCGGGAGGTGTGGAGCCAGTGGATGACCTCTCCTCGGACCGCAGATGGGACGAACAGTCTTCCCTCCGGTCCGCCGCCAGGATCAGGTTCCACCTCCTGCGCCTTCCGGATCTTGTCTTCAATGTCCCAAGAGATGGCTCCCATGACGCACGACCTGGGCAGGATAGTGTGGGGCGTCTCCTCAGCCTCCACGGGGGTGAACTGCCTAGAGAGGGCGTCAGGCAGGCCGTTTTTGGAGCCCGGCCTGAAGGTGATTGAGAAGCGGAACCTGGCGAAGAACAAAGACCAGCGCGCCTGGCGGGCATTCAGGCGCTTGGCAGATCGTAAGTATTCTAAGTTCTTGTGGTCCGTCAGGACCACAAACGGCAGGTCCGCCCCCTCTAGCCAGTGGCGCCACTCCTGTAAGGCGAGTTTAATGGCCAGGAGCTCTCTGTCCCCCACATCGTAGTTCCTCTCCGCCGGGGACAGGCGCCGGGAGAAGAAGGCGCACGGTCGCTTGGCGCCATCGTCCGGTGATCGTTGGGATAACACTGCTCCCACTCCCGTGTCCGATGCGTCCACCTCCACAATGCACTGCAGCGCGGGGTCGGCCTGGCGAAGGACCCGGGAGGAGGAGAACTCCGCCTTCAGCGCCTTAAAGGCAGCATCGACCTCTTCAGTCCACCGGAACGGGACCTTCGGGGACGTGAGGCGGGTCAGCGGTCCGACGATCCAGCTGAAATTCGGGACAAAGCGGCGGTAAAAATTGGCGAAGCCAACAAACTGTTGCACCTGCTTCCGGGATGCGGGAGTAGGCCACTCCACCACCGCCTTCACCTTCTCTGGGTCTGGGAGCACCTGATCTTGGGCGATGATGAATCCCAGGAAGGATGTGGTCCTAGCGTAGAACTCGCATTTCTCAGCCTTCACGTACAGACGATTCTCCAGCAGTCTTTGGAGGACCCGCCTCACATGGACCTGGTGCTCGTCCCTGGACCTGGAGAAGATCAGAATGTCGTCCAGGTAGACGAACACGAAAAGGCCGATGAAATCCCGGAGGACGTCATTGATGAGGCGCTGAAAGACGGCAGGAGCGTTGGTCAACCCGAACGGCATGACGAGATACTCAAAGTGGCCGTTCGGGGTACGGAAGGCTGTTTTCCATTCATCTCCCTCCCGGATCCGGACGAGGTGGTAAGCGCTGCGTAGGTCCAGCTTGGTAAACCAGGTCGCCCCCTGGAGGGAGTGGAAAGCAGTGTCCATGAGGGGCAGGGTGTAACGGTCCCTCTCAGTGATGTCATTAAGCGCTCGGTAGTCTATGCAGGGGCGGAGGGAACCGTCCTTTTTCCCGACAAAGAAAAACCCTGCCCCCACGGGTGACGACGATGGGCGAATAATCCCAGCGCTCAGTGATTCCTTTAGGTACGTATTCATTGTCTCCCTCTCCGGCGCCGACAGGCTGTAGAGCCGACCAGATGGCAGGGGAGCCCCCTGGCGGAGATTGATGGCACAGTCATATGGTCGATGCGGGGGAAGAGACATAGCTTTCGATTTACTGAATACCATACTCAGGTCGTGAAATTCCGGAGGCACCAGCGACAGGTCCGGAGGTGCTGTATCCGCCACAGGAGGAGCCGCGGACGGGGAGCAGGCAGCGGACTGAAGGCAGGTGCCCATGCAGAAGGTACTCCATGCCGACACCCCAGCTGACCTCCAGTCCAGGACAGGGTTGTGGAGGCGTAGCCAGGGGTACCCCAGGATGACGGGTGACACAGAGTTGGGCAGGACGTAAAATACCATCTCCTCCCGGTGGTTCCCTGAGATGATGACTGGGACAGGCATGGTCTGGTGAGAAACTCTCCCAAGGGAGGCACGGGAGAGATGGACCAGGGAGATGGGGTGTTTTAATGCCTGACAGCGGATGCCCAATCGGGTTGCCAGGCCTTGTGAAATGAAGCTGCCCTCTGCGCCCGAATCCACCAGTGCGTGGGTGAGGTGCCCAGTGGGATTGTGGCAGAAACGGATGGGCAGCTTTAATTGGGAGAGAGTGTCTAACCGGTTGGGATCCGCGAGGCTCCCTACAGCGATTCGCGGACCCCGCCGACTGGCTTTCCGCGGGCAACGCTCCACAGTGTGTTGATCACCTCCGCAATACATGCAGAGGCCCAACTCACGGCGGCGTTGTTTCTCCGCAGGGGAAAGCTTGGTCCAGCCCGTCACCATCGGCTCCGACTCCTCGGGGCACGATGCTGGCGGCGCCGCCAGGGGGCGAGCTTGGAACAGGTGCGGCGAGACTCCTCGAGGGCGAGAAGAAGAAGACTTCCGCCCCGAGGAGCGCTCGCGCAGCCTGTTATCCAAACTTATCGCTAAGGATGTCAGCTCCGCTAGCGTCCCAGGGATATCCCGTCCAGCCAGTTCATCCCTCAGATCATTATTGAGGCTGCGGAGGAACAGGCCACAGAGGGAGCGTTCCTCCCAGCCCAATTCCTCCGCCGCTACCCGGAAGTCGACCGAGTAGTCCGCTGCCGATGGGCCTCCCTGCTGGAGAGCGAGAAGCCGATCGACCTGGACCGTCTCGGTTTGAGAATGGTCAAAGACCTCCAGAAAGCGCCTCACGAACTGGTCATAGGTGAGGGTGGCATAACTGGGCCTCGCCATTACGGCGTAGGTCCAAGTTAACGCACGCCCCTCCAGAAGATTCCCTATGTAACCAATCCGACTGTGATCCGAGGGAAAATCTCCGGGCACACGGTGGAACACGGACTCACACTGCATAATGAACCCCCGCGCTCCGCCGAGCTTACCGCTAAAGCGGGCGGGGGTCGGAATCGGTGTGAGCCGAACCGGTGCCACTGGAGCCGGCTGGACGGCCGCTGGAACGGCAGGAGCCGCGCCACCCTGACGAGCCGGGGGGAACGGCTGTTGAGGATCTAAGCGGCCCAACCGGTTAGTTAAGTTTAATAATTGATTTAGGATAACCTGCTGTTGATAAGCAATTTGATCCACTCTAGCCTCGAGAGTGGTAAACCGGTGTGCGAGCCCGCCGTCCGCCGAGCCGCTCTGCTGAAGCCGTACTGACATAATGCACGGCTCAGGAGACGCACACACACAGGCTTAGAGTAGTTCAAAGAGTTTATTAACAGCAGGAGTGAATGAGTGCGTGTCTGCGGGATGTAAATGTGTTGGTGATGGTGTCTGCTCCAGGCACAGAGGCAGGTGACCGTACAGCCGAGCAACCCTATGGAGAGAGCACAGGGAGAGGGTGACGGGCATACACCAACACAGGAGGGATTTATGGCGAGAGAAGGACTTACTTGGTAGGTCAGGACAGCTGGCACAACAAGGGGGCGAAGCCCGGAAGACAGCCACCTGGAGAGCTCCGTACAGCAGCGAGGATTGGGCGATGGAGTGGAGATGTCCGCCGCTGGGGAATCCACCTGTGCACAGGGGAGAAGACTGAAGAAGAAAGGTAAGCGATCTTCTTACCAAAATGGTGATGCTGAAGAGAAGTATGCTCACAACGGTGAGGGACGAAGTCTGACGGCTTCAGGCCGAGCCTCCGGGCGAGACGGCCTTTATCCCTCGCCGCTGATGATTGTCAGGTGCGTGAGCAGGTGGCGCAGCTGATGAATGGCGCGGCGTGACAGATTCAGGGACATCATTGCAAAAATTGCAGCTTTCATTAATCAAAAATTTAGAAATATATAAGTTGGTTGGATATACAGTGCATCCAGAAAGTATTCGCAGCACTTCACTTTTTCCACATTTTGTTATGCTACAGCCTTATTCCAAAAGGAATTAAATTCATTTTTTTCCTCAAAATTCTACACACGGACTTCCGGTCTGGACGCCATGGTGATAGCAACCTAACGGTGAAACTCCCAGACTCAATCCAAGGAAAACCTCCTCAAAATCAGACCTAACGGATTTTTGGAAGATTAAAATTCAAAAGACAATAACACCATGCCTAACCAAAAGCAGAGGAAACTGACATTCCCCAGATCAGGACGCACAGCAGCCGCAGAATTGGAACCAGAAGACCTCCGTTCAGAAGACGAGTGCCTGGGCCTAGCTAACAAAAGGATTAGCTTGAAATCGCTATTTGACGAATTACGACGATTTCGGGCCGAATTTCTTGAATTCAGAGAGGATCTAAAAAAGGCGAACAGCAGATTGGACCAGGCCGAAAACCGAATCTTGGAAGCTGAAGACAGAATAAAAGTGCTTGAAGATTCTGTGCTGGATTTACACAGAAAACAATCAAGGCTGGAGGCTAAACTAGCCGACCAAGAAGGAAGACAGAGACGGGACAACATCAGAATTCACGGTCTGAAAGAAGGAGCTGAAGATGGTTTCAACACAGTGGCAGAATGCGTGGAATCCTTATTGAGAGAGAAGTTGGATATTCCACAATCCACCGATTTGAAGATAGAAAAGGCACATCGCACATTAGCCGCAAAGCCAGCCCCGGAAGCGCCCCCACGTTCAGTGTTGGTAAGATTCTCCGACTTCAAAATAAAACAAGAAGTTGTAAGACGGGCTTGGCAGAAGAAAGGATTTATGCATCAAGAAAGAAAAGTCTTCGTGGAACACGATTACGCCCCTGAAGTTCTTAAAAAGCGACGGGAATATAACGACGCCAAAAAGGTTTTACGGGAAAAGAATCTACGCTTTCAGACGCCATTTCCGGCAAAGCTAAGGGTCTTTTACGGGGAAGAGTCATGTCTCTACAATTCAGCAGAAGAAGCAACATCTGACATGGCAAGAAGAGGACTCCCGGTCACGGTGTTTAAACCCGCAGCGGATCTGAGCGTGAAAATCAGAGCTCAAACGTGGTCCACTCAGAGACCTTCAAAATCCACGGGCCAGCAGCGGGAACACCCAGCCCCAGAGCTACAAAGATAAGCTTTCCAGTACCAGAAAGGAATAGCGACCTTTTTGGTTTTTTTTCTTTTTTCTTTCTCTCTACAGTCACTCTGCACTTCCATCCCCCCTCCTACAAGGTAACAAACATTAAAGAAGATGCAGAATCAGCATGTGGTAAAACCTTTCATGGAGCAGTTTTAGCATTAGAAACAAATGTCTTCTTAATTTAAAGGGGGGGGGGGGAAATCATGTTAAAATAGAAATGTAACAATGACCCACATGTTCTCCCCACACTAACAAATACTGTATTAGAGTGAATGTTTGCTGTGATGGGGGTGGGAGGGTGCACACAAGCTCATAGAGTATAGGCATTAAAAAAAATAAATAAATAAATAAAAATCATTACAAATTCGGATTGGGATCTGAAATTCACGTTAAAAACATGGGACAACTTACAGGGGTAAGAGAGGGCCCTCAACACGTAACAGAGTTTGAGGAATTTCCCTCAGAGCCCATACTCCATCAGGGCTCTTACAGGGTCTTTAAAGAGACCCCAGCTCAGGAAGTTTTTTTGACAGTTTTTTGTTTTAAAGTTTCGTTCATTATGTACTTAATGTTTTTTATGTTCTTAATGATCTTTCAGTTTCTGAGTAGCAAAAAAGAGGGCCACCACACTGTTATACTAAATAAGAAAATACAATGGAGAAACAGGGTGTAACCAAAATAGCCTCATATAATGTGAAAGGGATCCTGAATCCAGTTAAAAGATCCAAGATTCTACGCAAAATGAAAAAAGACAAAGCAGAAATAATATTTTTACAAGAAACCCACCTAACAGACATGGAACACACTAAACTCAGTAGACAAGGGTTTAAAATGATCTCTTCATCTTCATATAAATCAGGGAGGAGGAGGGGAGTAGCGACATTGATATCAACCAAAATTACATTTGAAAAAAAATCAGAACACAAAGATAAAGAAGGGAGGTACAGTTTGGTAACTGGGCGGCTAGAGGGAGAAGATATCACCCTGCTGAATATATATGCACCACCAGGGGCTAACTGGAAATTTTATAAAAATGTATTCGACCTAATGATAACTAAAGCCCAAGGTTTAGTGATATGTGGTGGAGACTTCAATCTAAGACTGAATCCATACTGGGATGCAACAGGTAATTCTTCACATCAAAATAACACCCAAAATAGGAATACTCAGATGCTACTAAAAGAAATGGGAATCTGTGACGTATGGAGGGAATTCAACCCCAATGTAAAAGATTATACTTTTTATTCAACGCCACATTCATCTTACTCAAGGATTGATTACTTTTTTATGTTTAGTAGAGACATTGGAAGAGTAAAAACATGTAAAATAGGACTGATGGATCTCTCCGACCACAGTCCGATCTATATGGATTTAAACATCCAAAAATACACAAATAATACATTTTCCTGGAGGTTGAATTCAAGTGTCCTCAAAGGGCCACTGAAAGATGAATTGGAATCAGATATTCTCAGATATTTGGAAGAAAACGATAATGGAGAAGTATCCCCTTTAATACTGTGGGATGCGTGCAAAGCTGTAATAAGGGGAAAAATTATTGCAAAACTGGCAACCCAAAAGAAACTGAGACAAGAAAAACTAACCACTTGAGTCAGAGCTCAAGAACCTAGAAAAAGAACACAAAGATAACACTCATTCTAATGGCTCGCTCAAGATCAAAGAAATTAAAAATCAAATAAATGAGATCTACACAATAGAAATCCAGAAGAAATTTACATTTCTGAAACAAAAACACTATGAAGCAGGCAGTAAATCGGCAAAATTACTAGCCTATAAATTGAGGAAACAACAAACGGAAAGAGCAATCTACAAAATCAGAGACCCAGTATCAAAGGAAATAAAATTCAGAATTCAGGATATTCTTAAAAGCTTCGAGAATTACTACAAGAACTTATACTCCCACAAAAAACATAAAAATGCATCCGAGACATTCCTAAACACATTAAACCTTCCCCAACTTACGGAATCACAAAATAAAACCCTACTGTCAGAAATACAACCTAAAGAATTGGAAAAAGCAATTATGAAACTTAAAGCTAACAAATCCCCAGGAGCAGATGGCTATACAGCAGAATGGTACAAAACCTTTAAACAGCAACTATCTCCTCTCCTCCTGAAAACATTTAACCATGTCCTCCACACAGGGGAAATCCCCCCCTCCTGGAGAAAAGGGGTCATTGCAGTCATACCTAAACCTGAAAAGGATAAACTAGATTGCTCCAACTACAGACCAATCAGTGTATTAAATCAGGACTATAAGCTTTTTACCACTATCCTTGCCAAAAGGTTAGAAAACATACTGACAGACTTAATTCACTTAGACCAAACAGGTTTTATAAGACAAAGACAGACACAAGACAACATTCGACGCACTTTACACATAATTCATCATATAAAAAAATATAACTTAAATGCAGTCATATTGGGATTAGATGCTGAAAAAGCATTCGATTCGGTTGACTGGTCTTTCCTCTATAAAATCTTATCCAGTTTCAATTTTCATAACAACTTCATTAGAACTATACAGGCATTATATAAAAAACCAACAGCTAAAATAAGGATTAACGGTAATTTATCATCATCTTTTGAACTGGAAAGAGGATGTCGTCAAGGCTGCCCCCTGTCTCCACTGCTCTTTGCAATCTTCATAGAACCTCTGAGCCAATGGATAAGACAAAATCAAGAAATTCAAGGTATTACACTTGGTCAGAAAGAACATAAAATAGCACTCTTTGCTGATGACATTTTAATATACCTAGGGCAGCCAGACACTTCTCTACCAGAACTAATCTCAGTTTTTTCAGACTATGGAGATTTATCAGGGTACAAATTAAACATGCATAAAACCCAAGTTTTAACATTCAACTATGACCCAAATCATTTTTCACTAAATGAACTCAAAACTAACTGGGAGTTGGATTCTATGAAATATCTGGGGGTCAATATCCCGAAACAACTCGACAAAATTATAACACTAAACTATGATCCACTGGTGACAAAAATAAAATCTGACCTAGCAAGATGGAATATGATACCATTCTTAGGTACCGCACAAAGAACTGAAGCAGTCAAAATGAATATACTTCCACGTCTTCTATACCTTTTCCAAACAATACCGGTAGAACCTCCCAAAAAAACATGGCAGGAACTGGACAGAAGGATCTCAAGATTCATATGGCAGGGTAAGAGACCTAGAATCAGATATAGAACCCTACAGCTAAACAAAGACAAAGGTGGGCTCGCACTGCCAAATATCAGGGACTATTTTATAGCTGCACAAATTAAAACTTTAGTAGAGATATGTAACCCAGTCTACACTGCACAATGGAAGGAGATGGAATGCCAAATAACAAGTGACATCCCCCTACAGGCGATAATAGGGAACAATGCCTTAACTAAACTCCTGAATAACACTAACCCGTGGATAGAGACCCCGCTAAAAATTTGGTTTAAGATAGTCAGAGAGAATCAAGCTAAAGAGCCCTATCGACTTCTGCAATGGATTGCCTATGATCAAGACTTTACCCCCAATAAAACAGACACTAGATTTAAAGAGTGGAAAGAGAAAGGGCTGATAAAATATTACGATTTTTTTAAGGGGCAAACTTTAAGAAGTTTTGAAGATTTGAAAAAACAAGGTCTAATAAATCAAGATCTATACAGGTTCTTTCAGCTTAGACACCACATAAACATACTTAAAAAGGAGGATTTGGAAAGGGCCCAGTCAGGTGTTCTGAAGGTCTTCTTAATGGCATATAAAGGGATCCCAGGGATCAGATACATTTCTAAAATATACCAAGGTCTTCAAGACTTAAAAGGAGACAACACATCGTATATAAAAGAAAGATGGGAAAAAGAGGGGAATTTCACTTTACAATCGGAAATATGGGAAAAGCTAAATAAACAGCAATGGAAAAGTACCTCATCCCTGCAGTGGAAAGAATTTGGATGGAAAAACTTGGTAAGATTTTTCAGAACACCTGCACAAAACAAATTTACCCATAAGGGATTGAACTGTTGGTGCTTGTGTGGTGAAAAGACTGCAAATCATTTTCATGTGTTTTGGTCATGCCCAGTTATCCACCAATATTGGTCCAACATACAGACAATATTGGGGAAAATATTCAAAATAACAGTTCCCTTTTCTTTTGTAACTTTGTATTTGGGTTTATTACTGGACTCACTGGAAAGACGAGGAGATAAATACTTATTCAATGTTTTAATTTTGGCAAGTAAAAAAGCCCTAACTAAAAAATGGATGCTGAAGGACTGTCCTACACCTGAAGATTGGATTAACGTGATTCAAGACATTTACTCGATGGAAAAGTTGACATTCGCACTGAGACAGGACATGGATGGGTTCATGAACTTTTGGCAACCCTGGATCGCATATGTGTCTTCCATTAGAACTAATCTTTGACAAATACCATTTCAATAATGGTTCCACTCTTTGTTCCAATGCTACTCAGATGCTCTTTTACTTTTAATTACTTAATTTTCTGTTTGTTTGTTTTTTGCTGTTCTGTTTGTTTGTTTGTTTTTTATTTAATTCTCCTTAACTTCACTTTTTCTTTCACTTAAAAAAAGGGGGGGTTGTTGTAATAACTATCCTACCAATGTTGTCAAATAGCAAAAAATAAGGGAACATGTGATGAAAATGTAAACAACGCAATGCTGTAATGACCTGTATACCCTTTACAACAACTTAAATAAAAAAAAAAAAAATTCTACACACAATACCCCATAATGACAATGTGAAAAAAGTTTTTTTTGAGATTTTTGCAAATTTATTAAAAATAAAAAACTAAGAAATCACTTGTACATAAGTATTCACAGCCTTTGACATGAAGCTCAAAGTTGAGCTCAGGTGCATCCTGTTTCCACTGATCATCCTGGAGATGTTTCTACAGCTTAATTGGAGTCCACCTGTGGTAAATTTTGTTGATTGGATATGATTTGGAAAGGCACACACCTGTCTATATAAGGTCCCACAGTTGACAGTGCATGTCAAAGCACAAACCAAGCATGAAGTCAAAGGAATTCTCTGTAGACCTCGAGACAGGATTGTCTCGAGGCACAAATCTGGAGAAGGGTACAGAAAAATTTCTGTTACTTTGAAGGTCCCAATGAGCACAGTGGCCTCCATCATCCGTAAATGGAAGAAGTTAAGAATCACCAGGACTCTTCCTAGAGCTGGCCGGCTGTCTAAACTCAGCGATTGGGGGAGAAGGGCCTTGTTCAAGGAGGTGACCAAGAACACGATGGTCACTGTGTTAGAGCTCCAGCATTGCTCTGTGAAAAGAGGAGAGCCTTCCAGAAGGACAACCATCTCTGCAGCAGTCCACCAATCAGACCTATATGGTAGAGTGGCCAGACAGAAGCCACTGCTTAGTAAAAGGCACATGGCAGCCCACCTGGAGTTTGCCAGAAGGCACCTGAAGGACTCTCAGACCATGAGAAACAAAATTCTCTGGTCTGATGAGACAAAGATTGAACTCTTTGGCGTGAATGCCAGGCATCACGTTTGGAGGAAACCAGGCACCGCTCATAACCATGCCAATGGTGGTGGCAGCATCATGCAGTGGGGATGTTTTTCAGTGACAGGAGCTGGGAGACTAGTCAGGATAGAGGGAAAGATGAATGCAGCAGTGTACAGAGACATCCTGGATGAAAACCTGCTCCAGAGCGCTCTTGACTTCAGACTGGGGCGATGGTTCATCTTTCAGCAGGACAACGACCCTAAGCACACAGCCAAGATATCAAAGGAGTGGCTTCAGGACAACTCTGGTTGGTTGAGCCCAGACTTGAATCCAATTGAACATCTCTGGAGAGACCTGAAAATGGTTGTGCACCGACGCTTCCCATCCAACCTGATGGAGCTTGAGAGGTACTTCCAAGAGGAATGGGCAAAACTGCCCAAAGATAAGTGTGCCAAGCTTGTGGCATCATATTCAAAGACTTGAGGCTGTAATTGCTGCCAAAGGTGTCACCATGGGTTGAGATGCCGTCTCGGCACTCAGCCCATGTTTTCCCTCATCCCTGCTTCCCATTGAGCAGCGTCTCAGCTGGCCCCCAGCTGGCAGCATTATGGACGGCTGGGGCCAATTAGTCTTCATCAGCTGGGGCGCTGCCAATGAGGATAAATAGGAGCAGCCTCGATGACTCGGGGCTGCGACATAAACACATTGCTAAGCTGAAGCCCCTTCGTCTGGTGTCAGCTCATACTCCTCTTGCAGCATTCCTGTGTTTGTATCCCGCTGTGAGTATGTACGTCTTGTTACCCCCACGTCCGGTACGAGCTGCTTACCTCTGCGCTGTGCAACCTGTGAGTGTACGTCTGCATGAGTATCTGTGCTCTCCTCATCCCTTCCCCTTTACCCTGAATAAAATATCACGACTCACTGGCTTGCCCCTGGCTCTGATTGCCCGGCTCCCTAGAGCCGGATATGACAGTATGTCGCAGCCAGAAGAGTTGCCGGCGGCCGTGAGTCGCTGTGGAAATGTACCTTTCTGTCCGGGTGTCAACGCTGCTAGCATGCCGTTTCCCAGGGGTCACTTCCGGCGCCAGGGCGACGAGCTGAGGTCCATCTCGGAGGCTGTCGACGGGACATTCTTCACCCTGCACGACGCCTCCAACGCGAGACGCTGGCATCCGGGCCGTGCTGAGGAACTCCTGGACTGTCACCCTCACTCTCTGTACCATCTGGAGGACAGTGCCAGGATAGACACTGCAGGTACACAGCGAGAGAAGCTCCACGGAGTGGATGGAAATCCCGGCAGGGAGTCGAAGTGGGCGACGTCTTTCCCCGCTTCGGAGTCCCGTTCCTGCCGCCATTCCAGTCCGGGAGTTCGCGCCAACCAGAGGACTTCCCCCGACCTGCGCCACGTCACTCGGGATTCCCTTCAAGGAGCCGCAGCTGACAGCAGTTATGTCTGGGGTCGAGTGGCTGTCGCGAGCTCCACTGTGTTTCCTGTCACCACCTTCAGGCATGTGGCGGCGGCAGTGAGGTTGATGGAGAGGACTTCAGGGCTACGAAGCTTTCCCGTGCTCGGCGCCTTCCTCGCCTCGATCTCCAATCTGGAGCGGCGAATCCTGGGTTTCCCCCTCGCTTCGTTCCCCGGGAATAGCCGCCATCACATCGCCGAGTCACCTCTGCACGAACCTCGTCCGGATCCAGTTCTGGGTCATCGTCAGGACCGTTCCTCCCACGCAGCTGTCATCCCTTCGCCTCGTCAGTGTGGAGATTCTACAGCCTCGTCCCCTGAGCCTCGTTCCCCCGCTGTCATTCCTGGACATTCGGGCTGGCTCACCCCGGCTGTTTCCCCCTCCTCCTCGACGCGCTTCCTGACTGCTGTGTGTGCCTGGAATCCCGGCCTGGTGAGCTCTCTGCTGGAGACAACGCGAGCGACCCTCAGACGAATTCCCGGGGGGTCCTCCGTTATCGCCGGGCGGGGAGAGGAAGAAGCAGATTCCACTACAGCAGGCAATACTCAACCTCCAGGGGGCAGGCAAGTCATTGTTTTTTCACACCTGCTTAATGATTTGCTCTGTCACATCCCTGGAGGAGAAGTTCAGGGTTCGCAGCTCCCTGAACTCTCCCCACCTGCTGTAACCTGTATGCCTAATCCCGCATCCTCTGTGTCTCTCTCCGCCGAGCGGTCCCCGACTCCGGGTCAACGTGGTGGGATATGGAGAGGGCCTGTGGTTCCGCAGCTACATTGCGGACGGAGGAGGGGGACTGACTGCTGCGTGGAGTCTACGCCGACGACTGAGCGTCCCCGGGTCTCCACGGAGGAGCGGTTCGGTCCGGCGGGACGAGATTCTTCTGGCTTCACGCCGAGTGGATCGTCGGCGGGGTTACCTGAGCTGGAGGGATCTCAAGCTGCGCTGACCATCGTGCTGGCTGCGGGGCCCGACGCGGCTAGATGGGAGCCTGACAACGACCTCCTGACGACGGATCCTGGATCTTCGCAGTCCTGGATGGCGTCAGAACCCGAGATCAGGCGAGTGTTCTCCTTTCTTTTCTCTCTTTTTATCCCCGAGCACTTCAGCCTATCTCCAGGGGAGACGAGCCGGGTGCAGCCGTCCGCTGCGTCTGAGCTCGTCTCGCCGGGTTCTGGCGCTGCCGGTGATCCTGATCCCGGTTCTGTTTTCTCTTCTGAGCCTTCTTCCAGGGTCACCGGCAAGGAGTTGCTGTTCCTCGTGGTGCTGGAGGGTCCGGGTTCAACGTTGGAGGTCGGTTCTGGTGCAGTATTCAACGTGGGTTCGCCCGAGACCCAGTCGGGGTCCAACATGGGTTCGCCTGAGGCCCGATCGGAGTCCGACGTGGGTGCTGCCCCAGTATTGTCCAGGTCCGGTGAGGAGGTGGCCGTTTTCCTGCGGCCTGACGCCCGCCGCCCTCGTCATCGGCTCTCCCCTGAGCCTCTTCCACCGGGATCCGCTCTGATCCTTCGCCCATCTCAACGGTCCTGGTGGTTGAGTGATGCGGGTCGACGACCCGACCCACAGAACTTTCGGTTCGGTGATCTGGTTCCCCCCGCTGGTCTGTTTCCCTCTGGGCAGCCTGGTTCGGCTGCCGGTGGACTGGATTCCTGGGATCTGGGTCCAGAGTTCGCCGTCCGAACACTTCTCTTTCCCTGATTCGCCAGCTGGACAATGGGCGGGGAGATCTCCGGAGCCATCTCGGCCATTTTTGGACTCTGCCTGCCATTCACCTCGGGTGTCACTTTTTCTTTTGTTATTAAGGTCACTCGGGTGTAATGTTTTGTCCTGTTGGTGGATTCGTTTTTATAGTGCTGTGTTTTCCATCGCTCATGCTCAGCATTTTACTTTTTGTGCCATGTTTTTAGCCTCGTTTTTTGTATTGTAGAGTTATGTTTTGTTTTCCGTAACACCATGCTCTGCAGTTATCCATTTATTCCAGTCACTTTCATTTCTTTAGGTGACTGGGTATTTATATATTCGTGTGTGTGGGTTTTTCTTTGCCTGCACTCAGTATTTCTTTTTTGTCCTGTTGGTTCATTATAGTCATGTGCCTTGTTTTCCGTAACACCATGCTCTATAATTGTCATTTGTTCCAGTCACCCTCACTTTTCTTGGTGACTGTGTGTATGTACTTAAATTAGCGCTGTGTATAGGTTCCCCTTTATTTAACCGTACTCAGCATTTTTTGCCCTGTACCTTTTTGGTGGTTCTTTTTTCCTTGCTCTGGGTCACGCATGGTTGGTACTCTCTGGGTAGTATGTAACCGGCGTGCTGACCCAGTTCTTCTCCCCATCTGTACCTGGGTTAATTATTCTGTTTTGTCAGTATTGTATTTGGGTTTTTCTTTCCCGCTACCCTACATTGCCCCATTGGTGTTGTCCTTCCCTTGGCTTCTTCCCCTCCGGTCCGCCTCCCTTCCCCCCACCCTAGGTGGGGGGGGGGGGGGAGGCTGGGATGTTCCTGGTCGTTCAGGAGCCCGACCTTGAGGGAGGGGCTCTGTCACCATGGGTTGAGATGCCGTCTCGGCACTCAGCCCATGTTTTCCCTCATCCCTGCTTCCCATTGAGCAGCGTCTCAGCTGGCCCCCAGCTGGCAGCATTATGGACGGCTGGGGCCAATTAGTCTTCATCAGCTGGGGCGCTGCCAATGAGGATAAATAGGAGCAGCCTCGATGACTCGGGGCTGCGACATAAACACATTGCTAAGCTGAAGCCCCTTCGTCTGGTGTCAGCTCATACTCCTCTTGCAGCATTCCTGTGTTTGTATCCCGCTGTGAGTATGTACGTCTTGTTACCCCCACGTCCGGTACGAGCTGCTTACCTCTGCGCTGTGCAACCTGTGAGTGTACGTCTGCATGAGTATCTGTGCTCTCCTCATCCCTTCCCCTTTACCCTGAATAAAATATCACGACTCACTGGCTTGCCCCTGGCTCTGATTGCCCGGCTCCCTAGAGCCGGATATGACAAAAGGTACATCAACAAAGTATTGAGCAAAGGCTGTGAATACTTATGTACATGTGATTTCTTAGTTTTTTATTTTTAATAAATTTGCAAAAATCTCCAAAAAAAACTTTTTTGGAGACACATTGTCATTATGGGGTATTGTGTGTAGAATTTTGAGGAAAAAAATGAATTTAATCCCTTTTGGAATAAGGCTGTAACATAACAAAATGTGGAAAACATGAAGCGCTGTGAATACTTTCCGGATGCACTGTACATTATGTAAGATTTTGATGTGAATTTCTTTCCATTTATTCGAAATACAGAATTGAAATGGTAGAGACCAGGTTTTTGCCAGTTAATATCTGTAAAAACGTTATTCCATAATGTCTTCCCTTTAGGAGAAATTTTCCTTTTTTCATACAATGCAGTACGTACAGTATATGTTTATTACTACATTTAATATTCATAAGATATATACCATTAATCATTAGAGGAGGCTCTATTCTCAGAGCTCCATTGACTTGAAGGTGTTTTCTATAAGAAGGGAGAGGCCTAGGAATAGCCTTAATGACATACATAAATTCAGGATTAGTTATTGGGAAAGAGTTAACGTGAAGGAATCGTTCATAACAAAATATCTGACCGTTAGAATCATATAGGTCACTTAGCTAAATTATATTTTTATCAACCCAGTCTTGCTTAAACAAGGATTTTCTCTGACTGGTGATGTCCTCATTTTTCCAAATTATTGTTTTATGTGGACAGAAATTGTGAGTCTCGCAGATTTCCCATGCTAAAAGAGCCTGTTGATAAAATTTTGATAATTTTAGAGGAAGTTTTGTTATCTTATAATTGCACATGAGTACAAAATGTAAACCACCCAGTTTTCTGAAAATGTTATTTGGGATAAAATACCAAATTGAATCAGGATCTTTAAGACACTTTTTAATCCATTTGAATCGGTGAATTCAAAAAGGGCCCAAGTCCCCTTTGAAAAAGTGTGGACTTGGGCCCTTTTTGAATTCACCGATTCATTTGATTTTAAACATGTTATTTAGGTCAGCAAAGTTTAATAGTTCAAATCCACCTTCTTTCCTGAATCCTGAAAGAATGTCTTTCTTTAAATGATGTTTGTTTTTCCACGCAAAATTATTTAGTGTTTTATTGATCTCTTTAATTGTGTAATCTGTAGCAGTCAAAGATAGGGCAGGATATACAAGTTTTGAAATGCTCCCGCTTTTGTCAAAAATATTCTACCATACAGTGGTGTGGAAAAGTGTTTGCCCCCTTCCTGATTTCTCATTTTTCTGTATGTTTGTCACACTTAAATGTTTCAGATCATCAAACAAATTTGAATATTAGACAAAGATAACACAAGTAAACGCAAAATGCAGTTTTTAAATGGTGTTTGTTGTTAAGGGTAAAAAAAATCCAAACCCACATGGCCCTGTGTGAAAAAGGGATTGCCTTCCCGATAAGACATAAATTAACTGCGGTTTATCACATCTTTGGAAAGATGAGTTCAATTTCTCTAGCCACACCCAGGCCTGATTACTGCCACACCCATTCTCAATCAAGAAATCACTTAAATAGGACCTGCCTGACAAAGTGAAGTAGACCACAAGATCCTCAAAGGCTAGACATCATGCTGTGATCCAAAGAAATTCAACAACAAATGAGAAACAAAGTAATTGAGATCTATTAGTCTGGAAAAGGTTATAATGTAGCACCTTGGGAGAGCCAGATTGTCTAGCATCTCAGACAAGAGACAGGGATAAGCTTGGGAGAACAAAGAGCAGGGGATTCCTGGTGAGATAGCAGGAAGGAGTCAAGGATGAGGGGGTTGAATGCAGTGTGATGCAAATGTCATGTTGTGTGTGATGTAAATGCCATGAAACTTAAGAGAGGAGTTTCTGCTTAAATGTTCAGTCTGCTCTGTGCTTGAAAGATGTGAGTGTGTAATAAATCGTCTGAAATGATTCCGCCTCTGATTTCACACACTCCACACTGGTGACCCAAGACGTATTATGGAATATGAGGCAAGATCCCAGGAGCCGGCCCAGTCAGGAAGCTACAGCGAGGCGGTAGCCATCCCACAGATAGCCCGGACTGGAACCTACAGCCACGCGTGTGCGGTTTCAGTCAAGCTACCGGATTTCTGGCAGCACAACTCGCGCTCTTGGTTCCACCTCACCGAGGCCCAGTTCGCCCTCCGGGGAGTAACGGTAGATGATACCAGATTCTACCATGTGGTCACAGCGCTCGACGCCCACACAGCTCAGCAGGTAGCAAGCCTGCTCGATCAGCCACCAGCCACCAACAAATATGAGGCGCTCAAGGCTGCGTTCATCCAGCGCTACACACTCTCGGAATGTGAGAGAGTGGAGAGGCTCCTGACGTGGACCGAGTTAGGAGATGGTTCAGCCGTAGACCTGATGGAGAAGATGCTGGCATTAATGGGCACGGACGACGGGCACTTTCTGTTTGCCCACCTCTTCCTCCGGAACCTTCCGACAGTAGCGAGAGCGGTTCTGGCCAATTCGCCGTGGCTGGCCGCGCGTGACTACCGTGCGCTAGCCCAGGAGGCAGACCGGATCATCATCACCACCAGGGCGACCACAGTCAACGCGGCAGCGGCGGAGCCCAGCGAGACGACCAGAGGAGGCGAGGAGCCACCGACGGTAGCGGCAGCGGGGGCCAAGGAGCGCCAGAGAGACACGCTCTGTTTCTACCACTGCTGCTTTGGAGAGAAAGCAAGCAGATGTGCGCCACCGTGCCAATTCAAGCGCTCGGGAAAACGCCAAGGCCGGGGGTCGGTAGCAGCTGCGACCCTCGGTGAAGAGAACAAGCTGCTCTACTTAACGGATGCACGCTCTGGGAGGCGTTTCCTCGTGGACACCGGAGCCCAGAAGAGCTTCATCCAGCTGACCTACGCCGACTGGCTGGCAGGACCTAGCGGCCCCGGGATGTTAGCAGCAAACGGCTCGGATATTAAGACCTTTGGTGAGAGGACTCTGCTCTTATCTCTACACGGCCGTACATATGAGTGGACTTTTGTCATAGCAGCACTGAATTACCATATACTGGGGGCTGATTTTCTGTGTGCGCATGGTTTACTGGTTGATGTTGCTAACAGGCGCTTGGTTAATGCACTGTCCTTTGACTCTCTCCCCTGTATAGCTCGAGTGACCCGGCCAACAGCACAAGCCAATGTCACAGCTACAGGCGGTAAGTTCCACACACTGCTCAGTCAGTTCCCAGCACTCACGGTCCCGATGTTTTCCACGGCCATCGCTAAACACGGGGTGGAGCACTTTATCACCACCACCGGGCCGCCCGTCTTTGCAAGACCTCGGCGCTTGGATGCAGCTAAACTGGCCATAGTGCGCGAGGAGTTCGCCAACCTGGAAAGGTTGGGCATCATCAGGCGCTCGAACAGCCCATGGGCATCCCCGCTACACATGGTCCCTAAAGCTGAGGGTTCGTGGCGACCGTGCGGGGATTTCCGCAGGTTGAACAACGCCACAGCGCACGACCGCTATCCAATTCCCCACATACAGGATTTTTCCGTTCACCTTGCCGGAGCACGCATTTTTTCCAAAATAGACCTGGTCCGCGGTTACCACCAAGTCCCATTGCGCGCTGAGGACATACCCAAAACAGCGGTAATAACTCCTTTCGGTCTATTCGAGTTCCTGCGCATGCCATTCGGGTTAAAAGGAGCGGCACAGATGTTCCAGCGCATGATGGATGCAGTGCTGCGCAATCTCCCGTTCGTGTTCGTCTACCTGGACGATATCCTGGTAGCCAGTGCATCCGAAGACGAAGACGAAACCCACCTCACGACGGTTTTCCGGAGGTTGGAGGAGCATGGGTTAATAATCAACCCGGCGAAATGCCAGTTCGGAGTGACGGAGATTGATTTTTTGGGGCACCGCGTCTCTCCCAAAGGAGCGATCCCGCTGCCCGACAAAGTGCGCGCCGTGGCGGATTTTCCCCGGCCTCAGACGGTCAGGGCGCTGCAGGAATTTTTGGGGATGGTGAACTTTTATAACCGTTTCCTTCCCCACACGGCGCAGCTCATGCAACCATTATACGCCGCGCTCAAGAAACAGAAACCCGCGGATAGGGTCAAATGGACCCCGGAGCGAGAGCGGGTGTTCTCGGAAGTTAAAGCAGCCCTGGCAAACGCCGCACTGCTGGCGCATCCAGACCCGACGGCCCGCATAGCGCTCACCACCGACGCTTCAGATGTGGCCATAGGGGCTGTCGTGGAGCAGCGCGTCGCCGGGGCTTGGCAGCCGCTCACTTTTTTCAGTAGAACTTTGCGCGAGAGCGAACGTAAATACAGCGCGTTCGACAGAGAGTTGCTGGCTCTTCACCTGGCCATACGTCACTTCCAGTTCTGGCTGGAAGGGCGCAGCTTCACCGCGTTCGTGGACCAAAAGCCACTAGCATTCGCGATGGCCAAGGTTTCAGAACCGTGGTCGGGCCGGCAGCAGAGACAGCTGGCCTTTATCTCAGAGTTTACTACCAATATTCAGCATGTGTCGGGTAAACTGAATGTAGTGGCGGACTGCCTCTCACGTGCCGTAGTGACCCCGGTCTGCGTGGGGATAGATTACGCAGCCAGGGCCGCGGAGCAGATTAGCGATGCAGACGTGCGGGCGCTCCAGTCTGGACCAACAGGGTTAAGGCTGGAGAGCAGGGTGCTGGAGGATGGCGGCCCCCCCCCAATCTGCGATGTCTCCACGGGTCGCCCGCGTCCGGTGGTCCTGGCCCCGTGGCACCGCCGCGTGTTTGAGTCGGTTCACACTCTGGCGCACCCAGGAGTGCGCACGTCGGTCAAAATGGTGGGAGAGAAATTTGTGTGGCCGAGCCTACGCAAACAAGTGAAAGAATGGGCTGCAGCCTGCGTGGCGTGCCAACAAGCCAAGGTACACAGACACACGAAGGCTCCCTTGGAGCCGTTTCGTATTCCGGCTAAGAGGTTCGACCATGTTCACGTGGACCTCGTGGGCCCCCTCCCGCCATCACAGGGGTGCATGCACCTCCTGACAATGGTGGACCACACCACGCGCTGGCCAGAAGCGGTCCCGCTGGCGGCAGCCGCGTCTGCGGATGTAGCACGCACTTTTTTAACAGCATGGGTGGCGCGTTTTGGAGTCCCGTCGGACGTTACGTCCGACAGGGGCCCTCAATTTGTTTCCAAACTCTGGTCCGCAATGGCCCGCAGCCTGGGTGTTACAATTCATCGCACAACCGTGTACAACCCACAGGCCAATGGGTTATGTGAGCGTTTTCATAGATCATTGAAAGCAGCACTCAGGGCTTCATTGACGGATGCAAATTGGGTAGACAGGCTGCCATGGGCTTTATTGGGGTTGCGCTCCGCGCCGAAAGAGGATCTGGAAGCTTCCCCGGCAGAGCTCGTTTTTGCGCAGCCGCTACGGCTGCCCGGGGAATTTCTACCAGATAATGCTGCGCCGGGCAGCTCCCCGTCTCAGCTTTTGCAGCATAGCGCAAACACAGGCACGCTGCCGGGCCCTGCCCACCAGTTTTCCGCGTGTTTTCATGCCTAAAACTTTGAAGAGCGCAGAGTTCGTGTTTGTCAGACACGACGCCCACCGCCCTCCATTGCACCCACCCTATGATGGACTGTTCAGAGTGCTGGAAACAGGGGATAAGCATTTTTTGCTAGACTTGGGGGGTAGGAGGGAAAAAATTGGCATAGACAGACTCAAACCCGCTTTCGTTGTGGTGGACGAGCAAGTGCTGTTGGCTAAGGCCCCTCGGCGTGGAAGACCCCCACGGAGAGCTCCCCAGGGAAACGATTCTCCAGAGCAGCCACACGGACAGACCGAAGTGGCCTCCCCCCTAACAACAGCCCACCCGTAGTCAGACACACTCCCAGCAGCCCCCCACCGGCACAGCAGCGCCGCGGAGGCGGTAAACCCCAGTTACAGCAGATACGGGAGGAGACGGAAGCCCAAGCAGCATGTGGACTGATGTTCAATTGTTCTATCACAACATGTGGACTGTTATTCTATTGTCCTATCTAAGATGCTGGGGGGCGGGGGGGTAGCACCTTGGGAGAGCCAGATTGTCTAGCATCTCAGACAGGAGACAGGGATAAGCTTGGGAGAACAAAGAGCAGGGGATTCCTGGTGAGATAGCAGGAAGGAGTCAAGGATGAGGGGGTTGATTGCAGTGTGATGCAAATGTCATGTTGTGTGTGATGTAAATGCCATGAAACTTAAGAGAGGAGTTTCTGCTTAAATGTTCAGTCTGCTCTGTGCTTGAAAGATGTGAGTGTGTAATAAATCGTCTGAAATGATTCCGCCTCTGATTTCACACACTCCACAATAAAGCCATTTCTAAAGCTTTGGGACTCCAGCAAACCACAGCGAGAGATATTATCCACAAATGGCGAAAACATGAAACAGTGTTGAACCTTCCCAGGAGTGGCTCGCCGACCAAAATTACCCCAAAAGCGCAGCAACGACTCATCCAAGAGGTCACAAAAGACCCCTCAACAACGTCCAAAGAACTGCAGGCCTCACTTGCCTCAGTTAAGGTCAGTGTTCATGACTCCACCATAAGAAAGAGACTGGGTAAAAAATAGCCTGCATGGCAGAGTTCCAAGACAATAACCACTGCTGAGCAAGAAGAACATAAAGGCTCATCTCAGTTTTGCCAGAAAACATCTTGATGATCCCCAAGACTTTTGGGAAAACACTCTGTGGACTGACGAGATAAAAGTTAAACTTTTTGGAAGGTGTGTGTCCCATTACATCCGGTGTAAAAGTAACACAGCATTTCAGAAAAAGAACATCATACTAACAGTAAAATATGGTGGTGGTAGTGTGATGGCCTGGGGCTGTTTTGCTGCTACAGGACCTGGAAGACTTGCTGTGGTAAATGGAACCATGAATTCTGCTGTCTACCAAAAAATCCTGAAGGAGAATGTCCAGCCATCTGCTCTTGACCTCAAGCTGAAGCACACTTGGGTTCTGCAGCAGGACAATGATCCAAAACACACCAGCAAGTCCACCTCTGAATGGCTTAAGAAAAACAAAATGAAGACTTTGGAGTGGCCTAGTCAAAGTCCTGACCTGAATCCGATTGAGATGCTGTGGCATGACCTTAAAAAGGCGGTTCATGCTGGAAAACCCTCCAATGTGGCTGAATTACAATATTTCTGCAAAGATGAGTGAGCCAAAATTCCTCCAAAAGACTCATTGCCAGTTATCACAAACGCTTGATTGCAGTTGTTGCTGCTAAGGGTGGCCCAACCAGTTATTAGGTTTAGGGGGCAATCACTTTTTCACACAGGGCCATGTAGGTTTGGATTTTTTCCATTAATAATAAACACCTTGATTTAAAAACTGCATTTTGTGTTTACTTGTATTATCTTTGTCTCATATTTAAATTTGTTTGATGATCTGAAACATTTAAGTGTGACAAACATACAAAAAAATGAGAAATCAGGAAGGGGGCAAACACTTTTTCACACCACTGTAGACGGATAGGTCTCTCTGCAGCCATGTAGTCCTAATATTCCTAATCTTATTCATTTTTGGGAGAAAATTGAGTTGTCTGGCTATCGCATCTCTAGTTACATCGATACCTAAATATTTAACTTTTTTTTCACCAGAACGCTGGTTATATTTTCTCCATCAGTATCAAAAACAGTTAAAATTTCATATTTTAACTGGGTGCAAAGACCGACACCGGCAGCTCTTCTCTCCTGCTAGGGGGCTCAGACCATCACGCTCTGTGGCAACAGCCAGATGAGGAACCAGGGGGCTCACGCGATCGAAGGGCTGGTGCTGTCAGCGCATGCCGAGGATCGTGACCCAGCAGTCTCACGAGCTCTCCTGACCGCTATGGCCCGGGACAGCACAGCGGTTCACAGCTCTTCCTCAGATGATCAGGTAGTTCTCCCCAGCGATGATGTTGCAGAGGCCTTGGCACGCAGCAGCTTTGCAGCGAGCAGGATGGAGATCTTGTCGTCTCCCGGGTCCAGCAGTGGCTGGACATGGACCAGTGGCCCGCCCGGAAGGCTGTGTCTGCACTGGACCCAGAGACCAAGGCCTTGCATTCCCAGTGGTCCAACCTCTGCTGTCGTGAGGGTGTCGTCTATCGGTGGTGCCAGTCTCCAGCTGGGCAGCATCATGTCTGGCAGCTGCTGGTCCCCAACGGCTCCTCCCCAAGGTGCTCCAGTTGGTCCACGGGTCGGTGGGGGCGGGCCACTTCGAGGTGAGGAAGACTCTGCAGCGTCTCTGGGCCCAGTTCTACTGGCCGGGGTGTAATTGGGACGTGAAGCACCATGTCCATCGCTATGACACCTGCACGGCTCAGAAAGGACTGACTCAGCAATCCCACGCCCCCCTGCAGCAGCATGAGATGGACGGCAAACCGGGTTTGGATTATTTGTTCCGCTCGAGAAAATGTCTGCACACGGTACACGAACTGGTTCAGGAGACCTTGGTAGTGGCGGGGAGTCGACAGAAGTGAGTGTATGACTCCCGCTGCCAGGGGAGAGACTTTTCTAGACTTTTTCTGCCCGGAGCAGAAAGAGGGACTGTCTCCAAAGCTGACGAGCCACTGGTCGGGATAGTGCATGCTGGTTGCCGACAACAGCGGCCACCCTGACACCTGGACGGATTCGTATTGGACTTTTGAGTTGGACTTTTTATTCTGGGGACAGAAACCAGTCCGGGAGGGACAGTGTAACGTCAGGGCTGTGAGAAAGGGGCGGGGATATTCTTCAGGCATGCTTTGCGCTGCGGAGGATTCAAAGACTGTTATTACCCATGTGTTCTAAGTGTTATTATTGTGCTGTAGGAGTCAAGAATTGACAAGACTGGGTGTCTTTCCAGTATTTCTTTAATTCTCTCACATCCTACGTTCCTCTCTCTCAGTCAGAGTAAAAAGAGACAGAACGCAGTCACTCACATCCATTTATGCACACCTCCAATAATACATCACATACAAAGTCACACACTTCAGTTACATTCTCCCATTTGCATTATAAAACTCTAGAGTCCTTCTGCTCTCCTGTCTGACCCCAGATGGTCAGACGCGAGGAATCCTCTCCTTTCTCTCGAGGTGGTCCAGACGCATTGTCCTCTTGAGGTGTGATGTCAATACACATTGCCAGCCTAAAGTCTCTCTAGGCTGAATTCAAGCATGTGAGTCACATACATTCACAATTATGGACGCCACAGTGCCATTATAACTGTGTTATAAGACCAGTTGCACTAGTGTGTTTTCCCTGTATGTGATATACTGTATCATGTGTCTGTGTCACCATGAGTGAGAGAGGCATCTGTGTGAATGACCTCCCCTCTGTTCTGTGTAATGAGTCAGTGAGAAATAAATGCCTGTTGTGTCACAACCTTCTCTCATTACTGTGTGAACCTCTTGAAATGTCACAATATCTTTGTTTGGTTTGGAGATTAAACTAATTAGCCCATGTTTAGTCATTGTTGTCATTGTGTTTTTATTCATACATTCTTGGTACATTTCTATAAGAGGATTTTCTATGAGATCCCAAAATTGCAAGTAGAATTCCATAGATAAACAATCACTACCAGGGGATTTACCCCGTTTCATATTTTTAAGGCATCTGTGACTTCATGTTTTGAGATGGGTCTATCACAATCATTTTTAAATTGTTCAGATATTTTTGGGATGTTCTCTTTTATACTATCTAAGAATTCTTCACAACTGTCTGAGTTGAAAGATTTGTATAGGTTTTCATAAAATGATTTAATGTGGTCTGCTATTTCTTTAGGATTGGTACTAATATCATTATTTATTTTCAGTTTTACAATATTGTTTCTTTTACAGTTTCGTTTTTCAAGAGCAAAAAAGTACTTAGTATTTTTTTCTCCATTTTCTAACCATTTTGCTCTAGAAAGTACAAAGGCTCCTTTGGCTGCCACAATATATAAATCATCAGTGTTATTTTGAAGTTTAAATAGTTCAAATTTTTTTCATTATCTGACAGATTTTCTTTGTTCAACAGCTTTTTAAAATTTCCCATAACTAGTACATACCCGTGCATACCCATCCATGCCCCTAGAAACCAAGTCTACGCAAGTATTTCTGCATGCCCGTTGCTGAAGGGTCTCCTCCTGTGTCAGACGGCTGTGTTGTTCACAGTCATGCTTGCGGCGTACTGCTCGAACCTGAGGTGTTTCATCTTCACGGCATCTTTTCTGACATGCAGCAGTTCTTCTCACTCTATTGCTCTCCATTTGGCGGTTCTTCTTCTTCTTCTTCTTCTTCTTCTTCTTCTTCTTCTTCGTTCAGACTACTGGTTGAGGGATAGGTGCGTCGTAATTCCAGTTCATGGGCAGGATCACGAAAATCGATCTGAGCAAAAAGTGGCTTTCAACTCTGTTCAAGAAGATCCATGCATGCCCGTAGAAACCAAGAAACTGGAGAACCTGGAGAAAATCGGTGCATTGCTTGGCATTTTACACATTTGTATTGTAGACTGCAATTCTTCCAGGTTACACATTTTTACTGTGTCAGCACCTCTTTAAAAACAACATTGCTCAGCATTTATGTCTGTGTTCGGCTGGTGGTAGGAGTGATTTGTTTGTGGCGGATAGCAAAAACTGTACGCTGTCTGTAACATTATGACATCTAGCTCTGACGGGTACAATAAAGATGAGGTGAGCTGGACACTATCCAGGTCTGGGGGGTGGAAAAGAGCAGCTAGGGGGGCAACAAGACCTAGAAGCGGGTCAGGTGAGAGTGATGCGGGAGGAAGTAACAATGCGAAGAAAACACGAACTAGCCAAAATGGATGGCAGTTTGAGGATGTAGGGAATGACTGGAAGGTTGTCATTGAGTTCAATCAGGGTGGGGGGCGCTATCACCCAGTTAAGCTAACAAAAGTAATTGAGAAAGAAATTGGGACAGTTAAGTTTGTAAAGTTCTTGAATAATAACCGGCTGTTAATTCATGCCACAAGTAAACAACAGCAACAGAAAATACTGGCAATGACATGTCTAAACGGAGAACAAATGAAGGCACATGTTCCTGGCGTGACAGCTAACTAGAGGGGAGTTACAGACGTGGACAAAGTTGTTGGTACCCCCTGTTAATGAAAGAAAAACCCACAATGGTCACAGAAATAACTTGAATCTGACAAAAATAGTAATAAATAAAAATTCTATGAAAATTAACCAATGAAAATCAGACAGTGCTTTTGAATTGTGGTTCAACAGAATTATTTTAAAAAACAAACTCATGAAACAGGTCTGGACAAAAATGATGGTACCCTTAACTTAATATTTTGTTGCACAACCTTTTGAGGCAATCAGTGCAATCAAACGATTTCTGTAACTGTCAGTGAGACTTCTGCACCTCTCAGCAGGTATTTTGGCCCACTCCTCATGAGCAAACTGCTCCAGTTGTCTCAGGTTTCAAGGGTGCCTTCACCAGACAGCATGTTTCAGCTCCTTCCGCAGATGTTCAGTAGGATTTAGATCAGGGCTCATAGAAGGCCACTTTAGAATAGTCCAATGTTTTGCTCTTAGCCCTTCTTAAGTGTTTTTAGCTGTGTGTTTTGGGTCATTATCCTGTTGCAAGACCCATGACCTGCGACTGAGACCAAGCTGTCTGACACTGGGCAGCACATTTCTCTCTACAATACCTTGATAGTCTTGAGATTTCATTGTACCCTGCACAGATTCAAGACACCCTGTGCCAGATGCAGCAAAGCAGCCCCAGAACATAACAGAACCTCCTCCATGTTTCACAGTAGGGACAGTGTTCTTTTCTTGGTATGCTTCATTTTTGTGCCTGTGAACATAGAGCTGATGTGCCTTGCCAAAAAGTTCCAGTTTTGTCTCATCTGTCCATAGGACATTCTCCCAGAAGCTTTGTGGCATGTCAACATGCAGTTTGGCAAACTCCAGTCTGGCTTTTTTATCATTTGTTTTCAACAGTGGTGTCCTCCTTGGTCGTCTCCCATGAAGTCCACTTTGGCTCAAACAACGACGGATTGTGCGATCTGACACTGATGTACCTTGACCTTGGAGTTCACCATGAATGTGTTTAGAGGTTGTTCTGGGCTCTTTTGTTAACATTCGTATTATCCGTCTCCTCCTGCGGCCACGTCCAGGGAGGTTGGCTACAGTCCCGTGGATCTTAAATTTCTGAATAATATGTGCAACTGTAGTCACAGGAACATCAAGCTGCTTGGAGATGGTCTTATAGCCTTTACCTTTAACTTGCTTGTCTATAATTTTCTTTCTAATCTCCTGAGACAACTCTCTCCTTTGCTTCCTCTGGTCCATGTTTAGTGTGGTACACACCATATCAACAAACAGCACAGTGACTACTTGTCACCCTTTAAATAATTCAACTGACAGATTACAAGTTTGTAGACACCTGTGATGTTAATTAGAGGACACATCTTGGTTGAACATGTCCCTATGGTCACATTATTTTCAATCTTTTCTCAGGGTACCATCATTTTTGTCCAGGCCTGTCTGTTTCATGAGTTTGTTTTTTAAAATAATTCTGTTGAACCACAATTCAAAAGCATTGTCTGACTTTCATTGGTTGATTTTCATAGAATTTTTATTTATTACCACTTTTGTCATATTCAAGTTATTTCTGTGACCATTGTGGGTTTTTCTTTCATTAACAGAGGGGTACCAACAATTTTGTCCACGTCTGTGTATCAGGTGTCCCTTTGTGCATGTCTATGGAAGAAGTGAAAAACGAGATCCACGGAATAAAGGTTAAGGATGGGAAAAGGCTAAAGACTAAAAGAGAAGGTTCACTGAAGGACACACTGTATGTCATGATTTAGTTTGAGGAAGCACTCTCTAAATCAGTCCTAATAGGATACATGTATTACAATGTCAGAGAATATGTCCCAAAGCCACTCAGGTGCTACAAATGTCAAAGAATGGGTCACACTGCTCAGCAATGTAAGGGAAAGCTAAGATGTGCTAGATGTGGAGGGGAGTGCGGCGGCATGAAAAAATAAGCAGCGATGCTGTGGTTTTAAGCAGGTTTTATTAATCATACCGCCGTCACGAGCTCCGCTCCTGGCGCCGTGCATGCACGCCGGGAGCGAGCCCACGGCTCTCCAGAGAGACACAATGTGTCAGCAGTAGCAGTTGCAGAATCAGATTGAGAGAGCGAGTTACAGAACCTGTGCAGTATTTATACCCAACTCAGACAATACATCAAGGCGGATTCACAGCAGTTGGTACGATCAAAGGGACTGCAGAACAGGCATGAGACATTTGCATTTAAGAGACCTACATAACAATAGGCAGATTTGCTAGCCTCTGCTCCAGGTGCAGGACAAAGAGGTTACAAGGCACATCTACATATTGATCTCAGCCTCTAGGTCACAGTAAGGACAGGATGCATGAACACTATACATGAATGGCACATTACATCACAATACATGCATGGCACATTACATCTCAGTAGTGCAGCGGGAAAAACCAAGAGAAGAGAGCTGACTGTCCTGTGTGTTGTGGGGGGGTTGAATCAACCCGCCACACGCTCCCCCCCAGAGGGCACGGTAGGGGGCCGAGACCTCGATAATCCATCTATGGGAGCAAGCTGTGGGAGAAGCTCGCTGCAGGCGGAGGGGGAGGGAGGAGGGGGTAGTACGTGCCGACAGGGGACAGTGAAATCGTCCGAGCCGCGCAAAAATTGCTTGCTGCTCCGCGACGTCGAGAGGCTGTCCTGTTGCGCGTGCGGAGATCACAAGAAGAAAAATTAGTCTCTGACTCCTCTCGTGGCCATGAAGAAAACAGGAGCGGCGAGGCTGCGTAGCGGCTGTAAGAAAAAAAAAAAAAAGAAGCAGAGGGACTTGGCTTGTTGGCTTTAGGTGCAGGAGCAACCCTAAAGCCCCCGGGAACAGCTGACGGCTGAAATCCCTTTGTGCGCCGTGGCTGAGACCATCACTAAATCCTGTGAACAAGTTGCTTGTGTGCCTCAGGTGAACGAGCAACGCTGAAGGGCCTGTGTGCAGCAGTGCAGGAGGATGGGGGTCTCTGGAGCCGTAATTGTCCCGTGCGGGATGCGCCGTCCTCGTAACTCCCCAGTGCGTGCGCGGGGGTTCTGTGCGTGGGTGGGCCGCTGGAGTGGCGAGTCAGGGTCCAGAATCTTGGTGGAGATCGGCGCAGACGGCGCCGATAATATCCAGGTTTGAGCTGTGGCTGCAGCTTGGCCATGGTGCGTTGGAGCGGTGGGAGGAAATAGACGATCTTTTGTCCCTCAGGCTCGTGCAGATGCGTTGGAGTGGTGGGAGGGAATAGACGATCTTGGGCACCGCTCGGCCGTGGTGCGTTCAGGTCCACGTGTTGTGTTCTCCACCGGCCATGGAGGACGCCGTCGTGGAGAGGGGACGAGGTGCCTGCGCTCTCGTGTGGAGGAGCTGCGAGCGCGGCCTGTCCAGCGTGGATGAGCAGATCTCAGACGTGCAGATCTCATCATGAAGAACGGGTCACCAGTGCAGCTGTCCAGATCAGAAGGTTGCTTTGCACAAAACGTGTGCATGTTCGGGGTCACCAGTGAAGCGTTCACTGGCAGCGTGTTCTCTTCTGCCTTCAGGTCATGGTGCGTTGGGGCGGCGAGAGGGAGGAGACGTCTTGTGTCCCTCGGCCGGTTCAGCGTGGATGTCCAGACCAGAAGGTTGCGTTGCACAAAGCGTGTGCGTCTGCGGGGTCACCAGTGCGGCGGCATGAAAAAATAAGCAGCGATGCTGTGGTTTTAAGCAGGTTTTATTAATCATACCGCCGTCACGAGCTCCGCTCCCGGTGCCGTGCATGCGCGCCGGGAGCAAGCCCACGGCTCTCCAGAGAGACACAATGTGTCAGCAGTAGCAGTTGCAGAATCAGATTGAGAGAGCGAGTTACAGAACCTGTGCAGTATTTATACCCAACTCAGACAATACATCAAGGCGGATTCACAGCGGTTGGTACGATCAAAGGGACTGCAGAACAGGCATGAGACATTTGCATTTACGAGACCTACATAACAATAGGCAGATTTGCTAGCCTCTGCTCCAGGTGCAGGACAAAGAGGTTACAAGGCACATCTACATATTGATCTCAGCCTCTAGGTCACAGTAAGGACAGGACGCATGAACACTATACATGAATGGCACATTACATCACAATACATGAATGGCACATTACATCACAATACATGCATGGCACATTACATCTCAGTAGTGCAGCGGGAAAAACCAAGAGAAGAGAGCTGACTGTCCTGTGTGTTGTGGGGGGATTGAATCAACCCGCCACAGGGAGCACAAATATGGTAAATGCATACCTGTCAAGGCATACCTCATGCCTCCCTTATTGGGAGGGCTTTCACACCTGTATTGAGTACTTAAAAACTGTATTTATCAGCAGATGAAAGAAAACTGAAGCAAAAAAAAGCAAAAACCAAACAAACAACAACAATTGCAACATGAACTATTTCAAACATATTTATTCAAACGTACACGTATATGGACACAATCTTGAGCCATAACTTTTTGGTAATGTGAAAATAATAAGCCAAGTAGCACAAAAATAAATAAATAAATAAAAAATAATTAAATTAAAAAAATAAATGATAATATTAATAATAAATAAATAAAAATAAATAAAAAAACAATATTTTTCAAATTTACATTAGCACAAGGTAGATTGCTTAATTTGAAAGTACACAATAAGAATAATTCTGAATATAGTTCTTAATTGTCAGCTAGATATATACACTTGGAATTAAAGAGTTTTTTTTTGTAACTTAGATTTTTATTCATTTTTCATCATATATAATGCATTCAGATCACATTCTACATTTAAAAAACAAAGGGGTTAGGGTAGGGAAAAATAAAAAAAAAATAAACAAAATAAAAATAAAAAATAAAAAAAAAATAAAAAATAAAAGGGGGGGGGGACAAATGTTGGAGCATCAAGTTTTTAGTTTCCATCTCTTAATTCTTCTGGTTTTTTCAGTGTCTTTGGTTATTCTTTCAATTTCTGCCTCGTTGTTGCACTTTGTAGTGTGTCCATTTCCGCCATTTTTTCTCCCATATTCCTTCTTGCATTCTTCGTCGATATGTTAGTTTTTCCATCATACGTATGTCCTCAACAATGTCAGTCCATTGTTCTTGGTCAGGAAGAACTTCTGATCGCCATTTTTTTGTGATAGTTTTTTTACATGCAATCAACAAGATTTTAACTAGATATCTGTCCTCAGCCTGTATAACACTGTCTTTTTTAAGATCACATAAGTACATCAGGTTACAGTTCATTGGTATATTATATCCTAATATCCTCTGTATTGTCACATGCATAGATTTCCAAAATGATGATATTTTGTAGCATTTCCAAAACATATGTGAGTGGTCTGCATTTTGAGCCCCACATCCCCTCCAGCATAAAGATTGGGTATTTGTATATTTTCCTTGAATCTGTGGTGTAATGAAAAAGCGAATCAGGTTTTTCCATCCAAATTCCCTCCATGCCCTTGAATTTGTTGATGTGTGTTGTGTTTTCCATATTTCCTGCCAGCTTTCTTCTGTTATGTTTAAATTGAGCTCTTTCTCCCATTTCTCCTTTATATAGTTACTTGTATGATTGTTTGTCGTAAGTTTCTGATATAGTTTTGAAATAATTCTTATTTTATTTCCTGCATATGAGCTTAAAATAAGTTGTATAATCTCGTTCACATCTGTTTGGAGGTTATGCCTAATCTTCTTCATATAGTAATCTCTCATCTGCAGATATCTGAAAAATTCCGATCTTTCTAATTTAAATTTTCTCCTGATATTTACAAAGCTCCCGAGATCTTTTTTTCCGATATTGCCCCATGCTGTGATTCCCTTGTTCACCAGATTTTTGTATCCCCTATCTTGTTTTGCCGGTTCAAACTGACTGTCAAATGCTACCCATTTCAATAGTTTTATGTCTTCCCTTATATTATATTTTTGTACTATTTTATACCACAGTTCTAAAGTAAATTTAGTGATTGGGTCTATTTGTTTGATTTGCTTATATGCATCTTTATCCCCTATTATGCTTTGTACTGGGAGTCCCTCAATTTCCTTTTCCATTTCTTTCCATTTTGCCTCATATCCCTCGTCGCACCAACATATGATATATCTTATTTGTGCTGAGTAGTAATATTCCTTTAGACTCGGTAGGCCCATGCCTCCTTTCTCTTTTGGTAATTGGAGGGTTTTATATTTCACTCTTGGTTTTTTACCTCCCCAAACAAATCTCGATATCATCCTGTCCCACTTTGAGAATTGGGCATCTGGAATCTCTGTTGGTATAGCCTGGAAGAGGTAAAGTAATCTAGGTTGTATGCTGATTTTGACTGTCTCAATTTTTGAATTCAGATCCATATTTAAGATTGACCATCTATCAATATCTTTTTTTATTTCTTGTTCCAACCTATCATAGTTTGCTTTATAGATTTTGCTTAGGTCTTTAGGTATGTTCACTCCAAGGTATTTTATTTCTTTTTGCTTCCAGTTTAGTTTGATCTTATCAGTTATCTGGTTTAGAGGGTTATAGTGGAATGTCAGTACTTGTGTTTTTGTTATGTTTATCTTGTATCCTGATAATTTTCCAAAATTTTCTATCAAGTTCATCATTTCCATTATTGATTTATCTGGTTGTTCAAGGTAAACTATAATATCGTCTGCAAATAGCCCAATCTTGTGTTCCGCCCCCTTTATTGTTACACCTTTTAATTTCTTATTTTGTCTTATGGCTTGAGCCAATGGTTCTATGAACAGAGCAAACAAGGTGGGTGATAAGCAGCATCCCTGCCTAGTTGATCTTTGTATATTTACTTTGTCTGTTAAGCTACCGTTTATCTTGATTCTTGCCACAGGTTCTTGATATAGCGTCCTTATGCATTGTACTGATTTTTCGTTAAATCCAAAGCGCTCCAGTACACTATATAGGAATTTCCAGTTAACCCTGTCAAATGCTTTTTCTGCGTCTAAACTCATTATTACTGCGCTTTTCTTTTCTTTATGTATTTGGTTAATTATATGTATTGTTCTCCTGATATTGTCATGTGTTTGGCGTCCCTCTATGAATCCAGTTTGATCATCTTCTATCAATTCCATCAAGAATGTCTTTATTCGTTTACATATAATTGTTGTGTATATTTTATAATCTACATTTAATAAAGAGATTGGT
The DNA here is from genome assembly GCA_020510985.1 of Pholidichthys leucotaenia. Lineage (NCBI taxonomy): Eukaryota > Metazoa > Chordata > Actinopteri > Cichliformes > Pholidichthyidae > Pholidichthys > Pholidichthys leucotaenia. Next base: position 385,754,756 of record CM035838.1, read on the forward strand.
CTATAGTTTCCGCATTGTTCTTTATCTTTCCCTGGTTTTAAAATAACTGAAATGATTGCTTCGTTCCATGTTGGAGGTATTTTGTTGTTGTTCAGCGTCCAATTAAATGACTTTAGGAGTTGTGGCATGAGTTCTTCTATAAACAGTTTATAAAACTCAGATGGGTATCCATCACTACCTGGTGATTTACCGTTTTTAAGTGACTTAATCACATCTCTGATCTCTTGTGTTGTTATTTCTGCTGTTAGTTTTTCATTTTGTTGATTTCCTATTGATGGCAAGTCCAATGTGTCTAGAAATTTTTTGATATCTTTAGTATTTGTTTCTTCAGGTTGCGAGTATAGTTCTTGGTAGAAATTATGGAAAATTTCTTCGATGTTTTCTGGGTTAACTGTGGTTTTATTTGTGGTGGGGTCTTTAATCTTGTATACATTATTCATTGTTTGTTGTTTTCTTAACCGTTTTGCCAGCAGTTTTGTGGCTTTTGGCCCCGTTTCATAATATTTTTGCTTTAGATATCTATTTTTCCTTTCAATTTCATCCATTTGTGTTTCTTTTATCTTTGTTTTTTCTTCTTTAATTTCTTGATATATTTTTGGATCATTTGTGCTTTGATGTTTACGTTCTAATTCCCTTAGTCTCTCACATCTTTGTTCATACGCTTCCAGCTTAGTCTTATTTGCTTTTCCTGTTTCAACAATTAATTTACCCCTTAACACGGCTTTTAGTGCGTCCCATAGTATTGTTGGGTCCACTTCTTCATTGTCATTCTCTTGGATATATTCGTTTATGTTTATTTTTATTCTTTCTTTCATTTTCTCATCATTTAACAGTCCTATGTTAAGTTTCCATGTTGTTTGTCGTTTTCTATTGTTTAAATATATTTCCATGTATATAGGATTATGATCTGATATTTCTGCCCCTCCAATCCAACAATTTCTCACCCTGTGTCTGTCACCTTCATTCATAAGGAAGTAATCTATTCTAGAGTGTACTTTATGGGCTGCTGAATAATGTGTATAGTCTTTTTCGAGTGGGTGTAGGTCCCTCCATATGTCTACCATACCCATTTCTGCCAGTGAGGTTCTTATGAACTTTGTTACATGTTTTTTTGTCTTCTTAACACTTGTTGTGTCAACTTCATGATCCATGACAGCATTTAAGTCTCCTCCACAAATTAGGACTCCTTCACTGTGTGTTGCTATGAGATCAAACAGATGTTGAAAAAAACCCTTGTCACTTTCTGGTGGGGCATAGATGTTCACTAATGTGATCTGCATACCATCTATTCTTCCCTTTATTATTACATACCTGCCTTCTTTATCCTGGATTTCCTGTTCACTTTCAAATTGTATTTTGTTTGAGATTAGTATCATAACCCCCCTTTTTGCTCCTCCCTTAAATGAACTGTAGTAGGAGTTCTTATAGCCAAATCTCTTTAGTTTCACATGTTCTGCCTTGCTCAAATGTGTCTCTTGCATAAATATAATTTCAGCTTTTTCCTTCTTGAATTTTCTTATTATTCTTTCCCTTTTAACAGGTGAGTTCAGACCATTCACGTTTAGTGTCATTATCTTAAGATTTTTACCCATATTCATGTTTTTCCATTTTTTTAACTTGTGCTCCTAGCCCCTTTAACAACAAAAATAACACATATTTATATAAAAACACATTAAAAAAACTCGACCTCCGTACTTTGGGCCTTTCTTCTGCCCACTGGTCCCTGTTGGTGGGTGGGGGGTTTGTCTTCACAGAGTGAAGGGCCCTCCCTAGACTTCTAATTACTATCAAAGTAATAGTCATAAGTCTAGAAATGTCCAACAAATATCACTTAAACCTCTCCTAGCCGTCTGTTTCTCTTTTACCTTGTCTTCTTGGCCTTCATTTCTTCTGTGCCTTTCTTAATCTTTGTTATGATCTAGGCTTTCAGTTGAAAGCCTTGTAGCTTGTCCTGGGCCCGCTGCTCCACGTCTCTCCCCCTTCTTCCGCCGCTCACTCGTCTCCACTCCGTCTGTCGTGGTGCGTTCAGGGCCGCCGCTGCTCCAGCCGTCTCCTTCGGCACGCTCACCTCAAGGCCCCGCTCCATCATATCCCGCGCTGCCTCTTCGGCCGTGTTGTAGGTTCTTGTGCCTTCCTCCCAATGAATCCTCATTTTCGTTAGCGGCGTTTGGAATCTAATTTTTTTCTCTTTCAGCGTTTTTTTAATATTGGCATATTTCTTCCGCTGCTGCACGATTTCTGTCGGGTAGTCATGGTCAAAAAATACCTGTTTGTCGCCGATTCGTATCTTTTTTTTCCATGCTTGCGTCAGGATTCTTTCCTTTATGTCATATTTCACAAAGTTTACCACAACTGACCTGGGTGGAGAGTTTGTTTTCGGGTTCTGTGCCGGTGTTCTGTGCGCCCGTTGAATCTGCAGATCCGTTTCTCCGGGTATTTCCAGTTCTTTTTTTAAGAACTGATCCATGAATTTTGTCATCGAGTTGCCTTCAATGCCCTCCGGAATTCCAAAGATGCGCATATTGCTTCGTCGGGATCTGCTCTCCAAGTCGTTTATTTTCTCCTGCATCCTCTGCGTTTGCGTCGTCAGGGTCTGTAGTTGTTAGTTTGCCTCGCTTTTCCAATCTTCTAGTTCCGAAATTCGGGTCTGCGCTTCTGTCATACACGCCCGCTGGGAGCGCAGCTCCTCCATGTTTTCCGTTAATTTACGCTCCATTTCTCTTCGGAGGTCCATGATTTCCTCCTTAATTTCTTTTTTCAGTTCCTCCTTAAGAGCCGCTAAATCCTGTTGTAGCTGTCGCTTGAATTCTCTCAACTCTTCACCCAAACTGGCGATGCCAGCGTTCATGTTGTCGAGTCTGGCGTCCTCCATTTTCACTGCTGTGGACACCTCGTTTTTTTGGGCTTTGCGTACAGCGGTTTTTCCTGCGTTGTTGGAGAGGAATTCTTCAATTTTACCCTGTTTTTGTCCTTGTGCCCGGTTCCTTCGTGTTTTCATCCCTTAGTTTATTGATTCGTTTATGTCGAGTTGGCCATTTACCGATGATTTTTAATCCGGCTAGGGAGAGCTCTTTGTTTAAGTGTTATGTCTCTCCGCCATCTTCCCGGAAGTCCGGAATTAAAGAGTTTTTAATTGTCAGCTTTGTTACACTAATGCACTTTGATGAACTTGAAACAAGAAAATGTTCACTGATGCTGCTTGTTATAGTTCCAAGTAGCAGCCTTTGCTGACTCTAGCATTTCTTTTGAAGGCTTGACCTTGAAGCATGGAGTGTCACAATTCATTTTCACTTGCATGAAAGAAGTCAGAGTTTCTGGGAGCATACTTTTTCTGAAGTCGGTGTGAATTTTCCTGACCATGCTGAAAGCCCTCTCACTGTCAGCATTGCTGTGAGGAAGGCAAAGCAGTGCTGAGTACACTTTGAGGAGCTGGGGAAAGCGGGGCACATCAAGGGCTGTCTTCAAGGCTACCACCTGACCCCAGTAGACATCAACACGGACAGGCTTGCCATCCTTGTCTTGTAGAGGCACTGTGTTTTCTGGCAGCAGTTGCAGGTCCTCCCATTCTTCTTTCAGCTCTTCTGTATCAACAGTGGGGCAAAATGCAGCAGCAAGGTCTACAATGGGGCCATAGGTCAGGGACTCTGTTTTCCTGGGGTCGAGGACAGAGAGGTGTGGCAGAATTTTGTCGTCAAAGGGGAACTTGTTGAGCATCTTTCTCACTACAGCTTCATAGAAGCCTCTTACTGCTTCAAAAAACTTCAGCTCTGTGCCTGGGTCAAGTTCATGGGTTTGTAGGGCTTCTCTGGTTTCCAGTCCAATGGCGATAAACTCCTCAGAGTGCTGCAGGTCACTGTCCAGGAAATCCAGCCTTCTTAGGTCATTGGTCGCCTTTACATACTTCATTTGAACAAATTTGACCAATAGTTTTCTCAAGAGACGATCCATTTTAGGGAGGAGGCTGCCTATCTTGCTCTCGTCTGCTTGAAAGATGGTGTTGAAGTTGTTGATGATAGGCAGGATGAACTTGAGAAGCAAGAACAAGTCACATACTGTCAGGCTCTTTTGGCCATGTACCAAAAAAAACAAAAAAAACAAGACGACTTCTTTGACAGACTAATCACATAGAATGAAACATACATCCATCACTATGATACAGAAACTAAAGCCCAGTTGAAGCAATGGAAGCATTATGACTCACCACCTCTGAAGAAGGCACATGTCCATCCCTTGGCAGGCAAGGTCATGCTCACGGTCTTTTGGGACCAGCATGGAGTAGTGATGATGGATTGCCTGGTAAAGGGTACCACAATTACCGGGACTTACTACACTTCACTGCTGCAGAAATTGCAGAAGGTCATCAAAAGCAATCATCATGCTGACCAAAGGTGTCTGCTTCCTGCAAGATAATGCCGGGTTCACAACTTACACGTTGCCCAGAGGGAAGCACAGTCCTGCGGCTATTTAATCCTTCCTCACCCCACTTCCCCTCCCTACCTTACACCATTGACTTCCACCTTTTTTCAACAATGAAGTCATTTTTGAAGGGCAAGCCCTTCCAAGACAATGAAATGCTGATTTCCATGGTCAAGTTGTGGCTTCTGGCACAGCCTGCAGACTTCTACAGGTGAGGTCTCCGCAGCTGCATAAAGCGATAGGAGAAATGTGTAACCCTTGGTGGTAACTATGCAGAGAAAGACTAATAAATGTGCCAAGGTTGAGTCTTCTCAGTCCATGGAAGATGACTCAGGGGAAATCTCTTATGAACAGCCCTCATAAATGTGTAACATTTCTATATTTTAGCTAAATTATAAATATTATAAATTTAGCTTTGTTTTCTTCGCAGGCGGCACGCTGCGTGAAGCCATTTTGAAAATCACAAAAAGACTGCTTAGGTGCGCTTAATGTAGCCAGGCATCGAATTACTGTTCAGTTGATTTTAGGTTCTCTCAATATTTTTTTTTTTCGCTGTATATTTTTCTTTTTGGCGTACAGAAATGGCAATACGCCCGTATTTGCTAAAATTGCATTTTCCCCGTATTAAAATACAGCGAAACCGTATCACTTGACAGGTATGTAAATGTGACAAGGACGCCAAAGTAAAGTGTTGCAACTGCGGGGGTGAGGATATGTAGGGGGGCTGCATATGTAGGATGTGTTGTGCAGAGGGAAGCTAGACAAGCCCAGGAAATCAGAATAACTAAGAAAATCTTGTATGCGGAAGCTCTAAAGACAGTTAGAGAGACAGGAACAGTCAGAAACACAGCAGGCCTTCCCCAAAGAAGTTCAGTTCAAATGGAAGCCAAGCCATCAACGGGTCCCACGCAAGCACAGGATCATGCCGCTGCAAGGAATGTTTGTGTTCACAAATGCAAAATGGATGATGATGTGGCACCTGGGGAGAGCCTGATTGTGTACCATCTCAGACAGGAGACAGTGGGAACAAAGAGCAGGGGTTTCCTAGTGAGATAACACGGAGGTGTTAAGGATGAGGGGGTTAAGTGTAATGTGACGCAAAGGTCATCTTTTGTGTGTGAGAAAATGCTAGAAGAATGCCATGATATTTAAGAGAGGAGTTTCTGCTGGAATGTCATTCTGTCTATGCTTGAGATGTGAGAGTGTGTAATAAATCGTCTGAGACAAATCTGCCTCTTCATTTACACGCTCCACACTGACACATTTATAGTTAAGAGGACAAGCTTTATAGCTTTTATCTGCCACACCATGAATGTTGCTGCACAGCTAAAGAAGAAAAGTGAAAGAATCAAAACCATTGTGGAAGCAGCAGGAAGCTTCCTAGATGTGAAAGATATCACAGATTCATGCTTTATTGAAAGCTGAAACTGGGGAGACTGCACATGCTAAAACAAGACCTTAATTATGGTACTAAACATACTACCATGGAATAAAAGGAGTCTTATAGCAAATGGACAAGAACTCAAGAAGTATCTTTACGAACTAGAAGTCGTTCCACAGGTAGTGTGTGTACAGGAGACATGGCTTCAATCTCACTTAGATTTTGTTGTTCCAGGATACAGTTCAATCAGACAGGATAGAATTAACAGTGTAAATGGAGGAGGATGTGCCACTTTCATTAAATATGGCCTGGCGTATAGGGTGATGCCCTCCCCTGAGGATATAGAGTGTAATATTATTGAAATATGTAGGCCAAATGGACAAGGAAATATTAAGCTGATTAATTATTACAACCCATGTAGGAAATTAACAGCAGATATTCTCAGTGTTATGGCAGGCGGAGGGCATATGAAAGAGGTATGGTATGTAGACTTTAATGCCTACAATAGCTTGTGGGGAAGCACACATACAGATAACAATGGAAATGTTGTGGAAGAGATGTTTGATGAAAGATCATTAATTTGTCTAAACAGTGGTGAAGGTACCAGGGTGGATGTGCATAGGGGCACATTATCATGTATTGACCTGACTCTGGTATCTGATTCTTTAGTGAGCACCAGTGAATGGACAGTTATGAACAGGACAACTATGGGAAGTGATAACTTCCCAATACTTACAGTCATTAAAACTGAAATATGTATTCAAGAGGGAAGATGTTTTACAAGATGGTGTTTTGACAAGGCAGATTGGGGAAAATTTAGCCAATACTGTGTTCAATCATGTCATTTGGTAACATTAAAAGGTGGCATAGAAGAGTGTTCAAGTCAGGTAGCCAATCATATTCTGAATGCTGCAATAGTAAGTATACCTAAGAAAACAACACAGGGTAGGAAGAAGGTTGTACCCTGGTGGAATGACGAATGTAGTATTGCAGTAAAAGAGTGAAAAAAAAGGCATTCAGAGAGCTGAGGAAGAATATGACTAGTGAAAACTTAATAGAGTACAAAAAGAAAAGGGCAGTAACTCGAAGGATTAATAAAAACAGGAAAAGGTCAACATGGAGAGAATTTTGTTCCACCCTTGGTAGGAAAACAGAACTAGGTGATGTCTGGGGTATGTTTAAAAAATGAGTGGGAAAAGGGTATCAGTTAAAATTCCAGCTTTAGTGGATGGAGACAAGATGGCTGTATCAGACAAAGAAAAGGCAGAAGTTCTAGGTAGAGCATTTGCAGCAGTGCATAGAGGAGAGCATCTTGGTGAGAGTCAAAGACAACAAAGGCAGCATAAGCTCAGAGAAAATGCAAACTTAAAAAATGAAGTGAAAGAAGACATGACTGCATTAGACCTCGAGCTCACAATGTCAGAGCTTAAGAGAGCTTTGCAAGATAGTGGATACACAGCTCCAGGATATGATCAGTTAAGCTATGCTAGGTTCCGGCAGTTGCCTATGCAATCAATGCAACTGGTGCTGAAATTGTTTAACAGAATATGGAAAGAGGGGGTTATCCCAAGTGGGTGGAAAAAGGCTGTAATTTTACCATTTAATAAGCCAGGGAAAGATCCAGCTCATCCAGGCAACTACAGGCCAATAGCATTAACCTCATACTTAGGGAAATGGATGGAGAAGGTGTTAGTTTACAGACTCTCATATGTACTAGAGAAAAAACGATTAATAAACGACTATCAGAATGGTTTTAGAAGAGGAAGATCCACAGTAGATGCTCTAGTTAGGGTAAGTAATGATATTGAAAAGACTCTCAAAATGAAAAGTAATGGTTATAGTTTATCTGGATATTGAAAAGGCTTATGACTCACTGTGGAGGGATGGACTTCTTATCAAACTGAATAAAATGGGCATTGGTGGTAGGATGTATAATTGGATAATGGATTTTTTTTAACACACAGGACAATTAGAGTTAAAGTAGGATCAGAAGTTTCTAATGACTTTGAAATAGAAAATGGTGTTCCTCAGGGGAGTGTGATTGTCATGATCCGCTCTACTTATCACCATCAGCTGTGCTCACACCTGGTCCTCATCAGGCGCCACCTATGTCTACAGTTCTGGCCTTTGGGTTAGTGCGGAGATGTCTCACTGCGCTCCAGGAGAGCTTCATCACCATTCCTTGCCTTCTACCTACGCTACAGCCAGCGCTCATCTTCTGCCTCATCCAAGAAGCCATCCAGCCTGCCACGTAAGCGCTCATTTCTACTCACCTTGTGAATCAGTTCCCCTGTGCACAGGCGGCATCCTTGGCGGCGGATTCCCAGCCTCCTCCTCCCAGGCGGCGGACCATTCATCCTACCAACTCACCTCCACCAGCACATCTACTCACCTGCCGGAGTCACTCCACCAACTGAAGAGCACTGTCTTCCTGGCCACAGCTGTCACGCTGAACTGGAGCTCGCTACCATCTGTTCCCACAGTAAGTTCAGTGTAACTGTTAAACTCCAGAAGTGACGCCCAGTAATTCCCTCTCCTTGTGTGTCTCCAGGGTTGCCAGGCTGTACAGGGTCTCGCTCAGTTCCCGGCAATTCCAGACTACATTCACACCACACTCTCACTACCTGGTTGTTAATAAACTTGATTGTATCAATTCGGAGTCTGTGTGTTGTCACTGGGTCATTGAACTACAGCCGTGGACAAAATTGTTGGTACCCCTCTGTTAATGAAAGAAAAACCCACAATGGTCACAGAAATAACTTGAATATGACAAAAGTGGTAATAAATAAAAATTCTATTAAAATCAACCAATGAAAATCAGACAATGCTTTTGAATTGTGGTTCAACAGAATTACTTTACAAAACAAACTCATGAAACAGGCCTAGACAAAAATGATGGTACCCCTAGAAAAGATTGAAAATAATGTGACCATAGGGACATGTTCAACCAAGATGTGTCCTCTAATTAACATCACAGGTGTCTACAAACTTGTAATCTGTCAGTTGGCCTATTTAAAGGGTGACAAGTAGTCACTGTGCTGTTTGTTGACATGGTGTGTACCACACTAAACATGGACCAGAGGAAGCAAAGGAGAGAGCTGTCTCAGGAGATTAGAAAGAAAATTATAGACAAGCATGTTAAAGGTAAAGGCTATAAGATCATCTCCAAGCAGCTTGATGTTCCTGTGACTACAGTTGCACATATTATTCAGAAATTTAAGATCCACGGGACTGTAGCCAACCTCCCTGGACGTGGCCGCAGGAGGAAACCTGATGAAAAATGGAAGAGACGGATAATACGAATGCTAACAAAAGAGCCCAGAACAACCTCTAAACACATTCATGGTGAACTCCAAGGTCAAGGTACATCAGTGTCAGATCGCACCATCCATTGTTGTTTGAGCCAAAGTGGACTTCATGGGAGACGACCAAGGAGGACACCACTGTTGAAAACAAATGATAAAAAAAGCCAGACTGGAATTTGCCAAACTGCATGTTGACAAGCCACAAAGCTTCTGGGAGAATGTCCTATGGACAGAGACAAAACTGGAACTTTTTGGCAAGGCACATCAGCTCTATGTTCACAGACGCAAAAATGAAGCATACCAAGAAAAGAACACTGTCCCTACTGTGAAACATGGAGGAAGTTCTGTTATGTTCTGGGGCTACTTTGCTGCATCTGGCACAGGGTGTCTTGAATCTGTGCAGGGTACAATGAAATCTCAAGACCATCAAGGTATTGTAGAGAGAAATGTACTGCCCAGTGTCAGACAGCTTGGTCTCAGTCGCAGGTCATGGGTCTTGCAACAGGATAATGACCCAAAACACACAGCTAAAAACACCCAAGAATGGCTAAGAGCGAAACACTGGACTATTCTAAAGTGGCCTTTTATGAGCCCTGATCTAAACCTATTGAACATCTGTGGAAGGAGCTGAAACATGCCGTCTGGAGAAGGCACCCTTCAAACCTGAGACAACTGGAGCAGTTTGCTCATGAGGAGTGGGCCAAAATACCTGCTGAGAGCTGGCTCCTGTCTTCACAGACATTTTTAACACCTCCCTTAAGCAATGCCACGTGCCGACCTGCCTCAAATCCTCCACCATCATCCCTGTCCCCAAGAAGCCACGGATTACTGGACTTAACGACTACAGACCTGTAGCGCTCACCTCTGTAGTCATGAAGTCCTTTGAGCGCCTGGTCCTGTCCCACCTCAAGTCCATCACCACTCCCCTCCTGGACCCGCTGCAGTTTGCCTACCGTGCCAACAGGTCTGTGGACGACGCAGTCAACCTGGCCCTCCACTCCATCCTGCAGCACCTGGACTCCCCGGGAACCTACGCCAGGATCCTGTTTGTGGACTTCAGCTCTGCATTCAACACCATCCGCCCCGCTCTGCTCCAGGACAAGCTGTCCCTGCTCGGCGTGCCTGACTCCCTCTGCAGGTGGATCACCGACTTCCTGACGGACCGGAGGCAGCATGTGCGGCTGGGGAAGTCTGTCTCAGACTCTGTTAGCATCAGCATCGGATCACCCCAGGGCTGTGTACTTTCCCCCCTACTCTTCTCCCTTTATACCAACTCCTGCACCTCCAGCCACCAGTCTGTTAAGCTGATCAAGTTTGCGGACGATACCACCCTCATCGGGCTCATCTCCAACGGCGATGAGTCCGTCTACAGGAGAGAGGTGGCCCAGCTGGTGTCCTGGTGCAGCCATAACAACCTGCAGCTGAACGCTCTGAAGACAGCGGAGATGATTGTGGACTTCAGGAAAGTCACAACCCCCCTGCCCCCCCTCACCGTCACAGGCTCTCCCATCACCATTGCAGATTCCTTCCGCTTCTTGGGCACCACCATCACCCGGGACCTCAAGTGGGAGCCAACCATCAGCTCCCTCATCAAAAAGGTCCAGCAGAGGATGTTCTTTCTGCGGCAGCTGAGGAAGCTCAAGCTACCCACCAAGATGTTAGTGCAGTTCTACACGGCCATCATTGAGTCCATCCTCACCTCCTCCATAACCGTGTGGTACGCAGGAGCTACTGCCAGGGACAAACTAAGGCTGCAGCGCATCGTGCGCACTGCTGAGAAGGTGATAGGCTGCAAGCTCCCATCTCTCCAGGATCTGTACATCTCCAGGACCCAAAGGCGTGCAGGCCGGATCATGGCCGATCCTTCACACCCTGGTCACGTACTGTTTGCCACCCTCCCCTCAGGTAGAAGACTTCGGTCCATTCAGACTAAAACCTCCCGGCACATGAACAGCTTTTTCCCCTCTGCCATCAGACTGCTGAACATTAAGTGACTTATTGACTCTCGTGCACTATGTACAGCAGCTCAACCAGACTCATGTCATTCATCACTGTTTTTCTGTTGCATTATCAACTGCACATCATCTGCTACTTGCTAATTTATTTAAAACTGCTGTGACTAGTATTACTCATTATTATTATTATTATTATTATTATTATTATTATTACTTATTATTCTACACTTATTGCATGGTCTTAGTCTTTAAGTTTTTTTTTAGTTTATCTCTTTATCTTATCATGTTTTAATGTTGCAGCATTGCACCGAGACAAATTCCTAGTTTGTGTACTACATGAACAATGGCAATAAATCTGATTCTGATTCTGATTCTGAGAGGTGCAGAAGTCTCATTGACAGTTACAGAAATCATTTGATTGCAATGATTGCCTCAAAAGGTTGTGCAACAAAATATTAAGTTAAGGGTACCATCATTTTTGTCCAGACCTGTTTCATGAGTTTGTTTTTTAAAATAATTCTGTTGAACCACAATTCAAAAGCATTGTCTGATTTTCATTGGTTAATTTTCATAGAATTTTTATTTATTACCACTTTTGTCAGATTCAAGTTATTTCTGTGACCATTGTGGGTTTTTCTTTCATTAACAGAGGGGTACCAACAATTTTGTCCACGTGTGTATGTCAGTGATAAGCCCTGTTTTATTCAATATAATGATTAATGACATGTTTGAGGATCAAGAAGGATCCATCAAAACAGCACTATATGCAGATGATGGAGCCATATGGACGAGGGGAAGAAATGAGAAATCTGTGTTCAAAAACATCAGGAAAGCAATGGAAAAAGTGGAAAAGTGGTCATATAAGTGGGGATTTAAATTTTCAAACAGTAAAACCTGCTATATGACTTTCACAAAAAAAACGCAGAACTGGTACAGAACCATTAACATTATATACTAATCAACCAATAGAGAAAGTCAGTGAGTTCAAATATCTAGGATTGTGGTCTGATAGTGCATACACATGGAGAGTTCATGTTGAAAATCTGGAGACAAAGTGCAAAAAAGTCATTAATCTCATAAAAGCTGTAGCTGGACATGAATGGGGTGCAGATAAACAGGCATTAATTGACATTTACAGAGCACTAATGTGATCGACAATAGACTATGGATGCATGATTTATGGAGCAGAGGCAAAGACGACTCTGGAAAAAATAGACAGAATGCAGCATAGAGCACTTCGCCTGTGCATTGGAGCTGTGAAAACAACACCAAACAATGCAGTTTTAATAGAAGCAGGAGAAATGCCAATAGATTTGAGAAGAGATAAACTCGCATTATCATACTGGGTCATGCTGAAAGGAAGTGAGGAAGCGAATATTTCAAAAACAACACTACAAGACTCCTGGGAATACTCTAATTTCCAGGGACACAGGTTTGGGTGGACAATTGAAAGAAAAGCCAGAATGTATGGGCTACACACTATTAATATAGCTAACGCCAGTTCAGTAAGTAATGTTCCCCCTTGGCTGTTTCCGGGAATAGAAGTAGACACTAGTCTGCTAATGAGGAAAAAGGATTGGCATATGAGTGAAGTTGGTGTTAAAACAAGCATTTACCTCAGGAACAATTACTATAACTTCTTACAGCTCTATACTGACGGTTCAAAGAACAAAGAGGGCTCTTTTGGAGTTGGAATATACATTCCAGAGTTTAAAGTGACCATCGCAAAAAGACTCTCCAACAATACATCCGTGTTTACAGCAGAGATGGTGGCAATAATTATTGCTTTGCAGTGGGTGGAGGTCAGACCGGACCGGGTGGTGGTGTGCACGGACTCACTTGCAGCGTTAAAAAGCATACAGACACTAAAATCTATAAGGGAAGACTTGGTGATTGAGCTATATCACAGTTTATTTAGGGTACACAGTAGTATAGTAATGTAGTTATAATATATTAGTATGGCGGTGCCCTAGGCTGGTAGGGGTGATGCCCTGCCTTACGGGGGGTGGCGTCACCTGGGATATATAAGCCTGGTGCAGGAAACATATTCTCTCCTTGCCATTACTCCCATACTCACGGTATGGTCTCCCCACATGTGTATAAGTGCTTGTAATAAACTTCATAAAACATCACCTTGCCTCTTTACTAATTTGGACACTACATTTGGCAACGAGGATGATCGGAGATGGAGAGGGCTGCGACCATGTTACGTCCTTTTTTGGAGGCTCCGGGAGAGCCATTGGTCCCTTGGGCCAGGTGGTTTGCGGCATTCCAAAACTATCTACTCGCGTTGGACCTCGGCGACCTGGACAAATTACGAGCGAGGGCAATTCTGGTCCATAACCTGGGCATGGAGGGCCAGAAAATCCTCAGCACCTTAGGAGGAGGTGATAGCTTTGACGACATCATGAGGCTCATGGCCGGCTACTTCCGCTCCCCCGAAAATATCATCATGCGGCACATCCAGTTCCAACAATGGCGCCAACGACCCAGAGAACCGGTCCAGCAGTTTGTAGCAGACCTCTGACAGTTGGCGGGTGAGTGCATGTTTGGGGCCTTAGAGGAGGAGATGGTCCGTGACCAGTTGGCCGAGCACGTGGCCTACTCCTTGGCGAAGGTTCGCCTGCTTACTCACGCTGGTGAACTAACTTTGCTAGCAGCCATGGAGCTAGCAGAACAGCACAAGGCAGCGGAGCAGCTGATGAAACATCTCGGCTGCGACGACGCTCCACAGAAGAGCAAGGCACATGGGAAGACCCTGGCCTTGGATTCGGACAATGGCAGCGATGATGAATACGCGGCCATTGTCAAGATACAGTCCACCCCGGGGACACCATGATGGTATGGCTGCGGATCCAGCAGGCACCGCTATCGAGCCAGGGAGTGCACAGCGAGGGGCAAGCATTGTGGACGGTGCAGTTTGCTCCATCACTTCACCAGAGTTTGCCACAATTTTGACAAGGAGGAACAGAGACAGGTGAAGGGAACTGTTAAGAAGAAGGCCCCTACAGTGGTCCACACAGTCTCGCCCGACACGGACAGACGCATCGTTTGTGACATTTTGTTGGATGGGATGCCGATACCGCTATTGGTGGACACTGGGTCAGCGGTCTCCATCCTCATCTTGGCAACTGTAAGTCGGTGTTTTCCCCACTATAGAGTGAATAACACTAACGTCACCTGTTATGGTTATGGTAGCCACCCACTAGATGTTGTGGGCTTGGTGTGGCTGTCAGTGAGGTACAAAGGGGCCTCCATGTGCGCCAACGAGTTCATGGTGTCACGGGATGGTAATAACCTAATGGGCTGTGATCTATTTTTTGAGCTTGGTTTCACCATTACCTGCGGTGAAGTGGAAGAGTGGTCAGGTGGTGGCTTATGGGACCGGCCTTTCTTTGTGGGAAGTGGCGATGAAGTGTGGGACTTAGGGTGGTCCATTCCAGGTGAAGAGGGACACCGCCAACACCTTAGTACGCTGAATAGGCGGGGGTCCCGTGCCAGTGTTTGTGGTCCCGTGGTCCCGTGGACTGTGGACATGAACGGCATGGTTTGACCTCTGCGGTGGCGGAAAGGTCTGAAGAGCGTGAGCTACAGGGCTCCGGCGGCCGACGAGCTCAGGCTGCTGAGCCAACAGTGACTAATGCCGCTCGGACACAACAGGTATCCAGGGTACCTCCAGACGGCACAAACCCTAGCCGTGCCAATACCAAAGGCAAGGGAAATGACTCAAGTCAACTTGGCGAGCCGCTGAGGAGTCATAAGGGAGCTAGATAGTAGCACAGACGACGGAGGAAGCCAGTGGGTGCTCCCCTGGGTGAGGGTGATGACGTGCACCCTAGGGTCAAGCCTCAGCTTGGTCGGGTGCGCAGTTCCAGGAAAGGGACAGCGGGACAGGATAATCTACGGGTGGTCCAGTCCGGTGGCGATGGCTACCTGAGTGTTTACTGCCCTATGGTGTGAAGATTCGGTGTTGTTTGGGGAGTTCTCTGTATGTACTTTTGTGTATCCTGTGAGTTTATGGGATCAGGTACCACCATTGTGTGTGTCTATATTTGTTATGTGTTTAGCTTAGGAGGGGTTAATTTATTTTGGTGTATGGCCCATTTTTCTTTCAGGTACTATTTGATTACATAGCGGAGAGTTCCACTAGGCCAGTATGTTGTGTGAATGAGTAGGCCAGTTCTCCTCTGTATTAGTGTATGATTAGGGTGTAACTTATTTGGTTGGGTAATTTGTGTGTTTGCAATTTTTCAAGGGGGTGGGAGAATGTAGATAGTAATGTAGTTATAATATATTAGTATGGCGGTGCCCTAGGCTGGGAGGGGTGATGCCCCGCCTTCAGGGGGTGGCGTCACCTGGGATATACAGAGGGGGAAAAAATATTTAGTCAGCCACCAATTGTGCAAGTTCTCCCACTTAAAAGATGAGAGAGGTCTCCAATTTTCATCATAGGTACACCTCAACTATGAGAGACAAAATGAGAAAAAAAATCCAGAAAATCACATTGTCTGATTTTTTTTTTTTTTTTGTAACTTAGATTTTTATTCATTTTTCATCATATATAGTGCATTCAGATCACATTCTACATTTAAAAAACAAAGGGGTTAGGGTAGGAAAAAGAAAAAAAAAAGAAGAAAAAGTAAAAAAAAAAAGAAAAAAAAAGGGGGGGGGGACAAATGTTGGAGCATCAAGTTTTTAGTTTCCGTCTCTTAATTCTTCTGGTTTTTTCAGTGTCTTTGGTTATTCTTTCAATTTCTGCCTCGTTGTTGCACTTTGTAGTGTGTCCATTTCCGCCATTTTTTTCCCATAGTCCTTCTTGCATTCTTTGTCGATATGTTAGTTTTTCCATCATACGTATGTCCTCAACAATGTCAGTCCATTGTTCTTGGTCAGGAAGAACTTCTGATCGCCATTTTTTTGTGATAGTTTTTTTACATGCAATCAACAAGATTTTAACTAGATATCTGTCCTCAGCCTGTATAACATTGTCTCTTTTAAGATCACATAAGTACATCAGGTTACAGTTCATTGGTATATTATATCCTAATATCCTCTGTATTGTCACATGTATAGATTTCCAGAATGATGATATTTTGTAGCATTTCCAAAACATATGCGAGTGGTCTGCATTTTGGGCCCCACATCCCCTCCAGCATAAAGATTGGGTATTTGTATATTTTCCTTGAATCTGTGGTGTAATGAAAAAGCGAATCAGGTTTTTCCATCCAAATTCCCTCCATGTCCTTGAATTTGTTGATGTGTGTTGTGTTTTCCATATTTCCTGCCAGCTTTCTTCTGTTATGTTTAAATTGAGCTCTTTCTCCCATTTCTCCTTTATATAGTTACTTGTATGATTGTTTGTCATAAGTTTCTGATATAACTTTGAAATAATTTTTATTTTATTTCCTGTATATGAGCTTAAAATAAGTTGTATAATCTCGTTCACATCTGTTTGGAGGTTATGCCTAATCTTCTTCATATAATAATCTGTCATCTGCAGATATCTGAAAAATTCCGATCTTTCTAGTTTAAATTTTCTCCTGATATTTACAAAGCTCCCGAGATCTTTTTTTCCGATATTGCCCCATGCTGTGATTCCCTTGTTCACCAGATTTTTGTATCCCCTATCTTGTTTTGCCGGTTCAAACTGACTGTCAAATGCTACCCATTTCAATAGTTTTATGTCTTCCCTTATATTATATTTTTGTACTATTTTATACCACAGTTCTAAAGTAAATTTAGTGATTGGGTCTATTTGTTTGATTTGCTTATATGCATCTTTATCTCTAACTAACTAACTAACTAACCTGCACTTATATAGCGCTTTTCTAGTCACAAAGACCACTCAAAGCGCTTTCATTAACACTAACCCTCTATTCTAAGGGCCTATAGGAAACAGATATCTAGGGACAATTTAGAACAGCCAATTAACCTAACATGCATGTCTTTGGCATGTGGGAGGAAACCGGAGAAATCCCGGAGTAAACCCACGCAACACGGGGAGAACATGCAAACTCCACACAGATCACTGTTGGTCGGGGGCTGGGATCGAACCCATGATCCCCACAATCCCCCGGCCAAGGGTAAACTGTGCTGCCGCAGTGCTAACCTCCTATTATGCTTTGTACTGGGAGTCCCTCAATTTCCTTTTCCATTTCTTTCCATTTTGCCTCATATCCCTCGTCGCACCAACATATGATATATCTTATTTGTGCTGAGTAGTAATATTCCTTTAGACTCGGTAGGCCCATGCCTCCTTTCTCTTTTGGTAATTGGAGGGTTTTATATTTCACTCTTGGTTTTTTACCTCCCCAAACAAATCTCGATATCATCCTGTCCCACTTTGAGAATTGGGTATCTGGAATCTCTGTTGGTAGAGCCTGGAAGAGGTAAAGTAATCTAGGTTGTATGCTGATTTTGACTGTCTCAATTTTTGAATTCAGATCCATATTTAAGATTGACCATCTATCAATATCTTTTTTTATTTCTTGTTCCAACCTATCATAGTTTGCTTTATAGATTTTGCTTAGGTCTTTAGGTATGTTCACTCCAAGGTATTTTATTTCTTTTTGGTTCCAGTTTAGTTTGATCTTATCAGTTATCTGGTTTAGAGGGTTATAGTGGAATGTCAGTATTTGTGTTTTTGTTATGTTTATCTTGTATCCTGATAATTTTCCAAAATTTTCTATCAAGTTCATCATTTCCATTATTGATTCATCTGGTTGTTCGAGGTAAACTATAATATCGTCTGCAAATAGCCCAATCTTGTGTTCCGCCCCCTTTATTGTTACACCTTTTAATTTCTTATTTTGTCATATCACTTGAGCCAATGGTTCTATGAACAGAGCAAACAAGGTGGGCGATAAGCAGCATCCCTGCCTAGTTGATCTTTGTATATTTACTTTGTCTGTTAAGCTACCGTTTATCTTGATTCTTGCCACAGGTTCTTGATACAGCGTCCTTATGCATTGTACTGATTTTTCGTTAAATCCAAAGCACTCCAGTACACTATATAGGAATTTCCAGTTAACCCTGTCAAATGCTTTTTCTGCGTCTAAACTCATTATTACTGCGCTTTTCTCTTCTTTATGTATTTGGTTAATTATATGTATTGTTCTCCTGATATTGTCATGTGTTTGGCGTCCCTCTATGAAACCAGTTTGATCATCTTCTATCAATTCCGTCAAGAATGTCTTTATTCGTTTACATATAATTGTTGTATATATTTTATAATCCACATTCAATAAAGAGATTGGTCTATAGTTTCCGCATTGTTCTCTATCTTTCCCTGGCTTTAAAATAACTGAAATGATTGCTTCGTTCCATGATGGAGGTATTTTGTTGTTGTTCAACGTCCAATTAAATGACTTTAGGAGTTGTGGCGTGAGTTCTTCTATAAACAGTTTATAAAACTCAGATGGGTATCCATCACTACCTGGTGATTTGCCGTTTTTAAGTGACTTAATCACATCTCTGATCTCTTGTGTTGTTATTTCTGCTGTTAGTTTTTCATTTTGTTGATTTCCTATTGATGGCAAGTCCAATGTGCCTAGAAATTTTTTAATATCTTTAGTATTTGTTTCTTCAGGTTGCGAGTATAGTTCTTGGTAGAAATTATGGAAAATTTCTTCGATGTTTTCTGGGTTAACTGTGGTTTTATTTGTGGTGGGGTCTTTAATCTTGTATACATTATTCATTGTTTGTTGTTTTCTTAACCGTTTTGCCAGCAGTTTTGTGGCTTTTGGCCCCGTTTCATAATATTTTTGCTTTAGATATCTATTTTTCCTTTCAATTTCATCCATTTGTGTTTCTTTTATCTTTGTTTTTTCTTCTTTAATTTCTTGATATATTTTTGGATCATTTGTGCTTTGATGTTTACGTTCTAATTCCCTCAGTCTCTCACATCTTTGTTCATACGCTTCCAGTTTAGTCTTATTTTCTTTTCCTGTTTCAACTATTAATTTACCCCTTAACACGGCTTTTAGTGCGTCCCATAGTATTGTTGGGTCCACTTCTTCATTGTCATTCTCTTGGATATATTCGTTTATGTTTATTTTTATTCTTTCTTTCATTTTCTCATCATTTAACAGTCCTACGTTAAGTTTCCATGTTGTTTGTCGTTTTCTATTGTTTAAATATATTTCCATGTATATAGGGTTATGATCTGATATTTCTGCCCCTCCAATCCAACAATTTCTCACCCTGTGTCTGTCACCTTCATTCATAAGGAAGTAATCTATTCTAGAGTGTACTTTATGGACTGCTGAATAATGTGTATAGTCTTTTTCGAGTGGGTGTAGGTCCCTCCATATGTCTACCATACCCATTTCTGCCAGTGAGGTTCTTATGAACTTTGTTACATGTTTTTTTGTCTTCTTAACACTTGTTGTGTCAACTTCATGATCCATGACAGCATTTAAGTCTCCTCCACAAATTAGGACTCCTTCACTGTGTGTTGCTATGAGATCAAACAGATGTTGAAAAAAACCCTTGTCACTTTCTGGTGGGGCATAGATGTTCACTAATGTAATCTGCATACCATCTATTCTTCCCTTTATTATTACATACCTGCCTTCTTTATCCTGGATTTCCTGTTCATTTTCAAATTGTATTTTGTTTGAGATTAGTATCATAACCCCCCTTTTAGCTCCTCCCTTAAATGAACTGTAGTAGGAGTTCTTATAGCCAAATCTCTTTAGTTTCACATGTTCTGTCTTGCTCAAATGTGTCTCTTGCATAAATATAATTTCAGCTTTTTCCTTCTTGAATTTTCTTATTATTCTTTCCCTTTTAACAGGTGAGTTCAGACCATTCACGTTTAGTGTCATTATCTTAAGATTTTTACCCATATTCATGTTTTTCCATTTTTTTAACTTGTGCTCCTAGCCCCTTTAACAACAAAAATAACACATATTTATATAAAAACACATTAAAAAATCTCGACCTCCGTACTTTGGGCCTTTCTTCTGCCCACTGGTCCCTGTTGGTGGGTGGGGGGTTTGTCTTCACAGAGTGAAGGGCCCTCCCTAGACTTCTAATTACTATCAAAGTAATAGTCATAAGTCTAGAAATGTCCAACAAATATCACTTAAACCTCTCCTAGCCGTCTGTTTCTCTTTTACCTTGTCTTCTTGGCCTTCATTTCTTCTGTGCCTTTCTTAATCTTTGTTATGATCTAGGCTTTCAGTTGAAAGCCTTGTAGCTTGTCCTGGGCCCGCTGCGCCACGTCTCTCCCCCTTCTTCTGCCGCTCACTTGTCTCCACTCCGGCTGTCGTGATGCG
Source organism: Pholidichthys leucotaenia (assembly GCA_020510985.1). Taxonomy (NCBI): domain Eukaryota; kingdom Metazoa; phylum Chordata; class Actinopteri; order Cichliformes; family Pholidichthyidae; genus Pholidichthys; species Pholidichthys leucotaenia. The sequence goes on from CM035838.1 coordinate 385,775,094, forward strand.
TTCAGGGCCGTCGCTGCTCCAGCCGTTTCCTCCGGCACGCTCACCTCAAGGCCCCGCTCCATCATATCCCGCGCTGCCTCTCCGGCCGTGTTGTAGGTTCTTGTGCCGTCCTCCCAATGAATCCTCATTTTCGTTAGCGGCGTTTGGAATCTAATTTTTTTCTCTTTCAGCGTTTTTTTAATGTTGGCATATTTCTTCCGCTGCTGCACAATTTCTGTCGGGTAGCCATGATCAAAGAATACCTGTTTGTCGCTGATTCGTATCTTTTTTTTCCATGCTTGCGTCAGGATTCTTTCCTTTATGTCATATTTCACAAAGTTTACCACAACTGACCTGGGTGTAGCGTTTGTTTTCGGGTTCTGTGCCGGTGTTCTGTGCGCCCGTTGAATCTGCAGATCCGTTTCTTCGGGCAGTTCCAGTTCTTTTTTTAAGAACTGATCCATGAATTTTGTCATCGAGTTGCCTTCAATGCCCTCCGGAATTCCAAAGATGCGCATATTGCTTCGTCTGGATCTGCTCTCCAAGTCGTTTATTTTCTCCTGCATCCTCTGCGTTTGCGTCGTCAGGGTCTGTAGTTGTTCGTTGGCCTCGCTTTTCCAGTCTTCCAGCTCTGATATTCGAGCCTGCGCTTCTGTCATACACGCCCGCTGGGAGCGCAGCTCCTCCATGTTTTCTGTTAACTTACGCTCCATTTCTCTTCGGAGGTCCATAATTTCCTCCTTAATCTCTTTTTTCAGCTCCTCCTTAAGAGCCGCTAAATCCTGCTGTAGCTGCTGCTTGAATTCTCTTAACTCTTTACCCAAACTGGCGATGCCAGTGTTCATGTTTTCGAGTCTGGCGTCCTCCATTTTCTCTGCTGTAGACACCTCGTTTTTTTGGGCTTCGCGTTCAGCGGTTTTTCCTGCGTTGTTGGAGAGGAATTCTTCAATTTTACCCTGTTTTTGTCCTTGTGCCCGGTTCCTTCGTGTTTTCATCCCTTAGTTTATTGATCCGCTTATGTCGAGTTGGCCATTTACCGATGATTTTTAATCCGGCTAGGGAGAGCTCTCTGTTTAAGCGTTATGTCTCTCCGCCATCTTCCCGGAAGTCCCCACATTGTCTGATTTTTAAAGAATTTATTTGCAAATTAGGGTGGAAAATAAGTATTTGGTCACCTACAAACAAGCAAAATTTCTGGCTCTCACAGACATGTAACTTCTTCTTTAAGAGGCTCCTCTGTCCTCCACTCGTTACCTGTATTAATGGCACCTGTTTGAACTCGTTATCAGTATAAAAGACACCTGTCCACAACCTCAAACAGTCAGACTCCAAACTCCACTATGGCCAAGACCAACGAGCTGTCAAAGGACACCAGAAACAAAATTGTAGACCTGCACCAGGCTGGGAAGACTGAATCTACAATAGATAAGCAGCTTGGTGTGAAAAAATCAACTGTGGGAGCAATTATTAGAAAATGGAAGACATACAAGACCACTGATAATCTCCCTCGATCTGGGGCTCCACACAAGATTTCACCCTGTGGGGTCAAAATGATCACGAGAACGGTGAGCAGAAATCCCAGAACCACACGGGGGGACCTAGTGAATGACCTGCAGAGAGCTGGGACCAAAGTAACAAAGGCTACCATCAGTAACACACTACGCCACCAGGGACTCAAATCCTGCAGTGCCAGATGTGTCCCCCTGCTTAAGCCAGTACATGTCCAGGCCTGTCTGAAGTTTACTAGAGAGCATTTGGATGATCCAGAAGAGAATTGGGAGAATGTCATATGGTCAGATGAAACCAAAATAGAACTTTTTGGTAAAAACTCAACTTGTCGTGTTTGGAGGAGAAAGAACACCATACCTACTGTGAAGCATGGAGGTGGAAACATCATGCTTTGGGGCTGTTTTTCTGCAAAGGGACCAGGACGACTGATCCATGTAAAGGAAAGAATGAATGGGGCCATGTATCATGAGATTTTGAGTGAAAACCTCCTTCCATCAGCAAGGGCATTGAAGATGAAACGTGGCTGGGTCTTTCAGCATGACAATGATCCCAAACACACTGCCTGGGCAACGAAGGAGTGGCTTCGTAAGAAGCATTTCAAGGTGCTGGAGTGGCCTAGCCAGTCTCCAGATCTCAACCCCATAGAAAATCTTTGGAGGGAGTTGAAAGTCTGTGTTGCCCAGCTACAGCCCCAAGACATCATTGCTCTAGAGGAGATCTTCATGGAGGAATGGGCCAAAATACCAGCAACAGTGTGTGAAAACCTTGTGAAGACTTACAGAAAACGTTTGACCTCTGTCATTGCCAACAAAGGGTATATAACAAAGTGCTGAGATGAACTTTTGTTATTGACCAAATACTTATTTTCCACCATAATTTGCAAATAAATTCTTTAAAAATCAGACAATGTGGTTTTCTGGATTTTTTTTCCCCCTCATTTTGTCTCTCATAGTTGAGGTATTCCGATGATGAAAATTGGAGACCTCTCTCATCTTTTAAGTGGGAGAGCTTGCACAATTGGTGGCTGACTAAATACTTTTTTGCCCCACTGTATAAGCCTGGTGCAGGAGACATATTCTCTCCTTGCCATTACTCCCATACTCGCGGTAGGGTCTCCCCACGTGTGTATAAGTTCTTGAAATAAACTTCATAAAAGATCACCTCGCCTCCTTACTTATTTGGACACTACATACACAGGGGTGGTGGAGAAGTTCAGTTTTGTTGGTTTCCTGAACATGAAGGGTTGAAAGGGAGTGACTGCAGACAAATTAGCAAAAAGCGCTCTTGGGAAAGAGATAACTATACCATTGTCTCTTGGAAAAGGTGAAGGGAAAGCAGTAATCAAGAAAAAAGGAATTGAGCTATGGCAAAAAAGATGAGATAAGGAACATAAAGGTAGATCGTATTACAAAATACAAAAATCTATTGCAATAAAGAATTACATAACGACCAAAAGGAGGGAAGACATCATTATGGCAAGACTCAGACTGGATCATACAGGTTTAAACGGCACTTTATTCACCATGGGGAAAAGCAAAAGAGACAAATGTAGAGAATGTGGAGTAAAAGAAAATGTCGAACACATCTTATTACACTGTCACAAATATGGAAATGAAAGACAGATAATGAAAAAAATGAAATTCGAGAGGCAGGTAGGGAATGGGATTTAAATGGGATTCTGGGAACAGATGGAGCTGGAGAGGCAATAAGAATCATGAGAAGGGCTCTTTTCTTTTGTTAAATAACACAGGATTAAGTCATAGAATTTAGGGGTCGGGCTCAGATGACATAATGTTACACACTCTTGTACAGTAGGTGACGGTATGCACCTTTCAGTTGTTTGCTATCCGCCAGTAACCGAGAGAAGAAGAAGAAGAAGCAACGCTTTTGCTTAGTTTCTTCATCTTGAGCAAGAATACAAAGACTGTTTGATCTGCCAACTCTGCTTGCGGCAACGTAGAACTGGCCATAGGTGAAGAAATCTCTTGTGTAGAAAACCCCAACGCACTGTAAAGACTGGCCCTGTGACTTATTCACAGTCATGGCAAAGCAGGGTGTTACTGGAAACTTTACGTCACAAGGTGAATGGAAACATGTTGTCAGATGGTGTGAGTGTAATTTGTGGAATCGGGAGAGTCTGTCCAGCACTGACACCATTCACAGGTGTTGCAACCTCCAGGTGAGGCTGTATTTGTTCAATGATGTATCTTGAGCCATTGCAATGTCCGTTTTGTTGCTCAAATTTACTGCTTTGAATGGATGTGGTTTAATGTAGTGTGTCATCTTGTTAATCGGATGATGAGTAAGATTTCCAGATTTACTACTTCGAATGGGTGTGGTTTAAAGTGCTGTGCCCTATTCGTAATCGGGGGATGAGTATCTCTTCTTTGGTGAGTAATGGTCTATATGACATCCTAAAGACATCAAGGCAGGCATCACAGGACATCATGCCTACGTTATAGGTAGGCAGTCCTATTGTCTATATGACATCATAGGTAGCCAGTCCTATTGTCTATATGATGGCATGGCGAGTCCTATGTTGCCTGGTTTCATAGGGTCATCATAGAACATCATGCAGACACCATAGGCCGACCTCTGATGTCCTATGATCGTGACACACAGACAGACAGACACACAAACTGACAGAGATTTCTTGAGTTTGTAGAGTGATTCTGTCTTGCATATTTATTTCTTCATTGGTCTTCCTCTTCGTTTAAGTTTATCAGTATTATTATTATTATTATCATTCTCATTCTCATTATTGCCTTGGTCTTGTCTCCCCATGACATTGTGACAGAGATTTCTTGAATTATATGCAGTGGGGCAAAAAAGTATTTAGTCAGCCACCAATTGAGCAGGGCTGCTCGCAGAGATAGCAAAAAGACGTAACAAACTAATAGTTTTTTTTTTTTTTTTTGAATGCAAAAGATGCAATAGACTTACACAATGGTCCTCTCCGGCATACAACTAGGAACATACCGGTCGCTATGGAGGGTGAGAATATGTGTGGGCACATAATCATACCATGTAGGATAACTAAATAGACGGTTATGCTGTTTCATCCCACCTAGCAACAATGCTCTGCACTGTGTGTGTTTATATATTTACATATTTATTCCATCTAGCTACAATGCTCTGCACTGGGTGTGTTTATATTTATATATCTATATATTTATTCCATCTAGCTACAATGCTCAGCACTGGGTGTGTTTATATTTATATATCTATATATTTATTCCATCTAGCTACAATGCTCCGCACTGTGTGTTTATATATTTACATATTTATTCCATCTAGCTACAATGCTCTGCACTGGGTGTGTTTATATTTATATATCTATATATTTATTCCATCTAGCTACAATGCTCAGCACTGGGTGTGTTTATATTTATATATCTATATATTTATTCCATCTAGCTACATTGCTCCGCACTGTGTGTGTTTATATACTTGCATATTTATTCCACCTAGCTGCAATGCTCCATACTGTGGGTGTTTATATATTTACATATTTATTCCATCTAGCTACAATGCTCTGCACTGTGTGTTCATATATTCATATATTTATTCCATCCAGCTACAGTGCTCTGCACTGTGTGTCTGTGTGTGTGTGTGTGTATATATATATTTTATAGTAATATGTACATATGTATATTAGCTGCTCTTGCTTGCTTGTTTTTTTTTTTTTTTTTTTTTTTCTTGCCTTCTGATTGTTGCTCTGAGTGTTGCTATCCCTGTGCTGTTGCAATCCTGGAATTTCCCCGTTGTGGGACTAATAAAGGCTTATCTTATCTTATCTTATCTTAATTGTGCAAGTTCTCCCACTTAAAAGATGAGAGAGGTCTCCAGTTTTCATCATAGGTATACCTCAACTATGAGAGACAAAATGAGAAAAAAAATCCAGAAAATCACATTGTCTGAATTTTAAAGAATTTATTTGCAAATTAGGGTGGAAAATAAATATTTGGTCACCTGCAAACAGCAAGATTTCTGGCTCTCACACACCTGTAACTTCTTCTTTAAGAGGCTCCTCTGTCCTCCACTCATTACCTGTATTAATGGCACCTGTTTGAACTCGTTATCAGTATAAAAGACACCTGTCCACAACCTCAAACAGTCAGACTCCAACCTCCACTATGGCCAAGACCAACAAGCTGTCAAAGGACACCAGAAACAAAATTGTAGACCTGCACCAGGCTGGGAAGACTGAATCTGCAATAGGTAAGCAGTTTGGTGTGAAGAAATCAACTGTGGGAGCAATTATTAGAAAATGGAAGGCATACAAGACCACTGACAAGCTCCCTTGATCTGGGGCTCCACGCAAGATCTCACCCTGTGGGGTCAAAATGATCACGAGAACGGTGAGCAAAAATCCCAGAACCACACGGGGGGACCTAGTGAATGACCTGCAGAGAGCTGGGACCAAAGTAACAAAGGCTACCATCAGTAACACACTATGCTGCCAGGGACTCAAATCCTGCAGTGCCAGACGTGTCCCCCTGCTTAAGCCAGTACATGTCCAGGCCTGTCTGAAGTTTGCTAGAGAGCATTTGGATGATCCAGAAGAGAATTGGGAGAATGTCATATGGTCAGATGAAACCAAAATAGAACTTTTTGGTAAAAACTCAACTTGTCATGTTTGGAGGAGAAAGAATGCTGAGTTGCATCCAAAGAACACCATACCTACTGTGAAGCATGGGGGTGGAAACATCATGCTTTGGGGCTGTTTTTCTGCAAATGGACCAGGACGACTGATCCGTGTAAAGGAAAGAATGAATGGGGCCATGTATCGTGAGATTTTGAGTGAAAACCTCCTTCCATCAGCAAGGGCATTGAAGATGAAACGTGGCTGGGTCTTTCAGCATGACAATGATCCCAAACACACCGCCTGGGCAACAAAGGAGTGGCTTCGTAAGAAGCATTTCAAGGTCCTGGAGTGGCCTAGCCAGTCTCTAGATCGCAACCCCATAGAAAATCTTTGGAGGGAGTTGAAAGTCCGTGTTGCCCAGCGACAGCCCCAAGACATCACTGCTCTAGAGGAGATCTGCATGGAGGAATGGGCCAAAATACCAGCAACAGTGTGTGAAAACCTTGTGAAGACTTACAGAAAACGTTTGACCTCTGTCATTGCCAACAAAGGGTATATAACAAAGTATTGAGATGAACTTTTGTTATTGACCAAATACTTATTTTCCACCATAATTTGCAAATAAATTCTTTAAACATCAGACAATGTGATTTTCTAGATTTTTTTTTCTTATTTTGTCTCTCGTAGTTGAGGTATACCTATGATGAAAATTGGAGACCTCTCTCATCTTTTAAGTGGGAGAACTTGCACAATTGCCAGTTTAGAAGCTTGGGATCAGTCCGCCAAGGTCTCCGCCTTTGACCGCCACCTAATCCACATAGCACCGGACCCCCATGATCCCTCTTGCAGGTGGTGAGCCCACTGGAGGGCGGACCCATGTAACTCCTTCGGGCTGAGCCCGGCCGGGTCCCATGGATGGAAACCCGGCCACCAGACGCTAGCCTTCGAGCCCCTCCCCCAGCCCTGGCTCCAGGGTGGGTCCCCAGTAACCCCATACCGGGCGGGGTACACTGAATCCTTGATATAGAATTTATCATGAGAGTCTATTGGATCGTTCTTGGTCTGGCCCTTCACCCAGGACCAGTTTGTCTTGGGTGACCCTATCAGAGGCAAATTGCCCCGGTCAACATAGCTCCTGGGATCATTGGGGCACGCAAACCCCCCTACCACGATAAGGTGACGATCCATGAGGGGGACGCCTCCCACTTGAGGTGTTTCAGGCACGTCCCACTGGGAGGAGACCCCGGGGCAGACCCAGGACTCAGTGGAGAGACTACGTCTCCCACCTGGTCTGGGAACGCCTTGGTATCCTCTCCGAAGAGCTGGAGCAGGTGGCCGGGGAGAGGGAAGTCTGGGCTTCTCTGCTTGAACTGCTGCCTCCGCGACCCGGACCTCCGGAAAAGTGGTAGAAGATGGATGGATGGATGGAACTTGCACAATTGGTGGCTGACTAAATACTTTTTTGCCCCACTGTATAGAGTGATGATATTCCTTGTCTCCAGAGCACGGGTCCCAGCCCAAATTATTATTATCATCATCATTATCACTAGTACATACCCGTGCATACCCATCCATACCCGTTAGAAACCAAGTATAAGCAAGTATTTCTGCATGCCTGATGCTGAAGGGTCTCCTCCTGTGTGAGACGGCTGTGTTGTTCACAGTCATGCCGCAGGCATCACTGACAGAGATTTCTTGAATTTATAGAGTGCCTTCTGCCTTACTGAGATTTCCCAGTGTCCTGGTTCGAATGGGTGTGATTTAAAGTAGTGTGTCGTATTCAGTCTCAGCTTCTCTGTGCCTTGCCTGGCGTGTAGTGTTGGCAGCCAGCCAACTAGTCTGCATCTCCTGGGTGTCAGCTTGTCTGTGCCTTGCGTGGTGTGCAGCATTGCTCGCTTTGCGGGCATTTCGGGCTTCAAGTGACTCGTTTCCTGTCTCTCTGTGCATCCCTTGACTGTTGTACCCTATGCTGGTGAAGGGTCTCCTCCTGTGGCAGGCATCATAGGACACTATATCATAGGTAGGCAGGCATCGTGAGTGATGGCCTATATGACATCATAAAAACATCCAGGACACTACATCATAGGTAGCCAGTCCTATTGCCTATATGACGGCATCGCCTATATGACATCATTGGGAGTCCTATGTACCCTGAGATCATAGGATCATCATAGGACATTGTTGCGTCTAAAGTGCCTTAAACCCCAGTTCTTTTATACAAAGGCCAAATAACCAGACTGAGAGATGAAGTATACTTTCACTTATTTGACTGAAAGTGAGATATGGATACAAGCAGTGCTAGAACACAACTCTTTAGGAAAATACCCCAAGAGAGTGCTACCAAAAAGTGAGCCCTATAGTTTTTATAAAGCTTAACCACTCCCTTGTGCAAGAGGGAGGGTTTTTTCCCTCATTGTATCAGTACATTTCATCTTATGTGTCAGTTCGGCTGTGTGCAGAACTGATTCTGACTGGTTTCAGTGAATGAATTATAGGGTGTAAACTAAACTCTGCAGTGTAGCGTGTGAAGCAAGCAGATAAAGAAGTGTGAGAAAGACAGGCCAATCATGTCATTTTACCGACAACATCCTGCAGACATCTTAGGCCATCCTATGGTGTCCTATGATCGTGACAGACACACAGACATTTCTTGAATTTATAGAGTGATGATGATGATTATTATTGCCTTGGTCTTGTCTGCCCTCTGGTCCCCTGTGTGTGATTATCTGTGCAGCCCCGGCCATGCCGTTTTCTGTAACCATGCCCTGCCGTCTCTGTTTGCCCCTGCTTGCTACTTCTTCTCCTGCCTGTTACTGTTCTGTGTTATGTTGCTTAACTATGTCTATGTGTATGTCTTTTCGCAAGTCCTGCGGTTTGTATGATGTCATATAGACATCCTTCTAAGATCATAGGAACAGCAGCCTTATGGTTTATCTGACATCATATAGACATCATGTAGACTGTCCTCTGATCGCCGACATCATAGGAACATCATAGGACATCAAGCAGACATCGTAGGCCGTCCTATGATATCCTATGATTGTGACACACAGACAGACAAACTGACAGAGATTTCTTAAATTTATAGCGTGATATCAATTTCCTTTGCATTGTTATTTTTTTTTTTTTTTTTAACTTAGGTTCTCTTTTCCCCATAAAACGCCGGTCAGGCACGTGGGGCAGCCGTGAAGGCTTGCGCTAAGCCACAAATATTATGAACTGATGAAAGCTTGGCTGCTGTTTAAGCCTGAGGTCCATCCTTATAGCATACAAATCAGCAGTAGAGGAGGCGGCAACAGCGTAGACGTTAATAATTACGTAAGCACTTCAGCTCCGTGGCCTCTCCTAAAACGTTACTAAAGGTTGACCTGTGCCTTTTCATTGAAATGGAATCGACAACCGCTAAAGAAGCTGAGAAGACCTGCGTGCTTTGCTGCCAAGAAGTCAACATCTTCGCTTTGGGAAAATGTGACCACCCGGTGTGTTACCGCTGTTCCACCAAAATGAGGGTGCTGTGTGACCAGAAGTACTGTGCCGTCTGTCGGGAGGAACTCGACAAGGTGCGGATTCCTTTGCTACTCTAGCCCCAGGACGAAGCCCGGTGAAGCTAACTAGGCCGCTATGCCTGTTTGGTTAAATCATATAAACGCAAATTAATTTGGGTTTAACTGTGTGGGTTTTAGATAAATTTTGAAAAAAACATAACTTAGATTAACACAATGGTCACAGTATGATTTTTCGTTTTTGTTTCTCGCTGTCATGAGCGTCAACAAGTTTAGCTAAACTAGCATAATCCGATATTGCCCATTAAACACTACCTTTAATAAGTTAACACGTTGGTCCCAGTAAAGGAGCATATGGCACTGTGGCACTTTATGTACCCTTATTGTGTTTGATTTATTTGTAGAGTGTTTACTCAAGTGAAAGTGCCTTCGGCTAGCGTGTTTTATTAGCGTTTGTTACAATCTGCACTCTGATTCATTGGTAATGAGTGGCTTGTCAGTTGTCTTAACACGTGAGTTTTTCCATATTATCTTCTTGGGCTCAGCACGTTATATGAATTTATTTGTGGAAGACTGTTAGTTTCTGTTTATCCATAAGATGTTCATATTTGGTGTACAATTCCCCCCGAAGGATATTACGGAAAAAAAATTTCTAAGCAATGCAAGTCACCCTTCTTTGTCCATTTACTCTTGCAAGCTATGTGAACTGGAGTGGTAGAGCACCTGGCCAACAGCTGGAAGGTTGTGGGTTCAAGCCCCAGTTGGGTTATACCAAAGACTTAAAAATGGCACTTTCCACCATCTAGCTTGATGCTCAGCATAAATGGAATAAGGAAAGGAGAGCTGGTCACCCAGCCACAAAGAGCAAAAGAAGTACTAAGAAACCAGTGCAGATTTGTGCCAGTCCCAGGCCTGGGGTACAGGTGAGGGTTGCATCAGGAAGGGCATCTGGTGTAAAATCCTTGCCAAATCAAATGGGGTAGTGGCTATAGATACAGAATTTCACCTGTAGAATGCTTGCTACAGATACGGCTCGAATCTGATTGGCCAGTTGGTGTCTGGCTACTCTGTATGCTGTACCCCATTCACAAAAATCTACAAATGTGTTCTATTAATCTTTTATCTTGTGCAGCAGTGGCTACAGGTATGGAAATCTGAGGCATTTATTAACAATTGAAGAAAGGATATTTCTCATATTAACTGATAATTTTTTTTATTAATGACTATCACCTTTTTTAACCTTACCCTTTGGCAAATCCTAAGGTTAATCTCTTAATTTTAATTCTGAATTCCATCTCATGTCAAGTAAAATGGCATGGGCATGGTGTTGAGAGCAGAAAGTGGACAATCGACCCTCTGATCACAGGTTGACTGCACTCCTCACCTGCGTCACAGTCGCAGTGGACTTCAGCTGATCTGAAAAGGTTTTGTCGGATTGTCAACTCTTCTGTATCTATAGACACCGCCAATCAAATATGCAAACCCATGATCTGCTGTGGCGACCCCGGATAGGGAGCAGCTGAAAGTGTGTGTGTATTCTTGCAATCGATGTGTGTGGCATGTGATGTTTATTTGCTCTTGTGATGTTTTCAGGTGGTGTTTGTGAAAAAACTGGAGGCCTTTCAGTGTCTGCCCTATCAGCAGTTCCCATGTGAGAAGAAGTATGACATCTACTTTGGTAATGAGAGGATCTATGCTCAGTACAGGTACTGGTTGATTGTATTTGTTAGGATAGTTTTGTCCATTAAAGTAGGGGTGGGACAAAACGTCGATTCAGTGGTGGATTGTGATACTTGACACTAGCGAAAATGCACCGATCCCTAAATGCATGGTTTGATCTTTTATTAATTATCCTGTAAACCAGGCCTATTCAATTAGCAGCCCACAGGCCTCATGCAGCCCAGAACCAACCTCCGAGTGGCCCAGACCACGCCAAGGAAATATAAATTTAAGAAAAAAATATGAAGGAATGACGGTCTGCAAGCACGCACATGAACAACGCACATGACCGTCATCCGCGCAGAGTTCAGAAGCGCCCCGCCCACGTGAGTGTTCCAGTCGACAGGTAGAGTGGTTTTCTAGCATTGCTGTCTGAGAGAAACATGAGCTTATTAAAGTACTTTAAGCGCGGGAAAAAGCAGAAGAGATATGTAAGCAGTGCAGGCATTTATGGTGGTTTTAATCCGCTGGAAACGGGAGCAATAATGAAGAGTTGCTTGGCAAACTTGTGTGGTGAGGTTTCATACTGTATGCAGGGAAAGGAAAGAGTGACTGAATCGCTTAGGATTGACTTCACTAGCTACTACAATATCTATCCGTCCATCCATCCATCCATGGATATTATGTACCAGGCCAGTTAAGATGACCGAAATTCACGAAGTCAATGACTTTAATCCATCAACAGCCTTCAGACAAACTAAACGTGCCAGCGTTTAAACTTTATTTAAATAATAAACAAAAATTAGCCATAAAAATCCACAAATCATCATCACTATAAATTCAAGAAATCTGTGTGTGTGTCAGTCATAGGACATCATAGGACGGCCTATGATGTTCCTATGATGTCTGCATCATAGGACATCAAGCCTGCCTTCTTGTCTTTGTCATATACAGTGATGCCTGCCTGACAGTATATGATATGATGCCTTCCTTGATGTCATTATGATGTCATATACAGTGAACATCAGGACTCGCGATGCCATCATCTATCTTCTATATCTATAAATTTAAGAAATCTGTGTCAGTCTATCTGTCACGATCATAGGACGGCCTATGATGTCTACCTGCTGGCCTACGATGATACTGTGATCTCAGGCCATTGTATGTGTTTTTGAACTTCTCTAAGGGGAGGGGGAAATGTCATGTGTGGGTTTGGCCCTTGGGGCTTGCCATAACCGTCTGGGGGCTGTATTTGCGTGGCTGGCAGGCTGGCTGGCCGGCACAGCTATTGACGCCCCCAAGCACACAGTCCAAGGACGGATAATTTTTTCACACATAAGGAGTTGTTCAGAACTCCTTATAAGAACTCCTTATACAGAGATATAGAGTGATGATAATCAAGTCAGTGGCGGTAATGCACCTCTAAGCTGGTTGCCAACCACCAATCAAATCTAAAAGAATAATAATAATAAAGTTAAGTTCATTGCTCAGCACAACCTGACTCACATCTCACTTATTCCTTACATAACAATCGACACACATGGGAAGGATGCCAAACAAGTGGCTGACAAGCTAATGATAGCAATGGAGAAAGTGTCAAAATGGCTTAAATCAATCATGCCTCACTCTGAACATAGAGAAAACAGCTATCATGTACTTCACCAACAAGCAAAATCATACGCACTATCCAACTATTACTCTATAAATCATCACTCTATCGTCACTATAAATTCTAGAAATCTGTGTGTGTGTGTCATGATCATAGGACATCATAGGACGGCTTATGATGTTCCTATGATGTCTGCATCATAGGACATCAAGCCTGCCTTCATGTCTCTATGATGTCATATACAGTGAACATCAGGACTCGCGATGCCATCACAGTGTTTCCTCTGGCTTCAAGACCTTGGTGCAGTGGCAACATATTCCACACCCCGAGGGGGGGGGGGGGCAGTAAACGTACCGGAATATGTTAATTTTATACTATTTATTTCTTTTTAAAATTTTACACAGTAACGTTGCATATGGAACTTACCATTTGAAGTCTTGTACAACCGAGGCTTGAATATTGGGCCAGTTGGGGTCCCACCCAGACATCCTGTGTTTAGACTCTTTAGTGGTGTTATCCTTCTGTCCTTCCTCTGCCTGAACACTTTCCTCTCCTTGGTTCCTCTCTTCTGTCTCATCTTGCCCTCTCTGAGCTCTGTCTAATTCAGGTTCTCACTCTTGTCTATGATGGTATATAAACAGGTTAGAAAATATCAAGTGTCATGTTTTGTCCTCTAGGATTTTTTTTGTCATGGTTTACATAAATGACAAAAATATGTGTATTTTTTGTATTTTTATTCTAGTGTTTCTTTTTTTCCATTGAGAGTGTAGGGAAGGGAAAGAAACATTCATAATAGTAATGTACTCATGCATACTTAAATTATATGATCAGGTGAGTATAGTAACCAGAAATTCTACTCATGTAAAAGCAGTGCTTTGAAATTAATTATTAAAAGTAGATAACCAAACATTTCTAGTTAAGGGTACAAAGAGCACCCACTTAAAAACTTGAGCAATGACTTCAGTCTTGAAGGTTTGAGGTTTTTCTCAAAAATTTATAACAATTTTCTTATAGTTTTCTACTTTTCTCTGTAAATCTAAAGTTGAAACCATGTTCCTCAAATTTGTAATTTCCTCTTGTAAAATTGACTTTTCTTGTACATTTGAAACTTTATTATAAATTTGTGGATTATTTTATGACTAATTTTTGTCTGTTTTTTAAAATGAAATTACTGTTTTGTTTTTTTTTTGTTTTTTTTTTTAGATAAATTTGAAACAGACTGTGGTAAATTTTTTTTTACTTTTTCCTTATAACAGTTTACATTTTTGACCATAATTTTGCAGTCAGAACAGAACAATAATTTAACTCTGATTACAAAGAAAAATATTAATAAAATTGTATTTAATGAAATAACTTAAAGTAGAACTGAACTGAACGGCATTGAACGGCACTGGGTGATAGTACATACAATTATAAAGATAATTTATCATTGGCACCCCCTCCACAAATCCCAGAATCTTGGAGAAAATCGCGATTTTTGAATTTCCCGCCCTGAAAAATCAGACAAATCCGCCGAAGTGCAGCCGGAGTTCCGCGTGACGTCACGAGTGTGACACAGTCCTCCATGTTTACCATTGCGAGCACGTCGACACTGGTTGTTTTTGGTGCATTTTGTCGTGATAGTCGACTACAAAACACTTCCAACACCTGGGAAGATCTGTTCAGTGGCCAAGGAAAGCTGTCATGGCGACGAAAGAAAAGAAAGGGGGAGGAAAAGCGACCGGGAAGCGATGCGTTTCTAGATATACAGTGATCCCTCACTTATCGCGTTTAATGGGGACCAGAACCGACCGCGAAAAGTGAAAAACCACGAAGTAGCGTCACCCCCCCCCCCCCCAAGGGCTTCACAAGCACTATTTTGCACAAAAAGGCACAAGAGAACAGTGAAAAGTGCCACTAAGCAACACGAGCGATAAAGAACAATGAATGCGGTCTTCCTTCGCTGGGTAAAACGTCTCGGCCAATCAGCTTGCGAGATTCCCGAGCGGTGAAGAGGTGGGCGGAGAGGAGTGGAGCGGTGGTCAGAGAGGTAGATTTTGAGCTCTCCGTGTTGATACCTGATGTTCTAATGAGAAGGCAGGGAGACTACATTAGAACATCAGGTATCAACACGGAGAGCCCGCTCTTCCCGGCTCCCCAGCCCGCTCGGGAATCTCGCAAGCTGATTGGCCGAGACGTTTTACCCAGCTTCGCTCCCTGCCGAGCGCCTATACCCAGCGAAGGAAGACCGCATTCATTGTTCTTTATCGCTCGTGTTGCTTAGTGGCACTTTTCGCTGTTCTCTTGTGCCTTTTTGTGCAAAATAGTGCTTGTGACGCCCTTGGGGGGGGGGGGGTGACGCTACTTCGCGGTTTTTCACTTTTCGCGGTCGGTTCTGGTCCCCATTAAACGCGATAAGTGAGGGATCACTGTAATAAGTTGGAAAAATGCTGATGGTTTTTTTTCCCTTTCTTTTTTATTGTTAATTTTCCTTATCCTGACACCCCAAACATGCCAAAGTAAAGACTCACCATTCTGTATTCAATAAGCGACTCTCCTCCCCATCACTGCTGCGGTCTGAGTCGGTGCCGGAATCCCCCGAAAATTCTGGCTCTAATCTGTACGGTTCGATGCCTCCCTCGCTCTCTTCCTGTTCACTTGACACTCCTGCATCCTCCTGTGTCTTGTCACCGATCCTGAATGCCTCTTCACTCTGAAAACTCTGGTGTTCTTGACTGCTGGAACTGCTATCATCTGCCATTGTTGTTTTGATAAGGGTCACACTCGTGACGTCACGCAGCGTCGTCTGCACTACTTCCGGTTTGTTTGGCACTGCCAGCCAGAGGCAAAAGTTTATCGGCTTATAGCTTGGCCATCGCACGGCCTAAAAATTTCATTTATGTGTTGAAAAATACAATAGGTAATAAGGAATTAATCTGCTATTCTACTTTTTTGGCAAAAAGGTGAGTTCAGTTCTACTTTAAATGACCAAGGATGCCGTTATTTCTGTTATAGTTTTTTTTAAAGAAATCTCCACCACCCAGACAGCAGGAAAAACCTCCCTTATTTTGGAATCAAATGTTGGCACGTTTAGTTTGTCTGAAGGCTGCTGATGGATTAAAGTCATTGACTTGGTGAATTTCGGTCATCTTTACCTGCCAGGTACGTAATAGGGAACTGTAGCGGACTCTAAAAACATAATTCACCACAGTATGTGTTCATGTACAGAATGATCTGTTTAGGCAGTTATAGTTGTGCTCTCAGGCTTTCTCATCAGGCACCTCTCTAGGCAGCCGCTGAAGGACCTCAGTTTAGAGCTAGCGTTTTTAGCTGTTGCTTTTTGTCACTGCCACTGGAGAATAAAAACGTCACGCCTGCTAGTGTGAGAAAAGAGAGAAATTGCCAGTCTCTTCATTCCTGCAATTCCTACAGAACATAACTTAATACTGTAGTGCTGGTGAAATATATCCTCAGCAATTCATCAGTCCCCCTTGCCTTTCCCTTCATATGAAGCCGGCTGCATTTGAATTCTAACCACATCTCTTAGCTAAGCGACTCTTCCATTATTGATCCCGTTTCCAGCGGGTTAACCTGTTGAACTCTGTTCAGTTTCCCTAAAAATAACATACCCAAAGTAAATCAAAAGCTGTTCTTCAACCCTTTGCAGCAACTTCATGGGGTTGGTCTCATTTAAAAGAAAACACTGATTTTTTTGGCAAAACAGTCATAATCTCTCTAAGTGCTCCTGCCACTGAGTAACAGTCATCTAAACATACTGAATTTGAAGAAAATAAAGTTTGCCTGTGTGGCGAAGGAGGATAATAAGCGGCGAGCTGAGGAGTTTAAAGTGCCTTTATTAAGTCACATCGCCAACACGAGCTCACTCTGGTGCTGTGCAGAGCGGCCCAGAGCGAGTCCTGAGGGCTCTCAGTAGCGTGGAGACAGGTGCAGTCAGTTGAGCAGTTGCAGAGAGAGAATGAGTTACATGATACGTGCGGTATTTATACCGGTTACAGACAAAGCATGAAAGAGCATGGGCATTTGCATATGAGAGAGACATACATATCAAATAGGCAGGTGCCAGCACCTGCTCCAGCTTGCAGGACAAAGAGGTGACAAGTCACACCTACATATTGATCTGTCTCTATGTCAACAGTGAGGACAGGACGTGTGAACACAAAGCATGAATGGCACATTACATCACACTAGCGCTGTGGAAAATAACCAGGAGTAGCGAGCTGTCTGTCCTTAGTCTGTGGGGGGTTGTCCCACACCTGGGTGTTTTTTTTTTTTTTTTTAGATACAAATGCTTGCAAATAACGCACAGCTGTCAGACACTGACAGGAAAATGCAACAGAAATGTAGAACCAAGTGTTATCAAGCTGAGGTCAAAAATTTTGTAACAATACCACAAAAAATGAATATATTACACAGGTTTTTTTTCTCAGGTTGTTCCCAGGCATTTTTGAACTGTGCCAAACTGTGCCAAATGGCACAATGGCCACATTTCTAGAGGGTAACAAACAACCCCCCCCCCCCCCACACACACACATACAAAGAAACATGCCACATAAAAAATGTGTGGCCTTTTTTACAAGAAAAAATAGCCTACAGTGCAATAAAAATTATACTGAAATATTACATTTCTAGAGGGTAACAAACACCCCCCCCCCCCCACACACACACACAACTCTGCACGGTGCTGCAGTGGTTTAGCACTGTGGCAGCACAGTTTTACCCTTGGCCGGGGGATCGCGGGGATCATGAGATCGTGGGTTCGATCCCAGCCCCCGACCAACAGTGAGCTGTGTGGAGTTTGCATGTTCTCCCCGTGTTGCGTGGGTTTACTCCGGGATTTCTCCGGTTTCCTCCTGCATACCAAAAACATGTAGGTTTAGGGCGCTCGCGCACGCAGCGACCAGCAGCCGGTGGCTTGTCACCAGACTGCAAACCAAATCTACCTATGGGTACAAATAAGTAACAAAACAAAAAAAAACTCTCCCTCCCCACACACACACACAAACATGCCACGTAAAAAATGTGTGGCCTTTTTTACAAGAAAAAATAGCCTACAGTGCAATAAAAATTATACTAAAATATCTGCAATGTAGAGGATGACACATACCCCCTCCGCCCCCCCGGCTACAGAGGAACTCGGCACACAAAAAAACTTGTGGCCATGAAGGACCGTTGTAATTACCGATCAGTCAAAAGTTATTTTTATTACTATTTTTATCGATAAAGAATAATTTAGCTTATAACACTTACCTGTCAACAACAGCAGTGTTGTTGGCGAACATCTGTTGTCGACGTTCCTCATTGCCAGACGAACATGAAACTGGTCCGGTTGTTACTGACTTGTGGTTCTGGTCACCCGACCCGGTCAAACCATCTCCGCTTCCATGCTTGCGTTTTTTGCGAACCATTTTTCAAAACAAATAAGAATAGTAATAAAAAAGACTGGCTAATGGCGAAGAGTGGCTAACGCTACTGTTATGCACAGGTCTCAATGTGAGTCACCCAGCGGCTTAGGCAAAAGCGATTTTACGCAGGGGGACGCACGTAGATTCACTAATGGTGAATCTACAAAGCTTTATTTATATGGATATGGACATGGTTATTTCACCCTGTACTCTTATCTGGTCCTCAGAAGGCCTGAGAAAAAGCATCAGAAATAAGGCAAACATGGCTGTTAAGCAAATAACACAGTATGGCAGAGGCTATACAGTTAAAGTACTGTTAGTACTGCTACTTCTGGCAGGGGATATTCACCTTAACCCTGGACCTGCCACTATCAAACAGCAGGCCACTGGGTTAGCACAAACATTTGAACCGGCTGATCGGTTGCTGCTGTCAGCGGCCCGGCTAACACCTGAACCGGCTGATCGCCTGCTGCTGTCAGCGGCCCGGCTAACACCTGAACCGGCTGATTGCCCGCTGCTGTCAGCGGCCCGGCTAACACCTGAACCGGCTGATCGCTCGCTGCTGTCAACGGCCCGGCTAACACCTGAACTGGTGGAGCAGCATAATGCTGGTCTTCGACCCAGTACAGCTGGACATAGCGAGTCGGGTGAGTCGAATTGCACTGGACAGACTCGCATATCTGATTCTGCTGTAAACAGCTGTGCTACGTCCAAACTTTTGAAAGCAGGAGCAGTCAAACAAAATGCAAATGTGGTGAGACCCGAAAACCGAGCTGTACAAAAGCAAACAACATTTATTCTTCCAAACTGTTAATCATGCACGAGTTCTTTGGGATACAAAGGCTAAACCAAAGGGGATCCTCGGCGGACATTTAAACATACGGAGCATAATCCCCAAAAAAGATGGGATTTCGGCATTGTTGTTGGACTCAAATCTGGACTATCTTTGTCTTTCAGAAAGCTGGCTACACAGGAACATAAACACTAATATGATCGATATTGTGGGTTATCAGTGTTTTAGAAAAGACAGGCAGGTAGGGAGGGGAGGAGGTGTCTTAATTTACATCAAAGAGAAATTTAAATGTCAACTGTTTGATTTGAATACTTCACTTGAATGTTTAGCTGTTAATGTATGTCTCTTACCGGTAATGAATTTCAACATTGCAGTATTGTACAACCCACCGTCATACAATTCTTCTTTCTATAATGAATTAAGTGATCTGGTTAAACAACTTGAGAGGTGCAGAGAAACAATATTTTATGGTGACTTTAATATTAACTGGTCTGATAAAAAGAACAAACAGAAACTGAAAAGTCTCATGACTAAATTTAATTACCAACAGATGATCAAAGGACCCACCAGGATAACCAAACAATCTAGTACACTTATTGACATGGCATTTGCTAATAAACCAGAAGGAATAACCAGAACCTATAATCTTGTAACTGGTCTCTCAGATCATAACATGGTTCTTGCTGTCAGAAAACTATCTAAAAAGCGACTACAGTATTTTGGGGGAGTTGATATTGACAAAGTAAATTTTATTATTCCCAAATCAAAAACTGCGGAGTTTGAACATCACTTTGAGAATCAAAATTGGGAGCAGCTCATGTCAATATATGAAGTAGATGATTGTTGTAATTTTATAACTGCAACAATCACAAAGTCTATAGATAAATTTACAAAGCAAATTAAAAGTAGACAACAGAAGATTAACCTACCATGGTTAAATAATGAAATAAGAAAACTTATGAAGAGGCGAGACTGCATTGAAAACATCATTAACCTCTAAACTACAAAATGATCACCTCGTTTACAAAAGTTTAAGAAATAAAGTGGTACAAGAGCTGCGTAAATCAAAAGCATCTTATTGCAGTAAATTGATAGAACATGCAAAGGGTAACAGCAGTTCCCTATGCAGGCATTTAAATAACTTAACCAATAAAAAAAATGATCAGAAGGGGGTAAAGGAACTTAGAATTAATGGCAAGACCATCAGTGATAATGCTACATTGGCAAATAAATTTAATTCATATTTTGTGGAGTCAGTGGAAGAATTAACAAAAAACTTTGTGCTGCCAAATGTGCTCAACAATACTAAACCAATACTTTCAACAGTTTCTTTTCACATTGAGGTAAATGAAGATTTAATTGCTGGCATTGTTAAAACACTGTCAAACTCAAAAACTAATGATATCTACAATATGAGCACTTCCTTTCTCAAAACGCACAGCAAAATATTAATCAAACCACTGACTCATCTCATTAATCTCTCCATTAGGTCCTGTACATTTTCATCTGGCTGGAAAAAAGCTGTCGTCATACCAGTTTTTAAATCGGGTAGTAAAGATGATATATGTAATTACCGCCCAATCTCTATTTTACCAGTCCTGTCTAAGGTTCTTGAAAAAGTTGTAGCTACACAGCTGATAGACTATCTACAAGACGGTCAACTTCTTCATGCACACCAATTTGGTTTTAGACCAGGATACTCAACAGAAACAGCAAATTGCTGCCTTATTGAAAATGTCAAACAGTCCTTGGACAGGGGTAATGTGGTGGGAGCTGTTTTTCTGGATCTCAAAAAGGCTTTCGATACTGTAAACCACAGTTTGCTTTTATCCAAAATGGTATCTTTTAACTTTTCTCCTAATACAATAAAATGGTTTGCATCTTCAGAACAGAGAACAGTGTGTAAAAGTTCACCAGGATAAATCCTTCCTTTTAAATAATTGTATGGGTATTCCCACAAGGGTCCATTCTTGGTCCTTTACTTTTCAGCATTTTTATTAATGACCTGCCATTACACTGCTCAGCTGCAACATGTCAACTTTATGCAGATGATGCAGTTATTTACACAGCTGCTAAGACTCCAGCTCAGGCTGCAGACGTCCTGTCTTCAAGCATGGTTGATGTCCAAGAGTGGCTCATCCAGAACCATCTACTGCTGAACCTTCAGAAAACAGTTTCAATGTGCTTTTCAATCAAAAAATGTAACTTGCAGCATTTTAAAGTTAATATACATGATCAAGATATCAGTTCAGTTAGAGAATTCAAATACCTTGGCATTGTACTAGATCCTCAACTCAAATTTAATCTTCACATAAAGAAGATTTCTAAAACGGTAAAAAAAAAAAATTGAATTGCTTTAAATTAATTAGACATTACATACCACACCAAGCAGCCGTACTGTATATGCATTCTATGGTTTTTTCGCATATATCATACTGTCTGACAGTTTGGGCTCAAGCAGCTCCTTCTACAATAAAACGTATAGGTTCATTACATAATCAAACTCTAAAAATTCTGGATAAAAAGCCCATTAGGTGGCATCATTGTAAATATTCTAAAAAAAATATAATCTATTGAGTTTTGAGAGTTTCATTGACCTCTGTTTTCTGAAATTAATTTTCAAATGTTTCCATAAATCAGCGCCAGAGCCACTTGTTCGATTCATCCAAAGACAGGACAGCAGCAGAGCCACCAGGAGTTCTGTTAACAATAACTGTAAAATGTCCCACCGCAGAACCACATTTGGACAAACAGCTTTCTCTATAAAGGGCAGTCATATCTGGAACACAATGCCAAATGAAATCAAAATAATAACGGATTTTAAAACATTTACTACAAAGGTTAAAATCTGGCTGAAAAGTAAACAAGAATGTACCCACGTATGAAATGATTGTCTGCAGGGTGTGAGTGAAGAAGGGAAGGCAAATGTGTAACAGGCATTTTACTGTAACAGGCAAATGTGAATCAGGTTTTTATATTGTGTATTTATAATTTTGTTTGCATTGATGTATGTGGATATTGTTTATACTGTTTTCATTTTGTTTTTTCTTCAACTTTTTCTCTTATCTGTTTTTCTCTAAAGCCCATCCAGGGACAAGAGTTGCAAATTAGCTTAATGCTATACACTCTCTGTGCAAATCATCAGATTTTCTTTTTTGTCTGTTTATTGCACTGTCCCTGACAAATAAACAAATAAACGTGTTTTAACGGCAATATGAACATGTAACAAAGGTATGTCAGGTATTGCTGAATTCAGAATTTTATTGGCTAAACGACACGTCAATCGTCGAACTTCTCTGCTTCAATTGGCTCGTTGTATTCGTGGTTGTTGGTAGGCAGGTCCTTCTTGCTAGGTTTTCAGTCATTGGTTCTTCAAGGTTTCAGAAACCCAATTCAAGGCTCTTATTAGTCGAATGAGAGGTCAATCAAATCTAAACCAATCAAACACTCCTTTGGCTTTCTGTTTATGGCTGTGTCTGTACTGGAAGAACGGAAATGCAGCTTTTTTTTTCAGTGCGCACTAAGACGCAGAGAGGTGACCGCCCACGGAATCTCCCGAGTTCAACAAGTTAAAACCATGATATAAATGCCAATCCTTTGGGTAATGACCGAAAGAACGAGATCGCGGATACAAGCAGCTGAAATGAGCTTTCTCCGTAGGATTGCTGGACTCGCCCTCAGAGATGGGGTGAGGAGCTCAGTCATCCGGGAGAGGCTCAGAGTAGAACCGCTGCTCTTCCACATTGAAAGGAGTCAGTTGAGGTGGTATGGGCATCTGATTAGGATGCCTCCTGGACGCCTCCCACTTGAGGTGTTTCAGGCATGTCCCACTGGGAGGAGACCCCGGGGCAGACACAGGACTCGGTGGAGAGACTGTCTCCCAGCTGGTCTGGGAATGCCTTGGTATCCTCTCTGAAGAGCTGGAGCAGGTGGCTGGGGAGAGGGAAGTCTGGGCTTCTCTGCTTGAACTGCTGCCTCCGCGACCCGGACCTCCGGAAAAGCGGTAGAAGATGGATGGATGGATGGATGGCTTACATACCTCTTCTGATTTTTTTTTTTCCGCGTTTAAAGTACTTTAACAAACTCATGTTTCTGTTGGGACAGTCACGCTTAGCGAGACACTGCCTGCTGACTGACTGGAAAGCTCGTGTGGGCGGGGCGCTTCTAAATTCTGCGCGGATTACAGCCACACACGTTGTACGTGTGCACGCTTGCGGAAAGTCATTGCTTCATATATTTTTCTTAATAAATTCATATCACCTTGGTGTGGCGGTAAAATTTCTGGTGAGGTGGCCCACCACTGAGAAATGTTACCAGAGGAAACCCTGTGGAGAGTGGAATAGCATTGAATGCATCCATCTGAAACTCTAGATTTCCACCTGGACATTAAAGTACTAAAACTTGTGCTGACTTGCACTGTCTCACACTTGCTTGACTTGACTACTCCTGCAAGGCGAGGGCTGGGTGGCCATCACCATGCATAGAGCCAGTCGGGTTAACCAGTGCGTGCCAACATAGCCGGTTTTGGGCCAGCTCCTGCATCGTCAGCAGCAACTCAGAGCTGTCGGAGGTCTTGCTCCACAACATCGAACAATCTGGTGTGTGGCTTGCCCCAAGGTCTTTTCCACCCTGAGGCCCTGGGGTCAAACATAAGGATGGCTTTTGTCGGGTGTTCTGGTGGGATGCAGAGGACATGGCCAAACCAGCGGATGTGTTGCTGTGTAGTGAGGTGGGATGCTGCAGGCTGGTGTGTGCGGGCTTGGAGCACGTCATTAGAGGCGCGCTGGGGCCACCTGATGTTCTCAATGGTTCTGAGGGCCCAACTATCAAACCCATCTATTCTCGAGGCCAGAGTCGTATTTGGTGGCCATGTCTCTGGCCCATAGAGTAGGATGTAGAGGAGTGATGCATTGTATATGTGGAGCTTCGTCTTTCAGGAAAGCTCTCTGGCGCTATCGTTCAATCTCCCGAAAGACTAAGCTCAGCATATGCAATGCATCAGTCTTCTCCATTCTCTTGTCTCACACTACAAACACTACAAGCATGTAACTTGGTTATGACTCATGCCCCTCCCTACACTGGGGCACTGGTTGACAGAGGTTTTGAGCCACTATCTTATGTTTTCAAGCTGATATGCACTTTGAAAGGCGTTTTTCTTAAGGTGGAGATTGATTTTTTTTTTTTTTTTTTTTTAAATGTTCTACCTCTATTTCCTCCTATACTGTAGGATATATTTTGTTTCTGACACTAATACAGAGAGCCCACAGTCATGAGCTTTTATTTGATACCATTTTTAATGTATATGGCCCTTGTGGTTGTGAAGGTGTTCAACATTTATTGTGCACACGTCACGTTAAGCAGAAAACCTAAAATTTGACCTAAGATTGCTTATAAAAATCACAAAGACTTTCCCTCCCTTCTAACTAAAAAAAGAAGTTGTCGGCTTATACTCGCATGTCGACAAAAGTGTTAACAGAAGCACTCTTCAAAATTGATCCCCAGACTAAATACTAGAAATGCCTTCAGTGTTCTTTTTGTAGTTCCACTGTTCTGTGTTGCATTTTCCCACATTTAAAGCTCAAGTGTAAAACACACAAGAAAATGTCCACTCATCAGGTCAAGTGTTATCTCAACTGCCAAACTGTCAGTTACTCCATTTATCGCAACTATTTGAATTCAGAGCTGAATTAATGGTTTATTCTATGGTTTTATTGATCTTGAAGAATATCTTTATCTTCCATAACTCTTGATCACATTTTTTTCTTGATGTATTTCATCAGGCATCTGCTTTTGCCAGAATGTCTCCGGTGTTCAGAACCTAAAGTTTTCTCCAAGTTTGAGGAGCTGGAACAGCACATGAGGAAGCAGCACGAGCTCTTCTCTTGTAAGCTCTGCACAAAGCACCTCAAGGTACAGTTATTGTTCCCCACATTTGTTTTGAGTGTGGCAGTTATAATCAAGGTTGGATTTTGCTTGCCTTTAAGGGAATGGGCTTAAAAATAAGACCAAAATATCTTATGGTCTTAATATTTATTGCTTTGAAATGTATTAAATATGTTTAAAAAAAAGTGATAAGATTCTGTGTAAGATATCATACACACCAGTTTGTCCAATTTGTGGGGGAAATGTTTATTATACATGTTGATAGTCTTATTGGTCTACACCAGGGGTGTCCAACCATGTGCCATGGAGAGCCAAGACCCTGCAGGTTTTACCTCCAACCAAGTGTCTTCAACAGCAGATTTCTGTGAACTTCTTCCCACTGATTGCTGATAAGTGAAAACACCTGCTGAAGAGACTGGGTAGAAGAGAAAACCTGCAGGGTCTTGGCTCTCCATGGCACATGGTTGGACACCCCTGGGTCTACACGTTGCATTAGTTAATGTAGAATATGTTTTGATTGGGGCATTGATATATCAAGCAAGGCAAAAAATTGTAAATTCTACAGATTGAAATTACTGCTTTTTTTATATATCCCCATTCATTTCTGTGAAGCAATACAGGATTGAGTTCTTAACTCATCTGAAGCTGTGACACAAGTGCTTCTCCTTCTGCTTATTTTAATGTATTGACCACAGTTGTCGTTATAAGCGAGCACGGAGAAGGGCCAAAGGGAGCATTTATCATAAAACTAGCAGTTCTGTGGTATTCCACAGGATCTAGGATGTTCTTTTGTACATGCGTTATTGTTACATGCCTTAGAAAGACTAACATGACACTGCAAAACAGAAAATATTTGATGTTTCAGCAATAGTGAAAGATGCAGACTTCTGTTTTTTCACTTTGATCACTAGTATTTAAAGCTCCGTCACAACTGTGTTTCTCTTCTTGCAGTTACCTTAAACTGATGCAGTGACTTTAAATGTTGTACAACCTTGTCTGTCAGATCTTCTCTCATGAGAGAAAGTGGTATAATCGTAAAGAACTGGCACGCCACAGAACACATGGAGACCCGGACGACACCAGTCACAGAGGACATCCCCTCTGCAAATTCTGCGATGACCGCTACCTTGATAATGACGAGTTGCTGAAACACTTGCGAAGGGACCACTTCTTCTGCCATTTCTGTGATGCAGATGGTTCTCAGGAATACTACAGGTTAGTGTGTAACCTTTTCTTTAAACAGCTCTGTGTTTGTAATTAATGTTACATTTTACTTCTAACCTTGTCATCAACAGTGATTACCAATATCTAAGTGAGCACTTTCGAGAGAGTCACTATCTGTGTGAGGAAGGTCGCTGTGCCACAGAACAGTTCACTCATGCATTCCGCACCGAGATCGACTACAAGGCCCACAAAGCTGCAGCACACAGCAAGAATCGAGCAGAGGCTCGACAGAACCGCCACATCGACCTGCAATTTACCTACGCTCCCAGACAACAGAGGAGAAATGAAGGTTGGGCTGGGAAGTGCACACACACACACACACACACACACACACACACACACACACACACACACACACACACACACACACACACACACAGAGTCATGTGGAGAAGAAAAAAAAATTAGGACACCCCATTAAACATTCAGTTCTTAAGAAATGTTCACGCATCTATGTCTAACCTTGTTTTTGTTTTTATTTGCATTTTTTTAACATTTATTGTAGCCATTTTAAATGGGAATGAATGTGGGGATGTCCTAAAAAAGATGGGGGATGTCTTAATTTATTCCTCACTATTTGTTGAGATTTACATTTTATAGAAAACGTGTAAAAGTATTTAATTTATATTTAATTGTTTAGTTGTATTACATGGCTCTCCCAGTATTTTTTAACATTGATATTAAATATCCATATGTCCAAATATGTTTTTTTTTTTTTTTTTTTTTTTTTTTTTTTTTAAAGCCACACAGGCTTATACAGGGTGTCCTAATTTTTTCACATGACTGTGTGTGTGTAATTTTTATATATATAAATTTTCATAGCCACGATTTAGGAGTACATTTACACTACTTACAAAAAGTTGGGGATATTTGGCTTCGAGAGAAGTTTATGGAAAATGTAAAAAGTTCACACTACAGTGATATTATATCATGAAAGTAGGACCTTTAAGTAGAAGCATGCAATGGTGATTTCCTCAACTCAAACAATTTATTGAAACAAAGCCAACAACAGTGGTGGGTATACCACAACAAAAAATGTCATTGTCTCCATCACTTGTCATGTGCCCTTGAGGATCAATTACAGATTGACAACGACGTTTCATGCTGTTCACAAGTCAGCTTATTGTCTGCTGAGGCATGGCATTCCACTCTTCTTGAAGGGCGGCCCTCAGGTCATTGAGGTTTTGGGGTGCAGGGTTACGAGCCTCTACGTGGCGACTCAACTGATCCCATAGACTTTCTATGGGATTCAGGTCTGGAGACAAAGTGCAGGCCACTCCATTTGAGGTACCCCAGCCTGCAGCAGCCATTCCCTAATGATATGACCTTGATGAGCTGGAGCATTGTCGTCCATGAAGATGAAATTAGCCCTGTGTTGTTCATGCAGGGGCACAATGACTGGATAATGATGTTATTCAGGTAGTATCGGCTTGTCACTGTACCATTCACAAGGTGAAGGGCAATTCTGTATTGACTAGACACACCTGCCCAGACTGTAACACCACCAACCACCAAAGGCTCATCTGGTGAGAACAGCGGCTGGTGCATAGCGCTCTCCTTGACATTTGCAACATTGTTGGCGGCCATCATTTCTGCTCAGCTTGAATCGACTTTCATCAGAGAACAGCACTGAGGCCCACTGGTCCCTTGTCCAGCATAAATGCTCCCTGGCCCATTCAAGATGATGACACCTGAGCCTGATGGTGTGGTCAGGTACCTTTGCAGGTCATCTAGCACGCAGACCATGCTAATGTAAATGGTTTCGAATGGTCTGACATGACGCTTGGGTGCCTCTCACCTCCCTTAAGTGTGCCTGGAGTTGAGTGGCATTCATCATCTGGTTCTGCAGGGCACTGTTCACAATGGAGCGGTCATCAGTGTGCGATGTGGCCAAAGAACGTCCACTTCTCTGCCTTTCTGTGATTCTTCCAGTCTCTCTGTATCTCTGTTGCAACCTGCTGATGACGCTCTGTGACACTCTAAGCTCAGTGGCCACTTCCATCTGAGAACATCTGTTTGAAGCCTCACAATGGTGAGATACAGTTGATCAATTGTTAGGTGTCGTCTTGGTCTCATGCTGTCAAAATGTGAACAGCATGATGAAGAGGACTGTCTAAATACCAATTGTAGTTGAACCAGAAAATTTATTGGTCGATTCATGGATCAAACACCTGTTGTGAATTTTGCCTTTAAGCACCTTGTTGGAGAACAGCAAGTTATGCAGCAAGTACTGAAACATTAAACAGCTGGAAATGTGCATTCAAAAGGTCAGAGAATGTCAAATTAAGTTCACCTGTACAGGTTATAGTGTATTTTGGGTGCATCCTGAAATTTCACCCAAAAGCCAAATATCCCTAACTTTTTATGAGTAGTGTATATTGAGTCAGGTAATAAAACATGTTTGTCTAGGTTTGGTGACTACTGAGGACTATGAGGAGGTGCGCCACAATCGAGGAGGAAGAGGAAGATCTCATGGGGGACAAAAGAGTTGGAGGTACTCTCGGTGAGTGCAAATGATTGAGAATTATTGGAATATGCATTTGTCTGTGAGCCTTGAGTGAACCTCAAGATATAACATTGGTAAGTGGATAAATATTGTGACTTTCTTGACCTTTCTTTTCCTCTTAACTGGTTGGCAACACAGAGAGGAAGAGGATAGGCAGATGGAAGCCGCGTTGAGGGCATCACTTGCCATGAAGAGACAAGAGGAAAGGGGAGCAGTACAGGAGAGGAATGCTGCTAAACACTGCAGAGAGGAGAGGACAGAGCGACCAGAATCAGATGAGACCAGACCTCGGACCGGACCTATCAAACCTCCAGGTAAAATACCGTATTTTTTGGACTTTAAGGCGCACTTAAAATCCTTTAATTTTCTCAAAAATCAACAGTGCGCTTTATAATCCGGTGCGCCTTATGTATTAATTCTGGTTGTGCTTACTGACCTCGAACCGATTTTATGTGGTACACGGCACTCAAAAATATGTCAAAAATGTTTTAGTACGACTTTGGTAAGTTACGAAGCCGGACCGCTTGAGGGATTTTCGGAGCATTACGGTAGTCAGGAGCCTCGCGGAGTAATATACGATATTCGATACCCAGAAGCCGATGGTGTATAGAACACGTATATTAGGATTTGTATGTGAAATTTCGGCATCGAAACTGCTCCCCAGTTTAGCTGTAAACGGGAGCAGTAAATACGGCTATAAATACGTATTTACGGCTGTAAATACGGCTCGCTCTCCGGCAGAGAGCGAGCTGTATCGGTATCGTACTCAGTATCAAGTACTGAGCGATATTCTGGCCAATATGGCGATGTAAACAGCCACGGACTCCCGTTTAGCTGTAAACGGGAGCAGTAAATACGTATTTACAGCTGTAAATACGGAGCGAGCCGTATCGGTATCGTACTCTGTATCGAGTACTGAGCGATATTCTGGCCAATATGGCGATGTAAACAGCCACGGACTAAAAACGTTCCGCCTGCTCATGGAGCAGGTCATTCATACTCGCAGACAATCGCGCTATATGTGTCTATAATGACTACAGATAGGATTTTCTTTCCATGCACGCAAAAAAAAAAAGAAAAATTCCCAGATTTGACTACCTTGCGGTAGTCGATACTACCTCGCGAGGTAGTCGATACCCAAAAGCCGATGGTGTATAGAACACGTATATTAGGATTTGTATGTGAAATTTCGGCATCGAAACTGCTCCCGTTTAGCTGTAAACGGGAGCAGTAAATACGGCTGTAAATACGTATTTACGGCTGTAAATACGGCTCGTTCTCTGCTGGAGAGCGAGCCGTATCGAGTGCCGAGCGATATTCTGGCCAATATGGCGATGTAAACAGCCACAGGACTAAAAACGTTCCGCCTGCTCATGGAGCAGGTCATTCAACACTCACAGACAATCGCGCTATATGTGTCTATAATGACTATAGAGAGGATTTTCTTTCCATGCACGCAATTTTTTTTTTTTTTTCCCCGGCTCTGACTACCTCGTTTTAATGCGCCTTATAATCCGGTGCGCCTTATGTATGAAATTAGACCATCAAATAGACTGTTCATTGATAGTGCGCCTTATAGTCCCAAAAATACGGTAGTAATAGACCATTAATTAGCTAAGCAGCATGCATTGTTTAATTGTTGAATTCCAAAGTTTTCCCCTTCAGGCTTGTTGCTTCATGAGGTTCCATAAAATTAACTACAAGGGCAACTACAAATGATGTTTTTTCCTTAACTATCACAGTGAGAACAATGAAGAGTACTAATCCAGGGGATGAAGACGACTTTCCTCTTCTGGGGGCTACAGCTGCTGCTCCCATGTGAGTTTCAACATGAAGTGCACATTGAGCTTTTTCATACATTGTGATATTTGCTGAAATGTGTCATCCACGGTGTTTTTTCCGCCCCCCCTCCAGTGTAAAGTCTACTCCGGCAGTAGCTGCTGTAGCTCATGCAGCTCTAAAGGAAGATGAATTCCCCAGCCTCTCTACCTCCACCCCTCAAACACTCATGACCCCATCTTACTCTGTACAAACCAAGAAGACTTCCTCTTTTCAAGAGGATGATTTCCCTGCTCTTGTCTCAAGAATCCAACCTCCAAAGCCTGCAGGAAGCACCAACTCTGCTTGGTCCAACCATAATGCTGTAGCTAAACCCATTGTTTATCCTCCTCGTTCTTCCAAACCTTCACCTCCCTTGTCATCTGCATCATCTGGCCCCCAGGTCCTTTCATCCTCATCATCCTCACGGAAGAAAAAGAAAGTCGGTGAGAATGTAAAAGTGGCATCCAACAGCTCTCCTCTTCATTCGTCTGATGATGAGACGGGAGGTTTGACCCAGCAGGAGTTGCGCTCCGTTCCCACCATGTTAGATATCTCCTCCCTGCTCACTGTTAAAGAAGCCAACAACAAACCCACTCGTATGACCTCCAAATCCAACTCTTCACATCCAACCTCCAACTCTGATTTCCCTACCTCTAAGGCCAGCAAGAAGAAAAAACAGAAGAACACAGCTGCTCCAGCGACATCTCTGTCCAGTATGTCAGGAACAACAACTGTAAATTCAATTTCAGTGGAAACCACGGCTCAAAAGGAAAACGTTCCTGAGAAAACACGGAACAAACCAGCTTCGAGTACTGCAGTGGCAGCACTTATAAGCGAAATGGCTAACGGCTATGCAGAGAAATCGCCACCCATTAGCACAGATACACTAGTGGTAACAAATCAACCTAATGCAGAGCCAGCTGCTGAACAAGAGGAAGAGTTCCCTGCCCTCATACCTAAGAAACCACCACCAGGTACAGCATGGCATGACATCAGCAATATGTAATGTGGTATTTTATCTCAGTCCATGCTTAGTGTGATTGCATGAGTCACACTGAGTTTTATCAGTCAGTAGGGCTCAGAAATGGAAAACCTTATTTGAATGTTCTTGACAAACTGGAATTACCTATGCACACACCTGTGTGCAAGTTGTCCATCTGAAAGTTTTGTTTTCATGCATTTTTTCCCCCTTCAGTTTGTTCTTATTTTTCAAATGATGCCTATATCCATCCATCCATCTTCTTCCGCTTAATCATTTTCGGGTCGCGGGGGGGCTGGAGCCTATCCCAGCATCTTTGGGCGAGAGGCAGGTAAACAGAAAAAATGAAGCTATCCATCCAGCATTGAGTGATTATATAATTTATGTAGAAAGTATGTGCATGATATCACGGCTGAGGCGTGCATTTTGTTTGATCTGCTCCGGTGCCTCATCCTGGTTGCCATTTCTGCTGGGGATCCCGCCCCACAAGGTTTTTTTTTTTTTTTTTTTTTTTTTGTGGTCCCAGGCGTCCAGTCTTCCTGCACGTGCAAGGTTGACTAATGTGGTGTGCTCATGGAAGGGGTCATGGGTCTGCTTTTCTGCAATACTTGTCTCCTGTGGTTGGGAAGCAAAGCTCAAACTCTGTTGTAGGGCTGCAACTAATGATTACTTTGGTAGTCGACTAATCTAACGACTATTTTTTTTTTTTTTTTTTTTTTCAATTAGTTGACTAATCAGGATTAGTTCTGTCATGTCTGCCATCTCAGCTTCCTGTTGGCATAGCTCCTATTTGGGGCTTCAGTGCATGTTTTACTGCACCTGTTTAATCGCTTATCATTCCAGTGTTCCGCTGGCAAGTCACTTCAAATTTTCTACTGCCACTCAGTGAAGAAAGAATTTGATTTTCTTTGTATATGTATATTTCTTTGTATATTTCAAAATACAGTGCATCCGGAAAGTATTTACAGCGCTTCACTTTTTCAACATTTTATGATGCAGCCTTATTCCAAAATGGATTAAATTCATTTTTTTCCCTCAATTCTACACACAACCCCCCATAATGACAACATGAAGTTTTTTGGGTTTTTTTTGAGATTTTTGCAAATTTATTAAAAATAAAAAACTAAGAAATCACGTGTTGATGCACCTTTGGCAGCAATTACAGCCTCAACCCTTTTTGAATATGATGCCACAAGCTTGGCACACCTATCTTTGGGCAGTTTCGCTCATCAGGTTAGATGGGAAGTGTCTGTGCACAGCCATTTTCAGATCTCTCCAGAGATGTCCAATTGGATTCAAGTCTGGGCTCTGGCTGTGCCACTCAAGGACATTCACAGAGTTGTCCTGAAGCCACTCCTTTGATATCTTGGCTGTGTGCTTCAGGTTGTTGTCCTGCTGAAAGATGAACCATTGCCCCAGTCTGTGGTCAAGAGCGCTTTGGAGCAAGTTTTCATCCAAGATGTCTCTGTACATTGCTGCATTCATCTTTCCCTCTACCCTGACGAGTCTCCCCGTTCCTGTCGCTGAAAAACATCCCCCACAGCATGATGCTGCCACCACCATGCTTCACTGTAGGGATGGTATTGGCCTGGTGATGAGCGGTGCATGGTTTCCTCCAAACATGACGCCTGGCATTCACACCAAAGAGTTCAATCTTTGTCTCATCAGACCAGAGAATTTTTTTTCTCATGGTCTGAGAGTCCTTCAGGTGCCTTCTGGCAAACTCCAGGTGGGCTACCCATGTGCCTTTTACTAAGGAGTGACTTCCATCTGGCCACTCTAGCATACAGGCCTGATTGGTGGATTGCTGCAGAAATGGTTGTCGTTCTGGAAGGTTCTCCTCTCTCCAGAGAGGAATGCTGGAGCTCTGACAGTGACCATCGGGTTCTTGGTCACCTCCCTGACTAAAGCCCTTCTCCCTCAATCGCTCGGTTTAGACGGTCGGCCGGCTCTAGGAAGAGTCCTTGTGGTTCTGAACCTCTTCCATTTACTGGAGGCCACTGTGTTCATTGGGACCTTCAAAGCAGCAGACATTTTTCTGTACCCTTCCCCAAATTTGTGCCTCGAGACAATCCTGTCTTGGAGGTCAACAGACAATTGCTTTGACTTCATGCTTGGTTTGTGCTTTGACATGCACTGTCAACTGTGTGACCTTATATAGACAGGTGTGTGCCTTTCCACATCATGTCTAATCAGCTGAATTTACAGGTGAACTCCAATTAAGCTGTAGAAACACCTCAAGGATGATCAGTGGAAACAGGATGTACCTGAGCTCAGTTTTGAGCTTCATGGAAAAGGCTGTGGATTAGGGATGTTGACGATTAATTGACTTTCAGTTAATTAAGAATTTGGTCGACTAATTTAAATTGTCAGATTATTGATAACTCAGCAGTCCTTTCCAGTGGGAGCTTATTCTATGAAATGCAGTGGTTTCACCATCCAGGCGGGGGCGCACGCAATTACCCACTGCCACATTTCAACCGAAAAAGCAGAAGACACCAAGCCCCCCAGAGTGCATGCGCTGTGGAGAGCAAAAAAACTTGCCCTTCCAGGTTACGTTGGAGCACCACAAGTTCCAGTGGCACACAAGCTTAAAGGTCCACCTGCTTCAAATTAACATAGCAGAGAAACAGACTGGAGCAAAGAAAAAGATTACATGAGCGCAAAAACCCATGTCCACTGCCTCGCACCGCAAGACGGAAAAGCAGACTGGACTCAAGTTGCCACTGAGGTAACAGACGATAGAGGAGCCCAGATCGTTCTGGGTTTGTCTGGATTTCTGGGGTACTGTGATAATATTTAACATGCAACAGATGAAGCAGATCACAATTTATTTTCCTGTTAAAACAGTCTTAATAGTGCATCTCAGTAAATCAGAATGTGAAAGTAATGTTTTTGTAATATAACGGAAGATAAATTTGTGATATTGGCAAGTTTTTAAAATAAATTAAAAATCATGGCATTTGTAATTTACTGAGATGTACCAGCATATAGTACACTCTATACATCTGTAGTAAAAAAAAAAAAAAATGGTATAATAAATCATTGAGGAATATGATCATGTTTTATTCATTATATCAAACACGGTAATTAACCTTTTGTATGTTAAAGATGGATCATATTATATAGGGATGTGATTTTTCCGCTAATCTGCGGAATTCCGCTTTTTTTTTTTTTTTTTTTTTTTTATATCTTCCAGGAAGATAAAAGTACGTTAAGTACGTTAGTGGCTTGTGGTCCATGAACGCAGTGAAGGTGCGCCCTTTCAGGCAGAACTGGAAGTGGCGTATGGCCAGGTGGAGAGCCATTAACTCTCTGTCGAACACGCTGTATTTACGCTCACTGTCGTGCAAAGACCTGCTAAAAAAGGTGAGCGGCTGCCAAGAACCGGCAACGCATTGCTCCACGACGGCCGCAATGCCCATGTCTGAGGCTTCGGTAGTGAGCGCTATCCGAGCCACCGGGTCTGGGTGCGCCAGTAGTGCAGCGTTTGCCAGAGCTGTTTTAACCTCAGAACACCTGCTCCCGCTCAGGAGTCCAGTTGACTCTCCGCCGGTTTCCGTTTCTAGAGTGTGGCGTACAACGGCTGTATGAGCTGGGCTGCGCGGGGGAGGAAACGGTTATAAAAGTTAACCATCCCCCAAAACTCCTGCAGCGCCCTGACATTGATGTTGAGGAGAAAAATTAGCAAAACAATTTAGTTACATTACTTTTATGATTCCAAACAGTTTGAAATTGACAGTGCACAGTGGACATTGACTCATAACTTTTGAATATTTCTAAAGACTTGCGTGCATCAGTGATTGTACAAAATGAACTGCTCCAGACTCAATGGAGATTGAAACTGGTGATCTGAAATTATAAAAAGTAATGGTATGAATGAATTTTATTTCTATTATGGAATAGATAAAATTAACCGATTTTGATTTGATCAAGTGTTAAAGCATGTGATGAATAATGCTTGTTGGAATATTTTAGGAATGCCATCTTCTTGGAACATAAGTCAATATTATACAGTAATGAGTGGCATTCAGCTGTTTGTTTTGTCATTTAAGCACAGTTCTGGTACTTAAAAATCAGAAAAACCCAGGAGCTTCGGGGGGCTTTGCCCCCCTTGCTCCCCCACTGGGGCTCTGCCCCATGCTGAATTTTCAGATAATTTCCCCAACCCCAAATCACATCCCTAATTATACCGAGGGGAATTCAGATTCTCAGGAAAATTGCTGCTTATCAATTAATCATTAATCGAGCGACAAATAAAAGCACCAAGCATAGTGTTTTGACTGAATATTGTGTATGGTTAACTTTTGTTAGACAAACTAAAGCTGCTACTCATTCTTGCCACTCAGTGCAGTATGACTGAAATTTGTTCTGCTGTTGTGCATACCCTCAATTCCTGTTAGGAACATAGAATATTTACACCACAATTCAGCTGCCATTAAATTTACAACTTTAAATGTAATACTAGTAATATAAATTAATTATTGGAAAATATTTCCATTTCTTAAGCCATTTAAATGTTACTGTAACATTGTTTTAAGGCACCCTTGAGCTGTTATTTCAATTTCTTAAGTTTAGTTGCTTCTCTGCCCAGTCATCCCCACAAAATGTTTTCTTATATAAGATAAGATAAGATAAAGATAAGCCTTTATTAGTCCCACAACGGGGAAATTCCAGGATTGCAACAGCACAGGGATAGCAGCACTCAGAGCAACAATCAGAAGGCAAGAAAAAAAAAAGCAAGCAAGAACAGCTAATATACATATGTACATATTACTATAAATATATATATATACAGTGGGGCAAAAAAGTATTTAGTCAGCCACCAATTGTGCAAGTTCTCCCACTTAAAAGATGAGAGGGGTCTCCAATTTTCATCATAGGTATACCTCAACTATGAGAGACAAAATGA
Source organism: Pholidichthys leucotaenia (assembly GCA_020510985.1). NCBI lineage: Eukaryota > Metazoa > Chordata > Actinopteri > Cichliformes > Pholidichthyidae > Pholidichthys > Pholidichthys leucotaenia. Next base: position 385,811,461 of record CM035838.1, read on the forward strand.
GAAAAAAAAAATCCAGAAAATCACATTGAAGGATTTTTAATGAATTAATTGGTAAATTCCTCGGTAAAATAGGTATTTGGTCACCTACAAACAAGCAAGATTTCTGGCTCTCACAGACCTGTAACTTCTTCTTATAGAGGCTCCTCTGTCCTCCACTCGTTACCTGTATTAATGGCACATGTTTGAACTCGTTATCAGTATAAAAGACACCTGTTCACAACCTCAAACAGTCAGACTCCAAACTCCACTATGGCCAAGACCAAAGAGCTGTCAAAGGACACCAGAAACAAAATTGTAGACCTGCACCAGGCTGGGAAGACTGAATCTGCAATAGGTAAGCAGCTTGGTGTGAAGAAATCAACTGTGGGAGCGATTATTAGAAAATGGAGGACATACAAGACCACTGATAATCTCCCTCGATCTGGGGCTCCACACAAGATCTCACCCCGTGGGGTCAAAATGATCCCGAGAACGGTGAGCAAAAATCCCAGAACCACACGGGGGGACCTAGTAAATGACTTGCAGAGAGCTGGGACCAAAGTAACAAAGGCTACATCAGTAACACACTACGCCGCCAGGGACTCAAATCCTGCAGTGCCAGACGTGTCCCCCTGCTTAAGCCAGTACATGTCCAGGCCTGTCTGAAGTTTGCTAGAGAGCATTTGGATGATCCAGAAGAGGATTGGGAGAATGTCATATGGTCAGATGAAACCAAAATAGAACTTTTTGATGAAAACTCAACTTGTCGTGTTTGGAGGAAAAAGAACACCATACCTACTGTGAAGCATGGGGGTGGAAACATCATACTTTGGGGCTGTTTTTCTGCAAAGGGACCAGGACAACTGATCCGTGTAAAGGAAAGAATGAATGGGGCCATGTATCGTGAGATTTTGAGTGAAAACCTCCTTCCATCAGCAAGGGCATTGAAGATGAAACGTGGCTGGGTCTTTCAGCATGACAATGATCCCAAACACACCACCCGGGCAATGAAGGAGTGGCTTCGTAAGAAGCATTTCAAGGTCCTGGAGTGGCCTAGCCAGTCTCCAGATCTCAACCGCATAGAAAATCTTTGGAGGGAGTTGAAAGTCCGTGCTGCCCAGCGACAGCCCCAAAACATCACTGCTCTAGAGGAGATCTGCATGGAGGAATGGGCCAAAACACCAGCAACAGTGTGTGAAAACCTTGTGAAGACTTACAGAAAACGTTTGACCTCTGTCATTGCCAACAAAGGGTATATAACAAAGTACTGAGATGAACTTTTGGGATTGACCAAATACTTATTTTACAGAGGAATTTACCAATTAATTCATTAAAAATCCTTCAATGTGATTTTCTGGATTTTTTTTTTCTCATTTTGTCTCTCATAGTTGAGGTATACCCATGATGAAAATTGGAGACCTCTCTCATCTTTTAAGTGGGAGAACTTGCACAATTGGTGGATGACTAAATACTTTTTTGCCCCACTGTATATATATACACACAGACACAGTGTAGAGCATTGTAGCTGGATGGGATGAATATATGAGTATATAAACACACAGTACGGAGCATTGCAGCTAGATGGAATAAATATGTAAATATATAAACACAGTGCGGAGCAATGTAGCTAGATGGAATAATATGTAGATATATAAACACACAGTGCGGAGCATTGTAGCTAGATGGAATGAATATATAGATATATAAATATAAACATAAACACACCCAGTGCGGAGCATTATGGACATAGACTACTCACAAAAAGTCAGGGATATTCAGCTTTCGGGTGAAATGTCAGGGTGCCCCTAAAATGCACTATAACCTTTTACAGGTGAACATTTATTTTTTTATTTAACCTTTATTTATACAGGGAATTTCCATTGAGAGACAACCTCTCTTTTTCAAGGGCATCCTGTTCACATTTACACCTGGAAGCTGCCCAGTACAACCATAGATTGACCTGTGGCCACTGAGCAGCTCCACTGGAGCAGTTGGGGTTAAGGGCCTTGCCCAACGGCACCGCAGTGGGGTTTAGGAGGGTGGGGCAGACACTGCTATGTTATCTGTCCCACCCGCATCTGATCCTGCTGGGCCGGGAATTGAACCGGCGACCCTCCGCTCACCAGTCGACATCCTGAACCATTATGCCATCACTGCCAAACTTAATTTGACCTTCTGTAACCTTTTGAATGCACATGTCCAACTGTTGAGTGTTTTAGTACTTTTTGCAAACCTTGCTGTTCTCTAACAAGGTGCTTAACGGCAAAATTCACAACAGGTGTTTGATCCATGAGTTGACCAATAAATTTTCTGGTTCAATTAGAATTGGTATTTAAACGGTCTTCTTCATCATGCTGTTCAGATTTTGACAACATGAGACCAAAACGACACCTGACAATTGATCAACAGTTCCTCACCATTGTGACGCTTCAAACAGGATGTTCTCAGATGGAAGTGGCCACTGAGCTTAAGAGTGTCACAGAGCGTCTTCAGCAGGTTGCAACAGAGATACAGAGAGACTGGAAGAGTCACAGAAAGGATGTCCTTTAGCCACATCCCACGGTGATGACCGCTTTATTGTGAACAGTGCCCTGCAGAACCAGATGATGAATGCCACTCAACTCCAGGCACATTTTTTTTTGTAACTTAAGATTTTTATTCATTTTTCATTATATATATTGCATTCAGATCACAGTCTACATTTAAAAAAAACAAAGGGGCTAGAGTAAAAAAGAAAAAGGAGAAAAAAAAAAAGGGGGGGGGTGACAAATGTTGGAGCATCAAGTTTTTAGTTTCCATCTCTTAATTCTTCTGGTTTTTCCAGCGTCTTTGGTTATTCTTTCAATATCTGTCTCGTTGTTGCACTTTGTAGTGTGTCCATTTCCGCCATTTTTTTTCCCATAGTCCTTCTTGCATTCTTTGTCGATATGTTAGTTTTTCCATCATACGTATGTCCTCAATAATGTCAGTCCATTGCTCTTGGTCAGGAAGAACTTCTGATCGCCTTTTTTTTGTGATTGTTTTTTTACATGCAATCAACAAGATTTTAACTAGATATCTGTCCTCAGCCTGTATAACATTGTCTCTTTTAAGATCACATAGGTACATCAAGTTACAGTTCATTGGTATATTATATCCTAATATCCTCTGTATTGTCACATGTATAGATTTCCAGAATGATGAGATTTTGCAGCATTTCCAAAACATATGCGAGTGGTCTGCATTTTGAGCCCCACATCCCCTCCAGCATATAGATTGGGTATTTGTATACTTTCCTTGAATCTGTGGTGTAATGAAAAAGCGAATCAGGTTTTTCCATCCAAATTCCCTCCATGTTCTTGAATTTGTTGATGTGTGTTGTGTTTTCCATATTTCCTGCCAGCTTTCTTCTGTTATGTTTAAATTGAGCTCTTTCTCCCATTTCTCCTTTATATAGTTACTTGAATGATTGTTTGCCATAAGTTTCTGATATAGCTTTGAAATAATTCTTGTTTTATTTCCTGTATATGAGCTTAAAATGAATTGTATAATCTCGCTCACATCTGTTTGGAGGTTATGCCTAATCTTCTTCATATAATAGTCTCTCATCTGCAGATATCTGAAGAATTCCGATCTTTCTAGTTTAAATTTTCTCCTGATGTTTACAAAGCTCCCGAGATCTTTTTTTCCGATATTGCCCCATGCTGTGATTCCCTTGTTCACCAGATTTTTGTATCCCCTATCTTGTTTTGCCGGTTCAAACTGACTGTCAAATGCTACCCATTTCAATAGTTTTATGTCTTCCTTTATATTATACTTTTGTACTATTTTATACCACAGTTCTAAAGTAAATTTAGTGATTGGGTCTATTTGTTTGATTTGCTTATATGCATCTTTATCTCCTATTATGCTTTGTACTGGGAGTCCCTCAATTTCCTTTTCCATTTCTTTCCATTTTGCCTCATATCCCTCGTCGCACCAACATATGATATATCTTATTTGTGCTGAGTAGTAATATTCCTTTAGACTCGGTAGGCCCATGCCTCCTTTCTCTTTTGGTAACTGGAGAGTTTTATATTTCACTCTTGGTTTTTTACCTCCCCAAACAAATCTCGATATCATCCTGTCCCACTTTGAGAATTGGGCATCTGGAATCTCTGTTGGTATAGCCTGGAAGAGGTAAAGTAATCTAGGTTGTATGCTGATTTTGACTGTCTCAATTTTTGAATTCAGATCCATATTTAAGATTGACCATCTATCAATATCTTTTTTTATTTCTTGTTCCAACCTATCATAGTTTGCTTTATAGATTTTGCTTAGATCTTTAGGTATGTTCACTCCAAGGTATTTTATTTCTTTTTGTTTCCAGTTTAGTTTGATCTTATCAGTTATCTGGTTTAGAGGGTTATAGTGGAATGTCAGTATTTGTGTTTTTGTTATGTTTATCTTGTATCCTGATAATTTTCCAAAATTTTCTATCAAGTTCATCATTTCCATTATTGATTCATCTGGTTGTTCAAGGTAAACTATAATATCGTCTGCAAATAGCCCAATCTTGTGTTCCGCCCCCTTTATTGTTACACCTTTTAATTTCTTATTTTGTCGTATCGCTTGAGCCAGTGGCTCTATGAACAGAGCAAACAAGGTGGGCGATAAGCAGCATCCCTGCCTAGTTGATCTTTGTATATTTACTTTGTCTGTTAAGCTACCGTTTATCTTGATTCTTGCCACAGGTTCTTGATACAGCGTCCTTATGCATTGTACTGATTTTTCGTTAAATCCAAAGCGTTCCAGCACACTATATAGGAATTTCCAGTTAACCCTGTCAAATGCTTTTTCTGCGTCTAAACTCATTATTACTGCGCTTTTCTTTTCTTTATGTATTTGATTAATTATATGTATTGTTCTCCTGATATTGTCATGTGTTTGGCGTCCCTCTATGAAACCAGTTTGATCATCTTCTATCAATTCCGTCAAGAATGTCTTTATTCGTTTACATATAATTGTTGTATATATTTTATAATCCACATTTAATAAAGAGATTGGCCTATAGTTTCCGCATTGTTCTCTATCTTTCCCTGGCTTTAAAATGACTGAAATAATGGCTTCGTTCCATGATGGAGGTATTTTGTTGTTGTTCAACGTCCAATTAAATGACTTTAGAAGCTGTGGCGTGAGTTCTTCTAGAACAGTTTACAGTTTATAAAACTCAGATGGGTATCCATCACTACCTGGTGATTTACCATTTTTAAGTGACTTAATCACATCTCTAATCTCTTGTGTTGTTATTTCTGCTGTTAGCTTTTCATTTTGTTGATTTCCTATTGATGGCAAGTCCAATGTGTCTAGAAATTTTTTAATATCTTTAGTATTTGTTTCTTCAGGTTGCGAGTATAGTTCTTGGTAGAAATTATGGAATATTTCTTCGATGTTTTCTGGGTTAACTGTGGTTTTATTTGTGGTGGGGTCTTTAATCTTATATACATTATTCATTGTTTGTTGTTTTCTTAACCGTTTTGCCAGCAGTTTTGTGGCTTTTGGTCCCGTTTCATAATATTTTTGCTTTAGATATCTATTTTTCCTTTCAATTTCATCCATTTGTGTTTCTTTTATCTTTATTTTTTCTTCTTTAATTTCTTGATATATTTTTGGGTCATTTGTGCTTTGATGTTTATGTTCTAATTCCCTCAGTCTCTCACATCTTTGTTCATATGCTTCCAGTTTAGTCTTATTTGCTTTTCCTGTTTCAACAATTAATTTACCTCTTAACACGGCTTTTAGTGCATCCCATAGTATTGTTGGGTCCACTTCTTCATTGTCATTCTCTTGGATATATTCATTTATGTTTACTTTTATTCTTTCTTTCATTTTATCATCATTTAACAGTCCTACATTAAGTTTCCATGTTGTTTGTCGTTTTCTATTGTTTAAATTTATTTCCATGTATATAGGATTATGATCTGATATTTCTGCCCCTCCAATCCAACAATTTCTCACCCTGTGTCTGTCATCTTCATTCATAAGGAAGTAATCTATTCTAGAGTGTACTTTATGGACTGCTGAATAATGTGTATAGTCTTTTTCGAGTGGGTGCAGGTCCCTCCAAATGTCTACCATACCCATTTCTGCCAGTGAGGTTCTTATGAATTTTGTTACATGTTTTTTTGTCTTCTTAACACTTGTTGTATCAATTTCATGATCCATGACAGCATTTAAGTCTCCTCCACAAATTAGGACTCCTTCACTGTGTGTTGCTATGAGATCAAACAGATGTTGAAAAAAACCCTTGTCACTTTCTGGTGGGGCATAGATGCTCACTAATGTGATCTGCATTCCATCTATGCTACCCTTTATTATTACATACCTGCCTTCTTTATCCTGGATTTCCTGTTCACATTCAAATTGTATTTTATTTGAGATTAGTATCATAACCCCCCTTTTAGTTCCTCCCTTAAATGAACTGTAGTAGGAGTTCTTATAGCCAAATCTCTTTAGTTTCACATGTTCTGTCTTGCTCAAATGTGTCTCTTGCATAAATATAATTTCGGCTTTTTCTTTCTTGAATTTTCTTATTATTCTTTCCCTTTTAACAGGTGAGTTCAGACCATTCACGTTTAGTGTTATTATCTTAAGATTTTTACCCATAATCATGTTTTTCCATTTTTTTAACTTGTGCTCCTAGCCCCTTTAACAACAAAAATAACACATATTTATATAAAAACACATTAAAAAATCTCGACCTCCGTACTTTGGGCCTTTCTTCTGCCCACTGGTCCCTGTTGGTGGGTGGAGGGATTGTCCTCACCGAGTGTAGGGCCCTCCCTAGACCTGTATTTACTATCCAAGAAATAGTCATTAGTCTAGAAATGTCCAACAAATATGACTTAAACCTCTCCTAGCCGTCTGTTTCTCTTTTACCTTGTCTTCTTGGCCTTCATTTCTTCTGTGTCTTTCTTAATCTTTGTTATAATCTAGGCTTTCAGTTGAAAGCCTTGTAGTCTTTCCTGGGCCCGCTGCGCCACGTCTCCCCCCGTCTTTTGCCGTTCACTCGCCTCCACTCCGGCTGTCGTGATGCGTTCAGGGCCTCCGCTGCTCCTACCGTTTCCTCCGGCACGTACACCTCAAGGCCCCGCTCCATCATGTCCTGCGCTGCCTCTCTGGCTGTGTTGTAGGTTCTTACGCCGTTCTCCCAATGAATCCTCATCTTCGTTAGCGGCGTTTGGAATCTAATTTTTTTTTCTTTCAGCGTTTTTTTAATGTTGGCATATTTCTTCCGCTGCTGCACAATTTCCGCCGGGTAGTCATGATCAAAGAATATCTGCTTGTCGCCGATTCGTATCTTTTTTTTCCACGCTCGTGTCAGGATTCTTTCCTTTACATCATATTTCAGAAAGTTTACCACAACTGACCTGGGTGTAGAGCGTGGGTTCGGGTTCTGTGCCGAGGCTCTGTGCGCTCGTTGAATCTGCAGATCCGCTTCGCTGGGCAGTTCCAGCTCTTTTTTTTTAAGAACTGATCCATGAATTTCGTCATCGAGTTGCCTTCAATGCCCTCCGGGATCCCGAAGATGCGTATATTGCCCCGTCTGGACCTGCTCTCCAAGTCGGTTACTTTCTCCTGCATCCTCTGCATTTGTGCCGTCAGGGTCTGCAGCTGTTCGCTTGCCTCGCTATTCCAATCTTCCAGCTCTGATATTCGGGCCTGCGCTTCTGTCATACACGCCCGCTGGGAGCGCAGCTCCTCCATGTTTTCTGCTAGCTTGCGCTCCATTTCTCTTCGGAGGCCCATAATTTCTTCCTTAATCTCTTTTTTCAGCTCCTCCTTAAGAGCCGCTAAATCCTGTTGTAGCTGCCGTTTGAAGTCTCTCAACTCTTTACCCAAACTGGCGATGCCAGTGTTCATGGTATCGAGTTTTGTGTCTTCCATTTTCTCTGCTGCGGTCACCTCGTTTTTTTGGGCCCCGTGTTCAGCGGTTTCTCCTGCGTTGTTGAAGAGGAATTCTTTAATTTTACTCTGCTTTTGTCCTTGTGCCCGGCTCCTTCGTGTTTTCATCCCTTAGTTTATTGATCCGCTTATGTCGAGTTGGCCATTTACCGATGATTTTTAATCCGGCTAGGGAGAGCTCTCTGTTTAAGCGTTATGTCTCTCCGCCATCTTCCCGGAAGTCAACTCCAGGCACATTTAAGGGAGAGGCACCCAAGTGTCATGTCAGACCATTCAAAACCATTTACATCATCGTGGTCTGCGTGCTAGACAACCTGCAAGGGTACCTGACCACAACACCAGGCACAGGCGTCATCTTTTTGTATGGGCCAGGGAGCATGTACTCTGGACAAGGGACCAGTGGGCCTCAGTGCTGTTCTCAGATGAAAGTCAGTTCATGCTGAGCAGAAATGATGGCCGCCAACGATGTTGGAGATGTCAAGGAGAGCGCTATGCACCAGACAAGCCTTTGGTGGTTGGTGGTGTTACAGTCTGAACAGGTGTGTCTAGTCAATACAGAACTGCCCTACACCTTGTGAATGGTACAGTGACAAGCCAATACTACCTAAATAACATCATTAATCCAGTCATTGTGCCCCTGCATAAACAACAGAGGCCTAATTTCATCATTATGGACGACAATGCTCCAACTCATTAAGTTTGCATCATTGGGGAACGGCTGCTGGAGGCTGGGGTACCTCAAATGGAGTGGCCTGCACTTTCTCTAGACCTGAATCCCACAGAAAGCCTATGGGATCAGCTGAGTCTCTGTGTAGAGGCTTCTTAGTCAGGCAGATAGGTGAAACAATTGTTCACTTCTGGATAGAAGCATGAAATTTGGCATAAATGTAGTCCAATAAGTCCTCTTTCATATAAGATTAAGACCACTTCGAATCTTGCTTGGTACGTGCATTATTCAAGATGGCGTCCAAATATGGCCACCAAAAAACACGTTTTTGCTTATAACTAGAAAATGTGAGCTTTTAGGGCATAATAATGTATTGTTGGCTAATATAAATGTGTACATTCTGCACATTTTGAGCCCAAAATCAAGTCTGTATGACAAACGGTTCTTGAGATATAACATTTTGAAAGTTGCCACAAACTGTATAATCTTAATCTTATCAAAAGTTACAGAGATACAAATGCTGAACAATAGTAATTGAACATTTATGGTATATGTTCATTCGAATCACATTCGAAGATCAATAATAGCATAATGAGAAACCCCAAGAAAGTTAAAAATACAAAACGCAGTCAGTGATATGCCAAATATTATGTAATCGAGTGTAACCTCATTGCAACCCATGCATCAACAGAGTGAAGTGATCGAGAAGACCTCCGCTAACCTTCTGCCTGGTGACATGCACCACCACAATAACACAGAGAATTGCAGCTTAAATTTGCCCTGCTGCACTTGCACAAGCCCCTACAAGCTTTCTTGCAACCACAGTGCACAAGCTCTTGACATACTTTGAAAGCTTCAGGGAGAGTGGTCCACTTTGGGACGAAGCCTTCCCTTGCTTCAGTCCATCCCCAGTGTGTAGGACTTGGTAGATTTTGCACTGGATCCAGTGCTTGACCCCACACATAGCCACCTTGATAAGCAGCTCTTTAGATATGTTCTGTTAATGCTGCCTTTGTTGGTGGAATATTTTCAAGTGACTGCGTTCCTTGTGCAAAAAGGGTCTGACGAGCTTTGTTTACCTGATACAGTGGGCAGGTACGACTGTACATTATTACCGTGTACCGTTCAAGAACAGCTTCATCCTCTGCTGTTATAACTTCAGGAGTGAAGCTCAGTTTCCTGAATACATGTGTCACTTCAGGAAAAACTTCCCAAGCATCAAATGCAGTCTTCTTGCCCCTGCCAGCAAACGAGGAAGTAGTGTCTGAGCCACTGAAAGCATGGAAGAAGGGAAGGGCTTTGCACTTGTCAAGACCAAGGCTACCTGCCAAGCTGTTTGCTGATATGTAGGTGAAATGTTTTCCAACACCAAACGCCAGCCACAGGTCAATGTCCAGCTGATTTACATATGTAACAGCTAGAACAACAACATCTGTGTCAACTGTCCTTATCAATACACTCCTGTGGCCTTGAGCTGCACCATGGGCAACATGCAACATAAGCCTTGTATCAGCTTCTTCATGATCAGTTGGATCAATGCCAGCAGAAGCCATGTCACTTGGTCTGTTGCTCACAACATTCACATCAGAAGTTGAAACAAACAAGACACCTTCCACCTCTAGAGAAGCCAGTTCTCTACCAAGGAATTGGAATAGCTCTGCTTTGTTATCGGTGCAGCGCAAAAAGGTCTGCCAGTTACTGGGAATGACAGTGTCAGGAAGCATCCTTCTTCGGGTTGCCTTTTTGAGGCTGCAGTCAAGATATCGGTCCCACACTACATCAACACATTTCACATCTTTAGCCTGATCAATGATGTAAGGCAAGAAAACTCCCCTTGAATACTCTTGGAAAGTCTTTGCTTTACCAGGTGCAAGCATATTCACAACAGCTGCTCCATCAAAGACCTTCATGGTAACAGCTGGTAACAACTGATTTTGTGATACCCCAATGCACTGAAGCAAATCTGACTTCTTGCCTTGACGTAATTTGCCTAGAGCAGACAGTGAAGGAGGATGGGCATTGTTTTCATGTCTGAAAAACTCCTCTGTTTCCATCACGGGTTTGACAGGCAATATAGAGCCGAGCAAAAAGATTGCAATCAGATTTCAAAGCAGACACCTTAGATTGACTGACATTGTTTGTCACTTCATAAGTACCAAACAGAGGTAGATTGTTTCTTGAAACTGTGTCAGTTAAAGCAACTGTATGCTTATTCAGTCTGTTATCAACAAACTCCTGATACTGAGCAATGCCTAATTCATGCGCTGATTTCACTGCATTAATAACATGGTGAGGCATTATTTCATTGGTGTCAAGTCTAACAAGGTCATTGCTTGTCTCTTTGAAGGGATTTCCCACGTCCTCTAATGAAACTACTAGGTTACAAACATTTTTTGCAAATGCAACCTGGACACTTGGAATTTGATCATGATGCTTGAGATTCATTGCCTTGGGCTTCAACAGAGATTCTTCTAGCTCACTAACAACCCTAGCAACTTCAGGGCCAGCAACCAACCACCTTCTTAAGGCAGAAGAAGGATCCTCAGTGATCTGGACATCCCTGTATCTCAATACTGACACTTCCACTGCTGTACCTGAAATGAACATAAGAAGTTGCATTATTGTGATTACTTGAATAAGCCATATCTCAAGAACCGTTTGTCATACAGACTTGATTTTGGACTCAAAATGTGCGGAATGTACACATTTATATTAGTCAACAATACATTATTATGCCCTAAAAGCTCACATTTTCTAGTTATAAGCAAAAACGTGTTTTTTGGCGGCCATATTTGGACGCCATCTTGAATAATGCAAGTACCAAGCCAGATCCGAAGTGGGTCTTAATCTTATATGAAACAGGACTTATTGGACTACATTTGTGCCAAATTTCATGCTTCTATCCAGAAGTGAACGATTTTTATGAAAATTGGCCCTTATCTGCCTGACTATCCAACCCTGCACCCCACAACCTCAATGACCTGAGGACTGCCCTTCAAGAAGAGTGGAATGCCATGCCTCAGCAGACAATAAGTCGACTTTTGAACAGAATGAGGCGTCGTTGTCAAGCTGTAATTGATGCTCAAGGGAACATGTCAAGTTATTGGACATTGACATTTTTTGTTGTGGTATACCCACCACTGTTGTTGGCTTTTGTTTCAGTAAATTGTTTGAAATGAGGAAATCACCATTGCATGCTTCTACTGAAATGCCCTACGTTCATGATGTATCACTGTAGTGTGAACTTTTTACATTTTCCATAAATTTCACCCAAAAGCCAAATATCCCTAACTTTTTGAGAGTAGTATATAGTGTAGCACTGTGTTGATCGCAAATATCTTCAGTCTTCAGCTGATCCAAAATGCTGCAGCAAGAGTTTTAACAGGTACTAGAAAGAGAGATCATATCTCTCCGGTTCTGGCCTCCCTTCATTGGCTTCCCATAGAGTTTAGAATTAAGTTTAAAATCCTTCTTCTTACTTACAAAGCTCTAAACAATCAGGCTCCTTTTTATTTAAAAGATCTGATACTACCGTATTATCCTAACGGAGCACTACGCTCCCAAAATGCAGGACTACTTGTAATACCTAGAATCTCCAAAAGTACAATGGGAGGCAGAGCCTTCAGTTATCAAGCTCCTCTCCTGTGGAATCAGCTGCCAATCTGGATTCGGGAGTCAGACTCGAGCTCTGTTTTTAAGATTAGGGTTAAAACCTACCTTTTTGATATAGCCTACAATTAGGGAGGGATCATGTGTTTCTGAACCCTCCCTTAGTTATGCTGCTAATAGGTTTAGTCAGCCGGGGGACCTCCAGTAATGCACTGGGCCTCACTCCTTTCCTCACTCTCTATGAAATATTTTTTTTTTGCTGGTCATTAACATTTGTTTGTTCTCTCCCATAGATTGAGTCCCCATCGTGCTGTTTGCTCTCTACATGTCTGTTCTTTTCTTCTTCTCTGTCCTCTCACCCCCCAGCCAGTCGCAGCAGATGACTGCCCCTCCCTGAGCCTGGTTCTGCTGGAGGTTTCTTCCTGTTAAAAGGGAGTTTTTCCTCTCCACCGTCGCCAAGTGCTTGCTCACAGGGGATCACCTGATTGCTGGGGTCTTTCTGCAACTGTGGGGGTTCCCCCCTACAGTTGATAGTGCTATGAGATGACTGTTGTTGTGAAATGGCGTTATATAAATAAAGTTGAATTGAATTGAAATAACAGGCAAGCTTATCAGTTTGGGATCATTGTCATTTAAACATGTTTTTGCATATTTTTTTTCCACAATATTTTTTATTGAACCTTTTTTTTTTTTTACAAACATGGCACAAACAGTCAAACACTAACACTAAAGTAATTTAAAAAATTTAAAAAAAAACAACACTAACAACAAAAAAAATGTACTAAAAACAACAACAACCATTAACAAAGGCAAGTCAACAACAATGCTCCTCAGTTTAGTCTCGGTAATCTACTACATAAGAATACATAATATACATTCACCAGTTTGGAATTTGCAAGGTCCACACATATCATTCACCTTCCTCTTCAGAAGTTGTTTAATTTCTTTACATAATCAATGAAAGGTCTCCATATATTCTCAAACACATTTTCCTTTAATTTCAGTATATATGTTATTCTTTCTAGTGGAAGGTTTGTTAACATCTGTCTTAACCACTGAGTGACATCTGGTCTATGAGTCTTTATCCACAGTAGTGCAATACATTTTTTGGCATTAAGCAAACTGAGGTCTATGAATGCTCTTTCACGCTTATTAAAGTTATGCTTTTCTGGATACAGACCCAACAAAAACAGTTTAGGGTTCAATGTGAATTGTTTTGAAATTATTTTTTCAATTGTTACCCTCACCTCTTCCCAAAACATTCTGATTTTTCTACATTCCCATAAACCGTGAAATGGGGTTCCTTTACTTTCCATACATTTTGTGCATATATCGGGTATGTTTGTTATATCTATTTAACTCCACTGGTGTAACATACATCCACATTAACCATTTAAAATGTATCAGTATAAGACGTACATTTATTGATTTGGTTTGAGCTTCTGCACAAGCCATTTCCCATTGTTCCTCTGAAATTTCAATTTGCAGGTCTTCTTTCCAATAATTCAGTCTTTTCTGAGTTTTCACTTGAGAATAGTGTCAATGAGTTATAAAACTCTGAAATAATACCCTTTCTCTTACTATCTTTCGTCAAAATTTTTTCCAAGGATGAATAAGTAGGTCGGGTGAGAGCATTATTTTGATTTGATCGAATAAAATTTCTAAGCTGAAGATATTTAAAAAAATGTGTTCTATTAAGATTGAATTTAATCCTCAGTTCTTCAAAAGACATTATCTGAGCGTGACAAATATAAGTCTTGAATCTTTTGAATCCCTTGTTTTTGCATATTTTAGTGTAAGATTGTAATGTTTATATTAATATTTAAATGGCAATAAAGAAGACCCAATAGGAAGTTGATGGTTCATTTGAAATGTTTAATGATTTGTAAATGTTACAGCCACTGTACTGCTCATTTATGTAATGGACAAAGAGGCTCTATAAATTCATTTGGAAACTCTCCATCTTACCTTTCAGAATAAACACACGTGGACAAAATTGTTGGTACCCCTCTGTTAATGAAAGAAAAACCCACAATGGTCACAGAAATAACTTGAATCTGACAAAAGTAATAAATAAAAATTCTATGAAAATTAACCAATGAAAATCAGACAATGCTTTTGAATTGTGGTTCAACAGAATTACTTTAAAAAACTCATGAAACAGGCCTGGACAAAAATGATGGTACCCGTAGAAAAGATTGAAAATAATGTCACCATAGGGACATGTTCAACCAAGATGTCCTCTAATTAACATCACAGGTGTCTACAAACTTGTAATCAGTCAGTCGGCCTATTTAAAGGGTGACAAGTAGTCACTGTGTTGTTTGTTGACGTGGTGTGTACCACACTAAACATGGACCAGAGGAAGCAAAGGAGAGAGTTGTCTCAGGAAATTAGAAAGAAAATTATAGACAAGCATGTTAAGGTAAAGGCTATAAGACCATCTCCAAGCAGCTTGATGTGCCTGTGATTACAATTGCACATATTATTCAGAAATTTAAGATCCACGGGACTCTAGCCAACCTCCCTGGACGTGGCCGCAGGAGGAGATGGATAATACGAATGGTAACAAGAGCCCAGAACAACCTCTAAACTCATTCATGGTGAACTCCAAGGTCAAGGTACATCAGTGTCAGATCGCACCATCCGTCGTCGTTTGAGCCAAAGTGGACTTCATGGGAGACGACCAAGGAGGACACCACTGTTGAAAACAAATGATAAAAAAGCCAGACTGGAATTTGCCCAACTGCATGTTGACAAACCACAAAGCTTCTGGGAGAATGTCCTATGGACAGACGAGACAAAACTGGAACTTTTTGGCAAGGCACATCAGCTCTATGTTCACAGACGCAAAAATGAAGCATACCAAGAAAAGAACACTGTCCCTACCGTGAAACATGGAGGAGGTTCTCTTATGTTCTGGGGCTACTTTGCTGCATCTGGCACAGGGTGTCTTGAATCTGTGCAGGGCACGCACAATGAAATCTCAAGACTATCAAGGTATTGTAGAGAGAAATGTGCTGCCCAGTGTCAGACAGCTTGGTCTCAGTCGCAGGTCATGGGTCTTGCAACAGGATAATGACCCAAAACACACAGCTGAAAACACCCAAGAATGGCTAAGAGCCAAACATTACTGTTCTGAAGTGGCCTTCTATGAGCCCTGATCTAAATCCTATTGAACATCTGTGGAAGGAGCTGAAACATGCCGTCTGGAGAAGGCACCCTTCAAACCTGAGACAACTGGAGCAGTTTGCTCATGAGGAGTGGGCCAAAATACCTGCTGAGAGGTGCAGAAGTCTCATTGACAGTTACAGAAATTGTTTGATTGCAGTGATTGCCTCAAAAGGTTGTGCAACAAAATATTAAGGGTACCATCATTTTTGTCCAGGCCTGTTTCATGAGTTTGTTTTTTTAAAATAATTCTGTTGAACCACAATTCAAAAGCATTGTCTGATTTTCATTAGTTAATTTTCATAGAATTTTTATTTATTACCACTTTTGTCAGTTATTTCTGTGACCATTGTGGGTTTTTCTTTCATTAACAGAGGGGTACCAACAATTTTGTCCACGTGTGCAAGTCAATAAGTGGCATGACAAGATTTTTTTCTGTTGTTTCTGGGTAGGTATGTTATGTGCTTGGCTAATTCTGTTGATATTTGTGTTTGAAAAGATAACTGTGCATTGAATTGATAGGAGTCTGGGAAGCACAATACCACAATGTTGGGGAGACATATTGGCCTGTGGTGAACTTGATGTGAAGCTTGTCATTGGATTATTTTGGTGATAACAAATTATGCACCCCTAAGTCTGTAAATTTTGGTTCAAGTTCAAGAATTTTCACACATGTTGTCATAGGGTCATGGTTGACGTTTTGATTGACTATTACACAATTTAACAATTCTCCATGTTAAAGGACAGCAGAATTGATGCTCTTTGCATTGCATGGTATGTTTAGATTATTTTTTAAGAGTTTGCAATGTGTTGTTCCCGCAGGTTTCAAGTCCTCTTTCCCAGTGAAGACTTCAGCTCCTGCCCCATCCTCCACAGTGCCCCCACCTCCACCTGGCCTCAGAGACTTGGTCCCTAAGCCGCCTCCAGGCTTCACGGGGATCCCACTCAACAGCAACGTGGTGGATTCTGCACCCACCGCAGTAAACCAGTAAGCCAGTTGCACATTTGAAACGGTGTATGAGCCCGTTTAATGAGATGAATTTTGATGATGATTCAGTTTCTTTATTGTCCTTTAGTATGCATGTTGAACATAAAAAAAGGAAAACTGCATTTCCCCCAGCATAACACGGTACCACAAAAACATAAATAGGTAATAAAAAGCAAGGGGGTGGGGGTTGACAGGGGAATAGGGCACAGTCAATTTATAATCTTGGCTGCATGTGGGGGGGGGGGGGGGGTGACTGTGCAACATCCTGGCTGTCCAGGGGTGTGTTTCCCAAAAGGATTGTTTTTAACTAAGGTAGCAACTTCTGTGATATGAACTATGCAGCTGTGACTCAACTGTTTCTCAAAACAAACGATCAAAGTAGAACGGTTCTACTTCCATACGCTGATGGATCGTCAAACACAGGCATTCCCCAAAGCCATAGTTCCAGTGAACATTATCAAAGATTCATAAAGTTGTGTTGTTGCTGCAAATGCTCAGGAGCTGCCATAGAACCATCGTAGCTGGAGAAAGCATTCAGTACAGACAGAAAACACAGTTGACAGGTAATGATGTATTTAGTGGGGAGTATTATGTGGGTGATTCTACAATTTGAGGGCAAGGCTTCAGCTAAAAAAAAAAAAAATAAAAATCTTCTATTTTATACATTTCGAATTAAAAAAAAATCAAATAATTGGATTTGCCCAGCTCATCAGAGATGGGTTTTTATATTTATTGGTTGCTGTGTGACACCTTTTTGGGCAGTCCCGTTTCCTAAAAATATTGCTTTAAATATTTGGACAGTTATATTAAAGAGTATTCACTTTTAGTGAGACTAATTTCTTTTCTCATAAGACCTGCCAACCCAATAATTATTTTGGGTTGTAATTATTTTAATTAAATTGATGGAGATTTTGTAGCAGGGTTGAAGTTAGTAACGGTACTTTTTGTCCCCCACCGGTCGAAGAGCCCTTTGGGACAAGACTGATGGGGGTTACGTTCTGAGTCAGTCCATGGCTATCCCACTTTTGTGAAATCAACTCCTCCTACAGTTTTGGTCTGATTGTTTTGAAACGTGGTACCATGGTTTGATATACTGTGATGATGCGCATATTGCATTCACTGCATTGCATTTCACTTCTCATCGGATGACCTTGAGGTCAAAGGTTAGGTCAGATATTTTTCCTAAATCTTCTGAACATGGTAACTACTGAGAGAAATTATGTAGGCTTTTCAAATTGACACATTAGTTGTGTCTAATACACATCTTGGACGACTTGCACCTTCTCCTAACTATTGGTTTGGGGTCAAAAGTCAAAGTTAACATTGCAGTTGCACTATGGTAAATGCTATATTTACTATACTATAAAACAAGTAAAGCTAGGGCCACCAAATCTGGAATATAGGTTCACCTTGGGATGCTGAACTCTGACTATGGGTTTGGGGGCAAAAGGTCAAGGAATAACATTTCTTCAGTTTTATTACTGTACAATGCATAAAGCTAGGGTCACCAAACCTGGTATATAGGTTCACCTTGGGATCCTGACCTCTGACTATATAGTGCTTTTTTACTCATCTCTGGATGACCAAAGCACTTTACAGATCCTGCTATTCACCCGTTCACTCACACATTCACACACTGATGGTGGCGGATGCAAAAATAAATGCCCTTAAAATAAATGTTCAACTGATAACAAAATATAGTCTTAAATAATAATCAGTGAAGTAACGGCGAGATGAAATAACATGAATCTTGTGACAAAAACCCTCGTTTTCCACAACACTACAGTCGTGAAAAAATTTGGACACTCCTTTAAATATTCAGTTCTTTATTAAGAAATGTTCACCTATCTGTCTAACCTTGTTTTTGTCTTTATTTGCATTTTTTAAAATTTAATTTTAGCCATTGTAAGTGGGAATGAATGTGGGGGTGTGCTAAAAATTATGGTGGGTGTCCTAATTTATTCCTTACTATTTGTTCAGAATTACATTTTACAGAAAATTTGAAAAGTCTTTAATTCATTTTTAATTGTTTAGCTGTATGACATGAATCTTCCAGTATTTTTAACACTGATATTAAGTATCCATATGCCCAAATATGTTAAAAAAAAACAAAAAAACACACAGGCTTATAGAGGGTGTCCTAATTTTTTCACATGACTGTACATGGACGCAGGTCTTTGCATATGAAGTAGGATTGACTGTGTTATCTTCTTGGCTCGCGCAGAATTTGGAGGTAGCTTTAACAAGCTATATGCTTCCAGAGTTGGTTGAATTTTACCTGGCGCTGGTGTAGCTTTGCTGTCATCCACTAACGCTGCTGCCCTGGGATGATGCCAAGAGAGGTGGATCCTCATGTTTGTAGCATTCAAACAGTATTTTACTTTCATGTGACACTCCTTGCAAACTCAATGCGTCATATCCAGGTCGTCTGTTCTGTCTTTGTTATAAAATCCCAGAAAGTCCAGACATTTGATTTAAACCTTGACGGTGCATTTCTCGTTTTTTTTTTTCCTGGTGGTGTTGTTGCTGCCTCCGTCGTCTTGTAAACAGACTGAGGTTAAATCTCACGAGACACCTTTGCTGCGATGACTTTACGCCATCTAGTGGACTGAAAACTCCATTAACCCAAAAGTATGTTTGAGTGTGCCTTTTTTTTTTTTTTTAGTAAAAGATCAAGCCATGCGTTTATGGATCGATGCATTGTCACAAGTGCCAAGTATCGTTATCATCACTGAATTGATCTTTTTTCCCCTACCCCTACGTATGCCTTATTACTGTACAAGTAAAGCTAGGGCCACCAAACTTGGTACACAGGTTCACCCTGAAGTGTGACTGTGGTTTTTGGGATCGCAAGGTCAAAGTTCAACATCAAAATGGCTTATAAACTACAGTATATCTCAACAACAAAGAAAGCTAGGGTCACTAAACTTACTATGCAGGTTCTCCTTGGGATCCTGACCCCTGACTATGGGTTTAGGGTCAAAAGGTCAAGGGTAACATTCCTTATGCCTTATTACTGTACGAGTAAAGCTAGGGCCACCAAACTTGGTACACAGGTTCACCCTGTGACACTGAAGTGACTGTTTTGGGATCACAAGGTCAAAGGTCTACATCAGAATGCCTTATAAAGTATATCTCGACAACAGTGAAAGCTAGGGTCACCAAACCTGGTACAGAGGTTCACTCTGAAAACAGAACCTCTGACTACAGGTTTGGGGTCAAAAGGTCAAGGTTGGCACTCCCTATGATCTCTTACTATAGAACGTGTAAAGCTCTCTAGGGTCACCATACTTGCTACACCTTGGGATCCTGACCTACATCTATGGGTTGTATAGAGGGGTTGCACTGACGTCACACGGGCCACGTGTCTTTTGTTTACTGCACCATTTTGGATGGTAACAAACAGTCAAATCACCAACAGCAAGCGTGAGTGAGTGTAATCAACAAAATAAATGGCTACACACAAATCAACACCGTGGTCCACCGATGAGGTGCAGACTTTTCTGTGCTTGGTATTTGATTAAAGAAATCCAGAGGGAGCTGGACAGAGCGACCTGAAAAGAATTCACAGCCATGGCGAAGGCAGACGGGAGGCAGAGTGGCGTGGACCCAACCACGGCATCATCATTGTTGAAAACGGTGATAGAGGATGGTGAGTGATGATATTATGCGTCTTTGCCATTATGTATCCCAGTGGTGGAAAGCTCACTTTGAACAAACAACACCATTGTCTCCTGTATGCAGACGA
Source organism: Pholidichthys leucotaenia (assembly GCA_020510985.1). NCBI lineage: Eukaryota > Metazoa > Chordata > Actinopteri > Cichliformes > Pholidichthyidae > Pholidichthys > Pholidichthys leucotaenia. The sequence continues at coordinate 385,831,546 of CM035838.1, forward strand.
TGAACTAGCTAGTTAGCCATCAATGTTAACTCTGTGCTCTGCTTGTATTTTGCACTTGTGTCGACAACATCTGACAAAATAAGCTAGTGTTAATCCTGGTTAAAAAAGTTTTTTACATGTTGCACTTTAATGCTGTGTATGTACTTAAGTTGTTTGTGTATTTTCATTCTAGAGTCCCACCGCAGGCTGAAGATCTGCTGAACCGGGACCAGCAGCACATCCAGTTGCTTCTCAGTGAGGCAAGACAGCATGAAACGGGAACAGGTCAAGTGGACCCTTGACCATGTGAGCACCCCAAGTGGACCCCGGGGTCCAGTCTGTACATGTACGAGTACATTTTCAATCCAGTGATTTACAAACTGATTCAGAACTTTCTAAAGCCTCATTCAGAACATTATAGTCCCACATACAGTACCTATTCTGTGAATTTTCATCTGGGGGCAGCCAGCAGTGATGAGCAGTAGCAGTGGAGAAGAAAAGTCTTTTGAAAGCAGAAACGGAGCCAAAACCTTCTCCAGGTCAGCTTAGTTGTCATCTTACATATATATATATACTGTATATATATATATATACACAGTGTGTGTGTGTGTGCGCGCGCGCGACTGATGGACGACTGATCCGTGTAAAGGAAAGAATGAATGGGGCCATGTATCGTGAGATTTTGAGTGAAAACCTCCTTCCATCAGCAAGGGCATTGAAGATGAAACGTGGCTGGGTCTTTCAGCATGACAATGATCCCAAACACACCGCCCGGGCAACGAAGGAGTGGCTTCGTAAGAAGCATTTCAAGGTCCTGGAGTGGCCTGGCTAGTCTCCAGATCTCAACGCCATAGAAAGTCTTTGGAGGGAGTTGAAAGTCCATGTTGCCCAGCGACAGCCCCAAAACGTCACTGCTCTAGAGGAGATCTGCATGGAGGAATGGGCCAAAATACCAGCAACAGTGTGTGAAAACCTTGTGAAGACTTACAGAAAACGTTTGACCTCTGTCATTGCCAACAAAGGGTATCAACAAAGTATTGAGATGAACTTTTGTTATTGACTAAACCATAATTTGCAAATAAATTCTTTAAAAATCAGACAATGTGATTTTCTGGATTTTTTTTTTCCTCATTTTGTCTCTCATAGTTGAGGTATACATATGATGAAAATTGGAGACCTCTCTAATCTTTTAAGTGGGAGAACTTGCACAATTGGTGGCTGACTAAATACTTTTTTACCCCACTGTATGTCACTAAATCTTGGTCACCTTCACAAATAAAACATAAACAAAAGTGGAGACATATCTGCAAAAGGCACAAAAGTTTATTGTAAGAATTCCTAGTGCAATACAAAAGGAGTACATAGTACATTATTCACACGTAGAATATATATTTATACAGTACATGTATATATCCAGTAAATCCATGTTTTTTCCATGTAACCTTGTGACTGCATTATTTTTAATTGCTTTTAATCCTAGATGGTTTGTTTTGGGTTAAAAATGCATCATAATTGTTAAATATATTATACCTAACGCAGTACTGTTTACCTCTTGAAATATATATTTTACGGCTAATATAACCCCATAATTATAATATGGCACCTGGCGATCAAATTTTGGCAGCTTATCACTTTTTGCCACGACACCACCGGCTGGAGCAGGTACATCCCATGATGTCTCAGAAGTCTCTCCTTGATTTTCCCACAGATCAGAGCAATTTGTTGCACAGGAAGCTAAACTTTACTACAGACATTCTGAAGCTCTGCAATCACTGCGGTTCGTGAAGCTGGGGTGACATCCCATCACTGAGAGGCTCGGTTGAACGCCCAGACCGACAGTTTGAAGCAATAATTTTGCCACAAGAGAGCCATCTGAAACACACACACACACACACACACACACAGCATACATATTTTAGTACCTAGTTGCGATAACTTGCCGTGATTACACTGTAGTACGGGGGACTTATTAGTGCTTAACTAGCATTAGCAATCATTAGCTTACCTTCATATGTGATGTAGTTTGTATCCTCATGTCTTCCGTGGCTCCATGGCTTCTTAGACTCTCCAGTACTTTTCCAGAGTGTTTTGTCTTGCCGCCTGTAGCCTTCTCTGGCTCTCCTTTTTTGCCTTTACTCTGACAAAAAGCCAGCGAGCAGCAGGCTCGATATCCATCTTGTGTTTTGCTTGTCACATACAAATAATGTCATGGGAATGTCGGGCTTCCTTGCTGTAAAGATCTCACTTACTTGAGGTGGTATTCAGTCATATTGGAAAATGAACAACACTGTTGACTCGGATTAAGTAGGTGCTAGTGGAATTATTACTCAACACCAAAATGGCAGAAAAACAATGGCACGTGATCACTGACGTCACGTGCAAACCCTCTATACTTTGTTGTATATTTGTGGATGATGGGCTTACGATAATTTAGTTCTGCCACAGTAATTATATTGAAAAGATGAAAACTTCTCTGTCAGTAAGTATTGGGATCTTCAAAGAAAATGGAGGCGGGGGATATTGCACTCGCCTTAGAGTGCTCTTGTTACTTCTTGGGAGAAAAACAAAAAGACAAGACAGCCCGGAATGGCAGTCAGCTACCCAACTACTGTCACCACCATATCCTAGCACCTGTGGCAGACCAGAAATTTTTGATGTATACCAGAGATATAAAGCGGCATATTTCACTAAAATAGACTATGTGTCATGCTTGTAATTATTATTCCGCTCAGATTTTACCCATTTTCGATCCTGCATATGCAGCATGTTTTAAATTTAGTGCTCTTTTAGATGCGCTACCTGCCGAATATGACAGAATTATTCCAGACTTCTCCAAAACACTGCAGATTAAACCATCTTAGTTGAAACCAGTGTAATTTGTCCATCGTTGTTCCAAACATTTTGAGAGAGTCGCAAGTTAGATGATCGTTAATTGACTGATGCATCTTACTAGGGCTGTTGCTGTAGAGGAATTTCCCCTGCGGTGACGGTGGACAGCTCAACACCGCGGTACTATTGCAGATGTTTTCAGGACCCTGTGGTCTCGTAATTTAAACAGGGTTTATAACTTACGAAGCAAATGATGGAAGCTGTGAGACTCGCTACAGCTCCGCTCTCAACTTTACTAGTGCATACCTGTGCATGCCCGTAGAAACCAAGTATAAGCAAGTATTTCTGCATGCCCGTACACTCGTTCGTTGATGCCTGCCTTGAGTCCTATGATCATGACATCATGACATTGGGACAGAGATTTCTTGAATTATATATAGAGTGATATTCCTTGTCTCCAGGGCATGGGTCCACATCATAAGATGGCCTACAATGTCTGCCTGATGTCCTATGATGTCATGTGCTCTACTTCTTCTCCTGCCTGTCACTGTTCTGTGTTATGTTGCTTACCTGTGTCTATATATATGTCACGTGACAGCCTATGATGTCTGCCTAATGTCCTATAATGTCATGTGCTCCACCGCTTCTTCTGCCTGTCACTGTTCCGTGTTGTTGCTTACCTGTGTCTGTATACACAGTGCAAAGTGGTCATATGACGGGGGATTTAAATTTTCAAACAGTAAAACCTGCTATATGACTTTAACAAAAAAAACGCAGAACTGGTACAGAACCATTAACATTATATAATCAACCAATAGAGAAGGTCAATGAGTTCAAATGTCTAGGATTGTGGTTTGATAGTGCATATACATCGAGAGTTTATGTTGAAAATCTGGAGACAAAGTGCAAAAAAGTCATTAATCTCATAAAAGCTGTAGCTGGACATGAATGGGGTGCAGATAAACGGGCATTAATTGACATTTACAGAGCACTAATGTGATCGACAATAGACTATGGATGCATGATTTATGGAGCAGAGGCAAAGACGACTCTGGAAAAAATAGAATGCAGCATAGAGCGCTTCGCTTGTGCATTGGTGCCATGAAAACAACACCAAACAATGCAGTTTTAATAGAAGCAGGAGAAATGCCAATGGATTTGAGAAGAGATAAACTCGCATTATCATACTGGATCAAGCTGAAAGGAAGTGACGAAGCAAATATTTCAAAAACAACACTACAAGACTGCTGGGAATACTCATAATTTCCAGAGATATGGGTTTGGGTGGACAATTGAAAGAAGGACCAGAATGTATGGGCTGCACACTACTGATATAGCTAACACCGGTCCAGTGAGTAATGTTCCCCCTTGGCTGTTTCCTGGAATAGAAGTAGACACTAGTCTGCTAATGAGTAAAAAGGATTGGCATATGAGTGAAGTTGGTGTTAAAACAAACATTTACCTCAGGAACAATTACTATAACTTGTTACAGCTCTATACTGATAGTTCAAAGAATAAAGAGGGCTCCGTTGGAGTTGGAGTATACATCCCAGAGTTTAAAGTGACCATCGCAAAAAGACTCTCCAACAATACATCCATGTTTACAGCAGAGATGGTGGCAATAATTATTGGTTTGCAGTGGGTGGAGGAGGTCAGACTGGACCGGGTGGTGGTGTGCACGAACTCACTTGCAGCGCTAAAAACCATAAAGACATTAAAATCTACAAGGGAAGACTTGGTGATTGAGCTATATCACAGTTTATTTAGAGTACACAGGGGTGGTGGAGAAGTTCAATTTTGTTGGGTTCCTGCACATGAAGGGTTGAAAGGGAATGACTCTACAGACAAATTAGCAAAAAGTGCTCTTGGAAAATGGATAACTATACCATTGTCTCATGGAAAAGGTGAAGGGAAAGCAGTAATCAAGAAAAAAGGAACTGAGCTATGGCAAAAAAGATGGGATGATGATCATAAAGGTAGATCGTATTACAAAATACAAAAATCTATTGCAATAAAGAATTTCATAACAACCAGAAGGAGGGAAGACATCATTATGGCAAGACTCAGACTGGATCACACAGGTTTAAACAGCACTTTATTGACCATGGGGAAAGCGAAAGAGACAAATGTAGAGAATGTGCAGTAAAAGAAAATGTTGAGCACATCTTATTACACTGTCACAAATACGGAAATGAAAGACAGATAATGGAAAATGAAGTTCGAGAAGCCGGTAGGGAATGGGATTTAACTAGGATTCTGGGAACAGATGGAAATGGAGAGGCAATAAAAATCAAGAGAAGGGCTCTTTTCTCTTTTTTACATAACACAGGGTTAAGTCATAGAATTTAGGGGTCTGGCTCAGATGACATAATGTTACACACTCTTGTACAGTAGGTAGTGGTATGCACCTTTCACTTGTTTGCTATCCGCTAGTAACAGAAGTATTCACAGCACTTCACTTTTTCCACCTTTTGTTTTGTTACAGCCTTATTCCAAAATGGATTAAATTCATTTTTTTCCTCAAAATTCTACACACAATACCCCATAATGACAATGTGAAAAAGTTTTTTGGGGATTTTTCCAAATTTATTAAAAATAAACTAAGAAATCACACGTACATAAGTATTCACAGCCTTTGCTAAATACTTTGTTGATGCACCTTTGGCAGCAATTACAGCCTCAAGTCTTTTTGAATATGATGCCACAAGCTTGGCACACCTATCTTTGGGCAGTTTCGCACATTCCTCTTTGCAGTACTTCTCAAGCTCCATTAGGTTTGAAGGGAAGCGTCTGTGCACAGCCATTTTAAGATAAGATAAGATAAGCCTTTATTAGTCCCACAACAGGGAAATTCCAGGATTGCAACAGCACAGGGATAGCAACACTCAGAGCAACAATCAGAAGGCAAGAAAAAAAACAAACAAAAAAAACCAAGCAAGCAAGAGCAGCTAATATACATATGTACATATTACTATAAAATATACTGTATATATACACACACACAGACACACAGTGCAGAGCATTGTAGCTGGATGGAATAAATATATGAATATGTAAACACACAGTGCGGAGCAATGTAGCTAGATGGAATAATATGTAGATATATAAACACAGTGCGGAGCATTGTAGCTAGATGGAATAAATATATAGATATATAAACATAAACACACCCAGTGTGGAGCATTGTAGCTAGATGGAATAAATATGTAAATATATAAACACACACAGTGCAGAGCATTGTTGCTAGATGGGATGAAACAGCACAACCGTCTACTTAGTTATCCTACATGGTATGATTATGTGCCCATACATATTCTCACTCTCCATAGCGACCGGTATTTTCCTAGTTGTATGCCGGAGGGGGACCATTGTGTAAGTCTATTGCATCTTTTGCATTCAAAAAACTATTAGTTTGTTACGTCTTTTTGCTATCTCTGCGAGCAGCCCTGCTTAGGTTGTACAGTCTGACAGCCGTTGGTAGGAAGGACCTGCGAAACCTCTCGGTTGTGCACCTGGGATGATGTAGTCTGCTGCTAAATGAGCTCCTCAGTGCATTCAGTATGTCCTGCATAGGGTGGAACTCGGACTCCAGCAGAGATGACAGTTTAGCCACCGTCCTTCTCTCTCCTATCTCCTCCACCGGATCAAGGCGCTGCCCCAGGACAGAGCTAGCTTTCTTGATCAGTTTGTTCAGTCTCTTCCTATCGGCTGCAGTAATGCCACTGCCCCAGCAGACCACTCCAAAAGTGATGGCTGATGCCACCACCGTGTCATAGAATGTCTTCAGCAGCGCGCCTTGTACACCAAAAGACCTGAGTCTCCTCAGCAGGAACAGCCTGCACTGTCCCTTCTTGTAGAGTGCATCAGTATTGTGTGACCAGTCTAGTTTATTGTTCAGATGAACACCCAGGTACTTATAGGCTGTCACCATCTCGATGTCTGTTCCCTGTATATTTACTGGTGCTGTGAGGGGTTGTCCTTGCCTGCGGCAGTCCACCACCAGCTCCTTAGTTTTTCTCGCGTTGATCTGGAGGCAGTTCCGATGGCACCAGTCCACGAAGTCCTGGATAAGCCCTCTGTACTCAGCTTCATCTCCATTGGAGATGAGGCCAACGATCACAGAGTCATCAGAGAACTTCTGTAGATGGCAGTGTGTTGTGTTGTGTGAGAAGTCCGCAGTATAAAGAGTGAACAGGAAGGGAGCCAGCACCGTTCCCTGGGGGGCCCCCGTGCTACTGATGATCGTGTCGGACACACAGTCCCGGGTTCTCACAAACTGAGGCCGGTTCGTGAGGTAGTCCAGGATCCATGATGACAGCTGCTGGTCCACCCCTGCGCGCAGCAGCTTGTCCTTCAGGATCATCGGTTGGATGGTGTTGAAAGCACTGGAGAAGTCAAAGAACATGATCCTCACCATATTCCCGGGCTTCTCCAGGTGGGACAGAGAACGGTGAAGGAGGAAGATCACCGCATCCTCCACCCCAATGCCATGCTGGTAGGCGAACTGGAGTGGATCCATCGCTGGTTCCACCAGGGGGCGGAGGTGAGCAAGGAGCAGTCTCTCCAGGGTCTTCATCAAGTGGGACGTCAAGGCCACCGGTCTGTAGCTGTTCAGGTCTTTGGGGTGGGAAGTTTTTGGTACAGGTACCACACAAGATGTTTTCCACAGCTGTGGTACCCTCCCCAGTTTCAGGCTCAGGTTGAAGATATACGTCACGATCCCACACAGCTGGTCTGCACAGGACTTGAGGAGCTTTGCGCTGATGCCGTCCGGTCCCGACGCCTTCCTCGCCTTGATCTTCCTCAGCTCCGTCCTCACCTGGGTCCTGGTCAGGGTCAGGATGGGGGCTGTGTGTTGGGAGTGGGGGGGTGTTGGGGGAGTGGGCAGCAGGATTTGATTTCTTTAGAGGCAGCAGTGGTTGTTGTGCAGACAGGGGGGAGGGCGGTTGGTCAAACCTATTGAAAAACAGATTCAGGTTGTTTGCCCACTCCCTGCCCCCCGTGGCCTGGGGGGAGGTATTCTGGAGCCCAGAGATGGTTTTGAGGTTTCTCCAGACCCCGCTGATGTCGCTCTGTTGCAGCTTGTCCTCCATCTTCTTCCTGAAGCTGTCCTTGCCTTCTCTGATCTTTCTCCTCAGCTCCCTCTGTACGGACTTCAACATCTCCCTGTTCCCCGACCTGAAGATCCTCTTCTTCTCTCTCAGAAGTGTTTTTATCTCAGGGTTGATCCAGGGTTTGTTGTTTGAGTGACGCCGTATGGTCTTTGTGGGAACGGATTTGTCCACACAGAAGCTGAGGTAGTCCGTGAAGGTGTGAATGAGGCCATCGATGTCCTCACCATGTGGATCGCAGAGCTGCTTCCAGGCTGTGGCTTCAAAACAGCCCTTTAGAGTGTCCATTGTCTCCTCAGACCATAACTCCACAGTGTGCATGGCCGGAGGTTGTCTGTGTACTAGGGGTTTGTACACCGGCCGTAGATGAACCAAGTTGTGATCCGATCTCCCGAGTGGGGGGAGTTGTGATGAGGTGTACGCCTCCTTAGTGTTTGCGTAGAATAAGTCCAGTGTTTTATTGTCTCTAGTGTGGCATGTGACATACTGGGTGAACGTGGGTAGAATGGGAGATAGTGAAACATGGTTGAAATCGCCTGAGATGAGGAGAAGAGCATCTGGGGGTTCTGTCTGCAGCCTGCTGGTTACTGAATGTATGACGTCACGCCCTGTCCCAGCGTTCGCCGTCGGATTTGCATAAACAACAATGCAGATCACGTGTGAGTGTTCTCTCGGGAGATATGTAGGCCTCATGCTAACAGCTAGCAACTCAATGTCTTTGCTGCAGTGCCAGATCTTTGTCAGTGTCAGTTTTCAGATCTTTCCAGTGATGTTCAATTGGATTCAAGTCTGGGCTCTGGCTGGGCCACTCAAGGACATTCACAGAGTTGTCCTGAAGCCACTCCTTTGATATCTTGGCTGTGTGCTTGGGGTCATTGTCCTACTGAAAGATGAGTCATCGCCCCAGTTTGAGGTCAAGAGCACTCTGGAGCAGGTTTTCATCCAGGATGTCTCTGTACACTGCTGCATTCATCTTTTCCTCTATCCTGACTAGTCTCCCAGTTCCTGCCGCTGAAAAACATTCCCACAGCATGATGCTGCCACCACCATTGGCATGGTTATGAGCGGTACCTGGTTTCCTCCAAACATGACGCCTAGCTTTCACGCCAAAGAGTTCAGTCTTTTGTCTCTTCAGACCAAAGGATTTTTTTTCTCATGGGAGTTATGTGCTCTATTTGCCGTCATATAAACATCATACCTTTATGACGGCATCGCAAGTCCTATGATGCCTGAGATCATAGGATCATCATAGGACATCAGGCAGACATAGAGACCATCCTGTGATGTCCTGTGCCTGTCACTGTTGTTACGTTGCTTACCTGTGTCTATATATACAGTGGGGCAAAAAAGTATTTAGTTAGCCACCAATTGTGCAAGTTCTCCCACTTAAAAGATGAGAGAGGTCTCCAGTTTTCATCATAGGTATACCTTAACTATGAGAGACAAAAAAGTATTTGGTCAATAACAAAAGTTCATCTCAGTACTTTGTTATATACTCTTTGTTGGCAATGACAGAGGTCAAATGTTTTCTGTCACAAGGTTTTCACACACTATTGCTGGTATTTTGGCCCATTCCTCCATGCAGATCTCTTCTAGAGCAGTGATGTTTTGGGGCTGTCGCTGGGCAACACAGACTTTCAACTCCCTCCAAAGATTTTCTATGGGGTTGAGATCTGGAGACTGGCTAGGCCACTCCAGGACCTTGAAATGCTTCTTACGAAGCCACTCCTTCGTTACCCGGGCGGTGTGTTTGGGATCATTGTCATGCTGAAAGACCCAGCCACGTTTCATCTTCAATGCCCTTGCTGATGGAAGGAGGTTTTCACTCAAAATCTCATGATACATGGCCCCATTCATTCTTTCCTTTACACGGATCAGTTGTCCTGGTCCCTTTGCAGAAAAACAGCCCCAAAGCATGATGTTTCCACCCCCATGCTTCACAGTAGGTATGGTGTTCTTTTTCCTCCAAACACGACAAGTTGAGTTTTTACCAAAAAGTTCTATTTTGGTTTCATCTGACCATATGACATTCTCCCAGTCCTCTTCTGGATCATCCAAATGCTCTCTAGCAACTTCAGACGGGCCTGGACGTGTACTGGCTTAAGCAGGGGGACACGTCTGGCACTGCAGGATTTGAGTCCCTGGCGGCATAGTGTGTTACTGATGGTAGCCTTTGTTACTTTGGTCCCAGCTCTCTGCAGGTCATTCACTAGGTCCCCCTGTGTGGTTCTGGGATTTCTGCTCACCGTTCTCGTGATCATTTTGACCCCACAGGGTGAGATCTTGCGTGGAGCCCCAGATGGAGGAAGATTATCAGTGGTCTTGTATGTCTTCCATTTTCTAATAATTGCTTCCACAGTTGATTTCTTCACACCAAGCTGCTTACCTATTGCAGATTCAGTCTTCCCAGCCTGGTGCAGGTCTACAATTTTATTTCTGGTGTCCTTTGGCAGCTCTTTGGTCTTGGCCATAGTGGAGTTTAGAGTCTGACTGTTTGAGGTTGTGGACAGGTATCTTTTATACTGATGAGTTCAAACGGGTGCCATTAATACAGTCACCACCTTGTGCCTCGATGGGATCACCACCTTAACGTGGTGGGGCACTTTAAGCGTCTCCATGACCCCTAGAGCTATGTCGGCCGGAGTCTCGTACCCCTGGCAGGGTCACCCAAGCCGAACAGGTCGAAGGGTAGAGGCCAGACTGAGAGTGATCCCGAAGATGAAGACCTCAACGGTAGAGCAGGCAGAAGCTGGTAGTAACGATAAACACCACAATGGCTGTAATAGCGGACGAAGGCTAAGGGAGCACACCCTGACAAAAAGCAAGCTGGTGGTGGCACGCTTTGAGGCGGTTTCCCAAAAATCTGGATTCCGGCAGCCTCCTGCAGTTGTGAGAAGATGCCTGTCGTCTAGGGTCTCCCTTGCCACTGGAACCATCTTCTCTACAATCAAGGTAGTGGCATCGGGAAAAACGCACCCCCCCATGCCACTCTAAAAACCATCACTGCGCAGGTATCTTCTTTACCTGAGTCTCCGACCTCTAAAGTCTGGCAGCGATGGAGCATCCAGTATCGGGGGCAGGTTTGAATGAGCTGGAAGCTTCTAGCTGGAACTCTGCACGTCAGCGGCACAGGACAACGGTCGTTAGCAGTTGGGATTGAGTGGCAGCTGCTTCCGGCAGACTCCTGTGCGTCTGAGCAGCCCTATTTAGGGACCACACTGCTCACCCCAACTGGGGAAAGGCCTAGAAAAGGTGGCCTAAACATTGCCCACTCAGCACAGCACCCGGATAGGAAACCACACCTGTCGGGACATTCCACTATGCGGTCGAAAAATAAAAACAATACCATTTAGAATTGCAGCATGGAACATAAGGACACTCCTGGATGCCAGTCCGGACAGACCACAGCGCAGAACAGCACTCGTTGCCAGCGAGCTGAAGCGTTACAATGTGGATGTGGCAGCACTCAGTGAGACACGACTCCTCGAGGAAGGCTCACTCAATGAAGTAGGAGAGGGTTATACATTCTTTTGGAAAGGATACCCCATTGGCAGTCAACTCCTTCATGGAGTTGGTTTTGCAATCAAGACAAGCCTCCTGCACAAGCTCACAGAATCACCAGTGGGTGTCAGTGAAAGGCTCATGACTCTTCGCATCCCCCTTGCAAAATGCAGGTATGTCACTTTGGTAAGTGCCTGTGCACCAACTCTGTCATCGAACGCTGAAGAGAAGGACCGCTTCTACCAGGCACTCGATGACATCCTCAGTCACATCCCGAAGGGTGACAAAATCATGCTGCTTGGTGATTTCAACGTAAGAGTCGGAAAGAACTTGCAAAACTGGAATGGTGTGATCGGTGCCCATGGCATTGGAAAAGTCAACCCCAATGGCATGAGACTTCTTAGTCTCTGTGCGGAACATGATCTTACCATCACTAACACAATCTTCCAACAAAAGAACAAATATAAGGCATCCTGGATGCATCCCAGGTCCAAACATTGGCACCTGATCGACTATGTGATCGTGAGGAGGGCTGACCTCAAGGACGTGCTCATCACAAGAGCTATGCGAGGGGCAGACTGCTGGACCGACCACCGCATGATTCTGTCAAAGGTCAGAATGCATGTTCGGCCCCTAGCTCGCCATGGTGGGCCAAAGAGGAGAACACTCCACTGTGCCAGACTCTCCAGCAGCGACATCTGTGACAACTTCCGTCGCTCCCTAGCCGAGAGGCTGGCAGGTATTGAACAACTGATCATCTCAGAGTCTGGGATGGATGAGAAGTGGACCGCTCTATCTACCATTCTCTTTGACACTGCAGCCCAAGCCATCGGTTTCAAAACCAAGAAACATCAGGACTGATTTGACCAGAATGCTGGAGAGATCTCCACCCTCCTGGACAGAATGCACAGGGCACACAGAGCCACCTTGAACAACCCACAATCCCAATTCCATAAGAAGCAATGGCAAGCCCTTCGTTCTGAGGTCCAAACAACTCTCAGGAAACTGCAAGATGAGTGGTGGATCTCAAAGGCCAACGAAATCCAGACTCATGCTGATAGAAACGATATGCACAATTTCTATGATGCAGTCAAAACCATCTACGGCCCCAGAAACTGCTCCCTGGCACCTGTGAGATCTGTTGATGGTTTTTCTTTAATCAAGGATCAGGCCATGATAGTGGAGCAGTGGGCTGAGCATTTTAACACCGTGCTTAACCAGCCCACCTCAGTGGACCCAACTGTCATTGCAGAGCTCCCTGAACATCCTACCTTGCCAGATCTCGACCTCCCCCCAACCTTTAAAGAAATCCTGCAAGCAGTAAAAACCCTGAAAAACAATAAATCCCCTGGACCTGATGGCATCCCAGCTGAACTTCTCAAGGAAGGAGGCTACCTCTGTATTCGGACACTGTATCTCTATATCTCAGAGGTGTGGAGACGAGAGTGTGTCCCACAACAGTGGAAAGACAGCAACATTGTGACCATCTACAAGAACAAAGGAGACAAAGCCATCTGCTCCAATAGTAGGGGTATCTCTCTGTTGGCTACTGCTGGAAAGGTCCTTGCCAAGGTCATGCTCCGCAGACTCATCTCTGCAATATCACAGTGGGTCACCCCAGAGTCACAGTGTGGTTTTCGGAAGGACAGGGGAACAGTTGACATGATCTTTGTGACGTGTCAGCTCCAAGAGAAATGTCGGGAGCAGCATAAGGACCTGTTCATTGCCTTTGTCGACCTGCCAAAGGCATTTGACACAGTGAACAGGGAACTACTGTGGCAAGTCCTAAAGAGATTTGGGTGTCCACCCAAGTTTCTCACCATCCTTGCGCAGTTCCATTCTGGGATGATGGCTCAAGTGGTAGTGGGAAGGCACAGCTCAGAACCTTTTGGAGTGCAAACCGGAGTGAGGCAAGGCTGTGTGCTGGCCCCAGTTCTCTTCAACATCTTCCTTGTCTGTGTAACAACTCTGCTACGTAGGAGGGTGGAGAAACAAGCTGGAGTTACCATTGACTTCAGGCTTGATGGTAACCTGTTTAACATCAGGAGGCTACAGGCAACTTCCAAACTGACATCAGAGACCATCATTGAGCTACAGTACGCCGATGACTGTGCCCTGGTTGCTCATACACCAGACGCTCTACAAAACATCCTCTCGGCAGCTGTAACTGCATACACCAGAATGGGACTGACAATCAACACCCAGAAGACAGAGGTACTCTGTCAGTCCAGTACCGACCCCCCACAAAACCCAATAACCCTCACAGCAGCAGGGCAACAGCTGCTCACAGTGCCCACATTCAAATATCTGGGGAGCATAATATCTGACACCTGCTCAATGGATGACGAGATCGAGAACCGCCTCAAGCAAGCATCAGCATCTTTTGGTCGTCTAAGGAGAAGGGTTCTTCAGAACAGCAATCTCAAACTCCACACCAAAGTGCTGGTCTACAGAGCTGTATGTATCACCACCTTACTATATGGATGTGAGGCATGGACTATTTACAGCCGCCATCTGAGAAGCTTGGAGACCTTCCATGTAAGATGTCTCCAGAAGATCCTTGGCATCACTTGGAAGGACAGAGTGCCGCACACAGAAGTGCTGGAGAGAGCTGGCAGCTGTAGCGTGGAATCCATCATGGCCCAGCATCAACTCAGGTGGTTGGGGCATGTCATCCAGATGCCCAGCCACAGACTCCCACGCGGAATCCTGTATGGTCAGTTACATCATGGCCAACGCAGCGCTGGTGGGCAGAAGAAGCGCTTCAAAGATCAAATGAAGTCCATCCTGAAGAGATGTCAGATCAACCCCTCTTCACTGGAGGAACTCGCTTCCTGCCGAGACATCTGGCGCTTCCACTCCTCACAGGGAGTGGATTATATGGAGGAACAGCGCACACAACACCGGACAGCAAAGCGTGCAAAGAGGCATGCTCGCCAAGTCCCCCCTGCTCCCCCCAGCACCTCCTTCACATGCCCGGTCTGTAACCGAATCTGCAGATCCAGGATCGGACTATTCAAACACCAGCAGACTCACAAATAAAGAAGATGGTCATCATCGAATCGATGGACTACCAGAGAGAGAGAGAGAGAGATTTTCCACCATAATTTGCAAATAAATTCTTTAAAAATCAGACAATGTGATTTTCTGGATTTTTTTTTTCTCATTTTGTCTCTCATAGTTGAGGTATACCTATGATGAAAATTGGAGACCTCTCATCTTTTTAAGTGGGAGAACTTGCACAATTGGTGGCTGACTACTTTTTTGCCCCACTGTACATCCAAAGAACACCATACCTACTGTGAAGCATGGGGATGGAAACATTATGCTTTGGGGCTGTTTTTCTGCAAAGGGACCAGGACGACTGATCTGTGTAAAGGAAAGAATGAATGGGGCCATATATCGTGAGATTTTGAGTGAAAACCTCCTTCCATCAGCAGGGTCATTGAATATGAAACGTGGCTGGGTCTTTCAGCATGACAATGATCTCAACCCTACCACCCGGGCAACGAAGGAGTGGCTTTGTAAGAAGCATTTCAAGGTCCTGGAGTGGCCTAGCCAGTCTCCAGATCTCAACCCCATAGAAAATCTTTGGAGGGAGTTGAAAGTCCGTGTTGGCCAGCAACAGCCCTAAACATCACTGCTCTAGAGGAGATCTGCATGGAGGAATGGGCCAAAATACCAGCAACAGTGTGTGAAAACCTTGTGAAGACTTGCAGAAAACATTTGATCTCTGTCATTGCCAACAAAGGGTATATAACAAAGTACTGAGATGAACTTTTGTTATTGACCAAATACTTATTTTACTGAGGAATTTACCAATTAATTCATTAAAAATCCTTCAATGTGATTTTCTGGATTTTTTTTTCTCATTTTGTCTCTCATAGTTGAGGTATACCTGTGATGAAAATTGGAGACCTCTCTCATCTTTTAAGTGGGAGAACTTGCACAATTGGTGGCTGACTAAATACTTTTTTGCCCCACTGTATATATTCTATGCGTCAACAATGGACAATTACAGCATAGCTTCTAATAGAGGTTTTTGCACATAAATATTGGAATCAACTGCAGTCTTGTAAATACTTTATCCAAACTGCAAACACTTTGGCTAACACTATAATTTTTCCGATGCGATAAAACCTCAAAACATTTACAAACACATGTATGGATTGAGACCAGGCAGTACACCTTTAACAAGCAGGCGCTCCCTGCTCCTGCAGCCGGTAATCACTTTTTGGCACGACACCGGCTCCACCACAATACGTGCCGAGGCAGCTGGATTGTGGATCCCTGCAGGTAAACCCTGGTAGCTGCAGCGGTGACATTTGCAGCTGTATCTGAGTGAAGAGATGTTTCCATAGTCTAAAATATCTCTGTTTGGAGATTACAATCTGGAAATAAAAGGCTTCTTCCTGGCTGTTGTGCATAATTTGGATTCTGACACTGCTTTGGTTTGTAATTAGTATAAATTCAAATGTAAGATTGGAGTGGTATTCAGTGGTGTTTACTTTTTTACTTAGTAACATCACATCTGTCTGCGCAGATTACCGAGGGCTTTCTTTAACAGCATTTTTTTCTGTGTGTCAGCCCCCCCATTGTTGTTGAGTAGTGATCTGTCTCGACTTTGCCTGTCTATGTCAGACCATTTTATTTTATTTCAGTCTGAGCTGGCTGCATTAACTGAGGTGTTGGCACAAGCTGTTGCTTCAGTCTACATCCTTTCTGTCCAAAATATGTTGTCTTTTTCTCTTTCCTTTTCTTTTTTGTCTTATGATCTGATAGAAATTTTTAAAAAATAATGAACTGTCATTGCAACACAGTCCACTCGGTAAACTTACGTTTATTTTTGATTCCGGAGGGTCAGAACAAAGTAAAATATTTTTCTGGCCTCCGTTATCAGCGCCTCAGCGTCACACTGTTTTTTTTTTTTTTATGTTGTGCTTTCCCACAGGATTGATGATTACTGTTTGACATAAGAGTGATGGTGTGTTTTTCTTCATTTACATAGTCATTAGTGGGAGGAACCGAGGGGGAGTAAAGAGATTGTGCATGTGTGCTGGTTTTCAAAGTGATTTGGGATGCATAAAGTAAAGGAGCAGAGAATCAGACGTCTACATAGATTTATACATCTGAAAATGTCTGTGCGCACGTACTTTTAAAATTTTGTGAGTACACCATCTTTCAGTATGAAAACTGCACAGTTCTTTACACATGAGGCCCCTGGTCTGTACCTCTTCCCCGATGGCAGGAGAGAGAACGGACTGGGAAGGGTGGTAACAGTCTTTGATGTTCATGGCCCTGCAAGCACAGTGTAGGCTGTAAATCTCCAAGGAGGAGAGGGGGACACCAATGATCTTGCTGGCTGTCTTTACAATCCTGTCCAGCTAGGGTTTCTCCAGAGCCGTACAGTTGCCAAACCAGGTGGTCAGACCATGTAAGAAGATTCCAGGGTGCCTCTGTAAAAGGTGGTAAGGGGGTGAGTGGGGACACCTGCCTTTCTAAGCTTCCGGAGAGAGCAGCGTAGAGCCACCAGTGACTGTGGTGTTGGTGCTAAAGGGCATGTCATCTGGAAAGTGAATCCCCAGGAACTTGACATTGTTTATGCTTTCCACTGTAGCACCCCCAATGGACAGCTGCTTGTGATGGTGCTTGCTGGCCGTCTTGCAGTTGCTCACCAGCTCCTTATTTTTTTCCACATTGAGGTGAAGATTATGTGATCTACACCATGATGTTAACTGATCCTGCCCCCCCCCCCCTTCTTATATGCAGACTCAGTTTTTGTTGCTCAGACCCACTACCATCTTGTCATCAACAAACTTAATGTGATTGGTACTGAATGTGGCAGTGCAGTCATGGATTAGCAGGCTGAATAGGAGGGGGCTCAAAACACAGCCCAGAGGAGAACCTTTGCTCACAGTTCTGATGTATGAAGTGAGACTCCCCACCTTGACTGTCTGCTACCTCTGCATCGGAAAGTTGAGTCCAGTTACAGGTGCCAGCGTCCACCCCCAGCAGCCCTAGCTTTTAAGATGAGATAAGCCTTTATTAGTCCCACACTGGGGAAATTGCAGATTCCAATTTTCCACCAGCTACCCTGGTATGATGGTATTAAATGCAAAGGAGAAGTCAATGGAGAAGAGCATTACATGGGTATCCTTTCCTCTAGATATGACAGGGTGAGTTGGAGTGCAGTGGAGATGTCATGTTTGATTGAGTGATTGGCTCTACAGGTGCAGGTTTGCCAGGTAAGTTAATGTATTTCAGTAATTCAGTTCAAAAAGTGAAACTCGTATAGCTTCATTACACATAGTGATATACTGTATATGACCATGGTATCACTGTGCTAGATTATCCAGCAAACTCTACTGACCTAAACCCCATAGATGAGACACCAGATCCAGCAATGCAGACGAGCTTAAGGCCGCTATCAAAGCAACCTGGGCCTCCATAATACCTTAGCAGTGCAATAGGCTGATCGCCGTCATGCCACACCACATTGATGCAATAATTAATGCAAAAGGAGCTTTGATCATGTATTGTGTACATGGCCAACATTTCTATTAAAAATCAATTTAAAAAATGATCTTATGTAATATTCGAATTTCTTGAGAAACTGAATTTTGGGTTTTTATTAGCTGGAAGCCATAATCATCAAAATTAAATGGATAAAAACCACTTGAAATATAGCACTCTGTGTATAATGAGTCTATAGAATGTGTTTCACTTTTTTAATTGTATTACTGAAATAACTTTTTGATATTCTAATTCATTGAGATGCACCTGCAAGCTACAGGGGGTCAGTCTGGAGGGAGCTGGAACTTGATGTGCTGCAAAACAAGCTATTCGAAACATTTCATAATAACTATTGGTGTTATTGCCACAGGATGAAAATATTAAGGCAGGCAGGGTTTGGTTTATTTGGCACAGGGATTATGATGGCACTCTTCAGGCAGGTGGGGCAAGGTATTAAAGATGTCTGTAAAGACATCCTTCAGCTCTTCAGCACACTCCCTCACTACCAGTGTTGGGAGTGATGCATTACTGTAATGTCACTACTTTTGCAGTAACATGCTATGTAACAAAATTACTGGTTAAAAATTCAGTAATGCGTTAGTTACTGAAATTTGATCAGAGGCGTTACTCGTTTTATTAATATGGATAGATATTTTTAGCGCAGATCAATTAATATACAAACTGGCCCTACCGTAACTGGCACAGCCGTTGGTCGACATGACCTGTTGCAAAGAGCTGAGTCTTCACTCCTGAGCGGAGGAAAAGATGAAGCTACTTTGTTTTTGTGGAAATTGATTATTTTTCCTTTGTCGCGGTTAAGGACAAAAGCATATTGGTGGATTGCAAGCTAAGTGCTGATTGAGACCTACTGCAATGTTGAGAAGTGCCTGAAAACGGCGGCAAAGCTCAGACAAAGCTAGTGCTATACTATGCTAACAATACTGTGTTAGTGGATCTACGCTATTTGAACAGCCACGGCTGGATGTAAAGTGGAAATACTCTTGTCTCAACAACCACGGCTGGATTTCAAGCACAGGTATGGCTCTGGACAGTTTGTGACCCAGACCCTGGACTGTGATCCACAGAAGTTAAAATGCATTTACTTGCTACCTGGATAAAGATTATTGCCTCCGCCAAGGAAGTAATGTTTTTACCGGGGTTTGTCTGTCTGTCTGTTACCAACATAACTAAAAAGTTATGAACGGATTTTGACGAAATTTTCAGGAAAGGTGTGTAATGGCACGGGGAACAGATGATTAGATTTTGGTGATGATCTGAGAGTGCATACCTCCACCAAGGGCTTTGTTTATATTTGTGCAGCAGGATTACACAAAAACTACTAAATGGATTTGGATGAAATTTTCACCAGATGTGGTTCTTGGCCTAGAGAGGAACCCATTGTATTTTGGTGATGATCTGAGAATGCATACCTCAGCCAAGGCTCTTATCTTCTCACAGTGTGTTAGCAACAATACTCCAAAACTGATGGACAGACTTTGATGCCATTTTCACCACAAGTGGCTTTAGGCCTACACACAAACCCATTACATTTTGTGGAGGTGATCCATGACAAACGGAAGGAGCCTTGGCGGAGGTATGCGCTCTATGAGTGCTTTTCTAATTCAGAAATGGATTTTGATCTCCAAAAGGAATTTGAGGGACTGGATCATGTCTCTGTCACAGCAGACATTTAGACTGTGGATAATGGACATTTTCTTTTGGATCACTGCACATTAGATTAATTCATATCATAAAGGTAAGATAAACATGGACAGCTTCAGGCAGCTTTGCCAGTTCCCACTCTTTTTCCCTCTCTCTCACTTCACAAACCCATTTCTCACTCCAAAATGAGGAAATTTCTGGCAATATCGTGTTGATTTTCTTCAGATTTTTCCCACAATAAGAGCTCTCAAGGCAGGATAAAACAGACTGAACATGTTCTAAAAGCTCTGTCTGAAACGGTCTGTTTTTAGCCTGACATTAATGAGCCTGTAACGTAATCCATTAAATTGTCTTGCTATGTGTGCAAGATGATTTAAGTATGCATTTAAAAGTAACGTGAAAGTTACTTTTCCAAATGACTAATTACTTTAATCATGCAGTAATTGGTAAAGTAGCTTAATTACTTTTGAAAAGAAGTAACTAGTAACTGTAATTAGTTACTATTTTTTAGTAACTTGACCAACACTGCTCACTACACACCTGGGAATGCTGACAAGCCCTGCCGCTTTGCATGAGTTGATGCTGGTGAGGACTCTTCTCATCTGGGCAGCTGTCACCTGGAGTGGCTGCTCAGTGGATGTTGATGGGGTGCCTGTGCCTCCTTGGTGTTGCAGCTGTTGTTTACTTCAAAACATGCATAGAATACAATAGGCTTTATTGTTATTATGCAGTTGTAAAGTACAACGAAATTGTGGGTGCTCCACCAGGCTACTATGCAGTAAGTATGGGGGGAAAAAAAAAAGATAAATAAAACAGAGTTGCAAAACACACACTGGGAAAAATAGCCCAGGATTATAAAAATATTCACAGATTTGGTAGTGACTTCACGGATGGAATCAGTATGCATGAAAGATGGGTGAGGTTTTTTTTAAATGATAATTAACCCTCAAGCGACCGAGTGGGGTCATTTACGACCCCAGCCATATAATTTAATGTGCCGTCTCTTTATTTTTTATCCAAATTTTCTTTCCTAGCATGAATTTGTCAGTCTACTAATCCTACACACTTTCATAGTTTTTTGCAGGGATCAACCAATTGGTGTGGCGTAGACATCGCAAACTCTTGTGGAGTCATTTATGACCCCGAAGAGAAGCACTGGTTTTTCAACATTGGTTTTATAAATTTTATTCAAATGTTCCACTTCTAATAGTTAGTTAGTTAATCCCTTCACACCTGAAGGTGTATATGGGCGACGCCTATCTCCGTTTCTCTGACCCTAGGCCGCACAGCTACTGTAAGTAGTGAAAGCTACAGCGGGGGGTCAGTCCTCTGGTAGCTCTGTGTGTAACTTTACTTTCCCCATTCCATTATGCGGAGCACCACGCTAGAAGGCAGAAAGCACCATTTTTATATGGGCTTTGGTATGACCCGGCCGGGATTTGAACCCCTGCCTCCCGGGTGTGGGGCGGATGCTCTACCAACTGAGCCACCACTCCGGTTTCCACTTCTAATCAGTACTTTATATTGTATTGCAGTGAACCATGGCTAACAGACCTAGGATAGCAAGATTTACATTTGTCTGTTTGTCTGGATTTGTCTGTTTGTTTGTCTGATTGTTAGCAAGATAACTCAAAAAGTTATGGACGGATTTTCATGAAATTTTCACAGATTGTCAGAAATGGGGTATCCTACAGATGATTAGATTTTGGTGGTGATCCGGATCACCGTCCACAAGAAAACCGCCATTACGCAAAATGCCATAATAGGTATCATGATCATCATCGTAACTACAATAATAGGTATCATCATCATCGTGATGATGATATGATGATGATGATGATGATGATGTTCCAAGAGTGAACTGACAAGGACTGTCTAAATAAATGTAATGTTGTTCTTACAGTCTGCGTTTTGGTTATTTCTTGCAATAAAAGTATTATTAGCAAACACATTTTACATTAGATCATTATAAAATACCTGTCTTAAATACAGGGAGTAGTTTTGGTATGATAAACCTCCAACCAGCCATTTATAATAAGGATCCCTGTACAGAGCACAATGGGGTCATAAATGACCCCACTTGGTCATTTCAGTCTGTAAAATAGCTTGGTCGCTTGAGGATTAAAAGGTCCTCAGTTCTGTGCATGTGAGCGTTCAAGGGTTGGAACCTCTGACTGTTTGCAGTTTGGATGGCCCAGGGGAAGAAACTTTTTCAGTCTGGAGGTGTGGGACCTGATTGATCTGAACCGTCGTCCAGAGGGAAGCAGCTCAAACAGGTGGTGGGTGGGATGTGGGGGTCTCCTGTGATGGCCTTGGTCTTCCTGAGACAGGAGGATCTGGAGCTGTCCTTCAGGGGAGGGCAGAGGGCTGCTGCTGATTTTATTTTATTTTTTTTTTTTTTTTGGTGGGGGGGTCATTGAGTCTGTCTGGAAGTGTAAAATCCATGTGAATGGCCTGCGGGAGAGGGGCTTATTGTTGGCAATTGTGTTAAATCCCTGCCCACAACCATTGTGTCTGTTGTCCGTGAAGTGGCTGTTCAGCTTCTGCCAATACAGTTCTCTTGACCACCCGGGTACCCTGAGACACATTTTGCCTTGCCAGCCTATATGCAGCCGTCTCCTGATCTAACTGAACTTGGTAACAGCAGTTGCATAATTTATGCATTTGCTTATGTAACCCTTGACAGACTGCATATTCCTTCATTGGCCATGTCTTGTCGAGTACTCATGAGTTTGTTTTTCTTCACTTCAGTCCCCCCAAGGTGTTGAACAGTGACTACCTGGTGCCAGAGGACTTCCACCAGAGGAATCTGGAGCTGATCAAGTCAATCAGAAAGTACCTCCACAATGATGATTCAAAGTTCAATCTGTTCAAAAACTACTCTGCCCAGTTCAGACAGGTATGTGTCATCTTGAACACTTGTTTTCATGCTCCTTCATTGGTATTAGATATTGGTGTGTGTGTGTGTGTGTGTGTGTGTGTGCTTCTTTTCTTTTTTTTTTTTGACTCTGACATGATGATGTGTAGGGGTGGGCATCTCCAGAGAAGTTACAATATAATACTATACTATGACTTCTTAATGGGTTAGCACAGTGGTACAGTGGTTAGCACTTGCCTCACAGCTAGAAAGTTGGTTCAAATCCCCAGGCTGGCAGATGTGGGGACCTTTGTTTGTGGATTCTGCATGTTCTCCCTGTGCTGTGTGGGTTTACTCTTGGGGCTCTGGATTCCTCCCCCAATCCAAAGACATGTATGTTAGGTTAATTGGTGACTCTTAAATTGTCCCGAGGTATCTGTCTCTGATAGGTTCTTACAATAGTGGGTTAGTGTAGCTGCTAGTGAAACACTTTGAGTAGGGATGGAAATAGATAAGATTTTATCATTATCAATGACCTTGTTGATTTTGCTTATAGAGCCGATTCTTTATCAATTCCCTTATCAATTCTTTTTTTTTTTTTTTTTTTTTTTTTAAGTTTTTGTAAAGGGTATACAGGTCGTTACAGCAATGCAGTGTTTACATTTTCATCACATGTTCCCTTATTTTCTGATATCTGACAACATTGGAAGATTAATTCTTACAACACCCCTTTTTTTTTTTTTTTTAAAGTGAAAGAAAAAGTGAAATTAAAGAGAAAAAAAAACAAGAAACAAATAACAAAAAAAAACAAACAAACCAGTAAAAAACAAACAAAAAGAAAAAGTAAGTAAATAAAGATAAAAGAGCATCTGAGTAGTGTTGGAACAAAGAGCGGAACCATTATTGAAATGGTATTTGTCAAAGATTAGATCTAATGGAAGACACATGTGGTCCAGGGTTGCCAAAAGTTCATGAACACATCCATGTCCTGTCTCAGTGCGAATGTCAACTTTTCCATCGAGTAAATGTCTTGGATCACGTTAGTCCAATCTTCAGGTGTAGGACAGTCTTTCAACATCCATTTTTTAGTTAGAGCTTTTTTGCTTGCCAATATTAAAACATTGAATAAGTATTTTTCTCCTCGTCTTTCCAGTGAGTCCGGTAGTAAACCCAAATACAAAGTTACAAAAGAAAAGGGAACTGTAATTTTGAATATTTTCCCCAATATTGTCTGTACCTTGGTCCAATATTGGTGGATAACTGGGCATGACCAAAACACATGAAAATGATTTGCAGTCTTTTCACCACACACGCGCCAACAGTTCAATCCCTTATGGGTAAATTTGTTTTGTGCAGGTGTTCTGAAAAATCTTGCCAAGTTTTTCCATCCAAATTCTCTCCACTGCAGGGATGAGGTACTTTTCCATTGCTGTTTATTTAGCTTTTCCCATATTTCCAGTTGTAAAGTGAAATTCCCCTCTTTTTCCCATCTCTCTTTTATATAAGATGTGTTGTCTCCTTTTAAGTCTTGAAGACCTTGGTATATTTTAGAAATGTATCTGATCCCTGGGATCCCTTTATATGCCATTAAGAAGACCTTCAGAACACCTGACTGGGCCCTTTCCAAAACCTCCTTTTTAAGTATATTGTTTATGTGGTGTCTAAGCTGGAAGAACCTGTAAAGGTCTTGATTTATTAGGCCTTGTTTTTTCAAATCTTCAAAACTTCTTAAGATTTGCCCTTTAAAAAAATCGTAATATTTTATCAGCCCTTTCTCCTTCCACTTTTTAAATCTGGTGTCTGTTTTATTAGGAGTAAAGTCCTGATCATAGGCGATCCATTGCAGAAGTCGATAGGGCTCTTTAGTTTGATTCTCTCTGACTATCTTAAACCAAATTTTTAGCGGGGTATCTATCCACGGGTTAGTGTTATTCAAAAGCTTAGGTAAGACATTGTTCCCTATTATCGCCTGTAGGGGGATGTCACTTGTTATTTGGCATTCGATCTCCTTCCATTGTGCAGTGTAGACTGGGTTACATATCTCTACTAAAGTTTTAATTTGTGCGGCTTTAAAGTAGTCCCTGATATTTGGCAGCGCGAGCCCACCTTTGTCTTTGTTTAGCTGTAGGGTTCTATATCTGATTCTAGGTCTCTTGCCCTGCCATATGAATCTTGAGATCCTTCTGTCCAGCTCCTGCCATGTTTTTTTGGGAGGTTCTACCGGTATTGTTTGGAAAAGGTATAGAAGACGTGGAAGTATATTCATTTTGACTGCTTCAATTCTTTGTGCAGTACCCAAGAATGGTATCATATTCCATCTTGCTAGGTCAGATTTTATTTTTGTCACCAGTGGATCATAGTTTAGTGATATAATTTTGTTGAGTTGTTTCGGGATATTGACCCCTAGATATTTCATAGATTCCGACTCCCAGTTAGTTTTGAGTTTGCTTAGTGAATAATGATTTGGGTCATAGTTGAATGTTAAAACTTGGGTTTTATGCATATTTAATTTGTATCCCGATAAATCTCCATACTCTGAAAAACTGAGGTTAGTTCTGGTAAAGAAGTGTCCGGCTGCCCTAGGTATATTAAAATGTCATCAGCAAAGAGTGCTATTTTATGTTCCTTCTGACCAAGTGTAATACCTTGAATTTTTTGGTTTTGTCTTATCCATTGGCTCAGAGGTTCTATGAAGATTGCAAAGAGCAGTGGAGACAGGGGGCAGCCCTGACGACATCCTCTTTCCAGTTCAAAAGATGATGATAAATTACCGTTAATCCTTATTTTAGCTGTTGGTTTTTTATATAATGCCTGTATAGTTCTAATGAAGTTGTTATGAAAATTGAAACTGGATAAGATTCTATATAGAAAAGACCAGTCAACCGAATCGAATGCTTTTTCAGCATCTAATCCCAATATGACTGCATTTAAGTTATATTTTTTTATATGATGAATTATGTGTAAAGTGCGTCGAATGTTGTCTTGTGTCTGTCTTTGTCTTATAAAACCTGTTTGGTCTAAATGAATTAGGTCTGTCAGTATATTTTCTAACCTTTTGGCAAGGATAATGGTAAAAAGCTTATAGTCCTGATTTAGTACACTGATTGGTCTGTAGTTGGAGCACTCTAGTTTATCCTTTTCAGGTTTAGGTATAACTGCAATGACCCCTTCTCTCCAGGAGGGGGGGATTTCCCCTGTGTGGAGGACATAATTAAATGTTTTCAGGAGGAGAGGAGATAATTGCTGTTTAAAGGTTTTGTACCACTCTGCTGTATAGCCATCAGCTCCTGGGGATTTGTTAGCTTTAAGTTTCATAATTGCTTTTTCCAATTCTTTAGGATGTATTTCTGACAGTAGTGTTTTATTTTGTGACTCCGTAAGTTGGGGAAGGTTTAATGTGTTTAGGAATGCCTCGGATGCGTTTTTATGTTTTTTGTGGGAGTATAAGTTCTTATAGTAATTCTCGAAGTTTTTAAGAATATCCTGAATTCTGAATTTTATTTCCTTTGATACTGGGTCTCTGATTTTGTAGATTGCTCTTTCTGTTTGATGTTTCCTCAATTTATAGGCTAGCAATTTTGCCGATTTACTGCCTGCTTCATAGTATTTTTGTTTCAGAAATGTAAGTTTCTTCTGGATTTCTATTGTGTAGATCTCATTTATTTGGTTTTTAATTTCCTTAATCTTGAGCGAGTCAGTAGAATGAGTGTTGCCTTTGTGTTCTTTTTCTAGGTTCCTAAGTTCTGACTCTAATGTGGATAGTTTTTCTTGTCTTAGTTTCTTTTGGGTTGCCAGTTTTGCAATAATCTTTCCTCTTATTACAGCTTTACATGCATCCCACAGTATTAAAGGGGATACTTCTCCATTATCGTTATCTTCCAAATATCTGAGAATATCTGATTCCAATTCATCTTTCAATGGTCCTTTCAGGACATTTGAATTTAACCTCCAAGAAAATGTATTATTTGTGTATTTTTGGATATTTAAGTCCATGTAGATCGGACTGTGGTCGGAGAGATCCATCAGTCCTATTTTACATGTTTTTACTCTTCCAATGTCTCTATTAAACATAAAAAAATAGTCAATCCTTGAGTAAGATGAATGTGGAGTTGAGTAAAATGTATAGTCTTTTACACTGGGGTTGAGTTCCCTCCACACGTCACAGATTCCCAATTCTTTTAGTAGCATCCGAGTCTTCCTGTTTTGGGTGTTATTTTGATGTGGGGAATTACCAGAAGCATCCCAGTATGGATTCAGTCTAAGATTGAAGTCCCCACCACATATCACTAAACCTTGAGCTTTAGTTATCATTAGGTCGAATACATTTTTATAAAATTTCCAGTTAGCCCCTGGGGGAGCATACACATTCAGCAGGGTGATATCTTCTCCCTCTAGCCGCCCAGTTACCAAACTGTATCTCCCTTCTTTATCTTTGTGTTCTGATTTTTTTTCAAATGTAATTTTGGTTGATATCAATGTCGCTACTCCCCTCCTCCTCCCTGATTTATATGAAGATGAAGAGATCATTTTAAACCCTTGTCTACTGAGTTTATTGTGTTCCACGTCTGTTAGGTGGGTTTCTTGTAAAAGTATTATTCCTGCTTTGTCTTTTTTCATTTTGCCTAGAATCTTGGATCTTTTAACTGGATTCAGGATTCCTTTTACATTATATGAAATTATTTTGGTTACACCCTGTTTCTCCATTGTGTTGTTTTGTTTAGTATAACTGTGTGGTGGCCCTCTTTTATGCTACTCAGAAACTGAAAGAACATTAAAAACAAGAAAAACATTAAGAACATAGTGTAAAAAACTTTAAAACAAAAAGCTGTCATAAGAACTTCCTGAGCTGAGGTCTTTTTAAAGACCCTGTAAGAGCCTTGATGGAGTGAAAGCCCTGAGGGAAATTCCTCAAACTCTGTTACGTGTTGAGGGCCCTCTCTTACCACTGAAAGTAGTCCCATGCTTTTAACGTGAGTTTCAGAACCCAATCCAAACTTGTAATGATTTTTTTTTTTTTTTTTTCCTTTTATGCCTAAACCCTGTGAAATTGTGTGCACCCTCCCACCCCCATCACATCAAACATTCACGCAAAAACAGTATTTGTTAGTATGAGGAGAACATGTGGATTATTGTCACATTTCTATTTTAACAAGTTTTTTTTTTTTTTTATTACAAAGACTTATTTGTTTCAAATAATATGATTGTTCCATGAAATGTTTTACCACATGCTGAATATGCATCTCCTTTAATGTTTGTTACCTTGTATGAGGGGGGTTGGATGTGCGGATTGATTCAAGAGAAAAAAAAAAAAAAGGTCGCTATTCCAACCTGAAAACGGATAGTTTATCCGCGACGCTCTGGTGCTGGGTTTTCCGCTGCTGGTCCCTGGATTTTGAAGGTCTTTGTGTTGTCCATTTTTGCGTTTTGATCTTCTCACTCGGGTCTGCTGGGGGTTTAAATAGCGTTACCGGGAGGCCTCTTTTCGCCATGTCAGCTGTTGCTTCTTCCGCCGAATTATAGAGACACGTTTCATCGCCGTAGAAGACCCTTAACTTCGCAGGAAATGGTGTCTGAAAGCGCAATTTCTTCTCTCTTAACACCTTTTTCGCGTCATTGTATTCCCTGCGCTTTTTAAGGACCTCCGGGGCGTAATCGTGTTCCACGTAGACTTTTCTCTCCTGGTGCATAAATCCTTTTTTCTGCCAGGCCAGTCTTACAACCTCTTGTTTTATTTTGAAATTGGAAAATCTTACCAACACCGAACGTGGGGGCGCTTCCGCCGCCGGCCTAGCGGCTAATGAACGATGTGCCTTTTCTATCTTCAAGTCGGTGGTTTGTGGAATATCCAATTTCTCTCTTAGTAAGGATTCCACGCATTCTGCCATTGAGTTAAAACCATTTTCGGTTCCTTCTATCAGACCATGAATTCTTATGTTGTCTCTTCTTTGTTTTCCTTCTTGGTCGGTTAGCTTAGCCTCTATAGCTGCTTGTCTTTTGCGTAGGTCTAGCACAGAATCTTCGAGCACTTTTATTCGATCCTCTGTTTCCAAGATTCGGTTCTCGGCCTGGTCCACTCTGCTGTTTGTCCTTTTCAATTCTTCTCTGAATTCCCGAAATTCGGCCGTAACATCTCGGCGAAATCGTCGTAGCTCCTCAAATAGTGATTTCAGGCTAACCCTTTTGTTAGCTATCACCAGTTCCTCGTCTTCTGAACGGAGATCTTCCAGTTCGGATTCTCCGGCCGATACGTGTCCTGGCCTGGAGAATTTCAGTTTCTTCTGTTTTCCTTTAGACATGATGATTTTGTCTTTTGATTTTCACTCCTCCAAAAATCCGTTAAGTTTGATTTTCAAGGTGTTATCCTAGATTGGGTCTGAGAACTTCAGTGTTAAGCTGCAGTCGCCATGGCGTCCAGACCGGAAGTCCTCCCTTATCAATTCTTGATCAGTTTTCTGTGGAGAAAAAAAGCAGGCCTTCACAGGATTTCAGTGTCAATGCAGGAGTGTTATTATTTTTTTGACTTTAAAAATGCTTCTTAAAAAGATATGATAAAATCAAATATAAAAGACTTTAAACCTGTAAAAAAAAATGGGCCTTTATGGCTTGTAACATTTATGTTTAAATGCTGAAAAGCAATATAAAGAAAAGCAGTATAAATGGAATACTGAAGTGATTAGAAACAATTGCAGTAGGGGTGCAGCTATCAATTGAGTAATCAGATACTTTTTTTTTTGTATTGAAGAAACTTGCACTGACCAACATGGGTGGAACTTTTTTCCCTAATGAGCAGTCTTAATTGTACCTAATACTGCAACAGTTACTCTAAAAATTTGATTACAAAAAATTGTCAATTCAAAATTTATGCGTCAATGTGTCATTTAATGTAGCACTTCCGGTCTATATGACCTTCTTCTGGTGCGACCTTCTTCCAGTCATGCTACCTAAACAAAACACATATTTGTTTAACGGCGCCATATCAGAGTGGCATAGTGACTGGCCGGCAAAGATGACAAAAATTAAAAAAAAAGACAAAAGTATCAAGTCTGGAATCATTTCAGTGAAGAAAAACATTGTGCAGTCTGTACATGGGAAAACCTAGTGGCGAGCTAGCATGCTACAACGTCGGATGTTACAGTGTCTCAGCAGAAAGCATCCCACATTATGCATGGCCAGCACACCAGAGTCAAGGTACGTGATTGAGATTTTCAGCTGTGCTAATTATGCTTATGACCAAAAAACATGTAGCCACCACCGTCAGCAGATGCTAAAGGCTAGCGAATGGAACTTTATGGTGTAACGTGCCGTTTAGTTGCATCCTATGTAATAAACATTGCAATAAGCATGTTGGTCAATGCAAGTTTCTTTCGAAAAGTATCAGTTTACTTGAGCAGTCTTCAATTAGAGTGGGCGATTACCCGAGCCATAAAATAGTTGTTAGCTGCAGCCCTAATTGTACCAAACACTCAATAACACAGGTACACATTTATTGCAGTGCTATTGCATATAACCCCATTTGCAGTTGCTGCATTATTATTTTGTCTTTAAACTGTGACAACAAAATTGTTGTATACCATTAGATGCCTAGTATTAATGTAGTATTACCAGATGAAATAAAACAAACTTGTAAAGTTTTTACAAAAATTTTACAATTGCTTAAGTAAAATAAATAAAACAAGCAACATAAATAAAATTAAAAATAAATAAAAGCTCAATTTTAGAATGTTTTCTGGCACAAGCCTCTGCTGTTTTGAAAAAAAAAAAAATCAACATAAACAAAACTTGACAATGCCCCACTTTTATAGTAATGTGGAGATCTGTGTCAGCTGTATCAGAACAAAGCTGTTAATCTGATCACACTTGAACCATCTTTATCCATACAGACCAAAACCAGAGTTTCTTTTTGTTAACTTGTGTTTGCCAGCTTTCTATGAGAAAATCCTTTAAAAGAGCGTGTCGTGGTTTTCATGAGGAGAAGTCAGCATATCAAAACGCTCAGAACTAAGGCTTGCCCTGCGCTTTGAAGTGATGTTACCTGCAGAAAATGGCTGTTCTGATGGTGCAGATGTTGCTGGAATACACAGCAATGACTTTGCCAGTTTTGACAGTGTAAGATACCGTGCTGCATTTCTTTCCCACCATGACAACGGATTCTCCGTCTTGGACAGTGGATGTTCTCCAAAGTACATAAGGACCTCATTCTGCACAGCTTGATTTAACTGCTGCTCTTCATTCTGCTTATCACTGAAAGACAGAGAGATAAGACATTGTAAGGACACAATCAGAATATTCAAATATACAAACGCACAAATTCTTAAGTCTCAAGTTATAAGATACCTGGCACTGGAATCTGACGAGCCCAGAAAGTTCTGGAGGAATGATGTTGCACCCATGGTGCCTGCATGCATTACTGGGCCTTCTGCTTTGCTGGAGTCACTGTCAGCAAGCTTGGCCTGTATGACATTAAAAAAAAGTGTAGAGATGGCACTAAGTTCACTAGAAAATCTTATTTTTGTCTTTCATGTACCCATAATATTGAAATATACACAACTCACAAACAGTTAGGGATATTTGGCTTTTGGGTGAAATTTATGGAAAACGTAAAAAGTTCATGCTACAGTGGTATAATATTGTGAAAGTAGGGCATTTAAGTAGAAGCATACAGTGGTGATTTCCTCATCTCAAACAATTTATTGAAACAAAAGCTAACAACAGTGGTGGGTATACCACAACAAAAAATGTCAGTGTCTCAGTAGCTTGTCATGTGTCCTTGAGCATCAATTACAGTTTGATAGTGACGTCTCATGCTGTTCACAAGTCAATTTATTGTCTGCTGAGGCATGGCATTCCACTCTTCTTGAAGGGCGGCCCGCAGGTCATTGAGGCTGTGGGGTGCAGGGTTACCAGCCTCTACATGGTGACTCAGCTGATCCCATAGGTTTTCTATGGGATTCGGGTCTAGAGAAAGTGCAGGCCACTCCATTTGAGGTACCCCAGCCTCCAGCAGCCGTTCCCTAATGATGCGACCTCGATGAGATGGAGCATTGTCATCCATAAAGATGAAATTAGGCCTGTGTTGTTCATGCAGGGGCACAATGACTGGATTAATGATGTTATTCAGGTAGTATCAGCTTGTCATTGTACCACTCACAAGGTAAAGGGCAGTTCTGTATTGACTAGACACACCTGTTCAGACTGTAACACCACCAACCACCAAAGGTTCATCTGGTGCCAACAATGGCTGGTGCATAGCGCTCTCCTTGACATCTCCAACATCGTTGGCGGCCATCATTTTTGCTTAATGTGAATCGACTTTCATCCGAAAACAGCACTGAGGCCCACTGGTCCTTTGTCCAGTGTAAATGCTCCCTGGCCCATGCAAGATGATGACGCCTGCGCCTGATGGGTGTGGTCAGGTACCCTTGCAGGTCATCTAGCACTCAGACCACGCTGATGTAAACGGTTTTGAATGTTCTGATGTGACACTTTGGTGCCTCTCACCTCCCTTAAGTGTGCCTGGAGTTGAGTGGCATTCATCATCTAATTCTACAAGGCACTGTTCACAATGTAGCGGTCATCACCGTGGGATGTGGCCAAAGGATGTCCACTTCTATGCCTTTCTGTGATTCTTCCAGTCTCTCTGTTATCTCTGTTGCTACCTGCTGATGGCAGTCTGTGACACGCTAAGCTCAGTGGCCACTTCCCTCTGAGAACATCCTGTTTGAAGCCTTGCAGTGGCGAGGTACTGTTGATCAGTTGTTAGGTGTCGTCTTGGTCTCATGATGTCAAAATGTGAACAGCATGATGAAGAGGATGTGAACAGCCCCGACCAACAGTGATCTGTGTGGAGTTTGCATGTTCTCCCCGTGTCTGCGTGGGTTTACTCCGGGATTTCTCTGGTTTCCTCCCACAGGCCAAAAACATGCAAGTTAGGTTAATTGGCATCAAACTGGGGATTCTAAATTGTCCTTAGGTATGACTGTGAGAGTGAATGGTTGTCTGTCTCTCTGTGTTGGCCCTGCGATGGACTGGCGATCTGTCCAGGGTGTACCCTGCCTCTCGCCCAAAGATGCTGGGATAGGCTCCAGACCCCTCACGACCCGAAAAGGATGAAGCGGAAGAAGATGGATGGACATGTGCATTCAGAAGGTTAAAGAAGGTTGTATTAAGTTCACCTGTAAAGGTTATAGTGCATTTTAGGTTGCATCCTGAAATTTCACCAGAAAGCCAAATGTCCCTAACTTTTTGTGAGTAGTGTATATTGACTTTTTCATTAAACCTTTTTTTCCCCATACTACCTGCATATGTTCAAGATACCACTGATGTGCTTAACAAGATTTCTGCAAAATATTAACAAAGAGACAATTCTAGCTACTTTGGATGTTGAATCATTGTATACAACCATAGAACATGATCAGTGTCTGGTAGCACTAAAACATTTTTTTGAGGCTGCAACCAGAATCGGCTATGCCCCCTAATGATTTTATGCTGACGTTGATGGAATGGATTTTGACTAGCAATGTTTTTATTTTCCAGAATAAAATGTTCAAGCAGATAAAAGGATGTGTTATGGGAGCTTGTTACGGTCCCTCATATGCAGGTCTCTATTTTGATAAATGGGAAGAGGATTTTGTGTTCAACAATTGAGTTTTTTGAAACATGCTGTTAGGTGGGGATGATATATATATATATATATATATTTTTTTTTTTTTTGGTGTGGTCAGGATCAGAAAATGAGTTGCAGATTTTTCATGCCTTTTTGAATAATATCAACTCTAACATCAAGCTTACTTTTTAAGGGAAAAGTTGAAATTTATTCATATAAACTGAATCACAAATGTCAACCACTGACCAGGAAAATGTCTGAGAATTTCCAGACATGGCAAAGTGGTAAATTGGCATAAAATACATTGAGTATAAAAATACAGAGTTAAGAGAAATCCACTACTTCTAGATGCAGAGCATTTTGAACAAAAATGTCTATGACCCAGACATTCCTACAGATAAAAGCTTTTATCTAATGAAAAGCAAATCTAACTTGTTCAACATCAGGGCTCAAAATTAGTCAGTTCTCATTGTAAATTATAATTATTTTCACAATTTGTAAAGTTTAAGCTGTTTGCAAGGAGCAAAGAAAGTAAGAGACATTTAAACAAAGAGGTCAAAGTAACTGGAGTTAAATCCACGCAATACCATCCTGTCATAATTTAGAAATTACACAACGTCTGAGGTTTACACGAGGTATCATGGGGCATGTCATCAAAGCCTTATGTAGTATCCACTGCTGTAACCAGTCTTTCCTAAAGAGGTGCCCAGAAGACAGTACTGCAGCCAAGACCAGAGTGTAGAAAAACCAAGACATCTCTGTAGGTCTTGACCTCTCCTCTCGGGAGACTCTGGTCTTTGATGACAACACTACCAGAAGAGGAAAATGTCTTCTCTTGATCACTGAATTAAGATATGATTTCATATGGGATTTGCTGTGTCTGCTGAAATACAGTAGGGAATTTGCAGTGGAATTTTTACTTTAAAAGTTACTGGGGGACCCCAGGTAACACTTGTCCTGTGTGAGTATAGCTTTCGATGCATTCCTTTTTTCACCACCCAATCATCTTCGACCCTGGCAGAATCTCAAGGCTGATTACTAACTAGCACTACAAACTCCCATGGATGTGCAAATGCCCAAATTCACGTTTTCTGCATGTTTACATTAACTTTACATGCATTTGCGTTGCACTTGTGTATGGTCTGAATGCACCTTTAGCTTTGACTGGGGAAATCCAAAACTGAACAACATACTTTATAGGCCGTCTTGAGTGTATGGGTATCTTCAAATCCTTGCAGGAAAATTTACCTCAAGTGTGGCTGACATTCCCAGATTTCTCTAAACTTGCTACCAGACAACGTATAGAAAAAAGTCTTACCTGGTGAAAAGATTTCTCTTTAACACTGCAAGTCCAACAGATGGGCGCTGATGCTAGTAAAGGCTTCAGCTAGGGTCCCTACTCAAAGGATAGGTTGCTAACCTAGTAAAGGTGATGAGCAATAAAATGTATCATCTCATTACAATACATTACAATACTTTGGAGTATAGCAAAGAGAATATTCATTTTTTTAGATCTTACCATCGGATCAACAAGGGGTTTTGCATAAATCTCTATACAGGAAATCAACAGACAGAAATACCACTTTCCATGTCAGCAGCTTCCATCCCTAGTGGCTTAAAGAGAATGTGCCTTTGGGACAGTTTTAACGAGTACGTAGAATTTATGCTTTGGAAGAGGAGTTTGAGGCTAAATCTGCAGAACTGATATCACATTTTCAGAAATGGGGATATAAAAGTTCTACTGTTCAGACAGCATAAACCAACGCTAAACAACTGGACAGACAAAGCTTACTACAAAAGAGAAATGCCACAAAACAGAAAAATGAGAGGGTTGTATTCATAACAATATATAGTACAGAAGCAGAAAACATTAAACAGATCAACAGTAGAAACTAGGGCATTATTCCAAGTGATAAAACACCAAGTCAGATTTTTCTTGCACCACCTTTAGTTTTAGAAGATGCCCCACACTACAGGATAGATTGGTCCACAGTCATCTTCAACCACAAACCCAGCAGACATGGTTGGGTCTATAACCAAAGGGGTCCTACAGATGCAGCCATTGTAACCACTGCACAAATGTAATACAAACCAAAACGTTTAAGGATTTTACCTCTCAGGAGTATATCATTAATCATTTTATCATCTGTAAAACATCTTTTGTCATCTATCCACCTTATTCCTGGGGGTGCCGCTATAGGAACGATTATGGGCAGAACTTCGGTTTCGGCTGAAGTAGTGTTAAATCAGTCAGCAAGAGTGGAGTAGCAGGGGCATTTAAAATGGAGTTTTTAAAAGTTTTTCAGATTCATTTTAATGTATAGTCTACATACGTGTTTTGCACTCAAGAGGCAGTTAATTTCAGCTGTTGTAGTTTTTGTATTTTTTGAATGTTTTTGTTGTAGTTCTGGTACTTGTTGCTGGTGTTCGTAGTTGTGCCATAGACTGTATAAATGGAGGCTTCTCACTGGCAATGCATAGATCATGCACTGAAAACAAAAAAGGACTGTTGGTGTGATCGGTGGTACAGACACCAGAGCACACCAGGCATGTTTTCACTTGCATGAATGTCACAGATCTGACATTTATGCGTCATGTATGTCACCATAATAAAGGCTGCATGAAGTAAAATAATAAATAAAAAATAGTAACAGTTTGCTTCCTAAGGCTTAATGATTACCTCCGCTAGGCCGCAGGCCAGGAGGTAATGTTTTTGCCAGGGTTTGTCTGTCTGTTTGTCTGTCTGTTGGTTAGCAAGATAACTCAAAAAGTTTTGGATGGATTTCGATGGAACTTTCAGGCGTTGTTGGAAATGGTACAAGGAAGAACTGATTAAATTTTGGGGATGATCCGGATCACCGTCTGGATCCAGGAATTTTTTAAAGGATTCTTTAACATTGTGAGATAGGGCCATTTTCAACACAGAGGATGCGGAGAATCACCGTGCTGCACCGAGAGAAGAAATGCAGTGACTCAGGCAAGGGCTATCCCCACATGCTATTGAAGCTCGTCGAGCTTAGTTTTATTTTTTTTTATTGATTTTTTTTCTTATTACCGCCGCCAGGAGGTTCTGCTTTTTTTTTTTTTTAAAAAGATCTGCTCGATATTGCCAGTCATGCCTCGTTCAAAGTCTAAAACTGTGAAACAGAGAAGGCAACAGAGTGCAGAGTGCATGAGAAAGAAAAAAGGCAGGGAGATAACACAGAGGATGCGGAGAATCACCGTGCTGCAGCGAGAGAAGAAATGCAGCGGCTCAGCCAAGGGCTATCCCCACATGCTATTGAAGCTCGTCGGGCTTAGTTTTATTTTATTGATTTTTACCTCCGCCAGGAGGTTATGTTTTTGCCGGGGTTTGTCTGTCTGTCTGTCTGTTGGTTGGCAAGATAACTCAAAAAGTTTTGGACGGATTTCGATGAAACTTTCAGGCGTTGTTGGAAATGGTACAAGGAAGAACTGATTAAATTTTGGGGATGATCCGGATCACCGTCCACAAGAAAACCGCCATTACGGAAAATGCCATTTTCGTGAATAACTACTCAACCACTAATCCTATCATTCTCAATCCAATTGCTAGTCATATGTTTTCATGGTCAAGGAATCTGAAAACGTACACACAAACACTGTATGGGGGAAACTGTGGCGCTTGGCGGAGGTCTGCGCTCTCCGAGTGCTTTTCTAGTTTAAGAAAGATATCAAATAGTTTTTTGGGTTTTTGCATTTGTTGCACTGCCTTGGAATGATATGGACAAGCACCTTCAGCATGCATTAATTTTAAAATTATCACAAAATATAGATGAATAAAATTTTGAACAATTGTCAGAAAATGTCTGTACATGTTAAGTTAATTAACAAGCATTCATAGCATGACAGCAGCAGGAGCATTTTTATTTTGGGGTAAAACGAACAGCTGCAGCTGTCTTTTACCCCGACATTAAAACACCCAAGCACGGTGTTGTGGTTCTTTGTGGCTCTGACTAGATTCTACATCTGCTCTGTTTATGTCCATCATCTTTTAACAAGATGCATTCGACTTTATTGCAGTGGAGAGACATTGATATATCGCAAAGCTTTTATTTTTTTACAATGGTAGCATCTTAGCAGTGGCGCTAACTAACGGAGCTGCAGTCTGCCAGGCCACTTTTTAAGGTCATCTTCCCATCCCTCCATAGTTGTGGGAAGGGGTACGATTAGATTACTGTTTTAGAGGTGCAAAAGGCTGCATTCCCGCATTTTTGATGCCAAAGTTATTGTTTTTTAACAAGGAAAAGTGTCCCGTTTCAGTAACAACCATACGTTCTAAACTAGTACCACAATGAAATGAAGAATTACATTTTACATTTTGTAGTTAGTTTTCTGGAGGATGGTTGTATGACCATTTTTTGTTTTGTTTTTTTTTTTGTTGGGGGGGGGGTAATTGAGATGTTTTCTCCCATTTGTATTCATGTATGTTTGTTTTTATACCTATATATGTATCTGTGTATCCTTTTTTATGATCTGTATGGGAGGAGTCTCACTGATTAAGGATCTGTTACAGGTGGAGATCTCCTGTTTGTGAGACACTGCTATAAAAGAGCTTATGACTCATTGAGGTCTGTTTGACTCCCTGATGAAGGCTTATACGCCGAAATACTGTACATTGGAGTTTTAAAGTCGATTATGACCATGCCGGGATAATAAAGGCATTTAAAAAAAAAAAAAAAAAAAAGTCGGGTTTCATTGTCATGTTGCAGCAAAGCAGTGATTTTGATTTTCCTTATAAAAATAGTAATCAGAACAACTGTACTTTGTGGTATATCGGTACTTTTTTATTTATTATTGTCACAGTATAAAGCTCTAATAATTAAAGTGCTCTTGCCTTCAGCAAGGTGCCAGAATGATGGATTTTTGTTGCAAAGAAATTAGGCCTGTAACATGAAGAAATTTTCATGAACAATAAATTTTCCCCACATTTATTGCTATAAACAATGTTATTGTTGACGTCATGAAGACAATTTTATGTCCAGGATATAGTGATATAACAGTCTATGTACAGCTTTTGAAGGAGCTTTGAACTTTTATTTATGAACAGTATTAAACACTAGAAATGTAGGGAAAAAATACTTCGAATATCATAAATAAATAAAACTTAAAATAAACAAATAATGAAATTAGAAATAACTAGAAAAGCACTTGGTGCTCATACCCCCACCAAGGTTCCTTCCTTCCCTACCTTTGTCCACCCATCTGTCCGTCTGCCTCCATCCCTCCATACATTGCAGGATGGGGCCTTGGTTGGAGGTGTGCACTTATGGATCACCTCCAAAACCTAATGAGTGTGTCTGTAGTTCAAGAGCCCTCTCTGGTGAAAATGTCATCAAAATCCATCCAGTAGTTTTTCCTGCAAAACCACTGCTAGAAGATTGAAACTTGGTAGAGGTATACACTCAAGGATCACCTCCAAAATGTATCGGGTTCATGTGTAGCCCCAGAGCCATCTCTGGTGAAAATTTCATCAAACTCTGTCCAGTACTGTACTTTTTTTTTTTTTTTGAGTAATCTTGCTAGCGTATGGAGGTATGCGCTTGCGGCTCATCACCAGCATACGTACTTGCACACATTTCCACATCAGCCATCAACGTTAATCCATCCTAACCACCTGAACAGGCTCACCATACAAATGAACAGGCCAGTTTTGGCCCACAGGCTGTATGTTTAACACCCCTGGACTAGACCGTAAAAATAGCCTACATCTTTACAGGGGTTAGTTAACCTCAGAAGAAGCTTCATTTGTTCTTCACAGCAACATACAGTGGGGCAAAAAAGTATTTAGTCAGCCACCAATTGTGCAAGTTCTCCCACTTAAAAGATGAGAGAGGTCTCCAATTTTCATCATAGGTATACCTCAACTATGAAAGACAAAATGAGAAAAAAAAAATCCAGAAAGTCACATTGAAGGATTTTTAATGAATTAATTGGTAAATTCCTAGGTAAAATAAGTATTTGTTCACCTACAAACAAGCAAGATTTCTGGCTCTCACAGACCTGTAACTTCTTCTTTAAGAGGCTCCTCTGTCCTCCACTTGTTACCTGTATTAATGGCACCTGTTTGAACTCATTATCAGTATAAAAGACACCCGTCTACAACCTCAAACAGTCAGACTCCAAACTCCACTATGGCCAAGACCAAAGAGCTGTCAAAGGACACCAGAAACAAAATTGTAGACCTGCACCAGGCTGGGAAGACTGAATCTGCAATAGGTAAGCAGCTTGGTGTGAAGAAATCAGCTGTGGGAGCAATTATTAGAAAATGGAAGACATACAAGACCACTGATAATCTCCCTCCTTCTGGGGCTCCACACAAGATCTCACCCCGTGGGGTCAAAATTATCACGAGAACGGTGAGCAAAAATCCCAGAACCACATGGGGGGACCTAGTGAATGACCTGCAGAGAGCTGGGACCAAAGTAACAAAGGCTACATCAGAAACACACTACGCCGCCAGGGACTCAAATCCTGCAGTGCCAGACATGTCCCCCTGCTTAAGCCAATACATGTCCACGCCCGTCTGAAGTTGCTAGAGAGCATTTGGATGATCCAGAAGAGGACTGGGAGAATGTCATATGGTCAGATGAAACCAAAATAGAAGTTTTTGGTAAAAACTCAACTTGTCGTGTTTGGAGGAGAAAGAACACCATACCTACTGTGAAGCATGGGGGTGGAAACATCACACTTTGGGGCTGTTTTTCTGCAAAGGGACCAGGACGACTGATCCGTGTAAAGGAAAGAATGAATGGGGCCATGTATTGTGAGATTTTGAGTGAAAACCTCCTTCCATCAGCAAGGGCATTGAAGATGAAACGTGGCTGGGTCTTTCAGCATGACAATGATCCCAAACACACTGCCTGGGCAACGAAGGAGTGGCTTCGTAAGAAGCATTTCAAGGTCCTGGAGTGGCCTAGCCAGTCTCCATATCTCAACCCCATAGAAAATCTTTGGAGGGAGCTGAAAGTCCGTGTTGCCCAGCGACAGCCCCAAAACATCACTGCTCTAGAAGAGATCTGCATGGAGGAATGGGCCAAAATACCAGCAATAGTGTGTGAAAACCTTGTGAAGACTTACAGAAAACGTTTGACCTCTGTCATTGCCAACAAAGGGTATCAACAAAGTATTGAGATGAACTTTTGTTATTGACCAAATACTGATTTTACCGAGGAATTTACCAATTAATTCATTAAAAATCCTTCAGTGATTTTCTGGATTTTTTTTTTTTCTTATTTTGTCTCTCATAGTTGAGGTATACCTATGATGAAAATTGGAGACCTCTCTCATTTTTTAAGTGGGAGAACTTGCACAATTGGTGGCTGACTAAATACTTTTTTACCCCACTGTATAACTAATCAAAGTCAGGTCACTTCTTTTCTCCGTCGTACGAAAACTCCCATTTGTGCAACTGTGGACAATATTGCTTGAGTGATCTGACCACTGAGGGCAGGAGCCTCTTCCAGACCAGCCGCAAAATGAACCCCTCGTGGATGGCTTTGGGCTCCGCTGTGGACCCAGTACAGGAGAAGCTGTGAGCAATCTCCGCTGCTTGTCGGCCTCCTGTCCTGCCCCAGTTGTTGTTTGCACCACAACAAATGTGTGGTCTGCTTCCAGACGGCACTGAGTGCGCTGCTTCTGGGGTGCGAAGGTGTGTCCGTGGGCACATTTTAAAAGGGAAGTGCATGAAAAGGGCAATATTGGAAAATAAGATTTTAAAAATTCCTGGATCCAGACAGTGATCTGGATCAGCACCACAAACCAATCATTTGTTCCTTGGTCCATTTCCTGCCTTCACTGAAATTTTCACTGAAATCCATTCACTGCTTTTTCAGTAATGTTGCAAACAGACTAAACAGATCAACACCGGCAAAAACATTACCTCCTTGGTGGAGGTAAAAATGTTTTGGCTACTACTGTTTATACGTTACCACGGACAGCAGACACGGGGCTTTACATCATCAGTAAGTGTCTTTTGTTGGTTTACAGTATGCGTCTCAGAGACGGCTTAGTAGAGAACTACATAGTGAACACTTCAACTTCATGGACTTCACTATCTATTTTAGTTGTTTTTTCCCCATTAGCACTCTCTAATACATCCAGTGATGACTGTAAGAATGGCTGCACCAATCATACGTACGTAGCGTAAACATGGCTGTTACATACGTAACCATACATACATACGTAACATACTGTTACATACGTAACCGAGCCAGAGTTGAGGCCGACCTCTCCAATCGGGGGGGAAAAAACTGAGCACCTCGCTGCATGAAGCAGTCACGCTGTTAAAAAGGAGCAGACTTTCAGGCTCAGTCATAACAAACTTCAAGTTGTGAGCGGACCCTGCAGCTCTCCGCTTCACTTTTTCCGGCCGTCCCTGCTGTGTGAGCGCGAGCCCCGTCTCCTCCGGGGAGCATGTAGAAGGACAGAAGCAGTGCGACCTGCTGAAATGTTGGCGGATTATGTAAAGAAACCCACAAATGTAAACAGTTACTTATCGTGGCCAGAAATCTTTTACCATGGTCATTTTTTTTATCATATTCATGTTAGCTGCTATGTTACAGGTCTAAAAAAAATATACCAGGAAGATGTACATGTATCAGAAAACAGTCCATTGGTGATTTAAAACTCACTTCTTATTTGTCAATGTCTATTCTCTTGTTTCCAGGGTGTATTATCAGCCCCCCAGTACCACAGCAGCTGTAAGGACCTGCTCGGAGAAGACTTCAACTGCATCTTTAATGAGCTACTTGTGCTCTTGCCGGACACTAGCAAACAGCAGGAGCTCCTGACGGCCCACGCGGACTGCAAGGCACTGGAAAAGCAGTCGGGCGCTGGAGGAGGAAAGAAAAATAAGAACAAGAAGAACGCCTGGCAGATGCCGAACACAGTGGTTAACATAGCAACTGAACTGGACTGTCAGGTGTGCCCCACTTGTAGACAGGTGCTGGCCCCCAAAGACTTCAGCTCCCACAAGACCCTGCACATCGAGGAGAATGAGGAGTTCCCCTCCTTGCAGTCAATCAGCCATATCATCAGCTAGCCTGCTTTGCCCTTGCTGTGCTCCATCTGCCGCTGCCGGGGAATCCTCAGTTGCCCCACGAGCAGCCAGTGCGGACAGACGGCCTGAGTGTGTGTTTGACCACATCCCAGAGTCACTCTGAAGTCCATCGCCAGTGGAGGAAGAGGATGTTGTAGTGTTTTTACTTTTTGTTGAGGATTACATTGGCAGGTTTGTGTGAATGGTTTTACAATTCAGACAAACGGTTGCACTGTCTTTGATTTTTCTTCAAATTTCCTCCTTTGAAGACTTCTCCAGCTGGCACTGGTGCCGTCTACAGGGCTTTAAACTTATTTAAGGAAAGTGAAGAGAAAACCCAAGGTTGTATTTGAAGAATGCATTGCTGTGTAACACAGAAATTATACTAATCTATATTTTTACCTTCGTTTGACTTCAACCTGAAAATGAGGTACGGTGGCGTGTTAACATCTGAGCTCATAACGCGTGCATGACTTCCCAGCATTAATGAGAAACGTGTTCAGTCCAGATATTTAGTTCCATACCTGCAGCTGTTAATTTGCTTTTAGTTGTCTGTTGTTTGATGCAGAGGAGCGAGGGATTTAGCAGGATGTGAGTGGCATCAGAAGTTAGAACAAACTTTGGTTTACAACTTGAATGTATTTTCAATAAATCACTCATACTGTTCAAAATGGCTGATTTTTGTTAGATTAATTAGAACCTTGGTGTTGCACATAGTTAAAAAAATTAAAGAACTGAAGGATAAGACTGTGTGTGTTTCTAGCATATATCCTTTAATTTATACTTGTAAGAATAAATTTTAAACTGATGTTAACCGTTGAGGTTGAGGGTGTGTTTTTAGTTCAGCCTTGTAACCCAGAGTTCAAAGCATCACTATTCCTCTGTTGGAAGAATTTGACAAACAGGCCGAGTTTAGCTCTGGCAAATAAACGTTAAAAAAACTTCACAAATTAATAAACACAGCCAGAATAAATTGAGGTAAACATAAAATATCCTTCCTTTCAGTTCAAAGTAACAAGTTCTGATTTCCCTTGTAATAATTTCTTAGCATTAATTTGCAAGTTCATGTTTACAGTATGGGCCTATTTTAAACAAATTATCAACTAAAAAGTTGGCATGTTTTTTTTTTCTTCCCCGACTGCTCCACCAGAGTGGTGGCCTGGTTGGTAGAGCATCCGCCCCATAACCGGGAGGTCGTGGGTTCACATCCCAGCCGGGTCATGCCGAAGACCATATAGAAATGGTACTTTCCGCCTTCTAGTTTGATGCTCAGCATAATGGAATGGGGAAAGGAAAGTTAACGCACAGAGCTACCAGAGGACTGACCTTTCACTACTCACAGTAGCCGTGTGGCCTCGGGTCACAGAAACGGGGAGGGGTGCTGTGGAAGGGATTGACTTTCAGCTGCTGTCGGCCCCCTGCTGGCTGAGGCTGTCTGTTCATTAAGTGTAGGATATTTTCTTACTGTGAATAATTTGAACGGGGCTCCGTTGCTGGGAAATGGGGCAGACGAGTGGTTTAGTTCTTGGCATGAAGACAACAGCTGTAAGCTGGCACTCGATGTGTCTGTAAAGCCGGTGTTGATCATGGCTGTCTCCGCTCACTTGAAAAAAATATTTTAGCAATGCAGTATAAACTTGGGAAGGTGACAAAATAAAATGAAGAGCACCAGGAGGCTGAATAGCGAGGTCTGCACAGAGCCCTGTCGTCATAGAGTGGGGGTGGCTTCAACTTTTCAGTATAAGATAACCTCACTTTAATTTACAAACTATTTTTAGACATATTTTGTTGCCACTCTATTATAATTACCGTTTTTTATTGAAATGCATGCAGGCCGCTCAGCTGAATGACAGCTTCCACCTGGCTTCAAACGTCTGCAGAGCAAGGCAGAGAGAGCC
Source organism: Pholidichthys leucotaenia (assembly GCA_020510985.1). NCBI lineage: Eukaryota > Metazoa > Chordata > Actinopteri > Cichliformes > Pholidichthyidae > Pholidichthys > Pholidichthys leucotaenia. The sequence continues at coordinate 385,875,557 of CM035838.1, forward strand.
GCCCTGAATCGCCCGTTTCCTTTCTGTAACGCTCCAGATGTTGTCACATGCCATGATGATCCATTTCTGTCGTCGTTCCTTTCACGGCACACTTCTGCTACTGTGGCGATTCATGTGACCAGTGACGTCACTTGGAAGTCCTCAACGGAACGAGTAAAGCTCGGGTCACCAAGCTTGGTACACAGGTTTGCCCTGTGGCCCTGACCCTCTGACTGTGTTTGGGATTTGCAAGGTCAAGATGCCTGGCAGCCAGTAGTGTTTTTGGTTTTTCTAAATGTTTTTTTGTTTCTGTGCAAAGTAAAAATTTGTGCTTTCTAAAGAAAGCGAAGATGTTTGGGAAAGCTATTAAAAATTCTTTGCATTTTTTTAAAAACACTTGGGAACTTGCTTAAGAAAAAAAGATTATTTTCCTAGGGGGCGCTCATGTTTCTGTCCTCAACTGTAGGTTTTCTGTGAGCGGAGGGTCACACAACTGTATAATGAAGCAGCATTAAACCAGCACCGCTGTGTAAGAACTTTTCATCGATTCCCTGGTCAACTCATTGGTCACGTCTGTCTTCTCTTCCAAGTTTTCAATTTAGTTTTCCTGATTTTTGAAGTTTTTCTCAAATTAAGCTTTTATTGACTCACAGATGGGAGGTTTTTTTTTTTCTAGTTTTTTCTCAGATTTGCAGCTTTCTTTTAATGGCAGTAAATTGGCATCTGGTGTGTAAATTTAAGACTTTTAAAACTGACGTTTTATACTTTTTTAAAAAGTTGATTTTTTTTTTTTTTTCTTGTAAACTAGATGGTCTTCTTTTCTGCAGATTTGCATCTTGTACTTTTGAAATTTGGCTAAATCTTAATAAATTTGAGTCTCTTTCTCATTATTTCAACCCTTGTAAAAGAATTATTCTAAGTGTTACCGTATCCTACATTGTGCAGTTTATACATTTTTGAATTGTGCCAAAATGACAAGTTATTGGCCGTTAAGATAGTTGCCTCAGAATGATACTTAATCACAGCTGGCAGCTTTCTTATTCATTTCCTTGTAAATGGCCTTTATTTCACTTAAATCTGAAAGTTTTTCATGAATTGGTGAAGTCTGTTCTACTTAACGGATGTGAGACCTGGAGGACGACGAAGACGATGCAGCCGAAGCTCCAGACTTTTAACACATGCCTGAGCTGCGTCTTCAGCATCCGGTGGCCGGAGAAGATCAGGAGTGAAGACCTGTGGGAGCCAGTGGGACAGAAACCAGTGACAGAACAGATTGGGTTGGAGGAAGTGGGACTGGACTGGGGACACCCTCAGGAAACCAGCATCACACGCCAAGTCCTGACCTGGGACCCGCAGGGGAAGAGAACGAGAGGCCGGCCTCGAAACAGCTGAAGACGAGACACTGAGGCGGAGCTGAAACGGCAGGGGACACTGGAGTGGAGTAGAGAGAGCAGCCCAGAACTGAGTGCGATGATGAGGGGTCTTTGCTCCATGGCGAGCTATGGGCCTAAGTAAGTTGAAAAATTTACTGCTTTTTATAATTTGATCCTTTTGTTTGAGCTTTTTTCCTTCAGACTGCAACTCATAAATTTTTCTTCTTGTAAATTTGCAAATATTGATGAGACTTTATTTCAAGACATTCACTGTAATTTCTAAAATGTTTTTGTAAATTTTCCCACCCCAGATTGTTTTGCCTTTGTCAAAACGAGCTGATGCCATTCTGCTTCTCCCATTCCCCCAGGCAGTAATTATTGCCGGACGCTCCCTGAACTCGTGCATAATGATCATCAGGTGGGTCTATACATGCAGGTCGGGCAGCACTTTTGTAACTAGAATCACTCCTATGCAGCTGCCTGGCTGCTCCTCAAATTCGCACGTGATCCTCAAGTGGGTCTTCATCTAGATCATAACAGCTGTTGGTCTGGAGTGAGCACCTCTATTATTATCGCTCTGGTTTGTCAAAGACACGGATGGGGTGTCACTGCTATTCTGTGCCATGTGGCTCCAAAGCTGCAGGTTGCAGTGCCCTTTAAGCCCTGAGGCCGTTTTGATGTGTTCCTCACCTACAGACGTACCCAAAATAAATGTTATAACTCCACAAATCTAAGGATGACATGCATAATCTTGGTCTCTACAGATAGGCAAGACCTCACTGAATTTTCCCCAGCATTGTATATTTAGTATGACTGAGCAATGAACCAAAGCAGAAATTTTTTTTTTTTTTTTTTCATCCTTGCCTATTTACAGACATGGACAAAATTGTTGGTACCCCTCTGTTAATGAAAGAAAAACCCACAATAGTCACAGAAATAACTTGAATCTGACAAAAGTGGTAATAAATAAAAATTCTATGAAAATTAACCAATGAAAATCACACAGTGCTTTTGAATTGTGATTCAACAGAATTATTTAAAAAAACAAACTCATGAAACAGGCCTGGACAAAAATGATGGTAGCCCTAGAAAAGATTGAAAATAATGTGACCATAGGGACATGTTCAACCAAGATGTGTCCTCTAATTAACATCACAGGTGTCTACAGACTTGTAATCAGTCAGTCGGCCTATTTAAAGAGTGACAAGTAGTCACTGTGCTGTTTGGTGACATGGTGTGTACCACACTAAACATGGACCAGAGGAAGCAAAGGAGAGAGTTGTCTCAGGAGATTAGAAAGAAAATTATAGACAAGCATGTTAAAGGTAAAGGCTATAAGACCATCTCCAAGCAGCTTGATGTTCCTGTGACTACAGTTGCACATATTATTCAGAAATTTGTGATCCACAGGACTGTAGCCAACCTCCCTGGACGTGGCCGCAGGAGGAGACGGATAATATGAATGGTAACAAAAGAGCCCAGAACAACCTCTAAACACATTCATGGTGAACTCCAAGGTCAAGGTACATCAGTGTCAGATCGCACCATCCGTCGTCGTTTGGGCCAAAGTGGACTTCATGGGAGACGACCAAGGAGGACACCACTGTTGAAAACAAATCATAAAAAAGCCAGACTGGGATTTGCCAAACTGCATGTTGACAAGCCACAAAGCTTCTGGGAGAATGTCCTATGGACAGACGAGACAAAACTGAAACTTTTTGGCAAGGCACATCAGCTCTATGTTCACAGACGCAAAAATGAAGCATACCAAGAAAAGAACACTGTCCCTACTGTGAAACATGGACGAGGTTCGGTTAAGTTCTGGGGCTGCTTTGCTGTGTCTGGCACAGGGTGTCTTGAATCTGTGCAGGGTACAATGAAATCTCAAGACTATCAAGGTATTCTAGAGAGAAATGTGCTGCCTCGTGTCAAGACAGCTTGGTCTCAGTCGCAGGTCATGGGTCTTTTAACAGGATAATGACCCAAAACACACAGCTAAAAACACCCAAGAATGGCTAAGAGCGAAACATTGGACTATTCTAAAGTGGCCTTCTATGAGCCCTGATCTAAATCCCATTGAACATCTGTGGAAGGAGTTGAAACATGGCGTCTGGAGAAGGCACCCTTCAAACCTGAGACAACTGGAGCAGTTTGCTCATGAGGAGTGGGCCAAAATACCTGCTGAGAGGTGCAGAAGTCTCATTGACAGTTACAGAAATCGTTTGATTGCAGTGATCGCCTCAAAAGGTTGTGCAACAAAATATTAAGTTAAGGGTACCATCATTTTTGTCCAGGCCTGTTTCATGAGTTTGTTTTTTAAAATAATTCTGTTGAATCACAATTAAAAAGCATTCTGATTTTCATTAGTTAATTTTCATAGAATTTTTATTTTTTACCACTTTTGTCAGATTCAGGTTATTTCTGTGACCATTGTGGGTTTTTCTTTCATTAACAGAGGGGTACCAACAATTTTGTCCACGTCTGTATATTTCAGTTTTTATAACACCATTATGACAATAAATCTATATGGAGAGCTGCCACTGAATCATTTAGGCAATTCTTGATTGCAACAGGACCAAATTATTTAGAACAAACAGTTTTTAACAGGGATGCATGATAGAATTTTTGCTGGCGGCCAACACGCCGATGGTTTAAAACTAGTTGTTGCCATGTTAGTAATTTAGATGTCAAAGAAAAATGGGAATTGGAAGCTAACGTAATAATAGCCAATGAGGATTGGGAGGAAACATGTACAGTGGGGAAAAAAGTATTTAGTCAGCCACCAATTGTGCAAGTTCTCCCACTTAAAAGATGAGAGAGGTCTCCAATTTTCATCATAGGTATACCTCAACTCTGAGAGACAAAATGAGGAAAAAAAAAAATCCAGAAAATCACATTGAAGGATTTTTAATGAATTAATTGGTAAATTTCTTGGTAAAATAAGTATTTGGTCAATAACAAAAGTTCATCTCAATACTTTGTTATATACCCTTTGTTGGCAATGACAGAGGTCAAACGTTTTCTGTAAGTCTTCACAAGGTTTTCACACACTGTTGCTGGTATTTTGGCCCATTCCTCCATGCAGATCTCCTCTAGAGCAGTGATGTTTTGGGGCTGTCGCTGGGCAACACGGACTTTCAGCTCCCTCCAAAGATTTTCTATGGGGTTGAGATCTGGAGACTGGCTAGGCCACTCCAGGACCTTGAAATGTTTCTTACGAAGCCACTCCTTCGTTGCCCGGGCGGTGTGTTTGGGATCATTGTCATGCTGAAAGACCCAGCCACGTTTCATCTTCAATGCCCTTGCTGATGGAAGGAGGTTTTCACTCAACATCTCACGATACATGGCCCCATTCATTCTTTCCTTTACACGGATCAGTCGTCCTGGTCCCTTTGCAGAAAAACAGCCCCAAAGCAAGATGTTTTCACCCCCATGCTTCACAGTAGGTATGGTGTTCTTTCTCCTCCAAACACAACAAGTTGAGTTTTCATCAAAAAGTTCTATTTTGATTTCATCTGACCATATGACATTCTCCCAATCCTCTTCTGGATCATCCAAATGCTCTCTAGCAAACTTCAGACGGGCCTGGACATGTACTGGCTTAAGCAGGGGGACTCGTCTGGCACTGCAGGATTTGAGTCCCTGGCGGCGTAGTGTGTTACTGATGTAGCCTTTGTTACTTTGGTCCCAGCTCTCTGCAGGTCATTCACTAGGTCCCCCCGTGTGGTTCTGGGATTTTTGCTCACCGTTCTCATGATCATTTTGACCTCACGGAGTGAGATCTTGCATGGAGCCCCAGATGGAGGGAGATTATCAGTGGTCTTGTATGTCTTCCATTTTCTAATAATTGCTCCCACAGTTGATTTCTTCACACCAAGCTGCTTACCTATTGCAGATTCAGTCTTCCCAGCCTGGTGCAGGTCTACAATTTTGTTTCTGGTGTCCTTTGACAGCTCTTTGGTCTTGGCCATAGTGGAGTTTAGAGTCTGACTGTTTGAGGTTGTGGACAGGTGTCTTTTATACTGATAATGAGTTCAAACAGGTGCCATTAATACAGGTAATGAGTGGAGGACAGATGAGCCTCTTAAAGAAGAAGTTACAGGTCTGTGAGAGCCAGAAATCTTGCTTGTTTGTAGGTGAACAAATACTTATTTTACCTAGGAATTTACCAATTAATTCATTAAAAATCCTTCAATGTGATTTTCTGGATTTTTTTTTTCTCATTTTGTGTCTCATAGTTGAGGTATACCTATGATGAAAATTGGAGACCTCTCATCTTTTAAGTGGGAGAACTTGCACAATTGGTGGCTAACTAAATACTTTTTTGCCCCACTGTAGATTTGGACATAATTAACAGTCCAACATGGAGAGAATTTGATTGGAAGGTGAAAATGTGCTATTTTAACACTCCGTTTATCATTTCAAAATGTAGTAATACCTCAGACTTATGTTGGAGGGATTGTGGGATGATGGGGGGATTTCACCCACATATTTTGGGATTGTCCAACGATCTTAAGAGTTTTGGAAAAGTATACAGAAAGAAATCAAGTTTTGGGTTTTGAATTACACCTTAATCCACCCCTATTTATACTTGGGATAATACCTGACGATTTGAGAGACGGAGAACACAGCTGCTGACTGGGCGTTCTGGTGCTGATAGCAGGGACAATGATGACAACTTCTGGCTGCACGGTGGCGCAGTGGTTTAGCACTGTGACAGCACAGTTTTACCCTCGGCCGGGGGATCGCGGGGATCATGAGATCGTGGGTTCGATCCCAGCCCCCGACCAACAGTGAGCTGTGTGGAGTTTGCATGTTCTCCCCGTGTTGCGTGGGTTTACTCCGGGATTTCTCCAGTTTCCTCCCGCATACCAAAAACATGTAGGTTTAGGGCGCTCGCGCACGCAGCGACCGGCAGCCGGTGGCTTGTCACCAGACTGCAAACCAAATCTACCTATGGGTACAAATAAGTAACAAAAAAAAAAAAAAAAAAAAAAACTTCTTGGCTGAAACCACGTCCCCCCACCACAATACAGTGGAGAGATGGAGTAAAAAAAGGTCTTTACTATGGAAAAAACAACTGACACTAGAAAAATTTGAGACAAGATGGAAACCAATAATATAAATAATATCAGAACTCTAATCCCCCTTTTTGTTACATTGTATGGAGAAGTATTTATGGCTGTTTTGCCTTTTTTCTGTACATTTATTTTCTTACTAGCACCTGAATCCAATTTGTGAATACACTTATCTGTACTATTGGACTAACTAGAAAAAATTTCAAATGAATGTTATTTGTATTTCTGTAACACAGCAAGGACTGATACGAAAGGCAGTCGTTGATGTCTATAAGGAAATGAGGTAGAATAGGTTTAAGCGGACTGTAAATGAGGTGGGTGTGATTTTTTTTTTTTTTTTGTACACCTTCATTATTTTAGGTGTGCTGAATAAATAAAGTTCAATTCAGCTTTATTTATATAGCGCCATTTCACAACAACAGTCATCTCATAGCACTATCAACTGTAGGGGGGACCCGCACAGTTGCAGAAAGACCCCAGCAATCAGGCGATCCCCTGTGAGCAAGCACTTGGCGACGGTGGAGAGGAAAAACTCCCTTTTAACAGGAAGAAACCTCCAGCAGACCCAGGCTCAGGGAGGGGCAGTCATCTGCTGCAACTGGCTGGGGGGTGAGGGGACAGAGAAGATGAAAAGAACAGACATGTAGAGAGCAAACAGCACGATGGGGACTCAATCTATGGGAGAGAACAAACAGATGTTAATGACCAGCAAAAAAAAATATTGAGAGTGAAGAAAGGAGTGAGGCCCAGTGCATTATTGGAGGTCCCCCGGCTGACTAAACCTATTAGCAGCATAACTAAGGGAGGGTTCAGAAACACATGATCCCTCCCTAATTGTAGGCTATATCAAAAAGGTAGGTTTTAGCCCTATTCTTAAAAACAGAGATAGAGTCTGACTCCCGAATCCAGATTGGCAGCTGGTTCCACAGGAGAGGAGCTTGATAACTGAAGGCTCTGCCTCCCATTGTACTTTTGGAGATTCTAGGTATTACAAGTAATCCTGCATTTTGGGAGCGTAGTGCTCTGTTAGGATAATACGGTAGTATCAGATCTTTTAAATAAAAAGGAGCCTGATTGTTTAGAGCTTTGTAAGTAAGAAGAAGGATTTTAAACTTAATTCTAAACTCTATGGGAAGCCAATGAAGGGAGGCCAGAACCGGAGAGATATGATCTCTCTTTCTAGTACCTGTTAAAACTCTTGCTGCAGCATTTTGGATCAGCTGAAGACTTTTTAAAGATGTTTTAGGATAGCCTGATAATAAAGAGTTACAATAATCTAATTCTCGAGCTAACAAAAGCGTGGATCATTTTCTCAGCATCACTCTGAGACGAGATGCTCCTAATCTTGGCAATATTATGCAAATGATAGAAGGCAGTCTTAGAAACAAATTTAATATGTGAGTTGAAGGATAGATCTTGATCAAAAATAATTCCAAGGTTCCTCACAGAGCTATTAACCTCTTGCACTCCGTTGTACCGCAGGCGGGCAAGTCTCTGCGTCCCAGAGCACACGAGGGCGCTCTCGTGCGCCCTTGTGCGCTCTAGGACGCGTGATGGAGATGGAGATGGTGATGGCGTCCAAGTGCGCACTGAAAATAAAAGCTGCAGACACAGCCGCGAACAGATTAGTTCATTTGATTGACCTCTCATTCGACTAATACAGGGGTATCCAACCTGAGGCTCCTGGAACGTTCAGGTTTCTGTGGGAAATTTTCTCATTTCACTTCTTAATTGGTCCAAAGATTTGCAAATAATTTGCTGTTGTTGAATTGGGTTTCTGAAACCTTGAAGAACCAATGACTGAAAACCTAGCAAGAAGGACCCGCCTACCAACGCTGTGAATGCAGTGAGCCAACTGAAGCAGAGAAGTTCGCCAGCTGTTTTTTTTAAGGCTGGGTGAAGACTGACTGCTGCAGCAGATCAAAAAAGGACCTGCAGGAAGAACCGTCACAGACCCAGCAGCACGGAGACCACCCACAAATGCAACCTGTGTGACAGCGACTGCCATTCGCGCATCGGCATGTTCGGCCACAGGCGGTGCTTATTTTGTTTTTGTTCCAGCAGAGTAGACGTTATGATTTCTTCTATGGTCATCATAGACCGACAGAGGCTGACGACGAAGGCTGAGTGACACACACGCGTTCGCCAGTCTTTTTTTAATTACTACTGTTATTTGTTTTGAAAAATCGTTCGCTAAAAACCGCAATCATCGAAGCACAAAACCGCAATAATGGAATTATGTTTTGATCGGGTCGCGAGACCAGAACCACGAGCGGACCAGCGTCGCGTTCATCTGACAATGAGGAAGAGAAGTTCGCCAGGACACTGCTGTGAAGAGGTAAGGTTTTATAAGCTAAATTATTCTTTATCCCTGAAAATTGTAATCCAAAATGACTTTTGACCGATCGGTAAATTACAACTGTGCGGCGCACAAAGTCTGAAGTTCGTGCGCCGCGGTACAAGGGGTCATTCGCTGTGTCCAGACCGTGAACGCCGCCCTCCCCCCACCCCCGCTATTCTTCTGTAGCGAGGTGGGGGGAAGCCGCGGTGACTGCGCTGCTGTCCCACATCGCCACATGAGGCTAATCCGTCATGTAGCGATGGCCGATGTCCATCCTCTGTAGGATGGACATCCACACACACACACAGCCCTGAGTGTGACCTTTCATTAGAGCCCAAAATGAAGCTTCTACATTGAAGCATTCAAAAGTTACAGACGTTTTTCCAAACTGTGCCATTTGGCACAATTTGGCACAGTTCCAAAACGCCTGGGAACTACCTGAGGAAAAAGCTGTGCAATATATTCATTTTTTGTGGTATTGTTACAAAATTTGGACCTCAGCTGGATAACACTTGGTTCTACATTTCTGTTGCATTTTCCAGCCTGGATCTGAAGCTGTGTGTTATTTGCAAGCATTTGTATCCAAAAAAACACCCAGGCCAAATTTATTTTCTTCAAGTTCACTATGTGAGGTTGGGCGCATGCGCACGCAGCGACCTGCAGCTGGTGATATAGTGCGTGTGTGCGTGTGTGTGTTTTTTGTACTTTTTTACGTTTTTAGAAAATCCTCTGTGTCGTTTCTGCCCTGGAGCATTTGTGGAATATATGGCGAAGAGCTCCCTGGTATCTACAACATGGATTTCCTCTCCTCTCTCGCACTGCTGCTATCTGTGCTGTGGCTCTTTGTCTCTGAGGTAAACGCGTTCGGCTCCATGGCGAGCAGAATAGCGGGCAGAATACAATATTCCAGGGACGTGTTGCTACGCTTTAACACAGCTGATGCAGCGTCTCTGATTGAGCCCACACTTCAACTGCCGGACTTTATTTTGAGAGACGGACACAGCGGTGAAAAGAGAGACAGCAGAAGGAAGCGTGGAAGACGTGGAGGTGTGAAATTGCGCCTTAGGAGACGTCAGTTTGGTAACATTCCTCTTCCTTCGATCATTTTTGGGAATGCACAGTCTGTGAGAAACAAGGTGGAGGAAATTCAAGGCAATGTACGTTACCAGAAGGATTTTAAGAACTGCTGCGTCATGGCTTTCACTGAATCTTGGCTTACTGCGCATGATCGAGATGCAGACCTGTGGATTGACGGCTTTGGAGCTCCGCTGCGCTCGGATCGACAGGAAGAGGTAACGGGGAAACGTCAGGGGGGCGGCGTATGTTTATACATTAATAAGCAGTACTGCACATCTGTCACGGTCAGAGAGCGCATCTGTACACCTGATGTGGAGCTCCTGTCTGTGTCACTACGCCCCTTTTATTTGCCTCGAGAGTTTCCCCAACTTTTCATCACAGTTGTGTACATTCACCCGAGGGCAGACGCTGACTCCGCCTCCAGCACCATCTCTGATGTGGTGCAGCGGCTGCAGTCAATTTCTCCAGAGGCGCCAAACTTCATTCTTGGGGATTTTAACCATGTTTCTTTAAAGAAGACACTTAAAAACTTTCATCAGTATGTCTCCTGCCCAACCAGGCGAAAAAAGACATTGGACCTGTGCTATGGATCCATAGAGAGGGCCTATAAATCACTCCCCCTTCCTCCTTTAGGATCATCAGATCACAGCTGTGTTCATTTGCTGCCCACATATAAAACTGCTCTCAGAAGAGGCAAGGTGGAGATGAGAGACATTGATGTGTGGACAGAAGATTCAGAGCACAGCCTCCAGGAATGCTTTGACTGTACAGACTGGAAGATGTTCATAATGGCCTGCGGGGATGACTTGGACTCTCTGGCTGAGCTCACATGCTCATACATGGCTTACTGTCAAAATAAGATTGTTCCACGTAAACGTGTCAAAATATACCCCAACAACAAACCATGGGTTACTAAATCAGTTAAATCCTGCTTACAGAGGAAAGCTCTTGCCTTTAAACAGGGGTCTGTTTGAGCTACAGGTTGCCACCAAGGAGCTGAAGGCCGAAATTTTAAGAGCAAAACAGAATTATAAATCAGAATTGGAAAGCAAGATGGCAGCAAATAAACTGGGTTCGGCCTGGGCCAGTATGAAAACTATTGCAGGCCTTCAGAGCACAGAGCGCAGTAATCGTGTGTTTTTAGATGGTTTTATTTCAGACACAGAGCTGGCTAATGCTCTTAATTGTTTTTATGGTCGTTTTGACTCCTTTGATTTTAGCACAGAAATCCAAGATTTGAAACAGAAACTCAAAGACAATCAGCACTTTAATATTGAGATGCAGGATGTTGAAAGGGAGTTCCGCGCTGTAAAAGTGAACAAAAGTCAGGGCCCTGATAATATATGTGGACGCCTGGTAAAGTCTTGTGCACATGAACTGAGTCCTATATTTCATTACATTTTCAATAAGTCCTTACAGACACAACATGTGCCTAAGATCTGGAAAGATGCCGTGGTTGTTCCCGTTCCAAAATCCAGCTGTCCTAAAACGGTAAATGACTTTAGACCAGTTGCTTTGACTTCAATTTTAATGAAAATTTTTGAAAAGCTGGTCAGATGTGAGGTCCTAAGGCAGACTGAACATGCATTGGATCCTCTGCAGTTTGCCTATAGGCCTCACAGAGGAGTGGAGGATGCCACTGTCACTCTGTTTGACATGCTTTTTAAACATCTGGATTTTAATGGGACACACGCCAGGCTTTTATTTGTGGACTTCTCTTCTGCCTTTAATACAATCCAACCTCATATTTTAGTTGAAAGGCTCCTGCAACAATTTGATTTAAGCAATAATCTGGTGGGTTGGATTCTGTATTTCTTAACCAACAGGACGCAGAGAGTAAGGGTCAATGGCACATTGTCTGACCTAAAGTGCTCTTCTACTGGCTCTCCTCAGGGGTGTGTGTTGTCACCACTACTCTTCATCCTGTACACAAACATGTGTCGGAGCAGACATGACAACAGACACATTATAAAGTATGCTGATGACTCAGTCATTGTCAGTCTCCTCCAGGATGGTGAGAGTGGCCACGGCCCAGTAGTTGATGACTTTGTTCACTGGTGTGAGGATTCCTACCTGCAGCTGAATACAACAAAAACGAAAGATATGATTATTGACTTCAGGAGGAAAACTCCCAGGCACAAAGTCACCATACTAAAAGGCCAGACCACCGAATGTATACAATCGTACAAATATCTTGGGACGATTATTGATAGTGGATTGAACTTTGAGGTGAACTGTGAAAGGGTGTGCAAAAAGGGTCAGCAAAATTTGCATTGTTTGAGGAAACTTGCACGCTTCCAAATTGACCGAACCATAAGGACTATGTTTTATCGGGCTTTTATTGAATCTGTTTTATCCTTTTCTTTAATGTCATGGTTTGGTCAGATAAAACTGAAACAGAGGAAATCCTTGGATCAGGTAGTCAGATGGTCCAGTCGTTTGCTTGGTGAGTCACAGCTGAGCCTGACATCCCTGTACACCAGACAAGTACAGAGGATGGCCGACTCGATTTTAAATGATGACTCCCACCCTTTGCACTGCAACTTTCAGCTTCTTCCCTCCAGACAGAGGTTTGCTGTCCCAAAAAGTAGAACCCAGCGCTACAAAAACAGCTTTGTCCCTGCTGCTGTCAAAGAGTTGAACAAGCTATAAAAATTATATTGTACATATTTTATATTTACCTGTTTTGTAAGATGTGTGCCTGTGTTTGTGTCTATGTTGAATGTAATTAGTGGCTTGTAAATATGGATGTCACCAACTGCAAAACAAATCTACCTACGGGTACAAATAAAGTAACCTGAACCTGAACCTATGTTTAGATGACTGTAACTCAGTGGCCGGAGCACTTGGAGAGATTATGACTGTTTTGCCAAAAAATTCAAAGTGTTTTCTTTTAAATGAGACCAACCCCATGAAGATGCTGCAAAGGGTTGAAAAACAGCTTTGGATTTAATTTGGGCACGTTATTTTTTGGCGTTTTGTAGGGAAATTGACCGGCGTGCAAGGGGTTAAGAGAAAGAGTAACCGCATCCAAACTGAAAGTTTGATTTGGAAAGGTATTTCTAAGATTTTTTTGGACCAACAAGAATGACTTCAGTCTTATCTGAATTTAATAGCAGGAAATTACAACTAACTAACTAACTAACCTGCACTTATATAGCGCTTTTCTAGTCACAAAGACCACTCAAAGCGCTGTTGAGTCATCCAAGCTTTGATTTCCTTAAGACAGGCTTCTAACTTGGCTAATTGATTAGTATCATCTGGCTTCATTGACAGGTATAATTGTGTGTCATCTCCATAACAATGAAAATGTATACAGTGCTTTCTAATAATGTTGCCTAAAGGAAGCATATATAAACTAAAAAGAGTAGGGCCTAGCACAGATCCCTGTGGAACTCCATGACTAAGCTTTGAGTTGAAAGAAAACTCATTATTTACATGAACAAACTGGAACCTATCAGATAAATAAGATCTAAACCACTGCAACGAAGTTCCATTAAGTCCAACATAGTGTTCTAATCTATCAAGTAGAATATTATGATCGATAGTATCAAAAGCTGCACTAAGGTCTAAAAGGACAAGTACAGAAACCAGTTCATTATCAGATGCGATGAGGAGGTCGTTAGTGACCTTCGCTAAGGCTGTTTCAGTACTATGATGGATTCTAAACCCAGATTGAAACTCTTCAAGTAAACCATTTCCCTGCAGGTGGTCAAATAATTGCGTAGCAACAACTCTTTCTAAGATTTTTGAAATGAAAGGGAGATTAGAGATTGGTCTATAGTTAGCTAAAGCTCCTGGATCTAGCGTTGGCTTTTTGAGTAAGGGTTTAATTACAGCAGTTTTAAAAGCCTGCGGTACATGGCCTAAAGTTAATGAAGAATTGATTATATGAAGAATAAAGCTACCAATAAGTGGGAAGACTTCTTTAAATAACCTGGTAGGAATAGGGTCTAAAAGACAAGTTGAAGGTTTGGATGAGGAAACTATTTTGTCTAACTCACAAAGGTCGATTGGAGTAAACTCATCAAGACAGACATCAATTGAAGGAGTTGTAGTAGTTACAGTATTTAAGTTAACTGTGGGAAGAATCTGATTGATTTTATCTCTGATGGATGAAATTTTATTATTGAAAAAGTTCATAATGTCCTGACTAGTAAGCTCTAAGGGAATGCTAGGATTGACAGAGTCCTGACTCTTTGTCAACCTGGCTACAGTGCTGAAAATAAACCTGGGATTATTCTTGTTCTCTTCTATTAATGCAGAATAATAACTCGTTCTAGCTTTTCTAAGAGATTTTTTTTATAAATTAAAAGATGATTTCTTCAAGCTAAATAGATTTCATCTAAATTAGTGGAGCGCCATTTTCTTTCTAATTTACGAGTCTTCTGTTTTAAGCTACGAGTTTCTGTGTTGAACCAAGGAGTTAGAAATCTCTGATTAGACTTTTTCTTTTTTAAGGGGGCCACCAAGTCTAGAGTCTGATGCAGAGAAGCTGTAACACTATCCACCATGTTATCAATTACAGAAGGAGCAAGCTGTCTATAGCTTATTTCCGTTGTGTTGACACATGGCATAGAGGAAACAATCTGCATAAATTTGGTAACAGCATCATCTGAGAGGCATCTACTGTAATAATATTTTTCTTTAGGAGCCAAATAGTCAGAAATAGTAAAATCAAAGGTTAACAGACAATGGTCTGACAGTACAGGGTTATGAGGAGACAGTACAAGATTTTCTATTTCTATGCCATATGTCAGAACGAGGTCCAATGTATGGTGGAGATAATGAGTAGAATTTCCTACTTTCTGAGAAAACCCAATCGAGTCTAATATTGAATTAAATGCCACATTAAGGCAGTCACTATCTACATCCACATGTATTCGGGGCAGCACGGTGGTGCAGTGGTTAGCACTGTTGCCTTACAGCTAGAAGGTTCCTGGTTCGAATCCCCAGGTTGGCAGGGGTTGGAACCTTTCTGTGTGGAGTTTGCATGTTCTCCCTGTGCTGCGTGGGTTTACTCCGGGGGCTCCGGTTTCCTCCCACAATCCAAAGACATGCATGTTAGGTTAATTGGTTGTTCTAAATTGTCCCTAGATATCTGTTTCCTATAGGCCGTGAGAATAGAGGGTTAGTACTAGTGAAAGCGCTTTGAGTGGTCTTTGCGACTAGAAAAGCGCTATATAAGTGCAGGTTAGTTAGTTAGTTAGTATATTAAAGTCCCCTACTATAATTATTCTATCAGATTTCAGCACTAAATCAGCTAAGAAATCAGCAAATTCGGATAAAAATTCTGAGTAGGTTGATGGGGGACGATAAACTATGGCAAATAAAATTGGCTTTAACCTAAAATTGCTAAAGTGCCCAATACTGAGGACCAAGTCCTCAAAGGAATTATAACATGTTTTTTGCTTTACATTAACTAGTAATTTGGAATGGTAAATTGTTGCTACTCCTCCTCCACGACCAGAACTTCTGGGATTTTGACAGTTTAAATAACCAGAGGGAGTTGATTCATTTAAACCAACATAATCCTCTTGCCCTAACCAAGTCTCTGTAAGGGATATTAAATCAGTCTGATGATCAATTAACAGAGCATGGACTAACAGAGACTTGGGAGTTAGAGACCTAATATTTAATAAACTATGGTGCATATTTAAGGCACATATATGGCATGCTTGTATGGTATGCATTCTCCCCCACATGCATCCAGTAGGCATGACGGTGCAGACCCTACAGATCAAACGTCCAAAGGAACAATGCCCCAGCAGGGACCTCGGCTAGGAGGTGGGTGCTGGGGAAGACGGAAGTCAGAGACAGTGTCCCAACGGGAGCCCCCGAGGTGGAGAAGGAGACAGAGGCGCCAGCAAGTCTCGGAGGCTATATGTGACTGTGGGTTCATGTGTTTACTGAGCTTCTGTGGGGTGAAGATGTGAGATACTTGATGTGGGGGTTTAGTATCTCTGGTGTATAAAAGCTGTGAGGAAAGTTGGTTCTGTCTCTTTTCTGCTGAGAACTTTGATGATAGAAGATGTGACTTCCAATAAAGCTTTCCTGAGAAATAAACTCAGTCTCGTTTGTAAGGCATCTTCTACACTGGTGACCTATGACTACCTATGGCCGGTGACGGCCAGCTTTCCGCACCGGATTCTTCAGGAGCCAACCGGGTTAACGCAGCTACCATGCTACAGCTGCCCGACTTCTGGCAACATAACCCGCGCTCCTGGTTTACCACTGTGGAGGCGCAATTCCACCTTCGGGGAATCTCAGCGGATACAACGAGGTTCTACCATGTCGTCGCGAAGCTGGACAGCCTCACAGTGCAACGGGTGGAGAGCCTGACCAACCACCCGCCCCAAGACAACAAGTATGGCACACTGAAAGCTGCCCTCATCCGAGCTTTGACTCCCTCGCGGGAAGAACGAGCAGAGAAGCTCCTGGCGCTGACAGAGGGAGAAGCAGACAGGCCAGTGGATCTGATGGCAAAGATGATGAGCCTGAGAGGCGAGGATGACGACAGTTTTATCTTCGCCCACCTCTTCCTCAGAACGCTCCCGCCAGCAGTGAGAGTCACCCTGGCCAGCTCGCAGCCGCTCGTCAACCGCGACTACCACAAGCTGGGACAGGTGGCGCAACGCCTCGTCGACTCCCATAGACGGCGCGCGGCCACGACGGCAGCAGCAGAGATGACCGCCCCTTCGCGAGAAGGAGGGAGACCAGAGGCTGCGACACCGGATCCACTGACGGCAGCAGCGGCAGAGACCAGGAGAAGCGGAGCTGACAACGCCCTCTGCTTCTACCATCGACGTTTCGCCGAGAAAGCCTACAGATGCGTCCCACCGTGCCGGTATCAGCGCCAGGGAAACGCCAAGCCCGGGAGCCGGTAGCAGCTGCGACTCTCGGCACGAAGAACAGGCTGCTTTTCGTGACGGACGCGAATTCTGGGAAAGAATTCCTGGTGGACACGGGCTCCCAGCTGAGTTTTGTCAAGCCTACCTACGCGGACACCCTGGTGCCGGCCAGCGGCCCCCTGGTGTTAGCGGCGAACGGCTCCACGATCAAAACCTATGGGGAGAAGACGCTCCGCCTGTCCCTCCACGGGCGCACCTTCGAGTGGACCTTCGTTGTTGCTGCAGTTAACAACAACATGTTAGGTGCTGACTTTTTGTGCTCAAACAGTTTGTTAGTTGACCTTACTAATAGACGTATTGTAAATGCACTGTCTTTTTACTCTATCTCCTGCACAGCTCGGGTGGCCCTGCCTTCTGCACATTCCAATGTCACAGCTGCGGGTGGTAAGTTTCATGCATTACTCAACCAGTTTCCAGCACTCACGGTCCCTACATTTTCAGCGTCAGTTGCCAAACACGGGGTCGAGCATTTCATAAGTACCTCGGGCCCCCCTGTTTTTGCAAAAGCTCGGCGGTTGGACCCAGCTAAACTGGCCATCGCGCGCGAGGAATTCGCCAACTTGGAAAAACTGGGCATAGTCCGGCGTTCGAACAGCGCCTGGTCGTCACCCCTGCACATGGTACCCAAGGCTGACGGCTCGTGGCGCCCTTGCGGCGATTTCCGCAGATTAAATAATGCTTCAGCCCACGGCCGCTCTCCGATTCCACACATCCAGGATTTTTCGGCGCATTTAGCGGGGGCGCGCATCTTTTCCAAAATAGATTTGGTGCGTGGTTATCACCAAGTTCCAGTCCGTGCGCAGGACATACCCAAAACGGCAGTTATAACCCCTTTCGGGCTTTTCGAGTTTTTGCGCATGCCTTTCGGCCTCAAGGGCGCCGCACAGACATTCCAACGCATGATGGATGCAGTGCTGCGCGACCTCCCTTTCGTGTTCGCTTATTTGGATGATATTTTGGTAGCCAGCGCGTCCGAGGCTGAGCACGAAAGCCATCTCACAGCCGTTTTTCAGAGGCTCACAGAACACGGGCTGATCATTAACCCAGCGAAGTGCCAATTCGGGGTAGCGAAAATCGATTTTTTGGGACACCGCATGTCGCCAGAAGGCGCGGTCCCGCTGCCAGATAAAGTGCGCGCGATAACGGATTTCCCCCAACCGCAGACGGTTAAGGCGCTGCAGGAATTTTTGGGGATGGTCAATTTTTATAACCGTTTCCTCCCAAACGCGGCACGGCTCATGCATCCATTGTACGCGGCATTAAAGAAACAAAAACCTGCATCTAAGGTCGAGTGGTCCCCGGATCGGGAGCGCGCTTTTTCACAGGTCAAATCAGCCCTCGCGAACGCTGCGTTATTGGCACACCCGGTGCCAGCAGCTCGCATGGCGCTAACCACAGACGCCTCCGACGTGGCAGTGGGAGCGGTTGTCGAGCAACTGGTGGCAGGATGCTGGCAACCACTCGCGTTTTTCAGCAAGACATTGCGCGATAGCGAGCGTAAATACAGTGCATTTGACAGGGAGCTTTTGGCCCTGCATTTGGCCATCCGCCACTTCCAGTTCTGGTTGGAAGGGCGCCGTTTTACCGCGTTAGTGGACCATAAACCCTTAACTTTTGCAATGGCTAAGGTTTCAGAGCCTTGGTCGGGCCGACAACAGAGGCAGCTGGCTCTAATTTCGGAGTTTACCACTGACATTCAACACGTAGCGGGTAAACACAATGTAGTGGCTGATTGCCTCTCGCGTGGAGTTGCAGCGACAGGCCCCCAGGGGGCAGATTTGGCGGCTGCAGACCTAGGTCAGGCTTGCGGCGCGGAAGCGCTCACAGCCCCGGTCTGCGTCGGGTTAGATTATGCAGCCATGGCTGCTGAACAGGTTGGCGACGCGGACGTGCGCGCGCTCCAGTCTGGGCCAACAGGGCTAAGGCTGGAGCACAGGGTGCTTCAAAGAGGCATGCCCTCCCTAATCTGCGATACCTCCACGGGGCGTCCCCGTCCCGTGGTCCCGGCTGCGTGGCGTCGCCGTGTTTTTGACTTAATACATTCACTGGCACACCCGGGCGTCCGCGCGTCTATCAAAATGGTAGGAGAGAAGTTTGTTTGGCCGGGGCTGCGTAAACAAGTCAAAGAGTGGGCTGCAGCCTGCGCTGCGTGTCAAAGAGCAAAGGTACACAAACACACACGAGCCCCTCTAGAACCTTTTCACATCCCAGCCAAATGCTTTGATCATGTGCATATCGACTTAGTAGGACCTCTTCCGCTGTCCCAGGGGTTCACACACCTTTTAACCATGGTAGACCGCACCACGCGCTGGCCAGAGGCGGTCCCTCTGGCGGCAACCACAGCAGCAGATGTTGCACGTGCCTTTTTAACAACTTGGGTCGCGCGTTTTGGTATCCCGTCAGACATAACGTCTGACAGAGGACCCCAGTTTGTTTCCGAGCTCTGGTCGTCCATGGCACTCAGCCTGGGGGTGAAAATTCATCGCACGACCGCGTATAACCCCCAGGCCAACGGTTTGTGCGAGCGCTTCCACCGGTCATTGAAAGCAGCCCTCAGAGCGGCTCTCACGGACACAAATTGGGTTGATAAGCTCCCATGGGTTTTATTAGGGTTGCGTTCAGCACCTAAAGAGGATTTGCAAGCCTCTCTGGCCGAACTTGTTTTCGCCCAACCCCTCCGGTTACCGGGAGATTTCCTCCCCGAGAACCCTGCTCCGGAGCACCTCCCCGCTCAGCTGCTGCAGAGCAACGTGGGGTCACACACCCTCCCCGGTCCCGTTCATCACAGTTTTCCACGTGTTTTTGTGGCCAAAACCTTGAAGAATGCAGAATTTGTCTTTGTTAGACACGACGGACAGAGGTTAGGTTTAAGGCCACCTTACGATGGACCGTTCAGAGTGTTAGAAACCGGGGAAAAGCATTTTTTGCTCGATTTGGGAGACAGGAGGGATTTAGTCTGCATTAACAGACTCAAACCCGCTTTTGTGTTAGCTGACGACCCAGTACAGTTGGCCAGAGCCCCCCGCCGCGGCAGGCCACCCGGGAGACGCTCTGCTAAGCTTTCACGACGATGTGTTAATGATTCTACTTCACAGATGCAGCAGACAGCCACAGGCAGAGCGAGACCTGCTCACAGCAGATATGGCAGAGAATTGAAGCCCAAGCAGTGGGAAATGTGATCTGTTGTGCCAAGTTTTTTTCTCTCTTGTTCTGTGTGGGGGTGTCATGATTCTATGCATTTGAAGTGTAACTTGTCCTTATTTGAACGTTTTGGGGGGGGTTATATGGTGCATATTTAAGGCACATATATGGCATGCTTGTATGGTACGCATTCTCCCCCACATGCATCCAGTAGGCATGACGGTGCAGACCCTACAGAGCAAACGTCCAAAGGAACAATGCCCCAGCAGGGACCTCGGCTAGGAGGTGGGTGCTGGGGAAGACGGAAGTCAGAGACAATGTCCCAACGGGAGCCCCCGAGGTGGAGGAGACAGAGGCGCCAGCAAGTCTCGGAGGCTATATGTGACTGTGGGTTCATGTGTTTACTGAGCTTCTGTGGGGTGAAGGTGTGAGATACTTGATGTGGGGGTTTAGTATCTCTGGTGTATAAAAGCTGTGAGGAAAGTTGGTTCTGTCTCTTTTCTGCTGAGAACTTTGATGATAGAAGATGTGACTTCCAATAAAGCTTTCCTGAGAAATAAACTCAGTCTCGTTTGTAAGGCATCTTCTACAAAACCACATTTAATTTTTAAATTAGGAGGAGGAACAGAGGCCAAATCATTCAATTTAGAGGCTTTATGTTTAATTTGAGTTTTACCAATATTTTGCTTAATCACTTTGGGATGCTTATATATTATATTTTTATTTACTTTGGAGGGAGCAGACAATGATTCTCTGATGTGGAAGACAGGGGCTAAGTTGAGGGGTGGCGGATGAAGAGTTGCTGCAGAGAGGCGTGGAAGACTGCGACTCTGCTTCCTGGTCCCAACTCTGAGTAGTCATGGTTTTGGAAATTTGGATAAAAAAGATGCCAGATTGTTAGATAAATGAGAAGCACCATCCAAAGTGGGATGAATGCTGTCTCGTCTCATAAGACCAGGTTTTCCCCAAAATGAAAGTTCAAAAAAGTAAAAAAAAAAAAAAGTTATATTTTTTTTCTCACCTATTTAAATCTCCTTCGTCTTATAGTGATGGTTAACTGGCATATAAACTACTGTAATATGTATTGTACTGTAACTATTCATTTTTGCCTATAGATGATTTTTAAATGCCGATACCAACAGCATGTCGATATGTCATGCATCCTTAAATTTTAATGATAAAAGGATCAGGCGTTCTCAATCAATCAATCTTTATTTCGGATAGATTAAAAGTACAGATTAAAAGAAACAGAATAATATAACAAAGGGGGAAAGAAAATCCAACAAGATCAAATTAGACAATAACTCCTCTGATTATACAATTCAACATAAGTTTTCCGAAATGGGTGATGGCTGAAGCTGCAGCTTATATTGCCCATCCATATTCCATCCAAGAATCCAAAAGAAAAACAAAAGAGCGATTACAATTCAGAACAAAGCTAAGACAAAATGTGACAAAAAAACTAAGCAACAACACAACACAGACTGGATATGACAATCCTTATGTGATTTTTATATGTCATCTTGTATATATGTTTGGAGTATTTCTTCCTTTAGTTTTTGTTTAAATTGTCCAAGCGTTGTACATGATTTTAATTCAGGTCCAAAATCGTTCCATAATCTGACTCCTTGCACTGAAACACAGTGTTGCTTGGTGGTAGTTCTCACTGAAGGTTTTTGAAATATACATGTTCCTCTGAAATGATATTGTTTCTCCCTTATTTGGAACAACTTTTGGATATTTGCGGGTAGTGATAGATTCTTCACTTTAAACATTATTACTGCAGTTTTAAAGTCAACCAGATCTTTCAACTTGAGAGCTTTTTTTTGTAACTTAGATTTTTATTCATTTTTCATCATATATAATGCATTCAGATCACATTCTACATTTAAAAAACAAAGGGGTTGAACTTCCGGGAAGATGGCGGAGAGACATAACACTTAAACAAAGAGCTCTCCCTAGCCGGATTAAAAATCATCGGTAAATGGCCAACTCGACATAAACGAATCAATAAACTAAGGGATGAAAACACGAAGGAACCGGGCACAAGGACAAAAACAGGGTAAAATTGAAGAATTCCTCTCCAACAACGCAGGAAAAACCGCTGTACGCAAAGCCCAAAAAAACGAGATGTCCACAGCAGTGAAAATGGAGGACGCCAGACTCGACAACATGAACGCTGGCATCGCCAGTTTGGGTGAAGAGTTGAGAGAATTCAAGCGACAGCTACAACAGGATTTAGCGGCTCTTAAGGAGGAACTGAAAAAAGAAATTAAGGAGGAAATCATGGACCTCCGAAGAGAAATGGAGCGTAAATTAACGGAAAACATGGAGGAGCTGCGCTCCCAGCGGGCGTGTATGACAGAAGCGCAGACCCGAATTTCGGAACTAGAAGATTGGAAAAGCGAGGCAAACGAACAACTACAGACCCTGACGACGCAAACGCAGAGGATGCAGGAGAAAATAAACGACTTGGAGAGCAGATCCCGACGAAGCAATATGCGCATCTTTGGAATTCCGGAGGGCATTGAAGGCAACTCGATGACAAAATTCATGGATCAGTTCTTAAAAAAAGAACTGGAAATACCCGGAGAAACGGATCTGCAGATTCAACGGGCGCACAGAGCACCGGCACAGAACCCGAAAACAAACTCTCCACCCAGGTCAGTTGTGGTAAACTTTGTGAAATATGACATAAAGGAAAGAATCCTGACGCAAGCATGGAAAAAAAAGATACGAATCGGCGACAAACAGGTATTTTTTGACCATGACTACCCGACAGAAATCGTGCAGCAGCGGAAGAAATATGCCAATATTAAAAAAACGCTGAAAGAGAAAAAAATTAGATTCCAAACGCCGCTAACGAAAATGAGGATTCATTGGGAGGAAGGCACAAGAACCTACAACACGGCCGAAGAGGCAGCGCGGGATATGATGGAGCGGGGCCTTGAGGTGAGCGTGCCGAAGGAGACGGCTGGAGCAGCGGCGGCCCTGAACGCACCACGACAGACGGAGTGGAGACGAGTGAACGGCAGAAGAAGGGGGAGAGACGTAGAGCAGCGGGCCCAGGACAAGCTACAAGGCTTTCAACTGAAAGCCTAGATCATAACAAAGATTAAGAAAGGCACAGAAGAAATGAAGGCCAAGAAGACAAGGTAAAAGAGAAACAGACGGCTAGGAGAGGTTTAAGTGATATTTGTTGGACATTTCTAGACTTATGACTATTACTTTGATAGTAATTAGAAGTCTAGGGAGGGCCCTTCACTCTGTGAAGACAAACCCCCCACCCACCAACAGGGACCAGTGGGCAGAAGAAAGGCCCAAAGTACGGAGGTCGAGTTTTTTTAATGTGTTTTTATATAAATATGTGTTATTTTTGTTGTTAAAGGGGCTAGGAGCACAAGTTAAAAAAATGGAAAAACATGAATATGGGTAAAAATCTTAAGATAATGACACTAAACGTGAATGGTCTGAACTCACCTGTTAAAAGGGAAAGAATAATAAGAAAATTCAAGAAGGAAAAAGCTGAAATTATATTTATGCAAGAGACACATTTGAGCAAGACAGAACATGTGAAACTAAAGAGATTTGGCTATAAGAACTCCTACTACAGTTCATTTAAGGGAGGAGCTAAAAGGGGGGTTATGATACTAATTTCAAACAAAATACAATTTGAAAGTGAACAGGAAATCCAGGATAAAGAAGGCAGGTATGTAATAATAAAGGGAAGAATAGATGGTATGCAGATTACATTAGTGAACATCTATGCCCCACCAGAAAGTGACAAGGGTTTTTTTCAACATCTGTTTGATCTCATAGCAACACACAGTGAAGGAGTCCTAATTTGTGGAGGAGACTTAAATGCTGTCATGGATCATGAAGTTGACACAACAAGTGTTAAGAAGACAAAAAAACATGTAACAAAGTTCATAAGAACCTCACTGGCAGAAATGGGTATGGTAGACATATGGAGGGACCTACACCCACTCGAAAAAGACTATACACATTATTCAGCAGCCCATAAAGTACACTCTAGAATAGATTACTTCCTTATGAATGAAGGTGACAGACACAGGGTGAGAAATTGTTGGATTGGAGGGGCAGAAATATCAGATCATAATCCTATATACATGGAAATATATTTAAACAATAGAAAACGACAAACAACATGGAAACTTAACATAGGACTGTTAAATGATGAGAAAATGAAAGAAAGAATAAAAATAAACATAAACGAATATATCCAAGAGAATGACAATGAAGAAGTGGACCCAACAATACTATGGGACGCACTAAAAGCCGTGTTAAGGGGTAAATTAATTGTTGAAACAGGAAAAGCAAATAAGACTAAGCTGGAAGCATATGAACAAAGATGTGAGAGACTAAGGGAATTAGAACGTAAACATCAAAGCACAAATGATCCAAAAATATATCAAGAAATTAAAGAAGAAAAAACAAAGATAAAAGAAACACAAATGGATGAAATTGAAAGGAAAAATAGATATCTAAAGCAAAAATATTATGAAACGGGGCCAAAAGCCACAAAACTGCTGGCAAAACGGTTAAGAAAACAACAAACAATGAATAATGTATACAAGATTAAAGACCCCACCACAAATAAAACCACAGTTAACCCAGAAAACATCGAAGAAATTTTCCATAATTTCTACCAAGAACTATACTCGCAACCTGAAGAAACAAATACTAAAGATATCAAAAAATTTCTAGACACATTGGACTTGCCATCAATAGGAAATCAACAAAATGAAAAACTAACAGCAGAAATAACAACACAAGAGATCAGAGATGTGATTAAGTCACTTAAAAATGGTAAATCACCAGGTAGTGATGGATACCCATCTGAGTTTTTATAAAATATACACAACAATAGTGATTATAAAATATACATGTTGTGTATATTTTATAAAATATACACAACAATTATATGTAAACGAATAAAGACATTCTTGAAGGAATTGATAGAAGATGATCAAACTGGATTCATAGAGGGACGCCAAACACATGACAATATCAGGAGAACAATACATATAATTAACCAAATACATAAAGAAAAGAAAAGCGCAGTAATAATGAGTTTAGACGCAGAAAAAGCATTTGACAGGGTTAACTGGAAATTCCTATATAGTGTACTGGAGCGCTTTGGATTTAACGAAAAATCAGTACAATGCATAAGGACGCTATATCAAGAACCTGTGGCAAGAATCAAGATAAACGGTAGCTTAACAGACAAAGTAAATATACAAAGATCAACTAGGCAGGGATGCTGCTTATCACCCACCTTGTTTGCTCTGTTCATAGAACCATTGGCTCAAGTGATATGACAAAATAAGAAATTAAAAGGTGTAACAATAAAGGGGGCGGAACACAAGATTGGGCTATTTGCAGACGATATTATAGTTTACCTTGAACAACCAGATAAATCAATAATGGAAATGATGAACTTGATAGAAAATTTTGGAAAATTATCAGGATACAAGATAAACATAACAAAAACACAAGTACTGACATTCCACTATAACCCTCTAAACCAGATAACTGATAAGATCAAACTAAACTGGAAGCAAAAAGAAATAAAATACCTTGGAGTGAACATACCTAAAGACCTAAGCAAAATATATAAAGCAAACTATGATAGGTTGGAACAAGAAATAAAAAAAGATATTGATAGATGGTCAATCTTAAATATGGATCTGAATTCAAAAATTGAGACAGTCAAAATCAGCATACAACCTAGATTACTTTACCTCTTCCAGGCTATACCAACAGAGATTCCAGATGCCCAATTCTCAAAGTGGGACAGGATGATATCGAGATTTGTTTGGGGAGGTAAAAAACCAAGAGTGAAATATAAAACCCTCCAATTACCAAAAGAGAAAGGAGGCATGGGCCTACCGAGTCTAAAGGAATATTACTACTCAGCACAAATAAGATATATCATATGTTGGTGCGACGAGGGATATGAGGCAAAATGGAAAGAAAAGGAAAAGGAAATTGAGGGACTCCCAGTACAAAGCATAATAGGGGATAAAGATGCATATAAGCAAATCAAACAAATAGACCCAATCACTAAATTTACTTTAGAACTGTGGTATAAAATAGTACAAAAATATAATATAAGGGAAGACATAAAACTATTGAAATGGGTAGCATTTGACAGTCAGTTTGAACCGGCAAAACAAGATAGGGGATACAAAAATCTGGTGAACAAGGGAATCACAGCATGGGGCAATATCGGAAAAAAAGATCTCGGGAGCTTTGTAAATATCAGGAGAAAATTTAAATTAGAAAGATCGGAATTTTTCAGATATCTGCAGATGAGAGATTACTATATGAAGAAGATTAGGCATAACCTCCAAACAGATGTGAACGAGATTATACAACTTATTTTAAGCTCATATGCAGGAAATAAAATAAGAATTATTTCAAAACTATATCAGAAACTTATGACAAACAATCATACAAGTAACTATATAAAGGAGAAATGGGAGAAAGAGCTCAATTTAAACATAACAGAAGAAAGCTGGCAGGAAATATGGAAAACACAACACACATCAACAAATTCAAGGGCATGGAGGGAATTTGGATGGAAAAACCTGATTCGCTTTTTCATTACACCACAGATTCAAGGAAAATATACAAATACCCAATCTTTATGCTGGAGGGGATGTGGGGCTCAAAATGCAGACCACTCACATATGTTTTGGAAATGCTACAAAATATCATCATTTTGGAAATCTATGCATGTGACAATACAGAGGATATTAGGATATAATATACCAATGAACTGTAACCTGATGTACTTATGTGATCTTAAAAAAGACAGTGTTATACAGGCTGAGGACAGATATCTAGTTAAAATCTTGTTGATTGCATGTAAAAAAACTATCACAAAAAAATGGCGATCAGAAGTTCTTCCTGACCAAGAACAATGGACTGACATTGTTGAGGACATACGTATGATGGAAAAACTAACATATCGACGAAGAATGCAAGAAGGAATATGGGAGAAAAAATGGCGGAAATGGACACACTACAAAGTGCAACAACGAGGCAGAAATTGAAAGAATAACCAAAGACACTGAAAAAACCAGAAGAATTAAGAGATGGAAACTAAAAACTTGATGCTCCAACATTTGTCCCCCCCCCCTTTTATTTTTTATTTTTTTTTATTTTTTATTTTTATTTTGTTTATTTTTTTTTATTTTTCCCTACCCTAACCCCTTTGTTTTTTAAATGTAGAATGTGATCTGAATGCATTATATATGATGAAAAATGAATAAAAATCAAAGTTACAAAAAAAAAACAAAGGGGTTAGGGTAGGGAAAAATAAAAAAATAAAAATAAAAAAATAAAAAAAAAATAAAAGGGGGGGGGCAAATGTTGGAGCATCAAGTTTTTAGTTTCCATCTCTTAATTCTTCTGGTTTTTTCAGTGTCTTTGGTTATTCTTTCAATTTCTGCCTCGTTGTTGCACTTTGTAGTGTGTCCATTTCCGCCATTTTTTCTCCCATATTCCTTCTTGCATTCTTTGTCGATATGTTAGTTTTTCCATCATACGTATGTCCTCAACAATGTCAGTCCATTGTTCTTGGTCAGGAAGAACTTCTGATCGCCATTTTTTTGTGATAGTTTTTTTTACATGCAATCAACAAGATTTTAACTAGATATCTGTCCTCAGCCTGTATAACATTGTCTTTTTTAAGATCACATAAGTACATCAGGTTACAGTTCATTGGTATATTATATCCTAATATCCTCTGTATTGTCACATGCATAGATTTCCAAAATGATGATATTTTGTAGCATTTCCAAAACATATGTGAGTGGTCTGCATTTTGAGCCCCACATCCCCTCCAGCATAAAGATTGGGTATTTGTATATTTTCCTTGAATCTGTGGTGTAATGAAAAAGCGAATCAGGTTTTTCCATCCAAATTCCCTCCATGCCCTTGAATTTGTTGATGTGTGTTGTGTTTTCCATATTTCCTGCCAGCTTTCTTCTGTTATGTTTAAATTGAGCTCTTTCTCCCATTTCTCCTTTATATAGTTACTTGTATGATTGTTTGTCATAAGTTTCTGATATAGTTTTGAAATAATTCTTATTTTATTTCCTGCATATGAGCTTAAAATAAGTTGTATAATCTCGTTCACATCTGTTTGGAGGTTATGCCTAATCTTCTTCATATTGTAATCTCTCATCTGCAGATATCTGAAAAATTCCGATCTTTCTAATTTAAATTTTCTCCTGATATTTACAAAGCTCCCGAGATCTTTTTTTCCGATATTGCCCCATGCTGTGATTCCCTTGTTCACCAGATTTTTGTATCCCCTATCTTGTTTTGCCGGTTCAAACTGACTGTCAAATGCTACCCATTTCAATAGTTTTATGTCTTCCCTTATATTATATTTTTGTACTATTTTATACCACAGTTCTAAAGTAAATTTAGTGATTGGGTCTATTTGTTTGATTTGCTTATATGCATCTTTATCCCCTATTATGCTTTGTACTGGGAGTCCCTCAATTTCCTTTTCCATTTCTTTCCATTTTGCCTCATATCCCTCGTCGCACCAACATATGATATATCTTATTTGTGCTGAGTAGTAATATTCCTTTAGACTCGGTAGGCCCATGCCTCCTTTCTCTTTTGGTAATTGGAGGGTTTTATATTTCACTCTTGGTTTTTTACCTCCCCAAACAAATCTCGATATCATCCTGTCCCACTTTGAGAATTGGGCATCTGGAATCTCTGTTGGTATAGCCTGGAAGAGGTAAAGTAATCTAGGTTGTATGCTGATTTTGACTGTCTCAATTTTTGAATTCAGATCCATATTTAAGATTGACCATCTATCAATATCTTTTTTTATTTCTTGTTCCAACCTATCATAGTTTGCTTTATATATTTTGCTTAGGTCTTTAGGTATGTTCACTCCAAGGTATTTTATTTCTTTTTGCTTCCAGTTTAGTTTGATCTTATCAGTTATCTGGTTTAGAGGGTTATAGTGGAATGTCAGTATTTGTGTTTTTGTTATGTTTATCTTGTATCCTGATAATTTTCCAAAATTTTCTATCAAGTTCATCATTTCCATTATTGATTTATCTGGTTGTTCAAGGTAAACTATAATATCGTCTGCAAATAGCCCAATCTTGTGTTCCGCCCCCTTTATTGTTACACCTTTTAATTTCTTATTTTGTCGTATCGCTTGAGCCAATGGTTCTATGAACAGAGCAAACAAGGTGGGCGATAAGCAGCATCCCTGCCTAGTTGATCTTTGTATATTTACTTTGTCTGTTAAGCTACCGTTTATCTTGATTCTTGCCACAGGTTCTTGATATAGCGTCCTTATGCATTGTACTGATTTTTCGTTAAATCCAAAGCGCTCCAGCACACTATATAGGAATTTCCAGTTAACCCTGTCAAATGCTTTTTCTGCGTCTAAACTCATTATTACTGCGCTTTTCTTTTCTTTATGTATTTGGTTAATTATATGTATTGTTCTCCTGATATTGTCATGTGTTTGGCGTCCCTCTATGAATCCAGTTTGATCATCTTCTATCAATTCCGTCAAGAATGTCTTTATTCGTTTACATATAATTGTTGTGTATATTTTATAATCTACATTTAATAAAGAGATTGGTCTATAGTTTCCGCATTGTTCTTTATCTTTCCCTGGTTTTAAAATAACTGAAATGATTGCTTCGTTCCATGATGGAGGTATTTTGTTGTTGTTCAGCGTCCAATTAAATGACTTTAGGAGTTGTGGCGTGAGTTCTTCTATAAACAGTTTATAAAACTCAGAAGGGTATCCATCACTACCTGGTGATTTACCGTTTTTAAGTGACTTAATCACATCTCTGATCTCTTGTGTTGTTATTTCTGCTGTTAGTTTTTCATTTTGTTGATTTCCTATTGATGGCAAGTCCAATGTGTCTAGAAATTTTTTGATATCTTTAGTATTTGTTTCTTCAGGTTGCGAGTATAGTTCTTGGTAGAAATTATGGAAAATTTCTTCGATGTTTTCTGGGTTAACTGTGGTTTTATTTGTGGTGGGGTCTTTAATCTTGTATACATTATTCATTGTTTGTTGTTTTCTTAACCGTTTTGCCAGCAGTTTTGTGGCTTTTGGCCCCGTTTCATAATATTTTTGCTTTAGATATCTATTTTTCCTTTCAATTTCATCCATTTGTGTTTCTTTTATCTTTGTTTTTTCTTCTTTAATTTCTTGATATATTTTTGGGTCATTTGTGCTTTGATGTTTACGTTCTAGTTCCCTCAGTCTCTCACATCTTTGTTCATACGCTTCCAGTTTAGTCTTATTTGCTTTTCCTGTTTCAACAATTAATTTACCCCTTAACACGGCTTTTAGTGCGTCCCATAGTATTGTTGGGTCCACTTCTTCATTGTCATTCTCTTGGATATATTCGTTTATGTTTATTTTTATTCTTTCTTTCATTTTCTCATCATTTAACAGTCCTACGTTAAGTTTCCATGTTGTTTGTCGTTTTCTATTGTTCAAATATATTTCCATGTATATAGGATTATGATCTGATATTTCTGCCCCTCCAATCCAACAATTTCTCACCCTGTGTCTGTCACCTTCATTCATAAGGAAGTAATCTATTCTAGAGTGTACTTTATGGACTGCTGAATAATGTGTATAGTCTTTTTCGAGTGGGTGCAGGTCCCTCCATATGTCTACCATACCCATTTCTGCCAGTGAGGTTCTTATGAACTTTGTTACATGTTTTTTTGTCTTCTTAACACTTGTTGTGTCAACTTCATGATCCATGACAGCATTTAAGTCTCCTCCACAAATTAGGACTCCTTCACTGTGTGTTGCTATGAGATCAAACAGATGTTGAAAAAAACCCTTGTCATTTTCTGGTGGGGCATAGATGCTCACTAATGTGATCTGCATTCCATCTATGCTACCCTTTATTATTACATACCTGCCTTCTTTATCCTGGATTTCCTGTTCACTTTCAAATTGTATTTTGTTTGAGATTAGTATCATAACCCCCCTTTTTGCTCCTCCCTTAAATGAACTGTAGTAGGAGTTCTTATAGCCAAATCTCTTTAGTTTCACATGTTCTGTCTTGCTCAAATGTGTCTCTTGCATAAATATAATTTCAGCTTTTTCCTTCTTGAATTTTCTTATTATTCTTTCCCTTTTAACAGGTGAGTTCAGACCATTCACGTTTAATGTCATTATCTTAAGATTTTTACCCATATTCATGTTTTTCCATTTTTTTAACTTGTGCTCCTAGCCTCTTTAACAACAAAAATAACACATATTTATATAAAAACACATTAAAAAATCTCGACCTCCGTACTTTGGGCCTTTCTTCTGCCCACTGGTCCCTGTTGGTGGGTGGGGGGTTTGTCTTCACAGAGTGAAGGGCCCTCCCTAGACTTCTAATTACTATCAAAGTAATAGTCATAAGTCTAGAAATGTCCAACAAATATCACTTAAACCTCTCCTAGCCGTCTGTTTCTCTTTTACCTTGTCTTCTTGGCCTTCATTTCTTCTGTGCCTTTCTTAATCTTTGTTATGATCTAGGCTTTCAGTTGAAAGCCTTGTCGCTTGTCCTGGGCCCGCTGCTCTACGTCTCTCCCCCTTCTTCTGCCGTTCACTCGTCTCCACTCCGTCTGTCGTGGTGCGTTCAGGGCCGCCGCTGCTCCAGCCGTCTCCTTCGGCACGCTCACCTCAAGGCCCCGCTCCATCATATCCCGCGCTGCCTCTTCGGCCGTGTTGTAGGTTCTTGTGCCTTCCTCCCAATGAATCCTCATTTTCGTTAGCGGCGTTTGGAATCTAATTTTTTTCTCTTTCAGCGTTTTTTTAATATTGGCATATTTCTTCCGCTGCTGCACGATTTCTGTCGGGTAGTCATGGTCAAAAAATACCTGTTTGTCGCCGATTCGTATCTTTTTTTTCCATGCTTGCGTCAGGATTCTTTCCTTTATGTCATATTTCACAAAGTTTACCACAACTGACCTGGGTGGAGAGTTTGTTTTCGGGTTCTGTGCCGGTGCTCTGTGCGCCCGTTGAATCTGCAGATCCGTTTCTCCGGGTATTTCCAGTTCTTTTTTTAAGAACTGATCCATGAATTTTGTCATCGAGTTGCCTTCAATGCCCTCCGGAATTCCAAAGATGCGCATATTGCTTCGTCGGGATCTGCTCTCCAAGTCGTTTATTTTCTCCTGCATCCTCTGCGTTTGCGTCGTCAGGGTCTGTAGTTGTTCGTTTGCCTCGCTTTTCCAATCTTCTAGTTCCGAAATTCGGGTCTGCGCTTCTGTCATACACGCCCGCTGGGAGCGCAGCTCCTCCATGTTTTCCGTTAATTTACGCTCCATTTCTCTTCGGAGGTCCATGATTTCCTCCTTAATTTCTTTTTTCAGTTCCTCCTTAAGAGCCGCTAAATCCTGTTGTAGCTGTCGCTTGAATTCTCTTAACTCTTCACCCAAACTGGCGATGCCAGCGTTCATGTTGTCGAGTCTGGTGTCTTCCATTTTCTCTGCTGTAGACACCTCGTTTTTTTGGGCTTTGCGTACAGCGGTTTTTCCTGCGTTGTTGGAGAGGAATTCTTCAATTTTACCCTGTTTTTGTCCTTGTGCCCGGTTCCTTCGTGTTTTCATCCCTTAGTTTATTGATTCGTTTATGTCGAGTTGGCCATTTACCGATGATTTTTAATCCGGCTAGGGAGAGCTCTTTGTTTAAGTGTTATGTCTCTCCGCCATCTTCCCGGAAGTCAACTTGAGAGCTTTGAATTTAAGAAAAAGTGGGTTTGTTGGTTCCCTGTAAGCAGCTTTGTTTATTATTCTAATAGCTCTCTTCTGCAGCATAAAGACTGGATATATGTTTGTTTTATATGTATTTCCTCATACTTCAGTACAATATGTCATGTATGGGAGTATTAATGAATGATACAAGGTATATAGTGTGGGTTGATTCAGCAAATATTTCACTCTGTGTAGTATTGCAATTGATTTGGATATTTTACCTTTATTATAATTAATATGTGACTTCCAACACAGTTTATTATCAATTATTACACCAAGAAATTTAGTTTCGGATACCATTTCAATCTCTACACCATTTACACTGAGTTTAGATACTAAGTTGTTGTGATGGTTGTTAAAAACTATAAATTTTGTCTTACTTAAATTGAGCGTTAATTTGTTTGAATCAAACCACAGTTTAATTAAGCTTTCCTAATTCCTTTCCGAGTGTATCCAAATCAGGCGTACTCTATATATTTTTACTATATAAAATAAATCTATAGCAGGGGTGTCCAATCACGTGCCATGGAGGGCCAAGACCCTGCAGGTTCTCTCTTCTACCCAGTCTCTTCAGCAGGTGTTTTCACTGATCAGCAGTCAGTGGGAAGAAATCCAGTGGCATCTGCTATTGAAGACACTGGCTGGAGGTAAAGCCTGCTGGGTCTTGACCCTCCATGGCACATGATTGGACACCCCTGCTCTGTAGAATCAAATATTGAAAATGTAAATTAAAATGTGAACAACATAAAAGAAGGTAAACTGCACGTCATACATCTTTGGAAAGCTCACAAGATGTAGAACAATGTCAAGTTGATGTTTTAATTTGCGGTACCACTGTTAACCCACCAGATAGTGTCTGAATGTCCACTCTTTCTGACCCAGTACTGGATCCGTACGGTTTAATATGTTGTTCCACGCATTGAAGTCACACACAGAAACAAAGTCCAAAACATGGTTTCTCTTTTATTGGAGTGACAGTCAGACTGCGGTCCAGAGACATTCAGGTAATAGACAGTGACACATCTCTGTACACAGCATTTTTTTTTTTTTTTTTAACACTGAAGAGGCCAAACACCTTCAGAACAGGAAGAAACAACTCAGAAGAAACATATTAAAGGAGCAGCACGTAACCAATCGGTATTTACCTGTTCAGTGGTCAGGGGCATTGCATTATTTTTCCATCAGCATTTTTGGAGGAAGATATTGTAACATCCATGCAGTGTGTTTCACTGGAAACCATAGAAGTGAGTCATAACACAGCCTTCATATGACCTCAGTCTTAACGGTAGCAGCAGAATTACATTTAACAAATGATTTTGGCCCCTTTAAAAGTATTTCCAACAAAGCTAGTTAATAAATGATCATTGTTGATGTTTTATCTATAGTTTCAGTAGTACAGGACACATCGGACCCCAGACAGCATCACATACAACTTTCCACTTATTTTAAGAACATAACTGAATTGTACAATCAACCAAGACCACGGCAGTGTACATGGGCCAGAGCACAAAACACAGAATGCGTGTATTATTTCTATCTACCACACTGACTGAAGCACTGGGAACACTAGCACAATCGGAGCTGACAGCACCCCCAGCTACTGAAGAATATCCCCCAAAGTAACGTCCAATCACAGGTACGCCCTCCCCTACAAGTCTGAGGGACTACACAGGGGTATTGATAGAACTTGGGTAGGATGAGTTTCTTAATTTCGTATGGTGTAAAAGTAAACAAAAATAGTCATCATCCCCTTCAAACTTTGCTTTTGTGACGTGGTAATGGAGTCAAAACCAAGATCTTCATACACAGTAGTCTTGGTCTCTGCCTGGCTTGGTCTTGGTCTTTTTACACTCTGGTCTCAGTCTGATCTTGACTACAACACTGACCTGAACGGTGAAGTTTAGAAATTAACCTACAGTATTTCCGTTTAAAAAGAGGAAAGGTTTGCACCTAATTTGATTAATTTGCCCACATTAATTGATAAAGTTGGCACGTCAGTATTCCCAGCCCGAGTTATAAATCACATTAATCATGCTCTATTCACACAGCCGAATCACTGTTGATGTCCTCGCTAACTTGTGTGTTTTCCTGATGTTTTACACCAAAATAGATGCAGCGTTGCACTCAAACAAAATCCTGAAAGACGGCATTACTGGTTTACTTCCCAATTTCAGCCAAACTCTCACCAACAGTTTCATTAATAAAGTCAACCTACAAAGTTTACAAGTAATTCTCAAGCATTGGTTGTATTTTAAAACTATATTGAGAACTTTTTTTTCTCTTATCAATTCTAATGCAGAATCAAATGACAAAAAGAAATGGCATGAAAGCATTTATTTTTAATAAAGTGATTTTTACACTTGCGTACATGACTGACGTGCATCCTAGATTTTAATTTGGATTATTTATAGAAGGGGAATCATGGATTAGATTTACATTCTTTTTGAAAAAAGCTGCAGTTCCTCTCTGATCTGACTTTGTTTTGCACCTATGTGCTGCAAATCTAGACGCAATCATCGTGACTGTTTCTGAATACCAGCCACATTTCCAAAATAAATGAGAATTACCTATCTATATCACAAGAAGGAATCCTGTCAGCATTACTGATGAATGGCAGATCCTGACAAAACGTATCAAAGTCAACATAAGAATGACACAGTATTCAATACATTATAAATGCTATACAATAAATTCATGCACTCATTTCATGATTAGGTTAGCATTAAACGCCCAGCCCAAGTCATCAGCAGGCAAACCATCAGGTCAGTTATATGGGCATGATCTTTTTATATTTGGCTTTGTTAAAAAATAAAACATTAAATCATACTTCAGTAATCTTGCTGATAATACATTTAGAAGAACGACTATATTAAATTTAGGGAAATCATTAAAGTGTTCAGAGGCTGATGATTTTGTCCCAGGCATAAAACGGATACAAAATACCTTTTTTTTTTATGACGTACAACACTCAGCTACACATTCTCAGCTTTGCACACATACGTATGCACTCTTAAACACGTGCTCATGTACACTCGCGTGCGCACACACACACGACAGTCACTGATGATGAGCGCATGTGATCCACAGCACAGACACTGCTACCCAGTAACATGGTTGGCATGGTTATTATCAGGGCTTCACATTAGCGTTTGTCCTCACCAGCCACCGTAGTTCGTAGTTTTCCAAAGTCAGTAAGCGCTACAGCCCCTTCACTAGCCGAGCTCAGCAACCTCTACCGTGGTAAGAGCAAATCTGATTTTACTTATTTTGAAGAGACCCACAAAAACATTTGCATTAAAGGTCCCATTTACTGCACTATTCCCACATGTTGACAGCTCCCACAGGTCTTACATGAAATGTTTTTATTATTTAATTATTGCAGCAAAACTGAGAATGATCTTTGGCAGTCTTCCTCAGAACGGCCCGTTTCAGCACACGTCTCTTTAAATACCCAGGAGAGCTGCAGTTAACTCCACCCCCCTCTTACATCATTACTGGTGATCATAGCTGGCTAGCTCCTCGCTCAGCTAGTGAGCCTGAGCTAACCGACATAAATTCATCTTGAAGAATGAATGAAACAAAGCATGACCGGCGGACGTGAGTGTGTGGTGTCAGTGGGTGACAGGATACGAGTGGTCCCTGGACCAAAATAAGCACAGAAACATTCAGGGATGGTGGCCCAAGGCTAGTGTCAGCTAGCTGCCTTAGGGTTTGGCTGGAGAAAATAAAATGATGGTAAACTAAGCTAAAATAACATCTACAAATGATGTATATGGCCAAGTGTTAGTAGATTAGTGGGGGTGAATAGAATTTCTACAAAAAGTAATGAACAAAACCGGCCAGACTGACGGTTAAACTAAGGCCAGGCTGCCTGTCTGTCAGCATCTCCCAGCTGAGGCAAGCTGTAACGCGGTTAGACGGACTGACTCGGCCTGAATAGCCAAGTATTACCTATGGTTTGATGTAGCGTCACGGCGAGAATATAGCAACAGAAGATGTATTATCAACTATTAGTCAACAAGGTGAAGACAGGGATGTCGATTAGGGTGACTGAAATTTAAAGAAAATAATATAAACCACACTTGGTAAGCTAACTAAAACAAGGACACTAAATAAGGTTTGCATGCTTCAAATGAGCAAAAAAGCATTCTGTGGCTTTTGCACCTTTCTATTGATATGTAAGGTTTAATGCTTTTGCTGTGGGGCAGTGACCATGGAAATATGTTCAAAATTCATGATTTTTTTTTTAACATGACTATCAAATGCACCACTTTTTTTCTTATAAATGCAACAAACTGGTTAGTAAAAGTGACTGAGCTATAGGGAACTGCTACTGAATTCTACGAACGTTCGGCTAGTGGGCCAGTGCTAAAGCCAAGCCCTCATTATCGACACCAGAGCCTTTGGTGACCAACATCCAATCAACCCTGTCACCATGGTGAATTATGTACTGTCACACACACACACACACACACACCCACCCTTTCTCTTAATTGCAGGATAGCAGGATCGGTGAATTAGCCAGCTACAGCGATCCTTAACATCCCACAACTGGATTTTCTTTTTAGCCTGAGACTGCACTGCAACCCGACCTCCATCACAGCTCATCTGTTGCCCCTGAAACTCAAATTTACACAGACCACAAAGTAGTAACGTGGTAATAACAACACAGGGCAGTTTGGCAGCTTCTAAAACGTAAACGAACAAATCTACTTTAACCAGAAAATCTCCACTGATGGCATACAGCAGGGAAAAAGTATTGAACATGTCAACATTTTTCTCATTAAAAGTAATTTTGATGGAGCCACTGACCTGAGATTTTCACCAGATATCAGTAACAACCCAAGTAATCCATACATACAAAGAAATCAAGGCAACTGTGTACACAAAACAAGCTATATTTAATAAACTGGAATGACACAGGGAATAAGTATTGAACACACTTGGTGAAATTCATTTAATATTTAGTAGAAAAGCTTTAGTTGGTAATAACGGTTTCCAGACACCACCTGTATGGAGAAACTACTGTAGGTGCAGGCATTGCTCAGGAGTGATTTTAGCCCATTCTTCCACACAAACTGTCTTCAAATCTTGAAGGTTCCGTGGGTGCCTTCTATGAACTCTGATCTTCAGTTTGTTCCATAGATTTTCAATTGGATTTAGGTCAGGTGACTGACTGGACCATTCTAGCAGCTTTATTTTCCTTCTCTGGAGCCAGTTGAGTTTCCTTGGCTGTGTGTTTGGGATCATTGTCTTGCTGAAATGTCCACCCTTGTTTTATCTTCAGCATCTTGGCACATATCAACGGGTTCTTATCAAGGATGTCTCTGTACATTTTCCCATTCATCTTTCCTTCAATTATATGAAGTCTGCCTGTATCATGTGCCGTAAACAGCCCCACACCATGATGCCCCCCCCCTCCAAACTTCACTGTTGGTATGGTGTTTTTGGGCTGATGTGCAGTGCCATTTCTCCTCTAAACATGCTGTGTGTTGTGGCATCCAAAAAGTTCAATTTTGGTCTCATCTGACCAGACTATTCTCCCAGTAGTTTACTGGCTTGCCCAAATGTTGTGCAGCAAACTTTAAATGAGCTTCAACATGCTTTTTGTTCAGCAATGGAGTCTTGCGAGGTGAGTGAGCATAGAGCCCATGTCGATTGAGTGCAATCGACATGGGCTCTATGCCATGTCTTACTGTTTTCTTTGAAACGATAGTACCTGCTAACTCCAGGCCTTTCTGGAGCTCTCCACGAGTGGTCTTTGGCTCTTGGATAACTCTTCTGATAATTCTTTTGACTCCTGCCAGAAATCTTGCGAGGAGCTCCTGGTCGTGGCCAGTTTATGGTAAAACGATGTTCTTTCCACTTCCGAATGATGGCTCCAACAGTGCTCACTGGAACATTCAGTAGTTTAGAAATGCAGCTGTAACCATTGTCATCATTATGTTTTGCATCAATAAGGTTATGAAGGTCTAGAGAGAGCTCTTTGCTTCTACCCATCATGAGTTCTTTGTGGTGTGACAATCTGATAGCCTTTAAAAAGGTCTGTGACTATCAGTCAGGACTTAACCAGCTGAAATTAATTTGCATTGATGGGGGATGGGATGGCTTCCTAAATTCTGGTGGATTTTGGCTGGTTTCTTGGTTTTCTATGCCTTTTTGCACCTATTTTTCTTCATGTGTTCAATACTTATTCCCTATGTCATTCCACATTATTAAATATAACAGGTCAATGGCTCCATCAGAAATATGTTTAATGACAAAAACGTTGACGTGTTCAATACTTATTTTCCCTGCTGTATAGTGCTCCCACGTAGGACACTGTCTCAAATAACAGTTCTTGGCATTCTGAATGGCTTAAACACAATCGTTAACAAGACCTCTAGACCAAAAGTCAAAACCAAATTGTGTCTTTTTGTACTCTGTGTCCTTTGATAGTTTCTGGCTGGCTTTTCAATAAGGAACATTAGCAATCATTCAAAGCAAGGGAGGCCATTAGGCCCTGTTTAAAAATCCATTTGAGCCTGGCACTGCTTTAAAACAGACTACAGATTGATTCACTGTTGATTTAAAAAAAAAAAAAAAAAGGTTTTCTAAT
Organism: Pholidichthys leucotaenia; assembly: GCA_020510985.1. Taxonomy (NCBI): domain Eukaryota; kingdom Metazoa; phylum Chordata; class Actinopteri; order Cichliformes; family Pholidichthyidae; genus Pholidichthys; species Pholidichthys leucotaenia. The sequence continues at coordinate 385,914,853 of CM035838.1, forward strand.
GAATTCTGAACATAATGGGCCTCATGCAAGAATCGTTAGTACCAACAGATTTGCTCATAAAAGTAACATGATCAATTTATATGAACTTGTTGGATTCACTAATTGGTTAGTATCTTGAAATTTAGTACAGGTACTAACAAAATGTATGAGCGCTCCAGAGCAGTTGTAAGAGTTCTGTGTAAATAGTTTGCTGTTATTTTAACCTTAGTTTTCACTAAATGGTCCTATTGAGGTTTTGCAGTTGTCACCATATACGTCGTCATGAACAGGGTGTGGCTTCACTGGAGTGAAAGCTGCAGGAAGACACGTTCTATGCTATAGAAAACGTATATTCCAGTGACATTTCTGGGAGAATAAGACTTGACTGGAAGCTAGCACTGGATTATTTATGATTATGCAGCTCAAATGTGTAGCTGTAGGCTGTCAAAATTACAGGAGAAATAAAATGAGGGCTGCCATTTCCAGGTTTTCCTGTTAGATACCGATCAGATGGAGAAATGGATCTTGGCACTGAAAAGAGCCGCCCCCTTCAACACACAGAAACCAGCAAAAAACAGTCGAATATACAATAAACACCGGGCAGCTCGGTGGCCCAGTGGTTAGCACTGTGGTAGCACAGTAAGAAGGTCACAGGATCGATCCCACCCCCTGACCATTGGTGACCCTTCCATGTGGAGTTTGCATGTTCTCCCCATGTCTGCATGGGTTTACTCTGGGTACTCCGGTTTCCTCCCACAGGCCAAAAACATGCAGGTTAGGTTAACTGGAGACTCTACAGTGGCCCTAGGTGTGAATGGTGAAGGAACTGGTGTCGCACCGTGGCTGCCTCATCCATCTAGGTGGACGCCCTGTAACTTCCCCATTGTGGGACTAATAAAGGATTATAAAAATAAGAAATTTTATGGGAGGTAAGGATGTTTCTATTATATATGTCCTAGTATTCCATTCCTAGCTTGACATTAAACATGCACCTGGATAGTTACTACCCACTTTCGCAGACATCACTAAGCTGTTTAATAAAAGTTAACATATTTCTGCTATACTGAATTTTTTTTTTTTTTTTTTACAGTGTTACTGTGTAAAATATTTGGATATGTAGACAGAGCTTTCCTTTGCTGTAATGAGCACCAAAGACTTGTCACAATGTTGCATTAAATCTACAACAAAGCCAGCAAAGTACTGGTATCCATTTAGACTTTTGCAAACTTCTGGAGTTTCTGCTGTATGAAGTGTTTCTGAGTTAATGTGGTAGACGTCAATATCACGATAGAGCAGGTCTGGGATGCTGCCAGACGATTTACCACGAGATAAGAATCACGTTTCAGATAACTTCTCAACATACTGACGCTTGTGCAGTTGACATATGCTCCAACAAAGTCGCATAACCCAATTTTAAGAAGTTCTGCCGACTGGATTGCGCTAAAATATTTAGTAATGCATTGGTGTGTATGGCGTAGCCATAGCAACATGAAAGTTTTCACTCCTGAAGACCTGGATCACTGCTAGAGGTCACGTGACTGCAAATTATTTGAATCAAGTGTAAAAGTGTAAACTCCATAAACATAATAATTAGTCAACAAGATTTTATACTTTGATTCAAGTTGCAATTAAAATAACAAGTAGTAAGAGTAGTAGTTATCCAAAAAAATTAGTTAAGAGAAAATATCTGCTTAAAAGTTACTTGAGATGTAATTTTTTCTTGATAGAGGTTTTTCACCTAAATTTTTTATGATGGCTTTCTTGTAAATTTACTACTTAAATTTGAAAGTTTTTTCCCACTTAAATTTTAAACTTTTTACCTCATTATCTGTGTTTTTGCCCTTGTAATTTAGGACTGATACATCCGAGACTTTATTCTCATGAATTTGTGACGTTTTCTTGCAAATGTAATACTTTCTCTCATCGATTTGTGTCATTTTTCTTGACAAGTTTATGGTAAAATTGTGACGTTTTCACACATATCTGAACATTAATTTGCAGAGCCAGAACAGAATGATAAGTTTACCTCTTTATTTTGAATAAAGTAATGAATAAAACTACGTTTAATTCAATAAAATTCATTAAAATGACCAAAGATGCAGTTGCTTCTGTTGTAATACTACGTTATACCTAATAATTTTTATATTCCCCGCCCCTCAGTCAAAACCTCCTAGTATGTATCCTCTCTCTTCTAAAATAAATTCAGACGGAGCCAAAAATATTCAGCACGTTGCACTATAATCAAAAGCCAAGGCTGGCATCATAGATCCTAACATGAATGAAAAGGTGTGGGTTTCCTTTGGGAGGAGCTGCTGCCCGGCTCCACTCTCTTCCCGCTATGCAGAATGAGCCCAATGATGCTGCGTTCACTTACAGTCAGAAATCTGATTTTTCATAAATATACATTATTAGTTAATAAAGTTTGATGCCAAAGGCTTAGTCTGGGGCTTTTGGGGAGGGGAGGGGCACAGTAATTCCTGAATTCAGTAACATTCTAGGGGCCGGATAGAAAGCTCTGGCGGACCGGGTGTGGTCCACAGGCCCCTAGTTGACGTTCACTGTTCTAAACGTTGCTGGAGAACAGCGTAGTTGGAGATGCACCTGACACAAGGTGATGGTGGTGGCTGGCAGATCGGCACGTGAATTCTCAGCTGTCACAATGCAAACCACCAGTTCACATGGATACCGTTCTGATCTTTACTGCCGTCACAGCAAGTGTGGGCTTCGCCTCAGCGTTGGGGCACAGACCAGGGTCCATCTGGGGAAGTGATTCTGAGGAAAGAATAGGCTGTAGTTCTCATATAAACTGACACTGCACTGTGAAAATGTGTCAGATTTTTTTTTTTTTTTTTTGCTTTTTCACACACACATTTTAAGTCCAAATTGTTGGAAGGGTGTCATACTGGTGACACCCGACTGCGCTGCGTTCACCGGTCTTCACGTTGGTCGTCGTTGAGAGGAAGATCATCTGCAGCAACACCACACACTGAAATATCTCCAGTAATTGATGGATTCTTTCATTTGTGCTTTTCCTTTGTTTTCCCTGCTGACAGTACTTATTATTTATTTAAAGTTTTTGGATTTCAAACAGGAGAACTTCAATTTCACTTGAGCCGAGACGGGTTTTTTTCCTGCCTTAGACTTCCTTAGACCATTTTTTTCAATGAAACCTCTGGTCAGACGCCACAGAAAGTGTGGCCTTATATGGACGTTTCAGGACGTCAGTTATGCAAATATTTAGCAATCATGAGCATGCGCGCCCTTCCACATAGGTGGAATCCCACATTTTTACACGGACTGTTTACACACTTTTGTAGGACATATGAACATTTGTTGAATCTGGAGTGGCTCGGTCGTACGGACACGGCTTACTAACAAAGTACGCAGGATTTGCACAAACTAACACTAACATGTTCTTGCATGATGCCCGCTGACTTTTGAATGGGCCGAGATGAAATATTCTGCACGGTTTTATTTGAAATGTGTCTTAAGTAACAGATTTCATCACTTAAACAATGGGGGTGTCGAGCCACAGAAATACAGTAATTCAGGTCCAGGTTCAAGGTCTGCAACTTGTGTCACTGGGCCAATTAGTCCATAACCAGATGAAAAATAAAGAAAAAAAATGTATAAAGAAAATTAAAATTGAACATTAAAAAAATACAAATTTACAAGACTAAAATATATAAATTTACAAGAGTAAAAAAAAAAAAAAAGTCTCAAGTTTATGTGAAGTGTTACAATTTAGAAAACGTGTCAAATTTTTAAGAAAAAGTAATGGGACAAAAAAGTAGCAAATCTATTAAAAAAAAACTGGCACATTGAGAAAAATTTGTTTTTGCAAATCAACAGAAACCTTTAAAATCTAACAGAACACGGATACAAATTAATGTCAAAGTTACAAATATAGAAAAATTAAGAAATCTAATCAAGAAAATTTGCATAAAGAGAAAAAAAACCCCTCACCAATTACGAATGAAGGGAGGATAGTTTATATCTACAACTCAGCTGTTTTAAGTTCATTTAAAAGCTCAAATATGTTCTGCTTCCTGCCCGATTTCTTTAGGCCAAATTTTTTAACTATCATTTTTGATAATAGAAGCTGACTAAACTCAATCCTCGGGTAATCCTTTACGTGAGAACTTTCCCTGCCATGAAAACGTCTTTACCTTGTAAATGTGCCTGAGAGTCACCGGTTCTATTCAGTTGTATGTTATTAGAGACAGTGCCCAAAACCCACCTAATCACATGCCAACTAGCCTGACTACATACAGTACAGCATATACCTACCTATATAAGAATGTGAGATATTGCACTTTGTCACAAAATGTAGTTGTTTTTATTACAGCATGTGGAACTCTACTAAATTAAGAAGTCACTGTCTGAAACACACAGTACAGCATGGCACTTAGTTCTAAGTTTGAAAACATGCAGATTCAACATGGATGATGATCACTTTGAGGGCTCAGTCACACAGATCGCACCTGTGAATACCTTTAGGCAGCTATAATGCAGGTTTTGATGCATAAATGCTAGTATGTGAAAGCGTAGCACACACCATGTATAAGGTGTGGGTAAAGTCTTCCACCTGTGCGCTACACTTCCAAATACTTGCATTTACACGTCACCATCTCTGCCCACCTGCACCCCCACATCCACGTAGCATGCGAGTGAAAAAGCAGGTGTGGAAAAATGGAGAAAAATTTTAACATTTCTCCACGTGCCAACACCTGCATACGACTTGAGTCGGTGTCTGCTACAGTTCTACAAACTTGCATTTATGTGCCCCGACCTCTAGAGCACCTCCATCACAAGGCGGACCGAGGAATTTACTGGTATTCACAAGTGCAGTATGTGTGGCCAAATCCCGAGGAATGACCAGAGTGCACCTTACCTGCATAAAAGGGTGATTCTAGTGCTTAAAGGAATCAAATGAGGGTGCTGTACGTGAGAGCCTCCTGCTCTAATTTTAGAAATCTTAATACTGCTTTGTTCAGGTGGACTCACTCGCTTGTTGACCATCGCTTTAAGTTGACACTGTGTTTGAAAGCAGCAAAGTGGCCTCCTCCTCCTCCTCTACATTTCCTCCTCTTGTTTTTATTCATTTTTTGTTTCTTTTTGTTCTATCTGCTATCTGATGCCAGGGCGTCGAATTTGCTCCACGTACATACAGGTCTAGAAAAGTGCAGATAAAGCTGGAATGTTAAGAAAGGAAATTTAACCAGAGGAGGAAAACAAAAGTATCCGAGGCCGTTATATGACAATCAGTCCAAATCAACAGATAGACACCTGCACATGTAACATCACAGAAAGAAGTTTCCTCGTATCCTCATCTCTCTCCCACCGGTGATTTCTAGTAGATGGGAACCTGGTACGTGGGTGCTGCGTTGCTCTCGGTGAACGGCGGGCTCTGGTAGGTCTCTGTGGTCTCAGTGGTGCCTCCTCCGGGTGAGTTGGACGGGTACGGCTGGGTGGGAGCGCCACCGTCCATGTGCTCGGTGGTGAATAGGGTCATGTCTGTGCCAAGCAGATACTTTTGCACCGCACGCACCGTTAGACCAGCCTGAAGGGGCAGCAATGGGATAGAAAGACTAAAATTAATCATTTGCAAGGGCAGGTGAGTGGCAACCTCAAATACAGAAAAAAAATGTGTTTTGAACAATTTTTGTATTAAAGGAATTTGAATGGAGCTACCAAACTACTGGCGTTACAGTACATTAGTACTGAAGATAACCATAGTATATACAATTGTAACTTGCGTTATCCATTATCTGGCTGCCTTTTCACATTCTATAAAAGGGGCCATTGACTAAAAATTTGTGTTTTTTTAGGTTTTAACCTTCAGAAATACATCTATTGGTAATGTGATAATCAAAAAATTATCAAAACACTCACATTTCTTACAAAAAACATACAGCTTTTATATCAATTCTGTCTGAGCTGTTTTAACTCTTCCGGGTTTGCTGCGGAACATCATAAACATGGCAAGCGCAGGCTTGATACCCACCCACTGCTCTGTTACTGGCCAGCGTAGCTGTCTGCAAACACATACAGCAGCTGAGTGGGGAGCCCAAGCTTCAGAGCTAATGGTGCTACTAGGGAGTTAGCTTACCAAGCATGATTTATATTATAAACCATACTGGACATCCTGTTTCCACCTGGTTCATTAATCCATCCATCCATCCATCCATCTTCTACCGCTTTTCCGGAGGTCCGGGTCGCGGAGGCAGCAGTTCAAGCAGAGAAGCCCAGACTTCCCTCTCCCCAGCCACCTGCTCCAGCTCTTCAGAGGGGATACCAAGGCGTTCCCAGACTAGCTGGGAGACATAGTCTCTCCACCGAGTCCTGGGTCTGCCCCGGGGTCTCCTCCCAGTGGGACGTGCCTGAAACACCTCAAGTGGGAGGCGTCCAGGAGGCATCCTAATCAGATGCCCATACCACCTCAACTGACTCCTTTCAATGTGGAGGAGCAGCGGTTCTACTCTGAGCCTCTCCTGGATGACTGAGCTCCTCACCCTATCTCTGAGGGTGAGTCCAGCAATCCTACGGAGAAAGCTCATTTCAGCCGCTTGTATCCGCGATCTCGTTCTTTCGGTCATTACCCAAAGCTCGTGACCATAGGTGAGAGTAGGAACGTAGATTGACTGGTAAATCGACAGCTTTGCCTTAGAACTAAGCTCCCTCTTCACCACAACAGACCGGTACAACGTCCGCATCACTGCAGATGCTGCTCCAATCCGTCTGTCGATCTCTCGCTCCATTTTCCCCTCACTCGTGAACAAGACCCCAAGATACTTAAACTCCTCCACTTGGGGCAGGAGCCTGTCCCCAACCCGGAGAGGACAATCCACCTTTTTCCGGCTGAGGACCATGGACTCGGACTTGGAGGTGCTGATTCTCATCCCAGCCGCTTCACACTCAGCGGCAAACCGTCCCAGCAAGAGCTGTAGGTCATTGCTGGATGAAGCCAACAGGACAACATCATCTGCAAACAACAGAGATGAGATCCTGTGGTCACCAAGCATGACACCCTCCATTCCCTGGCTGCGCCTAGAAATCCTGTCCATAAAAATTATGAACAGGACCGGTGACAAAGGGCAGCCCTGGCGGAGTCCAACTCTCACTGGGAATGACTCCGACCGAGTGTTGGCAATGCGAACTAAACTCTCACAACGGTCGTACAGAGACCGAATAGCTCGTAACAACAAGCCCGATACCCCATACTCCCGAAGCACCCCCCACAAAAATCCACGAGGGACGTGGTCAAATGCCTTCTCCAAGTCCACAAAACACATGTAAACTGGTTGGGCAAACTCCCACGAACCCTCAAGAATTCTCGAGAGGGTAAAGAGCTGGTCCGATGTGCCACGGCCAGGACGAAAACCACATTGCTCCTCCTGAATCCGAGGTTCGACCAACGGCCGGACTCTCCTCTCCAGTACCTTGGCATAGACCTTCCCAGGGAGGCTGAGGAGTGTGATCCCTCTAAAGTTGGAGCACACCCTCCGGTCCCCTTTTTTGAAGAGAGGAACCACCACCCCGGTTTGCCATGCCAAAGGCACTGCCCCCGACCTCCACGCAATGTTGCAGAGGCGTGTCAACCATGACAACCCAACAACATCCAGGGCCTTGAGGTACTCGGGGCGAATCTCGTCCACCCCCGGGGCCCGGCCACCAAGGAGATTTTTAACCACCTTGGCGACCTCAGCCCCTGTGATAGGCGAGTCATCCCCCTCGTCCCCAAACCCTGCTTCCTCTGTGGAAGGCGTATCAGTGGGATTGAGGAGATCCTCGAAGTATTCCTTCCACCGCCCGACGATATCCCCAGTTGAAGTCAACAGTGTCCCATCCGCACCATACACAGTGTGGACGGGGAGCTGCTTTCCCCTCCTGAGCCGCCGAACAGTTTGCCAGAATCTCTTTGAAGCCGACCGAAAGTCTTGTTCCATGGCCTCACCGAACTCCTCCCATACCCGGGTTTTTGCTTCAGCAACCACCCGAGCTGCACTCCGCTTGGCCTGCCGGTACACCTCAGCTGCTTCGGGAGTCCCACAAGCCAACCAAGCTTGATAGGACTCCTTCTTCAGCTTAATGGCCCCCCTCACCACTGGTGTCCACCACTTGGTTCGGGGGTTGCCACCACGAGATGCACCGACCACCTTGCGGCCGCAGCTCTGGGCTGCCGCTTCAACAACAGAGGTGGAGAACATGGCCCATTCAGACTCCATGTCTCCAGACTCCCTCGGAATGTGGTTGAAGTTCTTCCGGAGGTGGGCGTTGAAGACCTCCCGGACAGGGGCCTCAGCCAGACGCTCCCAGCACACCCTCACTATACGTTTGGGTCTACCAGGTCTGAATGGCTTCCTCCCCTGCCATCGGATCCAACTCACCACCAGGTGGTGATCAGTTGACAGCTCTGCACCTCTCTTTACTCGGGTGTCCAAGACATACGGTCGCAGGTCTGATGATACGATAACAAAATCGATCATCGACCTGCGGCCTAGGGTGTCCTGGTGCCAGGTGCACATATGGACACCCTTATGCTTGAACATGGTGTTCGTTATAGACAGACTGTGGTTAGCACAGAAGTCCAATAACTGAACACCACTCGGGTTCAGATCGGGCAGGCCGTTCCTCCCAATCACCCCCCTCCAGGTTTCACTGTCGTTGCCCACGTGCGCATTGAAGTCCCCCAGTAGGACAATGGAGTCTCCAGGAGGAGCACCCTCCAGCACCCCAGTCACAGACTCCAAAAAGGGTGGGTACTCTGAAACATCATTTGGTGCATAGGCACAAATGATGGTCAGGACCCGTTTCCCAACCCGAAGGCGCAGGGAAGCAACCCTTTCGTCCACCGGGGAAAACTCCAATATAGAGGCAGCAAGGTGGGGCGATACAAGAATACCTACCCCTGCTCGTCGCCTCTCGCCCGGGGCAACTCCAGAAAAGGCCAAGCTCCAGCCCCTCTCCAGGAGACTGGTTCCGGAACCGGAGCTGTGTGTTGAGGTGAGGCCGACTATATCTAGCCGGTATCGCTCAATCTCGTACACCAGCTCAGGCTCCTTCCCCACCAGAGAGGTGACATTCCACGTACCAAAAGCCAGTTTAGAAAGCTTGGGATCAGTCCGCCAAGGTCTCCGCCTTTGACTGCCACCTAATCCACATAGCACCGGACCTCCATGATCCCTCCTGCAGGTGGTGAACCTACTGGAGGGCGGACCCATGTAACTCCTTCGGGCTGAGCCCGGCCGGGTCCCATGGGTGGAAACCCGGCCACCAGACGCTAGCCTTCGAGCCCCTCCCCCAGGCCTGGCTCCAGGGTGGGGCCCCGGTAACCCCATACCGGGCGGGGTACACTGAATCCTTGATATACAATTTATCATGAGAGTCTGTTGGATCGTTCTTCGTCTGGCCCTTCACCCAGGACCAGTTTGTCTTGGGAGACCCTATCAGAGGCAAATTGCCCCGGACAACATAGCTCCTGGGATCACTGGGGCACGCAAACCCCCCCACCACGATAAGGTGACGATCCATGAGGGGGGGTTCATTAATCCACAGTTGATAATATATCAATAAGCCAGAATGACAAGATATATTATCAACTGTGGTTCATTAATCCACAGTTGATAATATATCTTGTCATTCTGGCTTATTACCTCCACCAAGGAGGTTATGTTTTTACCGGGGTTTGTCTGTTTGTCTGTCTGTCTGTTACCAACATAACTCAAAAAGTTATAAACGGATTTTGACGAAATTTTCAGGACATGTCCGAAATGGGACAAGGAAGAAATGATTAGATTTTGGGAATGATCCGGATCACCGTCTGGATCCAGAAATTTTTAAAAGGATTCTTTATCATTGCGAGATAGGGCCATTTTTAGCATATGTGTATATAACTCCACAATACATGGTCGGGACACTTGCCAAAAAAAATGCAGGATAAGATCCCAATAGGTTCTAGGAAATATCAAAGAGTGATCCGAATCTTGCAAAAAATCCGGATACTGTGATCCAGAACAGGAAATAATAGGGGATCTTTGGAATTTTCATCACTGTAAGGTAACAAATTAAGATATAAACATACAACAAACACCAAAATATAGCCAAGACACTGAGGAATCAGTAGTGTGCCAATGGATTTGTTGTATCTTCAAAAGCTATGGAGCTATATCCAGAAGAAAACCGCCATTACCAAAAAAGTGATTTTTGTCAATAACTACTGAACTAATAAAGAGATCAACGTGAATCCAATTGCTAAACGTATGTTTTGATGGTCAAGGAATCTGAAAATATAGATAACATAAATTAGAACTTTTCTAAGTCCAGCAATTACATTTTTGAGTAGATCAGTCGGTGCATCATGACATGCACTACACAAAGAGCAGAAATAAACAAACCTATCATCTGGTCAGTCACTGCAACAGATACTGGAGTCAGTTTGTCTTGGCCTGTCCTTGCCACTGATAATACCTCTATCTGCCAAGAATGTGTTGCTAGTCCAGCAAAAGCTAGTGGTACTCAAATACTTTGCAAGCAGTTTCATGAAATGGTCAGTCAGAGAGCAACTCATTCCGGCTCGGACATCACCTGGGTTAACAAGGTCAGGAGTTCCTGGCAGTAGAAGGCGAATTACAGAGCTGCGTGGAGGAATCTGATCAGACCTTAAATGAAACAGTCATTGTCGCCCCCAACAGACTGCTATGATGATGATGATGAGATCACAGCATGGGGGACTGAGCTGCCTTGGCGGAGGTCTGCGCTCTCTGAGTACTTTTCTAGTTTTATTTTATTTTTGCTGTGATGCTACATTGATCCATTAGCACTGTGGTGACACAAAGGAGATGACACTCCATCCAGTACTTCGGGGTGTTGGGGGTGCTAGCCAGGGGCGCCAGAGCACCGGGGAGTATGTAGTAAATAAAGATGTGCCTTTCGTCCCCGCTGTGCCAGGTTCACACCTGAGGATGCGGGGCCGCGAATGTGTTGATGGGTGTTCACACTTGGTAACTGGTATGTAAATGTGTTTACCCTGAGTGCCAGAGGTGGGGAGAAAATGTATAAAGCAGATAGCTTTGGCACTCAGGGTTAGTCTGTTCTGTGTTGGAGGAGAAATAAGCCTCTGTGTCGTCAGCTCGTCTCTCGTCTGCTTTCATCCTCCACAGCATTAGCTTTGCAAGGCGGGCGGCATCGGTCAGTCTAACTGCTTTATAGCTTACCTTAGCAGGGAGAGGCTGACAAACAGGCCGCCTGGCATTACCTTATCCATCCGGATGATTTTGATCACTATTTTCTATAAATTCTACTCACACCAACCGCAATCCTTGTTCACCTAACAACACTTGATCATACGCGCTGCTCTTAGATATTATTTTTAGTGGCTGGCTGACACTACCAGCTAACTAGCTGGTATATCAACTAAAAAAGTTGGCCGGATTTTTCTTTTCAACTGCTCTCCACCTCCTGCTGGCTGAGGCTGCTTGTATCTGTTCATTAAATTTAGGATATTTTCTTATTGTGAAACGGGGCTCCATTACCAGGAAATGGGGCAGACGAGCTTAAGTATTGGCCGGTAAGCTCCAGCAGCCGGTGTTGATATGATCCATGACCGTCTATGCTGCTCACTTGAAAAAATGTTGTAGCAGTACAATTTAAATACAATATAAATCTAGGAAGGTGAAAAAATAAAAATGTGAACAGCACCAAGAGGCTGAATAGCGAGGTCTGCACAGAGCCCCGTTATCACAGAGCAGGGCTGTTCAATTACAAAATCAGTTGAGCTACAATTTCAAATCAGACATATAGCTGGGCCGCACATGTTCAGCGATCGGTTGAATATGACAAATTTCACACCAACACGGATCAATATGATGAAAAGTATGCACTTTTTATGCATTGTCTTGGTTTTAAATGTACGCTTGGCACATGACAAAGGCACATCAAAAGTGCATAAAAACAAAACAGTACTGGGATTGAGCAGAACTTGAAGTAGTAGAAATATTTTTCCTCTTGAACAACAATTAAACATAGAATGGGGAGGGGGATAAAATTCTGTAAATAATCATTTTGGTCACATCTTATTCAGGGATATATTAAAGTTCATAAAAACTCAATGTGCACTGTTAGTAGCGTTAACATTTGTTTCCCTTTTGAAATAAAATATACTACATCCTGGTCATAACTGACCTTGGCATGTCACAAAGTGCATTTATCTGAATAAAAAATGAACTGTCAAACACTACAGTGCACAAACCCCCCAAGAAAAGATGGATAACATTAACAAACATTGCGCATCCACTATTGTAGTTTGTTTTGTTTTAAATCACCACGTGTGAGTAGGAACCTCTTTTTATAACTACGCATTCCATTACACACACATATCAGTCCAGTCAGGGTTAAACCGACAATTTTCATCATCAATTTTACGCTTCAAAGTTGACAATGACATGCTTTAAGGTGCCTTCATACCAAACGTGAACAGGCAAATTTTTCGATTACATTATAACTCAATGTAAACACTCAAATAGACATGAATTCACCATGTGAGTGAGTTGCAGACAAGCGAAGTTGCCTTTATAACTTCTGCAGCTGTGTTTGACCTGCTGCTGAAATCCCCAAAATAACATCATGCTTAGGTTTACATTATGTGGGCAGTGGTAATGGTTAGGGATGTGGACTGGTGAGCGGAGGGTCACGGGCTCAATCCCTGGACTAGCAGGATTAGATCTGGGTGAGACAGGTAACATAGCAGTGTTTGCCCCGCCCTCCTTAACCCCACTGTGGTGCCCTTGAGCAAGGCCCTCAACTCCAGCTGCTCCAGTGGAACTGCTCAGTGGGCACAGGTCAAGTCTGTGGCTGTACTGGGCACCTTCCTGGTGTGAATGTGTGAGTGTGAACAGGGCGTCCTTGAAAAAGACAGGTTACCTCTAAATTGAACTATCCTGTATAAATAAAGGTTAAATAAATTTTTAAAAATCCGATGGGATGGGGGGGGGGGGGGGGGGGCTCACCTGAAAAAATTGTCCCTACCGCCAAAACTTCACAAGATGATAGGCGTTTATGTTGCTAGCCTGTTAGCATGTCCGTGGCAGGAGTCCGTGTCTAAATAACGATGACATCCCGATTCAGCTGAAGAGCTCCCAGTCCTTTCTCCAGGTGAATGACAGTCTCATTTTCAAACTAATTTACACTCCAATGTTGATACTTTTACTCCGATGATGGCAGAATCTCAAAGCTAGTGCAATTCCTCGGACGGGAATGCGCGAGTTCGCGTGTGCTTGCCTCTTTCCATTGACTTTGTATGCAATTGTGCCACCTGTTCATCTTTGGTGCAGGCTTGGTATCTTGCCACTAGCACCATTAGCCACAGTCATAATAATAGAGCCCATACTTCTAAACAAATGTGCTGCATTGTGGGCTGACGGTTGCTAGGCTACGCAGAGTCTTGCATTTACGGTCTGTAGTAATTAATGGATTTCTGCAATTCTGTGAAACATGTTGGCCTTTGCTTCTTTGGCTGGACCACAGACTGGGTCTGGGCCACTCTGAGGTTGGTTCTGGTCCGCTAATTGAATGGGCCTGTCATAGAGTGTGTGTTCAGTGGTTTCAACTATTCAGTCACAAAATATCCTCGATTTAACTGACAAACTACAGTGGTGTGAAAAAGTGTTTGCTCCCTTCCTGATTTCTCATTTTTTTTGTATGTTTGTCACACTTAAATGTTCTTCTTCTCTCGGTTACTGGCGGATAGCAAACAACTCAAAGGTACTGCCACCTACTGTACAAGAGTGTGTAACATTATGTCATCTGAGGCCAACCCCTAAATTCTACGACTTAATCCTGTGTTATTTAAAAAAGAGAAAAGAGGGGGACTTCCGGGAAGATGGCGGAGAGACATAACGCTTAAACAGAGAGCTCTCCCTAGCCGGATTAAAAATCATCGGTAAATGGCCAACTCGACATAAGCGGATCAATAAACTAAGGGATGAAAACACGAAGGAGCCGGGCACAAGGACAAAAGCAGAGTAAAATTAAAGAATTCCTCTTCAACAACGCAGGAGAAACCGCTGAACACGGGGCCCAAAAAAACGAGGTGACCGCAGCAGAGAAAATGGAAGACACAAAACTCGATACCATGAACACTGGCATCGCCAGTTTGGGTAAAGAGTTGAGAGACTTCAAACGGCAGCTACAACAGGATTTAGCGGCTCTTAAGGAGGAGCTGAAAAAAGAGATTAAGGAAGAAATTATGGGCCTCCGAAGAGAAATGGAGCGCAAGCTAGCAGAAAACATGGAGGAGCTGCGCTCCCAGCGGGCGTGTATGACAGAAGCGCAGGCCCGAATATCAGAGCTGGAAGATTGGAATAGCGAGGCAAGCGAACAGCTGCAGACCCTGACGGCACAAATGCAGAGGATGCAGGAGAAAGTAACCGACTTGGAGAGCAGGTCCAGACGGGGCAATATACGCATCTTCGGGATCCCGGAGGGCATTGAAGGCAACTCGATGACGAAATTCATGGATCAGTTCTTAAAAAAAGAGCTGGAACTGCCCAGCGAAGCGGATCTGCAGATTCAACGAGCGCACAGAGCCTCGGCACAGAACCCGAACCCACGCTCTACACCCAGGTCAGTTGTGGTAAACTTTCTGAAATATGATGTAAAGGAAAGAATCCTGACACGAGCGTGGAAAAAAAAGATACGAATCGGCGACAAGCAGATATTCTTTGATCATGACTACCCGGCGGAAATTGTGCAGCAGCGGAAGAAATATGCCAACATTAAAAAAACGCTGAAAGAAAAAAAAATTAGATTCCAAACGCCGCTAACGAAGATGAGGATTCATTGGGAGAACGGCGTAAGAACCTACAACACAGCCAGAGAGGCAGCGCAGGACATGATGGAGCGGGGCCTTGAGGTGTACGTGCCGGAGGAAACGGTAGGAGCAGCGGAGGCCCTGAACGCATCACGACAGCCGGAGTGGAGGCGAGTGAACGGCAAAAGATGGGAGGAGACGTGGAGCAGCGGGCCCAGGAAAGACTACAAGGCTTTCAACTGAAAGCCTAGATTATAACAAAGATTAAGAAAGACACAGAAGAAATGAAGGCCAAGAAGACAAGGTAAAAGAGAAACAGACGGCTAGGAGAGGTTTAAGTGATATTTGTTGGACATTTCTAGACTAATGACTATTTCTTGGATAGTAAATACAGGTCTAGGGAGGGCCCTACACTCGGTGAGGACAATCCCTCCACCCACCAACAGGGACCAGTGGGCAGAAGAAAGGCCCAAAGTACGGAGGTCGAGATTTTTTAATGTGTTTTTATATAAATATGTGTTATTTTTGTTGTTAAAGGAGCTAGGAGCACAAGTTAAAAAAATGGAAAAACATGATTATGGGTAAAAATCTTAAGATAATGACACTAAACGTGAATGGTCTGAACTCACCTGTTAAAAGGGAAAGAATAATAAGAAAATTCAAGAAAGAAAAAGCCGAAATTATATTTATGCAAGAGACACATTTGAGCAAGACAGAACATGTGAAACTAAAGAGATTTGGCTATAAGAACTCCTACTACAGTTCATTTAAGGGAGGAACTAAAAGGGGGGTTATGATACTAATCTCAAACAAAATACAATTTGAATGTGAACAGGAAATCCAGGATAAAGAAGGCAGGTATGTAATAATAAAGGGTAGCATAGATGGAATGCAGATCACGTTAGTGAACATCTATGCCCCACCAGAAAGTGACAAGGGTTTTTTTCAACATCTGTTTGATCTCATAGCAACACACAGTGAAGGAGTCCTAATTTGTGGAGGAGACTTAAATGCTGTCATGGATCATGAAATTGATACAACAAGTGTTAAGAAGACAAAAAAACATGTAACAAAATTCATAAGAACCTCACTGGCAGAAATGGGTATGGTAGACATTTGGAGGGACCTGCACCCACTCGAAAAAGACTATACACATTATTCAGCAGTCCATAAAGTACACTCTAGAATAGATTACTTCCTTATGAATGAAGATGACAGACACAGGGTGAGAAATTGTTGGAATGGAGGGGCAGAAATATCAGATCATAATCCTATATACATGGAAATAAATTTAAACAATAGAAAACGACAAACAACATGGAAACTTAATGTAGGACTGTTAAATGATGATAAAATGAAAGAAAGAATAAAAGTAAACATAAATGAATATATCCAAGAGAATGACAATGAAGAAGTGGACCCAACAATACTATGGGATGCACTAAAAGCCGTGTTAAGGGGTAAATTAATTGTTGAAACAGGAAAAGCAAATAAGACTAAACTGGAAGCATATGAACAAAGATGTGAGAGACTGAGGGAATTAGAACATAAACATCAAAGCACAAATGACCCAAAAATATATCAAGAAATTAAAGAAGAAAAAATAAAGATAAAAGAAACACAAATGGATGAAATTGAAAGGAAAAATAGATATCTAAAGCAAAAATATTATGAAACGGGACCAAAAGCCACAAAACTGCTGGCAAAACGGTTAAGAAAACAACAAACAATGAATAATGTATATAAGATTAAAGACCCCACCACAAATAAAACCACAGTTAACCCAGAAAACATCGAAGAAATATTCCATAATTTCTACCAAGAACTATACTCGCAACCTGAAGAAACAAATACTAAAGATATTAAAAAATTTCTATGCACATTGGACTTGCCATCAATAGGAAATCAACAAAATGAAAAGCTAACAGCAGAAATAACAACACAAGAGATTAGAGATGTGATTAAGTCACTTAAAAACGGTAAATCACCAGGTAGTGATGGATACCCATCTGAGTTTTATAAACTGTTTATAGAAGAACTCACGCCACAGCTTCTAAAGTCATTTAATTGGACGTTGAACAACAACAAAATACCTCCATCATGGAACGAAGCCATTATTTCAGTCATTTTAAAGCCAGGGAAAGATAGAGAACAATGCGGAAACTATAGGCCAATCTCTTTATTAAATGTGGATTATAAAATATATACAACAATTATATGTAAACGAATAAAGACATTCTTGACGGAATTGATAGAAGATGATCAAACTGGTTTCATAGAGGGATGCCAAACACATGACAATATCAGGAGAACAATACATATAATTAATCAAATACATAAAGAAAAGAAAAGCGCAGTAATAATGAGTTTAGACGCAGAAAAAGCATTTGACAGGGTTAACTGGAAATTCCTATATAGTGTGCTGGAATGCTTTGGATTTAACGAAAAATCAGTACAATGCATAAGGACACTGTATCAAGAACCTGTGGCAAGAATCAAGATAAACGGTAGCTTAACAGACAAAGTAAATATACAAAGATCAGCTAGGCAGGGATGCTGCTTATCGCCCACCTTGTTTGCTCTGTTCATAGAGCCACTGGCTCAAGCGATACGACAAAATAAGAAATTAAAAGGTGTAACAATAAAGGGGGCGGAACACAAGATTGGGCTATTTGCAGACGATATTATAGTTTACCTTGAACAACCAGATGAATCAATAATGGAAATGATGAACTTGATAGAAAATTTTGGAAAATTATCAGGATACAAGATAAACATAACAAAAACACAAATACTGACATTCCACTATAACCCTCTAAACCAGATAACTGATAAGATCAAACTAAACTGGAAACAAAAAGAAATAAAATACCTTGGAGTGAACATACCTAAAGATCTAAGCAAAATCTATAAAGCAAACTATGATAGGTTGGAACAAGAAATAAAAAAAGATATTGATAGATGGTCAATCTTAAATATGGATCTGAATTCAAAAATTGAGACAGTCAAAATCAGCATACAACCTAGATTACTTTACCTCTTCCAGGCTATACCAACAGAGATTCCAGATGCCCAATTCTCAAAGTCGGACAGGATGATATCGAGATTTGTTTGGGGAGGTAAAAAACCAAGAGTGAAATATAAAACTCTCCAGTTACCAAAAGAGAAAGGAGGCATGGGCCTACCGAGTCTAAAGGAATATTACTACTCAGCACAAATAAGATATATCATATGTTGGTGCGACGAGGGATATGAGGCAAAATGGAAAGAAATGGAAAAGGAAATTGAGGGACTCCCAGTACAAAGCATAATAGGAGATAAAGATGCATATAAGCAAATCAAACAAATAGACCCAATCACTAAATTTACTTTAGAACTGTGGTATAAAATAGTACAAAAGTATAATATAAAGGAAGACATAAAACTATTGAAATGGGTAGCATTTGACAGTCAGTTTGAACCGGCAAAACAAGATAGGGGATACAAAAATCTGGTGAACAAGGGAATCACAGCATGGGGCAATATCGGAAAAAAAGATCTCGGGAGCTTTGTAAACATCAGGAGAAAATTTAAACTAGAAAGATCGGAATTCTTCAGATATCTGCAGATGAGAGACTATTATATGAAGAAGATTAGGCATAACCTCCAAACAGATGTGAGCGAGATTATACAATTCATTTTAAGCTCATATACAGGAAATAAAACAAGAATTATTTCAAAGCTATATCAGAAACTTATGGCAAACAATCATTCAAGTAACTATATAAAGGAGAAATGGGAGAAACAGCTCAATTTAAACATAACAGAAGAAAGCTGGCAGGAAATATGGAAAACACAACACACATCAACAAATTCAAGAACATGGAGGGAATTTGGATGGAAAAACCTGATTCGCTTTTTCATTACACCACAGATTCAAGGAAAGTATACAAATACCCAATCTATATGCTGGAGGGGATGTGGGGCTCAAAATGCAGACCACTCGCATATGTTTTGGAAATGCTGCAAAATCTCATCATTCTGGAAATCTATACATGTGACAATACAGAGGATATTAGGATATAATATACCAATGAACTGTAACTTGATGTACCTATGTGATCTTAAAAGAGACAATGTTATACAGGCTGAGGACAGATATCTAGTTAAAATCTTGTTGATTGCATGTAAAAAAACAATCACAAAAAAATGGCGATCAGAAGTTCTTCCTGACCAAGAGCAATGGACTGACATTATTGAGGACATACGTATGATGGAAAAACTAACATATCGACAAAGAATGCAAGAAGGACTATGGGAAAAAAAATGGCGGAAATGGACACACTACAAAGTGCAACAACGAGACAGATATTGAAAGAATAACCAAAGACGCTGGAAAAACCAGAAGAATTAAGAGATGGAAACTAAAAACTTGATGCTCCAACATTTGTCCCCCCCCCCCTTTTTTTTTTTTTTTCTCCTTTTTCTTTTGTACTCTAGCCCCTTTGTTTTTTTTAAATGTAGACTGTGATCTGAATGCAATATATATAATGAAAAATGAATAAAAATCTTAAGTTACAAAAAAAAAAAAAGAGAAAAGAGCCCTTCTCGTGATTCTTAGTGCCTCTCCATCTCCATCTGTTCCCAGAATCCCAGTTAAATCCCATTCCCTACCGGCCTCTCGAACTTCATTTTTCATCATCTCCCTTTCATTTCCGTATTTGTGACAGTGTAATAAGATGTGCTCGACATTTTCTTTTACTCCACATTCTCTTACATTTGTCACTTTCGCTTTTCCCCATGGTGAATAAAGTGCCGTTTAAACCTGTATGAGCCAGTCTAAGTCTTGCCATAATGATGTCTTCCCTCCTGTTTTTTGTTTTATAATTCTTTATTGCAATAGATTTTTGTATTTTGTAATATGATCTACCTTTATTATCTTCATCCCATCTTTTTTGCCATAGCTTAATTCCTTTTTTCTTGATTACTGCTTTCCCTTCACCTTTTCCAAGAGACAATGGTATAGTTATCTCTTTTCCAAGAGCACTTTTTGCTAATTTGTCTGCACAGACATTCCCGTTCAACACTTCATGTGCAGGAACCCAACAAAATTGAACTTCACCACCCCTGTGTACCCTAAATAAACTGTGATATAGCTCAATCACCAAGTCTTCCCTTGTAGATTTTAGTGTCTTTATGGTTTTTAGCACTGCAAGTGAGTCTGTGCACAGCACAACTTGGTCCGGTCTGACCTCCTCCACCCACTGCAAACCAATAATTATTGCCACCATCTCTGCTGTAAACACGGATGTATTGTTGGAGCGTCTTTTTGCGATGGTCACTTTAAACTCTGGAATGTATACTCCAACTCCAACAGAGCCCCCTTTGTTCTTTGAACCGTCAGTATAGAGCTGTAAATAGTTATAGTAATTGTTCCTGAGGTAAATGCTTGTTTTAACACCAACTTCACTCATATGCCAATCCTTTTTACTCATTAGCAGACTAGTGTCTACTTCTATTCCCGGAAACAGCCAAGGGGGAACATTACTCACTGGACTGGTGTTAGCTATATCAGTAGTGGGCAGCCCATACATTCTGGTCCTTCTTCCAATTGTCCACCCAAACCCATGTCCCTGGAAATTAGAGTATTCCCAGCAGTCTTGTAGTGTTGTTTTTGAAATATTTGCTTCGTCACTTCCTTTCAGCTTGATCCAGTATGATAATACGAGTTTATCTCTTCTCAAATCAATTGGCATTTCTCCTGCTTCTATTAAAACTGCATTATTTGGTGTTGTTTTGATGGCTCCAATGCACAGGCGAAGTGCTCTATGCTGCATTCTGTTTTTTCCAGAGTTGTCTTTGCTGCTGTGCCATAAGTCATGCATCCATAGTCTATTGTCAATCGCATTAGTGCTCTGTAAATGTCAATTAATGCCTGTTTATCTGCACCCCATTCATGTCCAGCTACAGCTTTTATGAGATTAATGACTTTTTTGCACTTTGTCTCCAGATTTTCAACATGAACTCTCTATGTATATGCACTATCAAACCACAATCCTAGACATCTGAACTCACTGACTTTCTCTATTGGTTGATTATATAATGTTAATGGTTCTGTAGCAGTTCTGCTTTTTTTTGAGAAAATCATATAGCAGGTTTTACGGTTTGAAAATTTAAATCCCCACTCATATGACCACTTTTCCACTTTCTCTATTGCTTTCCTGATGTTTTTGAACACAAATTTCTCATTTCTTCCCCTCGTCCGTATGGCTCCATCATCTGCATATAGTGCTGTTTTGATGGATCCCTCTTGATCCTCAAACATGTCATTGATCATTATGTTGAAAAAAATCTGGGCTTATCACACTCCCCTAAGGAACACCATTTTCTATGTCAAAGTCATTAGAAACTTCTGATCCTACTTTAATCCTAATTGTCCTGTGTGTTAAAAAAACCATTATTGAATTATACATCCTACCATCAATGCCCATTTTATTCAATTTGATAAGAAGCCCATCCCTCCACAGTGAGTCATAAGCCTTTTCAATATCCCAAAAAACTAACTATTACTTCTTTCATTTTGAGAGTCTTTTCAATGTCATTACTTACCCTAATTAGCGTATCCACTGTGGATCTTCCTCTTCTAAAACCATTCTGATAGTCATTTATTAATCGTATTTGTTCTAGTACATATGAGAGTCTGCCTTTTCTTTGATACAGCCATCTTGTCCCCATCCACTAGAGCTGGGACTTTAACTGATACCCTTTTCCCACTCATTTTTTAAACATACCCCTGATATCATCGTCATCATCATCATCATCACTTCACCCTATAAATTCAAGAAATCATAGGCACATCTGTGTGTCTGTCTGTGTGTCACGATCATAGGCACATCCTATGATGTGCCTATGATGTCTGCATCATAGGACAGCCTATGATGCTCCTATGATGTCATTATGCCTTCACGTCCTTATGATGTCATATAGACCATCGGGACTCGTGATGCCGTCATATAGACAAAAGGACGATGCCATCATATACACAGTAGGACACAGCACTTTAAAGCACATCCATTTAAAGCAGTAAATATGGGACTCTTACAAAATATCATTCTATAAATTCAAGAAATCTCTGTCAGTTTTGTTGTAAATCTGGAAATCTTATCACCTGATTAACAATAGGACACACTACTTTAAACCACACCCATTTAAAGCAGTACATCATGTTTGTGTGTCACAATCACAGCACATCATAGGACGGCCTATGATGGCTGCCTGATGTCCTATGATGGTCCTATGATATCAGGCAACATAAGACTCGCGATGCCATCATATACACAATAGGACTGGCTACCTATGATGTAGGCATGAGGTCCTATGATGCCTGCCTTGATGTCTTTATGATGTCAAGGCAGGCATCACTCACCAAAGAAGAGATACTCATCACCCAATTACCAATAGCACAGCACTTGAAACCGAATGGGAGTTTCCAGAAACAGGAAAGAACAGATATCACCTGATTAAGAATAGGACACACTAATTTAAACCAGGATCAAATGCAGGCATCATAGGACTCCCTATGCCATCATCAAAGATCATAGGACAGCTTCCAAGATCTAACACAGGCATGACTCACGATCATATGACTCCCTATGACATCATCACAGATCATAGGACTCACTATGACACCATCAAAAATCAAAGGCAGGCATCACTGAATGAGTGCTGACGTGCTTGCTTACACCCTTACACCTGCTTTCTACAGGCATGCAGAAATACTTGTTTATACTTGGTTTCTATGGGCATGCACGGCCATGCACAGGTATGTACTAGTCAAACAAATTTAAATATTAGACAAAGATAACCCAAGTAAACACAAAATGCAGTTTTTAAATGAAGGTGTTTATTATTAAGGGTAAAAAAAAATCCAAACCTACATGGCCCTGTGTGGAAAAAGTGATTCCCCCCCCCCCCCCCCCACACACACATAAATTAACTGCGGTTTATCACATCTTTGGAAAGCTGAGTTCAATTTTTCTAGCCACACCCAGGCCTGATTACTGCCACACCTGTTCTCAATCAAGAAATCACTTAAATAGTTTAGTGCGGTGGCGCAGTGGTTAGCACTGCACCAGCACAGCAACTCACCCTTGGCCATGGGATCCCTGGTTTGATAAGATAAGATAAGATAAGCCTTTATTAGTCCCACAACGGGGAAATTCCAGGATTGCAACAGCACAGGGATAGCAACACTCAGAGCAACAATCAGAAGGCAAGGAAAAAAAAAAAAAAAAAAAAAAACAAGCAAGCAAGAGCAGCTAATATACATATGTACATATTACTATAAAATATATATATACACACACACACACACAGACACACAGTGCAGAGCATTGTAGCTAGATGGAATAAATATGTAAATATATAAACACCCACAGTACGGAGCATTGTAGCTAGATGGAATAAATATATAGATATATAAATATAAACACACCCAGTGCAGAGCATTGTAGCTAGATGGAATAAATATGTAAATATATAAACACACACAGTGCAGAGCATTGTTGCTAGGTGGGATGAAACAGCATAACCGTCTACTTAGTTATCCTACATGGTATGATTATGTGCCCATACATATTCTCACCCTCCATAGCGACCGGTATGTTCCTAGTTGTATGCCGGAGAGGACCATTGTGTAAGTCTATTGCATCTTTTGCATTCAAAAAACTATTAGTTTGTTACGTCTTTTTGCTATCTCTGCGAGCAGCCCTGCTTAGGTTGTACAGTCTGACAGCCGTTGGTAGGAAGGACCTACGAAACCTCTCGGTTGTGCACCTGGGATGATGTAGTCTGCTGCTAAATGAGCTCCTCAGTGCATCCAGTATGTCCTGCATAGGGTGGAACTCGGACTCCAGCAGAGATGACAGTTTAGCCACCGTCCTTCTCTCTCCTATCTCCTCCATCGGATCAAGGCGTTGCCCCAGGACAGAGCTAGCTTTCTTAATCAGTTTGTTCAGTCTCTTCCTATCGGCTGCAGTAATGCCACTGCCCCAGCAGACCACTCCAAAAGTGATGGCTGATGCCACCACCGTGTCATAGAATGACTTCAGCAGCGCCCCTTGTACACCAAAAGACCTGAGTCTCCTCAGCAGGAACAGCCTGCGCTGTCCCTTCTTGTAGAGTGCGTCAGTATTGTGTGACCAGTCTAGTTTATTGTTCAGATGAATACCCAGGTACTTGTAGGATGTCACCATCTCGATGTCTGTTCCCTGTATATTTACTGGTGCTGTGAGGGGCTGCCCATGCCTGCGGCAGTCCACCACCAGCTCCTTAGTTTTCCTCGCGTTGATCTGGAGGCAGTTCCGATGGCACCAGTCCACAAAGTCCTGGATAAGCCCTCTGTACTCAGCTTCATCTCCGCTGGAGATGAGACCAACGATCGCAGAGTCATCAGAGAACTTCTGTAGATGGCAATGTGTTGTGTTGTGTGAGAAGTCCGCAGTATAAAGAGTGAACAGGAAGGGAGCCAGCACCGTTCCCTGGGGGGCCCCCGTGCTACTGATGATCGTGTCGGAAACACAGTCCCGGGTTCTCACAAACTGAGGCCGGTTCGTGAGGTAGTCCAGGATCCATGATGACAGGTGCTGGTCCACCCCTGCGCGCAGCAGCTTGTCCTTCAGGATCATCGGTTGGATGGTGTTGAAAGCACTGGAGAAGTCAAAGAACATGATCCTCACCATATTCCCGGGCTTCTCCAGGTGGGACAGAGAACGGTGAAGGAGGAAGATCACCGCATCCTCCACCCCAATGCCATTCTACTTCCGCCCTCCCAAGAGAGCAGACGCTTTTTTCTTCTCTCCTGCTGATTTTTTCCTCCCCTCCTGTTATTACTAGATCCCAGCTTGCTGTTGTCTGCCTGCGTCTAACTGCGACCGCCGAAAAGAAATTATGGAGTTAATAAGCTGGGCTTTGAACACAATTGACACTATTTTTTCAACAAGGAAAAGTGCTCCGGGGGAAGCTGTCTGCCCCGCTGGAACGGCTCCAGTGGGCTATCTATGTGACACGGGTAAATGGAAAATGCTGTGTCTCTCTAATCTTTCTATCGAAGATATTGAAGATCTGTTTATCTTCGTAATCTTGGTGATTGGGATAATTCTGATTGGGACAGGAATTGTCTTGGTTTACCGCAAATTGCTGGAGATGGATTCAACCTATCAAAATGCTGGCCAGGCGAGGTGCATCCAACAAATTGAGAAACTGGAGAAGACCATGATAGCGACTACTGGAGAACTGTCTCGTAAGGTGGATTACATCATGGGTTCGCTCAGGTCTTTCCACGACGAATTCAAAGCTGCGCAATGAAGGATTAATGTACTGAATCTACAGAAGAAATACAAGTCTTCTCTGTGATCAGTCCTATTTGGCACTATTATTCCCCATGAAAATTCCTCCTGGCTGTCTGCAGTCTGTGTTTTTTTCAAAATCATGAGCACAAGGCCTTGGACAGCCAGCTGCAGCGCCAGATAAGACTGGGCGCCAGACAGACAAAACATCTTCTGCCAAGGGTCCTTGGGTCTCTCTTATTATCATCAACACTGCTCAACACCGCACACACATTGATTCATGAACTGATTAAAGATACTGTACACTGCTCTCTTGTGTCTTGTGAATTCTATTGTATGCTAATGCATGAGGGTTTTTTTCTGTGTAGTCAAAATTTGGCTCACATATGAGCGTTTATTCTGATTACTATGTTTTTTCTCTCTCCTATTGTGTTTTCCTCCCCCTCCTCCCCCCTCTTTACCTCCACTGTTGACAGGCGCCTTGTATGGCGACGCGTCATTGGATGCGCCTAACGTGCGCGTCTTATGTCAAGTCAAATTCCTTGTGTGTTTACTTGTAAATATACTTGGCAATAAAGCTGATTCTGATTCTGATTCTGATTCTGATGCTGGTAGGCGAACTGGAGTGGATCCATCGCTGGTTCCACCAGGGGGCGGAGATGAGCAAGGAGCAGTCTCTCCAGGGTCTTCATCAAGTGGGACGTCAAGGCCACCGGTCTGAAGCTGTTCAGGTCTTTGGGGTGGGAAGTTTTTGGTACAGGTACCACACAAGATGTTTTCCACAGCTGTGGTACCCTCCCCAGTTTCAGGCTCATGTTGAAGATATACGTCACAATCCCACACAGCTGGTCTGCACAGGACTTGAGGAGCTTTGCGCTGATGCCGTCCGGTCCCGACGCCTTCCTCGCCTTGATCTTCCTCAGCTCCATCCTCACCTGGGTCTTGGTCAGGGTCAGGATGGGGGGCTGTGTGTTGGGAGTGGGGGGGGGTGTCGGTGGAGTGGGGAGTGGGTAACAGGACTTGATTTCTTAGAGGCAGCAGTGGTTGTTGTGCAGACAGGGGGGAGGGCGGTTGGTCAAATCTATTGAAAAACAGATTCAGGTTGTTCGCCCACTCCCTGCCCCCCGTGGCCTGGGGGGAGGTATTCTGGAGCCCCGAGATGGTTTTGAGGTTTCTCCAGACCCCGCTGATGTCGCTCTGTTGCAGCTTGTCCTCCATCTTCTTCCTGAAGCTGTCCTTGCCTTCTCTGATCTTTCTCCTCAGCTCCCTCTGTACGGACTTCAGCATCTCCCTGTTCCCCGACCTGAAGATCCTCTTCTTCTCTCTCAGAAGTGTTTTTATCTCAGGGTTGATCCAGGGTTTGTTGTTTGAGTGACGCCGTATGGTCTTGGTGGGAACGGATTTGTCCACACAGAAGCTGAGGTAGCCCGTGAAGGTGTGAATGAGGCCATCGATGTCCTCACCATGTGGATCGCAGAGCTGCTTCCAGGCAGTGGCTTCAAAACAGTCCTTTAGAGTGTCCATTGTCTCCTCAGACCATAACTCCACAGTGTGCATGGCCGGAGGTTGTCTGTGCACTAGGGGTTTGTACACCGGTCGGAGATGAACCAAGTTGTGATCCGATCTCCCAAGTGGGGGGAGTTGTGATGAGGTGTACGCCTCCTTAGTGTTTGCGTAGAACAAATCCAGTGTTTTATTGTCTCTTGTGTGGCATGTGACATACTGGGTGAAAGTGGGCAGAATGGGAGACAGTGAAACGTGGTTGAAATCGCCTGAGATGAGGAGAAGAGCATCTGGGTGTTCTGTCTGCAGCCTGCTGGTTACTGAATGGATGACGTCACGCGCTGTCCCAGCGTTCGCCGTCGGATTTGCATAAACAACAATGCAGATCACGTGTGAGTGTTCTCTCGGGAGATATGTAGGCCTCATGCTAACAGCTAGCAACTCAATGTCTTTGCTGCAGTGTCGTTGTTTAACAGTGATATGTCCCGGTCTGCACCAGTTGTTGTTAACATACATTATCACTCCACCGCCCCTAGTTTTGCCACTCTCTGGTGTTCGGTCAGCTCGTATCGTGTGAAAACCCTCCAGCTCAATGTTAGCATCTGCTGCTAGTTCAGTTAGCCACGTCTCAGTAAACAAAAGGAGAGAGCACTCCCGGTAAGTGCTATCATAACGGGAGATAGCCGCTAGCTCATCTAACTTTCCCAGTATCGACCGTACATTTCCCATGACAACAGATGGAAGGGAGGGTCTGTACCTTATATTTTTTGTCCTCCGCCTTATTCCAGCCCGGCAGCCGCGGCGTTTTCGCCTCAGTTCTCTCGGTATGTCGAGTTTTTCCAGTGGGACCGGGTGGCGGTTAAATGCTAGCAGCTCTTCCCTGTTATATCGTATCCTGCTATAAACAGTGGCTCCGTCCACCGGCTCAGGAGACATTTGGGACGATCTGTGTGTCCGTGATATAAGTGGGGTGAAAAAAAAAGTGATCAAAAGAGAGAGGAAGGGAAAAAAAAACTCGGAATCGAGCCCCTGTTGCAAAAGGCAGCCGACTGGTGTGGCGCCGAGAGGAGAAAAAAAAGGGCTGATCCCAGCCCCTGACCAACAGTGATCTGTGTGGAGTTTGCATGTTCTCCCCGTATCTGCGTGGGCTTACTCTGGGATTTCTCCGGTTTCCTCCCACAGGCCAAAAACATGCAGGTTAGGTTAACTGGAGACTCTAAAGTGGCCCTAGGTGTGAATGTGTGTGTGAATGGTTAAGGGATAGCGCCGTACCGTGGCTGCTTCATCCATCCAGGTGGATGCCCTCAATTTCCCCTCTGGGGATCAATAAAGTACACAAAATCAAAAAAAAAAAAATAGGACCTGCCTGGCAAAGTGAAGTTGACCAAAAGATCCTCAAAAGCTAGACATCATGCTGCGATCCAAAGAAATTCAAGAACAAATGAGAAACAAAGTAATTGAGATCTATCAGTCTGGAAAAGGTTATAAAGCCATTTCTAAAACTTTGGGACTTCAGCAAACCACAGTGAGAGCCATTATCCACAAATGGCAAAAACATGGAACAGTGGTGAACTTTCCCAGGAGTGGCCGGCAGATCAAAATTACCCCAAGAGCGCAACGACGACTCATCCAAGAGGTCACAAAAAAACCCACAACAACACCCAAAGAACTGCAGGCCTCACTTGCCTCAGTTAAGGTCAGTGTTCATAACTCCACCATAAGAAAGAGACTGGGTAAAAATGGTCTGCATGGCAGAGTTCCAAGACAAAAACCACTGCTGAGCAAAAAGAACATAAAGGCTCGTCTCAGTTTTGCCAGAAAACATCTTGATGATCCCCAAGACTTTTGGGAAAATACTCTGTGGACTGATGAGACAAAAGTTAAAGTTTTTGGAAGGTGTGTGTCCCATTACATCCAGCATAAAAGTAACAGCATTTCAGAAAAGGAACATCATACCAACAGTAAAATATGGTGGTGGTAGTGTGATGGTCTGGGGCTGTTTTGCTACTTCAGGACCTGGAAGACTTAGTGTGGTAAATTGAACCATGAATTCTGCTGTCTAACAAAAATCCTGAAGAAGAATGTCCAGCCATGTGTTCATGACCTCAAGCTGAAGCGCACTTGGGTTCTGCAGCAGGACAATGATCCAAAACACAAAAGCAAGTCCACCTCTGAATGGCTTAAGAAAAACAAAATGAAGACTTTGGAATGGCCTAGTCAAAGTCCTGACCTGAATCCGATTGAGATGCTGTGGCATGACCTTAAAAAGGCGGTTCATGCTCGAAAACCCTCCAATGTGGCTGAATTACAACAATTCTGCAAAAATGAGTGGGCCAAAATTCCTCCACAGCACTGTAAAAGACTCATTGCCAGTTATCGCAAACGCTTGATTGCAGTTGTTGCTGCTAAGGGTGGCCCAACCAGTTATTAGGTTTAGGGGGCAATCACTTTTTCACACAGGGCCATGTAGGTTTGGATTTATTTTCCCTTAATAATAAACACCTTCATTTAAAAACTGCATTTTGTGTTTACTTGTTTTTTTTTATTTTTATTTTGTATACTTTATTGATCCCCAGAGGGGAAATTGAGGGCATCCACCTGGATTGATGAACTTGTGTTATCTTTGTCTAATATTTAAATTTATTTGATGATCTGAAACATTTAAGTGAGATAAACATACAAAAAAATGAGAAATCGGGAAGGGGGCAAACACTTTTTCACACCACTGTATCCATTTTTGCCGGGGTTTGTTTGTCTGTCTGTCTGTTACCAACATAACTCAAAAAGTTATGAACGGATTTTGACGAAATTTTCAGGACAAGTCCAAAATGGGACAAGGAAGAAACCATTAGATTTTGGGAGTGATCCGGATCACCGTCTGGATCCAGGAATTTTTTAAAGGATTCTTTATCATTGCGAGATAGGGCCATTTTTTGCATATGTGTATATAACTCCACAATACATGGTCAGGACGCTTGCCAAAAAAATACAGGATAAGATCCCAATAAGTTCTAGGAAATATCAAAGACTGATCTGGATCCTGCAAAAAATCTGGATACTGTGATCCAGAATAGGAAATAATAGGGGATCTTTGGAATTTTCATTACTGTAAGCTAACAAATTAAGATATAAACATACAACAAACACCAAAATATAGCCAAGACACTGAGGAATCAGTAGTGTGCCAATGGATTTGTTGTATCTTCAAAAGCTATGGAGCTATATCCAGAAGAAAACCGCCATTACCGAAAAAGTGATTTTTGTCAATAACTACTGAACTAATAAAGATATCAATGTAAATCCAATTGCTAAAGGTATGTTTTGATGATCAAGGAATCTGAAAATATAGATAAAATAAATGTAGCGCTATTATATTTGTGGAAAATCCCAATATTAAGGGGAATTGAGGTACTTGGCAGAGGTCTGCACTCTCCCAGTGCTTTTCTAGTTATACATATTTTGTTGCCACTCTTTAACTATTAATCACCAGTTTTTACTAAAATGCATGTTTCATTGTCTTAATGTATTGTTTAAAATTTCATGATTTTAATACAGTCCATGTGCCAAGTGTCATTTCAGAGTTGCTGCTCTCTTGTAAACAGGGTTACAAGCTCCAGCCACAGCAGATAAGCTGCATGTGGAAAATTACTGAGGGATGGGCAAAAGGGAAAATATGTTATATTGTACCAGGCTGCTGCTTAGCTCTGCTGATATATATAGGGAGGTGGTCATGACCCAGTGAGCCAAAAGCAGATTAAACTCATTCTGTGTATATGATAGGAGACAGGCGTGACTGAGTGTGTATGTGCTTTTATTTTCTGTAATTGTCAGCAGTAAAGCTGTGCAAGAATGTGAGCGTGTGTGTGTGTGTGTGTGTGGGGAATAGTGTGTCAAGGCGAGTCCTGCCCGCTCAAGGCTGCTGAGTAACTCCAGGCACGCAGTGAACAATTTACAACTCCGGATCAAGACAACCAATCAGAAGCCAGGAAGAAGAGGACAACACCTCTTAGATACAGGGATAAAAACATTGTCTATAGCAAGGTTTGGGGTCTCACTTCTCGTAGGCATTCATGCAGACTAGAAGCTAAGGTTAATTCCTTGTGAGACCCATCGATCGATGAAAAGGCATGTATTGCATTTTCTTCAAGACTCATATGTCTCAGTAAATCTCAACCTCTGACTGCAAATATCCCGATTCTTGTCTGTTTATTTACTTTAATGGTACAAAGTCTTCAGTGGAATTTGAACAGTTCTCCTACAAATCTGGTGACCCCGACGTGATTCCACTAGAGGGGGCTAGAGGACAGATTTTGGGCTCTGTGAGTTGGTCCCTGGCTGAACGGACTTGGACCCACCAGGCTGACCTGAAACTATTGAAAAGGTAAACACCACCTGTTCAATCAAAGTGTGCATATTAGAAAACTGTTCTAAATTTTGGCGTGTCAGTCTAAGTTAAAGATCAACTAAATCTTTGTCAATTTTTTTTTTATAAATTTCAAATTTTTAAGAGCAGATTGTTACAGAGTATGAGACATATCTGTGCATATTGGCCATAGAAATCTTAAGCCAGAAGTCTTAAGTGAAATTGAACATAAAGACTGAAACGAGTCAGGGACCGTTCAGCCACTCCGTATTCGAGGTGATTCCCCAGCGAGTATAGGAGAAAAAGTCTGGCATAGAGGTGCAGCCAGTTTAGATGCCGTGCACATGGTGCGTTCCTCCTGGGACTGGAAAATTACTATAAACACTCTGACTGCATAAAAACTCCACCAGAAGTCAGTCACTTCTCAGATAAAAGAAGTGGGCCAATAAAAAAATTGTCATTTTATAACAAAGTGTTTTCTGTTGTGTGAGTGTGAACCATGTGAGTGTGTGGGTCTAACAGAAGGAAAGAACTGTGGGCGGCATTAAGAGATCAGGCCATAGGTGACCCGCCCGACAGGGCAGAAACTTGGTCACGCTGACCTCTCAATTAAGCATGTACACCACAAGTCTGACCTTAGACCCTAGAACTGTGAAATAAATACACCGATGCTGTAAGAAGACGACTAGAAAATCAAAAGGAATAGGGGAGGTTTTGAAAAAAATTAATAAATAATAAGTTGAAAAGGGAATAATAAATTCTCTTTATTGAATATTATACTAATAACAAGGAAGTAACTCATATATTGAAAGGGGTTGAGATAATATAACAAATACAATGGCGGGGATGAATAAACCAGGCATTTTTCAAACTGCCCTGAATTTAACTAAAAAGTTGTCAGACAAATTAGACCCGGTGAAAAAAGCACCAAAGAGATGGCAGGAAATGTCTGCCTTAATTCAGATGTGGCAGGTTCAGGGTCTCCTCCCTTGCAACACGGGCACACACCCAACCCCAACACAACTGCGTCACGGGCAGCACAGTGGTGCAGTGGTTAGCACTGCTGCCTCACAGCTAGAAGGTTCCAGATTTGAATCGCCAGGCTGGCAGGGTTAGGAACCTTTCTGTGTGGAGTTTGCATGTTCTCCCTGTGCTGTGTGGGTTTACTCCGGGGGCGCCGGTTTCCTCCCACAATCCAAAGACATGCATGTTAGGTTAATTGGTGACTAAATTGTCCCTAGGCATCTGTCTCCTATAGGCCCTTAGAATAGAGAGTTACTATACCTACTAGTTGAGCGCTTTGAATGGTCTTTGCAACTAAAAAAGTGCTATACATTTGTTATGTACACAAATTCATGACTACAAAAAGGATGAAGCAGATAAGGAGTGGGAGAAAAAAGTAAGACCAAGGTTTGGACAACATAAGAAAAACAGAGATAAAGCTCAAAAAGACTTAGATGTCGCCTCATTCACACTAATGCTTCTGACTACTGCCGTTAAGTCATGCATAAAGAAAGATAAGACGCAAACCCAGACACCATACACAACAACACCACCACCTTCTGCCATGTTACAGGGCGTGAGGGAGGTTCCCTTGGGACCTTTCCCTGATACACCTCCATATACAGACCCATCAGCATATGATGATATGAATTTTGGACCGCTACCTCCACCCTATAACATGCAGGCACCACTTTTACAAATAACGGCGGGATGTCTAAGAATAGAGGACCCCCTGTACACCCAGATGTAATCAATAACCTCACTGATGTTACACATCAAGTGGATGAGTTAACAAAGGCTGTGACGGTGTTGGCCAAAGTACAGTATTAACAGCACAACACTGATTCAACATCAGCACCTAGAAATACTACATATCCAAACATAGATACACTCAGAGATGTGTATACCACACCCACGCCACCCACCCCGACACCACAAGTGTTATCCTCGGCACCCCCACAAGTGGACTCAACTACCAGTGACCAGTACTATGGCCAAAAGTCAGTGAGGAGAGATGGCTATGTAAAGACTGAAACAGACAACGAAACTAGGAGTGTACATGAGCCCATGACCCCCATCACAGACCAGACATGGAGGGACCGGGAGGAGCGTTTAGCAGAAATTGAAGATGAAGAGGGAAGAAAAACAGGAAGGGCCAGGTGCAAAACCCACCAACCAGAACCTATGAGATCGGAAACAAGAATGGTGAGTGGAAAGGGTTTATTCATGGTCACAGTGAAGAAAACTGAATTTTGTGATAAAGAAGAGCCTCCTGGTGGAGCTGCTTCCTGTCTGGAAGAGAAAGAACAGATGATCACTTTGGACAAATGGTCACTAGGGGGCCAGTACCCACTCATCCATTCAGTAACACCTGGGCAGATTTACCAGCCATGGGGACACAGGGACATGCAAGGGTTGGTGGATAGGTTGCCTCTGTGGGGCAGGGAGCCAATCCCTGGATCAGAGCGTTCGAAAGCTTAACTTCTGGGGACACTCTGGCTGTCGGGGATGTAAGAGCTATCCTCCTAAGGACAACCAACCCCACAACCCTTAGTGACGTTCAAAGAACAGCAGGCACAACTCAAACACCTGCTGACAAGCCATTTGGTCCTCACCACGGCGCAATGTGGGGAGCATTAAGACATAGGTTCCCCTCTACACCCAATTTGGCTGCCCTGGATTCAGTGAAGGTGAATCCGGTAGAAGATTTGCATGAATACCTGAGGAGATGCAAAACCATATGGATAGACACCACGGGAGAAAACCCTAACATATCTGAAGCAACAAGGCCGTTGTGGAGATCAGCAGTCATCAGGGAGCTACCGCAACCTGTGAAACCTGCACTGGAGCAAGTGGTAGGGCTAGCAACAAAACCAGAAGGAGAATGGACTGAACATCTGAATCATCACCTCCTCAAGCACAGGGAGTCACAGAACGAAGAGAAGCAAGACAACAAAAAGCTGCAAAAGTGGTCTCCTTAAACATCAAGTTCGTCAGGCAGTACAACCGCCTGTACAAGCACCTATTGTCCCAAGCCCACCACTAGTAACTTCAGCGAAGGTTAATTCCTTGTGAGACCCATCGATTGATGAAAAGGCATGTATTGCATTTTCTTCTGCACTCATATGTCCCAGTAAATCCCAAACTCTTTGACTGCAAATATCCTGATTCTTGTCTGTTTATTTACTTTAATGGTACACAGTCTTCAGTGGAATTTTAACATTTCTCCCACACTGCTCAGCTGGATGACAGCTTCCACCTCACTTCAAGCCTCTGCAGAACAAGGCCCTGTCACCTGTTTTCTTTCTGTAACACTCTAGATGATTTTTAGCGGAAGATTTCGCATATTCCGATAAAATAATATTGTGACATGCCGCAATAAACCATTTCTGTCATTGTTCCTTTCACAAAGCTTGCCTATCAGTGTTCTGATCCACATGACCAGTGACATCACTTGCAAATCCTCAGTAACCATGTTGTTGCAATGACTTTTAACAAAGCAAATAATCAACAACACAAGCAGCGCACGTGCTCTTAGCTTGCCAAGCTTACCGAGGTCCAGCGCGGTGATGTACATCTGGAAAGCCTCAAACCACATAGGCCAAGGCACCGGCGGTTTGCCCGGCAGCTCAGGAAAGGGGCAAAGTGGTGTAATACACGCCTCCATGACTTAATCCTCAATCGCCAAATGTTATGTATATAAAATACCTTGGGTGAAGGATGCGGAAAGATGGCTGGACGTACACAGCTTTTTTGATGTTAGGGAACAGCGGTTACACAGCAGGCACCTGGCAGAGGGCACCGGTCAAAGAGGCCACAATATGGGTGCCCTCTGCTTTATATAGGGCAGTGCAATGACGTGACGGGAAGTGCACGTCACTACACCGCACTTCACAATAATGTGCCAAACGCTATACAACACATAAAAAAAATCTGATATTGTGACAGCCCTATACAAAACACATCTGAGCCTTAACATGAAGGTAAAATAGTTCAAATATAAGCCAGCCTGCCAACATTAGTGATAGATTAGTTTTCCTCCTCTTAAATATGCTAATTTGGGGTAATTTTTCAGCTTTTATCCCTGCAAATTTGCTTATTTTTTCTTGCAAATTAGCTTTTTTTTAAATGTTTTTCTTTTATTTGTTTCTTTCTTGTAAAGTTGTGACTGTTCATGCAAATACGTGTGTTTATGTGCTGTGTTCAATAAAAGTTGTGACCTTTTATTTTATAATTTGCATATTTTTCTTTTAAAGTTGCTGTTTTTTATATTAGAAATTTTCAGTTTTTTTCCCCTCATATTTTTTGATATTTTGTATTTTATGTCAAATCCACAGGGAGCCACTGGACAAGAGAGCTGTGTGTGGCTTTGAAGCTGCAGGCTTGTCAACTGTTCTAAATTATGAAAACTCATTTCTACCACACAGTAACAAATCCACCTTTAAAAGCAGGATTTTACAGTTTGTTTTATATAATTCTGTGGAAACACAGCCAGCACTTGACTGGATCATTTTATTCTCTGCATTTTGGCAGAGTTAATAGGACAGTCTGCCAGCTGGGAAGATTTAATACAATACCCAAATCTATACATTTATACATTTAACTTTAACACAAAGACAAAGGCTCAGGGGTAAAGCCTGATTTATGCCTCTCTGTGGAGCTCATGGCGTGCCCTTCCTGCATGGCCTACGCCGTTGTAAAGAATTTCTACTTGTACATTGTTGCGTTGTCAACATGGGTTTCTGCTGTGTCGAGCGATTTGTGTTCATCTGTGTTTTTGTTTACTGAATAGTGACGGACAAGAGTGGACTGTGATGCAGTTGCAACTAATAGTTGTTAAAAATCAACTTTTCATACGATTGCTGCAATAGAAAACAGTACGGTACGACCATCGCCGCTGACGTCATTTGAAAATCTACGTAATTAATGGGGTTAGGATGAGCAGAGCCAGCTCAAGGCATAAGCGAACTACTGCTCAGGGCAGCGTTTTTCAACTAGGGTGCCCTGGTACGTTCAGGTTTCTGTGAGAAATTATCTGATTGCACTTGTTAATTGGTCCAAAGAATTGCAAATAATTTGCCGTTGTTGTGACAGGGTGCACGAGTGCCTACAGAACCCAGACACTGCATTCCAGTTTTATTTTGACAAGGCCAGAACCATATAACACCTATTAACAGTTGTTGTTTTTGTTTCAGAAACAAAACACTGACAGAACGAAGTGTACATGGATTCTCAGTGGTTCCGAAGGTATCAGATTCCTCCCATCTGTCAAGTAGGCTACGGTCACAATGCACACAAAAGTGGCCCAAATCTGACTTTTTTATGACAGTCTGAACAGCACACATCCGATTTTTTTTTTCGCACCAGACCCAGTCCACTTTCATTATGTGGTCCTAATTCAGATACGTAGCTGATGTCTTTCAAAGCGACGTCAGTCTGAACGGTCATGTCGCATTTCAGCCGACTTTTTCCTCACTGAAGTGAGACAGACGTGATAACTCTGCGGCGGAGGATGCAGCAGGCATGGCAGACACAGCTGATTTGTGTTCCCTTTTTAATCAATCTTCTTCTTCCCTTAAGCACTTGATCATAATTTTGTCGGCTCTGATTGCACAACAGTTTCAAAACTGATAAGCACACACTGACGTGTAGCATCCATCCATCATGCATAAAAATTTCTGTATGATTTCACCATGCTGAGTCAGGGCTGAAACCACCAGACAGCTGTCGGACAAGCATCACAGGCGCACAGTAGCGGCACATTTACTGGCCGCTGCAAATTCCTTTTTCCCAGGATGTGCACCCATAAACCTGTAAGCAGCACTGGTGCTCGCGTGGCAGTAATATCTTAAAAATTTGAAGTTAAGACCAACATGGTTGTGGAGCGGATCAGTTGTTCGTCATATTGTGGAAACATGGAACGGCAACGCCAGTGGAGTTGGTCGGGTGCAGTCGCAGGAACACGATGAGACGTAGTCCGGGAGAGGGGCGTCTCTGGTGGCTTCTCCTCCCTGTGCGGGACAGGTGTTACGCCGCTGGTACTAGCCCCACTATTTATTATTAACGTTATTGATACAGGTGATCCCACTGAGAGACGGTCTCACTTTCAAGAGAGCTGTTTAATCATTCACTTCTGCTAACGCAGAGCTGATCACAGTGGTCATCTGGCGGGTAGAGGAGTGAATCTGGTCTCTCTCCTCTCTTTAGCCAACTGGCATATTTATTATTTATTGGTATTACATATTTATTGACTGGTGGCTTGGTTTTTATTTTATTATTTTACCATTTCAATTGTATGTTTTAATGTTTTTTTTTGCTTAAATTGCTGTTATCTTATTTCCTTGTTTTATATTACTCTGCATTTTTACTGTCAAAACACTTTATGGTCTTTAGCTGTGAAAAGTTCTATATGAATAAAGTTCTTCTTCTTCTCCACCAAGGAGGTTACATTTTCAGGATATATTGTTAGCAGGATGACACAAAAACTACTGGATGGATTTTGATGAAATTTTCACCAGAGGTAGCCCTTGGGACAAGGATGGACCCATCAGATTTTGGTGATGATGTGAGAATGCATACCTCCACCAAGGCTCTTATCTTCTCGCAGTGTGTTAGCAAGAATCCTCCAAAATTACTGGATAGACTTTGGTGCAATTTTTACCAGAACTGGGCCGTGGCCGACATACAAACCCGTTACCATTTTCTACGGGACTGAGATCAGGGCTTCGTGATGGCCACTCCTAAATATTGTTGTCCTTAAGCCACTTTGTAACTAATTTGGTGGGATGTTTACGGTCATTGTCCATTAGGAAGACCCAGTTGCTTCCAAGCTTTAGCTTCCTGGCTGACGTCTCGAGACACTGTTTCAGTATTTCCACATAATGCTCTTTCCTCACGATGCTATTTATTTTGTGAAGTGCACCAGTCCACCCCGCAACAAAAGACCCCCATAAAATGATGCTGCCACCCGTGGACTTCACAAATTTATCTCAAATGTTGTCAATTAACCTATCAGAAGCTTCCAAAGCCATGACATCATCTGTGTTTAACCAGATTGTTTAAAGGCATTGCAATCTTAGTGTATGTAAACTTCTGAGTTTGAAGAAAGTAATAAAAAATTCTTTTAAAAATGATTTAGCAAATATAAATAATTATTTAGCATATAGAAATAGTTTTGGTAATCCTAACTGACCTAAAACAGGTAAAATTTGGTCTGATTTAATGTCAGACAGTGAGGGGAAAAAAGGTTATTTCTCTTTTCATACAGTGTATGTAAATATCTGGTTTCATCTGTATATAGTGATACACTGTAAATAAGTAAAATATGCATAAAAATATTGTGACAAAGCAACGGTATACAGTGGCAAGAAAAGGTATGTGAACCCTTTGGAATTTCCTGGTTTTCTGCATTTATTGGTTATAAAACCTGATCTGATCTACATCTAAGTCCCAAGTATAGACCAACACAATGGGCCCTATTTTGACAGTCAAGAATGGGCTTTTATACCATGCTTTGTGCCTTGCACCAGTGCTTTTTAAAATTTCTATCAGAGCATTGTCTGTCTTTTATGCTTTGCACCATCTAATTACCAGCAGACAGTGCATCCACTTTGCACTGGGAGGATCAAGCTCATTTAAAAGACACACTGGTATTTTAGTGCATTTTATGACAACGCACTTTTGATCAGCAAAAAGGAGGTCTGTCAGAAGGGCATTGTTAATGCTATTTCAGCAGCGTGTTTTGAAATTGTGCTGCTCCTCC
The DNA here is from genome assembly GCA_020510985.1 of Pholidichthys leucotaenia. Taxonomy (NCBI): domain Eukaryota; kingdom Metazoa; phylum Chordata; class Actinopteri; order Cichliformes; family Pholidichthyidae; genus Pholidichthys; species Pholidichthys leucotaenia. Next base: position 385,953,597 of record CM035838.1, read on the forward strand.
TCACAGAAGCACATGAGGAAACACAGCATGCACTGTGATTTTCAACTATTTTAAATGGACAGAGTTGTAACAGTTATAATCTAATCACTCTTCATTTTAATTATAAAATTAAAATACACTTAACCCTATAATTCCATAGGTGTCATATTCTATACATTTCTAAGACCTATCGCATCACCATATGGTAAAAACCACTTGCACCTTTCACACAACAAAGAGACGATTTTCCTGCTGTTGTGATAGCAAAATGGACTTGGATACACCCATAATTGCACTTTGTGCTTCAGACAATAGACTTCTGACTAGACTGCCAAAATAGGGCCAAATGTTTTTCACCTAATACCACACTAACAATTATAATATTTCATGTCTTTATTGCACACATCCATTAAACACTCACAGTGCTGGTGGAAAAATGGATTTTGCAACTGGCTGAATCGCCTTTGTCAGTTCTAACCTCCAACAAACACCTCCAGTAGCTGCTGATCAGACCTGCACAATGTTCAGGAGGAATTTTGGACCATTCTTCCTTACAGAACTGCTTTATCTCAGATATATTCTTAGGATGTCTGGCGTGTACAGCTCTCTTGAGGTCATTCCACAGCATCTCTATTGGATTCAGGTCTGTATTCTGACTGGGTCACTCCAAAAGATTGATTTTCTTCTTCTGAAGCCATGCTGTAGTAGATTTACGTTGACGTTTAGGGTCATTGTCCTGTTGCATCACCCAGCTTCTACTAAGCTTCAGCTGGCAGACAGCCACCTTGACATTATTCTGTAGGATGCCTTGATAAGCTTGAGAATTTATTTTCCCCTTGATGATGACAAGCGGTCCAGGCCCCAAGGCAGCAAAGCAGCCACAAAACATGATGCGCCCTCCACCATAGTTCAGTGTTGGGATGATGTTTTCATGTTGATATGTGGTGCCTTTTTTATCCATACGTAGTGCTGTGTGCTCTTCCTGAACAATTCAACCTTAGTTTCATCAGTCAACAAAACACTTTCCCAGTAGTGTTGTGGAGTGTCAAGGTGCTCTTTGGCAAACTTCAGGCATGCACTGATGTTTTCTGGAAAGCAGCAGCTTGCTCTGTGATGTTCTGCCATGGACACATGCCTGTTCAATGATTTCCATATGGTAGATTCATGAACCGAGATGTTAACCAATTCTAATGATTCCTTCAAGCCTTTAGATGTTACTTTAGAGTTCTTTTTTTTTTTTTTTATTTAAGTTTTTGTAAAGGGTATACAGGTCGTTACAGCAGTGCATTGTTTACATTTTCATCACATGTTCCCTTATTTTCTGATATCTGACAACATTGGAAAATTAATTCTTACAACACCCCCCCTTTTTTTTTTTTTTTAAAGTGAAAGAAAAAGTGAAATTAAAGAGAAAAAAAAAACAAAAAAACAAACAAAAAAAACCAAACAAACCAGCAAAAAACAAACAAAAAGAAAAAGTAAGTAAATAAAGGTAAAAGAGCATCTGAGTAGCGTTGGAACAAAGAGCGGAACCATTATTGAAATGGTATTTGTCAAAGATTAGATCTAATGGAAGACACATATGCGATCCAGGGTTGCCAAAAGTTCATGAACCCATCCTTGTCCTGTCTCAGTGCGAATGTCAACTTTTCCATCGAGTAAATGTCTTGGATCACGTTAATCCAATCTTCAGGTGTAGGACAGTCCTTCAACATCCATTTTTTAGTTAGAGCTTTTTTGCTTGCCAATATTAAAACATTGAATAAGTATTTTTCTCCTCGTCTTTCCAGTGAGTCCGGTAGTAAACCCAAATACAAAGTTACAAAAGAAAAGGGAACTGTAATTTTGAATATTTTCCCCAATATTGTCTGTACATTGGTCCAATATTGGTGGATAACTGGGCATGACCAAAACACATGAAAATGATTTGCAGTCTTTTCACCACACAAGCGCCAACAGTTCAACCCCTTATGGGTAAATTTGTTTTGTGCAGGTGTTCTGAAAAATCTTACCAAGTTTTTCCATCCAAATTCTCTCCACTGCAGGGATGAGGTACTTTTCCATTGCTGTTTATTTAGCTTTTCCCATATTTCCAGTTGTAAAGTGAAATTCCCCTCTTTTTCCCATCTCTCTTTTATATAAGATGTGTTGTCTCCTTTTAAGTCTTGAAGACCTTGGTATATTTTAGAAATGTATCTGATCCCTGGGATCCCTTTATATGCCATTAAGAAGACCTTCAGAACACCTGACTGGGCCCTTTCCAAAACCTCCTTTTTAAGTATATTGTTTATGTGGTGTCTAAGCTGGAAGAACCTGTAAAGGTCTTGATTTATTAGGCCTTGTTTTTTCAAATCTTCAAAACTTCTTAAGATTTGCCCTTTAAAAAAATCGTAATATTTTATCAGCCCTTTCTCCTTCCACTTTTTAAATCTGGAGTCTGTTTTATTAGGAGTAAAGTCTTGATCATAGGCAATCCATTGCAGAAGTCGATAGGGCTCTTTAGTTTGATTCTCTCTGACTATCTTAAACCAAATTTTTAGCGGGGTCTCTATCCACGGGTTAGTGTTATTCAAAAGCTTAGGTAAGGCATTGTTCCCTATTATCGCCTGTAGGGGGATGTCACTTGTTATTTGGCATTCGATCTCCTTCCATTGTGCAGAGTAGACTGGGTTACATATCTCTACTAAAGTTTTAATTTGTGCGGCTTTAAAGTAGTCCCTGATATTTGGCAGCGCGAGCCCACCTTTGTCTTTGTTTAGCTGTAGGGTTCTATATCTGATTCTAGGTCTCTTGCCCTGCCATATGAATCTAGAGATCCTTCTGTCCAGTTCCTGCCATGTTTTTTTGGGAGGTTCTACCGGTATTGTTTGGAAAAGGTATAGAAGACGTGGAAGTATATTCATTTTGACTGCTTCAATTCTTTGTGCAGTGCCCAAGAATGGTATCATATTCCATCTTGTTAGGTCAGATTTTATTTTTGTCACCAGTGGATCATAGTTTAGTGATATAATTTTGTTGAGTTGTTTCGGGATATTGACCCCCAGATATTTCATAGATTCCGACTCCCAGTTAGTTTTGAGTTTGCTTAGTGAATAATGATTTGGGTCATAGTTGAATGTTAAAATTTGGGTTTTATGCATGTTTAATTTGTACCCCGATAAATCTCCATACTTTGAAAAAATTGAGGTTAGTTCTGGTAAAGAAGTGTCCGGCTGCCCTAGGTATATTAAAATGTCATCAGCAAAGAGTGCTATTTTATGTTCCTTCTGACCAAGTGTAATACCTTGAATTTTTTGATTTTGTCTTATCCATTGGCTCAGAGGTTCTATGAAGATTGCAAAGAGCAGTGGAGACAGGGGGCAGCCCTGACGACATCCTCTTTCCAGTTCAAAAGATGATGATAAATTACCGTTAATCCTTATTTTAACTGTTGGTTTTTTATATAATGCCTGTATAGTTCTAATGAAGTTGTTATGAAAATTGAAACTGGATAAGATTCTATATAGAAAAGACCAGTCAACCGAATCAAATGCTTTTTCAGCATCTAATCCCAATATGACTGCATTTGAGTTATATTTTTTTTATATGATGAATTATGTGTAAAGTGCGTCGAATGTTGTCTTGTGTCTGTCTTTGTCTTATAAAACCTGTTTGGTCTAAATGAATTAGGTCTGTCAGTATATTTTCTAACCTTTTGGCAAGGATAATGGTAAAAAGCTTATAGTCCTGATTTAGTACACTGATTGGTCTGTAGTTGGAGCACTCTAGTTTATCCTTTTCAGGTTTAGGTATAACTGCAATGACCCCTTCTCTCCAGGAGGGGGGGATTTCCCCTGTGTGGAGGACATAATTAAATGTTTTCAGGAGGAGAGGAGATAGTTGCTGTTTAAAGGTTTTGTACCACTCTGCTGTATAGCCATCAGCTCCTGGGGATTTGTTAGCTTTAAGTTTCATAATTGCTTTTTCCAATTCTTTAGGATGTATTTCTGACAGTAGTGTTTTATTTTGTGACTCCGTAAGTTGGGGAAGGTTTAATGTGTTTAGGAATGCCTCGGATGCGTTTTTATGTTTTTTGTGGGAGTATAAGTTCTTATAGTAATTCTCGAAGCTTTTAAGAATATCCTGAATTCTGAATTTTATTTCCTTTGATACTGGGTCTCTGATTTTGTAGATTGCTCTTTCTGTTTGATGTTTCCTCAATTTATAGGCTAGCAATTTTGCCGATTTACTGCCTGCTTCATAGTATTTTTGTTTCAAAAATGTAAGTTTCTTCTGGATTTCTATTGTGTAGATCTCATTTATTTGGTTTTTAATTTCCTTAATCTTGAGCGAGTCAGTAGAATGAGTGTTACCTTTGTGTTCTTTTTCTAGGTTCCTAAGTTCTGACTCTAATGTGGATAGTTTTTCTTGTCTTAGTTTCTTTTGGGTTGCCAGTTTTGCAATAATCTTTCCTCTTATTACAGCTTTGCATGCATCCCACAGTATTAAAGGGGATACTTCTCCATTATCGTTTTCTTCCAAATATCTGAGAATATCTGATTCCAATTCATCTTTCAATGGTCCTTTCAGGACATTTGAATTTAACCTCCAAGAAAATGTATTATTTGTGTATTTTTGGGTCCATGTAGATCGGACTGTGGTCAGAGAGATCCATCAGTCCTATTTTGCATGTTTTTACTCTTCCAATGTCTCTATTAAACATAAAAAAATAGTCAATCCTTGAGTAAGATGAATGTGGAGTTGAGTAAAATGTATAGTCTTTTACACTGGGGTTGAGTTCCCTCCACACGTCACAGATTCCCATTTCTTTTAGTAGCATCCGAGTCTTCCTGTTTTGGGTGTTATTTTGATGTGGAGAATTACCAGAAGCATCCCAGTATGGATTCAGTCTAAGATTGAAGTCCCCACCACATATCACTAAACCTTGAGCTTTAGTTATCATTAGGTCGAATACATTTTTATAAAATTTCCAGTTAGCCCCTGGGGGAGCATACACATTCAGCAGGGTGATATCTTCTCCCTCTAGCCGCCCAGTTACCAAACTGTATCTCCCTTCTTTATCTTTGTGTTCTGATTTTTTTTCAAATGTAATTTTGGTTGATATCAATGTCGCTACTCCCCTCCTCCTCCCTGATTTATATGAAGATGAAGAGATCATTTTAAACCCTTATCTACTGAGTTTATTGTGTTCCACGTCTGTTAGGTGGGTTTCTTGTAAAAATATTATTCCTGCTTTGTCTTTTTTCATTTTGCCTAGAATCTTGGATCTTTTAACTGGATTCAGGATTCCTTTTACATTATATGAAATTATTTTGGTTACACCCTGTTTCTCCATTGTGTTGTTTTGTTTAGTATAACTGTGTGGTGGCCGTCTTTTGTGCTACTCAGAAACTGAAAGAACATTAAAAACAAGAAAAACATTAAGAACATAGTGTATAAAACTTTAAAACAAAAAGCTGTCAGAAGAACTTCCTGAGCTGAGGTCTTTTTAAAGACCCTGGAAGAGCCTTGATGGAGTGAAGGCCCTGAGGGAAATTCCTCAAACTCTGTTACGTGTTGAGGGCCCCCTCTTACCCCTGTAAGTTGTCCCATGCTTTTAACGTGAGTTTCAGAACCCAATCCAAACTTGTAATGATTTTTTTTTTTCCTTTTATGCCTAAACCCTGTGAAATTGTGTGCACCCTCCCACCCCCATCACATCAAACATTCACGCAAAAACAGTATTTGTTAGTATGAGGAGAACATGTGGATTATTGTCACATTTCTATTTTAACAAGTTTTTTTTTTTTTTTTTTTTTTATTAAAAAGACTTATTTGTTTCAAATATTATGACTGTTCCATGAAATGTTTTACCACATGCTGAATACGCATCTCCTTTAATGTTTGTTACCTTGTATGAGGGGGGTTGGATGTGCGGATTGATTCAAGAGAAAAAAAAAAAAAGGTCGCTATTCCAACCTGAAAACGGACAGTTTATCCGCGACGCTCTGGCGCTGGGTTTCCCGCTGCTGGTCCGTGGATTTTGAAGGTCTTTGTGTTGTCCATGTTTGCGCTTTGATCTTCTCACTCGGGTCTGCTGCGGGTTTAAATACCGTTACCGGGAGCCCTCTTCTCGCCATGTCAGCTGTTGCTTCTTCCACCGAATTATAGAGACATGTTTCTTCGCCGTAGAAGACCCTTAACTTCGCAGGAAATGGAGTCTGAAAGCGCAATTTCTTCTCTCTTAACACCTTTTTCGCGTCATTGTATTCCCTGCGCTTTTTAAGGACCTCTGGGGCGTAATCGTGTTCCACGAAGACTTTTCTCTCCTGGTGCATAAATCCTTTTTTCTGCCAGGCCAGTCTTACAACCTCTTGTTTTATTTTGAAATTGGAAAATCTTACCAACACCGAACGTGGGGGCGCTTCCGCCGCCGGCCTAGCGGCTAATGAACGATGTGCCTTTTCTATCTTCAAGTCGGTGGTTTGTGGAATATCCAATTTCTCTCTTAGTAAGGATTCCACGCATTCTGCCATTGAGTTAAAACCGTTTTCGGCTCCTTCTATCAGACCATGAATTCTTATGTTGTCTCTTCTTTGTCTTCCTTCTTGGTTGGCTAGCTTAGCCTCTATAGATGCTTGTCTTTTGCGTAGGTCCAGCACAGAATCTTCGAGCACTTTTATTCGTTCCTCTGTTTCCAAGATTCGGTTCTCGGCCTGATCCACTCTGCTGTTTGTCCTTTTCAATTCTTCTCTGAATTCCCGAAATTCGGCCGTAACTTCTCGGCGAAATCGTCGTAGCTCTTCAAATAGTGATTTCAGGCTAACCTTTTTGTTAGCTATCACCAGTTCCTCGTCTTCTGAACGGAGATCTTCCAGTTCAGATTCTCCGGCCGATACGTGTCCTGGCCTGGAGAATTTCAGTTTCTTCTGTTTTCCTTTAGACATGATGATTTTGTCTTTTGATTTTCACTCCTCCAAAAATCCGTTAAGTTTGATTTTCAAGGTGTTATCTTGGATTGGGTCTGAGAGCTTCAGTGTTAAGCTGCAGTCGCCATGGCGTCCAGCAGGGCTATCACTTTAGAGTTCTTTTTTACTTCATTGCACATTCTGTGTTGTGAATTTGGAGTCAGCCGCATCCCTCGTGGTCTCTTGTGGGGCGTGCTGCGAGAGAATGGGTATCGGGGTTGTTGCTACGAGCCATCCAGTCTCTATATGACTGTTGCGAGAGTTTGGTTCGTACTGCCAACACTCAGTCGAACTTGTTTCCAGTGACAGCTCGACTCCACCAGGGCTGCCTTTTGTCACCAATCCTGTTCATAATTTTTATGGACAGGATTTCTAGGCACAGCCAAGGAACAGAGGGTGTCATGTTCGGTGACCACAGGTTCTCGTCTCTGCTGTTTGCAGATGATGTTGTCCTGTTGGCTTCATCAAGCAATGACCTATAAGTCTTGCTGGGATGATTTGCTACTGAGTGTGAAGCGGCTGGGGTGAGAATCAGCACCTCCAAGTCTGAGTCCATGGCCCTCAGCCGGAAAAAGGTGGACTGTCTTCTCCGGGTGGGGGACGAGCTCCTGCCCCAAGTGGAGGAGTTTAAAGCCTTATTCATGCTGCATTTCCACTTTAGTCCTCTTTGGTCTGCGTGCGCTTTGGACGAGCCCGGCACGCACGCAGCACTGTTCACTTTTTTCATCTACCCAGGCCAAGTGGTTGACGCATGCGCACAACCATCATGTGTAATTTCACTCCCACGCGATAGGTAGCACCAATGCACACCAGGATTTTCACCAACGAAGAAACGCTGCTTGCTTTCTGCTGCTTGACTTCCCAGTTTTCACTCCTCTTCCACAAAGATACTGCTGCTGCTGAAGTATTTATGGATGATTCATGTATGTTTATTCTCATCTTCTGCTTCCTCGTTGTCTTCTTCGTCTACTTTGTCTTGGTATGCAATGCCGATATCACCACCTCGTGAATGGGACGTTCAGTGTTGCGTGTGCACTTTTCAATGTGTTCAGGTCGTGGGCAGGCAGTGCGGTCACAAAATTTGGGCTGCACGCGGTCGTCCGCGGTCGAGCACTGCGGACACTAGCGGAGTGGAGACGATGACGTAAATTTCGTCACACGAGGTTTCCGGTTACATGTACACGGACAGCAGAGGTGCAGCATGAATCCAGCTTAAGCATCTCAGGGTCTTATTCGCGAGTGAGAGGAGAATGGAGCGGGAGATTGACAGACGGATTGGAGCAGCATCTGCAGTGATGTGGATGTTGTACCGATCTGTTGTGGTGAAGAGGGAGCTGAGCTCTAAAGCAAAGCTGTTGATTTACCGGTCAATCTACGTTCCTACCCTCACCTATGGTCATGAACTTTGGGTAATGATTGATAGAATGAGATCACAGATACTAGTAGCTGAAATGAGCTTTCACCGTAGGATTGTTGGACTCACCCTTAGAGATAGTGTGAGGAGCTCAGTCATCTGGGAGAGGCTCAGTGTAGCGCTGCTGCTCCTCCACATCGAAAGGAGCTAGCTGAGGTGGACTGGGCATCTGATCAGTACTTGAGGTGTTTTGGGCACATCCCACTGGGAGGAGACCCTGGGGCAGACCCAGGACACGCTGGAGAAACTATGTCACCCAGCTGGTCTGGTAACGCCTTGGCATCCTCTCTGAAGAGCTGGAGCAGGTGGCCAGCGAGAGGGAAGTTTGGGCTTCTCTGCTTGAACCACTTCTACCACTTCTCTAAACCTCTGGAAAAGTGGTAGAAAATGGATGCATGGATGTTTGTGTGGTATTAAATTCAGCAGAGTTGCCAACCTTTCAGAAAATCTTGGAGTGAGATTTCAGAAGAATTGTGCGCTGGGGAGACTGAGAGGTAGGCGTGGAGTGAGTGTGCAGGTGCACAAATACACAGTTTTTTAATAAACATACTTCTTTACTAAAGAATAAGTCTGCTTGATGCTGCTTTGAGAGCTCTTATTGTAGAAAAATCTAAAGAAAGTCAACATAATATTGACAGTAATTTCCTCATTTTGGAGTGAGAACTGGGGCTTGTGGAGTGAGAGAGCGGGCAAAAGGGTGAAACTCACTCCAAAAGAGTGAGAGTTAGCAACACTGGGTCAGAATCAGAATCAGATTTATTGCCATTGTTCATGTAGTACACAAACTAGGAATTTGTCTCGGTGCCATGCTGCAACATTAAAAACATGATGAGATAAAGAGATAAACTAAAAAACTAAAGGACTAAAAACGTGCAATAAGTGTAGATACATAAGTAATAATAATAATAATAATAATAATAATAATAGTAATAATGAGTAATACTAGTCAAGGCAGTTTTAAAAAAAAATTAGCAAGTAGCAGATAATATGGGGTACCACAGTGCAGTTGATAATGCAACAGAAAAAACAGTGATGAATGACATGAGTCTGGTTGAGCTGCTGTACATAGTGCACGAGAGTCAATAAGTCACTTAATGTTCAGCAGTCTGATGGCAGAGGGGAAAAAGCTGTTCATGTGCCGGGAGGTTTTAGTCCGAATGGACCGAAGTCTTCTACCTGAGGGGAGGGGGGCAAACAGTACGTGACCAGGGTGTGAAGGATCGGCTATGATCCGGCCAGCACGCCTCCAGGTCCTGGAGATGTACAGGTCCTGGAGAGATGGGAGCTTGCAGCCGATCACCTTCTCAGCAGTGCGCACGACACGCTGCAGCCTTAGTCTGTCCCTGGCAGTGGCTCCTGCATACCACACAGTTATGGAGGAGGTGAGGATGGACTCGATGATGGCCGTGTAGAACTGCACTAACATCTTGGTGGGTAGCTTGAGCTTCCTCAGCTGCCGCAGAAAGAACATCCTCTGCTGGGCCTTTTTGATGAGGGAGCTGATGGTTGGCTCCCATTTGAGGTCCCGGGTGATGGTGGTGCCCAAGAAGCGGAAGGAATCTGCAATGGTGATGGGAGAGCCTGTGATGGTGAGGGGGGGCAGGGGGGTTGTGACTTTCCTGAAGTCCACAATCATCTCCGCTGTCTTCAGAGCGTTCAGCTGCAGGTTGTTATGGCTGCACCAGGACACCAGCTGGGCCACCTCTTTCCTGTAGACGGACTCGTCGCCGTTGGAGATGAGCCCGATGAGGGCTCAAGCACATAGGGTCAAGCACATAGTGTTTGTCTATACTTGGGACTTAGATGCAGATCAGATCACATTTTATGACCAATTAATACAGAAAACCAAGAAATTCCAAAGGGTTCACATACTTTTTCTTGCAAATTTAAAACAAAAGCCAGAGGACTCCCCCTTTTAGTCCTAGTGGAAATACAACCCTCAAATGTACAACAGTTTTGCTTCCTTATCACATATATCTCTTGAGGGCTTTTTGAAAGGTCCCATGCAACACTGTATTTGGAGAGGGCCTATTTACCTCTGCCAAAATAATGTTGTCATCTTGGTTTGATGTGAGTCAGGGTGCGGATTCTGAATCACTTTCTCTCTTTCTTTCATAGTGCGAAATAGGGCTATTTTTTTAACACTTTTGCTAATATCATGAATAATGATACAATTTTTCCCCAATTAAGATTTGGCAACAGTTTTGACAAAATTCATGTACAGCGGGGAAAATAACTATTGAGCACATCAACATTTTTCTCATTAAATATATTTCGGATGGAGCCATTGACCTGCGATTTTCACCAGATACAGTGGATATAAAAAATCTGCACACCCCTGTTCAAATGCCAGGTTTTTATGATGTAAAAAAAATGAGACAAAGATAAATCATTTCAAAACTTTTTCCACCATTAATGTGACCAACAACCTGCACAACCTGATTGAAAAACAAACTGAAATCTTTTAAGGAGAAAAATAAAAAGTAAAAAAACCTACAATAACCTGGTTGCATAAATATTCACACCCTCTCATAACTGGGGATGTGGCTGTGTTAAGAATTAACCAATCACATTCAAACTCATGGTAAATGGGAGCCAGCACCCCCCCCCCCTCCCACCATTTATTAAAGTGCCTCTGATTAACCCCAAATAAAGTTCAGCTGTTCTAACAGGCTTTTCCTGACATTTTGTAGTCACATCTTACAGCACAAACCATGGTCCACAGAGAGCTTCCAAAGCATCAGAGGGATTTCATTATTCAAAGGCATCAGTTAGGAGAAGGGCACAAAAGAATTTCCAAGGCATTAAATATACCATGGAACACAGTGAAGACAGTCATCACCAAGTGGAGAAAATATGGCACAACAGTGACATTACCAAGAACTGGACGTCTCTCAAAATTGATGAAAAGATGAGAAGAAAACTGGTCAGGGGGGCTGCCAAGAGGCTGATAGCAACACTGAAGGAGCTGCAGGAATTTCTGGCACGTACTGGCTGTTTAGTACATGTGACAACAATCTCCTGTCTCCTTCATATGTCTGGGCTATGGGGTAGGGTGGCAAGACGGAAGCCTTATCTTACAAAGAAAAAACATCAAAGCCTGGCTACATTTTGCAAAAACACATTTGAAATCTCCTAAACGCATGTGAGAAAATGTATTATGGTCCGATGAAACTAAGGTTGAACTTTTTGGCCATAATTCCAAAAGGTACATTTGGTGCAAACACAACACTGCTCATCACCAAAAGAACACCATACCTACAGTGAAGCATGGTGGTGGCACCATCATGCTTTGGGGTTGTTTTTCTTCAGCTGGAACTGGGGCCTTAGTCAAGGTGGAGGGAATTATGAACAGCTCCAGTCAGTGTTGGCACAAAACCTTTAGGCTTCTGTTAGAAAGCTAAAGAGAAACTTCATCTTTCAGCATAACAAGGACCCAAAGCATACATCCAAATCAACAAAACAATGGCTTCACCAGAAGATTAAGGTTTTGGAATGGCCCAGCCAGAGTCCAGACCTGAATAAGGACGAAGAATCAATGTATTTACTGACAAAAGAATTATTAATACAAGATTGGAAGATAGTTTATGATGAAAATGATATAAATAAAGCATATGATAAATTTTTACAAATATTTCAATCATTGTACAATAAAAACTGTCCTATAAAACAATACAGTGACAGACAACAACAAAAAAATATTCCTTGGGTCACCAAGGGGTTAATAAATGCATGTAAAAAGAAGAATACATTATATTGTGGGACACATGTGTATCACTTTAAGCTTCGCATCTCAGAGAGAACAAAGAACTGGGTCTCCTTGGAGATAACAGGAGGATGTGAAAATTTAGTCTTTGGTATGCAAGAGACGGCCTTGGGGGATTTCCTGGTCTGCCAGAGACTATGAGGAGGATGTTATAGGATTTAAGATAAGATGCATTGTTACTTGTGATTAAATGCAATGTGACTGTGAGCTTTGAAGGTCCTGGATATATAAAGGACGAATGTCTGTGTTTTTCTGGTTTCTGCTTTGCTGATGTTGGAAGATGTGAATAAACCTGACTTGTGAGATAAACTCTGCCTCGTCATTTTCACATTTTCACACTGGTGACCCTAAGACGTATCATGGATGAAAGAAATTCCCCCGGGCCAGCCGAGTCAGGAGCTCCCAGCCAAGCGTATGCCGCTACCGTCCAGCTACCGGACTTTTGGCAAGACAACCCGTGCTCCTGGTTCCACTTGGTCGAAGCACAGTTCGCCCTCCGGGGGATAACGGTAGATGACACGAAGGTCTACCATGTGATTGCAACGCTCGACAACCGCACGGCTCGGCATGTGCAGAGCCTATTGGAGCGGCCACCGGCCAATGACAAATACGGTGGGTTGAAGGCTGCGCTTATCCAGCGTTTCACTCTCTCAGTCGAGGAGAGAGCGGAGAGGCTCCTGGCTCTGAACGACTTGGGAGATGGCACGCCCATTGACCTGATGGAGAACATGCTGAGGTTGAGGGGCTCAGACAACAACGACTTCATCTTCACCCACATTTTCCTCAGGACCCTACCATCGGCCACGAGAGCAACCCTGGCCAGTTCGCCGTTGTTGGCCCAGCGGGACTTCCGCGCGCTGGCCCAGGAGGCGCACCAGATTCTCAACGCCAGCAAACAGCGCGCGGCCACTGCAGCAGCGACGGAGTTCGGCGCGACAGCCGGAGATGGCGGGGGGCCAGAGACGGCGGTAGCAGAACCACCGACGACAGCGGCGGCGGGGGCCAAGGATCGCGTAGGAGACATCCTCTGTTTCTACCATCGCCGCTTTGCAGAGAAGGCACGCAAATAAACGCCTAGACCGGGGGTCGGTAGCAGCTGCGGCCCTCGGGGAGGAGAACAAGCTGCTCTACTTGAAGGATGCGCGCTCGGGGAGGCATTTCCTCGTGGACACAGGCTCCCAGTTGAGTTTCATCACACCTTCCTCCGCTGACCGGCCAGCGGTTTCCAGAGGTCCCGGGGTGTCAGCAGCGAACGGCTTGGAGATTAAGACCTTTGCCCGAGTGGCCCCGCCAACAGCACAAGCCAACGTCATAGCTGCAAGCGGTAAGTTCCACACACTGCTCACTCAGTTCCCAGCACTCACGGTTCCCACATTTTCAGCAGCCGTCGCTAAACATGGGGTGGAACATTTTATTACTACCACTGGACCGCCCGTTTTTGCAAAAGCTCGGCGCTTGGATTCAGCTAAACTGACCATAGCGCACGAGGAGTTCGCCAACCTGGAAAGGTTGGGCATCATCAGGCGTTCGAACAGCCCATGGGCTTCCCCGCTTCACATGGTCCCGAAAGCTGACGGCTCGTGGCGACCTTGCGGAGATTTCCGCAGGTTGAACAACGCCACAGCGCACGACCGCTACCCAATCCCGCATATCCAAGATTTTTCAGTTCATTTGGCGGGGGCGCGCGTTTTTTCTAAGATAGACTTGGTCCGCGGTTACCACCAAGTCCCAGTGCACGCTGAGGACATACCCAAAACAGCGGTAATAACTCCATTTGGTCTATTCGAGTTTTTGCGAATGCCATTTGGGCTTAAAGGCGCTGCGCAGACGTTCCAACGCATGATGGATGCGGTGTTGCGCGATCTCCCCTTCGTATTCGTCTACCTGGACGACATCTTAGTAGCCAGCGCGTCCAAAGACGGACATGAAAACCACCTCACGGCAGTTTTCCGGAGGTTGGGAGAGCACGGTTTAATAATCAACCCAGCGAAGTGTCAGTTCGGGGTGACGCAGATTGATTTTTTGGGGCATCGTGTCTCTCCAGAGGGAGCGGTTCCGCTGCCTGACAAAGTGCGCGCGGTAGCAAATTTTACCCAGCCACAAACGGTCAAGGCGTTACAGGAGTTTTTGGGAATGGTGAATTTTTATAACCGTTTCCTCCCCCGCGCAGCGCAGCTCATGCAACCATTGTATGCCGCACTCAAAAAACAAAAACCCACAAATAAGATCGAATGGTCTCCGGAGCGAGAGTGAGCATTCTCGGAGGTCAAAACAGCCCTGGCAAACGCTGCGTTGTTAGCACATCCAGACCCAACGGCCCGCATAGCGCTCACTACCGACGCGCCAGATGTGGCCATAGGGGCGGTCGTGGAGCAGCATGTAGCCGGGGCTTGGCAGCCGCTCGCCTTTTTCGGCAGGACTTTGCGCGATAGTGAACGAAAATACAGCGCATTCGACAGGGAATTGTTAGCTCTCCACTTGGCCATTCGCCACTTCCAGTTCTGGCTGGAGGGACGCCATTTCACCGCGTTCGTTGACCACAAGCCGCTGACATTCGCGATGGCCAAGGTTTCAGAACCGTGGTCAGGCTGGCAGCAAAGACAGCTGGCCGCTATCTCAGAGTTTACTACCGATATTCAGCATGTGGCGGGTAAACTGAATGTAGTGGCAGACTGTCTCTCGCGCGCCGTGGCGGCCCCAGTCCGCGTAGGGATAGATTATGCAGCCATGGCCACGGATCAGGTTAGCGACGCGGACGTGCGCGCGCTCCAGTCTGGACCAACAGGGTTAAGGCTGGAGAACAGGGTGCTGCAAGACGGTATGCCCCCCCTAATCTGCGATGTCTCCACTGGGCGACCGCGTCCTGTGGTACCGGTCGCGTGGCGCCGCCGCGTTTTTGACTCAATTCATTCTCTGGCGCACCCGGGAGTGCGCACGTCGGTCAAAATGGTAGGAGAGAAATTTGTATGGCTGAGCCTGCGCAAACAAGTTAAGAAGTGGGCAGCAGCCTGCATGGCTTGTCAACAAGCCAAGGTACACAAACACACGAGAGCTCCCTTGGAGCCGTTTCACATCCCGGCTAAGAGGTTCGATCATGTTCACGTGGCCCTCGTAGGCCCCCTCCCGCCGTCACAGGGGTGCACACACCTTCTGACAATGGTGGACCGCACCACGCGCTGGCCGGAAGTGGTCCCACTGGCGTCAACCACAGCCGAGAAGGTGGCGCGCGCGTTTTTAACAGCATGGGTGGCGTGCTTTGGAGTCCCGTCGGACATTACGTCCGACAGAGGCCCTCAATTTGTTTCCGAACTTTGGTCAGCAATGGCCCACAGCCTGGGGGTAACGATCCACCGCACAACCGCGTACAATCCGCAGGCTAATGGGTTATGCGAACGTTTTCATAGGTCATTGAAAGCGGCTCTCAGAGCGTCGCTGACGGATGCAAATTGGGTGGACAGGCTACCGTGGGTTTTATTGGGGTTGCGTTCTGCACCTAAAGAGGACTTAGAAGCCTCTCCGGCTGAGCTAGTTTTTGCGCAACCACTTCGGCCGCCCGGGGAGTTTCTTCCAGATAATCCTGCGCCAGATAGCTCCCCGTCTCAGCGGTTGCAGCGTGGCACGGAATCGGGCACGCTGCCCGGCCCCGTTCACCACAGTTTTCCGCGCGTTTTTGTGCCTAAGGCTTTGAAAAACGCGGAATTTGTTTTAGTCAGACACGATGCCCATCGCCCACCACTGCGACCACCTCATGATGGACCATTTAGAGTGCTGGAAACAGGGGACAAACATTTTTTGCTAGATTTGGGGGGCAGGAAGAAAAAGATTGGCATAAACAGGCTCAAACCCGCCTTTGTGGTGGCGGACAAGGATGTGCTGTTGGCCAGGGCTCCTCGGCGCGGCAGACCCCCCCGGGGACATTCCCCAGAACACCCACAGAGAGTGACAAACAGTTCTCACCCCAAGACAGCAGCGCCCCAGCGGGATGGCGCTGCAGAAGTGGCGAAGCCCGCTTACAGCAGATACGGGAGGAGGCTGAGGCCCAAGCAGCACGTGGGTTAATGTGTAATGATTTTATCATGACATGCAGAATGTTATTCTGTTGTTCCATCTTAGATGTTTGGGGGGGGGGGTCATGTGGGACACATGTGTATCACTTTAAGCTTCACATCTCAGAGAGAACAAAGAACTGGGTCTCCTTGGAGATAACAGGAGGATGTGAAAATTTAGTCTTTGGTATGCAAGAGACGGCCTTGGGGGATTTCCTGGTCTGCCAGAGACTATGAGGAGGATGTTATAGGATTTAAGATAAGATGCATTGTTACTTGTGATTAAATGCAATGTGACTGTGAGCTTTGAAGGTCCTGGATATATAAAGGACGAATGTCTGTGTTTTTCCGGTTTCTGCTTTGCTGATGTTGGAAGATGTGAATAAACCTGACTCATGAGATAAACTCTGCCTCGTCATTTTCACATTTCCACAATATAAACAATTCATTAAGTGCAGAACGGTGGAGGCTGAGATCAAATATAAAAGATATAAAAATAAGCTTACTAATATAATGAGGACCTGTAAGAAAGAATATTACAACAGAATATTAGAGGATAATAAAAAATAACTTAAGAGGAATATGGCAAGTACTCAATGGGATTATTAGTAATCGACCTAAGAATGCTAATTATCCAGAATATTTTATTGAAAATGGCAATTTGATAAATAATATGGAGGATGTGGTCAGTGGTTTCAATAAATTTTTTGTAAACGTTGGTCCTGAATTAGCAAAATCAATAGTGACAGCAGAAACAAACAACAGTGGTTCTGTGAATGAAATAGAAAATAGAAATCCAAACACAATCTTTTTGGGTGCAGATACTGAAAAGAAAACTATCGCGACTGTGAGTAAATTTAAGAACAAAAAATCAACAGACTGGAATGAAATTGACATGACAATAGTGAAAAAAAAATTGAAGGAATTGTTAAGCCACTCACCCACATCTGTAACCTGTCATTTCAAACTGGTAAATTTCCAAACAAAATGAAAATAGCAAAAGTAATACCTCTACACAAAACAGGAGACAGACATTGTTTCACAAATTACAGGCCAGTCTCTTTACTCTCACAATTCTCTTTTCTTTTCTTACTTGAAAAAATCTTCACTAAGAGACTGGATGATTTCATTGAAAAACACAACCTCCTTACAGACAGCCAGTATGGTTTTAGAGCAGATAAATCTACATCTTTGGCACTGATCGAACTTATAGAAGAAATTACTAGTTGTATAGATAAAAAAAGTTTGCTGTAGGAGTATGTATAGATTTAAAGAAAGCTTTTGACACCATTGACCACAGAATACTACTAAGGAAACTGGAAAGGTATGGGATAAGAGGGGTCGGACTGAGTTGGGTGGAAAGTTATTCAAGTAACAGACAACAATTTGTACAAATTGGTGAGCACAAATCACCCTTCATGGACATCACTTGTGGTGTGCCCCAGGGGTCAGTTTTGGGACCCAAACTCTTTATTTTGTATATAAATGACATATGCCAAGTATCAAAAATTCTGAAATTTATTTTGTTTGCGGATGACACAAATATCCTTTGCACTGGTGAGAATTTGCAGCAGGTTTTAGAGGTGGTCACAACTGAAATGAAAAAGTTAATGCAGTGGTTCAACAAAAATAAATTATCTCTAAATCTAAAAAAAAACAAAGATTATGCTGTTTGGAAATTATAAAATAAATCATGAAATAATCTGTACGACCGTTGTGAGAGTTTAGTTCGTATTGCCAACACTCGGTCGGAGTCATTCCCAGTGAGAGTTGGACTCCGCCAGGGCTGCCCTTTGTCACCGGTCCTGTTCATAATTTTTATGGACAGGATTTCTAGGCGCAGCCAGGGAATGGAGGGTGTCATGCTTGGTGACCACAGGATCTCATCTCTGTTGTTTGCAGATGATGTTGTCCTGTTGGCTTCATCCAGCAATGACCTACAGCTCTTGCTGGGACGGTTTGCCGCTGAGTGTGAAGCGGCTGGGATGAGAATCAGCACCTCCAAGTCCAAGTCCATGGTCCTCAGCCGGAAAAAGGTGGATTGTCCTCTCCGGGTTGGGGACAGGCTCCTGCCCCAAGTGGAGGAGTTTAAGTATCTTGGGGTCTTGTTCACGAGTGAGGGGAAAATGGAGCGAGAGATCGACAGACGGATTGGAGCAGCATCTGCAGTGATGCGGACGTTGTACCGGTCTGTTGTGGTGAAGAGGGAGCTTAGTTCTAAGGCAAAGCTGTCGATTTACCAGTCAATCTACGTTCCTACTCTCACCTATGGTCACGAGCTTTGGGTAATGACCGAAAGAACGAGATCGCGGATACAAGCGGCTGAAATGAGCTTTCTCCGTAGGATTGCTGGACTCACCCTCAGAGATAGGGTGAGGAGCTCAGTCATCCGGGAGAGGCTCAGAGTAGAACCGCTGCTCCTCCACATTGAAAGGAGTCAGTTGAGGTGGTATGGGCATCTGATTAGGATGCCTCCTGGACGTCTCCCACTTGAGGTGTTTCAGGCACGTCCCACTGGGAGGAGACCCCGGGGCAGACCCAGGACTCGGTGGAGAGACTATGTCTCCCAGCTAGTCTGGGAACGCCTTGGTATCCCCTCTGAAGAGCTGGAGCAGGTGGCTGGGGAGAGGGAAGTCTGGGCTTCTCTGCTTGAACTGCTGCCTCCGCGACCCGGACCTCCGGAAAAGCGGTAGAAGATGGATGGATGGATGGATCATGAAATAATGGTAATGATAGATGATACCAGAATAGAAACAGTACAGGAAAATAAGTTTCTGGGGGTGACGCTAGACAATAAAATCTGCTGGAAACCTCACATCAGTCACATCCAGGCCAAGTTAGCAAAAAGTATAGGGATACTGGGGAAGACAAGACACATCTTGGACTATAAATCATTGGTCTTACTGTACAATTCACTGTTTCTACCTTATCTTAACTACTGTGTAGAAGTCTGGGGAAACACCTACAAGACCAACCTATAGTCAATATGCACATTACAAAAAAGAGCTATAAGGATAATAAACAATGTAGGATATAGAGACCATACCAATTCGTTGTTTTTAAAGTCACATGTCATAAAGTTCATCGATTTAGTTAAATTTAGGACAGCACAAGTCATGTACAGGGCAATTAATAATCAACTCCCAACTAATATACAAAAATTATTTAAAAAAGAGACAATGATCATAATTTGAGAGGAGACTTAAACTTTACAAAACCCAAGATACGAACAACCAAGAAAAGTATGTGCATATCTGTCTGTGGGGTGGATTTGTGGAACAGTCTGGAGCTGGAACTGAAACTATGTACAAACAGAATTCAATTCAAAAAGGGGTATAAACATTATTTGCTGAAAGGATGTATGTTAGAAGGGTAGTATTTATATGTACGATTCACTATGCTCACTATGGGACACTATGGAATGGTGGGTGGGACAGCACTGTGTATATCTGTGTTGTTTGAGGCTGGTTTTGATGTATGGACATCAATGTATGCTAGGATGGATGGGTGTTAATGTTGATATGTACAAAATACAGTTAATTGTTTACTTGGGGTCTTAAATGTGGTAATTTGTATATAATTCACATGGGTGTATTTATGGAAAAGAGGAGATGGAATTAATAAGTGTTCACTTCTTCCTTCTCCCTTTCGAACACTGTATACTGTTACTTTATTGCATTTGTCATTTGTTTTGTTTTTGTTATACTTTTTTGTTCGAAATAAAGTATCTATCTATCTATCATCTGTGGGGTGATCTGAAGAGGGCTGTGCACAGGAGATGCCCTTGCAATATGACAGATTTGGAGTGTTTTTGCAAAGAAGAGTGGGCAAATATTGCCACATCAAGATGTGCCACACTGACAGACTCTTACCCAAAAAGACTGAGTGCTGTAATAAAAGCTAAAGGTGCTGCAACAAAGTATTAGTTTAAGGGCGTGCATATTTATGCAACAAGGTTATTTTAAGTATTTTATTTTTCCCCTTAAAAGATTTCAGTTTGTTTTTCAATTGGGTTGTACAGGTTATAGGTCACATTAATGATGGAAAAAGTTTTGACATGTTTTATCTTCGTCACATTTTTTATATCACAAAAACCTGGCATTTAAACAGGGTTGTGTAGACTTTTTATATCCACTGTATCAGTAACAACCCAAGAAATTCATACATACAAAGAAATCAAGGCAACTGTGTTCACTATCCATCCATCCATCCATCTTCTTCCGCTTAATCCTTTTCGGGTCACGGGGGGCTGGAGCCTATCCCAGCATCTTTGGGCGAGAGGCAGGGTACACCCTGGACAGATCGCCAGTCCATCGCAGGGCCAACACAGAGAAACAGACAACCATTCACTCTCACAGTCATACCTAAGGACAATTTAGAATCCCCAGTTTTGATGCCAATTAACCTAACTTGCATGTTTTTGGCATGTGGGAGGAAACCGGAGAAATCCCGCAGTAAACCCACGCAGACACGGGGAGAACATGCAAACTCCACACAGATCACTGTTGGTCGGGGGCTGGGATCAAACCCAGGATCCCCTGGCCAAGGGTGAGTTGCTGTGCTGCCGCAGTGTTAACCACTCCGCCACCGCGCTGCCCCTGTGTTCACTAAACAAGTTATATTTAATAAAGTGGAATGATGCAGGGAATAAGTATTGAACACATGAAGAAAAAGAGGTGCAAAAAGGCAAAGAAAGCCAAGAAACCAGCTGAAATCAATCAGAATTTAGGAAGCCATCCCATCCCCCATCAGTGCAAATTAATCTCACCTGGTTAAATCCTGACTGATAGTCTTTAAAAAAAAACCTGGAGTTAGCAGGTACTGCTGTTTCAAAGAAAACAATAAGTAATGCACTCAACCGACATGGGCTCTATGCCCGCTCACCTTGCAAGACTCCACTGCTGAAGAAAAACTGTCATAGCTGCCCCTTCGGGGCAAAGGAGAGGATCCAATTGTGTGGTGAAGTTTAAACAGTTTATTGTAAAAATAAAATGCAGCACGAGGCTGGAAAAAAAATAACACGAAGCTGCACGGCAGGATAACGAGAAAGAACCTAAACCGTGATGAGCTTGGATAAGAAACGGTACATAGTGCGTGTGAGTGTAGTGATGAGAATAGCAGTAGATCACCACACTGAGAGTGAGGTGAGAGCTGAATATATGGGGCAGCCGGTGATTAGTACAATCAGATACAGCTGTGAGTAATTAACAACACAAAGGGGCCAATAATGAGGTGCAGGAGTAATTGAGAGTGCTGTCACTACAAATAAACCCGAAATGATGAGTGAGACAGGAACAAAGATAATAATAATGACAATAGTAATAATGAGTCCAAAAAGGAACACAAAGCATGGACAGGGGCTGCAACCCTGTCCAGATCACTCCAAAAGCATGTTGAAGCTTGTTTAAAATTTGCTACACAACATTTGGGCAAGCCAGTAAAATACTGGGACAATATAGTCTGGTCAGATGAGACCAAAATTGAACTTTTTGGATGCCACAACACACAGCATG
Source organism: Pholidichthys leucotaenia (assembly GCA_020510985.1). Taxonomy (NCBI): domain Eukaryota; kingdom Metazoa; phylum Chordata; class Actinopteri; order Cichliformes; family Pholidichthyidae; genus Pholidichthys; species Pholidichthys leucotaenia. The sequence goes on from CM035838.1 coordinate 385,975,262, forward strand.
TTTTTAGAGGAGAAATGGCGCTGCACATCAGCCCTAAAACACCATACCAACAGTGAAGTTTGGAGGGGGAGCATCATGGTGTGGGGGTGTTTTTTAGCACATGGTACAAGCAGACTTCATATAATTGAAGGAAAGATGAATTGACAAAACCACAGAGACATCCTTGATGAGAACCTGTTGCCATCTGCCAGGATGCTGAAAATGAAACAAGGGTGGACATTTCAGCAAGACAATGATCCCAAACACACAGCCAAGGAAACTCTCAACTGGCTCCAGAGAAGGAAAATAAAGCTGCTAGAATGGCCCAGTCAGTCAACTGACCTGAATCCGATTGAAAATCTATGGAACAAACTGAAGATCAGAGTTCACAGAAGATACCCACAAAACCTTCAAGATTTGAAGACAGTTTGTGTGGAAGAATGGGCTAAAATCACTCCTGAGCAATGCCTGTGCCTAGTTTCTCCATACAGGAGGCGTCTGGAAGCTGTTATTACCAACAAAGGCTTTTCTACTAAATATTAAATGAATTTCACCAAGCATGTTCAATACTTATTCCCTGCGTCATTCCACTTTATTAAATAAAGCTTGTTTTGTAAACACAGCTGCCTTGATTTCTTTGTATGTATGAATTAAGTGGGTTGTTACTGATATCTGGTGAAAATCTCAGGTCAATGGTTCCATCAGAAATATGTTTAATGAGAAAAATGTTGATGCGTTCAATATTTATTTTCCCCGCTGTATATTACAAAGATGGTGCTGGTTAAATTAACTTTGACAGAGGTAGACGCTCTCTGAGCGCCCTCTAGTTTTATAATGAGGAAAAATTACCCCCCCCCCTTTTTTTAAACATTAAAGAGATAAATTAAGATCATTGTTGAAAAGGACAGAAAAAATTTAACCATTACGCAGATTAAAAATTTAACCAATAGCCGTAAGAATGCTGCAAATTTACAAGAAAAAAGATGCAGATTCATAAAAAAGTAACAACATTTATGAGGAAAAAAATGGCATTTTAAGACAAAAAAAAAAAATCACAGATTTACAAGAAAGAAGTTGCAAATTTATGAGAAGAATTGGTGCAAGTTTAAGAGAAAAAAGTTGCATATTTACAAGAAAAAAAAAGCTCAAGGTTATTTTAATTCTGCCCCAAAATACTGAGGATGAGCTTGTAGCTTGGGACCCCCTAGTGGCAGAGTGGGCTTGCTGCATTTGTGTACTCTGCTTTATAGTCAGAAACGGCTCTACTGGATGGTTTCATTTTTAGCATTATGCCCTATACTTTGTGTAATGAACGTGTAGAGAACAACATTAAATCTCTGTGCCGGATATCGTTTGTTAAGTTAGAGTTTGAGGCTTACCCAGGTGATTATGGAGAAGAAAGAGAAAGCGATTGCTGCCCGAGCTGCATCTGCTCCTTGGTTAAGGGGGAGCTCATCTGATGTGGTGCGAGACCACTGATTAGCCAGGAAGCAGAAACTTACAAAGTAGAGAAAGGTCCAGAAACCTGTTGGAAAGTAGCAGGAAAAAAGAGAAGTTAAACAGAGATGAACCGCAGGACAGCCAGCTGCTGATTTCTCACATCCTCATATCCTTTGTTCCTCTTCAAAACAAAAATACTCAATTCTCTAACACCTGATGTCAGTATACAAGTTTCATTGTCTTTTCATGTGATCTGAAACAAAGCCTACGCCTTTGTCTTTTGGGGGAACTCCAGCCTTCTGGATTCCCCCTTTAGGCTGTGTTCACGTTTTGGTAGTTTTTGCAAAACTTCAAATTTACAAGCTGTGTTAGAATCAGAGGTGGGTAGAGCAGCCACCGTACCTGATTAAATTAATTACTCAAGTATAAGTACAAGTAGTCACTAAAAATACTTGAATAAGAGCAGATGTTGCACTAAACTTTCTTGTTATCTGTCATTAAAAATTCAGTCATCATGTTATTACCTGTCATTTTCATTTTCATATAACAGCATGCCAACAGCTTTTGTTTTTGTTCACGATTAGTTTTAATCATGACCCTACAGGATACAGCATACAGATTACGGATTTATTTATTCATTAATTGAACTGATGAACAGAGACTGTATGTCTCTCCCCCAACCTAGAAACATTTTGCTTGTCAATATGTAATTTTTTCTCATAAATTTGGAAGCTTTTAGTGTAAATTTGCAATGTTTGTGTCATAAATTTGCTACTTTCTTGGAAATTTGTAATTTTTTTCATCATAAAACTGCAACTTTTCATCATAAATTTGCAACTTTTTATTGTAAATTTGCAATTTTTTTCTTATAAAATTGCAACTTTTATCATAAATTTGCAACTTTTTTCTTGTAAATGTGGAACTTTTTTGTCATAGATTCAGTACTTCAATCATCATAACTGATTGTAAAGTTGGTATTTTTATTGCAACTTTGCAGCATTTTTTGTAAATGTGTAACTTCTTGTTAATTTGTGACAATACTACATAATCACTATTTTAATATGTGCCATGAAGCTTAATGAGCAAACTCACATACTGCACACATCTGCATATCAGCGGTCCCTAATGAGAAATGTGATCAACTTAAAATTCCCGGGAAAAAATAAGGCCCCTTCCCCCTAAATCAGGCCTATTCAATTATAAATTCAGTTGGGCCATAATTTGAAATCAAGACATGTAACTGGGCCGCACATGTTCAGCGATCCATTGAATATGACAAATTTCAAACCAACACAGATCAGTATGATGAAAAATATGCACTTTTAATTCATTGTCTTGGTTTTAAATGTGCGCTTGGCACATGACAAAGGCACATCAAATGTGCATAAAAACACAATAGCAGTGCTGGGGTTGAGCAGAACTGAAATAGTAGAAATATTTTTCCTCTTAAACAACAAATAAATAGAATGAAAAAATAAAATTCTGTAAATAACCATTTGGGTCACATCTTACTCACATATCTCAAAGTGCATAAGAACTCAGTGTGCACTGTTAGCAGCATTAACATTTGTTTCCCTTTTGAAATAAAATATACTACATCCTGGTCATAACTGACCTTGGCACATCACAAAGTGCATTTGGCTGAATAAAAAATGAACTGTCAAACACATCAGTGCACAAACCCCCCAAGAAAGGATTGATAACATTCCTCAACACATCCACCATTGCGGTTTGTTTTGTTTTAAGGCTGCGTGTCCACCAAATGCATTTTTTCAGCTGTGTGCGACTATTTTTTATTCATTCTCTATGTAGTCCAGCGTCTACAGCGCTGAGCACCCTCGATGCTGAAACGCTCTCGGCGGTGGCCGTTTTTTGTAGCGGTGCCTAAGGCGCTCAGAGTTGAAAAAAGTTCAACTTTTCAGACTACAGCTGAGCTCGTCAACATCAGGCCTTTCTAAACAGCCGATCAGAATTAAGGAAGGGCGGGACATAGGACGCCGGCACAGTCTGTAGTCAGACTCCTGTTTTCCATGTCATCATATTTTGCATTCAGAGCCGCTACCAATGCTAGAATATGTTTCCTGTCCATTGTCATTTAGAGACTGCTATTGAAAAATAAGTAGAAAGTCTGACCATATAGGAAAAGCGGAAGTGCTGAGCTGTGAGTGACAAGCTGTTGCTGGGATACAGGGCACAGACTTTTTTTTTTCCAGAGCACAGCGCACAAGCACTGAAAAAAAGACATTCAGGGCAGTCAGGTGACAAAAAGTGTGTTTGGTGGACACACAGCCTAAATCGCCACGTGTGAGTACGAACCTCTTTTTATAACTACACCCTCCATTACACACACATATCAGTCAACCAAAAATTTCTAGCAGAGTTAAGGATGCAAAAAGCACCCACTTAAAACTTGAGTAATGACTTCAGTCTTGAAGGTTTGAGGTTTTTCTCCAAAATTTATAACAATTTTCTTACAGTTTTCTAGTTTTCTCTGTAAATTTATCTAAATTTGAAACCATTTTCCTCAAATTTGTAATTTCCTCTTGCAAAATTGACTTTTCTTGTACATTTGCGACTTTATTATAAATTTGTGGATTATTTTATGGCTAATTTTTTTTTCTATTTTTTAATAAAATTACTGTTTTTTTAATATAAATTTGAAACAGATTGTGGTAAAAATTTGACTTTTTTCCTTATACAATTTACACTTTTGACCATAATTTTGCAAAGCCAGAACAATAATTTAACTCTAATTTCAAAGAAAAAAAATGATAAAATTACATTTAACGAAATAAATTAACTTAAATTTCCAAAGATGCAGTTACTTCTGTTAAAATATTTCTAAATATTTAGTTTTTTAGACCTTTCCTCACTAACCAGACAGCAGGAAAAACCTCCCTTATTTTGAAATCCAAATGTTGGTACGTTTAGTTTGTCTGAAGGCTGCTGATGGATTTAAGTTGACTTTGTGAATTTCAGTCATCTTAACTTGCTAGGTACATAATAATGAACATAAATTATTGTAATGGCTGGTGAAGTAAATCCTCAGCAATTCAGTCACTCTTGCCTCTTTCCCTGCATATGAATCTTAACCACACCTGTTTGCTCAGCAACTCATTATTGCTCCCGTTACCAGCAGGTTAAAATCACCATAAATGCCTCCACCGCTTACATACCTCTTCTGATTTTTTCTGCATTTAAAGTACTTTAACAAGCTCATGCTTCTTTCAGACAATGAGCGAGCCGCTCAGCCTCCCGACTGGAGCTGTCACGTGGGCAGGGCACTTCTGAGCTCCGCACAGATCACGATCACATGTGTTGCTTGTGTCCGCGCTTGCAGACCGTCATTCCTTCATATTTTTTCTTAAATTTATATTTCCTTGTCATGGCCTGGTCCCGTGGGCCACTCAAAGGTTGCTTCTGGGCCACATGTGGCCCGCAGGCCACTAACTGCATAGGCCTGCCCTAAATGGAACCCCTCAAAGCTTCTGTATAAATTTTAAGTCAATCCCAATCAGATATGTAGAAGCGACAGTAGATATAAAAAGTCTACACACCCCTGTTCAAAAGCCAGTTTAGGAAGCTTAGGATCAGTCCGCCAAGGTCTCTGCCTTTGACCGCCACCTGATCCACATAGCACCGGACCCCCATGATCCCTCCTGCAGGTGGTAAGCCCACTGGAGGGCGGACCCATGTAACTCCTTTGGGCTGAACCCAGCTGGGTCCCATGGGTGGAAACCCGGCCACCAGACGCTAGCCATCAAGCCCCTCCCCCAGGCCTGGTTCCAGGGTGGGGCCTCGGTAACCCCATACCAGGCGGGGTATACTGAATCCTTGTTCTAGTGTTTATCATGAGAGTCTGTTGGATCGCTCTTAGTCTAGCCCTTCACCCAGGACCAGTTTGTCTTGGGTGACCCTACCAGAGGCAAATTGGCCCAGACAACATAGCTCCTGGGATCACTGGGGCACACAAACCCCCCACCATGATAAGGTGATGATCCATGAGGGGCATTAGCACCTCCAAGTCCGAGTCCATGGTCCTCAGCTGGAAAAAGGTGGATTGTCCTCTCCGGGTTGGGGACAGGCTCCTGCCCCAAGTGGAGGAGTTTAATATCTCGGGGTCTTATTCACGAGTGAGGAGAGAATGGAGCGAGAGATTGGCAGATGGATCGGAGCAGCATCTGCAGTAATGCAGACATTGTACCGGTCTGTTGTGGTGAAGAGGGAGCTCAGTTCTAAGGCAAAGCTGTCGATTTACCGGTCAATCTACGTTCCTACCCTCACCTATGGTCACGAGCTTTGGGTAATGACCGAAAGAACGAGATTACGTATACAAGCGGCTGAAATGAGCTTTCTTGGAAGGATCGCTGAACTCACCCTCAGAGATAGGGTGAGGAGCTCAGTCATCCGGGAGAGGCTCAGAGTAGAACCACTGCTCCTCCACATTGAAAGGAGCCAGTTGAGGTGGTATGGGCATCTGATCGGGATGCCTCCTGGACGCCTCCCACTTGAGGTGTTTTGGGCACGTCCCACTGGTAGGAGACCCCGGGGTAGACCCAGGACTTGCTGGAGAGACTATGTCTCCCAAATGGTCTGGGAATGCCTTGGTATCCTCTCTGAAGAGCTGGAGCAGGTGGCTGGGGAGGGGGAAGTCTGGGCTTCTCTGCTTGAACTGCTGCCTCCACGACCCAGACCTCCGGAAAAGCGGTAGAAGATGGATGGATGGACACCCCTGTTCAAATGCCATGTTTTTGTGATGCAAAAAATGAGACCAAGATAAATCATTTCAAAAGTTTTTCCACCATTAATGTGACCGATAACCTGTACAACCCAACTGAAAAACAAACAGATCTTTTAAGGGGAAAAATAAAAAAATAAAAACTTACAATAACCTGGTTGCATAAATATGCACACCCTCTTGTAACTGGGGATGTGGTTGTGTTCAGAATTAACCAATCACATTTAAACTCATGTTAAATGAGAGTCAGCACACACCTGCCACCATTTAAAGTGCCTCTGATTAACCCCAAATAAAGTTCAGCTGTTCTAGTAGGTTTTTCCTGACATTTTTGTTGTCACATCTTACAGCACAAGCCATGGTCCGCAGAGAGCTTCCAGAGCATCAGAGGGATCTCACTGTTGAAAGGTATCAGTCAGGAGAAGGGCACAAAAGAATTTCCAAGGCATTAAATATACCATGGAACACAGTGAAGACAGTCATCATCAAGTGGAGAAAATATGGCACAACAGTGCCATTACCAAGAACTGGATGTCCCTCCAAAATTGAAGAAAAGACAAAAAGAAAACTGGTCAGGGAGGCTGCCAAAAGGCTGACAGCAACATTGAAGGAGCTGCAGGAAGTTCTCGCAAGTACTGGCTGTTTAGTACATGTGACAACAATCTCCCATCTAGAGTGGAAAGATGGAAGCCTTATCTTAGGAGAAAAAACATCCAAGCCCAACACATTTGAAATCTCCTAAACACATGTGTGAAAATGTGTTATGGTCCAATGAAACCAAAGTTGAACTTTTTGGCCATAATTCCAAAAGGTATATTTGGCGCAAACACAACACTGCTCATCACCAAAAGAACACCATACCTACAGTGAAGCATGGTGGTGGCACCATCATGCTTTGGGGCTGTTTTTCTTCAGCTGGAACTGAGGCCTTAGTCAAGGTGGAGGGAATTATGATTAGTTCCAAATACCAGTCAGTGTTGGCCCAAAACCTTCAGGCTTCTGCTAGAAAGCTGAAGATGAAGAGGAACTTCATCTTTCAGCATGACAAGGACCCAAAGCACACATCCAACTCAACAAAAGAATGGCTTCACCAGAAGAAGATTAAGGTTTTGGAATGGGCTAGCCACTGTCCAGACCTGAATCTGATCGAACATCTGTGGGGTGATCTGAAGAGGGCTGTGCACAGGAGATGAGCTCGCAATCTGACAGATTTGGAGCATTTTTGCAAAGAAGAGTGGGCAAGTATTGCTACACCAAGATGTGCCACACTGATAGACTCCTACCCAAAAAGACTGAATGCTGTAATAAAAGCCAAAGGTGTTGCAACAAAGTATTAGTTTAAGGCTGTGCATATTTATGCAACCAGGTTATTGTAAGTTTTTTTTTATTTTTCCCCTTAAAAGATTTCAGTTTGTTTTTCAATTGGGTTATACAGGTTATAGGTCACATTAATGGTAGAAAAGGTTTTGAAATGATTTATCTTGGTCTTGTTTTTTTACATCTCAAAAACCAGGCATTTGAACAGGGGTGTGTAGACTTTTTATATCCACTGTATACTAGTGACAACATAAAATGGAGTGAAAAAGTACAAGCTCACCTCCCCCAAAAAATGGAACCCCTCACTAGATGTATAAATTTGAAGTGAATCCGATCAGAAATACAGAAGCGACAGTAACAACCTGTCCATCCTGGAGAGACGGATAGGTCAAAAACATTATATCATCCACAACTTTGTTGTGGGGAGTAGAATAAAGTGGATAGGTGGGAATTACAAGTAAATGTTACAACAAACCATCCTCAGTGTCATCTGTCAAAATGACAGGCTTCAGATTTTTCTGTCATTGCTGAAACAAATGTGTCACTGACAGACAATTTTCAGTAATAAAGAAACTGTAATCAATCACCTGTTTCCTGAGAAAGAATTTTAAAACTATGAAATCTGATGAGTTAAAAAAAAAAACTTGATTCCGTTCAGTTTAAATCAGTGAAAACAGAACATTTTCCCAAGAGTAAATATTGAAGGGGACACTGGAAGTATTACTGTAGTCAGGGTTGTTTCTAGCTTTTGGAGGCCCAATGCATTGTGCTTGGTGGCCCATGTTTTTGTAATAAGGAAGAGTTCAAACCCTTTAAAATGAAAAAAATAAAAATAAAAGCATCTCCCTTCTCTACAAATATGTACTATTTTGCAATGGTGATGGACAGGCTGACAAACAAGGTCAAACAGGAATCTTTGTGGACTATGATGCTTGCAGATGACATTATGATCTGTAGTGAGAGATGGAAGAGAACCTGGAGAGGTGAAGGTATACACCAGAGAGAAGAGGAATGAAAGTCAGTCAAAGCAAGACAGAACACATGCGTGTGAATGAGAGGGAGGCAGGTGTAATGGTGAAGATGCAAAAAGTAGAGGTAGTGAAGGTAAATGAGTTTAAATACCTGGGATCAACCATCCAAAGCAATGGACAGTGCACAAGAGAGGTGAAGAAGAGAGTGTAGGCAGGGTGGAGTGGGTGGAGATGAGTGTCAGGGGTGATTTGTGACAGAAGGATAACAGCTAGAGTGAAAGAGAAGATTTACAAGACAGTAGTGAGGCCTGCTCTGATGTATAGTTTGAAGACAGTGGCGCTGAAGAAAAGACACGAGGCAGAGCTGGAGGTAGCAGAGATGAAGATGCTAAGATTTCCATGGACAGTGACTAGGAGGGACAGGATTAGAAATGATCATATCAGAGGGACAGTTCAGGTCGAGTGGTTTGGAGGCAAAGTATAAGAGGCAAGGCTGAGATGGATTGGACATGTGCAGAGGAGGGATAGTGGATGTTGAAGATGGAGATGCCAGGTAGGAGGAAAAGAGGAAGACCACAGAGAAGATTCATGGATGTAGTGAAAGAGGATATGGAGAGGGTTGGTATTAGAGAAGAAGATGCAAGTGATAAAGGTGAGATGGAGGCAGATGATCCGCTGTGGTGACCCCTAAAGGGAGGAGTCAGAAGAAGAAGATATACACTTGAGTGTATGTAACAAGTTACAGCCCACCTCTGATGAAAGCCATTTAGAAAATCACATATCACAAATATCTGTAAAATAGTTTTTCTTTTTGCTACCAGCCTCCTCACCTGAGAAGCCAATCTCCAGCATCACAGCCTTCTTCCTGTCTTTGACAGAGCTGATGGACGAGAACTTGTAATCGAGCAGGAAGAAAAAGGTACACGCCAGCAGGCCCACCAGGCCTACGAACACACCGTAGTTGCACGCGTCTGCATTTTTATTGAAGATACAGTGGAGGCGCTCGCTGCCCATGTTAACGTAACCCTCGTTCACGATGGAGGCAAAGACCACCAGGGAAAATATCTGTGGACAGTACAGAAGAGCAAAATGAAAAAAAGATGAAATCAGAAACATTGGCAGGTTATATGAGGCAATGCTTGTTTGGTTCCATCTGCTAGAAACAGGACTGTGGCGGCACTATTGGAGAGCATCTCTGTGAACGTGTTCCGACCAAAGGCATTAACCTATTTTTCTCTCTTTCTCTTTATCGCCAACTGACTGAAGAGGTGGATGCTTCACTTCCCCCTGAGAATCACACAGTCCCGAGGCACTATGGGTGTGCGTGTGCTAAAGGGGGGTGACAGAAGTAACTAATATTTGCAACTTTTTCTGCCACTTGATGCCGTGTTCTTATTTTACTCTGGCCAACAGCACCCACGTTTAAGTCTGTAATCTCTGTAGTTCATTGCATTTTGTTCTGGGCCTGACGCCGATCAGCTGACGAACACTCAGTGGCAGAATAGGGCCATGTGATACACATGCACTCATACGCAGAAATACACTCACCCTGGGAGGTTTGGGTCATGTGATGGTGGAGAGACACACAATGGGATAATGTTAGCCCCACATATTAAACTAATCACATGTGTGGATTCATCTGAGCAGATACACACTCAGGTGCTTTTCATGAATCAGCGCGATAAAAGCTGCTTATGCATCAAAGTGCTGCATCTCTTCACTTTCAAGCTGCCGCCGGTCTACTTTAGATTTTGACTGCGGATTTCTTCCATTCACATAATCACCTGTAGGAATGTTGTGTGAATGTTGAAAAGAGCAAATTTGCTTCTTAAAAAAAAATGTGAGACTAAGAGCAATGTGCTGTTGATGATGGATTGCATTGTATTCTGGTTTACTGAGTTGTGAGATTGACATCTCTAATTTTTTATTTCATGTCACGACATTGGGGATCCCTTGACTAAATATAAAGCAGATTAAAGGTCCCATTTACTGCCCTTTTCCCACATTTTTACAGGTCTTAATGAAATGTTTGTGACATATTTTGACTGAATTGTCCTTAAAAAAAAATGTAATTACTGAAGCGTCGTTGTATATCATCTTTTGCAGCCTTCCTCAGAAACGGCTCGTTTCAGTGCATGTCTCTGTAAATGCTTAAGAGCCACAGTAAACCCCACCGTCTCTCTTACATCACTATTGCTAATGTTAGTTAGCTAGCTCCTAGCTTGGATAGCGAGTCAGAGCTTACTAATGTAAATTTGTCTAAAAAGATAAATGAAATAAAGCATCATTGGTGCACATTTCAGTGGTTGATGAGATATGACCTTTCTCTGGAGTACAATAAGCACAGAAACATTGCGAATGAGTGAATGGTGGCCCAAGGTGGCTAGCATCAGCTAGCCACTAAAAGTAACATCTAAGAGCAACATTTTTGGTGCTGGTAGACAAACAGAGATTCCAGGTTGGGGGGGGGGGGTAGAATTTATAGAAAATAATAATCAAAATCAGACAGATCAACTGTTAATATCAGGCAGTCTGTCTGTCAGCTTTTCGCTGCTGAAGTGAGGTCTAATGTCATTAGACTAACTGACGCTGATCACCTGTCCAAGCTAATGCTAAAGGTTCCATGTAGCATCACGATGAAAATATAATAAAATAAGCCAGACTGACACAAGGTATATTATCAACTGTGGATTAATGAACCAGATGGAGACAGGAAAGCCTACTAAACTGGGTTTCTGCTGCACCTCTGATCTATGCATCTGCTCAAGTGCAAAGCTTATGTGACGAAAATCTCCACTCCACTCCACACGCAGGCCAAAATTTGCGACCGCGTTACCAAGGCATGTTGACTACACATGTGCAAGACCAACCTCCCATTTAAGAGGTGGCGCTACCAACATTGCATACAAAGTCAAAGTAGATGAAGACAACAACGAAAACAAAAATGAAGATGCCGAAGCAGAAGCACACTATTATACCTTCTCCTCTTTCTTTCTTTCTTAGCTTCTTATACCCCCAAAGGTAGTAAACACAGGTGCTCCTCCTCTCACCAACGTGCAGGCACCATTGTTGTTGCTAATGTGTGTGGATCTTGCTTTTCTTCTGCATAGCCGGTGAACAAACTGGCATAGCAGCGCGTTTGTGCTACCTATCAGGCTAGGGTGAAACTGCAGATGACACTTGCCCTAACAGATGAAAAAAATGAAACATAGTGTGCGCACCGGCCTGTCCAAACCGTAGGTGTGTCATAGATGCGGTGAGCAGAGACAAGGCTTTAAGGGATAAGGGTCCTGTACTTATACAGTGCTTTTCTAGTCTCAAAGACCACTCAAAGCGTTTCACTAGCACTAACCCTCTACTCTAAGGGCCTATAGGAGACGGATATGTAGGGACAATTTAGAACAACCAATTAACCTAACATGCACGTCTTTAGATAGTGGGAGGAAACCGGAGCCCCCAAAGTAAACCCACGCAGTACAGGGAGAACATGCAAACTCCACACAGAAAGGTTCCAACCCCTGCCAGCCTGGGGATTCGAACCTGGAACCTTCTAGCTGTAAGGCAACAGTGCTAACCACTGCATCACCGTGCTGTGAGAGCAACTGAAATCTAGAAGAAAAATATAAACTGCACTTGGTAAGCTAACTCCCTAGTAACACTGTTAGTTCTTCAATGCCTTAGGCTCCCCTCTTATCTACATGTTTGCTGACAGACAGATCCGGCAGGAAACGGGGCTGTATTGGCTCATTTAGGCTGGCCAATAATAGAGGAGCGGGCAGGTATAGCTGGGCTTACATTTTCACGATGTACAAGAGCAAACCTGGAAGAATTAAAATGGCTCCTCAGAGACATAACCAATACAAAGGCTCTGTGTGTGTGTGTGTGTGTGTGTGTGTGTGTTTTTAACAGAAGTGAGTGCTTTGATGTTTTTTCAATAATCATGTGACCAATAGATGCATTTCAGAACATTAAAACCTACAATAACACATTTTTTTTTCCCCAGTGAATGGGGTCTTTAAATCAACTATACCCAAAACTCCAAAATTATTGCTACACCCCTGCCCACAAACAACAATAAACCATTTTAAGCTCTCCTCCCGATGCGTGGCCTTTAGCAGGGGTGTCCAGTCGTGTGCCATTGGAGGGCCAAGACCCTGCAGGTTTTCTCTTCAGCAGGTGTTTTCACTTATCAGCAATCAGTGGGAAGAAATTCAGTGAAATCTGAAAGCGTGGTTGGAGGCAAAGCCCGCAGGGTCTCGGCCCTCCATGGCACATGATCGGACACCCCTGGCCTATAGCATCCACTGTATTGGCTCCTTTAATGGAAGCTTGCGTGTCACCCAAAGGTGATCAAGCGTCAGGGCACGAAGCATCTCGTGGCTCCTTTGTGCGTAATGATATGCGCGGACCAATCAGAGATGAGGTAACCACCAGCCACGGTCGTGTAGGGTAAATCAGCAATATCACTAGCTGAAAAATGTATTGATAATATAAGCAGAAGTGGGATGCAAAGCAAATCACTGGGTTACAGGTGGTAATGAATAGAAATCAGGCTGGGAGGAAGAAGCAGCTGCATGACTGTTCTTATTTTCGGCACATTCTAGTCTCTTGCACAATTTGTACTGGTCTGGATCTACAAAGCGCAACCGGGCCAGATGTCAAAATGAATCAAAGTAGAAAACAGCTGTAAAAAAAAAAAAATCATGGTCCGGTTGTCAGATAAGGACCAGGCCCCGGTTACACCCTCTACTCTACGTTTCTCTGATATATTCTTATAATAAACAGTCATTTGCAGGATTCCGTTTTGCGCACGCCGCTTTTTCAGCTTCCCCTGGATATTCCGAGTCTGTATTTGAGGGGGAACACGTCACTGTTCTGGACAACAGCGAGGACCCCCGAACACACACGCGCACATCCAAGCGGCAGCCGCGTGAAAACCCGCTCTCACCCAGGACAGCACTCTGAGGATGGTCTGCGGCTGTTTGGCGAAGGTAATCGGGTCGATCGAGGACCCGGTCCGGCCTGCTCCAAACGATCCCAGTCCGTCCATCATCTTCCGACGCTCTCCGTGCGCGTGTGCACTCCTGGCAGCTCCACGTTCCGGGCTCCGAGGTGGGATGGACGCGCCGCTTGCTCCGCGCGAGCGCGCTGCTGTAGGGACGGGTCCTGCGCGCTCCCGGAGGCGCGCGGGTGGGCCGGTGAGCGTGCTGATGGAGCCGTCGTGCCCGCGCCACAGACTGGCCGCCTAGATCACCTTAATGTTGTTATTATGGGCGGTTATTTCATTTCAAGGTTTGGGGGCGCGGGGGGGCAGAACATTTTCTCCCAACTAAATATGGGGAGACATTTGTCAGCGTTGTGCCTCAGTGCCTGTAGTGGTTCTTTCAAATCAGTAGGTGGCAGTATAATCTTCCTTTGTTTTAGGTTAATGGCCTGGTGAACACATGCTAGGTGAGGGTGACTATGAAAAACAGTGATGGATAAATATTTGAAGAGGAAAGACTGTGGCTGTGAACTGGGCCCTGTACTGATGGAGCAGTCGCCATGGTCAGGCACACCAAAAAGTTTGTTCGCAGTGTAAAAGAGAGACACCCAGATGAGACAAGACCTCCGAAAAGCAACATATTTTCCAGCTTTATGTGCGGGAATGGGAGCGAAGCGTAACGCCTTATTGCTTATTACAGAGGACCGATGGTTGCGGCACGGCAAAATGTTGGTTCACCTGCACGAGCTCTGAGAGGAACTAAAAGTGTTTTGGACTGATGAGAGGTGCAGTGATTAGTGATGTTGCGCTCGACGCTGCCCACTCGACACTGATTCGAGCAATATAAAGTGGAAGTGTCATGAGCAGTGCGTCAAGCGCTGTTTCAGCACGCCCACAGTCATATGACCGTAGCAAGCGAGGCCTCAGTATGTTGGTCCCATCATGTGACTTGCGGGCTCGCGGGAAGTTTGAGTGTTCTATTGGAATTGTTTTGTATTGTCTGTTCCTGCCATCCAATTTTGAATAGACCTCGGATGGCCAAATGCTCAAAAAAAAAAAAGTAGAGATTTTTTGAGGTCTTCCACTCAGATGCAGTTCTGACACTCAGTCAGCAGATGGCACTCTTAATTAAATGTTTCATAACACTGTGTCAATCATGAAGCTATTGTCTCAAAGTTGTTCATTGTTTCATCAGTTTCACTATCACTAGCAATGATACAAACCTGCTTGCAAGTGATGAGTAGCATGCCCGGCTGGTATTCCTGGCAGATATATTTCGGCATCTGAATGAACTGAACACACGAATGCAAGGCAAAGATGAAAATCTGCTCACAAGTAGGGATGGGTATTGTCAGGATTTTATCAGAACACGCAGGGCTTGACATTAACACCTGCCAATGGCTGGTGGATTTCAGCAGTGGCCAGTAAGACAGCTACACTTACAAGCCACTTTGGCCGGTTGTAGTTTTCTCAAATGGCATCTAAAATAGATAGATACAGTAGATATAAAAAGTCTACACACCCCTGTTCAAATGCTAGGTTTTTGTGATGTAAAAAAATGAGACAAAGATAAATCATTTCAAAACTTTTTACCCCATTAATGTGACCTATAACCTGTACAACCCAATTGAAAAACAAACTGAAATCTTTTAAGGAGAAAAATAAAAAATAAAAACCTTACAATAATCTGCTTGCATACAGGGGTGGACTTAATCCATTTGGGGGCCCAATGCAAAGACAGAAATGGGGCCCTACTTTTTCTTTGTTCTACACTTTCTTTTCAGGCCTTATTGAAATCCTACCTGAAACTTATTGTCCTCAGAAGTCTTCAAATGATGATATCATTCAGGCATCAGGAATTACATCTGTAGAAAAACAAAGAAGTTTAACAAATTGAATGTAGACTCTTGTCTATTATTAAAAAAAAAAACAATTCACATGGAAGATCTGTTGTTCACACTTACCAGCCCCTCCAGGATTTCACAATGTTGCGATCACACTAATTCACACAAATTCAGGCCATTGCCCTATCTTTTAAGTGACCTTGCAACTTCGTCCAATCACTGCAACCTTCCTGCAATTTTGGCCAATCCTTGTCAACTTCCACCAATTTCACCAATCAAATTTGTCCCTGAGTAGCACTCAAACACTCAGTCTAACCAGTCAAATGTGTCGCTGCACCGCGCTCACTTCCGTGTTTACAGTGAGTATTAATGAAATACCTCAGCAAAAAACAGAGTGTGCAATTTAAGAAAAAAAAAATAATCACCTGCGAGTTTTCCCCACACCATCCTGTCCTCCGTCTCTCCCGGCCTGCCCGTGGATGTCTCCCCACATCGCTGTCTTGACCGCACATATGAAGTGCCAGGTTTGTGTTGAAAAAAGTCCGCCAACCTGAAAACCACCCCGTTGCGGAAGCACGCCTGAGGAGAGACACCGTAAAACTACAAACAAACGAACTAATCTAACACCACACCATGTTCCAAATTATTATGCAGATAGGATTTTAGTGTCATAAACATTCAATTTTTTGTTTTTCAATTAAACTCATGGATGGTATTGTGTCTCAGAGCTCTTTGGATCACTGATATCAATCTCAGACACCTGTCATAGTTTGCCAGGTGAGGCCACTTAAAGAAAAACTACTTAAGGATGTTCCACATTATTAAGCATACCACAGGTTTCAAGCAATATGGGAAAGAAAAAGGATCTCTCTGCTGCCGAAAAGCATCAAACAGTGCAATGCCTTGGACAAGGTATGAAAACATTAGATATTTCACAAAAACTTAAGCGTGATCATCGTACTGTGAAGAAATTTGTGGCTGATTCAGAGCACAGACAGGTTTGTGCAGATAAAAGCATAATGAGGAAGGTTTCTGCCAGACAGATTCATCGGATTAAGAAAGCAGCTGCTTAAATGCCATTACAAAGGAGTAAACAGGTATTTTAAGTAGTGATGGGACGGCAGGCTCCGGAGCTTTGAGGGTGCTCCAAGCTTGTCTAGGAAATATTTGGCGAGGCATGTATTGCTGACGGCGTACCACGTGACTGGGTCAGGAAGCCATTCATGATTTTGCACGCAACATGAAATAAAGTGAGCAGCGATACACAATGGAAATCCCCGTCCCTCATGTTTTGTATTGTCGATGTTTGACTGTGTAAGGGATTTGTCACAGCCAATTTTTAGATGGAGCCAGCAGCAAAAACACAGACCTCTCCCGTTTGGGAACAGTTTGAGCGCATATCTCCCATTGATGAATTTCCTACAAATAGTGGATGTTTATTGTTGCTGAGGTGATGGCTTAACAGTAAAGCATCTGCTCTACAAGTGGAAGGCTCGGGTTCAAGCCCTGGCTGGGTCATTCTTGTAATTTTATTTTTATTTGCAAGGTGAAGTGTCTGTTGTATTTCAAAGAGTTTGGATCATTATTACGCATCATTATGCTGAGGCACTATTGCTATTGTTCCCTGCATGAGAATAAGGACAGAGTTGAATATACTGGGAAAGACCGTATAAGACTGTTGAAAATTTATTATTTCTTAATAAAAATGGATAAGTAGTACAAGCACACCAAGTAACACTGGCACATTCACCGCAGTCACCCCAGTTTTATTATTTCTTTTTTCCCTTATGATCATTGATATTTCTTAAAAGACAGCACATTTATTGAAATTGAAAAATACACATTAAACCAATAATGCCCTTGTAAAAATCTGCATGCTGTATACTTTTTGTCGGCTACATGGCCTAGTAGAGCAAATGAGGTTTCACATGAGGCTTCGTCTATATGAACCATTTTGATGGAAAGGCTCAAGTCTTCAAGAAAGCCTTATCTGGCTGTATGAAATGGTAGTGTAGAGGTAAAATATCTGTCTTGCATCTGGAGAGCTGTGGTTTAAGTCCTAGTGGGGTTATTCTTATAATTTATTTTTATTTGCAAGGTGAAGTGTCTGTTGTGTTTCAAAAAGCTTGGCTACAACAGTAGCCATGGTTACATGTGCAAAATTTCTTCAATCTGATTACAATTCAGATCAGAACTTTACTGTTTACATGGATCCTGAAAAAGCTGATCCGATTAAGATGTCCATTTCCATGTGTCATATGTTTGAACGGAGTAAATCATTTTGACATGCGCACGTCAACATTCCGACATTCCAAAAATAGTAGAAGAAGAAGCAACTTCTGGTGTAAACAAACCCCGCTTTGTGTTTCTCTTTCTGAAATGGACCTGTATTGTGTTATTCAGACTGTACTTTTGCTTCTGCTGGTCTCTGTAATGAAGCTGCAAGTGCATACTTCTGCATATGACGAACAGAGGGAGACAGCAGGACAATACAGACCAGTTTTGTTTTACTCCTGCCGTGTCTTCTGCGAGCTGCTGTAAAGGGGGAAATATGTCGCATCAACGTGTGGCTGATGTACAGACATGCACAGTAAATGTATTTTCGACCCAAGCTTCAGAATAAGTGTTTATATGCGCACCATTCAGAATAACAATCGGCATAACCGACCCGTCTCAATCAGAATGAAATTTTGATCCGAATGAGTGTGATCGGGTCAGAATATTCAGATTGGTGTGTTTACATGAAGCATTTTTATTCCGATCAGGCTTTTAATCCAGTTACTTGTGTCCATGTAAACATGGCTAGTAACACATCATTATGTGAAGGCACTATTGTGCCCTGCATGACAATAAGGGCAGAGATGAATGTACTGGGAAAGACAGTTGAAAAGTTGTTATTTCTTTTTTTAAAAAAAAGGATAAGTAACACTAGAAAGCTTGGGATCAGTCCACCAAGGTCTCCGCCTTTGACCGCCACCTAATCCACATAGCACCAGACCCCCATGATCCCTCCTGCAGGTGGTGAGCCCACTGGAGGGCGGATCCATGTAACTCCTTCGGGCTGAGCCCAGCCAGGTCCCATGGGTGGAAACCTGGCCACCAGACGCTAGCCTTTGAGTCCCTCCCCCAGGCCTGGCTCCAGGGTGGGGCCCCGGTAACCCCATACCGGGCGGGGTACACTGAATCCTTGATATAGAATTTATCATGAGAGTCTGTTGGATCGTTCTTAGTCTGGCCCTTCACCCAGGACCAGTTTGTCTTGGGTGACCCTATCAGAGGCAAATTGCCCTGGACAACATAGCTCCTGGGATCACTGGGGCACGCAAACCCCCCCCCCACCACGATAAGGTGATGATCCATGAGGGGGACGCCTCCCACTTGAGGTGTTTCAGGCACGTCCCACTGGAAGGAGACCCCGGGGCAGACCCAGGACTCGGTGGAGAGACTATATCTCCCAGCTGGTCTGGGAACGCCTTGGTATCCTCTCTGAAGAGCTGGAGCAGGTGGCTGGGGAGGGGGAAGTCTGGGCTTCTCTGCTTGAACTGCTGCCTCCGTGACCCAGACCTCCGGAAAAGTGGTAGAAGATGAATGGATGGATGGATGGAAGTAGCACCAGAACATTCACTGTAGTCACCTCAGTTTTATTATTTCTTTTTTCCCTTATGATCATTGATATTTTTTAAAAGACAGCACATTTATTGAAATAAAAAAAATACACATTAAACCAATAATACCCTTGTAAAAATCTCCATGTTGTATACATTTTGTCCACTAGATGGCCTGGTAGACAAAATGAAGTTTCACATGAGGCCTCGTCCAAATGAGCCATTCTGAAGAAAGGCCTCAAGTCCTCCAGAAAGCCTCATCTGGCCATTACTAATTTGAAGCTGCTGGTGTCTCTGGAGTCCCACGAACCTCAAGGTGTAGAATCCTCCAGAGGCTTGCAGTTGTGCATAAACCTACTATTCTGCCACCCCTAACCAATGCTCACAAACAGAAATGGTTGCAGTGGGCCCAGAAACACCATCCATCTTCTTCCGCTTAATCTTTTTTGGGTCACAGGGGGCTGGAGTCTATTCCAGCATCTTTGGGCAAGAGGCAGGGTACACCCTGGACAGATCGCAAGTCCATTGCAGGGCCAACACAGAGAGACAGACAACCACTCACTCTCACAGTCATACCTAAGGACAATTTAGAATCCCCAGTTTGATGCCAATTAACCTAACTTTCATGTTTTTTGGCATGTGGGGAGAAACCAGAGAAATCCCGGAGTAAACCCATGCAGACACGGGGAGAACATGCAAACTCCACACAGATCACTGTTGGTCGGGGGCTGGGATCGAACCCAGGATCCCCCGGCCAAGAGTGAGTTGCTGTGCTGCGGCAGTGCTAACCACTCGTCCACCGTGCTGCCCGGCCCAGAAATACATGAAGACTAATTTTCAAACAGTCTTTTTTACTGATGAGTGCCATACAACCCTGGATGGTCCACATGGATGGAGTAGTGGATGGTTGGTGGATGGCCACCGTGTCCCAACAAGGCTGTGACATCAGCAAGGAGGTGGCAGAGTCATGTTCTGGGCTGGAATCATGGTGAGAGAGCTGGTAGGCCCCTTTAGGGTCCCTGAAGGTGTGAAAATGACCTCGGCAAAGTATATAGAGTTTCTGACTGACCACTTTCTTCCATGGTACAAAAAGAAGAACCATGCCTTCTGTAGCAAAATTACCTTCATGCACGATAATGCACAATCTCATGCTGCAAAAAAAAACCTCTGTGTCACTGGCTACTATGGGTAAAAAAGAAGAGAAACTCATGGTGTGGCCCCCATCCTCTCCTGACCTCAACCCTATTAAGAACCTTTGGAGCATCCTCAAGCAAAAGATCTATGAGGGTGGGAGGCAGGTCACATCAAAACAGCAGCTGTGGGAGACAATTCTGACATCTTGCAAGTAAATTCAAGCAGAAACTCTCCAAAAAACTCACAAAAACTCACTCAAAACAAAAAGTTAAATGGATGCAGGCATTGTTGAGGTTATATCAAAGAAGGGGTCCTATGTACATGTACCTTGGCCTGTTAAGATGTTTTTGATTGAAATAGCTTTTGATTTCAGTAAATATGATCTCCTAATGCTGCAAATTCAACAAATGATCATTTTCAGTTCTTTACAACCAATAAAATGTTTTGAAACTCTGTTGTGTATAATAATTTGGAACAGTACATTGTGAGTTTTTTTATTTTTGCAAAAAAAAATTATCATTGGGAGGTTTGTTCAATAAAATTTGAATTATGCTCTAACAGCTGATGACTTGAAAATTATACATTTGCATCGACTGTTTTAGGAAAATCAGAGACAAATATCATTTGCATAATAATTTGGAACGTGGTGTACAGCCAGTATTGTAACATTTCATACATCTTTAGAGGTAAAATTGTTACTACAGCTTGTCAATGAGCTTTAAAGCTGTGACTCTCCAGTCTGGAGACGGACCAACGTGTGCCACTGGCAAACCCCCAAGGAGAGCCCTTCCTCCCAGTAAAGGAAAGATGAGTATCTGATGAGACAGGTGTGTGTCAAGCCGTGCAGCAAATAGACAGACAGGTAGGAGTCAGGCATGGAAAGAGAATATTCAGTAATTTTTTCAGAAAAACACAGACTTCGATAAACAATACAGAGCAACAGAATAAATTATTTCTATTTTCTCTGCATTTGGTACAGAGTGGTTAGGGACTGCTGTGGTTAGGGAGTTTTCAAATGAAGATGCTGCCATAATTTCCAAATCTATACTCTTTAACATGCATTCAATGCAATTTAGCTGTTGTAATGGATAATTTTTTTCATCCTTTTTATTCAAGTTCCAGCAAGAGTAGCTGACAGTGTTGATCATTTTTATGGCAACTTTATGAATAGCTACATCATTCTCAATTGTATTTGCTGTTGCACAAAAGAGTTTTTCTGTATAGCGGAAGTTTCTGCTTAATTTACAAATCACTGTTTAATAGGAATTTTTTGACAATCTTGTGCTTTTCTTATGGTGTTATATAGAATATCATTGCAGTAAACTATGAAAAAAACATCTGTTTTAAAATTTTGAATTTTCCCCACAACCTTTAGTGCAAAAAACTCTCAAAAGTATATTTAAACTCATGTAATGTCATCTGCTGAGGCTGCAGATATCCCGTGCATGCCTAGGGAGCACAGTTAGTCATATTTAAATTTAACAATGTGAGCCTTGGCCTCTGCAGATCTTGTAATTAGAAAAAATAGTAAAAACATTTTGTTGTTTACCTCTACTATCACTGTCACCGCTGCCACCTGGTGCTCCTCATTAGCATCATGTGTGCTCGTACAAGCAGCTGTGCTACCTATCTGCTCTTCAGGAGGGTTAGTCTCCTCCCAGGTTGAAGTGAAAAAGGTTGTTTTGATAAAAATTTTCTGTGCTCTTCCCTTTTTCTCTATTTCTCCGCACTGCTCGGATAACCTCGTTTCTATTTTACTGCTATTCTACGTGCTGTACGGTTTGTTTACAATGCAACCAATGACATGGCATGTCTCAGAGACACCATGGAAGAGTCCAACAGTCTGAGAAGAAGGGGGAGGACGTTATGTTCATGATTTGATTTGCCGTTTATGTAAATACTGGTGTTTCTTTATTTTGTCAGACATCATGCTAAATATGCTAAACATTAAAAAAAAATATGGGGCTCCTAGTAGATTAGGGCCCTTAGCAGATCGGGGCCTAAGGCAGTCGCCTACCTTTGCCTAATGGTAAGTCCACCTTTGCTTGCATAAATATGCACACCCTTAAACTAATACTTTGTTGCAACACCTTTGGCTTTTATTGCGACACTCAGTTTTTTTAAGTAGGAGTCTATCAGTGTGGCACATCTTGATGTGGCAATATTTGCCACTCTTCTTTGCAAAAATGCTCCAAATCTGTCAGATTGCGAGGGCATCTCCTGCACACAGCCCTCTTCAGATCACCCCACAGATGTTCGATCGGATTCAGGTCTGGACTCTGGATGGGCCATTCCAAAACCTTAATCTTCTTCTGGTGTGTTATGTATGGAAAATACCTGGGTGAAGGATGGGGCAAGATGATGGTTGGCGAACACAGCTTTATTGAACTATGTACACGGTGATACACAGCATGGCACC
Source organism: Pholidichthys leucotaenia (assembly GCA_020510985.1). Lineage (NCBI taxonomy): Eukaryota > Metazoa > Chordata > Actinopteri > Cichliformes > Pholidichthyidae > Pholidichthys > Pholidichthys leucotaenia. The sequence continues at coordinate 385,997,693 of CM035838.1, forward strand.
TAGCGTGGGCATCCGGCAAAGAGACCATAAGATGGCGCCCATCCCTTATATAGGGCAGTGCGATGACGTGGTGGGAAGTGCACGTCACCACGCTGCACTTCACAATAAAGGTGCCAAATATTATATATAACATTTCCTCCCCCCTTTAGAAAAGTCCAAAACCACACACACAATTGAAACCCACCCCAATATGGAACCCGAATCAAGCACTAAAATAACAAAAACTGATGTACTAAATTGGCCCAATACACTCACTCAAAACAACCTAAAATAGGGTCGACAGGTGGACTACCGCACAGCCCGCATGGCGGGATGGATTATTCTGCCACCCATACCTAAAGAAAAATCCTTTATTAAACTAAAATCACTCGCCATGCCCCTAAACTAAAAGATAAACACATAAAATAACCCCATATCATAACATGCGCATAAAACACACAAAACTATAAACAAAGTGCTACCGCACAGTCACTTGTTTGGAAAAGCTGGAACTTGCATGGGGGGGTTCCAGGGCAGCCCCTCAGCAGGCGTGCCCCTGGAGGCAGCAGGCCCCCGGAGCGATGGCTGATCTGGATGATGGAGCCCGGATCCCACACCGCTATCACTGACTCCCATCCAGCCTCACCACCTGGAGCATCCTCCTCACGCCGCAGCTGGTTGGCATTCTTCATCAATCCGTCGGACAACTGGAAGCGCGCCGTTCCCAACTTCGCCACTATCCCTCATCGCCACTACCCAACTTTGCCACATCATGCAGAACACATTAATTCACTTCCTTCATGGTCAACACAGAGCGCATGCGCTGGCGTCGGTTAACGTTCGTCGCGTCAAAGAGCTATTTTGTCCGCTTTTGTTTGTTTTTATTGATTTAGTTTTTAATTTTTTATTTGGTGTTAGCTTGGTATTGGCCTCGCTGAAAAGCCCGATCTGACGCATGGGTGGGTCAGACCCCCAACTGGGCTGTTTTTACCAGGCTAGGCTAACCTGCTAACCTGTTTTTAGCTTTTTTAGCTGTTTTTAGCTAACCTGTTTTTAGCTGTTTTAGCTGTTTTTGGCTGGCTGGCTGGCTGGCTAGCCACCTTATCGCCTGGAACGCCATGGCTCCATCCCCGACGTGCATCCGCTGTGTGGATGGGCTCCCTTTGGGAGGACGCCTGCGCGTGACGTCTTTTATCGTGGGGAGACTGATGCGCCTGCAGCCACCACACGGTCCTTGGCAGAGAGGGGCCTGAATCCAGTGGCATGGAATCCAAAACGACTGGAGACCACTCTCTGTTGCAGCCTTCATCCGCCTTCAGTGCCGTTGTGACTCATGGTGTCATCCTCCGCCACTCCCACCGTTGAGGTCTTTCTTTCTTTCTTTGGATCGCTCTTGGTCTGGGACCTCCCCCTCGACCTTACCGCCATGGGTGACCCTACCAGGAGCCAAAAGGCCCCCGACGGCATCGCTCTCGGGATCATTGAAACACACAAGGTTCTCCACTGCGACAAGGTGGTGATCCATGGAGAACATCTGCTGTGTATCCCTCCTTAGTAAGGTTTCTGAATTGGAAGCGAGACTCTCCAGCCTCTATAAGATTCGTGAGGCTGAAGACCATCTCAACACTATTATTCTCGGGCGAACAACGACCCCGGCAACCAATTCGCAGCTGGCAGAGATGGCTACCTACCAAGGGGAGCTCAGCGCATCTCCATCCAGTTCAACCCCTGCTCCGGCTTCTTCAGATGTCCACGACCATAGCAATAGACACTGGCTTCATCTCGGGGCTAAACCCAAAGCCCCGATTGGGTCTTCTCACACTCAATGTGCGCCGTGGACCTTGGTTGGACCAGCCGGCAGTCATTGTCGATCGGCCAGACAGAGCCACGCCTCTTCTCTTCACTTGCTCCTGGAAAATAAATTTGACATCCTTTCTCTGGAGGATTTTCCCCACCTGGACACTGGCCGTCCGCCATGGCTGCCCCTCCTCCTCCTTCCTCTCCTTCAGCGGCGGCTCAAACCCGCAAACCCCAGACTAAGACTACTCTAGGTGTGTCAAATTACACAGCAGCTCCAAATAGAAGAGAGCGCATCACCCCGCCTTCACAACAACATCGACAAAATTATTCACCTCGTCAGAATCCACTGACAAAACCCCCCCAGACGACACTGGTAATTGGTGACTCGATTATGAGGAATGTCAGAAGCAGGTACTGTATCACGAGATTTTTTCCTGGGGCTAGAGTGTCTGACATTGAGGATCTTACCCCTGCCCTACTAAATGAATTCCCCCACATTAAAACTGTCATAGTACATGTTGGATGCAATAACATCCCAGATGAAGAGTCGGAGATTTTAAAGAGTGACTTCAGGAGCCTTCTGTCCACTCTTATGAACTGTGGCAGGCGTGCGTTTATCTCTGGGCCTTTGGCACCTCTCAGACGAGGCTGCGATTATTTTAGCAGAACTCTCAGTCTTAATACTTGGTTGTGTTTTACATGTCCTATTTTTAACATTGGTTTTGTAGACAATTTTAACTTGTTTTGGAACCGCCCATCACTTATGAGGTCTGATGGCATCCACCCAAATAGACATGGTGCACGTGTTTTAAGGGACAATCTGTTCTATTCCATTCAGTGTTTTTTAGTACAGTGACTGAAAATTGGTGTGTTAACTCACTCTAAAGTTCCTGGGTCTGCCAATCATCCCTTTTGTGGTCTTGTTTCCACTTCTCATATTAATTCCATTAATCCAAATAATCTTCATTGTTTGGATCAGTCTTTGACTTATAACCCTACAGAGATTGTGTCTGTCTCCCGTTACCCAAAATATCATAACTCAAGACAAATACAACACGACTTGATAAATACTCGCCTTTCTGCAGCTCCTCCTCATCCACCCCCTCAACTTTGCCCCTGTCTTCTCCCTTAGAGAACCCTTGTCTGCTTTTCCCAAAATTAATAAAAAAGTTAATAAAAAATATGGTGCATAAACATCCCAAAGTGATTAAACAGAATGTTGGTAAAATTGAGATCAAACCTCAAGTCTCTAAATTTAATGATTTGGCCTCTGTTCCTCCTCATAATTTAAAAATTAAATGTGGTTTATTAAATATTAGGTCTCTAACTCCCAAGTCTCTTTTAGTCCATGATCTATTAATTGATCATCAGATTGATTTATTATCCCTCACAGAGACTTGGCTAGGGCAAGATGACTATGTTGGTTTGAATAAATCAACTCCCTCTGGTTATCTAAACTATCATAATCCCAGAAGTTCTGGTCGTGGAGGTGGAGTAGCGGCAATTTTCCATTCTAAATTATTAGTGTGGCGTGGCATGAAATAATAAGCGGCGAACTGAGAGTTTTTAAGGGAGTTTATTAATCCTACCGCCATCACGAGAACTCACTCCAGCGCCGTGCATGCGCGCCGGAGCGAGCCCGGAGGCTCTCCTCAGCAGATACAGGCAATGCGTGTAGTCAGAAGTGGTGGTCAGAGAGAGAGTGAGCATGAGATATTCATTCACTTATATACCCAGTTACAGACAATACATGAAAGGCATGGGACATTTGCATCATAGTCAGAGCAGGAAGCATGAACGGCAAAAACTTCGGCAAAAACAGATTCTCCGAACAGTCACATTGTCTGGGGTGGAGAAACATTTAGCTAGCAGCTCCACAACTTCCTCATACGAGTCCGCCATGCCGAGTGTCCATAGGACCCTCCAGCCCTCAATACCCAGGTTGTGAAAGAGAAGTGCTCGCGCCCTCACCTTATCCAGCTTCCCGAGGTCCAGCGCCATAATACACGTTTGATAGGCCTCCAGCCAATGCGGCCATGAAACCAGTGGTTCGCCCAGGAGCTCAAGGAAGGGATGAAGTGGTGTAATGCACGCCTCCATGAGTTAATCCTCGATCGCCAAATGTTATGTATAGAAAATACCTGGGCGAAGGATGAGACAAGATGATAGTTGGCGAACACAGCTTTATTGAACTATGCACACGGTGATACACAGCATGGCATCTAGTGTGGGCATCCGGCAAAGAGGCTGTCAGATGGCACCCATCCCTTATATATGGCAGTATGGTGACGTGGTGGGAAGTGCATGTCACCACACTGCATTTTTTTTTTTTTTTTTTTTTTTTTTTTTTTTTTTTTTTGTTACTTATTTGTACCCGTAGGTAGACTTGGTTTGCAGTCTGGTGACAAGCCACCGGCTGCTGGTTGCTGCGTGCGCGAGCGCCCTAAACCTACATGTTTTTGGTATGCGGGAGGAAACCGGAGAAATCCCGGAGTAAACCCACGCAACACGGGGAGAACATGCAAACTCCACACAGCTCACTGTTGGTCGGGGGCTGGGATCGAACCCACGACCTCATGATCCCCGCGATCCCCCGGCCAAGGGTAAAACTGTGCTGCCACAGTGCTAAACCACTGCGCCACCGTGCATTTCGCAATAAAGGTGCTGTGGAGTGTGTGAATAAAGAGGCAGATTCATGGACAGACGGTTTATTACACACTTCACATCTCACAAGCACAGAACAGACTGAATCATTTCAGCAAGCTCTCCTATTTTTCCCAACTCACTTTTCACACATTTCATGGCATTTCTCATCACACAGCATGACATTTACATTACACTGCATTCAACCCCCTATGTCCCTGACTCTTTCCTGCTATCTCCCCAGGAACCCCCTGGGCATTGTTCTCCCATGTTTATTCACTGTCTCTGCCTGAGATGCTACATAACCTGACTCCCCACACCGCCCCCCCCAATATCTTAGAACATCAGTCCACACGCCGTTTTGGCTTCAGTCTCCTCCCATATCTGCTGTAACTGGGGTTTACCGCCTCCGTGGTGCTGCTGTGCCAGTGGGGGGCTGCTGGGAGTGTGTCTGACTGCGGGTGGGCCGTGGCGAGGGGGGGGATTTCACTATGTCTGTGTGGCTGCTCCGGTGAATCGTTTCCCTGGGGAGCTCTCCGTGGGGGTCTTCCATGCCGAGGGGCCCTAGCCAACAGCACTTGCTTGTCCGCTGCTACAAAGGCGAGTTTGAGTCTGTCTATGCCAGTTTTCTCCTGCCGACCTCCCAAGTCTAGCAAAAAATGCTTATCCCCTGTTTCCAACACTCTGAACGGTCCATCATAGGGTGGGCGCAATGGACGGCGGTGGGCGTCGTGTCTGACGAACACGAACTCCGCGTTCTTTAAACTTTTAGGCACGAAAGCACGCGGAAAACAGTGGTGGGCCGGGCCCGGCAGCGTGCCTGTGTTTGCGCTATGCTGCAAAAGTTGAGGCGGGGAGCTGTCCGGCGCGGGATTATCTGGCAGAAATTCCCCAGGCAGCCGTAGGGGCTGCGCAAAAACAAGCTCTGCCGGGGAAGCTTCCAAATCCTCTTTTGGTGCGGAGTGCAACCCCAGTAAAACCCACGGCAACCTGTCCACCCAATTTGCATCCGTCAGTGAAGCCCTGAGTGCTGCTTTCAGTGATGTATGAAAACGCTCGCATAACCCATTGGCCTGTGGGTTGTACGCGGTTGTGCAATGAATTGTGACACCCAGGCTGCGGGCCATCGTGGACCAGAGGTCGGAAACAAATTGAGGGCCCCTGTCGGACGTAATTTCCGATGGGACTCCAAAATGCGCCACCCATGCTGTTAAAAAAGCACGTGCCACATCCGCGGAGGTGGTTGCCGCCAGTGGGACTGCTTCTGGCCAGCACGTGGTGCGGTCCACCACTGTCAGGAGGTGCGTGCACCCCTGTGATGGCGGGAGGGGGCCCACGAGGTCCACGTGAACATGGTCGAACCTCTTAGCCAGTACCCGAAACGGCTCCAAGGGAGCCTTCGTGTGTCTGTGTACCTTGGCTTGTTGGCACGCCACGCACGCCGCAGCCCACTCTTTTACTTGTTTGCATAGGCTCGGCCACATGAACTTCTCTCCCACCATTTTGACCGACGCAAGCACTCCTGGGTGCGCCAGGGTGTGCACCGACTCAAACACGCGGCGGCGCCACGCGACCGGGACCACCGGACACAGGCGTCCCGTGGAGACATCGCAGATTGGGGGGGCATGCCGTCTTGCAGCACCCTGTTCTCCAGCCTTAACCCTGTTGGTCCAGAATGGAGCGCGTGCACGTCTGCATCGCTAATCTGCTCCGCGGCCATGGCTGCGTAATCTATCCCCACGTAGACTGGGGCCACCACAGCGCGCGAAAGGCAGTCCGCCACCACATTCAGTTTACCCGACACATGCTGAATATCGGTAGTAAACTCTGAGATCGCGGCCAGCTGTCTCTGCTGCCGGCCCGACCACGGTTCTGAAACCTTAGCCATCGCGAAAGTTAGTGGCTTGTGGTCCACGAACGTGGTGAAGCTGCACCCTTCCAGCCAGAACTGGAAGTGGCGTATGGCCAGGTGGAGGGCCAGCAACTCCCTGTCGAATGTGCTGTATTTACATTCACTGTCGCGCAAAGTTCTGCTGAAAAAGGCGAGCGGCTGCCAAGCCCAGGCGACGCGCTGCTCCATGACAGCCCCTATGGCCACGTCTGATACATTGGTGGTGAGCGCTATCCGGGCCGCCGGGTCCGGATGAGTCAGCTGTGCGGCGTTTGTCAGGGCCGCCTTAACCTCCGAGAATGCCCGCTCCCGCTTGGGGGTCCATTCGACCCCATCCGCGGGTTTCTGTCTCTTGAGCGTGGCGTACAATGGTTTCATGAGCCGCACGGCGTGGGGAAGGAAACAGTTATAAAAGTTCACCATCCCCCAAAATTCTTGCAGCACTCTGACCATCTGAGGCCGGGGAAAATCTGCCATGGCGCGCACTTTGTCGGGCAATGGGATCGCTCCTTTCGGAGAGACGCGGTGCCCCAAAAAATCAATCTCCGTCACGCCGAACTGGCATTTCGCCGGGTTGATTATTAACCCGTGCTCCTCCAACCTCCGGAAAACCGTCCTGAGGTGGGTTTCATGTTCGTCTTCTGATGCACTGGCTACCAGAATATCATCCAGGTAGACGAACACGAACGGGAGATCGCGCAGCACTGCATCCATCATGCGCTGGAACGTCTGTGCCGCGCCTTTTAACCCGAATGGCATGCGCAGGAACTCAAATAAACTGAACGGAGTTATTACCGCTGTTTTGGGTACGTCCTCCGCGCACACTGGGACCTGGTGGTAACCGCGGACCAGGTCTATTTTGGAAAAAATGCGTGCTCTGGCGAGGTGAACGGAAAAATCCTGTATGTGGGGAATCGGGTAGCGGTCGTGTGCTGTGGCGTTGTTCAACCTGCGGAAATCCCCGCACGGTCGCCACGAGCCCTCAGCCTTAGGGACCATGTGTAGCGGGAATGCCCATGGGCTGTTCGAACGCCTGATGATGCCCAACCTTTCCAGGTTGGCGAACTCCTCGCGCGCTATGGCCAGTTTAGCTGCGTCCAAGTGCCGAGGTCTTGCAAAAATGGGCGGCCCGGTGGTGGTGATAATGTGCTCCACCCCGTGCTTAGCGATGGCCGCCGAAAACGTTGGGACCGTGAGTGCTGGGAACTGAGTGAGCAGTGCGTGGAACTTACCGCCTGGAGCTGTGACGTTGGCTTGTGCTGTTGGCCGGGTCCCTCGAGCTATACAGGGGAGAGATTCAAAGGACAGTGCATTAACCAGGCGTCTGTTAGCAACATCCACAAGTAAACTATGCGCACACAGAAAATCAGCGCCCAGGATCGGGCAACACAGTGCTGCTATGATAAAAGTCCACTCATACGAGCGGCCATGTAGAGATAAGGTCAGTGTTGTCTCACCGAACGTCTTAATCTCCGAGCCATTTACTGCCACAAGTCCGGGGCCGCTAGGTCCTGCCAGCCGGTCAGCGTAGGACGGCAGGATGACGCTCTTCTGGGCTCCAGTGTCGACGAGGAAGCGTCTCCCCGAGCGCGAGTCCGTCACGTAGAGCAGCTTGTTCTCTTCACCGGCGGTCGCAGCTGCTACCGACTGCCGGCCTTGGCATTTCCCGAGCGCTTGAACTGGCACGGTGGCGCACATCTGTGCGCGTTCTCTCCGAAGCGGTGGTGGTAGAAGCAGAGCGTGTCTCTCTGGCGCTCCTTGGCCCCTGCTGCCGCTACCGTCGGTGGCTCCTCACCTCCGCTGGTCGTCTCACTGGGCTCCGCCGCCGCCGCGTTGACTGTGATCGCCCTGGTGGTGAGGATGATCCGGTCTGCTTCCTGGGCTAGCGCACGATAGTCACGCGCGGCCAGCAAAGGCAAATTGGCCAGAACCGCTCTTGCCTCCGTTGGAAGGTTCCGGAGGAAAAGGTGGGCAAACAGAAAGTGCCCGTCGTCTGTGCCCATTAACGCCAGCATCTTCTCCATCAGGTCGACGGCCGAACCATCTCCTAACTCGGTCCGCCCCAGAAGCCTCTCCGCTCTCTCACATTCCGAGAGCGTGTAGTGCCGGGTCAGCGCAGCCTTGAGCGCCTCGTATTTGCTGCGGGCTGGAGGCTGATCGAGCAGGCTCGCTACCTGCTGGGCTGTGTGAGCATCCAGCACTGCTACCACATGGTAGAACTTGGTGTTGTCTGCCGTTTCTCCCCGGAGGGCGAACTGGGCCTTGGTGTGGTGGAACCAAGAGCGCGGGTTGTGCTGCCAAAAGTCCAGTAGCTTGACTGAAACCGCACACGCGTTGCTGGGGGCTCCAGACCGGGCTGTCTGTGGGATGGCTGCTGCGTTGCTGGGGTTTCCCGACCGGGCCGGCTCCGGGGTTCTTGCCTCGTGTTCCATAATTCATCTAGGGTCACCAGTGTGGACTGTGTGAATAAAGAGGCAGATTCATGGACAGACGGTTTATTACACACTTCACATCTCACAAGCACAGAACAGACTGAATCATTTCAGCAAGCTCTCCTATTTTTCCCAACTCACTTTTCACACGTTTCATGGCATTTCTCATCACACAGCATGACATTTACATTACACTGCATTCAACCCCTTATGTCCCTGACTCTTTCCTGCCATCTCCCCAGGAACCCCCTAGGCATTGTTCTCCCATGTTTATTCACTGTCTCTGCCTGAGATGCTACATAACCTGAGTCCCCACAGTGCCAAATATTATATATAACATGGTGAAGCCATTCTTTTGTTGATTTGGATGTGTGCTTTGAGTCATTGTCATGCTGAAAGATGAAGTTCCTCTTCATCTTCAGCTTTCTAGCAGAAGCCTGAAGGTTTTGTGCCTGCTATTTGGAACTGTTCATAATTCCCGCCACTTTGAACTAAGGCCCATTTTCAGCTGAAGAAAAACAGACCCAAAGCATGATGCTGCCACCACCATGGTTCACTGTTGGTATGGTGTTCTTTTGGTGATGAGCAGTGTTGTGTTTGGACCAAATAAACCTTTTGGAATTATGGCCAAAAAGTTCAACTTTGGTTTCATTGGGCCATAACACATTTTCCACCATGCATTTGGAAGATTTCAAATGTATTTTTGCAAAATGTAGCCGGGTTTGTTTTTCTTCGTAAGATAAGGCTTCTATCTTTCCACCCTAGACGGGAGATTGTTGTTACATGTACTAAACAGCCAGTACTTGCCAGAAATTCCTGCAGCTCCTTCAGTGTTGCTGTCGACCTTTTGGCAGCCTCCCTGACCAGCTTTCTTCTTGTCTTTTCATCAATTTTGGAGGAACGTCAAGTTCTTGGTAATGTTTTGGTGACACATGGGGAGTGCATAATGGTATAGCATCTTAGACAAGAACAAAGAGCAGAGTTTCCCTGGGAGATAACAGGGAGGTGTGAAGGATGAATGCAGTGTGATCTTTTGTGTGTTAGAAACTTCTAGAAGGATGTTAAAGGATTAAGGAAGTGAATGCAATGTGACCTTTTGTGTGTTTGAAGCTTCTAGAAGAATGCCATGCTTTTTAAGAGGAGAGTCTCTGCTGAGTATTCATTCTGACTATGCTTCTGTGTGAGATGTGTAATAAACTGTCTGAGTCAAATCCGCCTCGTTCTTTACACGCTCCACACTGGTGACCCAAGACGAATAATGGAACACGGCGAAAGATCCCCGGAGCCAGCCTTGTTGGGAGCCCCCAGCCAAGCATATGCTGTTGCAATCAAGCTACCGGATTTTTGGCAGCACAATCCGCGCTCCTGGTTCCACCTAGTTGAGGTGCAGTTCACCCTCCGGGGGATATCGGCGGATGACACGAAGTTCCACTATGTGGTCGCAACGCTCGACGCCTGCACGGCTCAGCACGTGGAGAGCCTGCTCGATCAGCCACCAACCAACGACAAGTACGGCGCACTGAAGGCTGCACTCATCCAGCACTACACACTCTCGGATGGTGAGAGAGCAGAGCGACTCCTGACGCGGACTGGGTTAGGAGATGGGTCAGCCATTGACCTGATGGAGAAGATGCTGAGATTAAAGGGCACGGACGACAACCATTTCATTTTTACCCACCTCTTCCTCCGGAACCTTCCGTCAACGACGAGAGCGACCCTGGCCAATTCGCCGTTGCTGGCCAAGCGGGACTATCGTGCGTTGGCCCGAGAAGCAAACTGGATCATCATCGCCAGCAGAGAGTTCACGACCATGGCGGCAGCGACAGAGCTCGGCGCGACGGCCGGAGGATGCGAGGAGCCATCAACGGCAGCAGCAGAGCCACCAACGACAGCAGCAGCGGGGGCCAAAGGACGAGGGGGAGACACCCTTTGTTTCTACCACCACCGCCGCTTCGCAGAGAGGGCATGCAAATGTATACCACTGTGCCAGTTCAAGCGCTCGGGAAACGCCAAGACTGGGGGTCGGTAGCAGCCGTGACCCTTGGGGAGGAGAACAAGCAGCTCTACTTGACGGACGCACACTCGGGGAGGCATTTCCTCGTGGACACCGGCGCCCAGATGAGTTTCATCCTGCTGACCTACGCCGACCGGCTGGCAGGATCTAGCGGCCCCGAGATGGCAGCAGCAAACGGCTCGGAGATTAAGACTTTTGGTGAGAGGACTCTACTCCTGTCTCTACATGGCCGTACATTTGAGTGGACTTTTGTCATAGCAGCATTGAATTTCAATATACTGGGGGCTGATTTTTTGTGCACACATGGTTTGTTGGTTGATGTCGCTAACAGGCGCCTGGTTAATGCACTGTCCTTTGATTCTATCCCCTGTATAGCTCGAGCGTCCCGGCCAACAGCACAAGCCAACGTCACAGCTGCATGCGGTAAGTTCCACACACTGCTCACTCAGTTCCCAGCACTCACTGTCCCGACATTTTTGGCAGCCATCGCTAAACATGGGGTGGAGCATTTTATCACCACCACCGGGCTGCCCGTTTTTGCAAAACCTTGGCGCTTGGACGCACTTAAACTGGCCATAGCGCGCGAGGAATTCGCCAACCTGGAGAGGCTGGGCATCATCAGGCGTTCAAACAGCCCATGGGCTTCCCCGCTACACATGGTCCCTAAAGCTGAGGGTTCGTGGCGACCTTGCGGGGATTTCCGCAGGTTGAACAACGCTACAGTGCACGACCGCTACCCAATTCCTCACATTCAGGATTTTTCCGTTCACCTGGCAGGAGCGCGCGTTTTTTCTAAAATAGACTTGGTCCGCGGTTACCACCAAGTCCCAGTGCGCGCTGAGGACATACCCAAAACAGCAGTGATAACTCCGTTCGGTTTATTCGAGTTTTTGCACATGCCATTTGGGCTTAAAGGGGCTGCACAGACGTTCCAACGCATGATGGATGCAGTGCTGCGCGATCTCCCTTTCGTGTTCGTCTACTTGGACGATATCTTGGTAGCCAGCGCGTCCAAAGACGAACACAAAACCCACCTCACGACGGTTTTCAGGAGGTTGGAAGAGCATGGGTTAATAATCAACCCAGCGAAATGTCAGTTCGGGGTGACGCGGATTGATTTTTTGGGGCACCGCGTCTCTCCCGAAGGAGCGGTTCCGCTGCCTGACAAAGTGCGCACGGTAGCAGATTTTCCCCGGCCGCAAACGGTCAGGGCGCTACAGGAATTTTTGGGAATGGTGAATTTTTATAACTGTTTCCTTCCCCGCGCAGCGCAGCTCATGCAATCACTGTACACCGCACTCAAAAAACAGAAACCCGTGGATAAGATCGAATGGTCCCCGGAGCGAGAGCGGGCGTTCTCGGAAGTCAAAGCAGCCCTGGCAAACGCCGCAATGCTGGCACATCCAGACCCAACGGCCCACATAGCGCTCACCACTGACGCTTCAGATGTGGCCATAGGGGCGGTCGTGGAGCAGCGCGTAGCCGGAGCTTGGCAGCCGCTCGCCTTTTTCAGCAGGACTTTGCGCGACAGTGAATGTAAATACAGCGTGTTCGACAGAGAGTTGCTGGCTCTCCACCTGGCCATTCGCCACTTCCAGTTCTGGCTGGAAGGGCGCAGTTTCACCACGTTCGTTGACCACAAGCCGCTAACATTCGCGATGGCCAAGGTTTCAGAACCGTGGTCGGGCCGGCAGCAGAGACAGCTGGCTGCGATCTCAGAGTTTACTACCGATATTCAGCATGTCTCGGGTAAACTGAATGTAGTGGCAGACTGCCTCTTGCGCGCCGTGGCGGCCCCAGTTTGTGTGGGGATAGATTACGCAGCCATGGCCACGGAGCAGGTTAGTGACGCGGACGTGCGCACGCTCCAGTCTGGACCAACAGGGTTAAGGCTGGAGAGCAGGGTGCTGCAAGACGGCATGCCCCCCCTAATCTGTGATGTCTCCACGGGGCGACCGCGTCCCGTGGTACCGGCCGCGTTGTGCCGCCGCATGTTTGACTCGATTCATTCTTTGGCACACCTGGGAGTGCGCGCGTCGGTCAAAATGGTAGGACAGAAATTCGTGTGGCCGAGCCTTCGCAAACGAGTGAAAGAGTGGGCAGCAGCCTGCATGGCGTGCCAACGAGCCAAGGTACACAGACACACGAAGGCTCCCTTGGAGCTGTTTCGCATCCCGGCTAAGAGGTTCGACCATGTTCACGTGGACCTTGTGGGCCCCCTCCCGCCATCACAGGGGTGCACGCACCTTCTGACAATGGTGGACCACACCACGCGCTGGCCGGAAGTGGTTCCACTGGCGGCAACCACAGCCGAGGAGGTGGCGCGTGCGTTTTTAACAGCATGGGTGGCACGTTTTGGAGTCCCGTCAGATATTATGTCCGACAGAGGCCTTCAATTTGTTTCCAAACTCTGGTCAACAATGGCCCGCAGCCTGGGTGTCACAATTCACCGCACAACCGCGTACAATCCACAGGCTAATGGGTTATGCGAACGTTTTCATAGGTCATTGAAAGCGGCTCTCAGGGCGTCACTGACGGATGCAAATTGGGTAGACAAGCTACCATGGGTTTTATTGGGGTTACGTTCTGCGCCTAAAGAGAATCTGGAAGCTTCCCCGGCTGAACCTGTTTTTGCGCAGCCACTTCGGCTGCGCGGGAGTTTCTTCCAAATAATCCCGCGCCGGGCAGCTCCCCGTCTCAGCTGTTGCAGCGTAGCATAGACACAAGCACGCTGCCGGGCCCTGCTCACCACAGTTTTCCGCGCGTTTTTGTGCCTAAAACTTTGAAAAACGCAGAGTTTGTTTTTGTCAGACACGATGCCCATCGCCCTCCACTGCGCCCACCTTATGATGGACCGTTTAGAGTGCTGGAAACAGGGGACAAGCATTTTTTGCTAGATTTGGGGGGTAGGAGGGAAAAGATTGGCATAGACAGACTCAAACCCACTTTTGTGGTGGCGGACGAGCAAGTGCTGTTGGCGAGGGCCCCTCGGCGTGGAAGACCCCCACGGGGAGCTTCCCAGAGAAAAGATTCCCCAGAGCACCCATACAGACAGACTTTTACCCCTCAAACATCAGCCCCCCAGCATGACAGCGCCGCGGAGGCGGTGAATCCTGGTTACAGCAGATACGGGAGAAGACTGAAGCCCAAGCAGCATGTGGATTGATGTTTAATGATTTTACCACAGCATATGGACTGTCATTCTATTGTTCTATCCAAGACGCTCGGGGGGGTCGTTTGGTGACACATGGGGAGTGCATAATGGTATAGCATCTTAGACAAGAACAAAGAGCAGAGTTTCCCTGGGAGATAACAGGGAGGTGTGAAGGATGAATGCAGTGTGATCTTTTTTGTGTTAGAAACTTCTAGAAGGATGTTAAAGGATTAAGGAAGTGAATGCAATGTGACCTTTTGTGTGTTTGAAGCTTCTAGAAGAATGCCATGCTTTTTAAGAGGAGAGTCTCTGCTGAGTATTCATTCTGACTATGCTTCTGTGTGAGATGTGTAATAAACTGTCTGAGTCAAATCCGCCTCGTTATTTACACGCTCCACAATGTCACTGTTGTGCCATATTTTCTCCACTTGATGATGACTGTCTTCACTGTATTCCATGATATGTTTAATGCCTTGGAAATTCTTTTGTGCCCTTCTCCTGACTGATACCTTTGAATAATGAGAGCCCTTTGATGCTTTGGAAGCTCTCTGTGGACCATGGCTTGTGCTGTAAGATGTGGCAACAAAAATGTCAGGAAAAGCCTACTAGAACAGCCAAACTTTTTTGGGGTTAATGAGAGGCACTTTAAATGGTGGCAGGTGTGTGCTGACTCCCATTTAACATAAGATAAGCTAAAACTTTATTAGTCCCACAATGGGGAAATTCCAGGATTGCAGCAGCACAGGGATAGCAACACTCAGAGCAATAATTAAAAAGATAAGATAATAAGAACAAGTGAATATACATATGTACACTGATATATACACAGTGTAGGAGCATTGTAGCTAGATGGAATACACAGCATAACGGTCTATTAAGTTACCCCGCAGAATATGAATATGTACCCATACAGTATATTTCGTATTTGAATCAGCCGTTTTGTCAACCTCGGTAATGATTGATATTGCCTATTTGTATAATGGACCATTTATTGTGCAATGTTGTTACGTTTTGTGCATTCAATACAACCTCTACGAGCGGCCCTGGTTAGGTTATAAAGTCTGACAGCCGTAGGTAGGAAGGACCTGCGGAACCTCTTGGTCGCGCACCTAGGATGGTACAGCCTACTGCTAAATGAGCTTCTCAGTGCGTTCATCTGTCCGGATGGTACAGCCTACTGCTAAATGAGCTTCTCAGTGCGTTCATCTGTCCTGCATGGGGTGGGACTCGGACTCCAGCAGAGATGACAGCTTAGCAACCATCCTCCTCTCTCCTATCTCCTCCACTGGATCGAGGCGCCACCCCAGGACAGAGCTAGCTTTTTTGATCAGTCTGTTCAGTCTCTTCTTGTCGGCTGCCTTGATGCTGTTGCCCTAGCAGACCACTCCAAATGTGATGGCTGATGCCACCACCGAGTCGTAGAAGGTTTTCAGGAGTGCCCCTTGTACTCCAAAAGACCTGAGCCTCCTCAGGAGGAACAGCCTGTGATGCCCCTTCTTGTAGAACACGTTGGTGTTGTGTGACCAGTCCAGTTTATTGTTCAGGTGAACACCCAGGTACTTGTAAGATGTCACCATCTCAGTGTCTGTTCCCTGTATGTTTACTGGTGCTGTCGGGGGTTGTCCTCGCCTGTGGCAGTTCACCACCAGTTCCTTAGTTTTCCTGGCATTGATCTGGAGGCAGTTCCGATGGCACCAGTCCACGAAGTCCTGGATAAGTCCTTTGTACTCCGCATCATCGTCATCAGAGATGAGGCCGACGATCGCAGAGTCGTCAGAGGACTTCTGTAGGTGGCAGTGTGGTGTGTTGTGTGAAAAGTCTGCAGTATAAAGGATGAACAGGAAGGGAGCCAGAACTGTTCCCTGGGCGGCCCCTGTACTGCAGATGATGGTATCAGACACACAATCCTGGGTTCTCACAAACTGTGTCCGGTTTGTGAGGTAGTCCAGGATCCACGATGACAGGTGCTGGTCCACCCCTGAGCACAGTGGCTTGTCCTTCAGGATCACCGGTTAGTTGGTGTTGAAAGCACTGGAGAAATCAAAGAACATGATCCTCACAGTGCTCCCAGGCTTCTCCAGGTGGGACAGGGAACGGTGTAGGAGGAAGATCACTGCATCCTCCACCCTGATGCCATGCTGGTAGGCGAACTGGAGTGGATCCATCGCTGGTCCCTAGTGGGACCAGTGAGGGACATGAGTTTGAATGTGATTGGTTAATTCTGAACACAGCCACATCCACAATTATAAGCGGGTATGCATATTTATGGAAACAGGTTATTGTAAATTTTTTATTTTTTATCTTTCCCCTTAAAAGATTTCAGTTTGTTTTTCAATTGGGTTGTACAGGTTATAGGTCACATTAATGGTGGAAAAAAGTTTTGAAATGATTTATCTTTGTCTCATTTTTATTTACATCACAACAACCTGACATTTGAACAGGGGTGTGCAGACTTTTTATATCCACTATAGATAGATGTACTTTATTGATCCCAAACTGGGAAATTACAGTGTAACAGCAGTATAAGGATAAGGACCTGTACTTATATAGCGCTTTTCTAGTCACAAAGAACACTCAAAGCGCTTTCACTAGCACTAACCCTCTACTCTAAGGGCCTATAGGAAACAGATATCTAGGGACAACTTAGAACAGCCGATTAACCTAACATGCATGTCTTTGGATTGTGGGAGGAAACCGGAGCCCCCGGAGTAAACCCACGCAGCACAGGGAGAACATGCAAACTCCACACAGAAAGGCTCCTACCCCTGCCAGCCTGGGGATTCGAACCTGGAACCTTCTAGCTGTAAGGCAACAGTGCTAACCACTGCACCACCGTGCTGCCCAGTATGACAGTGGACGACCAAAATGACAGAAACACACACAGCATAATAGACAAAGGGACTACCTATGGAACGTAAAACTGCCTAAATAACATATACATCATAGATGAATAGACAGTGACCCATATAGATACATTAGTTGTACCTGCTGCACAATGCAGGACTATCAGGTGCAGGGTGCAATGTGAGGACCAATTAGACTGCAAGGTGCAGTATGGCAGCATACTGTAGTTATGACCAGAATTCAACATCAGAGTGAGTTATTGTACAGTGAAATGGCACGTGGCAGGAAAGATTTTCTGTAGCTAATCATTCGGCAGCAAAGCTATAGCAGTCTGCTGGAGAAAGTGCTCCGCTGTCTGTCCAGTGTGTGGTGGAGGGGGTGATCAGGATTGTCCATGATGGATTGCAAATAATAAACCAATTGCAATGTGAGACTACGAAACTACAACCCCCATAAGTGCAGTGTTTTTTTCTAATCGGTTTTCTTTTTCTCCCTCTTCTTTTTTGAAAACAAGTAGTGTCCACTTAGATTAAATCTGTCAGCAACTACTAATGACATCGTTAACCATGAAAGGGTGTCCCAATTTATAGGGGTAGATGAAGGGGTAGGGGTAAAAATGATAATTGGGATGGACCCAAATCTACCTGCACTTCACTCCATCCATCCATCCATCTTCTACCGCTTAATCCTTTTCGGGTCGCTGGGGGGCTGGAGCCTATCCCAGCATCTTTAGGTGAGAGGCAGGGTACATCCCGGACAGATCGCCAGTGCACTTCACTTTCATATTGTAAATATTTTTCTCAACCATTTTACAGTAGGTATTTACTGCTCTTCATAAATAATTAAACAGGCAGTGTTTCTCTTGTTTTTTTATGTATGTATAAGGGTAATTTACATTGGAAAAGGTTGTAAATTTAGTTCAAGTACATTTTAGCAAGCAATAGTCCAATTTGATCATGTTAAACATAATTTTCCAACCACAAAATTGTGGCTAGTGAAAAAGCTGAATGGCTAGCAACTTTGGAAAATCATTAGCCACAGCAGATGGTGAGCAAAAAGGTTAATGTCAAGCCCTGAATACCAGTATCAACACAAATACTGCTAATTGGTAACAATACTTATCAACACTTTTATTGATGCTAGTCTCCATAATTTGGTGCAAAAAATAAAACATGAGACTCTGCACTGCCTCAGATTTATAAAATGTTGTATTTGTAAGTCTTCCATAAGTTTGCTGGTGTTACCCCCTTTACTCACAATTTCCTTTTTAGTGTTTCCTCTGGATCAGAGACTTTGGCGTGTAAACACCATAGGCATGGGGGCAATGTGATTTGCGCATATATACTATATATACGGTGGTGTGAAAAAGTGTTTGCCCCCTTCCTGATTTCTAATTTTTTTGGTATGTTTGTCACACTTAAATGTTTCAGACGGTCAAAGAAATTTAAATATTAAGATAAGATAAGATAAGCCTTTATTAGTCCCACAATGGGGAAATTCCAGGATTGCAACAGCACAGGGATAGCAACACTCAGAGCAACAATCAGAAGGCAAGAGAAAAAACAAGAGCAGCAAGTATACATATGTACATATATATACATACACACACAGTGCGGAGCATTGTCGCGAGATGGGATAGATATATAGATATATAAACACAGTGCGGAGCATTGTAGCTGGATGGAATAAATATATGAGTATATAAACACACAGTGCGGAGTATTGTAGCTAGATGGAATGAATATGTGAATATATAAACACACAGTGCGGAGCATTGTAGCTAGATGGAATAAATATGTAGATATATAAACACACACAGTACAGAGCATTGTAGCTAGATGGAATAAATATGTAAATATACAAACACACACAGTGCGGAGTATTGTACCTAGATGGAATGAAACAACACAACCGTCTACTTAGTTATCCTACATGGTATGATTATGTACCCATACATATTCTCACCCTCCATAGCGACCGGTATTTTCCTAGTTGTATACCGGAGGGGACCATTGTGTAAGTCTATTGCATCTTTTTAGACGAGATTAGATGAAGATAACACAAGTAAACACAAAATACAGTTTTTAAATGAAGGTGTTTATTATTAAGGGTAAAAAAAAATTATCAAAACCTACATGGCCCTGTGTAAAAAAGTGATTCCCCCCCTCCCCGTTTAAACATAAATTAACTGTGGTTTATCACATCTTTGGAAAGCTGAGTTCAATTTCTCTAGCCACACCCAGGCCTGATTACTGCCACACCTGTTCTCAATCAAGAAATGACTTAAATAGGACCTGACTGACAAAATGAAATAGACCAAAAGATCATCAGAAACTAGACATCATGCTGCGATCCAAAGAAATTCAGGAACAAATGAGAAACAAAATAATTGAGATCTATCAGTCTGGAAAAGGTTATAAAGCAATTTCTAAAGCTTTGGGACTCCAGCGAACCACAGTGAGAGCCATTATCCACAAATGGGGAAAACATGGAACAGTGGTGAACCTTCCCAGGAGTGGCCGGCTGACTAAAATTACCCCAAGAGCGCAGTGACGACTCATCCAAGAGGTCACAAAAGACCCCACAACAACATCCAAAGAACTGCATGCCTTGCCTCAGTTAAGGTCAGTGTTCATGACGCCACCATAAGAAAGAGACTGGGCATACAGTAAATGGCATGCAAGGTAGAATTCCAAGATGAAAACCATTGCTGAGCAAAAAGAACATAAAGGCTCATCTCAGTTTTGCCAGAAAACATCTTGATGATCCCCAAGACTTTTGGGAAAATACTCTGTGGACTGACCAGACAAAAGTTGAACTTTTTGGAAGGTGTGTGTCCCATTACATCTGGTTTAAAAGTAACACAGCATTTCAGAAAAGGAACATCATACCAGCAGTAAAATATGGTGGTGGTAGTGTGATGGTCTGGGGCTGTTTTGCTGCTTCAGGACTTGGAAGACTTGCTGTGGTAAATGAAACCATGAATTCTGCTGTCTACCAAAAAATCCTGAAGGAGAATGTCCAGCCATCTGTTCATGATCTCAAGCTGAAGCGCACTTGGGTTCTGCAGCAGGACAATGATCCAAAACACACCAGCAAGTCCACTTCTGAATGGCTTAAGAAAAACAAAATGAAGACTTTGGAGTGGCCTAGTCAATGTCCTGATCTGAATCCAACTGAGATGCTGTGGCATGACCTTAAAAAGGCGGTTCATGCTCGAAAACCCTCCAATGTGGCTGAATTACAACAATTCTGCAAAGATAAGTGAGCCAAAATTCCTCCACAGCGCTGTAAAAGACTCATTGCCAGCTATCGCAAATGCTTGATTGCAGTTGTTGCCGCTAAGGGTGGCCCAACCAGTTATTAGGTTTAGGGAACAATCACTTTTTCACACAGGGCAATGTAGGTTTGGATTTTTTTCCCCTTCAAATATTAAGGATGACTGAAAGGACTGTATTAAGTTAGCTGGTCATCAAAACTGTATCCACCATGGAGCATCAGCCAGAATGCATTAACCAGAAGCCAAGATGTTATTTGGAGATTTAATGAATAGTTCTTCTTGAACTTTATGTGCAGTATACTTCATGTGTGTGGTTCTGCAAATACAAAGAAATAACCCAAAAGAAATTAAATAACCTACTTATGAATATACAATTATACAATAAATATTCAATCAATTTTCTATCACTGTGGAGCATGTAAATAATGAGGCTGATTTGGTTCAAGCGGTTTATTACACGACTCACACAAGGAGCATAGACAGAATGGCATACAAGTAGGAACTCTTCCCTTAAATAACATGACATCCTTCTAGACTCTTCTCACACACAAAAGATAATCCCCGTCTAGACTCTTCTCACACACAAAAGATAATCTCTCTGTCCGACTGCAGTCAGTCCATTCATCCTTGACACCTCCCTGTTATCTTACTAGGGCATCTAGAAACTTCTCACACACAAAAGGTTAACTTTGCATCCTTTGTTCCTGTCTAAGGTGGTAAACCATTATGCACTCCCCAGGTTGCCACACCACCACCCCCAGCAACTTAGATAGGACAAAAGGGTAGCAGTCCACATGCTGTGATAAAACCATTAACATCAGTCCACATGCTGTAGAACAATCAACATCAGTCCGCATGCTGCTTGGGCTTCAGTCTTCTGCCGTATCTGCTGTAGCCAGGATTCGCTGCCTCCGTGGCGCTGCCATGCTGGGGGGCTGATGTCTGGGGGTGAAAACTTTTTGACTGTCCGTGTGGGTGCTCTGGAGAATCTTTTCTCTGGGAAGCGCCCCGTGGGGGTCTTCCACGCCGAGGGGCCCTCGCCAACAGCACTTGCTCGTCAGCCACAACGAAAGCAGGTTTGAGTCTGTCTATGCCAATCTTTTCCCTCCTACCCCCCAAATCTAGCAAAAAATGCTTATCCCCCGTTTCCAGCACTCTAAACGGTCCATCATAAGGTGGTTGCAGTGGGGGGCGGTGGGCGTCGTGTCTGACAAACACAAACTCTGCGTTTTTCAAAGCTTTAGGCACAAAAACGCACGGAAAACTGTGGTGGGCAGGGCCCGGCAGCGTGCTTGAGTCTATGCAACGCTGCAGCAGCTGAGACGGGGAGCTGCCCGGCGCAGGATTATCTGGCAGAAACTCCCCAGGCAGCCGGAGTGGTTGTGCAAAAACAAGTTCTGCTGGGGAAGCTTCCAGATCCTCTTTAGGGGCAGAATGTAACCCCAATAAAACCCATGGTAGCCTGTCTATCCAATTTGCATCCGTCAGTGAAGCCCTCAGAGCCGCTTTTAACAACCTATGAAAACGTTCGCATAACCCATTTGCCTGCGGGTTGTACGCGGTTGTGCGGTGAATTGAGACACCTAGGCTGCGGGCCATGGTTGACCAGAGTTCAGAAACAAATTGAGAGCCTCTGTCGGACGTAATGTCCAACGGAACTCCAAAACGCGCCACCCATGCTGTTAAAAACGTTTGCGCCACCTCCTCGGCTGTGGTTGCCGCCAGCGGAACCGCTTCTGGCCAGCGCGTGGTGCGGTCCACCATGGTCAGGAGATGCGTGTACCCCTGTGATGGCGGAAGGGGGCCTACGAGGTCCACGTGGACATGGTCGAACCTCTTAGCCGGGATGTGAAACGGCTCCAAAGGAGCCTTCGTGTGTCAGTGAACCTTGGCTCGTTGGCACGCCACGCAGGCTGCCGGCCACTCTTTCACTTGTTTGCGAAGGCCTGGCCGCACATATTTCTCTCCTACCATTTTGACCGACGCGCGCACCCCTGGGTGTGCCAAAGAGTGAAGTGACTCAAACACGTGACGGCGCCACGCGGCCGGAACCACAGGCCGTGGGCAATGCCGTTAAGCAGCGTCCTCTTCTCCAGCCTTAACCCTGTTGGTCCAGACTGGAGCGCGCGCACGTCCGCGTCACTAGCCTGCTCCGTGGCCATGGCTGCGTAATCCAACCCTACACAGATCGGGGCCACAACGGCGCGCGAGAGGCAATCTGCCACTACATTCAGTTTGCCCGACACATGCTGAATATCGGTAGTAAACTCTGAGATCGCGGCCAGCTGCCTCTGCTGCCGGCCCAACCAAGGTTCTGAAACTTTGGCCATCGCGAATGTTAGTGGCTTATGGTCAACGAACGCAGTAAAATTGCGCCCTTCCAGCCAGAAATGGAAATGGCGAATGGCCAGGTGGAGAGCCAGCAACTCTCTGTCGAACGCGTTGTATTTACGTTCATTGTCGCGCAAGGTTCTGCTGAAAAAGGCAAGCGGCTGCCAAGCCCCGGTGACGCGCTGCTCCACGACAGCCCCTATGGCCACATCTGAGGCATCAGTGGTGAGAGCTATGCGGGCCATTGGGTCTGGATGTGCCAACAATGCGGCGTTTGCCAGGGCTGCTTTAACTTCCGAGAACGCCTGCTCTCGTTCCGGGGTCCATTCGACCTTATTTGCGGGTTTCTGTTTTTTGAGCGCAGCGTACAATGGCTGCATGAGCTGCGCTGCGCGGGGAAGGAAACGGTTATAAAAGTTCACCATTCCCAAAAATTCTTGTAGCGCCCTGACCATTTGTGGTCGGGGAAAATCTGTCACTGCGCGCACTTTGTCAGGCAGCGGAACCACTCCTTCGGGAGAGACGCGGTGCCCTAAAAAATCAATCCCCATCACCCCGAACTGACATTTCGCTGGGTTGATTATTAAACCGTGCTCTTCCAACCTACGGAAAACCGTCATGAGGTGGGTTTCGTGTTCATCTTCGGACGCGCTGGCTACCAAGATATCGTCCAGGTAGACGAACACGAAAGGGAGATCGTGCAGCACTGCAGCCATCATGCGTTGGAACGTCTGTGCTGCCCCTTTAAGCCCAAATGGCATGTGCAAGAACTCAAATAAACCAAATGGAGTTATTACCACTGTTTTGGGTATGTCCTCAGCGCGCACTGGGACTTGGTGGTAACCACAGACCAAATCTATCTTAGAAAAAATGCGCGCTCCTGCGAGGTGAGCGAAAAAATCCTGAATGTGGGGAATTGGGTAGCAGTCATGCGCTGTAGCGTTGTTTAACCTGCAGAAATCGCCGCAAGGTCGCCACGAACCTTCAGCTTTAGGGACCATGTGTAGCGGGGAAGCCCATGGGCTGTTTGAGCGCCTGATGATGCCTAACCTCTCTAGGTTAGCGAACTCCTCGCGCGCTATGGCCAGATTAGCTGCGTCCAAGCGCCGAGGTCTTGCAAAAACGGGTGGTGGTGATAAAATGCTCCACCCCATGTTTAGCGATAGCTGCTGAAAACGTCGGGACTGTGAGTGCTGGGAACTGAGCAAGCAGTGTGTGGAACTTACCGCATGCTGCTGTGACGTTGGCTTGTGCTGTTGGCTGGGTCACTCGAGCTATACAGGGGAGAGAGTCAAAAGACAGTGCATTAACCAGGCGCCTGTTAGCAATATCTAACAACAACCCATGTGCACATAGAAAATCAGCCCCCAGTATATGGTAATCCAATGCTGCTACAACAAAAGTCCATTCAAATATACAACCGTGTAGAGACAAGAGCAGAGTCCTCTCACCAAAGGCCTTAATGTCTGAGCCGTTTGCTGCTCCCATCTCGGGGCCGCTGGTTCCTGCCAGCCGGTCAGCGTAGGTCGGCCGGATGAAACTCCTCTGTGCGCCGGTGTCCACAAGGAAATGCCTCCCCGAGCGTGCGTCCGTCAAATAGAGCAGCTTGTTCTCCTCCCCGAGGGTCGCGGCTGCTACCGACCCCCGGTCTTGGCGTTTCCCGAGCGCTTGAACTGGCACGGTGGTATACATTTGCGTGCCCTCTCTGCAAAGCGGCGATGGTAGAAGCAAAGCGTGTCACCTCCACGTTCCTTGGCCCCCGCTGCTGCTGCCGTCGGTGGTTCTGCTGCTGCCGTCGGTGGCTCCTCGCCTCCTCGTGTCGACGTGCTGGGCTCCGTCACTGCCGCAATGGTCACGAAAGCCTCGGTGGCGACGATGATCTGGTCTGCCTCTTGGGCTAGCGCACGATAGTCCCGTTTGGCCAGCAACGATGAATTGGCCAGGGCCGCTCTCGCCGCTGTCGGAGGGTTCCTGAGGAAAATGTGGGTGAAGATGAAGTGGTCGTCGTCCGTGACCTTTAACCTCAGCATCTTCTCCATCATGTCCACGGCCGAACCGTCTCCCAACTCGGTCCGTGTCAGAAGCCTCTCTGCTCTCTCACCATCCGAGAGTGTGTAGTGCTGGATGAGGGCAGCCTTCAGCACGTCATATTTGCCGTCGGCTGGTGGCTGATCGAGCAGGCTCTCGATGTGCTGAGCCGTGCTGGCATCGAGTGCTGCGACCACATAGTGGAATTTCGTATCATCCGCCGATATCCCTCGAAGGGCGAACTGCACCTCGGTTAGGTGGAACCAGGAGTGCGGGTTGTGCTACCAAAAATCAGGTAGTTTGATCGCTACAGCGCACACGAAGCTGGGGGTTCCAGTCGAGGTTGGCTCCGGGGATCTTCCGTCGTATTCCATGATTCGTCTTGGGTCACCAGTGTGGAGCATGTAAATAATGAGGCTGATTTGGTTCAAGCGGTTTATTACACGACTCACACAAGGAGCATAGACAGAATGGCATACAAGTAGGAACTCTTCCCTTAAATAACATGACATCCTTCTAGACTCTTCTCACACACAAAAGATAATCCCCGTCTAGACTCTTCTCACACACAAAAGATTATCTCCCCGTCCGACTGCAGTCAGTCCATTCATCCTTGACACCTCCCTGTTATCTTACTAGGGCATCTAGAAACTTCTCACACACAAAAGGTTAACTTCGCGTCCTTTGTTCCTGTCTAAGGTGGTAAACCATTATGCACTCCCCAGGTTGCCACATCACTTATAATAACCAAATACATCAAATAGCAGCAATCACCAGCATAAAACAATCAAGGTCAACAATCAGGTCTGAACTCTAATTGTGACGGGTTAAAAATGGGGATTAATAGTATGTGACTGGTTAAAAATGGGGATTAATGGGTTGATTAAAAGCGTATCATACACGGGTTAAGAAGCAGATTAGAGCTGAAGAAGTAAGTTAAAAAGCTGATTGTAGACAATGTATACAGTTAGGGATGAGAGTTAAAAAGATTAATGTTTCATTATTGTTGTTGCACCTGATTGTTACATTCAAAAACATCAGTACAGTATTATGGGGTTTGGATGCTGGGTGCGCTGTTTACGGTTTGTTGAGAGCTCGATGATTCACAGATTGATTGCTTTTGCCTGGAGAGGGAACTGTGTTGTGCGCTTGAGCAGAAGTGTCCAAGTTCGATGATTCACAAATTGATTGCTTTTGCCCGGAGAGGGAACTGTGTTGTGTGCTTGCACAGAAGTGTCCATGCTCTTTTTGAATGAAGTAAAATGGACTGAAGACGTAGACCGCGATTCTCTTCATTATTTCTTGTTCAAAAGCACCACGTACCTCTCCCGAACTGTGGAGCAGAGGGCGCAACATAATAAACATCTAAATTACAGTAAAATACAAGCTAACTTATCAGAACATGGCCATTCGATCTTCATACTCAGCTAGGGCAAGAAGCAGAACAATTTGCATGCGGACAGAGAGCCCCTTGGGGGACAACCAGAACAATGGACTATTGTTATACATCCCGGGATTAAGGAGAGGAAGTCCGGTGCCAGTTAATCACGCGATTGATATGTATTGACTGATATGTATATCAATATGCAAATGTGCCATGCATTCTCTCTTGTCTGTATAAAAGAGCTGACTTTACATGCCTCACGAGAACACACACACGCACACACACGCACAGACACACAGCCACAGCGTACAGCGCTACAGTGTGTCTCATGATGATGGAGGAATAAAACTCTAAAACCTTCCAGCTTGTAGCGTCTCGTCTGAACTTGTTTTTTACCTCCACACTGGTGGACAGAAAATTTACAGCTATCACAGTCTCTGAAACTTGGCTTAATGAAGAGCAGGCTTCTCTGATGGCAATAGAGGGATATCAGATGTTTCATATATATTAACAGATCTCAAAAAAAGGGTGGTGGTGTTGCACTGTATATTGATGACCTGTATAGGTGTAAACTTGAAAATGGAATGTCCTTTGCACTACCAGGGATTTTGGAATGTGTTACTGTTGAGATTGACCAAGATAAAACACAAAATCTAATTATAAGTTGTATATATAGAACGCCGGGAACTTGCATTGAGACATTCAGAGATAAATTAGTCGAGCTGTACAATAATATTACTAGTAAGAAAATGGTAGTAATTTGTGGAGATTTCATTATTGATCTACTAAATCCATATCAACAAAATGTAATTACAGAGTTCATGAATTCTATGTACAGCATGAGTCTATATCCCACAAGTATCCAAAACTAAATTTCTTGGAGTAATAATTGATAATAAACTGTGTTGGAAGTCACATATTAATTATATTAAAGGTAAAATATCCAAATCAATTGCAATACTACACAGAGTGAAATATTTGCTGAATCAACCCACACTATATACCTTGTATCATTCATTAATACTCCCATACATGACATATTGTACTGAAGTACTGTACAACAAATGATCAAAGGACCCACCAGGATAACCAAACAATCCAGAACACTTATTGACATGGTATTTACTAATAAACCAGAACGAATAACCAGAACCTATAATCTTGTAACTGGTCTCTCAGATCATAACATGGTTCTTGCTGTCAGAAAACTTACTAAAAAGCGACTACAGTATTTTGGGGGAGTCGATATTGACAAATCAAATTTTATTATTCCCAAATCAAAAAATGAGGAGTTTGAACATTACTTAGAGAATCAAAATTGGGAGCAGCTCATGTCAATATATGAAGTAGATGATTGTTGTAATTTTATAACTGCAACAATCACAAAGTCTATAGAAAAATTTACAAAGCAAATTAAAAGTAGACAACAGAAGATTAACCTATCATGGTTAAATAATGAAATAAGAAAACTTATGAAGAGGCGAGACTATGCATTGAAAACATCATTAACCTCTAAACTACAAAATGATCACCTTGTGTACAAAAGTTTAAGAAATAAAGTGGTACAAGAGCTGCGAAAATCAAAAGTATCTTATTACAATAAACTGATAGATCATGCAAAGGGTAACAACAGTTCCCTATGGAGGCATTTAAATAACTTAACTAATAAAAAAAACGATCAGAAGGGGGTAAAGGAACTTAGAATCAATGGCAAGACCGTCAGTGACAAGGCTACTTTGGCAAATGAATTTAATTCACACTTTGTGGGCTCTGTGGAAGACTTAACAAAAATTTTTGTGCTGCCAAATGTGCTCAACAACACAAATTCCATACTTCCAACAGATTCTCTTCACATCGATGAGGTAAATGAGGAGTTAATTGCTGGTATTGTTAAAACACTGTCAAACTCAAAAACTAATGATATCTACAATATGAGCACCTCCTTTCTCAAAATGCACAGCAAAATATTAATCAAACCACTGACTCATCTCATTAATCTCTCCATTAGGTCTAGTACATTTCCATCTGGCTGGAAAAAAGCTGTCGTCATACCAGTTCATAAATCAGGCAGTAAAGACGATATATGCAATTACCGCCCAATCTCTATTTTACCAGTCCTGTCTAAGGTTCTTGAAAAAGTTGTAGCTACACAGCTGATTGAATATTTACAAGACAGTCAACTTCTTCATCCACATCAATTTGGTTTTAGACCAGGATACTCAACAGAAACAGCAAATTGTTGCCTTATTGAAAACGTCAAACAGTCCTTGGACAGGGGTAATGTGGTAGGAGCTGTTTTTCTAGATCTCAAAAAGGCTTTCGATACTGTAAACCACAGTTTGCTTTTATCCAAAATGGTATCTTTTAACTTCTCCCCAGATACATTAGAATGGTTTGCATCTTATCTCCAGAATAGAGAACAGTGTGTAAAAGTTCACCAGGATAAATCCTCATTTTTAAACAACCGCATGGGTATCCCACAAGGGTCCATTCTTGGTCCTTTACTTTTCAGCATTTTTATTAATGACTTGCCGTTACACTGCTCAGCTGCAACATGCCAACTTTATGCAGATGATGCAGTTATTTACACAGCTGCCAAGACTCCAGCACAGGCTGCAGATGTACTGTCTACAAGTATGGTTGATGTCCAAGAGTGGCTCCTCCAGAACCATCTATTGCTGAGCCTTCAGAAAACAGTCTCAATGTGCTTTTCAATCAAAAAATGTAACCTGCAACGTTTTAAAGTTAATATACATGATCATGACATCAGTTTAGCTCCAGAATTCAAATACCTTGGCTTTGTACTAGATCCTCAACTCAAATTTAATCTTCATAGAAAGAAAATTTCAAAAACAGTAAAAAAAAATCTGAACTGCTTTAAATTAATTAGATATTACATACCTTACGAAGCAGCTGTACTGTATATGCATTCTATGGTTTTTTCTCATATATCATACTGTTTGACAGTCTGGGCTCAAGCAGCCCCTTCCACAATAAGACACATAGGTTCATTATATAATCAAACCCTAAAAATCTTGGACAAAAAGCCCATTAGGTGGCATCACTGTAATGTTTTAAAAAAATACAACCTATTGAGTTTTGAGAGTTTCATTGACCTCTGTTTTCTGAAATTAACGTTCAAATGTTTCCATAAATCAGCACCCGAGCCACTTGCTGGTTTCGTCCAAAGACAGGACAGCAGCAGAGCCACCAGGAGTTCTGTTAACAATAACTGTAAAATATTCCACCGCAGAACCACATTTGGACAAACAGCTTTCTCTATAAAGGGCAGTCACATCTGGAACACAATGCCAAGTGTAATTAAAATAATAACAGACTTTAAAACATTCACTAAAAAGGTTAAAAACTGGCTGAAAAATAAACAAGAATGTACTCATGTATGAATTGATTGTCTGCAAGGTGAGAGTGAATGAAGGGAAGGAATGAATGTGTTTGTTTATAGTGAGTGATGAAGGGAGAGAGGCCTGAAATAGGCAAATGTGAGTCAGGTTGTTATATTTGTGTATTTATAATATTTATAATATTTATAATTGTGTATTTATAATCTTTTTTGCATTGATGTATGTGGTTATTGTGTATTTCTTTTCTTTTTTTTTTTTCTTTACTTGATTCTCTTTTCTAAAGCCCATCCAGGGACAAGAGTTGCAAATTAGCTAATAGCTATA
The DNA here is from genome assembly GCA_020510985.1 of Pholidichthys leucotaenia. Classification (NCBI taxonomy): domain Eukaryota; kingdom Metazoa; phylum Chordata; class Actinopteri; order Cichliformes; family Pholidichthyidae; genus Pholidichthys; species Pholidichthys leucotaenia. Next base: position 386,027,159 of record CM035838.1, read on the forward strand.
CACTCTATGTGCAACACATCAGATTGATTGTCATTGATTAATTATCTATGTTTATTGCACTGTCCCTGTCAAATAAACTACTCTATCTATCTAAGTATGGGGAAATGCATATAAAACAAACATATATCCAGTCTTTATGCTTCAGAAGAGAGCTATGAGAATAATAAACAAAGCTGCTTACAGGGAACCAACAAACCCACTTTTTCTTAAATTAAAAGCTCTCAAGTTGAAAGATCTGGTTGACTTTAAAACTGCAGTAATAATGTTTAAAGTGAAGAATCTATCACTGCCCGCAAATATCCAAAAGTTGTTCCAAATAAGGGAGAAACAATATCAATTCAGAGGAACATGTATATTTCAAAAACCTTCAGTGAGAACTACCACCAAGCAACACTGTGTTTCAGTGCAAGGAGTCAGATTATGGAACGATTTTGGACCTGAATTAAAATCATGTACAACGCTTGAACAATTTAAACAAAAACTAAAGGAAGAAATACTCCAAACATACGCATATACAAGATGACATATAAAATCACATAAGGATTGTCATATCCAGTCTGTGTTGTGTTGTTGCTTAGTTTTTTTTTTGTCACATTTTGTCTTAGCTATGTTCTGAATTGTAATTGCTCTTGTTTTGTTTTTCTTTTGAATTCTTAGATGCAATATGGGTGGGCAATATAAGCTGCGGCTTCAGCCATCACCCATTTCGGATAACTTATGTTGAACTGTATAATCAGAGGAGGTATTGTCTAATTTGACCTTTGTGAAAATGTGAAAGGACGAGACAGAGTTTATCTCACGAGTCAGGTTTATTCACATTCTCCAACATCAGCAATGCAGAAAAAAGGGGAAGAAACCAGATATCCATCTCTTTTTATACCCCAGGAGCTTCAAAGCTCCAGCCACAATGCATTTAATCCCAAGTCACAATGCATCCCTTTCAGATCTTATCACCCCCACCCAAAGTCACTGGCAGCCAGGAAATCCCCCACGGCCATCTCTCTTTGCATACCAAAGACCACATTTCACACCCTCCTGTTATCTACAAGGAGGCTCAGTCCTTTGTTCATCTGAGACGTGAAGCATACAGTAAGCATACAGTGATATACATATGAAGAATAAGGTGATATACGTTTGTGCATATGAAACCCACATATGTGTCCCACATGACCCCCCCCCCCAAACGTCCAAGATGTAACAACGGAATAACAGTCAGCCTGTCATGATAAAATCATTACACATCAGCCCACGTGCTGCTTGGGCCTCAGTCTCCTCCCGTATCTGCTGTAAGCAGGCTTCAACACTTCCGTGGCGCCCTCCTGCTGGGGGGCTGCTGTCTGAGGGTAAGAATTGTTAGTCGAACTCTGTGGGTGTTGTGGGGAATGTTCTCTAGGGGGTCTGCCGTGCCGAGGAGCGCTGGCCAACTGCACATCCTCGTCTTCCACCACAAAGGCGGGTTTGAGCCTGTTAATGCCAATCTTCTCCTTCCTGCCCCCCAAATCTAGCAAAAAATGCTTATCCCCTGTTTCCAGCACTCTAAATGGTCCATCATAAGGTGGTCGTAGCGGCGGGCGATGGGCATCGTGTCTGACAAAAACAAACTCCGCGTTTTTTAAAGCCTTAGGTACAAAAACGCACGGAAAACTGTGGTGAACGGGGCCAGGCAGCGCGCCCGATTCCGTGCCACGCTGCAACTGCTGAGCCGGGGAAAATTCTGGCGCAGGGTTATCTGGGAGAAACTCCCCGGGCAGCCGAAGTGGCTGCGCAAAAACTAGCTCAACCGGGAAGGCTTCTAAATCTTCTTTAGGTGCAGAACGCAACCCCAATAAAACTCATGGTAGCCTGTCCACCCAATTTGCATCCGTAAGCGACGCTCTGAGAGCCGCTTTCAATGACCTGTGAAAACGTTCGCATAACCCATTAGCCTGTGGATTGTATGCGGTTGTGCGGTGGATCGTTACCCCCAGGCTGCGGGCCATTGCTGACCAAAGTTCGGAAACGAATTGAGGGCCTCTGTCGGACATAACGTCCGACGGGACTCCAAAGCGCACTACCCATGCTGTTAAAAACGCGCGCGCCACCTCCTCGGCTGTGGTTGACGCCAGTGGGACAACTTCCGGCCAGCGCGTGGTGCGGTCCACCATTGTCAGAAGGTGTGTGCACCCCTGTGACGGCAGAAGGGGGCCTACGAGGTCCACGTGAACATGATCGAACCTCTTAGCCGGGATGTGAAACGGCTCCAAAGGAGCTCTCGTGTGCCTGTGTACCTTGGCTCGTTGACAGGCCGTGCAAGCTGCCGCCCACTCCCTAACTTACAAATTTCTCTCCCACCGTTTTAACTGACGCGCGCACTCCCGGGTGCGCCAGAGAATGAATCGAGTCGAAAACGCGGCGGCGCCACGCGGCGGGTACTACCGGACGCGGTTGCCCAGTGGAGACATCGCAGATTAGGGGGGGCATACCGTCTTGCAGCACCCTGTTCTCCAGTCTTAACCCTGTTGGTCCAGACTGGAGCACGCGCACGTCCGCGTCGCTAACCTGATCCGCGGCCATGGCTGCATAATCTACCCCCACGCAGACTGGAGCAGCCACGGCGCGCGAGAGGCAGTCTGCCACTACATTAAGTTTACCCGCCACATGCTGAATATCGGTAGTAAACTCTGAGATCGCGGCCAGCTGTCTCTGCTGCCGGCCTGACCACGGTTCTGAAACCTTGGCCATTGCGAAAGTCAGCGGCTTGTGATCAACGAACGCGGTGAAACGGCGCCCCTCCAGCCAGAACTGGAAGTGGCGGATGGCCAAGTGGAGAGCTAATAACTCCCTGTCGAATGCGCTGTATTTTCGTTCACTATCGCGCAAGGTTCTGCTGAAAAAGGCGAGCGGTTGCCAAGCCCCGGCTACATGCTGCTCCACGACCGCCCCTATGGCCACATCTGACGCATCAGTAGTGAGCGCTATGCGGGCCGTTGGGTCTGGATGTGCTAACAACGCAGCGTTTGCCAGGGCTGTTTTGACTTGCAAGAATGCTCGCTCTCGCTCCGGAGACCATTCGATTTTATTTTTGGGTTTTTGTTTTTTTAGTGCAGCATATAATGGTTGCATGAGCTGCGCTGCGCGGGGGAGGAAATCGTTATAAAATTTCACCATTCCCAAAAACTCCTGTAACGCTTTGACCGTTTGTGGCTGGGGAAAATTTGTTACTGCGCGCACTTTGTCAGGCAGAGGAACTGCTCCATCTGGAGAGACGTGAGGCCCCAAAAAATCAATCTGCGTCACCCCAAACTGACACTTCGCTGGGTTGATTATTAGCCCGTGTTCTCCCAACCTCTGGAAAACTGCCGTGAGGTGGTTTTCGTGTTCGTCTTCGGACGCGCTGGCTACCAAAATATCGTCCAGGTAGACGAACACGAAGGGGAGATCGCGCAACACCGCGTCCATCATGCGTTGGAACGTCTGCACCGCGCCTTTAAGCCCAAATGGCATGCGCAAAAACTCGAATTGACCGAACGGAGTTATTACCGCTGTTTTGGGTATGTCCTCAGCGCGTACTGGGACCTGGTGGTAACCGCGTACCAAGTCTATCTTAGAAAAAACGCGCACCCCCGCCAAATGAACTGAAAAATCTTGGATATGCGGGATTGGGTAGCGGTCGTGCGCTGTAGCGTTGTTCAACCTGCGGAAATCCCCGCAAGGTCGCCACGAGCCATCAGCTTTCGGGACCATGTGAAGCGGTGAAGCCCATGGGCTTTTCAAACACCTGATGATGCCCAACTTTTCCAGGTTGGCGAACTCCTCGCGCGCTATGGTCAGTTTAGCTGAATCCAAGCGCCGGGCTTTTGCGAAAACGGGCGGTCCGGTGGTAGTAATAAAATGTTCCACCCCGTGTTTAGCCACGGCCGCCGAAAATGTTGGGACCGTGAGTGCTGGGAACTGGGTGAGCAGTGTGTGGAACTTACCACTTGCAGCTGTGACGTTGGCTTGTGCTGTTGGTGGGGCCAGTCGAGCTGTACAGGGAATAGAATAAAAAGAGAGTGCATTAACCAGGTGCCTGTTAGCAAGATCAACTAACAAACCATGTGAGCACAGAAAATCAGCCCCTAACATATTGAAATTCACTGCAGCTATGACAAAAGTCCACTCAAATGTACGGCCGTGTAGGGACAGAAGCAGAGTCCTCTCACCAAAGGTCTTAATCGCCGAGCCATTCGCTGCTGACACCCCGGGACCACTGGAAGGCGCCCGCCGGTCAGCGGAGGAAGGTGTGATGAAACTCAACTGGGAGCCTGTGTCCACGAGGAAATGCCTCCCCAAGCACGCATCCTTCAAGTAGAGCAGCTTGTTCTCCTCCCCGAGGGCCGCAGCTGCTACCGACCCCCGGTCTTGGCGTTTCCCGAGTGCTTGAAATGGCACGGTGGTATACATTTGCGTGCCTTCTCTGCAAAGCGGCGATGGTAGAAACAGAGGGTGTCTCCTCCGCGATCCTTGGCCCCCGCTGCCGCCGTCGTCGGTGGGTCTGCTACCGCCGTCTCTGGCCCCTCGCTGTCTCTGGCCGTCGCGCCGCACCCCGTCACTGCTGTGGTGGCCGCGGGCTGTTTGCTGGCATTGAGAATCCGGTGCGCTTCCTGGGCCAGCGTGTGGAAGTCCCGCTGGGCCAACAACGGCGAACCGGCCAGGGTCGCTCTCGTGGCTGACGGTAGGGTTCTCAGGAAAATGTGGGTGAAGAGGAAATCGTCGCCGTCTGAGCCCCTCAACCTCAGCATGTCCTCCATCAGGTCAACGGGCGTGCCATCTCCCAAGTCGTTCAGAGCCAGGAGTCTCTCCGCTCTCTCCTGGGCTGAGAGAGTGAAGCGCTGGATGAGCGCAGCCTTCAACACGTCGTATTTGTCGTCGGCCGGTGGGTTCACCAAAAGGCTCTGCACATGCCAAGACGTGCGGTTGTCGAGCTTGGCAATTACATGGTAGAATTTCGTCTCATCTACTGTTATCCCCCGGAGGGCGAACTGTGCTTCGACCAAGAGGAACCAGGAGCACTGGTTGTCTCGCCAAAAGTCCGGTAGCTGGACGGTAGCGGCATACGCCTGGCTGGGAGCTCCTGACCTGGCTGGTTCAGGGGAATTTCTTTCACTCATCGTCTTAGGGTCACCAGTGTGGAAATGTGAAAGGATGAGACAGAGTTTATCTCACGAGTCAGGTTTATTCACATTCTCCAACATCAGCAATGCAGAAAAAAGGGGAAGAAACCAGACATCCATCTCTTTTTATACCCCAGGAGCTTCAAAGCTCCAGCCACAATGCATTTAATCCCAAGTCACAATGCATCCCTTTCAGATCTTATCACCCCCACCCAAAGTCACTGGCAGCCAGGAAATCCCCCACGGCCATCTCTATTTGCATACCAAAGACCACATTTCACATCCTTCTGTTATCTACAAGGAGGCTCAGGCCTTTGTTCATCTGAGACGTGAAGCATACTGTGACGTTTGCAAGGGTTCACACAAAGACAATGGAGCAGATGGTTGTGATCAACCAGATTTATTTTACACACCCCGACCCCCAACCTGCTTCTGAGCACAGACAGGAGGGGAGGTCATTCTCCCAGACCTCCGTTTCAATCATGGTTACACACACATGATACATCTTGCCCTAATCCTGCTAAACACTGCTGGGTCATTATAATGCAGTTATAATGACCCAGCAGTATAACTCAGAAATAACACATTTAACACACACAGTAACGTTTCAAACTGGCAAAGCATGCTGGGAAATCCCTGGCCCCCTTAAAATGGCCCCGACATTACACTGCCCCCCCCCCCCCCCCGGACTGGTTTCTGTCCCCAGAAAATTCAAAGTCCACTTTCAGAAATCCAACGCGAGTCAGCCCGGTGCCGGGGCGGCATGCACGGGCCATCTGAGTCTCGGTCAGAGCATCTGGTTGGGGTAAGGTTCCGGTTTGGCCATCAGCGGGCGGATGGACACATCTGACAGCCTCTGTAGGACCACGCACAGTCCCTTCCCTGGCAGCGGGAGTCCCAGGCCCGCTCCGGCCGACTCCCACCGCTGCCAGTTCTCCCAGGCGGCCGCTGGCCCGCGTCCATGCGTCCAGCCCTTGCCGCGCCTGGAAAATGGCCGCATCTTCGTCCTGCTCGCTCCGCTGCGTCGCTCCTGCGCCGAGGGCCTCCGTGACGTCACCGAAAGGAAAAGCATCGGGTGGCGGTAGGACACGCACAGTTCCTCCTCTGGCAGCGGGAGTCCCATGACTCCCACCGCTGCCAGGACCTCCCAGTCGGCCGCTGGCCCGCATCCAGGCGTCCAGCCCCTGCCGATCCCGAGAAAAGACCGGATCTGTCCTGCTCGCTCCACTGCTGCTGCGCTCCAAAGGCCTCTGTGACGTCACCTGCCGGGGGAAGCATCTGCAGGAGGCGGCTTTTTCCCCGTCCATGCCACCTCGCTCTAATTTAACATCGGCGAGGGGCCAGTTTGTCGTGCGCTGTGTGCGGGGCAGTACCATGCCATGTACCCTGGCTCTGTGCAGCGGAAGCCGTCCTTCCTCGCGTCGCCACGGCTGTCTCCTTCGTGCACGCGCTGCTGTGATCTGCCGTAGCTCCTCCTCCACTCGCTCTCAGCACGGTGGTTTCCTCCGATGATCAGCGCAGCAGCCAACTCGACCTGGGCCAGGCGGTCATCCAACAGGTTCTCGCCGTTGTAGCGGGGAATCTTGGCCCACTGCTGGATGGATGGGACGGTCATCTCCCGGTCGATTGCCGCTCCTAGTCGCTCTGGAATCGCCAGCCCGTCCTACCCTGAAAAGGGCGGGAAACGGGGCTGGTTTGCTCTGCTCCGTCCATCACGCCGAAGCTCTCCAGGGGTCGGCGTCTCAGCTCTACACTCCGTTCCCGGCTGAGCGATGAATCGCTCCGGCTGCTGTACCTCCGCCTGGATCCTCATCTTGCTCCATATCCCACTTCTGACACCAGTGTGACGTTTGCAAGGGTTCACACAAAGACAATGGAGCAGATGGTTGTGATCAACCAGATTTATTTTACACACCCCGACCCCCAACCTGCTTCTGAGCACAGACAGGAGGGGAGGTCATTCTCCCAGACCTCCGTTTCAATCATGGTTACACACACATGATACATCTTGCCCTAATCCTGCTAAACACTGCTGGGTCATTATAATGCAGTTATAATGACCCAGCAGTATAACTCAGAAATAACACATTTAACACACACAGTAACGTTTCAAACTGGCAAAGCATGCTGGGAAATCCCTGGCCCCCTTAAAATGGCCCCGACATTACACTATATACATATGAAGCATAAGGTGATATACGTTTGTGCATATGAAACCCACATATGTGTCCCACACCTTGTTGGATTTTCTTCCCCCTTTGTTATATTCAATCAATCAATCAATCAAAGACTTTATTCCAGACTCAAGGTCCATCAAGAGAAGAGTAAACAAGTAAAGTAAAAAACTAGACAGTTGAAACAATCAAAAAGTTACAAGAAACACTAAGACATAACTGCTTAAAGAAGTACAAAGACAGTACAGACTTTAAAAAGACTTAAAAAGACTACTGTACCAGTGCCTTCTAAACTGTGACTGACAGCGAATAGAACTGAGCTTAATGCTAGACATGACTTGAATGATTTCATTTCTAGATACATCAAGCCGACAGATGAATTTATACATAAAATTCCTTATTACTGCATGCAGAGTATTTACGCGTGATGAGACAAATAACTCGGAAGCACTGCACCATCGAGGCTTTTTAAGTAAAATTCTTAAGGCATCATTGTAGGCAACCTGTAATTTCTGCATACTTAGTTTCCTATAATTTATATTATTCTGTTTCTTTTAATCTGTACTTTTATCTATCCGAAATAAAGAGTCATTCATTCATTCATTCATTCGTTCATTCAGTGTGAAATAAGGTAATGGTTATGTGACTAACGGCTATCTGGGAATACAGCAACAACAGAAAATATCTATTGAAATTACACTACAATATTCAAACAAAATCACAGTATGTCATTAAACATTAATTGTACTTACAAGTATCTGAACACACACACTTTTGATGATACCAAAAACGAACATTTAACCTCTAAACAAAACTCAACTTTCAGACCGTTATCTCCCCTCAAAACCGCAGCGCAGACTGTGCAGCAGTTGTATTCTTCCGCCTGCAGAGGGCGCAGTTCAGTCTTACTTGTCAGTTATTTTGCACTGGAAAGTAGTCCTTCATCACACCCTTAATAATAAACACTTTCATTTAAAAACTGCATTTTGTGTTTACTTGTGTTATCTTTCTCTAATATTTAAATTTGTTTGATGATATGAAACATTTAAGTGTGACAAACATGCAAAAAAAAAAAGAGAGAGAAATCAGGAAGGGGGCAAACAAATTTTTCACACCACTCTGTGTGTGTGTGTGTGTGTAAAAATAAAATTTAAGGGGGCAACACGGTAAAGTGGTTAGCACTGCGGCAGCACAGCAACTAACCCTTGGCCAGGGGATCTTGGGTTCAATCCCAGCCACTGACCAACAGTGATCTGCTGAGTTTGCATGTTCTCCCCGTGTCTCTGTGGGTTTACTTCGGGATTTCTCCGGTTTCCTCCCACATGCCAAAAACATGCAAGTTGAGTTAATTGGCATCAAACTGGGGATTCTAAATTGTCCTTAGATATGAATGTGAGAGTGAATGGTTGTCTGTCTCTCTGTGTTGGCCCTGTGATGGACTGGCGATCTATCCAGGCTGTACCCTGCCTCTTGCCCAAAGATGCTGGGATAGGCTCCAGAACCACCCCCCCCCCCCCCGTGACCAAAAAAGGATTAAGCAGAAGAAGATGGATGGATAAAATTTAAGACCTTTCATTCACAAAATAATAAAAAATATATGATCATATTACAAATTGTTTTGTGCTGAAAAATAAAGGGTATAGCTGGCTATAAGGTTTTTGTGTAGTTTTTAATTATCAGCACATTCATAAATTTTCAAATATGAAAAAAATCATCCATGTTCAGCAGCGATCACAAAGCTTTAGTTCCTGATATTTTAATAACTTTGAGACTACAGTTTGGACTAATTCAGAAGCACTTTTCATGCTTTTTATTTTGTTTCCTCAACATATTTAGTGATGGACAAATAAAGCTTTCTTAAGCACTGAAGCTTGTATCTGAAAAGGGTTCATTACTTGAAGCTTTTCAACACAGTCCTCTTTGGTACCATCTGGTGGCCAAAAGTGAACTGCTTTATGGTTTCCCACCCTAGAGTTGAGAACTTCTGTTTATTATTACGGTGTAGCCGCACATGTGACTTACTTAATGCCTTACATAATGCCTCACATCTTAGATAAGAACAAAGTGCAGAGTTTCCTTGGAGATAACAGGAAGTTGTGAAAGTGTAATCTTTTGTATGCGAGAGACTGCTTGGAGGATCCCTTGGGGCCAAAGACTGTGAGGGGGATGCTAAGGGATTAAAGAGGAAATGCAATGTTACCTTTGATGTGAATGCAATATGACTTGTGAGCTGTGGGGAGACCTGGGTATATAAGGAACGAGTTTTTTCTGAGATGTCCTCTTTCTACAATGCTCATGTTGGAGACGTGTAATAAACTGCTTTGAGACAAACCTGCCTCGTCAATTACACACTCCACAACGTGACAATTCTGTCTGATATCGGGCTATCGTCGTGGTATTTGAACATGTTTTTTTGTTTTTTGTTTTAGAAATAATGGTAAATAATTTTGATGAATAAACGGTCCTTAGTTAAACATGTGCCATGGTGTGAGCTCCTTTTGACATTTGTAAACATAATAAAAACATATATTAATTATTAATGTATAATACAACCTTAGAATGGCTTGGGAGTATGCTTGTGCTGTAAGGCCTCCCACATGCTTATGGAATTAACCAGTGGACAGGTACATTTTTATACATTTTTTGACCTGGGGGTAGAAGTGCTTGTGAACTGGGAAAGTGCTTAGGAACTGATAACATGAACACATAATACAGATATGGTTATTGTTTGGTTTTTATTCAAGAAAAGGATTTGTTCCACGGTGTGTGGGCTGAGTCTGTTTCTCTACTTGGAGATGATTTCTCCTGCCTTCGAGAAAATCCTCTCACATGGAACTGACGATGCATGAGTGCATAGAAACTGCAATGCAAGTTTATACAGATATATTATACAGTCTTCCTTGTTGCCCAGAAGTGGAGTGGATCCTGCATCCGGGCTACGTCATTTCATTCATTCTTGGCAGAGACCAATTTTCACATTGCAACTGTACAGCCCTGTCATCAAGTTATTTAAAGATTATTTTTTCACACTAATGTGGTTTTGTAATGTGCTCACCTATATATATATGAGAGAGACAGAGCAGGAGCGAGGGAGAGGGAGATAATATTTTTCAGATAACATAAAAACATACAAAACAAAAAACAAACAACAGAAAGATACCAAACCTATCTGACTGACCGAAATCAATTCAAAAATGTTGCCACATGGCAGAACGTCCTTTCTTCCTTGCTGGCTCCATGGTTCTCACGCAAAATCTCCCCTAAAACACACTACAAATCCTGCCGATACTTCACTTCCTTAAAACCATTGCATCACTGATCACGTGACTCTGGCCAAACAAATCATGACTTGGAAGCAGTGTTTCTGAACAACTGTGCCGCTTTTTGACACATGCTCTAGAGCTTCAGCTTCATCCAGACCATCATTAATACTCCTTATACATATCTATTATATCTATCTATAAATGCACTAAAGCTGGTATGAGTTGCTTTCTGACTGACCATTTCATAAAACTGCTTGCAGAGTATTTGAGTCCCGCTTGCTTTTGCTGAACTAGTGGCACATTCTTGGCAGATAGAGGTATTATCAGTGGCAAGGACAGGCCAAGACAAACTGACTCCAGTATCTGTTGCAGTGACTGACCAGATGATAAGTTTGCTCATCTCTGCTCTTTGTGTAGTGCATGTCACGATGCACCGACTGGCAAAACGACAGATGATTATTAGAAAAAAAATCTAATATATAGCTACCTTTCACAGCATTATGTAACTGATGAAATTTTTCCCCTTGCTAAACCATCATTATCAATTGATCTTCTACAGAGGTGTAATGGAGAGTGTTCTGACGTACTGCATTGCTACATGGTACTCCAGCTGCAGTATGTCAGACAAAAAAGCCCTGAAGAGGATAGTTAAGGGAGCTGAGAAGGTAATTGGAGTCTCCCTCCCCTCTGTCCAAGAACTTTTTCAGAACCGCTGTAGGAGCAGGGGACTGAACATTGTCAAGGACCGTTCTCATCCTCTGCATAAACACTTTGAACTTCTGCCATCTGGCAAACGATTCCGGAGCATCAGAGGCAGAACCACCAGACTGATTAACAGCTTCCTTCCACAAGCTGTTAGGATGCTGAACAGTTGATCCGGAATCTCTCGTATACACTACTGCACCTACAGACATTATGTACATTATTTGTATATTATAGCTAGTTAGTTTTTCAGGTATGTCTCAGGGATGCGTAAATGGATGTGGTGGGGTGGGGGGGTGAAGATATGTGTGAGTATGTCTTAAATCATGTTCTTCTACTTATATGGATGCCGAGAGAAACGCAATTTCATCTTGCTTGCACTACTGTTGTATGTACAGCAATATGACAATAAAGGTTGATTTGATTTGATCAAGTTTACCCACATAAGTAGTATTATACAACAGTTAGTTGTATAATGCTACTATACAACAGTAGACAAACTGACTCCAGTATCTGTTGCAGTGGCTGACCAGAGGATAGGTTTGTTTATCTCTGCTCTTTGTGTAGTGCATGTCACGATGCACCGACTGGCAAAAGTCCACCACAGACCTCGCAACAGATGTGCTTATCTGCCAGGATGTCCAGTCTCACCCCGTGTAACTGGGAGTGGTCCACCACAGACCTGTGACAGATATTGTTTTTAGCTCTGCCAGGATGCCCAGTTTCACCCTTCACACCCTCGGAAGGGCGGGGTTGCTGGTTGCTGGTTGCTGGTTGAGTCACCGACGGCCCAACCCATGAGACAGGTAGTACCGGTTTTCATGGTTATCCGGTAGCAAGCAAACCAATGCCTGACCTGACAGTGTATACAATGTATACAACTGCATTTATCCTTTACTTTCATAAACCATTACTATCCTGTCCCCCTACATACGCGTCCATGTTGCATGAATGAACAGATAGCTAAACAGCTAGTACAAAGAAGCTTTAATGAAGACTCAAGCACAGAAGTAAAGTTCAGCCATCTTTACTTGTATGTCCTGAGCAAACATGTATTTTCTCAGTACTGTGATTCTGTGAAACTGAAATGAAAAAAGAAAGAAAGCATTCAGTCTTAAACACACACATATGTTAGTCTGACTATAAACTGTATAAAAATGCAAACATGAAAACAATATAAACAACGGCTACTAATGAACTGAGCTAACATTAGCATAAGCTAACAATGAGCTAACATTAGCAACACACATTGGCACAAACAGTTAAGCTAGGAAGCATGGAGAACAGTAGTGAGCTGCTTATGTTACACAGCATCAAAAATGTACAAATCTGCCAAATATGCACACATATGCAATTAAACATTCTATATTAACAATTTTAATCACAAACAAAGCTTCTCTGGGGCTTCACACAAACAGATGGGCACAGATTGACAAGAAATGTCCAAAATATTGATAAGAATATGTTGGACTTAGTGTACACAAACACAGATGCATATAAGGCGATACCCCGCCCCCATCTCGGCCTTTCTGATCACATGTCCGTGATTCTGCTGCCTGCCTACAAACCTTTATTGAAACGCAGCAGGCCAGCAGTGAAACAAAGTAGAATTTGGCCAGAGAGTGCAACCTCTGCACTGAAAGACTGTTTTCTGCACACAGACTGGGAGGTCTTCAAAATAGCAGCCTCCCAGGAAGACAAGACAGATGTGGAGGAGTATGCTGATACAGTCACCAGCTACATCGCGAAGTGCACAGAGGATGTCACTACAGTGAAGACCATCACTATGCAGGGTAACCATAAGCCCTGGATGACTGCAGAGGTGCGCTCGCTGCTTACAGCCAGAGATGCAGCCTTCAGAGCGAAGGACAGGATCGGCCTCCGCTCAGCCAGGTCCGCGGTCTCAAAGGGAATTAAGGCGGCAAAGCGTGCCTATGTGGAGAAAATCCAGGGACACCTCTGTGACACTAGGAACACCAAGCAGATGTGGCAGGGAGTTCGGACACTGATGGGCTATAAGTCTAGGCAGGGGGTCAATGATGACGACGCTTCGCTTCCAGACAGGCTTAACGACTTCTTTGCACGTTTTGAAGCATCAAACTCGACAATCAGAGGGAGGGCTGGCCTACCCCCACCATCGGTCGGACCAGCTTTTACCATCAACACAGCGGACACACGGAGGACCCTAACCAGAGTCAACCCACGCAAAGCTGCAGGTCCGGACAACATTCCGGAACGTGTGCTCCGAGACTGCGCAAGCGAGTTGGCGGATGTCCCGACTGACATTTATAACATCTCCCTGAGTCAGGCCATCGTTCCCAAATGCTTCAAGACCTCTATCATTGTACCGGTGGCAAAGAAACCAGTTGTGTCCTGTTTGAATGACTATCGTCCTGTTGCACTGACACCAATTGTGATGAAGTGTTTTGAACGGCTTGTCAAACCACACATTACAGCCTGCCTCCCTGCATCACACGACCCGCTCCAGTTTGCATATCGTTCAAACCGCTCCACGGAGGATGCTATAGTCACCACCCTACACTCTGTCATCACCCACCTGGACCAGAAAGACACCTACGCCAGACTCCTGTACATTGATTTCCGTTCAGCATTCAACACCATTATTCCCCAGAGACTGATGGAGAAATTACTCCTTCTCGGTCTGAACATTGCCACGTCTCTGGATCCTGGATTTCCTGACTGAGAGACCTCACTCTGACCGGGTTGGAAACAACATCTCCAACTCTGTCACGCTGAGCACCGGATCCCCTCAAGGCTGTGTACTCAGTCCACTGTTGTTTACACTTCTAGCACATGACTGTGTATCCAGACACGAGGGGAACCAGATTATTAAGTTTGCAGACGACACCACGGTGGTGGGACTTATTCAGAGGGATGAGGAATCAATGTACAGGGAAGAAGTGAGAGCCTGGAGGGCTGGTGCAGGGAGAACAATCTGCTGCTCAACGTGGACAAAACGAAGGAGATGATTATCGACTTCCGGCGGTCACAGCCTGAGCACGTCCCCCTCAGCATCGGCGGCCGTTTAGTGGAGAGAGTGGAGAACATCAAGTTCCTCGGAGTGCAGATCTCGCAGGACCTGACCTGGAGCAAGAATTCCTTGGGGATCAGGAAGCGGGCTCAGCAGAGACTGCACTTCTTGAAGAAACTCTAATAGGCCTCTCTCCCCATCTGCATCCTCAGGACCTTCTACAGAGGTGTGGTGGAGAGTGTTCTGACGTACTGCATTGCTACATGGTACTCCAGCTGCAGTATGTCAGACAAAAAAGCCCTGCAGAGGATAGTCAAGGGGGCTGAGAGGGTAATTGGAGTCTCCCTCCCCTCTGTCCAAGAACTTTTTCAGAACCATTGTAGGAGCAGGGCACTGAACATTGTCAAGGACCGTTCTCACCCTCTGCATAAACACTTTGAACCTCTTCCATCTGGTAAACGATTCCGGAGCATCAGAGGCAGAACCACCAGACTGATCAACAGCTTCCTTCCACAAGCTGTTAGGATGCTGAACAGTTGACCCGGAATCTCTCATACACACTACTGCACCTACGGACATTTTGTATATTATTTGTACATTATAGTTAGTTAGTTGTTTTTTTCCCCTAAGTATGTCTCAGGGATGTGTGAATGGATGGGGTGGGGGTGGGGGTGGGGGTAGGGGGGTGAAGCTATGTGGGAGTGTGTCTTAAATCATGCTGCTTCTATTTATATGGATGCCGAGAGAAACACAATTTCATCTTTCCTGCACTACAGTTGTATGTACAGCAATATGACAATAAAGTTTGATTTGATTTGATTTGATTTGAAACAATTTTCTAAAACAAATGCTGCTGACAAAATGGCTGCCTGAAAAATGATCCCACAGGTCATGTGGCAGATCTGCACTAATCATCAGTTAACTCTTAAAGTTGAATTCACTGCAAAAAAAAAAAAAAAAAAAAAAAAAAAAAAAAAAAAAAAATATATATATATATATATATATATATATATATATATATATATATATATTGTGGGGGACCCATGCTGGGACCCATGCTGTAGAGTTCAGTAGTTTTCCTCTCAGACTGAGAGAGCATGGAGATCAAAGGGCTGGGGGGTGAGGGGAATTGTCTTGGGGGAGTGAATGGTGAATGCAGGACCTCAGGTAGCAGGGAGGTGTGAGTTTTGGGATGTAAAAGAGAGAGACCCTGCTACAAATATTTAATGTTCAATGTTCGGATTGTGGAAGATGTGAGATTGAAATAAAGTTTGTCTGCTCCGAAAGTTGGTCTGTTTATTTCATCTCCACACTGGTGACTCAAACTCACCAGAAACTCAAAGACAATCAGCACTTTAATATTGAGATGCAGGATGTTAAAAGGGAGTTCCGCGCTGTAAAAGTGAACAAAAGTCAGGGCCCTGATAATATATGTGGACGCCTGGTAAAGTCCTGTGCACATGAACTGAGTCCTATATTTCATTATATTTTCAATAAGTCCTTACAGACACAACATGTGCCTAAGATCTGGAAAGAAGCCGTGGTTGTTCCCGTTCCAAAATCCAGCTGTCCTAAAACGGTAAACAACTTTAGACCAGTTGCTTTGACTTCAATTTTAATGAAAATTTTTGAAAAACTGGTCAGATGTGAGGTCCTAAGGCAGACTGAACATGCATTGGATCCTCTGCAGTTTGCCTATAGGCCTCACAGAGGAGTGGAGGATGCCACTGTCACTCTGTTTGACATGCTTTTTAAACATCTGGATTTTAATGGGACACACGCCAGGCTTTTATTTGTGGACTTTTCTTCTGCCTTTAATACAATCCAACCTCATATTTTAGTTGAGAGCAAATTTAGCAGAGCAGCGGTATAAAACATACAAAAATAAGTTAACATATATAATAAGATGTAGTAAAAGAGACTATTACAGTAAAGAACTGGAAAAAAACAAAGACAATATTAAAAATACATGGACAATAATCAACAGTATCCTTGGAAATAAAAGCAGAAATACCAGCTACCCAACTAACACTCCAAAAAATAATAAATCGACTCCGAATGTGAATATAGCTTCACCTGCAGATGAATTTAATAATTTTTTTGTTAACATTGGACCTAAACTGGCCCGAGAAATACCCACTACGGTGCCAACAGGTGATTCAATATGCAATAACACTGCTGTAAAAGACACCATCTTCATAAAGAACACAGACGAAAGAGAGGTCATTGAAATTGTTAAATCGTTCAAAAGTAAAACATCTACTGACTGCGATGGTATTGATATGCTACTAGTCAAAACTGTTATCGAATGCATAGTGAAACCACTGACGTATATCTGTAACCTGTCTCTCCAATCAGGTATATTTCCCAATGCAATGAAAATAGCTAAAGTAATTCCAATTTACAAGACAGGCGACAGAGGGGAACTCTCCAACTACAGACCAATTTCACTATTACCGCAATTTTCCAAGATACTTGAAAAAATATTCTATGAGAGAATTGACAACTTCATACTGAAGAATGATTTATTGTGTGAGCAGCAATATGGGTTCAGACACAAAAGGACAACAGCATATGCCTTAATGGAATTTACAGAAAAAATATCAACAGCCATTGAAAATAAAGAGTATTCAGTTGGAGTATTCCTGGATCTTAAAAAAGCATTTGATACAGTAGATCACAATCTATTATTAAAGAAACTACAAAATTGTGGTATCAGAGGGGTAGCACTGTCCTGGTTAAGAAGTTACTTAAAGAATAGATATCAGTTTGTATGTGTTAACAACAAAAACTCAGAGCTACTGAAGGTCACCTGTGGAGTCCCACAGGGTTCAGTTTTGGGACCATTATTATTCAATATGTATATAAATGATATATGTAAAGTTTCAGAAAAAATGGACTTAATATTGTTTGCTGATGACACTAACCTGCTATGCAGTGGAAACAACTTGGAACAACTTCTGGATACACTCGGAAAGGAATTAGGAAAGCTGAAACTATGGTTTGATTCAAACAAATTAACGCTCAATTTAAGCAAGACAAAATTTATAGTCTTTAACAACCATCACAACTACCCAGTACCCAAACTCAGTGTAAATGGTGTAGAGATTGAAAGGGTATCTGAAACTAAATTCCTTGGAGTAATAATTGATAACAAACTGTGTTGGAAGCCACATATTAATTATATAAAAGGTAAAGTATCCAAATCAATTGCAATATTACACAGAGTGAAAAATTTGCTGAATCAACCCACACTATACACCTTGTATCATTCATTAATACTCCCATACATGACATATTGTAATGAAGTATGGGGAAATACATATAAAACAAACATATATCCACTCTTTATGCTTCAAAAGAGAGCTATTAGAATAATCAACAAAGCAGCTTACAGGGAACCAACAAACCCACTTTTTCTTAAACAAAAAACTCTCAAGTTGAAAGATCTGATCGACTTTAAAACCGCAATAATAATGTTCAAAGTGAAGAATCTATCACTGCCCGCAAATATCCAAAAGTTGTTCCAAACAAGGGAGAAACGATATCACTTCAGAGGAACATGTATATTTCAAAAGCCTACAGTGAGAACAACTACCAAGCAACACTGTATTTCAGTGCAAGGAGTCAGATTATGGAACGATTTTGGACCTGAATTAAAATCATGTACAAAGCTTGGACAATTTAAACAAAAACTAAAGGAAGAAATACTCCAAACATATTTACAAGACGACATGTAAACTCACATAAGGATTGACATTTCCAGCCTGTGTTGTGTTATAGCTTAGTTTTTCTTTTTTCTCTGTGACACTATGTCTTAGATTTGTTTTTGAATAGTAACCGCTTAACTTAGACTAGCTCAGTTTTCTTTTTCTCTCAGTCATATTTTGTCTTAGCCTTGTTTTAAATTGTAATCGCTCTTGTCTTGTTTTCTCTTTTTTCTCCTTTGAATTCTTGGATGGAATATGGGTGGGCAATATAAGCTGCGGCTTCAGCCATCACCCATTTCGGATAACTCACGTGGAATTGTATAGTAGAAGGAGTCTTTGTCTAATTTGACCTTGTTGTTATATTATACAGTTTCTTTTAACCTGTAATGTACTATCCGAAATAAATTCATTCATTCAATTCAATTCATTCATTCATTCATTCATTCATTCAGTTGAAAGGCTCCTGCAACAATTTGATTTAAGCAATAATCTGGTGGGTTGGATTCTGGATTTCTTAACCAACAGGACGCAGAGAGTAAGGGTCAATGGTACATTGTCTGACCTAAAGTGCTCTTCTACTGGCTCTCCTCAGGGGTGTGTGTTGTCACCACTACTCTACATCCTGTACACAAACATGTGTTGGAGCAGACATGACAACAGACACATTATAAAGTATGCTGATGACTCAGTCATTGTCAGTCTCCTCCAGGATGGTGAGAGTGGCCACGGCCCAGTAGTTGATGACTTTGTTCACTGGTGTGAGGATTCCTATCTGCAGCTGAATACAACAAAAACGAAAGATATGATTATTGACTTTAAGAGGAAAACTCCCAGGCACAAAGTCACCATACTAAAAGGCCAGACCACCGAATGTGTACAGTCGTACAAATATCTTGGGACAATTATTGATAGTGGATTGAACTTTGAGGTGAACTGTGAAAGGGTGTGCAAAAAGGGTCAGCAAAATTTGCATTGTTTGAGGAAACTTGCACGCTTCCAAATTGACCGAACCATAATGACAATGTTCTATCGGGCTTTTATTGAATCTGTTTTATCCTTTTCTTTAATGTCATGGTTTGGTCAGATAAAACTGAAACAGAGGAAATCCTTGGATCAGGTAGTCAGATGGTCCAGTCGTTTGCTTGGTGAGTCACAGCTGAGCCTGACATCCCTGTACACCAGACAAGTACAGAGGATGGCCGACTCGATTTTAAATGATGACTCCCACCCTTTGCACTGCAACTTTCAGCTTCTTCCCTCCAGACGGAGGTTTGCTGTCCCAAAAAGTAGAACCCAGCGCTACAAAAACAGCTTTGTCCCTGCTGCTGTCAAAGAGTTGAACAAGCTATAAAAATTATATTGTACATATTTTATATTTACCTATTTTGTAAGATGTGTGCCTGTGTTTGTGTCTATGTTGAATGTAATTAGTGGCTTGTAAATATGGATGTCACCAACTGCAAAACAAATCTACCTACGGGTACAAATAAAGTAACCTGAACCTGAACCTGACCCTTGACGCAGAATGGAACACGAGGCGAACACCCTGGAGACAACCCGGACGGGAAACCCCAGCAATGTGTGCGCCGTCTCGGTCAAACTACCGGACTTTTGGCTGCACAACCCGAAGTCTTGGTTCCTCCACACCGAGGCCCAGTTCGCTCTCCGGGGAATAACGACAGATGACACCAGGTATTACTATGTGGTCACAGCACTGGACGTTTGCATGACTCAGCAAGTAGCAAGCCTGCTCCAACAGCCCCCAGCCCACGACAAATACGGGGCTCTCAAAGCAGCGCTGACCCGGTGCTACACACTCTCGGATTGCGAGAGAGCGGAGAGACTCCTGACGCGCTCCGAGCTGGGAGATGGGTCGGCGGTCGAACGGATGGAGATGTTGGCGTTAATGGGCACGGACGACGGGCATTTTCTATTTGTCCACCTTTTCCTCCGGAACCTCCCAACGGCAGCCAGAGCGGTCCTTGCCAACACGCCGCTGCTGGCCACGCATGACTACCGTGCACTAGCCCAGGAGGCAGATCAGATCATCCTCACCACCAGAGCCCGCACAGTGAACGCAGCGGTGTCGGAACCCAGCAAGACGGCCATTGGAAGCAAGGAGACAGCGATGGTAGCGGCAGCGGGGGCCAGGAAGCACCAGAGAAACGCTCTGCTCCTACCACCACCGTTTTGGAGAAGACGCATCCCTATGTGTGCCACCGTGCCAATTCAACCGTTCAGGAAATGCCAGGACCGGCAGTCGATAGCAGCTGTGACCGCCGGTGAAGAAAGCAAGCTGCTCTACGTGACAGACTCACGCTCGGGGAGACGATTCCTCGTGGACTCCGGCTCCCAAAAGAGCCTCATCCTGCCATCCTACGCCCGACCAGCTAGTGGGACCTAGCAGCCCCGAGTTGATGGCCGCAAACGGCTCAGACATTAAGACGTTTGGTGAGAGGACACTGACTGTATCCCTGCATGGCTGTACGTACCAGTGGACATTCCTCATAGCGGCATGCAGTTTCCCAATCTTGGGCGCTGATTTTTTGTGTGCACACGGACTACTTGTCGATGTTACTAACAGACGCCTGATTAATGCAGTGCCTTTTGATTCTCTCCCCTGTACAGCTCGAGGAGCCAGGCCAACAACGCTAGCCAACGTCACAGCTCCAGGTGGTAAGTTCCACACACTGCTCACCCAGTTTCCAGCACTCACGGTTCAGACGTTTTTGACGGCCATCACTAAACACGGGGTGGAGCACTTTATTACCACCACCAGGCCGCCCGTTTTTGCACGACCTCGGCGCCTGGACACAGCTAAACTGGCCATAGCGCATGAGGAGTTTGCCAACTTGGAAAGGCTGGGCATCATCAGACGATCAAACAGCCCATGGGCATCCCCACTACATATGGTCCCTAAGGCCAAGGGATCATGGCGACCTTGTGGAGGTTTCTGCAGATTAAACACCACAGCGCACAACCGCTACCCGATCCCCCATATTCAGGATTTTTCCGTTCACCTCGTTGGGGCATGTATTTTTTCTAAGATAGACCTGGTCTGTGGTTACCACCAGGTCCCGGTGTGCACGGAGGACATACCTAAAATGGCAGTAACAACCCCATTTGGTCTGTTTGAGTTTTTACGCATGCCTTTCAGGTTAAAAGGCGCGGCACAGACATTCTAACGCATGATGGATGTGGTGTTGCCGATCTGCCGTTTGTGTTCATCTACCTGGATGACATCCTGGTGGCCAGCGCGTCAGAGGATGAACACGTAGCCCACTTCAGGACGGTTTTCCGGAGGTTGGAGGAGCACGGGTTAATAATCAACCCGGCGAAATGCCAGTTCGGCGTGACGGGGATCGATTTTTTTGGGACACTGCATCTCACCGGAGGGAGCAATACCCTTGCCGGACAAGGTGTGTGCCGTGGCGAATTTTCCCCGGCCTCAGACGGTCAGGGCGCTGCAGGAGTTTTTGGCGATCGTGAACTTCTACAATCGTTTCCTCCCCCGCGCAGCCCAGCTCATGCAGCCGTTGTACGCCGCGCTTAAGAAACGGAAGCCGGCAGACAGAGTTGACTGGACTCCTGGGCGGGAGCAAGCGTTTTCCGAGGTTAAAACAGCTCTGGCAAACGCTGCACAGCTGGCGCACCCAGACCCGGCGGCTCAGATTGCGCTCACTACAGACGCATCAGACGTGGCCATAGGGGCCGTTGTGGAGCAGTGTGTCACCGGTTCTTGGCAGCCGCTCGCCTTTTTTAGCAGGTCTTTGCACGACAATGAACATAAATACAGTGCGTTCGACAGGGAGTTGCTGGCTCTCCACCTGGCCATACGCCACTTCCAGTTCGTGGACCACAAGCCGCTAACGTACGCGATGGTCAAGGTTTCAGAACCATGGTCGGGCCGGCAGCAGAGACAGCTGGCAGCGATCTCGGAGTTTACGACCGACATTCAGCATGTGGTCGGTAAACTCAACATGGTGGCGAACTGCCTCTCGCGCGGATTAGTGGCCCCAGTCTACATAGGGATAGATTACATGGCCATGGCCGCGAAGCAGATCAGCGATGCGGACATGTGCGCGCTCCAGTCTGGACCAACAGGGTTAAGGCTGGAGAGCAGAATTATGCAAGACAGGGGCCCCCCCCCAAAATCTGTGATGTCTCCACGGGCCACCCGCGCCCGGTGGTACCACGCACTTGGCGACGCCACGTTTTTGAGTCTGTTCACTCTCTGGCGCACCCAGGCGTACACGTGTCAGTCAAAATGGTGGCAGCAAAGTTTGTCTGGCCGAGCCTGCGCAAACAGGTGAAAGAGTGGGCTGCAGTCTGTGTAACATGCCAACAAGCCAAAGTGCACAGGCACACAAAGGCCCCCCTTGAGCCGTTCCATATCCCGGCTAAGAGGTTTGACCACATTCACGTGGACCTCGTGGGCCCCCTCCTGCCATTGCAGGGGTTCATGCACCTCCTGACAGTGGTGGACCGCACCACGCGATGGCCCAAAGCAGTCCCACTAGCTTCCACCGCGTCCGCAGACGTGGCACACGCCTTTATAACAACATGGGTGGCATGTTTTGGCACCCCTTCGGACATCGCATCCGATCGGGGCCTGCAGTTTGTTTCCGACCTCTGGTCCATGATGGCCCGGAGCCTGGGCGTCTCAATTCATCGCACGACCGCATACAACCCACAGGCCAATGGGTTTTGCGAGCGTTTCCATAGGTCACTGAAGGCAGCGCTCAGGGCTTCGCTTACAGATGCAAATTGGGTGGACCGGTTGCCGTGGGTTCTATTAGGGTTGCGTTCCGCACCGAAGGAGGATTTAGTGGCTTCCCCAGCAGAGCTGGTTTTTACGCAGCCCCTGTGGCTTCCTGGGGAGTTTTTACCAGATAACCCCGCGCCAAACACCCATCCGTCCCCACGTTCGCAGCATAGCACAGACGCACAGACGCTCCCTGGCCCGGCCCACCACTGTTTTCCCCACGCGTTTGTGCCAAAAACCTTGAAGGAAGCGGCGTTCGTGTTTGTCAGGCACAATGCTTCGCCCCCCATTGCGCCCACCCTACGATGGCCCGTTTAGAGTGCTGGAAACTGGGGACAAACATTTTGTGTTAGACCTGGGGGGTCGCCGGGAGAGAATCTGTATAGACAGGCTTAAGCCCACCTTTGCTGTGGCAGATGAGCAGCTGCAGTTGGCTTGAGCTCCTCGGCGAGGACAACCCCCACTGAGAGCTCCCCAGGTAAATGATTCATCACAGCAGTCACACGAGCATGCTGAATGTTTCTCCCCCCCGCTCCGTTGTCCCCCCACAGATGGACGCACCCCCAGGAACCCCCTACCGGCACAGCAGCGTCTCGGAGCCGAGGACCCCCTGTTACAGCAGCTATGGGCGGAGGCTAAAGCTGGGAGGATGGGAGAGTTAACACCCAGTCTGAGACTTTGGCGGGGGCGGTGTGGGGGACCCATGCTGGGACCCATGCTGTAGAGTTCAGTAGTTTTCCTCTCAGACTGAGAGAGCATGGAGATCAAAGGGCTGGGGGGTGAGGGGAATTGTCTTGGGGGAGTGAATGGTGAATGCAGGACCTCAGGTAGCAGGGAGGTGTGAGTTTCAAGATATAAAAGAGAGAGCCCTGCTACAAATGTTTAATGTTCAATGTTCGGATTGTTGAAGATGTGAGATTGAAATAAAGTTCGTCTGCTCGGAAAGTCGGTCTGGTTATTTCATCTCCACGCTGGTGACCCTTGACTCAGAATGGAACATGAGGCGAACACCCCGGAGACGACCCGGACGGGAAACCCCAGCAATGCGTGCGCCGTCTCGGTCAAGCTACCGGACTTTTGGCTGCACGACCCGAAGTCTTGGTTCCTCCACACCAAGGCCCAGTTCGCGCTCCGGGGAATAACGGCAGATGACACCAGATATTACTATGTGGTTGCAGTGCTGGACGCTCGCACAACTCAGCAAGTAGCGAGCCTGCTCCAACAGCCCCCAGCCCATGACAAATACGGGGCTCTCAAATCAGCGCTGACCCGGTGCTACATGCTCTCGGATTGCGAGAGAGCGGCGAGACTCCTGACGCGCTCCGAGTTGGGAGACGGGTCGGCGGTCGAACGGATGGAGAAGATGTTGGCGTTAATGGGCATGGACGACGGACATTTTCTATTTGCCCACCTTTTCCTCCGGAACCTCCCAACGGCGGCCAGAGTGGTCCTTGGCAACTCACTGCTGCTGGCCGCGCGTGACTACCGTGCGCTAGCCCAGGAGGCAGATCGGATCATCCTCACCACCAGAGTCCGCACAGTGAACGCAACGGCATCAGAACCCAGCGAGACGACCAGCGGAAGCAAGGAGCCAGGGATGGCAGCGGCAGCGGGGGCCAGGAAGCACCAGAGAGACACGCTCTGCTCCTACCACCACCGTTTTGGAGAGGATGCATGCCGATGCGTGCCACCGTGCCAATTCAACCGTTCAGGAAATGCCAGGACCAGCAGTTGACAGCAGCTGCGACCGCCGGTGAAGAAAGCAAGCTGCTGTACATGACAGACTCACGCTTGGGGAGACGATTCCTTGTGGACTCTGGCTCCCAAAAGAGCCTCATCCTGCCATCCTACGCCGACCGGCTAGCGGGAACTAGCAGCCCCGAGCTGACGGCCGCAAACGGCTCAGACATTAAGACTTTTGGTGAGAGGACACTCTTTAAGTTGCCTTCACTGCCAAAAAAAAAAAAAAAATATTGCCGCATTTAGTGACACTAAACATTGAATAATAAAGCACAACATTATAATTACATTCCACAAATTTCTTTCTGTGATCATTTAAAACCTTGATACTTCCAACTCTCTTCCCATAATTAGAGTAAAAGGGTTGCACTACAGTGACAGGGTTGCATCTCCTTTACTTTACTCAGAAGGGATAATCTACTGTCTGTAGTAAATTCAAATGTGTGCTTATAATTTATAATAATCTACAAGTTTTAAAGGGTTTACTTTATCTTCCAGAATATAAATGACCCTTATTTCATTTTGTTGCCACCAGGAGCCCTGAAAATTTTAAGGTTGTAAAACCTGAAATGCTCGCAAGTTTATTTTAATCATGTTCAAATCATTTTTAGTTGGTAAATAGATATTTTTAATTTATACAGAACTCTAAGGTACCATTAAATGCTGCTGAAAACCAGAGGCTCTACCATGCATGGCCTGATACTGATCCAGACAGGAGGCAGCAGTATTTAGAGAAAGAGAAGTGTGGGCTACTCTGGTTAGCCATGACAAATAAATGACAACAGTGAAACACCAGAGCCAATCAGTTCATAAGTGTTTTTTAAATAGGCAGATTAATTTAATTGTCAGATTTTTAGTCTACTATTTTTATGTTAAATGTAGGCCTGCCAGGATATTTACTATATTATTTTATCTTATAAAAGATGTATCAAGTTAATTTTCATTCTAATCATATTCAATTGTTTATACTGAAATGAGCTGCCTTCACGTTCTTCCTCCTCTTTTTATTTATTTCTGGGTGTTCAAATCAGCCTGGTGGAGCATAGCTGCCATCTACTATGTGGTTATATGAACAGCAAATATTTTTCTGTCTTTCAATTCAATTGTTGATAAATAATAAGTTCAGTGCTCTTTGAAAGGATGTCAGGTTTCCTCCCACAATACAAAGACATGCAGGTTAGGTTGATTAGTGACTAAATTGTCCCTAGGTATCTGTCTCTGATAGGCCCTGAGAATAGAGGCTTAGTGTAGCTATGAAGTGCTATAAGTGGTCTTTGTGACTAGAAAAGCACTATATAGGTAGAGGTCCTTATCCCTCAAAAGTTTATCATCCTGACTTATTCTTGCAATTCCTCTTAAAAACAGTAAATTACTATTTAACACCATTTCTGTCGTCATGAGTATTTGTTTTTCACATTTATGTCATGATCTGAACAGCAACAGACCGGTGGCCTTGATGTCCCACTTGATGAAGACCCTGGAGAGACTGCTCCTTGCTCACCTCCGCCCCCTGGTGGAACCAGCGATGGATCCACTCCAGTTCGCCTACCAGCATGGCATTGGGGTGGAGGATGCGGTGATCTTCCTCCTTCACCGTTCTCTGTCCCACCTAGAGAAGCCCGGGAATATGGTGAGGATCATGTTCTTTGACTTCTCCAGTGCTTTCAACACCATCCAACCGATGATCCTGAAGGACAAGCTGCTGCGCGCAGGGGTGGACCAGCACCTGTCATCATGGATCCTGGACTACCTCACGAACTGGCCTCAGTTTGTGAGAACCCGGGACTGTGTGTCTGACACGATCATCAGTAGCACGGGGGCCCCCCAGGGAACGGTGCTGCCTCCCTTCCTGTTCACTCTTTATACTGCGGACTTCTCACACAACACAACACACTGCCATCTACAGAAGTTCTCTGATGACTCTGTGATCGTTGGCCTCATCTCCAATGGAGATGAAGCTGAGTACAGAGGGCTTATCCAGGACTTCGTGGACTGGTGCCATCGGAAGTGCCTCCAGATCAACACGAGGAAAACTAAGGAGCTGGTGGTGGACTGTCGCAGGCAAGGACAACCCCTCACAGCACCAGTAAATATACAGGGAACAGACATCGAGATGGTGACAGCCTATAAGTACCTGGGTGTTCATCTGAACAATAAACTAGACTGGTCACACAATACTGACGCACTCTACAAGAAGGGACAGCGCAGGATGTTCCTGCTGAGGAGACTCAGGTCTTTTGGTGTACAAGGCGCGCTGCTGAAGACATTCTATGACACGGTGGTGGCATCAGCCATCACTTTTGGAGTGGTCTGCTGGGGCAGTGGCATTACAGCAGCCGATAGGAAGAGACTGAACAAACTGATCAAGAAAGCTAGCTCTGTCCTGGGGCAGCGCCTTGATCCGGTGGAGGAGATAGGAGAGAGAAGGACGGTGGCTAAACTGTCATCTCTGCTGGAGTCCGAGTTCCACCCTATGCAGGACATACTGAATGCACTGAGGAGCTCATTTAGCAGCAGACTACATCATCTCAGGTGCACAACCGAGAGGTTTCGCAGGTCCTTCCTACCAATGGCTGTCAGACTGTACAACCTAAGCAGAGCTGCTCGCAGAGATAGCAAAAAGACGTAACAAACTAATAGTTTTTTGAATGCAAAGATGCAATAGACTTACACAATGGTCCCCTCTGGCATACAACTAGGAAAATACCGGTCGCTATGGAGAGTGAGAATATGTATGGGCACATAATCATACCATGTAGGATAACTAAGTAGACGGTTGTGCTGTTTCATCCCATCTAGCAACAATGCTCTGCACTGTGTGTGTTTATATATTTACATATTTATTCCATCTAGCTACAATGCTCCGCACTGGGTGTGTTTATATTTATATATCTATATATTTATTCCATCTAGCTACAATGCTCCGCACTGTGTGTTTATATATCTACATATTACTCCATCTAGCTACATTGCTCCGTACTGTGGGTGTTTATATATTTACATATTTATTCCATCTAGCTACAATGCTCCGCACTGTGTGTTTACATATTCATATATTTATTCCATCCAGCTACAATGCTCTGCACTGTGTGTCTGTGTGTGTGTATATACTGTATATATTTTATAGTAATATGTACATATGTATATTAGCTGCTCTTGCTTGCTTGTTTTTTTTTCTTGCCTTCTGATTGTTGCTCTGAGTGTTGCTATCCCTGTGCTGTTGCAATCCTGGAATTTCCCCGTTGTGGGACTAATAAAGGCTTATCTTATCTTATCTACAATTAAAAGTAATGAATTTATTCAACCCTGTTACCCGAATTTCAGCCCTGTTAACCAAACTGTTTTTATCAAAATAATCATACATGGTTTCATCGGCTCAATAATTTAATCAGTTTTCTTTGTAATAGATTGGTTAATTATATGCATAGTATATTTGAGCAAAGATATTTAAAATAAATAATACAATTACGAAAAACACCTT
This sequence comes from Pholidichthys leucotaenia, assembly GCA_020510985.1. NCBI lineage: Eukaryota > Metazoa > Chordata > Actinopteri > Cichliformes > Pholidichthyidae > Pholidichthys > Pholidichthys leucotaenia. Next base: position 386,055,118 of record CM035838.1, read on the forward strand.
ATGACTTGAAAAGTTGGGGGAGGCAAGTTTCAAAAGTTGTTTAAATTAACCCCTTGCACTCCAGTCAATTTTCCTAAAAACGCCAAAAAATAATGTGCCCAAAGTAAATCGAAAGCTGTTCTTCAACCCTTTGCAGCATCTTCATGGGGTTGGTCTCATTTAAAAGAAAACACTTTGAATTTTTTGGCAAAACAGTCATAATCTCTCTAAGTGCTCCGGCCACTGAGTTACAGTCATCTAAACATAGTGAACTTGAAGAAAATAAATTTGGCCTGGGTGTTTTTTTGGATACAAATGCTTGCAAATAACACACAGCTTCAGATCCGGGCTGGAAAATGCAACAGAAATGTAGAACCAAGTGTTATCCAGCTGAGGTCAAAATTTTGTGACAATTTTGTCTTAGATTTGTTTTTGAATAGAAACTGCTTAACTTAGCCTAGCTTAGTTTTCTTTTTTTCTCTCAGTCACATTTTGTCTTAGCTTTGTTTTGAATTGTAATCGCTCTTGACTGTTTTCTCTTTTTTCTATTTTGAATTCCTGGATGGAATATGGGTGGGTAATATAAGCTGCGGCTTCAGCCATCACCCATTTCGGATAACTTACGTGGAATTGTATAATCAGAGGAGTCTTTGTCTAATTTGACCTTGTTGTTATATTATTCAGTTTCTTTTAACCTGTACTGTATTATCCAAAATAAATAAATTCATTCATTCATTCAAGCTGTGCCAAATGGCACAGTTTGGAAAAAGGTCTGTAACTTTTGAATGATTCAATATAGAAGCTTCATTTTGGGCTCTAATGAAAGGTCACACTCAGGGCTGTCTGTGTGTGTGTGTGTGGGGGGGGTTGTCCCCCCCCCGCTCGCTACAGAGGATGGACTTTGGCCATCGCTACACAACGGATTAGCCTCATGTGGTGATGTGGGACAGCAGCGCAATCACCGCGGCTCCCCCCCACTCGCTGCAGAAGAATAGCGGGGGTGGGGGGGCGTTCACAGCCTGTACGCGGCAAACAACCCCTTGTACAGCGGCGCACGAACTGCGCCGCGAAGCACAGTTGTAATTTACCGATCGGTCAAAAGTCATTTTGGATTACAATTTTCAGGGATAAAAAATAATTTGGCTTATAACACCTTACCTCTTCACAGCCACATTGTCCTGGCCAACTTCTCTTCCTCATTGTCAGACGAACGTGACGCTGGTCCGCTCTGGTTCTGGTCTCGCGACCCGGTAAAAACATAATTCCATTATTGCGATTTTGTGCTTCCATGATTGCGGTTTTTGGCAAACGATTTTTCAAAACAAATAACAGTAGTAATTAAAAAAAGACTGGTGGAGGCGTGTGTGTCACTCAGCCTTCGTCGTCAGCCTCCGTCGGTCTATGACTATGGAAGAAATCATAACGTCTCATAACGACTAATCCTTTTTTGATCCGCTCCAGCAGTCAGTCTTCACCCAGCCTTAAAAAAACAGCTCGTGAACTTCTCTGCTTCAATTGGCTCACTGCATTCATAGCAGGCAGGTCCTTCTGGCTAGGTTTTCAGTCATTGGTCCTTCAAGGTTTCAGAAACCCAATTCAAGGCTCTTATTAGTCGAATGAGAGGTCAATCAGATAAACTAATCTGTTCGCGGCTGTGTCTGCAGCTTTTACTTTCAGTGCGTGCTTGGACGCCACTATATCACCATCACCACCTACATCACCATCTACACCAGGGGTGTCCAATCATGTGCCACGGAGGGCCAAGACCCTGCTGGTTTTCTCTTCTACCCGGTCTCTTCAGCAGGTGTTTTCACTGATCAGCAATCAGTGGGAAGAAGTTCAGTGAAATCTGCTGTTGAAGACACTGGTTGGAGGTAAAGCCTGCAGGGTCTTGGCCCTCCATGGCACATGATTGGACACCCCTGATCTACACCATGCATCCTAGAGTGCCCTCGTACGCTCTCGTGCGCTCTAAGATGCAGAGACTTGCCCGTCTGCGGTACAACGGAGCGCAAGAGGTTAATATATCAAGTCTTACCATAAAATTCAATGATTAATTACACAGCATAACAAAAATAATTTTTTTAAAAGCTGTCTGTGTTTTTTCAACTGATTTAAGACAAGTTTGCACCGCTGAATCCAAAAATGACATCCGTTTCTTTCAATCAGGTCAGGTTTTTATGTTAAGTTATAAGAAGTTGTACAGCAGTTGTACAGTTGTATTGTAAATTGAATAGTCGACACTGATAAAGGTAAGTACATGTAAATTGAATGTTACGTCATCATTGTTCAAAATTCAGAGAATTTCAAGAAATAAAGAATTTTATTTTTATACTGTATAAAGCAAAAATACCCGTACATGTAAACAAAAACGTAAGAAAACCCTTGGCCATAGTTCAAAAAGTTGACCTGATTGAGCAAAACCAATGTGATTTTTGGATTCAGCACATCAAAATTGTCCTAAATCTGCTAAAAAAAACTTAGACAATAAATTTGGTGCTGACCAGTGTTATGAGTGTGACTACTTTTAACATAACAGTGAAAGACTGATTTAATAGTGCTGTCCAGCGATTAAAATATTTAATCATAATTAATCACACGATCTCATAGTTAACTCATGATTAATCACATTTTAGTTGCGTATTTTTGTCTCATGAAAAACCATTGTAATTCTCTTAACAGCACAAAAAGTGAGTGGGCTTGCTTTGTACAAATGTTTTTTAATTATTATTATCATTGCAAAGCATCCATATCTTCCGTATTAGACCGAGAAAACAAAACAGGACATATTACTCTGAAAATAAAAAAATGTTTTCTTTTTTTCCTTTTCATTAGTTTAGTAACCCTGCCACTGATATCTGCGATAAAAAAAGATACATACAAATAAAAAATATATAGGCACAAAAGCAGCCCCTTAAATACAAAATGAAAACAAGAGGAGAGTGTCCCCTGAGAGGAGTAGTACAGTCTAATGACTGTATAGTAGCCCAACTGCTGCAGTTTTAAACTTACCAACACAGCCTCTTGAACATGAACATAATGTAACTGCTAGCACGTAACAGGTGAGTCAACCTAAAGGCCTACTTTCTGTCTTTGAGCCAGTTGCTCAAACAGACAAGCCTATTGACATTTTCAGACAACAGGGAAGATCGTTTTTTCTGAACGACATGTCCAGACAGTGAAAACAATCGTTCACATGGTACTGACGTGGCAGGCGTTGCTAAGTATTTGCATGCAAGGGAGGCCATCTCTCTGTGTGACGCTTTATGTGTGGACCACCATTCCTGTGGAGAGTCTTCAATGCCAATCATAGGTTCTGCCTTGTAGCGCTCAATGCAGCGTTCCATGGTGTCCTCCTCTTCATCTGAGGAAGATTCTTGTGCAAACATGAGAGCTGGCTTCTTCTTCTCTGGCTCAGGCATGCTTTGGTCATCCAGTGCTGCTGGTCTCCCCTTCTCCTGCTGCTGGAGTAAGGCACGGATGGAATCCCACACGACAACCCGGTCAGGTTTGCTCAGACACTTGAGGTCCTTAAACCTTGAAATGAAATAATAAAAAATATCAACGTTATTGCCATACAAGCAAAGGCACTAGTAAAACAAAACATTGACCTAATCTCTATTCCAGATTCAGAAGAAAAAAATGGATATTGAAGAGAACCAACCCACAAAACAAAGTGGTGCTTAAGACAAACAAAATACTGAGAAGAATGTAGAATGAATATCTTACCTTGGGTCGAGTGCTGTAGCAACCCTGAGTCATGCGATGTTCAACTTCTCTTTGCGACCTTCCATATCCGCTGAAAAGGTTTCCTTGAACTTGATCAAGTACGCTGGGTCGTCCTCAGTGACTTCCATTACTCGGGACAGGTGGCATAATGCTGGCATCACCACAGAGCAAGAAACAAACTTCTCTCCACCCAGAAGATCTGTCACATATCTGCAACAATATACAAAAGCTCTTTCACAAAACTCTGTCACACACATACGGACACCTGATAGATAACCTACAGTTACAGTGATGGGAGGGGATATGAGGAATCACATGTGTTCCTGCGCGCACACACACACACACACATTACCCATTTACAGTGCTGTGCGGGACAAACACACACAGTTGAAGGGAGAGAGGTGATACCGACAGACAGACATTAGGGCCTGTGTCCACCAAATGCATTTTTAGGGCGGAAAGTGCTGAAAACCTAGCCTCTTGGGCGCTTCCTGGCCTTCTCTGTTGTTAAGTTACACAGGGAATCATAGCTATTGAAACAGTCACTGATTATGTCAAAATACAGAAAAAATATACAGATAATCACGAGCTACACTTTGAGTAAAATGAAGCAAATAAACAGTCTACACATAGAGATGGCCCATCTAAAACATGCCACAGGGTGGTATTTTACGTTGGGTGAGACAGGTGCTAATGTTTCTGTCTTGACACAGATCTACTTTAATTGTTAAAGAATCAGATATAGGCTACAAGACATAATTAGGCCTACCTGCAATGCTCCAACGCAGCTTCGAGCTTCTTTGTTTTCTCCAGCTCCGTTGCTGTTGGCATGGTGACTTTGGTTGAGTGTAGGGCCAGGGCAGCTGTCAGAGGTTCAATATTCCGGTTGACACGCTTTATCATTTCAAGGGTACTATTCCATCTTGTTGCTACCTCCTGCGTGAGCGCTTCTTCTTTCTGGTTGTGTGCGATTTGCTGCCGCTCGAGTTCCAGGGCATTCGTTGGGCTGTGTTTAAAGTGTCCCACAAGTTTTCTGCATTTTGCCAACGCGCTGTCGAATGGGCTATTGTGCAGAGAAACCGTGACTGCTCGGTGCACGCTGTGTGCGATGCACGGCAGGTGTTCAAAGGGGAGCTCTCTGGCTGCAGCCATCATATTGCGTGCACTATCCGTGGTCAGTGAAACAACTTTCTTTTCGATGCCCCACTCTCTGGCTACATTCATGAAGTGCTCTGCAACATTATCAGCGAAGTGCCTCTCTTCTGTCTTCATAACAGTCAAAGCATGGGACTGAAGTTTCCACTGTGGGGTGAAATAATGTGCTGTGACCCCGAGGTAGTTGTCATTGCCAAGTGACGTCCAGTAATCTCCCGTTAGCGCGACTATTTCTGTCTGCCCCAATGCCTGTTGTAACTGGGACTTCTCCGTTTCAAACAACGTTTCTATCCGGCGTGTGATAGTAGCTCTGGAAGGAGTTTCGTAGGTCCAGTCGTTGGATGCGATGCAAATTATCTCGGCCAGACCTTCATCCTCCACAATACTAACGGGCCTGCATGCCGTAGCCACCCACTTAGCTATGGCAGCTGTTAGCTTCATTTTAGTAGCAGCATCCATGGGCCGCTGTCGGAAGCCATCCAAACTTGTTTGGTTCTGACGCGGAGGAGGCGAAGCTACATCACTGGTGTGTTTGGCCATCAAATGGTATTTTAAACTGGATGTGCTTCGATGGTAGCTAAGTTCACGTCGACAATAAGTGCAAATAACTTTAGTTTTATCGATCGAACCATCCTTTCCTATTTTAAATGTAAACTTTCCGTTCAGAAGTGTCCCTGGTGCGTCCATTACTGTGGCTGACTAGTGCCGCCAGTGCCGCGCGCTTTAGTCGTTGGGTTCTTCTTTGTTTGATATTTGAAATCGTATCCTTCGTTCCGCCACCATGTGTACGTGCGTGGTATTACAGCCAGTACACTGTGCTTATGAAAAACTACGGTCACAGCATTAATCTCGCGTTAAAAAAAATCTCGCCATTAAAAAGGCGCTTGAGTTAACGCGATAATAACGCGATATTTTGACAGCACTATGATTTAATATTTTTAAAATCTACTTTTACAAATTCAGCATACTAACATGCATCATCAAAAGTGTACCATTGATGCCTGAGCTGGGTCAATCTAATTTTTTTTATGGTTTTTTTTCTTAAGAGTTTTTTTTCTTTCTTGGAGTTCCACAGGGATCTGTGCTAGGCCCTACTCTTTTTAGTTTATATATGCTTCCGTTAGGCAACATTATTAGAAAGCACTGTATACATTTTCACTGTTATGCAGATGACACACAATTATACCTGTCAATGAAGCCAGATGATAGTAATCAATTAGCCAATTTAGAAGCCTGTCTTAAGGAAATCAAAGCTTGGATGACTTGTAATTTCCTGCTATTAAATTCAGATAAGACTGAAGTCATTTTTGTTGGTCCAAAAAACCTTAGAAATTCCTTTCCAAATCAAACTTTCAGTTTGGATGCAGTTACTCTTTCTCTTAATAGCTCTGTGAGGAACCTTGGAGTTATTTTTGATCAGGATTTGTCCTTCAATTCACATATTAAATTTGTTTCTAAGACTGCCTTCTATCATTTGCGTAATATTGCCAAGATTAGGAGCATCTTGTCTCAGAGTGATGCTGAGAAGCTGATCCACGCTTTTGTTAGCTCGAGATTAGATTATTGTAATTCTTTATTATCAGGCTGTCCTAAAACATCTTTAAAAAGTCTTCAGCTGATCCAAAATGCTGCAGCAAGAGTTTTAACAGGTACCAGAAGGAGAGATCATATCTCTCCGGTTCTGGCCTCCCTTCATTGGCTTCCCATAGAGTTTAGAATTAAGTTTAAAATCCTTCTTCTTACTTACAAAGCTCTAAACAATCAGGCTCCTTTTTATTTAAAAGATCTGATACTACCGTATCATCCTAACAGAGCACTACGCTCCCAAAATGCAGGATTACTTGTAATACCTAGAATCTCCAAAAGTACAATGGGAGGCAGAGCCTTCAGTTATCAAGCTCCTCTCCTGTGGAATCAGCTGCCAATCTGGATTCGGGAGTCAGACTCGATCTCTGTTTTTAAGAATAGGGCTAAAACCTACCTTTTTGATATAGCCTACAATTAGGGAGGGATCATGTGTTTCTGAACCCTCCCTTAGTTATGCTGCTAATAGGTTTAGTCAGCCGGGGGACCTCCAGTAATGCACTGGGCCTCACTCCTTTCCTCACTCTCTATGAAATATTTTTTTTTGCTGGTCATTAACATTTGTTTGTTCTCTCCCATAGATTGAATCCCCATCGTGCTGTTTGCTCTCTACATGTCTGTTCTTTTCTTCTTCTCTATCCCCTCACCCCCCAGCCAGTCGCAGCAGATGACTGCCCCTCCCTGAGCCTGGTTCTGCTGGAGGTTTCTTCCTGTTAAAAGGGAGTTTTTCCTCTCCACCGTCGCCAAGTGCTTGCTCACAGGGGATCGCCTGATTGCTGGGGTCTTTCTGCAACTGTGGGGGTTCCCCCCTACAGTTGATAGTGCTATGAGATGACTGTTGTTGTGAAATGGCGCTATATAAATAAAGTTGAATTGAATTGAATTGAATTGAATTAAATACATAACAGAAAAATATAAAAGTTTTTTTTAAACCATTTTTGGAGCCTAAATTGTCCTCCAATTCTAGAATGACCCAGTTACTTCAGCTCTGAGCATCACCCTTGTTCTTCAAAATCAGTACCACAACACTTCTTCTCCACTAATCAGACATCCTCTCACTTGCCAAGATTGTGTTAAACAATCAGGTTATAAAGTCCACTGCCATCTCTCCTAGACACTTCCATAACTCCACATTTAAGACATCTGGACCAACCGCCTTTTCACTCTTCATCTTCTTCATGATGACTCAGGGTACTGAGGACGGATCCAGGTCTTTGTGGACTGGTGCCTGCGGAACTGCCTCTAGATCAACGCAGGGAAGACCAAGGAACTAGTGGTGGAGTCCCACAGGCATAGGAGCATTCAGGGATCACACACTGAGATGGTGACATCTTTCAAGTACCTGGATGTTCACCTGAACAATAAACTGGACTGGTCACACATCACTAATGCCCTTTACAACAAGGGGCAGAGCAGGCTTTTCCTTCTGAGGAAACTCAGGTCTCTTGGAGTCCAGGGGGCACTCCCGAAGACCTTCTTTGACATCTGTAGTGGCATCAACCATCCTGTACGCAGTGGTCTGCTGGGGTGGCAGCACCACAACTGCTGACAGGAAGAGACTGAAGAGGCTGATGAAGAAGGCCACCTCTGTTCTGGAATGCCACCTTGACTCAGTTGTGATAAGAGAGAGGAGAATGGTTGCTCAGCTGTCATCTCTGCTGGAGTCCAAGTCACACCCCATGCAGGACACGCTGAGTGCACTGAGGAGCTCGTTTAGTGGCAGACTGCTCCATCCAAAGTGCACAAGGGAGAGGTTTCGCAGGTCTTTCCTACCTGCTGCTGCCTGACTCTACAATCTGCACTGCTCATAGACTCCACATAACACTACTACTACTTTGCACAAATAAGGAACGTTCCTTTCCAATACACTGTTAATGTGTTATTGAAGGTTACAACAACACTGCACTCATTCAACTGTGAAATATACTGCCAATATATATATAGCTGAATAAACTGTAATGCTGTAAATACAGTTTTACTTATTTTTTGAACTGTAAAAAACTATTCTACTTTTTCAAACCTCTTGCACTGTGTATGTACTGTTTTTGTTCCATTTTATCTTATTATTACTCTGAGTGCTACTATCACTTTGCTGCTGCAGTACTGTAAATTTCTCCACTGTGGGACTAATAAAGGATTATCTATCTGCCCAATGCCCCACTAACAGCATCAGGAAATAAGTGAGCAGTTACCTTGTAGAGAAAAAGTTGAAAGCATCCTTCAAATAAAGGGCTCACCTTCTCTTCTCTTCTCCCTTCATTTAAAGATTTTTTAAATTTACAGATTGTGAGATAAACTGTGGCTGTATGTTGCCATTTTCAGACAAATATATCCAATTGACAGTGTTTCATAATAAAAGCACAAAACAACCATTCTAACTGAATTTCTATAGAGAGCTTTTATTTTGAAATTCAAGAAGTGTTGAGATGTGTAGGCTATAGTCTATGCAAAAAAAATTAACGCTAATTCAGAATTTAGTCCAGTCATGTCCAGTCGTCGGCCTCCGTCGGTCTATGATGACCATGGAAGAGAATCCTAAACTAGACGTCTACTCTGCTGGAACAGCACCGCCTGTGGCTGAACAGGCCGATGTACACCGGTGTTCTACCTTCCAGCATTGGGCGTTGGTAGGATTCAAGCCTGGGCAGGAAGATATGGAGGACAAGATGTTACCCATGCAGCATGTCCCCCCTCTCCACGTCACTGATGAATCCAAAGGAACAGCAGGGCTGCTATAGTTTGGCACCAGCGCTGTCGCAGGAGCTGCCAGAACGATGTTGAGCACAACAGAGAACTGCCTTAGGGGCTCCGACTCCGGATTTTTCCTCAGGGTTGACTCCCAAAGCCTCTCCCGTGACCGGGTGTGCCGCAAGGCAGCGGAGGTTTGAAATCAGGGTTTACCTTCCCCTAGATGGGCTACCTTCCCAGGTTGACAAGCCACCATCTACCCGAAGCATCTGGTTTTAAGGCGCCAGAGATCCGCCCTTGCCCCTTCTCCTATTAGTAAAAGCAGTTCCGCCGGGCTTAGAGACTAAACCACACGGGCAGGCTAGGAGTTGGACTTAGTTGTCAGAGGCTTTTCGAGACGCACGCCGTAAGGAGCATTTTATGAGCACTGGGAGCTTAACCCCAGAGCCGCTCCTGGCTATGACAACCTTGGAACATGTCCAGTGAATCCAGTGTATTGTGGGCACCCAGCACACGTGTGGGCACCCAGCACAATGCAGACTGATAATATTCACGCTCAGCAGGGATTTGCATACGACCAAAAGAACCACAGGAGACAGTCAGAGGGGACTGAATGCATGCATCTTTTGTGCCAACCAATGTCATGCTAATCATGTGTATTGACCAATGTGTATTGGATGACAATTGATAATGTACCATGCATTCTCTGTATCACTGTATAAAAGAGCTGACTCTACATGCCTCAAAAACACACTCAGAGCTCACACACAGCACACAGTGCTGCAGTGTCTCATGGTGATGGAGGAATAAAACTCTTAAACCTTCAGCTCGCCGTGTCCCGCCTGAACTTATTTTGTTCCTCCACACTGGTGACCCTTGACGCACAATGGAACACGAGGCGAACACCCCGAAGACGACCTGGACGGGAAGCCTCGGAACGCGTCACGGTGCGTCCCTCGCCTGATCTTTTAGCTCCACAATGGCGACCTCCAGGGCTGAGAGTGCAGCGCTGAACCAGAACGCACCATGATCAACACGAGCGAACGAAGGAAGCAGCCTGAACGGGGACAATCATTGACGCCGACTGCGCTGATTTCCATCAAGCTCCCTGACCCTGACTTCAAACACGGAAGCCATGCGCGCACACGGCAGGATTATGGGTACAGCACAACTGCCAGCTATGTGGTCACTGCGCCAAGCGCGCGCCACGCACAGGACAATACCGGCTCCACACACTGATACATCGTTCTCCAACGCTGCACATGCCTGAGAAACACGGCCGATCGCCACCCTCAGAACCTTCAGGGCTGCTCGCGCACCTGGAGCGGACGTGCAGCCAGCACACAGGACTTTGTATGAGTTTTCCAGCCACAGTGGACAAGGGGAATTTAGCTGATTGCTTTCCCCAATGACTTTAGGGCTGTTTCCCGAACCTAAAGCCAAACTGCCGAGTCCCTGACACAGCTTCAGTTTATCACAGCCACTACGCATCCTCGGGGAATTTGGCCGCTCGCCTTCCCCACATCCTCGCTGGACCAAAACACGAGAGAGGTCAGAGATATAATTTTTTCACAGCCGCTGTGGATCTCCGCCACGTTTAACAGGAAAAGTTCCTCTCCATCGCGGATCCACATGCAATTTTTGTGCGGCCCAGACACCACGTCCCGGGCCGGCACTCGCTTATTCCCACCCCCTTAACCTCCTCCTGCACAGAGCTTTTCCCGCACCTCTGGACCTTGGAGTGGAGCACACTGCCCTTTCCACCCCTCCCCCGTCCCCCTCACGGACTGGCATGCCCTCCGACAGTTCTACCGGAGCTGGAGCCAAACAACGGGGGGGGGGGGGGTCACTACCCCTTCTGACCGTTCTGGGGGGAGCGGTGTGGGCACCCAGCACAATGCAGACTGATAATATTCACTCTCAGCAGGGATTTGCATACGACCAAAAGAACCACAGGAGACAGTCAGAGGGGACTGAATGCATGCATCTTTTGTGCCAACCAATGTCATGCTAATCATGTGTATTGACTGATGTGTACTGGAGGACAATTGATATGCTAATGTGCCATGCATTCTCTGTCTGTATCACTGTATAAAAGAGCTGACTCTACATGCCTCAAAAACGCACTCAGAGCTCACACACAGCACACAGTGCTGCAGTGTCTCACGATGATGGAGGAATAAAACTCTTAAACCTTCAGCTCGCCGTGTCCCGCCTGAACTTATTTTGTTCCTCCACAGTATTAATTTTAAGATTACTGAACAGTAATTCAAGGACTGTTTCTCATTTTTAACCTCTTAAAATTCCAATGTTCCACCCGCAGAACATTTCACATGGGCTGGAAATTGGCTGGAACGCTAAAGGGTTTTAAGGATAATTGAGGCATTGATTTTAGATAATCACATTTAAGACTATTGTATGCAAACTCTTTCGTCACAAGGAGCAGCGCAACCTATCCAGTATGGCTCAACACACAAACTCAGTAGCCAGATTGGTCTAGAATTTTCATTATAATTACCTCTACCAAAGAGGTGATGTTTTCATGTTGGTTTGCCTCTCTGTCATGTTGTGTCTGAAGAATGGGCTGACACGACCATGTGCTGAAGTTAGCTTTATTAGGCTAAGACATATGGTAGGATACAAAGCATCGTGTTGGTGAGAGCAGGAAGAGGCAGGAAAGAGGCCTGGCCCTGGACAGTCGCCTAATATACACTGAGGTGCACTGATGTCACCCGTGCGTATGTGCTTCCACAGTATAGTGCGTTGCGCCGTTTTGCAGCCACCACATTTACTTCCCCCTGAAAAAGCTCACAACATTTACACATGCAGACTAACTTAGCAGGAACGTGCTGGCATAAGAACATACACATATATGACTGGGCCAAACAGGCTGGTATAAAGAACCTTTTTTTTTAGCCTGTCAACCACAACATTTCTAACTGGGCAACCGGGTAGACTGCCAGTGTACCTGAGTGGCCTTGTGGGGTTATTCTGCCAATGAACAGACCACGCGCTGGCTACTCATGAACTGTAAAGCCATTAACAGTTTTTGAATTCAGCGGGGTCTCTGTTGAGCCCGTGCTGGGCGTAGCCCTGGTTGTGCTGGCTCAGGTGATTCTGTAGGGTGCCCTGCTGGAGTTGTGGTCTGGAGCTCTTGTGGTGAGGCGGCAGCTCGAGGACGCCCGTGCTGCTTGAGGATCGGCTCCAGGTCCTGTGTGGATGCGGTCTGGAGCTCCTATGGTGAGGCAGCAGCTCAAGGACGCTCGTGCTGTGTGAAGATCGGCTCCGGTTCAACAGGGTTCTGCTCAGTGTGTGGTGCAAAGCAGGGAGTGGCTGCATACACGTCTGAGTGCAGTGGACTCGGGCTGTCATTGGTCAAACTGAGCTTACTGCAGCGTTGCCACCTCTGTGCTGGGCAGGCAGGTGCGCGTGTGCGGTGCAAGGAGAGCTGCAGTTACCGCAGGATCGGCATGCTGTGGTGCCTTGCTGTCCCGCGACATTTACCTCGGGGCTGTCGTGAAGAGACATGGGGCCATCATGAGGAGATGCGGGGTCGAAGGGCTGAGCAGTCTGGGCAAAGGCTCGTACCATTGGAGCTGAATGTGGGGAGTGCGGATTGGGGCCCGCTAGCTGCGATGCTAACTTGGGGCCTGCTAGCTACAATATTAACTGGGTAGCCACTTTTAGCTGGTGTTAGGATTAAAAATTCAGTAGAAAGACCATCTAAGTCTATTCTTCAAAGCTTGTCTATGTGTGTAGATGGTTTACCCAGATTCGTTTTTCAAGGAAGAGATTGAGTTTACTTGGAACATGTATTTATTAAGTAAGCAAGTTGAATATAGTAGGTTACAGCGCCGGGTCAAACATTCTCTCCCTGACAGCAACAGATCGTGTCAGTTCATGAAGTCTGACTGGCTATGCTAGCCCTGACCCGGAATATTTGTACACACATGAACAAAGAACAAAGCATGCATTTAATGAGTGGACAGTCCAGGTGTCTGGTCCAGGGAGGATCCGTTCCTGGTGCCGAATGTATCCACATGAAGGTCACTTTCACCTCCCAGGTCAGCGTAGGCCAAGCTCAGCCGTTCCTTATCGCAACTGTGCCTCCTTCCCATAAATCCCAGGCGTTTGTTATCCTCTCTGATGAGACAAAGGTCCACTATTTTGCAGAGAGTGAACCACACACTTGGCAATATACAGTATTTTCCATTATGGTATATTGGTTATTTTACCTAGATATAAGCAGAATACAAACATTTTGAGTCACACAAATAACTGTTATATGATTATATTGAACACACATATATTTTGAAGCACACAACTAACTACTATGTGGTTATATTGATCACACACATATTTTAAATCACACAGATTACTGTTATATGGTTATATTGATCACTTTTATCTCATCACTGGGTTGCCATTTCCACCACCCTGGCCAACGGCAGGTCCTTGGCGCCATCTGTAGTTGCTCCTGCAGCTTCAAATTTGTGGTGTGCTCCACTAGCTGGACGATCTCATCTTCCAAGTGTCCGAATCCACACATGCTAGCCAAACAGTAGAGGCTGGCTAGGTACCGTTCGCTGTCGGCGTGAAAACACCACAGTGCGACATGGTTCATTCACTCATTAAAATGATTCACTCACTAAACCAAGCAATTTATTAAGCTGAGGAGAAACATAACATCTGTACATATATATACAGTATATCTTATATATATAAATACATCTGTGTGTATATATATATATATATACAGTATATATATATATATATACTATATATCACACCTGTAGCAATAATCACATTTTTATGCTGTTTTTCTGTCCTCTTTGTCTCTCTGAGGTCCACGGTGGTGAACCTGAAGGTCAGCAGTCAGAGCAGCTGTGAAGATAACAGGCTGGAAGCTAAATAAGAATATTACATGTTTACTGCTTATACCAGAAACTGCAACTGTATTTCAATAAATTAATGTTTGGACAAACTTAGTTTTTGCAAGATTATTTAAGAAACTCTCAATATTCATTACACATAAGTGTGAAATATTCTAAACCGTTTTGATTTAATATTCTGTAGTGGATTTATGGGTTTTATAGGTGTTTTATTGTTGGTACAAGTATTAATGTAAATATGAATGTGAGTAGGGATGAAAATTTATTTTCATTTATCAGCACATTAGCTCGTTGGGGCACCAGTTCAAAAGGACAATTTTATTAACAATTCTTTATTTGTACCAATTATGAATCAGTCTAAAAAAAACAAAAACAAAAACCCTTGTGAGTTATTGTCTGCTGATAATCAAGAAGATGGACATGAAATCAAACAGTAACTCCCATATGTCTTTCAGTGGTTTAACCTTCCTCTTGTGTTAGGGTCAGCACCAACCCTAACATGTCAGAATAGGTTAACACATTTGGATAATGTCAGAATAGGTTAACACATTTGGATAACTTGAGACAGGGAATTCAACATGTATTATGAGTATCAAAGCCTACGGTCACACTGCAGGTTTTAATGCTCAATTCTGATTTTTTTGCACAAATGTGACCCATATCTGATTTTTTTAACGACAGTCTGAACAACACATATCCGATTTTTTCACACCAGACCCAGGCCACTTTCATATGTGGTCCTAATTCGGATACGTATCTGATATTTTCCAAAGCAATCTCCTTCTGAACAGTCATGTAACATTTCATCTGACTTTTTCCTCATTGAAGTGAGACAGACGCTACAATTCTGAGGTGGAGGATGCAGCAAGCATGGGAGACACAGCTGATTTGTGCTCTCTTTTTAATCAATCTCCTTCCCTTTATCACTGGATTGTAATTTTGTTGGCTCCGACTGCACAATAACTTCAAAGTTTCGGGGGGGGGGGTGGCCTCAAACTGTCACACATTACAGGCACACAGTAAAGGCACATTTAAGGGCTGTTTAATCAATCAGTTCTGTTAAAGCAGAGCTGATCACAGCGGTCATCTGGCCTGTAGAGGAATGAAGCTGGTCTCATATTTATGACTTTAACGTTTTATTTTGCTGCACTGCATCAGGGTTAAGAAGTTCTGTCCCCTCCCCCTTCCTCAGTTATTCTACAATGCTGTGTCTGACATTACGTTTTCTTCTGCGCATGCGGGTCACTTCATAGCTGTAGAGTGTTCACACTGGAGTCTGATGGGGGTTGCAATTATACTCATATATTTATTCCATCCAGCTACAATGCGCCGCACTGTGTTTATATATTTATATACCTATCCCATCTAGCTACAATGCTCCGTCCGCACTGTGTGTCTATATATATATATATATATATTTACATGTACATATGTATACTCGCTGCTCTTGTTTTTTCCCTTGCCTTCTGATTGTTGCTCTGAGTGTTGCTATCCCTGTGCTGTTGCAGTCCTGGAATTTCCCCATTGTGGGACTAATAAAGGCTTATCTTATCTTATCATTTAAGTTGTAATGTGAATGCCCACGCAAAAAAATCGGATCTCATCAAAAAATCGGAATTGAGCATCAAGACCTGCAGTGTGACCGTAGCCATAGACTGTTATTGAGTCACTGAGTGTAACCTGTGAATCAAACATTTGTGGAACCGAATAAACCCTAGTTTAACTTGTCAGTATACTGGAAATTGAAAACCATAAAATAGCACTGGTCAAGAAAAGTGGATGCAATTTTATGAAGAAAATGATGAGTAAACTATTTATAAAAATAGAAAATTGGTGTTACTCTGAAAAGAACAAATTAATGAAAGGACAACATGCATTTTGAAATTCTGATGGGGGTTTGCATGAAATTAAGTTTAAAGAACTTCTACCAGGAATGTTCTGAAGAATTAAGTTTAATTTAAACAACAGACCATCAGCCAAGCAGAATCTCTGTGTTCCAGTAGGTAGCAAGTGGTCCACTGGATTCTGTTTCAACTGGACCGGCGTGGGTTCTGTTGGAATACTGGCAGACAGGCTCCTAACCACGGTTATGGCCTACTCCAGAGATCACAAAAGGGCTGGTTCTTCAGCAGGCTGGCTGCAGTCTTCTGTTATGCACAGAAGAAGGAATTGGTTTATTGTACAAAGTCCCATCAGAAATCCAAACTGAGGCAAAAACACATCACAAATCAGTTTCTTCCGATGTTGGTGTAAATGAGTTGGTTTAAGCTTTAAAAAAATCTAACAAAATCTTCTTACATGATAATTTAAAGAAAAAGATTAAAATAAGAAAAAGTGAACTTCAAAGAAAAGGAAAAAAAAAAAAAGAATTTTCACAGAGTATTGGAGGCTCTGGGCCTTACTCGGAAGATAAAAACAAATGGGAGAGCAGAGAAGTCTGCTCCTTACAGCTTGATCAACACCCAAAAAACTGAAGAAAGGAAACAAAAAGCAAGGTTTTCTCGGGTGTGGCAGGATGGTACTAAACTCCATGACAACTGGGCTGAACCAATTACATTCAAGCTTCTTTGGCAGAAGTCATAAACTTGACCTAGCTCTATTGGTCAGATAAAGTCCAGCTATGGTCTCCCAAAGAGCAGAGAGAGGAAGGGGAGAGACATTTGATATGAGAAGTGAGACCCCCCCCCCCCCTTATGACACATATGTTCCTGAATAAAGCATAAATTCCTTAAACTTTAGTCCATCCATCCATCCATCCATCTTCTACCGCTTTTCCGGAGGTCCGGGTCATGGAGGCAGCAGTTCAAGCAGAGAAGCCCAGACTTCCCTCTCCCCAGCCACCTGCTCCAGCTTTTCAGAGAGGATACCAAGGCGTTCCCAGACTAGCTGGGAGACATAGTCTCTCCACCGAGTCCTGGGTGTGCCCCGGGGTCTCCTCCCAGTGGGATGTGCCCGAAACACCTCAAGTGGGAGGCGTCCAGGAGGCATCCTAATCAGATGCCCATACCACCTCAACTGACTCCTTTCAATGTGGAGGAGCAGCAGTTCTACTCTGAGCCTCTTTAGTGACTAAGATATTCTACTCAATAATAAGGGAACATGCAATGTCTACATTGTACATGCACTAACTTCTTGTAGGCATGTGAAAGTTAATTTCTTCCTGAAAATAAAGCAACACATATCAAATCATATTAATAAAAACATTTCACCACCATTGTCCATCCCAGAGTTTAACCATGTCTTCAGTAGTGGATGCTGTCTTGAGAGAAAGAATATGAATTAATTTATTGTTCACAACTGCAGAGATTCCATTTCAGAGAGAGAAAAAACATGATTAAATATTCCTGTGTCATCCACCAGATGGCACTGAAACCGTCTGGTTGTTTACTGGAGAATCTCGACTCCCAAGTCTGAATTATATCAACCATAAATCTGTCGATTTGGGGCATTCCTTCCTGGAGAAGGGATTAACGTCCACTTTGGAACCCAAGGTCAACACTACAATTCAAAATTATGCTTTTACTTTTGGAACTTTTGATATGGATACCTATTGCATGCCATCATGTAACTATACATGCATTCAATTAATAAAATCTGTTACTTTAGCATTTTTATTTGTGCTGTGGCGGTTTGATTTAACCCCCACAACAGGCTAAAGACAATCACCTCACATTCTGGTTGTTTCTGCTACAATCTGCCGGTTATGCATGTCACTGCTTTGAGTTAATGTATCATCCATGTGTTATCCATGCATTGTGCTCATGCATCCTGTCTGTTCCTTTGATATGCAAATGCCAGATTGACTGCTGTGAAGGTCCTTTGATCTATTGTTTGAGTTGGGTATAAATGCTGTGCCAAGTTGTGATTCTGTCTCTCACTCTGACCACTGCATCTTGATTTCTGTACTGTGCTGAGACACACACACACACACACACACACACACGTGTCTCCTCTTTGAGAGCTGGAGGAATGAAGTTGCAGCCTGCTTAAGCCATGGGCTGCAGCCGAGTTCTGATGAAGGCGGGTGATAATAAAGCTATTTAAAAATCCAACGCTGCCTTTATTCCATCATCCTCTTCACTGGTGACCCCGAAGACGCACACGCTTTGTGCGACGCAACCTTCTGGTCTGGACATCCGCGCTGAACCGGCCGAGGGACACAAGACGTCTCCTTCCTCTCGCCGCTCCAACGCACCATGACCTGAAGGCAGAAAAGAACATGCTGCCAGTGAACGCTTCACTGGCGACCCCGAGCATGCACACGTTTTGTGCAAAGCAACCTTCTGATCTGAACAGCCACGCTGGCGACCCGAGACTGAAGAAAACGGGCGGCCAGCGAACGCAGCACCCGGGCATGAATGCTCCGTCGCAGCGGCCTGACTGGTCTGCCTCGACGCAGGGCCCACGGCGGGCGAGCTGCTCTCAGGACATCAACCAAGACCGGGTAAGCGGCAGAGAACGTCATGGCGCGCCCTCGCCGAGATCGGCACATCCACGCGGGACCGGCCGCGCAGCTCCTCCACATGAGAGCACATGCGGGCGACTCCCATGGCCGACGGAGCACACGTGGACCTGAACGCACCATGACTAATCCGCAGCCACGGCTCGTCAGAGATGTTTTTCGGCGCAGACTGCGCCGATCTCCACCAAGTTTCCGACCCTGGTTTCCTCTCCAGCGGGCCCACCCACGTACGGAGCCCCGGCACGCGCACCGGGGGTGACGAGGACGGCGCATCACGCACTGGACAATAACGGCTCCAGAGACCCCCATCCTCCTGCACTGCTGCACACAGGCCCTTCAGGGTTGCTCGTTCACCTGAGGCTCTCCAGCAACTTGTTCACAGGATTTACTGATGGTCTCAGCCACAGCGCACAAAGGGATTTCAGCCGTCAGCTTTTCCCGAGGACTTTAGGGCTGCGCCCGCACCTAAAGCAAACAAGCCAAGTCCCTCTGCTTCCTTTTTTTTTTCCCTTACAGCCGCTACGCAGCCTCGCCGCTCCTGTTTTCTTCATGGCCACGAGAGGAGTCAGAGACTAATTTTTTTCTTCTTCTGATCTCCGCATGTTCAGACGGGACATCGCGGAGCAGCAAACACTTTTGGCGCGACTCGAACGATTTTCCCGCGCCCGGTCACCATTTGCTACCGCCCCCCTCCTCTTGCACAGAGCTTTTCCCTGCTCGCTGCCCAAACTGCAACATCAAGGTCACGGTCCCCTACCGTGCCCTCTGGGGGGGGAGCAGTGTGGCGGTTTGATTTAACCCCCACAACAGGCTAAAGACAATCACCTCACATTCTGGTTGTTTCTGCTACAATCTGCCGGTTATGCATGTCACTGCTTTGAGTTAATGTATCATCCATGTGTTATCCATGCATTGTGCTCATGCATCCTGTCTGTTCCTTTGATATGCAAATGCCAGATTGACTGCTATGAAGGTCCTTTGATCTATTGTTTGAGTTGGGTATAAATGCTGTGCCAAGTTGTGATTCTGTCTCTCACTCTGACCACTGCATCTTGATTTCTGTACTGTGCTGAGACACACACACACACACGTGTCTCCTCTTTGAGAGCTGGAGGAATGAAGTTGCAGCCTGCTCAAGCCATGGGCTGCAGCCGAGTTCTGATGAAGGTGGGTGATAATAAAGCTATTTAAAAATCCAACGCTGCCTTTATTCCATCATCCTCTTCAGTGCTACTAATTTTATTCTTGTGCTTCTGTATTTTTATGCCTCAGTGCAAAGGCAACGTAGACATATGGTAATCACTCGATGTGTCTGTATGTACCTGTCTGTTACCAGCTTTTCAGCTCACCCACTCAAAATCAAGTGGAACTAAAGACTTGTATCATTGTATCGCCAGATTTTTTCGACTTTTAATTTGCCACAATTTCCAGATAAGGCTTTGTTTTCAAAATAAATACAAATTTAACTCACCTTTACCATCAATGCAGCTGCGAAAAAAGGTATTGCAACAACTATGGCTGCCCACTAGAAGTGGCAGTGTGACTTTTTTACAGCCCCCCATGCTACCATGCCACAGGCACCGAGGCATCAGCACTTTGGTACTTTCATTTTGTATAGTAATTTGTGATTTAAAAAAATGGCAGCCAATGTTAAATTTTGAGAAGCTGTAGTAAAATCAATTAAATTAATATGCATTTCTTTGATATATAAGATACTTTAATTAACTGGAAATGTCACAAAAAAACCAAATGAGTAATGTTTAACAAATTGAGGAGGGGGATATTTTTGTTTATCTCCGGTTTCCTCCCACATGCAAGTTAGGTTAATTGGCATCAAACTGGGGATTCTAAATTGTCCTTAGGTATGAATGTGAGAGTGAATGGTTGTCTGTCTCTCTGTGTTGGCCCTGCGATGGACTGGCGATCTGTCCAGGGTGTACCCTGCCTCTCGCCCAAAGATGCTGGGATAGGCTCCAGCCCCCCCACGACCCGAAAAGGATTAAGCGGAAGAAGATGAATGAATGAATGAATGATAACATCTTATTTAACTATCCATTTATCTGATAATCAAGAGAAATAGAGCCTTTATCTCATGATCATGCCTTTTGGAGTTAGTGATCTCGAGAAAATTACTTACTTGTGAAAATACATTAGTTTATCTTGTGACCTCAAAAATGACCTATCTCATAAATAACACGAGCACTCTGAGGCGAGTGCAATATCCCCCGCCTCAATTTTCTTTAAAGATCTCAATACTTACTGACAGACAGCAGTTTTCAACTTGTCAATATAATTACTGGGGCAGAACCAAATTATAATAAACCCATCATCCACGAATATACAACAAAGTATACAACTCATAGTTGAAGGGCAGGATCCCAAGGTGAACCTGTGTAGCACGTTTGGTGACCCTAGAGAGCTTTAAACGTTCTATAATAAGAGAGCATAGGGAGTGCCAACCTTGACCTTTGACCTTTTGACCCAAAGCCAGAGTCTGAGGTCAGGATCCCAGGGTGAACCTATGAATCAAATTTGGTGACCCTAGCTTTCTTTGTTATTGAGATATAGTTTAGAAGCCATTATAATGTTGACCTTTGACCTTGTGATCCCAAAACCATAGTCACACTTCAGGGTCACAGGGCGAACCTGTGTACCAAGTTTGATGACCCTAGCTTTACTCCTTGTGCAGTAATAAGGCATAAGGAATGTTAACCTTGCCCTTTGACCTTCTGACCCCAAACCCATAGTCAGAGGTCAGGATCCCAAGGTAAACCTGTATATCAGCTTTGGTGGCCCGAGTTTTACTCCTTTTGTAGTAATAGTAAATTTAGCATTTACCATTTACCACAGGGCAACTGGAATGTTAACTTTGACCTTTGACCCCAAACCCAGAGTTAGGTGAGGGTATAAGTCATCCAAGATGTGTATTAGATACAACTACTGCATCGATTTGAAAAGCCTATATCATTTCTTTCAGTAGTTATTGTGTTTAGAAGATTTAGGGAAAATCTGACCTTTGACCTCAAGGTCATCCGATGAGAGTGAAATTGCAATATGCGCATCATCAGAGTATACAGTATCTCACAAAAGTGAGAGCACCCCTCACATTTCTGTAAATATTTTATTATATCTTTTCACTGGACAACACTGAAGATAGGACACTTTGATACAATGTAAAGTAGTTAGTGTACAGCTTGTATAACAGTGTAAATTTGCTGTCCCCTCAAAATAACTCAACACACAGCCATTAATGTCTAAACTGCTGGCAACAAAACTGAGTACACCCCTAAGTGAAAATGTCCAAATTGTGCTCAATTAGCCATATTCCCTCCCTGGTGTCATGTGAATCATTAAGTGTTACAAGGTCTCAGGTGTGAATGGGGAGCAGGTGTGTTAAATTTGGTGTTATCACTCTCACACTCTCTCATACTGGTCACTGGAAGTTCAACATGGCACCTCATGGCAAAGAACTCCTTGCTCTACATAAAGATGGCCTAAGCTATAAGAAGATTACCAACAGCCTGAACCTGAGCTGCAGCATGGTGGCCAGGACCATATAGCGGTTTAATAGGACAGATTCCACTCAGAACAGGCCTTGCCATGGTCGACCAAAGAAGTTGAGTGCACGTGCTCAGCATCATATCCAGAGGCTGTCTTTTGAAAATAGACGTACAAGTGCTGCCAGCATTGCTGCAGAGGTTGAAGGGGTGGGGGGTCAGCCCATCAGTGCTCAGACCATACGCCGCACACTGCATCAAATTGGTCTGCATGGCTGTCATCCCAGAAGGAAGCCCCTTTTAAAGATGATGCACAAGAAAGCCTGCAAACAGTTTGCTGAAGACAAGCAGACTAAGGACATGGATTACTGGAACCATGTCCTGTTGTCTGAGACCAACATAAACTTATTTGGTTCAGACGGTATCAAGTGTGTGTGGCGACAACCAGGTGAGAAGTACAAAGACAAGTGTGTCTTGCCTACAGTCGAGCATGGTGGTGGGAGTGTCATAGTTTGGGGCTGCATGAGTGCTGCCGGCACTGGGGAGCCACAGTTCATTGAGGGAACCATGAATGCCAACTTGCACAGTGACATACCGAAGCAGAGCATGATCCCCTCCCTTCGGAAACTGGGATGCAGGGCAGTATTCCAACATAATAACGACCCCAAACAGACCTTCAAGACAACCACTGCCTTGCTAAAGAAACTGAGGGTAAAGGTGATGGATTGGCCAAGCATGTCTCCAGACCTAAGCCCTATTGAGCATCTGTGGGGCATCCTCAAACGCAAGGTGGAGGAGCGCAAGGTCTCTAACATCCACCAGCTCCGTGATGTTGTCATGGAGGAGTGGAAGAGGATTCCAGTGGCAACCTGTGAAGCTCTAGTGAACTCCATGCCCAAAAGAGTTAAGGCAGTGCTGGAAAATAATGGTGGCCACACAAAATATTGACACTTTGGGCACAATTTGGACATTTTCCACTTAGGGGTGTACTCACTTTTGTTGCCAGTGGTTTAGACATTAATGGCTGTGTGCTGAGTTATTTTGAGGGGACAGCAAATTTACACTGTTATACAAGTTGTAGACTGACCACTTTACATTGTATCAAAGTGTCATATCTTCAGTGTTGTCCCATGAAAAGATGTAATAAAATATTTACAAAAATGTGTGGGGTGTACTCACTTTTGTGAGATACTGTATCAAACCATGGTACCAAGTTTCAAAATATTTGGAACAAAACTGTAGGAGGAGTTGATTTCACAAGACAGTTAAGCGCAAGTTATGCACCTGTGTCGACGCAGCATCGACTCAGCAGCGATGTGCGTTCCCATTGCGTTGCTCGATGTGAGGTGCACATCGGCAACGCAGGCCGTAAGAGCTGTAATTGGTCCGCTCTTTCACATTTCCTGGTTCTTGCTGCTGCTCCGCTCTGCCTGTTCACCGAGGCACAACTTCTAAAGTGAGTCGGTTAAACAGCGGTCCAAATTCAAAAGAATATTGAGGAAGTGAGCACATACAGAGCATTTTGTGGCTCAACATAACCCCAGTAATTACACAGATTGTCAAATAATGGGAGCGGTCGCACACACCGTTTTCTCCAATTTCTTCCTTTTCTCTGTGCAACGAACATATTAAAAGTTGCTTTTTCTGAACATTTATTAGCTCCAACTCCATCTAAATCTGCTCTTGTCGTTCGCAATTTCATAAACAAAAACACACGACAAACACAAATCACTACACACATTGGCTGAAACTTGTTTTGGCAATGGAACAAAGCATTTCAGCCAACACACAAGAAAAAACTGCAGATCACTGCATTGGCGACAGACGTTGGTAATGGTGTTAACGTGATGCGGGTGCATAAATCCCACTTTACTGTCTATGAAGTGAGGTGAAACAGGAGGTCATAGGTCAGGGGCTACAACTCCTGCAAAAATCATTCGATCAGAACCAAATTGCAATATGCGCATCATCAGTGTATATCAAACCATGGTACCAAGCTTCTAAACAGTCAGAACAAAACTATAGGAGGAGTTGATTTCACAAAAGTGGGACAGACGGACGGACTGACCCATAACATAATTCTCCACCAGTCTTCACCCAAAGGGGTCGAAGACCCCCTTTGGGTGAACAGGATAAAAAAATCTTTAATTTATCTTGTGGCCTTGGGAAAAAAAGAATGGAAAAAATACAGATGTAACCACAGCTGCTCTCAGCTTCTGCTTTAATCAGGTGATAATGACAAGACAAGGATTTTAAAACCAGAAATACAAGCTTGAGTTTGAAGTTTCTGTCAGTAGTATTAAGATTTTAATCACAAGTACCATGAAATGACTTACAGTGCTGTGAAAAATGTATTGCCCCCTTCCTGATTTCTTATATTTTGCGTAACTGTCACACTTAAATGTTTCAGATCAAACAAAGTTTAATATTAGACAAAGATAAAAATGATTTCATGTATTAAGGCAGGGGTGTCAAACTCATTCCATGGAGGGCCAAGACCCTACATGTTTTGCTTCTACCCAGTGTCATCAGCAGGTGTTTTCACTGATCAGCAATCAGTGGGAAGAAATTCAGTGAAGTCACCTGTTGAAGACACTGGGTGGAGGTAAAACCTGCAGGGTCTTGGCCCTCCATGGAATGAGTTTGACACCTGTGTATTAAGGGAAAAAGTTATCCAAACCTACCTGGTCCTATGTAAAAAAGCAATTGCCCCTAAACCTAATAACTGATTGTGCCACCTTTGGTGGCAATAACAGCAATCAAGCATTTGTGATAACTGGCAATGAGTCTTTTACATCGCTGTTGAGGAATTCTGGCCAACTCTTCTTTGCAGAATTGTTTCAATTCAGCCACACTGGAGGACTTGAGCTTGAGGTCATGAACAAATGGCTGGACATTCTCCTTCAGGATTTTCTGGTAGAGAGCAGAATTCATGGTTCCATCAATTACGGCAAGTCATCCAGGTCCTGGAAGCAGCCTCAGACCATCACACTACCACCACCATGTCTGACTTTTGGAATGATGTTCTTTTTATGAAATGCTGTGCTGGTTTTAAACCAGATGTAACAGCATGTACAGTGCATCTGGAAGGTATTCACAGCCCTTCACTTTTTTCCACATTCTATGTTACAGCCTTATTCCAAAAGGGATTAAATTCCTTTTTCCCCCTCAAAATTCTACGCACATCACCCCATAATCACAATGTGAATTTTTTTTTTTGAGATTTTTGCAAAATTTTTAAAAATAAAGAACTAAGAAATCACATGTACATACAGTAAGTATTCACAGCCTTTGTCATGAAGCTCAAAATTGAGTTCAGGTGCATCCTGTTTCCACTGATCATCCTTGAGATGTTTCTACAGCTTAACTGGAGTCCACCTGTGGTAAATTCAGCTGATTGGACATGATTTGGAAAGGCACATGCCTCTCTATATAAGGTCCCACAGTTGACAGTGCATGGCAGAGCACAAACCAAGCATGAAGTCAAAGGAACTGTCTGTAGACCTCCGAGACAGGATTGTCTCGAGGTACAAATCTGGGGAAGGGTACAGAAGCATTTCTGCTGCTTTGAAAGTTCCAATGAGCACAGTGACCTCCATCATCCGTAAATGGAAGAAGTTCGGAACCCCGTAAATGGAAGAAGTTCGGAACCACCAGGACTCTTCCTAGAGCTGGCCAGCCATCTAAATTGAGTGACTGGGGGAGAAGGGCCTTAGTCAAGGAGGTGACCAAGAACCTGATGGTCACTCTGTCAGAGCTCCAGTGTTCCTTTGTGGAGAAAGGAGAACCTTTCAGAAGGACAATCATCTCTGCAGCAATCCACCAATCAGGCCTGTATGGTAGAGTGGCCAGAGGGAAGCTAGTCCTTAGTAAAAGGCACATGGCAGCCCGCCTGGAGTTTGTCAAAAGGCACCTGAAGGACTCTCAGACCATGAGAAACAAAATTCTCTGGTCTGATGAGACAAAGATTGAACTCTTTGGCGTGAATGCCAGACGTCATGTTTGGAGGAAACCAGGCACCACTCATAAGCATGCCAATGGTGGTGGCAGCATCATGCTGTGAGGATGTTTTTCTGTGGCAGGAACTGGGAGACTAGTCAGGATAGAGAGAAAGATGAATGCAGCAATGTAGAGAGACATCCTGGATGAAAACCTGCTTCAGAGTGCTCTTGACCTCA
Organism: Pholidichthys leucotaenia; assembly: GCA_020510985.1. Classification (NCBI taxonomy): domain Eukaryota; kingdom Metazoa; phylum Chordata; class Actinopteri; order Cichliformes; family Pholidichthyidae; genus Pholidichthys; species Pholidichthys leucotaenia. Next base: position 386,081,282 of record CM035838.1, read on the forward strand.
GACTGGGACGATGGTTCATCTTTCAGCAGGACAACAACCCTAAGCACACAGCCAAGATATCAAAGGAGTGGCTTCAGGACAACTCTGTGAATGTCCTTGAGTGGCCCAGCCAGAGCCCAGACTTGAATCCAATTGAACATCTCTGGAGAGATCTGAAAATGGCTGTCCATCGACGCTTCCCATCCAACCTGATGGAACTTGAGAGGTGCTGCAAAGACGAATGGGCCAAAATGCCCAAAGATAGGTGTGCCAAGCTTGAGGCATCATATTCAAAAAAACTTGAGGCTGTAATTGCTGCCAAAGGTCCATCAACAAAGTATTGAGCAAAGGCTGTGAATACTTATGTACATGTGATTTCTTAGTTTTTTATTTTTAATAAATTTGCAAAAATCTCAAAAAAACTTTTTTCACATTGTCATTATGGGGTATTGTGTGTAGAATTTTGAGGAAAAAATTAATTTGATCCCTTTTGGAATAAGGCTGTAACATAAAATGTGGAAGAAATGAAGCACTGAATACTTTCCGAATGCATTGTACATCCTCCAAACAGTTCAACTTTTGTCTCATCAGTCCACAGAATGACCCTGTTTACATGGTCACGAGTAAACCGATTACAATCAGCTTTCTGGAGTTACCTGATTATTCAAACTGTCATGTAAACAGAGTAATCTGATTACCTTTACCGGTTTACTCCAGTAAGCGATTTACTCCAGTAATCGGTTTACTCGTGACCATGTAAACGGGGTCAAAGGCTCATTAATGGTTTATGAGAAAACAGATTAACACACCTAGTTTATTTGCCCAGTAAACCGTTTACTCAGTGCATTTAAACACCATATGCTGTTTATTACCTTTATCAGTTTACTCCAGTAATCAGTTTACTCGTGACCACCTAAACATGGTCAATGTTTTCCCAAAAGTCTTGGGGATCATCAAGATGTTTTTGGCAAATGTGAAATGAGCCTTTGCATTGTTTTTGGTCAGCAGTGATTTTCACCTTGGAACTCTCCCATGGATGCCATTTTTGCCCAGTCTCTTTCTTTTTGTTGATTTTTATTGTCATGGACCAGTGTCCAAACTGAGGCACATGAGGCCTGCAGTACTTTAGATGTTGTTCTGGGATTTTTGTTTCTCATCTGTTCCTGAATTCTTTAGATCGTGGCGTGATGTGTTGCTTTTTGAGATCTTTTAGCCAACTTCACTTTGTCAAACAGGTTCCCTTTAAGCGATTTCTTGATTCAACAGGTCTGGCAGTAATCATCCCTAGTAGGGATGGGAATTGATTAGATTTTATCAATATCAATGGCATGGTCGATTTTGCTTATCGATCCAATTCTTTATCGATTCCCTTATCGATTCTTGATCAGTTTTTTGTGTGGGGAAAAAGCAGGCCTTTACAGGATTTCAGCGTCAGTGCAGGAGTTTTGTTATTTTTCTGACTTTTCTTTTAAAAAGATATAATAAAATCAAATATATGACTGTAAACATACTTTTTCAACTAGACTCTTGGAAGGAATCTAGTTCAGTATTGATCTGTAACCTACATCACACTTACCACCTCCCCAAAATCCAGCTGCTTTAGTCATGAAAGGATGCAAGCCTTTAAATACAAACTTCATTACAGCTCCGTGAGCAGCTGGTGTCAATGGGTTTTCCTGGAAAGGAGTGGAGGGGGAGCAGGTTGGTAAAACCTCAGAGCTACCTATTGCTGTTATCACCTAAAAAGAATGAAATCATATTTAAATATCAAACGTTTTTAGCTGGGTTTTGTGATTTAAAAAAGCAAATTGTTGACAGTGGGACCAATAAGAGTCAGTGGTTTGATGTGAAAAATTGTTTATATGGATGGAGTTATAAAAATGTATTATTATATGTTTTAGTTCTTATCAGTGTTTTGGGTTCTTATCAATGATATTAATGTTTTTTAGTTTTTAGCAATGCTTGGTTCTAGTTTTTTAATCAATGTTTGGTTTTAGTTTTTTATCAATGCTTACTTGTAGTTTTAGCAAATGTCTGCTTTTTAATGCTAACACCAGCCTGCCCAGGGACTACAGGTGGAAATTAGCACTTGTGCTATAACCTGGTACAATGCATCTTTCCTTTTTAAGGTCAATGTATATTGTGCATGTCCCTGCATAAATAAATAAATAAAAGAAAGAAAAAAGAAATTAAACTTAGCCTGCAAGGCTGCTAGCATTGTGTTAATAATCTACTACTACTACTACTACTAATAATATAATATTACTGTCACTATCGGAGGTGCTGTTGTTTGGAAATCAGGTGTGGGTGCACTTACTAGTCTAACACATTACAGTCATTCATTTTATCCCATGCTGCTGCATCAAGAGATGTTTTAACTCATGTTTACTATAGGAGCCATTTTGCTAATCAGGGGCAAACATTTCACTGACCATCAGCACAGGAGAAGGAAACTGGAAACTGATATTGGTTCATGTTTTGGTTATCTTTTGGAGCATTTACTTTAATAAATGGATGTTGAACATTGACTTATGGCTCTCCTGTCGTTACGCGTCAGGACGTGTCTTTAGCAGCTGGTAGAGTCCGTTTGGAATGGCTAAATGGACCCTACATAGGTCAGTGAAATGTCTCTGACACGGATGACTGCTGGACAGCGATTGTTGCTGTATTTTCTTGTGCAACAACCACAACGCAAAGCAAGTTACCTGAAGTCCTGCTGAGCCATTTGGGATTAAAGCTGCAGCTTCAGGTGCGTGACAAACTACGTGCGGAGGAAGGACTCGCACAGACGCTGAGATCATGGGTTCAAGGGTTGTTTGAAAAATATAAAAATGTGTGTGTTGAAGCAAAAGAAATATATGAGGGTTTGTTGAGTTTGCTGCCAAAGGATGAGGTTGAAAAACATGAAATTTGGTTCAAAGCTAAAATATTGGGGGTAACAGAATTCACTGAATATGTTAACAAATGGTTGGTAAATGTTGAAGGTGATATTCCTGTAATGGTTGAAAATATTGATGATATCAAACCTGATGACAGTATTTTTAATGTTGAAACCAATCCTAAATATGATTAAAGGTCAAACAAAAGTGTACGCAGCTCCAAAAGTTGTAAATCATCAACTGCCTCTGCTTGCATACAAGCAGAAGCAGAGCGAGTTGCACTTCTGGCTTGTGCTGAAGCTCTTAAAAAGAAGCATGCTTTGGAGCAACAAGCTGAAGAATTTAGAAGGGAAAAAGAGCAGCAAGCTGAAGAATTTGGAAAGAAAAAGGAGCAGCTAGAGCTTGAAACACAAAGAGCAGAGGCCAATGCTAAAATCGCCGTTCTTCAAGTCTCCCCTTCCCAGTGTTTGTCCTTCTAAAGAATCAGATGGAATGGAATCATATTCCTTTAAAGCTGGTTCAAAGAAAACACTGGACTCTCAACATGTTCCACAACAAGAGGAACCTGTCCATCCAAAGGCACCCAGCATCCCAAAATCAATAGAATTAAGAGGGGAACATGACCACCCTATATGTCCACCAGCTCATACCAGTATGCAGGATCTTCACAAGTTCTCTAAACAACCCCAGGATTATTCAGCCACAAATATGGAGCCATTGTTGTCCTCTCAATCAACCAATTCCTCATCACAAGATCTCATTAATCTACTCCAAAGACAAAATGAAATAACCTGCAACTGGCCCAAATGCAAAACTTTCACTTCCTTCCACCCAGAGAAATCCCAATTTTTGATGGAACTCCCTTAAAATACAAGCCTTTCATCACAGCATTTGAACATTGTGTAGAATCTAACACCATCAGTAAAGGTGACTGCTTATACTATCTACATCAGTACACCAGAGGCCAACCAAGAGTGCTTATTGGAAGCTGCTTTCATATGAGCCAGACATGGGGTATTTCAGAGCCAAAGATCTATTGGAAGAATATTTTGGTAATGGTGCAAAGATTACAGCTTCATATATGGAAAAGGTGATTTCATGGCCCATTGTTAAGCCTGAGGATATAAAGGGTCTTCAAGCTTATTCACTTTTCCTTCGTGAATGTTGTAATGCCATGCAAAGCTTGGAATCCTTGGAGGAATTGAATGTGTCATCCAACATGAAAACTGTCATCATGAAACTTCCTTATAAGCACAGGGAAAAATGGAGACCAATTGCTTGTGACATCATAAAAAAAAACAGAAGAAAAGGGTGGCATTCACTGATGTCGTCAGTTTTATTGAACATCAAGTAAAGATCATATCTAACCCTTTTTTTGGTGATATTACTAACTAACTAACCTGCACTTATATAGCGCTTTTTTAGTCACAAAGACCACTCAAAGCGCTTTCACTAGTACTAACCCTCTATTCTAAGGGCCTATAGGAAACAGATATCTAGGGACAATTTAGAACAGCCAATTAACCTAATATGCATGTCTTTGGATTGTGGGAGGAAACCGGAGCCCCCGGAGTAAGCCCACGCAGCACAGGGAGAACATGCAAACTCCACACAGAAAGGTTCCAACCCCTGCCAGCCTGGGGATTCGAACCAGGAACCTTCTAGCTGTAAGGCAACAGTGCTAACCACTGCACCACCGTGCTTATTAGAGACACAAAACCGACCACCATCAACAAAGGACTAAATAAAACCATTGCTGATAATAAATTACAACCTACAAGACACGGTTTTGCTACTTTCATACCTATGACCAATACAAACACTACTCCACCACAGCTGCCAGCAAAAAAAGAACATCCTGCAATGAACAACAAAGTATCCTGTCTTTTTTGTAGCCAGAATCACACTCTGAACGAAAGTACACAGTTACAAAAGAAACCTCACAATGAGAAATTGAATTTTTTTGAAGGAGAAAGGAGTATGTTTTGGATGCCTCTGCACAGGTCACAACAGTACAAACATCACTAAAAACAAGCTAATGGAGCCTTGGGAAATAATTAACAGCCAAGGAAGTGGACCCTGTTGGGATGGGTAATTAATGGACCTCTACGTGGACAGTCAGACATTCTGCACTGTTCCTAACCTAGTAGGCTTTATTAATATTGAGTGGTACCATACAGTGTTTTATAGACCAACATATCCATTAATGGAACAACTGTAAGGAGCAATCCCTATTGTCTAATCAAATTGCTCAGTTGGAACTAACTGTTGTATAATACTACTTATGTGGGTAAACTTGATCAATTGATAATGATGGCTTAGCAAGGGGAAAAATTTCATCAGTTACATAATGCTGTGAAAGGGAGCTATAAATTAGATTTTTTTTCTAATAAACATCTGTCGTTTTGCCAGTTGATGCATCGTGACATGCGCTACACAAAGAGCAGAGATAAACAAACCTATCATCTGGTCAGTCACTGCAACAGATACTGGAGTCAGTCTGTCTTGGCCTGTCCTTGCCACTGATAATACCTCTATCTGCCAAGAATGTGCCGCTAGTCCAGCAAAAGCTAGCGGTACTCAAATACTCTGCAAGCAGTGTTATGAAATGGTCAGTCAGAAAGCAACTCATACCAGCTCGGACGTCACCCAGGTTAACAAGGTCAGGAGTTTCTGGCAGCAGAGGGGGGAATCTGATCAGACCTAAATGAAACAGTCATTGTCGCCCCCGACAGACTGCTATGATGATGATGATGACGTGGACAAGAAGAGAGTACCTTCCCAGTTGTTACTGCTAACAGAATTGCTGTGGAAAAATTGGAAGAGATGTTGCAGCAACAATACAACCACCATTTTAATGAAGTGTGTGGTGATGAAAAAGAAATGTCCAGGGAAGATCAAAAGTTTATGGAAACTAGTGCATACCTGTGCATGCCCATAGAAAGCAAGTGAAAGCAAACATTTCTGCATGGCCGTAGAAAGTTACTGTTACCATGGCAACAGCAACCATGGTGAAACCTGCCTTGGATCTTTGACGTCATCACTTGTTCGTTGATGCCTGCCTTTGAGCTTTGATAATGTCATAGAGTGCTACGATCATGAGTAATGCCTGCCTTTGATTTTTGATGATGTCATAGCGAGTCCTATGATCGTGAGTGCAGCCTGGCTTTGATCTCCTATTCAAGTCCTATGATGTTTTAGTGAATGCTATGATCGTGACATCATGACATCGTGACAGAGAGTTCTTGAATTCTATATAGAGTGATATTCCTTGTCTGCAGGGCATAGGTCCCAGGCCACATCCTTGCTTTAAGTTGGGATTTTCTGTATTTCATGTTATTTTTATTATCCTGGGTTGCTATTATTATTCTGTCTTGCATATTTATTTCTTCATTGGTCTTTCCTCTTAGTTTAAGTTTATCAGCATTGTTATTATTATTATCGTCATTATCATTATTGCCTTGGGTGTTGTGTCCCCTCTGGTCCCCTGCGTGTGATTATCTGTGCAGCCCCGGCCATCCCATTTTCTGTAACCATGCCCTGCCGTCTGTGTTTGCCCCTGCTTGTTACTTCTTCTCCTGCCTGTTACTGTTCTGTTATGTTGATTACCTGTGTATATACAGTATACTGTATATATCTTTTAGCGAGTGCTGCGGTCTGTATAACATCATTAGACATCCTTCAGAGATCATAGGAATATCAGCCTTACGGTTTATCTGACGTCCTATAGGCTACAGTTTATCTGACTTCATATAGACATCATGTAGACGGTCCTATGGTCGCCGACATCATAGGAACATCATAGGACATCATGCAGACATCATAGGCGGCCTATGATCGTGACACACAGACACACTGACAGATTTCTTGAATTTATAGTGATAGAGTGATAATGGAAAGCTCACTGCAACTTTGCAAAGGCTATTATCAAATGAAGTTGCCTTTCAAAAGGGAACCCATTACTATGCGAAATAACATTTCTGTTGCTCAACAGCGCATCAATTCCCTAAAAAGAAAGTTTAAAGTGGACTCTACATTTCACAATTACATTACACCAACTTCCTTTCCAATGTCATTGACAGGGGCTATGCTGAAAGGGTTCCACTGCATCAGCTCAAGGTTACAAATGGTAAGGTGTAGTACATACCCCACCACAGCGTTTATCACCTCAAAAAGGGAAAGTTATGTGTTGTGTTTGACTGTGGAATTTCACTAAATAACAAACTTTTGCAGGGACCAAACCTCACTAGTTCATTGGTTGGAATCCTTAATAGATTCCAACAGGAGCCCATAGCCATAATGGCTGACATAGAGGCCATGTTTCATCAAGTTAAAGGTGCAAAAGAACATCTAGACTTTTTACGGTTTTTATGGTGGCCAGATGGAGATTGGAATAAGGAGTTGGATGAATACCGCATGATGGTCCATCTGTCTGGTGCTGTATCTTCACCAAGTTGTGCATGTTTTGCTTTAAGAAAAACTGCTGATGACAATGGTCATATTGTCTTGAAGGAAGCTGTTGACACTATTAAAACCAATTTTTATGTGGATGACCTCTTGAAATCTTTACCCACAGAAGATGATGCAGCTCTGGTGGTCCAAACCCTTTCTAAGATTTGTAAAAGGGGTGGGTTTACATTGACAAAATGGATCAGCAATAGCCGTAAGGGTCTACAAACCATTCCAGAGGACCACAGATCAAAGCAAGTGGACCATTTAGACTTGGACAAAGATAAATTGCCCGTGGAAAGGGCCCTAGGACTTCAGTGGTGCATTGAAAAGGACACATTTGAATTCAAGATTGAAATCAAAGAACGACCCTGCACCAGACGTGGAATCCTGTCTGTTATGAATTCAGTATATGATCCCATTGGCTTCTTAGCACCCTTCATGCTTCGAGTAAAACTGATTTTACAGGAATTATGTCAGATGAAATATGGCTGGGATGATCAAATTCCTCCATACTTCCAAGACAAATGGAACAAGAGGTTAACAGACCTGCACAAACTGGCAGCTTTTAAGGTCAACCAACATCTCAAACCAAAGAACTTTGGACCAGTCTCCTAGGCTGTTTTACACCATTTTTGTGATGCCAGTGAAACTGGGTATGGCACCATTTCTTACCTAAAGTTGCAGAGCAATAAAGGGAATCTTCACACCATCTTTCTGCTGGGAAAATCCAGAGTCTCTCCATTGAAATCGGTGACAATACCTCGATTAGAACTCACAGCAGCCGTCTTGGCAGTCAAAGCTGATGCCATGCTACAAAAAGAGCTACAGTTTGAATTGGGCAAATCTCAGTTCTGGACTGATAGTATGTTGGCCCTAAAATACATTTAAAATGAAGACAGAAGATTCCAAACTTTCGTTGCCAACAGAGTTTCCTACATCAGAACTGGCACAGAAATTTCTCAGTGGAGGCACATCCCCACTACTCAAAATCCTGCTGATGCAGCCTCTCGAGGACTAAAAGCAGAATAATTTCTGACTCATCATGGATGGATTGAAAGCCCACCATTCCTTTTGGAATCTGAGGAAAAATGGCCAGCGTCACAGTTGGACTGGAACATTGCTGACACTGATCCAGAATTAAAAGGCAAATTATTCATCTATTGTTGCTCAAGGGTAAACCAGTTTTGCCACCAGGACTCTTTGAAAGACAGGATCTCTATGTTCTGCCTACTTTCTGAAGCTGTATGCTATTATTTTATTTTATTTTTTTTTGGGGGGGGGTAAACAGAGTAATCTATTGTGAACACTCATAATAACTGTAATAATGGGAAAATGATTTGGGTTTCTTTTCACCTTTGTTATGACTCCTTTTTTCTTTTGTTTGAATTGTGCTGTCTTCTGTTAAGCCCAATTAGGGGCCGGTGTGTAGGAGCCATTTTCAGTTGTTTTTTTAATTAATTTTAGCCACTAGATAGCACGCTTTTGATTGATGGGTATTCTACTATATAAGGAACTGTGGAAGCATTCGCAGGTGTTGCTAATCAGGGGCAAACATTTCACTGACCGTCAGCACAGGAGAAGGAAACTGGAAACTGATACTGGTTCGTGTTTTGGTTATCTTTTGGAGAATTTACTTTAATAAATGGATGTTGAACACTGACTTATGGCTCTGCTGTTGTTACAGTACGCGTCAGGATGTGTCTTTAGCAGTGTTGGGCAAGTTACTAAAAAATATTAACTAGTTACAGTTACTAGTTACTTCTTTTCAAAAGTAACTGAGCTACTTTTGAGTTACTGCATGATTAAAGTAACTAGTTACTCGGAAAAGTAACTTTCACGTTACTTTTAAATGCATATTTAAATCATCTTGCACACACAGCAAGATCAAGGTCCCTTGTTCTCATCAGAAAAAAGAAAAAGAAAACTGATGAGAAAAAAAGTCTCATCTTACAGAGAAAAAATGTCTCAGATTTACACAAACTATTGTAATCAGTCGAAAGTCAGAAATTTACTCGAAATAAAGCTGTGAATTCACAGAGAAAATGTTGGACCCCCTGGTGGGCCATTTTTGGCCCACGAGCCATATGTTTGACACCCCTTGACCAACCCAAACACATATTTAGAGAATTTACTTCCATGAAATAGTTGCATATCACAACAGCATATAAATTAATAAGATAAAATAAAACATAAAGCACAGATAAATGAAATTTCACCACTTAGAAGAAGCTGTTCTTTACTGCAACAAATCACAGTCACTTTTTCTCTGTACGTAAGAAAACTTTAAACGCATTTAATGCAGACATTAAATGCGAGCTTCTTGCTCAGAAAATACTCATGTTTAACCACAGAGGTAGGAGCTGTTGGGGGCTACTCACCGCTGGGACAACAGGTGATCAGGGCTCGATATGAGAAGTCACCACCGCCATGGCATTTCTTCCTACCAGGCTGCGGCGTGAACTGTGGCAGGACAGGAAACCGACCAGCGGCGGAGACTGATGGCTGCGCCAGCTATGGTAGGGTCAGTTTATTCACGCTAAAAATATCTATCCATATTAATAAAATGAGTAACGTGAGTAACGTATCTTATCAAATTTCAGTAACTGTAACGCACTACTGAATTTTTAAACAGTAATTTCATTACACAGCACGTTACTGCAAAAGTAGTGGCGTTACAGTAACGTGTTACAAAAAAACACGTTACTCCCAACACTGGTCTTTAGCAGCTGGTGGAGTCTGTTTGGAATGGCTAAACAGACCCTACATTTACCATTCGCCATGCTGCTCGTGTTTACCAAACCCTACTGCCATTATCCTGTGGTAAATCTGCAGCATCGATAAGAGGAACTGATAACATCAATTAGCCAAGTTAGAAGCCTGTCTTAAGGAAATCAAAGTTTGGATGACTTGTAATTTCCTGCTATTAAATTCAGATAAGACTGAAGTCATTCTTGTTGGTCCAAAAAACCTTAGAAATTCCTTTCCAAATCAAACTTTCAGTTTGGATGCAGTTACTCTTTCTCTTAATAGCTCTGTGAGGAACCTTGGAGTTATTTTTGATCAGGATTTGTCCTTCAATTCACATATTAAATTTGTTTCTAAGACTGCCTTCTATCATTTGCGTAATATTGCCAAGATTAGGAGCATCTTGTCTCAGAGTGATGCTGAGAAGCTGATCCACGCTTTTGTTAGCTCGAGATTAGATTATTGTAATTCTTTATTATCAGGTTGTCCTAAAACATCTTTAAAAAGTCTTCAGCTGATCCAAAATGCTGCAGCAAGAGTTTTAACAGGTACTAGAAAGAGAGATCATATCTCTCCGGTTCTGGCCTCCCTTCATTGGCTTCCCATAGAGTTTAGAATTAAGTTTAAAATCCTTCTTCTTACTTACAAAGCTCTAAACAATCAGGCTCCTTTTTATTTAAAAGATCTGATACTACCGTATCATCCTAACAGAGCACTACGCTCCCAAAATGCAGGTTTACTTGTAATACCTAGAATCTCCAAAAGTACAATGGGAGGCAGAGCCTTCAGTTATCAAGCTCCTCTCCTGTGGAATCAGCTGCCAATCTGGATTCGGGAGTCAGACTCGATCTCTGTTTTTAAGAATAGGGCTAAAACCTACCTTTTTGATATAGCCTACAATTAGGGAGGGATCATGTGTTTTCTGAACCCTCCCTTAGTTATGCTGCTAATAGGTTTAGTCAGCCGGGGGACCTCCAGTAATGCACTGGGCCTCACTCCTTTCCTCACTCTCTATGAAATATTTTTTTTTTGCTGGTCATTAACATTTGTTTGTTCTCTCCCATAGATTGAGTCCCCATCGTGCTGTTTGCTCTCTACATGTCTGTTCTTTTCTTCTTCTCTATCCCCTCACCCCCCAGCCAGTCGCAGCAGATGACTGCCCCTCCCTGAGCCTGGTTCTGCTGGAGGTTTCTTCCTGTTAAAAGGGAGTTTTTCCTCTCCACCGTCGCCAAGTGCTTGCTCACAGGGGATCGCCTGATTGCTGGGGTCTTTCTGCAACTGTGGGGGTCCTCCCTACAGTTGATAGTGCTATGAGATGACTGTTGTTGTGAAATGGCGCTATATAAATAAAGTTGAATTGAATTGAATTGAATTGAATAACATCAGTGATGTACAAATCCAGGGGATTGAAAAATTTCCCACCCCTAATCCCTGGGTGTGGCTAGTGAAAATGAACTCAGCTTTCCAAAAAAATGTAGTTAATCACAGGTAATTCATGATATAACAAGGGGGGCAGTTACTTTTTCACATAGGGCCAGGTAGGTTTGGATCACTTTTTTCCTTGTAAAAAATAAAAATCATCATTCAAAAACTGCATTTTGTATTTACTCGGGTTATCCTTGTCTAATATTAAAATTTGTTTGATCTGAAACATTTAAGTGCTACAAATATGGAAAAAGAAAAGAAATCGGGAAGGGTGCAAATACTTTTTCACAGCACTGTAAATTTTCATTTCTCTACATAAAACTCCACTGCAATGAATTAAACTTTGGAAACTGATGAAAAAATATACCTTTGTGTCTTCAGTTTATTAACAGATTAGCTACACTTCAGTACTATGAAGAAGACATATTTCAGATATATAATTCACCTCTCTTTACAGGCTCAAATGTGCACTCAGTTTTGTTTTTTTTCTGAGAAGAGGAATTCTCTCTGAGGCTAGCTCCTGTTTTGTGCCATCTCCATCAGTCACAGGAGCCATCTTTCCACCCGTCTCTCCACCTCTCATCCACGCGGGAGCAGTCAAACTCAGGTTTGCCCAGCCGAACATTGACATCATTATGAAGGCGACAGAACCACTGAGAAAGTGCATGGCGGCTGCTGGTGTCCGGCCGATTGGTTTTTAACCTGTGGAGAGGAAATTAAGTTTTATATCAAAACAGTTTAAACTGACAGGTTTTCAGAGAGGAATCAAACACGCTTAATGCTTTACAAATGACATTCCACACAACACTGGGGCGCTGCAAGCCCTGATATGTGCTTGTCAGTGTATGTCTTAAATCTGGAGGCGTGCACTGTGGTCTGACCTGCCCCTGAGGTCTTCTGCACACTCCTCACAGGGGAAGAATTTGGAGAAGAGGTTGATAAATTGTCCCATTTCTTGCTGCTGAGTGGAAGACGGCTGATCGGGATAATACGCTGCCACGGTGTGCAGGAAGGACCATGTGTTCCTCCCGAGCTCCTCCCGGTCCAGTGGACACTGTGGGTCAACTTGTGGCTCAGATTCTGCAGCAGGAGTCTCCTGCATGACAGTCAAAAGGGCCAGTCAGTCAGCTGGAAAATTCAGGGGAGGCAAGTGGTCTGCTGAACTTCGGAAGTAATATACATCTCAAAGGAATCATTGGGGACAGTGGTCCTGGTTACTTCTTCACCAGCAAACATGACCAAGCTGTGTCTGCAGGTGCCCATATACTTCCTACTGTATATGGGCAAAAAAAAAAATTGTTTTATGTAAATTTGCAACTTTAACTTATAAATTTCAACTTGAAATTATTTCTATTTTCTTAAACTTAACAACTTTGTTCTAAATTTGCAACGTTTTGAAAGGTGTATCTTGTGAGCACCCCCCCCTCCCCCTCCCCCTCCCCATAGTTGTTCTTCCTGATTCTTTTTTTTTTTTTTTTTTAAATCAACGTCATGGGGAACAGGACAAGGTATGAGGTCTATCGAAGAAATGCAAGAATAGGAAGGGATGCGATCAAATTTACCAGAAAAAAATGTCAGAGATATACTAAAAACAAATGTCAGTTTGTGAGTGGTAAAATGTCAATGAACCTTTAGGATAACAAACCCATCATCTTTATCCAGTCACCTGTGTGGCAGCAGCTGTCGCCCCCTTTTTCTGAAGCTTCACCCAGGATTTAAAGTCCGTACAAGCCCTGCATGGCTTCTTTTTCACGTCCCCGGGCTGCTCCTGCTCTTTACCGGTGCTGCCGTCCGGTGGTCTGCCGGTTACTGGGAACGGGAACCCTTCAAACCCGGAGGGCGACGCTGCTCCTGTTGGTCTTGTGGGCGCTGCCATGTTCCCTGTCACCAACAATATCAACACACTTTCATTTGTTGTGGTGGCTGCCTCTGACTGGACGGGCTGGTGGTTTGCAATATTTCGTCAATATTTCCAGCGGCGGACTTCCCGGTGAATCATGTAACCATGAGTAACCACCGACGTAAATCCGCCGTGGGGGCCCTTGTTTCGCCCGGACTTTTCTCAATGACGGAACGTCTTCCGGTTGGTGATGTTGCTTGTTGGTGCATGCTGCTGAGTGTCCCTCTGTCAAAGTGTAATTATTCACTTTATTTAAATAATTTGAATGTTTGACATTAATTGTGTTTTATTCAGACGTGTCAGGGGGGTTTAAATTTGTTGTTTGAATACTGTTTAAATCGATTGTTCTTACGTGGTTTCCCGGTTAGCCGGGTGGCTAACAAAGCAGACATGTATAATGTGACACATTTGTGTTTGTTTTGCTCTTTCTGACAGTGTAACTATAACAGCTGGGGTCCGCCTAAACTACAACCATGGGCATCCTAGAGAAAATCGCAGAAATAGAGAAAGAAATTTCTCGGACACAGAAAAACAAAGGTAAAGAAATTGGTCAGAAAGGTAGCTGGTAGCTAATGGATAGGTTATCTTGTAACTAAGTGTACAGAGTGTATATACACTGACAAAAAGGTTGTAAACACATTTTTGTATTTAAGTAAAGCATAATAAATGTGTTTAAACGTAGCGCAATGAATACCAAAACTCAAAATATGTTTATCCATTCACTGATAGTTTTTCAGCAATTCATTGATCAAAAGATTCAAACTTCGGTAAAGTTGGCAAGATATTCACAGATTCGGACTTTGCAGATCAATAACTCTTGAACAAAACATTGTTAAAACAGAAACCACGCTAATCTAATACATCGGTAAAGTGGACAACGAACTACAACCTCATTTATGATGGTGATGGCCAGATGAGGCTTTCTGGAGGACTTTTCATCAAAATGGCTCATATAGACCAGGCCTCATGTGAAACTTCATTTTCTCTACTAGTCCATGTAGTGGACAAAATGTATACAACATGCAGATTTTTACAGGGGTGTTATTGGCTTGTGTATTTTTTCATTTCAATAAATGTCTTTTAAGACATATCAGTGATCATAAGGGAAAAAAGAAATGATAAAACTGAGGTGACTACAGTGAATGTGCTTGTGCTACTTATCCATTTTTTTAAAGAAATAACTTTTCAACAGTCTGTCTTTCCCAGTATATTCATCTCTGTCCTTATTGTCATGCAGGGCACAATAGTGCCTCAGCATAATGATGTGTTATTGTTGTATCCAAGCATTTTGAAACACAACAGACACTTCACCTTTCAAATAAAAATAAATTATAAGAATAACCCCACTGGGAGTTGAACCCCAGCTCTCCAGACAGATATTTTACCTCTAGGCTGTCACTTAGTGATGACCAGATAAGGTTTTCTTGAAGACTTGAGCCTTTCCAACAAAATGGTTCATATAGACAAAGCCTCATGTGAAACTTCATTTGCTCTACTAGGCTTTCTTTTAAGCCTTTGTCTTTTAAGAAATATCAATGATCATAAGGGAAAAAAGAAATAATAAAACTGGGGTGACTACAGTGAATGTGCCTGTGTTACTTGGTGTGCTTGTACTGCTTATCCATTTTTATTAAGAAATAATAAATTTTCAACAGTCTTATACTGTCTTTCCCAGTATATTCAACTCTGTCCTTATTCTGATGCAGGGAACAATAGCAATAGTGCCTCAGCTTAATGATACGTTATAGTGATCCAAGCTCTTTGAAACATAACAGACATTTCACCTTGCAAATAAAACAAAAATGACAAATAATTATAAAAATGACCCTGCTGGGATTTGAACCCCAGCCTCCAACTTGTAGAGCAGATGCTTTACCGCTAAGCCATTACCTTATTTACAACAAATATCCACTATTTGTGGAAAGTGCATCACTAGCCACGGTTACATGTGCAAGATTTCTTCAATCTGATTACAATTCAGACCAGAACTTTACTGTTTACATGGATCCTGAAAAAGCTGATCCGATTAGGACGTGCGTTTCCATGTGTCACACGTTTGAACGGACTAAATCATTTTGACATGCGCACGTCGACATTTTGACATTCTGAAAATAGTAGAAGAAGAAGCAGCTTCCAGTGTTAGCAAACCTCACTTTGTGTCTTTCTCTTTTTGAAATGGACCTGTATTGTGTTATTCAGACTGTATTTTTGCTTCTGCTAGTCTCCGTAATGAAGCTACAAGTACATACTTCTGCATATGACGAACAGAGGGAGACAGCAGGACGATACAGACCAGATTTGTTTTACTCTCGCTATGTCTTCCGCTAGCTGCTGTAAAGGCGGACATATGTCATGTCGACGTGTGGCTGACGTACAGACATGCGCAGTAAACATATTTTCTGCCCAACCTTCGGAATAAGTGTTTTCATGCACACCATTCGGATTAACAATCGGCATAACCCACCCCTCTCAATCGGAATGAAATTTTGATCCGAATGAGCGTGATCGGGTCAGAATATTCAGATTGGCGTGTTTACATGAAGCATTTTTATTCCGATCAGGCTTTTAATCCGGTTACTTGTATCCATGTAAACATGGTCAGTGGGAGAGATGTGCTCAAAATGTTCCCAAACGGGAGAAGTCTGTGTTTTTGGTGCTGGCTCCATCTGAAAATTGGCTGTGACAAACCCCTTACACAATCAAACATGACAACACAAAATGTGAGGGACAGGGATTTCCATTGTGTATCGCTGCTCACTTTATTGCATGTTGTGTGCAAAATCTTGACTGGCTTCCTGACTCAGTCATGTGGTACAATGTCAACACATATGTCAGCAATATATGCCTCGAAACGCACTTCGCCAAATATTTCCTGGATAAGCTCGGAGCACCCTCCAAGCTCCGGAGCCTGCTGTCCCATCACTATTTTCATTAAAAAGAGTCGTCCTCTGAGCTCCAGCAGTTACATTGGTGTCTATGAGCTGCCGTCGGGGAAATGAATGCGCAGGGACCATCTGCAAATTGCAACTCCGAGGAGAAAAAAAAAAAACCCTTAAAATTGAGTACGGTCATGGTCTTATAAGGTGTAACGTCACCAGAATCAGTTCATTTGTCAATTGTGTCGTTTTGGTCAGACTAAAATGCTTAGTTTGAATAAATTTTATTTTTCGTAGTTTGGGAAAATATTTATTTAAAAAAAATATTCAGTAACTTGAAAATGACAAAGTGTGGCTTCACCAAAGTCACCTCACATGCAATCCATCTTCTAAAGTCAGACTACAACACATAGTTTGGATTAAAGAAATTTTTTCATAGCTTTTGGTAATATTTATTAGGATTAAATTTCAGCATCATCAAGGTTAGTGCCACTAAATGCTGCCCAGCCACTTCTTTCTGCTGCTTGACTTCCTGGTTTTCACTCCTTTTCCACGAAGATGCTGCTGAAGTGTTGATGTATGATTCATGTATGTTTATTCTCATATTCCGCTTCGTTGTTGTCTTCTTCGTCTACTTTGTCTTGGTATGTTTTGCCGATATCACCACCTCATGAATGGGATGTTCAGTCTTGCGTATGCGCTTTTCAACACGTTCAGATCATGGGCAGGCGGTGCAGTCACAGAATTTGGGCTGCTCGTGGTCGTCCGTGGTTGAGCACTGCGGACACTAGCGGAGTGGAGACGATGACGTAAATTTTGTCACACAAGGTTTCCAGTTACACACATGCAGACAGCAGAGGTGCAGCATGAATCCAGCTTAAACCAAAGCTGTCGAGTTACTGGTCAGTCTACATTCCTACCCTCACCTATGGTTATGAGCTATGGGTAATTGTAATGTGTATAGGCCAAGGGGTAATTAAAACCATAACCTGCAAGGTTCTTTAAAAAAACAAGCGAAGAGTCACAGATAGCAATCAAAAGGGAAACTGTAAAATGAGGATGTTCAAAGGAATTTTATTGCAATAAAATTATGTACAAATAAATGCCCAGAAAAAAATAAAAAGACTAAACTAAAACCTAAGCTAAAAAACTAAAGGCTAGAAGTGGACTAAAACCAAATAAAAGTCCATAAAAGCTGAGGAGGGGGATGCACTTTTCCTGGCCAGGCTCCGTCTGCCACCACGACACTGATGGCCTCAGGAAACCTGTACGGGGGAAGACTCTTTCCAGCAGTATATCCAGATGATGATGATGATGATGATGAGAACCAGATACTTACAGCAAGAGGCAGAGCTCCTCAATCGGCCTCTTGCTGTCCTTTGCCTGCAGCACCCCAACTGCTCCACATGGAAGTGTCCTTCCCCAAATGCCGGCACCATGGTGGTCCTGATCATTACTGGCCCTCCTCCTCAGTCATGCCCTCCTGCAGTCATCTTCCTGGGACCAACAGCCTCCTCTTGCCCTGGCAGGGCTCTACTCCAGGCAAAACTGTCTCCCAAGCAGGCCCTCATCCAGCCGGGCTCCCCTCAGGCAGGGCTCCTTCCTCCTGGCAAAAGCTCTTTAATACCTGAGAAGCTATTGAATTTTATTTCAAATAAATATCACTCTGTAAATTCAAGAAATCTCTGTTGTGTGTCTGTCTGTGTGGCAGATCATAGGACATCATAGGATGTCCTATGATGATCCTATGATCTCAGGCTACATAGGACTCGCGATGCTGTCACACAGTCGATGCCGCCATCATATAGACAATAGGACTGGCTTCCTATGATGTAGTGTCCTATGATGCCTGCCTTGATGTCTTTATGATGTCATATAGACCGTCACTCACGATGCAACCAGACGCTACATAAATGGAGAGCAATAGAGTGAGGAGAACTGCTGGAAGAAGAAGAAGATTGGGACCACATTTATTGTCGGTGTTCGGCTGGCGGTAGGATTGCATTTGTTTGTGGCGGATAGCAAAAACTGTACGCAGTCTGCAACATTATGGCATCTAGCTCTGATGGATACGACCAAGATGAGGTGGCCTGGACACTATCCAGGCCAGGGGGCCGGAAAAGAGCAGCTAGGGGGGCACCAAGACTTAGAAGCAGGTCACATGGGAGTGATGCGGGAGGAAGTAACAATGCAAAGAAAACACGAACTGGCCAAAATGGATGGCAGTTTGAGGATATAGGGAATAACTGCAAGGTTGTCATTGAGTTCAGTCAGGGTGGGGGGGGCACTATCACCCAGTTAAGCTAACAAAAGCAATTGAGAAAGAAATTGGGAGAGTTAAGTTTGCAAAGTTCTTGAAGAATAGCCGGCTGTTAATTCATGCCACAAGTAAACAACAGCAACAGAAAATACTGACAATGACATGTCTAAACGGAGAACAAATGAAGGCGCATGTTCCTGGCGTGACAGCTAACTTGAGGGGAGTTATATCAGGTGTCCCTTTGTGCATGTCTATGGAAGAAGTGAAAAATGAGATCCAAGGAGGAAAGGTGAAGGATGTGAAAAGGCTACAGAGTAAAAAAAGAAGGCTTGCTGAAGGATACACAGTCTGTCATGATTCAGTTTGAGGAAACACTCCCTAAATCAGTCCTAATAGGATACATGTATTTCACTGTTAGAGAATACGTCCCAAAGCCACTCAGGTGCTTCAAATGTCAAAGGATGGGTCACACTGCTCAGCAATGTAAGGGAAAGACAAGGTGTGCTAGATGTGGAGGGGAGCACAGATATGGTAAATGTGACAAGGACACCCAAGCAAAGTGTTGCAACTGCAGGGGTGAGCACAGTACTGTATATGTAGGATGTGTTGTGCAGAGGGAAGCTAGACAAGCCCAGGAAATCAGAATAACTAAGAAAATTTCGTATGCGGAAGCTCTAAAGACAGAGAGGTGGGAATAGTCAGAAACACAGCAGGCCTTCCTCAGAGGAGTTCAGTTCAAATGGAAGCCCAGCAATCAACGGGCCCCACGCAAGCACAGGATCGTGCAGCTGCAAGGAATGTTTGTGTTCACAAATGCAAAATGGATGATGACACATTGATAATTAAGAGGACAAACTTTGTAGCTTTTATCTGCCACACCATGAATGTTACTACACAGCTACATAAGAAAAGTGAAAGAATCAAAACCATTGTGGAAGCAGCAGGAAGCTTCCTAGATGTGAAAGATATCACAGCTGACCAGATTCATGCTTTATTGAAAGCTGAAACTGGGAAGACTGCACATGCTGAAACAAGACCTTAATTATGGTACTACACATACTACAGTGGAATGTGAGGAGTCATATAGCAAACGGACAAGAACTCAAGAAGTATCTTTACGAACTAGAAGTTGTTCCACAGGTAGTGTGTGTACAGGAGACATGGCTTCAACCTCACTTAGATTTTGTTATTCCAGGATACAGTTCAATCAGACAGGATAGAATTAACAGTGTAAATGGAGGAGGATGTGCCACTTTCATTAAAGATGGCCTGGCGTATAGGGTGATTCCCTCCCCTGAGGATAGAGTGTAATATTACTGAAATATGTAGGCCAAATGGACAAGGAAATATTAAGCTGATTAATTATTACAACCCATGTAGGAAGTTAACAGCAGATATTTTCAGTGTTATGGCAGGGGAAGGGCATATGAAATAGGTATGTGTAGAGACTTTACTGCCCACAATAGCTTGTGGGGAAGCACACGTACAGATAACAATGGAAATGTTGTGGAAGAGATGTTAGATGAAAGATCGTTAATTTGTCTATAAACAGTGGTGAAGGTACCAGGGTGGATGTGCATAGGGGCACATTCTCATGTATTGACCTCACTGGTATCTGATTCTTTAGTGAGCACCTGTGAATGGACGGTTATGAACAGGACAACTATGGGAAGTGATCACTTCTCAATACTTACAGTCATTAAAACTGAAGTATGTATACAAGAGGGAAGATGTTTTACAAGATGGTGTTTTGACAAGGCAGATTGAAGAAAAATTTAGGCAATACTGTATTCAGTCGTGTCATTTGGTAACATTAGAAGGTGGCATAGAAGAGTGTTACAGTCAGGTAACCAATCATATTCTGAATGCTGCAATAGCAAGTATACCTAAGAAAACAACACAGGGTAGGAAGAAGGTTGTACCCTGGTGGAATGACGAATGTAGTATTGCAATAAAAGAGTGAAACAAGGCATTCAGAGAGCTGAGGAAGAATATGACTAGTGAGAACTTTGAGTATAAAAAGAAAAGGGCAGTAGCTCGAAGGATTATTAAAAACAGGAAAAGGTCAACATGGAGAGAATTTTGTTCCACCCTTGGTAGGAAAACAGAACTAGGTGATGTCTGGGGTATGTTTAAAAAAATGAGTGGGAAAAGGGTATCAGTTAAAATTCCAGTTTTAGTGGATAGAGACAAGATGGCTGTATCAGACAAAGAAAAGGCAGAAGTCCTAGGTCGAGCATTTGCAGCAGTACATAGAGGAGGCCATCTTGGTGAGAGTCATAGACAGCAAAAGCAGCATAAACTAAGAGAAAATGCAAACTTAAAAAAATGAAGTAAAAGAGGGCATGACTGTGTTAGACCTCGAGCTCACAATGTCAGAGCTTAAGAGAGCTTTGCAAGATGGTGGATACACAGCTCCAGGATATGATCAGTTAAGCTATGCTATGTTCCGCCAGTTGCCTATGCAATCAATGCAACTGGTGCTGAAATTGTTTAACAGGATACGGAAGGAAGGGGTTATCCCAAGTGGGTGGAAAAATGCTGTAATTTTACCATTTAATAAGCCAGGGAAAGATCCAGCTCATCAAGGTAACTACAGGCCAGTGGCATTAACGTCACATTTAGGGAAATGTGATGGAGAACGTGTTAGGTTACAGACTCTCATATGTATTAGAGCAAAAACGATTAATAAACGACTATCAGAATGGTTTTAGAAGAGGAAGAGCCACAGTGGATGCTCTAGTTAGGATAAGTAATAATATTGAAAAGACTCTCAAAATGAAAGAAGTAATGGTTATAGTTTATCTGGATATTGAAAAGGCTTATGACTCACTGCGGAGGGATGGTCTTCTTATGAAATTGAATAAAATGGACATTGGTGGTAGGATGTATAATTGGATAATGGATTTTTTAACACACAGGACAATTAGGGTTAAAGTAGGATCATGAGTTTCTTGGGCTGCACGGTGGCGCAGTGGTTTAGCACTGTGGCAGCACAGTTTTACCCTCGGCCGGGGGATCGCGGGGATCATGAGATCGTGGGTTCGATCCCAGCCCCCGACCAACAGTGAGCTGTGTGGAGTTTGCATGTTCTCCCCGTGTTGCGTGGGTTTACTCCGGGATTTCTCCGGTTTCCTCCCGCACACCAAAAACATGTAGGTTTAGGGCGCTCGCGCATGCAGCGACCAGCAGCCGGTGGCTTGTCACCAGACTGCAAACCAAGTCTACCTACGGGTACAAATAAGTAACAAAAAAAAAAAAGCCCTGTTTTATTCAATATAATGATTAATGACATGTTTGAGGATCAAGAGGGATCCATCAAAACAGCACTATATGCAGATGATGGAGCCATATGGATGAGGGGAAGAAATGAGAAATCGGTGTTCAAAAACATCAGGAAAGCAATGGAGAAAGTGGAAAAGTGGTCATATGACTGGGGATTTACACACGTGGACAAAATTGTTGGTACCCCTCTGTTAATGAAAGAAAAACCCACAATGGTCACAGAAATAGGCCGACTGACTGATTACAAATTTGTAGACACCTGTGATGTTAATTAGAGGACACATCTTGGTTGAACATGTCCCTATGGTCACATTATTTTCAATCTTTTCTATGGGTACCATCATTTTTGTCCAGGCCTGTTTCATAAGTTTGTTTTTCAAAATAATTCTGTTGAACCACAATTCAAAAGCATTGTCTGATTTTCACTGGTTAATTTTCATAGACTTTTTATTTATTACCACTTTTGTCAGATTCAAGTTATTTCTGTGACCATTGTGGGTTTTTCTTTCATTAACAGAAGGGTACCAACAATTTTGTCCACGTGTGTAAATTTTCAAACAGTAAAACCTGCTATATGACTTTCACAAAAAAACGCAGAACTGGTACAGAACCATTAACATTATATAATCAACCAATAGAGAAAGTTAGTGAGTTCAAATATCTAGGATTGTTGTTTGATAGTGCATACACATGGAGAGTTCATGTTGAAAATCTGGAGACAAAATGCAAAAAAGTCATTAATCTCATAAAAGCTGTAGCTGGACATGAATAGGGTGCAGATAAACAGGCATTAATTGACATTTACAGAGCACTAATGCGATTGACAATAGACTACGGATGCATGATTTATGGAGCAGCGGCAAGGACGACTCTGGAAAAAATGGAATGCTGCATAGAGCGCTTTGCCTGTGCATTGGAGCCGTGAAAACAACACCAAACAATGCAGTTTTAATAGAAGCAGGAGAAATGCCAATGGATTTGAGAAGAGATAAACTTGCATTATCATACTGGGTCAAGCTGAAAGGAAGTGACGAAGCAAATATTTCAGAAACAACACTACAAGACTGCTGGGAATACTCATAATTTCCAGGGACATGGGTTTGGGTGGACAATTGAAAGAAGGACCAGAATGTATGGGCTGCACACTACTGATATAGCTAACACCAGTCCAGTGAGTAATGTTCCCCCTTGGCTGTTTCCGGGAATAGAAGTAGACGCTAGTCTGCTAATGAGTAAAAAGGATTGGCATATGAGTGAAGTTGGTGTTAAAACAAGCATTTACCTCAGGAACAACTACTATAACTTGTTACAGCTCTATACTGATTGTTCAAAGAATAAAGAGGGCTCTGTTGGAGTTGGAGTATACATCCCAGAATTTAAAGTGACCATCGAAAAAAGACTCTCCAAAAATACATCCGTATTTACAGCAGAGATGGTGGCAATAATTATTGCTTTGCAGTAGGTGGAGGAGGTCCGACCAGACCGGGTGGTGGTGTGCACGGATTCACTTGCAGCGCTAAAAACCATACAGACACTAAAATCTACAAGGGAAGACTTGGTGATTGAGCTATATCACAGTTTATTTAGAGTACACAGGGGTGGTGGAGAAGTTCAGTTTTGTTGGGTTCCTGCACATGAATGGTTGAAAGGGAATGACTGTGCAGACAAATTAGCCAAAAAGTGCTCTTGGAAAAGAGATAACTATACCATTGTCTCTTGGAAAAGGTGAAGGGAAAGCAGTAATCAAGAAAAAAGGAACTGAGCTATGGCAAAAAAGATGGGAGGATGATCTTAAAGGTAGATCGTATTACAAAATACAAAAATCTATTGCAATAAAAAATTTCATAACAACCAAAAGGAGGGAAGACATCATTATGGCAAGACTCAGACTGGATCACACACGTTTAAACAGCACTTTATTCACCATGGGGAAAAGTGAAAGTGACAAATGTAGAGAATGTGGAGTAAAAGAAAATGTCGAGCACATCTTATTACTGTCACAAATACGGAAATGAAAGACAGATAATGGAAAAGGAAGTTTGAGAGGCCGGTAGGGAATGGGATTTAACTAGGATTCTGGGAACAGATGGAGATGGAGAGACAATAAGAATCACGAGAAGGGCTCTTTTCTCTTTTTTAAATGGCACAGGGTTAAGTCATAGAATTTAGGGGTCAGGCTCGGGTGACATAATGTTAGACACTCTTGTACAGTAGGTGGCGGTATGCACCTTTCAGTTTTTTGCTATCTGCCAGTAACCGAGAGAAGAAGAAGAAGAGGAGAACTGCTGCTATGGTCGTAAAGACCGGCAGTCTGGCTGGCACAGCTATTGACGCCGCCAAGGACACAGTCCCAGGACGGATAATTTTTTCACACATAAGGAGTTGTTCAGGACTCCTTATAAGAACTCCTTATGCAAAGATATAGAGTGATGATAATAAAGTCAGTGGCAGTAATGCACCTGTAAGCTGGTTGCCAACCGCCAGTCAAATCTAAAAGAAGAAGAAGAAGAGGAGAACTGCTGCACGTCAGGAAAGATCCCGTGAAGATGACACAGCTGAGGTTCGAGCAGTACCTCCCAGGCATGACTGTGTTGCACGTCAAGGCAAGGTACAGAGAAGCTGAGACCGAATAGGACACACTGCTTTAAACCACACCCATTCAAAGCAGTAAATCTGGAAATCTCACTCAGTAAGGCAGAAGACACTCTAGAAATTCAAGAAATCTCTGTCAGTGTGTCAGTCTGTCACCCCATTAAGAATAGGACACCCTACTTTAAACCACACCTATTCCAAGCAGTACCCATGAAGAATGCCAGTCTACACTACAAATGTGTAAAATGCCAAGCAAAGCGCTGATTTTCTCCAGGTGCTCCGATTTCTGGATTTCGACGGGCATGCACGGGTCTTCCTGAACAGGGTTGAAAGCCACTTTTTGCTCAGATCTATTTTCGTGATCCTGTCCATGAACTGGAATTACAGCGCATCTATCCCTCAACCAGTGGTCTGAACGAAGAAGAAGAAGAACAAGAAGACCCACCAGATGGAGAGCAATAGAGTGAGGAGAACTGCTGCACGTCAGAAAAGATGCCGTGAAGATGAAACACCTCAGGTTCGAGCAGTACGCTGCAGGCCTGACTGTGAACAACACAGCCATCTCAGACAGGAGGAGACCCTTCAGCAACGGGCATGCAGAAATACTTGCTTATACTTGGTTTCTACGGGCATGGACGGGTATGTACTAGTTTCAAAAAAATATGAAAAGTTTTTTACCCAAACTAAGTGATGTAGTATGATCAGCAGATGATAGTTGATGTGTGAGGTGATTTTGATGTGGCTGCACTGTGTTGTTTAGAAGTTTTTACTATCATTTCTAAGAAATATTTCCCTAACCTATGGAGCTCAGAGGATCGCTCTTTTAATGAAAAGGAGGTTGTAGTTCGTTGTCCACTTTACCAATGTATTAGATTGGTGTGGTTTGTGTTTTAACAATGTTTTGTTCAAGAGTTATTGATCCGCAGTCTGAATCTGTGAATATCTTGCCAACTTCACCGCAGTAAGATTCAACCACATCCTACCTGCTTCCCAGCAAAATATTCTGTGCTTTTTCATCAGTGTTTCACTTGCAGACCTTAATTTAATTGTAAATACATGTTTTATTTTTTAACGGGGGCATTTACAAATTTAGCATAAGGTACACTACATATAAACTGTACCTTATGCTAATTATGTTGTGATATAAATGTAATTTGAGTACAAATTTGCAAGAATAAAGGTGCAAAAAGATGATAAAATATGCTAATTCACAATATTAAAAAGTCACAAATTTATAACACAAAACTGAAAATGAGGAAAAAAGTCACAAATTTTATGAGAAAAGTTACAATTTTACAAGAAAAGTCAAATGTATGAGAAAGGGGTTGTAAATTTACAAGGAAAAAGTCATACATTCAAGAAAGTTGCAAATTTAAGATAAGAATCCTTTATTAGTCTCATGATGGTGAAATTTGCAGAATTGCACAGCAAAGCGATAGCAGCACTCAGAGCAATCATCACTCTATAAATCACTATAAATTCAAGAAATCTGTGTGTCAATGATCATAGGACATCATAGGACAGCCTATGATGTCCTATGATGTCTGCATCATAGGACATCAAGGCTGCCTTCATGTCTTTATGATGTCATATACAGTGATACCTGCCTGACAGTGTATGATATGATGCTGTCCTTGATGTCTTTATGATGTCATATACAGTGAACATATAGACCATGATGTCCTATGCCTGCCTTGATGTCTTTATGATGTCATATAGACCATCAGGACTCTTGATGCCTTCATACAGACAAAAAGACCATGCCGTTATATACACAATAGGACACAGCACTTTAAACCACACCCATTCGAAGCAGTAAATCTGGAAATCTTAAAAAAATATCGCTTGATAAATTCAAGAAATCTGTCAGTTTGTGTGTAAATCTGGAAATCTTACACCCATTCGAAGCAGTACTTCATCGCTATGCCATCATCAAAGATCATAGGACTCACCAAGACGCCATCAAAGATCAAAGGCAGGCATCACTGAATGAGTGCTGATGTACTTGTTTACACCTGCTTTCTACGGGCATGCAGAAATATTTTCTTATACTTGGTTTCTATGGGCATGCACGGGTATGTACTAGTAATAAATAATAAAATTTACAAGAGAAAAGTAGCACAACATTGTTGTAACACTTCTTGGAACTTAGTTTTTTTCTTGGCAAATTTGTGACTTCTAGTAAATATAGTATTTTTTGCTTATAAACTTGCCTTACAAGTTTGTTACTTTTTGTACTCATCAACTGAAACTTTTTCAATTAAATTTGCAACTTTTTTCTCATAAATTTTCAATATTTTTCTTGTATATTTGCATCTATACTCACACTGACATGCTCAGTTTTACTGGCCCTGCACTCATTATGGGGATGGGGGGGATGGACGCTAAAAAGGGGCATGTTTTTTTTTGGTCATTTTGTTACTACTGGAGATGGTACCCCCCCCCCCCAAATCATGTGCTTTTTGTATGGGTATCCAAGTGTGTTAACCGTGAAGTGATGATGTTTGTCACAGGTGTTCTTTAAACTACTATATACTGTATATATAATCACAATTAACCTTCAGGAATCGCTAGTTAATCCTGATTAATTGTGCATTAATCGTGTATTTAAAATAAACAGTGTACCTTAAATTGGTAATTTTTCAACTTTCCCATACTCTTATTAACATGGGAGTGGACAAATATGCTTGCTTTCTTAACCTGCAGGTTTATTAAAGTAGAACTGAACTGAACGGCATTGAACGGCACTGGGTGATAGTACATACAATTATAAAGATAATTTATCATTGGCACCCCCTCGACAAATCCCGGAATCTTGGAGAATAATCGCGATTTTGAATTTCCCGCCCTGAAAAATCAGACAAATCCGCCGATTAACCGGAAGTGCAGCCGGAGTTCCGCGTGACGTCACGAGTGTGACACAGTCCTCCATGTTTACCATTGCGAGCACGTCGACACTGGTTGTTTTTGGTGCATTTTGTCGTGATAGTCGACTACAAAACACTTCCAACACCTGGGAAGATCTGTTCAGTGGCCAAGGAAAGCTGTCATGGCGACGAAAGAAAAGAAAGGGGGAGGAAAAGCGACCGGGATGCGATGCGTTTCTAGATATAGATATTAGTATTTATAAATAGCACAGTCAAATGCAGAGGCCAGTTCTGTTCATGTGTATTGCCACTATAGTCTGTAGAAGTATTGTAATACATAGCCCAATTTTTTGAATGAATGAATGAATTTATTTATTTCGGATAGTACAATACAGGTTGAAAGAAACTGAATGATATAACAACAAGGTCAAATTGAACAATGACTCATCTGATTATACAGTTCAACGTAAGTTATCCGAAATGGGTGATGGCTGAAGCCACAGCTTATATTGCCCACCCATATTCCATCCAAGAATTCAAAAGAGAAAACGGGCAAGAGCGATTACAATTCAAAACAAAACTAAGACAAAATATGACAAAGAAAAAAGAAAACTAAGCTACAACACAACACAGGCTGGATATGTTACAACTCGCCACTTATTAGCGGCGCCAGCTGCGCGCACACTTGCGCCTTGTCAGCAGCGTGGGATATAAGCCACTCTGCCCTGGGCTTCGGCATGAAGCCGTCCGATTCCTTCAGCCCTCTTGCTGCAGAGGAACCCCCTCATCTCCCAGCAAGATCTACAGCGTAAGCATACCTACCTTTGCCTTTCCAGTCTCTCCCCTGTGCACAGGTGTATTCCCCGGCAGCGGACCTCGCCTCTGCATCGCCGTCTGCCAGCTGCTGTCACAGGTGCATCAGGTCGCTGTCTCCTGGGCTCGCGTGCACGCCTGCCACCTGCCGCACTCCTGCATCCTCCTCTGTCTCGTCACCGATCCTGAATGCCTCTTCACTCTGAAAACTCTGGTGTTCTTGACTGCTGGAACTGCTGTCATCTGCCATTGTTGTTTTGTTTAAGGATCACACTCGTGACGTCACGCAGCGTCGTCTGCACTACTTCCGGTTTGTTTGGCACTGCCAGCCAGAGGCAAAAGTTTATCGGCTTATAGCTTGGCCATCGCACGGCCTAAAAATTTCTTTTATGTGTTGAAAAATACAATAGGTAATAAGGAATTAATCTGCTATTCTACTTTTTGCGCCAAAAGGTGGGTTCAGTTCTACTTTAAAGCTCTTAACAGGTTGGAAAAATATTGACAAAAACTATCCAGAATATTCTCCAGAAAATCCTTTCAAGTACTGCAGAAATACTGCATGTGCAAGCAACAGAATGACAGGGCAAAATGATGTCATTGTAACATTACTTAAAATACTGACACAATTCAATGTCCAACATTACTCCTGTAGTCAGCATACACTGTTTTTAAGCAGTTAAACACAAAACAATGGACCTCGGGTGTCACAACAAGCACAAATTTCCCTTTTAGTAGAAAAATTGTAAACATCAACAAAGTGGTAGTGCCCATGTGAAGCATAATACTGAATCAGGAGTCCACCTATATAGTGCAATTACTGTACTTAGCTTATACTTGAACTTCTTTGATTAAAAACAGGCTTTTCTACTTTATGCTCTTCAGCAGAGGATGAGCGACACAATTTTTCAGCTATTTTAACTTGTTCTAAAAAATTAACATGGACACCCAGCATAAAAGTGAACACTACATAAGAACAGAACTACAGCATACGTGGGTTGGTCCCATTTACTTCTTTGCATTGAGCCAGTTGCCCGAATAGACAAGCTTGTTTACATTTTCAGATGACAGAGCAGCTTGCGTCTTCTGAATGACATGCCCAGACAGTGAAAATAACCTCTCACAAGGCACAGACGTCCCGCTACCCGTCCTGCCTGCTGTCAGTCCTAAGTGCCCTCCATACATGTTCCGTACTTACGGAACGTTCCATATACAGAGTAAATTAGAGACTAAGAATTATGCTATTTAAAATGTTCACTTGTTCCCCATATAGTGTACTATATAGTGAATCAGCCATTTTGCAGTGCTATTCAAAAGCTTAACTGAAAATTAAATTCACTATATAGTACACTCAAAATATCCCATAAAGCATTTTGAAAAGTTGTGTAACAACGGATGGTCACTACATTAGCCAGTGTATCCCATAATGCAATGTGCAGCCAATGGAGCAGTGAGAGGAGAGCTTCACATCACAACATAAACCACCTTAAGGTATTTATGTTTATGAACTCAGCAAAAATGATTTGATTTAATACATACTTACTAAAAAATACACATATGTATTCATTTTTTTACCACCATTAATATGTTTTACTGTTTCACCATGATGACGTCATTAACCGCCCCGCGAAAACAAGTGCAGTCGTATCTGAAAGCCGATAATTTTATTGTTATGTTGAGTTTACTGTATAGTCCAATCTATCTGAATTCACTGTATAGTGAGGAGGGAGGGAGTGAGTGGACATTCCGAACACAGCTTTAGAGAATTAGACTGCCACTCACCTGCAGACAGATGGACCAGAAGCTATGGGGCTGAATCAGAGTGTCAGGGGCTAGCAGCCAATTAGCAGTGTAAACAACTATCATCCAGGTGAAGTTTTGGAGGAGGCTGCGACAATTATCCAGGCGAGAGCCCCGCCAGATAATGTTAACTTGAACATGACAGCATTTTGGGGAATTCCACAGCTGTGATCTAGCTTATTTGACTTTGCAGTGTCTGTATGGCACACAAAGCGGGTTTGGTACAGAAAGCGGCCAGGTCAAACTACCTTGTTCGCGCTTGCTATTAACCGTGGGTAATTGTGATCAAAAAATTTGTCAGCGTAAAACGGGGTGTTGTGTTAACCGATAATTAATGTGTTAACTCATTCACCACTTGTATATGTAATACTTAAGCAGTGTTACACGGGAGGGAGTATACATGAGTATAGTAATTATGGGTGTGATACTGTGGGAATGACGAGACAGAGTTCTCTCTCAAGTCAGCTTTATTCACATCACCAACATCTCAAAGAAGAAAAAGAGACCAACACAGGAAACTCTCGTCCTTAAATACCAGGACTCTTACAGTTCACAAGTCACATGTCTCACAGACCACGTTGCATTAAAATTCACAGTAACAATGCATCTCCTCTTTAATCCTTTAATTACTCCCCCACAGTCTCAAGCCTTGCAGCTTCCTGTAATTTCCAAGGAAGCTCTGCCTTTGTTCTGATCTAAAATGTGAGTCACAAAGCAGGTCACATATGTGTGTCCACCACACAAGCCCCCCCAACATTTTAGAACAAACAAGAGAATAACAACATGCATGCCGTGATAGTATCAATACACATGAGTCCACATGCTGTCTAGGCTTCAGTCTCCTGCCGTATCTGCTGTAGCTGGGATTCAACGTCTCTGCGGTGCCGTCACGCTGGGGATTTGCCGTCTGGGAGTGGAAACCTTTTATCAGTCCCTGCGGGTGTTCTGGGGAAACATTACTCTATGAAGTCCCCCGCGGGGGTCTACCTCGCCGCGGGGCGCTTGCCAACAGCACTTGCTCGTCTGCCGCCACAAAAGCGGGTTTGAGTCTGTTTATGCCAACTTTCTCTTTCCTACCCCCCAAATCTAGCAAAAACTGCTTGTCCCCTGTTTCTAGCACTCTGAACGGTCCGTCATAAGGCGGTCGCAGCGGGGTTCAATGCGCATCGTGTCTGACAAAAACAAACTCTGCGTTCTTCAAAGTTTTAGGCACAAAAACGCGCGGAAAACTGTCGTGCGCGGGGCCAGGCAGCGTGCTTGATTCTATGTTACTCCGCAACAGCTGAGACGGGGAGGCGTCTGACGCAGGGTTATCTGGGAGAAACTCCCCGGGCAGCCGGAGTGGCTGCGCAAACACGATCTCCGCTGGGGAGGCTTTTAAGTCCTCTTTAGGTGCAGAACGCAACCCCAATAACACCCACGGTAACTTGTCTACCCAATTTGCATCCGTCAGTGACGCTCTGAGAGCTGCTTTCAATGACCTATGAAAACGTTCGCATAACCCGTTAGCCTGCGGATTGTACGCGGTTGTGCGGTGAATTGTGACACCCAGGCTGCGGGCCATTGTCGACCAAAGCTCGGACACAAATTGAGGGCCTCTGTCGGACGTAATGTCTGACGGGACGCTGAAGCGTGCCACCCAAGCTGTTAAAAACGCGCGCGCCACCTCCTCGGCCGTGGTTGATGCCAGCGGGACAACTTCAGGCCAGCGTGTGGTGCGGTCCACCATTGTCAGAAGGTGTGTGTACCCTTGTGATGGCGGGAGGGGGCCCACGAGGTCCACATGAACGTGATCGAACCTTTTGGCCGGAATGTGAAACGGCTCCAAAGGAGCCCTCATGTGCCTTTGTACTTTGGCTCTTTGACACGCCGTGCAGGCTGCTGCCCACTCTTTAACTTGTTTGCGAAGGCTTGGCCACACAAATTTCTCTCCTACCATTTTGACCGATGCGCGCACCCCGGGGTGCGCCAAAGAATGAATCGAGTCAAAAACGCGGCGGTGCCACGCGGCCGGTACTACTGGACGCGGCCGTCCAGTGGAGACATCGCAGATTAGGGGGGGCATACCGTCTTGCAGCACCCTGCTCTCCAGCCTTAACCCTGTTGGTCCAGACTGGAGCGCGCGCACATCTGCGTCACTAACCTGCTCCGCGGCCATGGCTGCGTAATCTACTCCTACGCTGACTGGGGCCGCCACGGCGCGCGAGAGGCAATCTGCCACTACATTGTTTGCCCACCACATGCTGAATATCAGTGGTAAACTCTGATATCACGGCCAGCTGTCTCTGCTGCCGGCCTGACCACGGTTCGGAAACCTTGGCCATCGCGAATGTTAGCGGTTTGTGGTCAACGAACGCGGTGAAAGAGCGTCCTTCTAGCCAGAACTGAAAGTGGCGGATGGCCAAATGGAGAGCCAGCAGCTCCCTGTCGAACGCGCTGTATTTATGTTCGCTATCGCGCAAGGTCCTGCTGAAAAAGGCAAGGGGCTGCCAAACCCCGGCTACATGTTGCTCCACGACCGCCCCTATGGCCACATCTGATGCGTCAGTGGTGAGCGCTATGCGGGCCGTTGGGTCTGGGTGTGCCAACAACGCAGCCTTTGCCAAGGCTGCTTTCACCTCCGAGAACGCTTGGTCCCGCTCCAGGGACCACTCGACCTTATCCACGGGTTTCTTTTTTTTTTAGCGTGGCATACAGCGGCTGCATGAGTTGCGCCACGCGGGGGAGAAAACGGTTATAAAAATTCACCATTCCCAAAAACTCCTGCAACGCCCTGACCGTCTGCGGCCGGGGAAAATCTGCCACCGCGCGCACTTTGTCAGGAAGCGGAACTGCCCCTTCGGGGGAGACGCGGTGTCCTAAAAAATCGATCTGCGCCACCCCGAACTGACACTTCGCTGGGTTGATTATTAACCCGTGATCTTCCAACCTTCGGAAAACTGTGGCCAGGTGTTTTTCGTGTTCGTCTTCGGACGCGCTGGCTACTAAAATATCCTCCAAGTAGACAAACACGAAAGGGAGGTCGCGAAGCACCGCGTCCATCATGTGTTGGAACGTCTGAGTAGCCCCTTTAAGTCTGAATGGCATGCGTAAAAACTCGAATAGGCCAAACGGAGTTATTACCGCTGTTTTGGGTATGTCCTCAGCGCGCACTGGGACTTGGTGGTAACCGCGGACCAAGTCTATTTTAGAAAAAGCGCGCGCCCCTGCCAAATGAACGGAAAAATCTTGGATATGCGGGATTGGGTAGCGGTCGTGCGCTGTAGCGTTGTTTAACCTGCGGAAATCCCCGCAAGGTCGCCATGATCCGCCAGCTTTCGGGACCATGTGTAGCGGGGAAGCCCACGGACTGTTTGAACGCCTGATAATGCCCAACCTCTCCAGGTTGGCGAACTCCTTGCATGCTATGGCCAGTTTAACTGCGTCCAAGCGCCGAGCTTTTGCAAAAACGGGCAGTCCGGTAGTGGTGATAAAATGCTCCACCCCGTGTTTAGCGACTGTTGCCGAAAATGTGGGGACCGTGAGTGCTGGGAACTGAGTGAGCAGTGTGTGGAACTTACCGCTTGCAGCTGTGACGTTGGCTTGTGCTGTTGGCGGGGCCACTCGCGCTTCCAAATCAGCCCCCAACATATTGAAATTCACTGCTGTTACAACAAAAGTCCACTCAAATGTACGGCCGCGTAGAGACAGAAGCAGAGTCTTCTCACCAAAGGTCTTAATCTCCGAGCTGCTCGCTGCTGTCACCCCGGGACCACTGGAACCTGCTAGTCTGTCCCCGTAGGAAGGTGTGATGAAACTCAACTGGGAGCCTTTGTCCACGAGGAACTGCCTCCCCGAGCGTGCGTCCAACAAGTAGAGCAGCTTGTTCTCCTCCCCGAGGGCCGCGGCTGCTACCGACCCTCGGTCTTAGCGTTTCCCGAACGTCCGAACTGGCACGGTGGTACACATTTGCGTGCCCTCTCTGCGAAGCGGCGATGGTAGAAACAAAGGACGTCTGATCCGCGTTCCCTGGCCCCTGCCGCTGCCGTCGTCGGTGAGTCTGGTACCGCTGCCTCTGGCCCCCTGTCATCTCCGGTCGTCGCACCGAGTTCCGCTGCAGCGGCCATGGCCGCGCGCCGCTTGGTGGCGTTGACAATCCGCTGCGCCTCTCGGCCCAGTGTGCGGTAGTCCCGTTGGGCCAACAGTGGCGAACTGGCCAGGGTCGCTCTCGCTGCTGACGGTAGAGTCCTGAGGAAGAGGTGGGTGAAAATGAAGTGATCGTCGTCAGTGTTTCAACCTCAACAACTTCTCCATCAGGTTCGCGGGCATGTCATTTTCCAACTCCGTCAGCGCCAGGAGCCTCTCTGCTCGCTCCTCCGCCGAGGGGGTGAATTGCTGGATGAGTGCAGCCTTCAACGTGCCGTATTTGTCGCTGTCCGGCGGCTGGTCGATCAGGCTCTCCACATGCTGGGCCGTGTTGTTGTCCAGCTTTGCGACTACGTGGTAGAATTTTGTGGCGTCTACCGATATCCCCCGGAGGTTGAACTGCGCCTCAATCGCGTTGAACCAGTAGCGCGGATTGTTCTGCCAGAAGTCCGGTAGCTGGACTGTAGCGGCATTCGCTTGGCTGGGGGCTCCTGATGAGGCTGGCCCGGGGGAATTCTCCTCTTGCATGATACGTCTTGGGTCACCAGTGTGGGAATGTGGGAATGACGAGACAGAGTTCTCTCTCAAGTCAGCTTTATTCACATCACCAACATCTCAAAGAAGAAAAAGAGACCAACACAGGAAACTCTCGTCCTTAAATACCAGGACTCTTACAGTTCACAAGTCACATGTCTCACAGACCACGTTGCATTAAAATTCACAGTAACAATGCATCTCCTCTTTAATCCTTTAATTACTCCCCCACAGTCTCAAGCCTTGCAGCTTCCTGTAATTTCCAAGGAAGCTCTGTCTTTGTTCTGATCTAAAATGTGAGTCACAAAGCAGGTCACATATGTGTGTCCACCACAATACGTTTAATGCCCAAGGCATAGCGGAGGACCATTGTCCTATTCTAATGTCCGTTGAGGTGAGGTGGCCAACAGCCCACACTGTTTGCAGGGTCATTAGCCCATGTCAAATGGCGTGGGTAACCCTGTCAGACAACAGAGGGAGGCTGGATTGTGCTGGGTTTGCTGGGGTACTCTGATAATGTTTAACATGCAACAGATGAAGCAGCTCACAATTTATTTTCCTGTTAAAACAGTCTACTAGTGCCTCTCAGTAAATTAGAACACCATGAAAGTTAGGTTTTTTTTGTACTATAACTAAAAAAGATGAACTTCGATATATTCATTTTGCAAATGGAAATATTTCAAACCTTTTTGAATAAATCTGATGATATTATAGTTTTTAAAATAAATGATACATCATGACATTTTAATTTATTGAGATGCACCAGTGCATAGTACACACTAGGGGCGTGCCGTATCGTTCACAATAATACTGGTATAAATATTGATACCAGTGTAAAAATTAATATCGTCATATTTGGGGTCTGCTGTGTGAGGATGTTACATTGTTATGCTGCAGGCGGAAGTTACGTCTTAGCATAGAAATGGCAAAACAAACATGACGTGAGAAACTGCTGTTCCTAAGTCGGAGCTTCTGCATCAAGTGGAAGTGTGGCAATATTTGTTTTAAGGCTGTTTCAGACTGCTGCCATGTTAAAAAAAAAAAAAGTGCAGCAATGTGGATAATCTGCCTGCATTTTTTATACTAAGCGATGTTAACGTCTAACAATGTGCCGCTTGAAGTGTCTGCAGTTGTATTTTCATTCCGTTTTGGCTGCTTCGTCTTGATTTTATCAAACCACCTGAAGAGGGGAAAAAACATCCGTTCAGTGCGACAAGCGCCAAAAAGCCCCAGGAGAGGTCCGTACAGCGAGAGTTACAATGCAGGTAAAATGATTCAGCATAAAACCTGACATCTGTGTGCACTTACGATGTAACGGTTTGTATTATTTTCTTGTAATATTTGATACAGAACAACAAAATATTTTAAACTAAATATGAGCTGCTGACTTCCGGTTATGGCTGCCACGTAGGACGGACGTGTCTCGCTCTGCTCTGCTCCTGGAGAAAAAAAATCGGCAAATAACTCTCTCATTTGGGACAGAACGTATCTCAGCATTTGGGCGAGGATATGTCGGCGAAGCCTAAGGCTGGAAAACCAGGAAAAGGAAAAAGCGAGCCGCCGAAACAGTCCAAATTAACGGACTTTCAGGTCTGTGACGCAGCAAACAAAACTCCATATATGGCGGAGGAGGCTGGCAACGGTGCGATGTCTGCGCGGGGAGGCGCAGATGCGCTGATGGCTGCCATGAGTTCAATGAGAGCGGACTTTTCCTCTAGATTTGATGGGATTATGACAGCGTTGGAAGGAATAAGAAAGGAATTGGGTGACTGTGTAGAACGAACGGCGCAGATGGAGCTCCGTCTCGCTAGTGCTGAAGATGACGTCACCCGTCTTCAATTAAAGGTGCGCACTTTGGAAAAAAAAAATAAATCTCTGGAAGATAATATTTTGGATTTGGAATCTCGGTCGAGACAGAATAATTTGAGGCTGGTGGGTCTTCCAGAGGAATCAGAAGGTCGGGACGTATGTTCCTTTCTGGAAAAGTGGATTCCGGAGGTGCTGGGCAGCGAGGAGTTGCAATCAGCAGTGGTTCTGGAAAAAGCACATCGCATTGGCCCACGGAGAGATAAGGGACCGCCGAGGACCTTAATTATGAAGTTTCTTAGCAACAGAGACAGGATGAAGATCTTCAACGCTGCACGTGCTAAAGGAGAGATTAAACACCAGGACCAGCAGGTGCGGTTCTACCCAGATTTGGCCACAGGAATCCAGCAATTGAGGAAGCAGTTTGATCCCGTACGTAAGGAGCTGCGCAACCTTGGGATTCGTCATGGTGTAATCTATCCTGCGAGACTGCTGACCACGTATGAGGGCAGAACCCACATCTTCAAGACCCCAGAGGAGGCGCAGGAGTTCATCAAGAAGATCAAAGAAGAAGAAGAGACTGGTGGGAGCTAAGCATGAACAAAATATAAGGTAGAATAATTAAGCATTTGCACAGGCATCTGACTGACTTGAAGTAAATAGTAAGTTTACAAAATATAGATTGTATTATATATTAAAAAAAAACAAAACAAAAACAAAACAAAAAAAAACAAAACAACTATGATATACAAAGTTGTTAAAAATTTTGGAGTTAAGTTGGAAAACTACAGAGGAGAGTTAATGTTACGTCATTAAAAGCAGTAGAGTTGGGGTGATTGGGAGGATGAAGAAGGAGTGGCTTAGGCTGTTCCCCGTGGGTGTGGAACGGTCGATGGCTATATCGGGAGACAGAATTTTTCTTTTGATTTTGGGGGGTTTGCCACAAGTGTGGGAAGGGGAAATTTGTTTGTGTGTAGTTTGTAGGATGAATGTTCAACCACTCATGTTTTTGCTTCTCTGTATGAGCATGTTTACACTGCAAGGTAATCCCAAACTCTCTATTGATCATGGACCAAAGTGTTAATCTTAATTTAACTTCATGGAATTGCAGAGGTCTACAAAATTTAAAAAAACTTAAACAAGTTATGAATAAAATAAAGGACATGGGTTCAAGAATTGTGTTTTTACAAGAAACTCATCTGATAGAGGAGGATGTTAAAAGAATTAGGAGTAGATGGCAGGGAAGTGTATTCACCTCTTCATTTTCATCCCGAGCCAGGGGAGTTATGACTCTCATACATAAATCAGTTCCTTTTCAAGTGAAAAATGTAATTGGAGACAAATTTGGAAGATATGTAATCATTCAAGGTTCTTTGCTATTAGAAAATATAAATCTTGTGAACTTATATGGTCCCAATATAGATGATCAGAAGTTCTTTGCTAATTTATTTCTCATCTTATCATCACTTACAGGGCAACATATAATAGCAGGGGATTTTAATTGTACATTGAATCCAGGTGTGGATAGATCAACAGGACTGGATTGTACGCACATTGGATGTAGGATGACTATTAATCATTTTATGAAAGAATTGAGATTGTTAGATATATGGAGAGAAATGAAACCACAAGTTAAAGCCTATTCTTGTTATTCCAGTACCTACAAGACATTCTCACGTATTGATTATTTTTTGATTTCCACAGAATTAAGGTCCAAGATTCAAAACTGCTTTTATGATAACATCGTGATCTCTGATCATGCACCCTGTTGTCTAATATATGTAGATAAAAAATTGACAAAGGAATCAGGCAGATGGCAATTTCAGCATAAATGGCTTCAGGATGAGGAATTTGTCAAGTATATAGAAAAACAGATAGACGAGTTCTTTGACATCAATACTACACAAACATCAGCATGTGTAAAGTGGGAGGCTTTCAAAGCTTTTATTAGGGGACATATTATTAGTTATACAGGATCAAAATCTAAGAAGACTCGAGAGGAGAGAGCTAAATTGGAACATAAAATAAAAAGTCTTCAGGAAAAAGTGTATGCAGGAAGAGATCCAAGGTTGGAGAATGAATTACTGATTTTGAGAGCTGAATACGACAAAAAATCAGCGAATAGAGCTGCCTCGAGTCTTCTAAGATTGAAACAATCTTTTTATGAACAAGGTGAAAAATCAGGAAAATTATTAGCATGGCAGATTAAACAATTGGAAATTAAAACACCAATAACCAGTATTATAAGTAACGGACAGGTAGTTATAGATCCTTTAGAAATTAATAGAGCCTTTAGAGATTACTATGAAAAATTATATGATACCAAAAATGAACCTGATTTAACAAAACTAAATGGGTTTTTGAACAAACTATCTATACCGTGTATTCCAAATGAAAACAGGGAGATATTGGAGTCTAAAATTAGTCAAGAAGAAGTTGGGCTAGCCATTGATAATATGAAATCAGGAAAAAGTGCAGGACCAGATGGTCTTCCAGTTGACCTTTATAAAAAATTTAAGAATAAATTAATAAAACCTTTTTTGGAAATGGTTTTAGAAGCATTTCAAAATAATAATTTACCATCATACATAAATAATGCCTTAATTATACTGCTGCCAAAACCAGGTAAGCCCTCTAATAAATGTGAAAATATGAGACCAATAAGCCTATTAAACGCCGACCTTAAGATAATCTGTAAAATTTTAGCAAGACGAATACAAGAAATTTTACCAAATATTATTAATCGAGATCAGAATGGCTTTATAAAGGGTAGACAAGGCTTCCATAATGTAAGAAGACTATTTAATATTATTTATTTTAATAAAGAAGCACCGGATACAGCTCTCCTATCATTGGACGCCGAAAAGGCCTTTGATAGAGTTGAATGGCCCTTTCTTTTTGAAGTCCTACAAAGGTTTGGACTTGGAAATAATTTCATAAAATGGGTTCAAATAATATACAATAATGCTACAGCAGAAATCCTAACAAATAACAATATTTCAAAACCAATAAAAATCAATAGAGGATGTCGACAAGGCTGTCCACTTTCACCTTTACTGTTTACTATGGCAATTGAACCTTTAGCGATAGCGATACGTTTACATTCACAAATATATGGAATTAAAGTTGGACCAACAGAACATAAAATCTCCCTGTACGCCGATGATATAATTTTGTTTATGTCGAATCTAAAAAAATCAATTCCAACCTTGTTGAATTTAATAAAGAATTTTGGGGAAATATCAGGATATAAAATAAATAAAACTAAATCTTCAATATTAATGCTAAATGAGACCCAGAGAAATTACCCAGCCCCTGAGGTAAATCAATTCAATGTTGTAAATCAGTTTAAATATTTAGGAATCCAAATTATGCCTAAGCTAGAATCAGTCGCCAGTGTCAACTATGAAGCCTTAATGTCAGATATCAATGAGTTAACTCAGAGATGGATGTCACTACCAATGTCGATGATCGGGAGAATCAATATACTTAAAAGTAATATTTTACCTAAAATACTTTATTTATTTCAATACATTCCCTTATCACCACCTTTAGATCTATTCTCAAGAATAAAAAAAAAGTTAGTGGAATTTATATGGAACAACAGGAGGGCTAGATTACGTTTGTCTTTATTATATTTACCATTTGATCGTGGAGGTCTGAAATGTCCAAATTTTATGTTGTATTACTGGTCGGCACAACTGAGGTCTATGACATATTATTTTTCATCAAATGATCTCCCTCACTGGACTGAAATGGAATCATACAATTTACCTTTACCTCTTCCCATATTCATATACTCAGATTCGGCAAAAAAATTACAAAAACAAGTTAAAAATCCATTTGTAAAGCATATGATCAAAATATGGTGTGAAGCTAAAAACTATTTAAAAGAACCACAGTTATTGTCACAGTTTAGTCCAATATGGGGTAATCAATATTTTAAACCAGGGAGAGCGGACGCTGTATTTAAAGTATGGAATTTAAAAGGGATACAAAAGATTCAGGATTTATATTTGCCATGTGCAGACAACATAATGTCTTTTGAAGAGCTGAGGATCAAATTTAATCTCAATAGAACACATTTTTTTAAATATCTTCAACTTAGAAACTTTATTCGATCAAATCAAAATAAAGCTCTCACTCGACCTATTTATTCATCCTTGGAAAAAATGATGATGAAAGATAGTAAAAGAAAGGGTATTATTTCAGAGTTTTATAACTCATTGACACTATCTTCAAGTGAAAATTCACTGAAAAGATTAAACTACTGGAAAGAAGATCTGCAAATTGAAATTTCAGAGGAACAATGGGAATTGGCTTGTACAGAAGCTCAAACCAAATCAATAAATGCACGCCTTAAATTGATACATTTCAAATGGTTAATGCGGATGTATGTTACACCGGAGGAGTTAAATAGATACAACAAAAATATACCAGATACATGCACAAAATGCATGGAAAGTAAAGGAACCCTATTTCATTGTTTATGGGAATGTAGATTAATAAGAATGTTTTGGGAAGAGGTGAGGGTAACAATTGAAAAAATAATCTCAAAACAAATCATATTGAATCCTAAACTGTTTTTGTTGGGTCTGTACCCAGAAAAGCATAATTTTAATAAAAGTGAAAGAACATTCATAGACCTCAGTTTGCTTAATGCCAAAAAATGTATTGCACTATTATGGAAAAAGACTCATAGACCAGATGTGACTCAGTGGTTAAGACAGATGTTAACAAACCTTCCATTAGAAAGAATAACATATATACTGAAATCAAAGGAAATTGTGTTTGAGAATATATGGAGACCTTTTATTGATTATGTAAAAAATTTAAACATAACTCTTGAAGAAGAAGGTGAATGATGTGTGTGGACCTTGTAAATTCCAAACTGGTGAACATAATATGTATACTTATGTATTGGATTGTCTAGACTAAACAGAGGAGCATTGTTGAAGACTTGATTTTGTTGGTGGTTGTTGGTGTTTTTAGTGCATTTTTTTTTTTGTAGTACTTTAGTGTTAGTGTTTGATTGTTTGTATCATGTTTGTTAAAAAAAAAAAAAGGTTCAATAAAGATATTGTGGAAAAAAAATATGAGCTGCTGTTTATAAACTGGAGAAATAAAAGTTTTTTTGTTTTTCCTGAATATGTTGAAGGTAAATAACACTGGCCTGGGAAACTACCCTTTTCACATAAATTTAAAAGAAAAAAACCTCTGTATTCTGCAATATCGTGGAAAATATCGTTATCGTGAAAATAAACAGAAAAATATTGTGATATCATTTTTAGGCCATATTGCCAACCCCAGTACACACTATACAGTAGTTTGTTAAACCACAAAAAAATGCCATTGTCTGTAGTAAACAAAATGCAGATGGTACAATAAATCATTGAGGAATATGATGTTCATGTTTTATTCAGTATATCAAAAACGGTAATTAGCTTTTTGTTATAAAGACCGTATTGTACTGAGGGAAATTTACTTTCTCAGGAAAATTGCCGCTTATCAGTTGATCATTAATCAATCAACAAGGTCAATAGACTTATGATTAATGAATTAATCAATAACTTACATCCCTAATCATGCTGTTAAAATCAGAATCTTGATACACTGCATCTGTCAGGTGGGAGGATTCTGTCATGGAAATTATCTGTCAGAGTATTAAAGAATCAACACATTATTGTCTTTTGTCTGGTTTAATCTTGCAAGAAGGCAACTGGTCACACAGAGCACACAGCAGTGGGTGAGGAAGTCTGTCTAAGTAGAGTGAAGACCATCTGCAGTTATGTGAAAAAATTAGGACACCCCATTAAATATTCAGTTCTTTATTAATAAATGTTCACATATCTATGTTTAACCTTATTTTTATTTGCATTTTTTAACATTTATTTTAGCCATTGTGTTAATGAATGTGGGGGTGTCCTAATTTATTCCTCACTATTTGTTTAGAATTACATTTTACAGAAAATTTGAAAAAAGTATTTAATTCATTTTTAATTGTTTAGTTGTATTATATGAATCTCCCAGTATTTTTAACATTGACATTAAATATCCATATGTCTAAATATGTTTAAAAAACACACAGGCTTATACAGGGTGTCCTAATTTTTTCACATGACTGTATATGCACACATCCACAGGAGGACATAAAACAATAAAACACATCCACATCTCTGTATTCCATTAATCAGTGACAGACAAGCATCACACAGGAAACCAGTCAACCCCCTCCAGCTCTCCCCATTCTGGGTAATAAACCTTACAACCCCTTGACCAGAACTCTGGTTTACAACAGGCAATATCCTCCTAACTGGAGAACACTTAGCAGAAGAGACACCAGTTTCTTCAGACAAAGGAAAGGAGAACTATACAAATCATTACTATTAAGATACAAATTACATAAGAGTAGAAAATATAAAATTTCCCTTACAGTTCTCCTGGCAAAGATGTATTCTCTAACTTGGATAAAAATATGCTCAAAATCTGACAGAAATGTTCTTCTTG
Source organism: Pholidichthys leucotaenia (assembly GCA_020510985.1). Classification (NCBI taxonomy): domain Eukaryota; kingdom Metazoa; phylum Chordata; class Actinopteri; order Cichliformes; family Pholidichthyidae; genus Pholidichthys; species Pholidichthys leucotaenia. The sequence goes on from CM035838.1 coordinate 386,124,124, forward strand.
CTTTCTCAGAAACAAACGAAAACACTTCTTTTATTCATTCTTCATCTCCCACCTACACTCTTTTGAGTCTGAGCCCTATTTTTTTCCTACATCTTCAAGTTGTCACTGCTCATTTCCCCCCTCCTCTCCTCCCTCCAGCCACTGAATACCATCTGGGTTTGCTGAAGGCCAAGCTAGCCAAATACAGAGCTCAGCTTCTGGAGCCCTCTAAGTCAGCGGGAGCCAAAGGCGAGGGCTTTGATGTCATGAAATCAGGAGATGCTCGTGTTGCCCTCATAGGTTTTCCCTCCGTGGGTAAGGTATGTCCAAATATTTGTGATTTCTGTTGGCTTTATTTCATACCTGACAATTTTCCAGTAATTCTTGCCCAAAAAGGAATTGGTGTGTTTGAGAAGGTTATTTATTAATTGATTTTAATTCTCCGGCAGTCCACCTTCCTCAGCTTGATGACATCAACAGAAAGTGAAGCTGCTTCCTATGAGTTCACGACTCTCACCTGCATACCTGGCGTCATTGAGGTACATACATCGACATAAATACACATTGGTGTGCAAACATCATGAAACATATTTTAAATGTATGTTATGGCTTTTTTCGCACTTATTTGTTTTAGTACAAAGGAGCCAATATCCAGCTACTAGATCTTCCGGGAATCATTGAGGGTGCTGCTCAAGGTATCACAAACTCTTTTTATTTTCTATTTTATCTATAGTCAAGATCTGTTTTCATAGGGTTGTACCATAAACTGCATATTATGGATGACATCCCACCATTTCATCCATTGGGCACAAAGGAAGCTGTACTTCCTGGATTTTGGCCACTCCCATCTTGTGCTTTTGGAGCCAGTGCCTGTGCAATACCAACACGGGGTAGTAAGCTTTGGCTTCAACTTCCAGCCCACACAGCGGTCCATTACAGTCTATGTAGCAGCAGATAAACTCTCTAAAACACAACCAATCACAACCATTTACCTTTTGTTCTTATTAAAGACAAAAATAGAAAGATGTTTTTACCTTCTTTACATGTTTCAACTGTTCACTGCAGCCTTCGTCAGAAGTGTCAGCTGATTGCTGCCAGGTGTCATTTTATCAGCTGACTTTTGTAGGCGGGGCCAGTCCAGCAGACTTGTCAGATCCACCGAGCCGGCCCCGCTTTCTGCCGTCCGATGGTCTCTGGAGAATGTGGTCCCAGGTGTGGGAAAGAATAAAGGCCCCCTCATCCCGGTTCATGCTATCTTTCCCCTCTTCCTGATTTCTGTGGCCTCCTTGATCCAGCATTTGTGTCTATTGCTCTCTGATCCAACAATTTTTGCGTTGTCTCAGTCCATGATGTGATTATTTCTTTTGCAGTGATCTGATATTGCTGATTTTAATGTTTGTTGTTCTGCCTTCTCTTTTTGTGATCTTGTGAGTCGTCCTTGTGTTTCCTTCTCACATTCCTTCTGGTGTTCTTTTTTTCTTGTGGTGAATGATCTTCCGGTTTCTCCAATGTAGGTTTTGTTGCATGATCTGCATGATATTTAATCTATTGCATTGCATTTTTTGTCTTGTTCTATTTTGTCCTTGGGGTGTACTAATAACTGTCTTAATTTTTTGTGTGGTTTTACTGCTGTGTTTATTTTTTATTTTTTCATGATCCTTTGAATTGGTTCCGTGATCCCTCGGATGTATGGTATAGTTATGGTGTCCTTGTTTCTGGTTTCGGCTTTTGTTCTGTGTCTTATTTCCTGTTTTTTTTTTTTTTCCTTGTTTTTGACTTGCTGTTTCCCTTTGTTTATGGCCCATACTGGATATTGGCAGCATATAAGTGCATGTTTTATGTGGTTTTCCTCCTCCTGTCTGTCTTCTTGGTCTGTGATGATGGTGGCCCGTTCGTATAACGTCCTGACAACTGGTAGTTTGTGTGCTGTGGGGTGTTCTGATGTCCATAATGGGTATTGATCTGTGTGGGTTGCTTTCCTGTACACTGTGATTTTTATACTGCTGTCATTGTTGTGGTGGATTTTTAATGTCCAGAAAGGCTATGGTGCCATTTTCTTCCTCTTCATGTGAGAATTTTATATTCCCAGTGCTGTCCGTGCTGTTCAGATGGTCAGTGAGTTCTTGTGTGTGTCCTTTCCTTATTTTCTCCAAAATGTCATCCACGTATCTTTTCCAGAGGGTGGGTTTACATTGTGTGGGTGCTGTGTTGATGGCTTTGTTTTCCAGATCCTCCATGAAAAAGCTGCTCATAATGGCTGATAGTGGGTCTCCCATTGCAAATCCTTCTTTTTGCCTGTGGATTTTTTCTCCGTATTGAAAATAGGTGGATTTTGCAACAAATTGTAATAGTTCAGATATGTCGTCAACTGAGATTGGTGCGTCTTTTTAGGGTTCTGTCATTTCTGAGGCGTTCTTGCACTATGTGTCGTGTGACATCAGCAGGGGTCTTTGTGAATAATGAAATGACATGTGAAATGAGGATCTCATCTGATTCTATTTTCATATTTTTGAGTTCTTGTGCCAGCTCTTTTGAGTTTTTGCATTGGTATTCTGATAGTCCAAGGAGGGGTTTGATGATTTCAACCAGGGCTTTTGATAAGTTGTATGTGACTGATCCGATACTGTCTATTATTGGTCGCAGTGGGATATCCTTCTTATGTATTTTTGGGGTTCCATAGATCCGGGGGGTGATGCTGGCTGTGGGTATCAGGTGATTGATTGTATGCGTCCTTTGTGATTTTTTTGCTTTCTAATAGGGGTTTGAGAAGGGCTTTTAGTATTTTTTTCTTTTCTTCCGTGGGGTTTGTTTTAATGATTTCATATGTGCTGTTGTCCGCCAACATGGTTTCCATCTGTTATTCATATGTTTCCGTGTCCAATACTACTGTCGTTCTGCCTTTATCTGATGGGAGGATTGTGATTGTTTTATCTGTCTTGAGTGAGTATAATGCTTTTTCATCTTCTTTTGTAACGCTGCTTTGTGGTAATTTGGCTGTTTTGAGAATTCCTGTGACTGCGTTCCGGAGTGCTGCCTTTTCCCCTTGGTCCTGGATTTTTTCACATGCAAGTTCTGTTGCGAGGATGTATTCTTCATGGGGTATTTTGGCTGGTGTGATGGCGAAATTCAGTCCTCTGCTCAGCACTTTTTCCATGTCCGTGAGTGTGCTTTGTGATAAGTTTTTGACCCACTTAGCATTCGTTTCCGTGTGAGTTTGTCTTTGTTTGTTCTTCCTTTCTGTGAGTTTTTTTAGTTTCTTTAAATGGCGGTTTTTCGTTACAATGAATTCCTGTTCATGTGCGTGTTTTAATTGTGCTTTTATCTGCTCCTGCGTTTCCTGGTCGGTTTGGTAGTGTTCCTTGAAAATGTCCATTTCCTCCTTGATCTGGTTGTTGATTCTGTCCACTTTGTTTGCTGTCATTCTTATCTGTTCTTTGATCAGGTCTTTTTGTGCTTTATTGATAATTTTCTCTGCATTTTTGGTTGGGATTGGATTTTTTATGTTGAGGCTTGCTGGTGTGACATCCTCATCTCTGCAACGGAGGTTAAATCTCGGGTGGTTTCTGTAGCGTGCCCGTGTTTTCTCCAGTTTCTCCACCCGGCGGAAATCTTTGATGCAATTTTGTCCATAACTTCCGTGTAATAGCTCAAGTAGGTTCATTTTGTCTTCTTTTAATTATTTACCTTTTGTTCTTATTTTTTTTCCACAATATTTTTTATTGAACCTTTTTTTTTTTTTTTTTACAAACATAACACAAACAATCAAACACTAACACTAATTAAAAAAAAATGTACTAAAAACACCAACAACCACTAACAAAGGCAGGTCTTCAACAATGCTCCTCTGTTTAGTCTAGGCAATCCATTACATAAGTATACATATTATACATTCACCAGTTTGGAATTTACAAGGTCCACACACATCATTCACCTTCTTCTTCAAAAGTTATGTTTAAATTCTTTACATAATCAATGAAAGGTCTCCATATATTCTCAAACACAATTTCCTTTGATTTCAGTATGTATGTTATTCTTTCTAGTGGAAGGTTTGTTAACATCTGTCTTAACCACTGAGTCACATCTGGTCTATGAGTCTTTTTCCACAATAGTGCAATAAATTTTTTGGCGTTAAGCAAACTGAGGTCTATGAATGCTCTTTCACTCTTATTAAAGTTATGCTTTTCTGGATACAGACCCAACAAAAACAATTTAGGATTCAATATGATTTGTTTTGAAATTATTTTTTTCAATTGTTACCCTCACCTCTTCCCAAAACATTCTAATTTTTCCACATTCCTATAAACAATGAAATAGGGTTCCTTTACTTTCCATACATTTTGTGCACGTATCTGGTATGTTTTTGTTATATCTATTTAACTCCACCGGTGTAATATACATCTGCATTAACCAATTAAAATGTATCAATTTAAGACGTACATTTATTGATTTGGTTTGAGCTTCTGTACAAGCCAATTCCCATTGTTCCTCTGAAATTTCAGTTTGCAGGTCTTCTTTCCAATAATTCAGTCTTTTCTGTGAGTTTTCACTTGAGGATAATGTCATTGAGTTATAAAACTCTGAAATAATACCCTTTCTCTTACTATCTTTCGTCAATTTTTTCCAAGGATGAATAAGTAGGTCGGGTGAGAGCATTATTTTGATTTGATTGAATAAAGTTCCTAAGCTGAAAATATTTAAAAAAAAAAGTGTTCTATTAAGATTAAATTTGATCCTCACTTCTTCAAAAGACATTATGTTATCTGAACATGACAAATATAAGTCTTGAATCTTTTGAATCCCTTTTAAATTCCATACTTTAAATACAGCATCCACTCTCCCTGGTTTAAAATATTGATTACCCCATATTGGGCTAAATTGTGACAATAAGTGTGGTTCTGTTAAATATTTTTTGGTTTCACACCATATTTTGATCATATGCTTTACAAATGGATTTTTAACTTGTTTCTGTAATTTTTTTGCCGAGTCTGAGTATATGAATATGGGAAGAGGTAAAGGTAAATTGTATGATTCCATTTCAGTCCAGTGAGGGAGATCATTTGATGAAAAATAATATGTCATAGACCTCAGTTGTGCTGACCAGTAATACAACATAAAGTTTGGACATTTCAGACCTCCACGATCAAATGGTAAATATAGTAAGGACAGACGTAATCTAGCCTTCCTATTGTTCCATATAAATTCCACTAACTTTTTTTTAATTCTTGAGAATAGATCTGAAGGTGGTGGTAAAGGAATGTATTGAAATAAATAAAGTATTTTGGGTAAGATATTACTTTTAAGTATATTAATTCTCCCGATCATCGACATTGGTAGTGACATCCATCTCTGAAGTAACTCATTAATGTCTGTCATTAAGGCTTCATAGTTGGCACTGGCGATTGATTCTAGCTTAGCCACAATTTGAATTCCTAAATATTTAAACTGATTTACAACATTGAATTGATTTACCTCAGGAGCTGGGTGATTTATCTGGGTCTCATTTAGCATTAATATTGAAGATTTAGTTTTATGTATTTTATATCCTGATATTTCCCCAAAATTCTTTATTAAATTCAACAAGGTCGGAATTGATTTTTTAAGATTCGACATAAACAAAATTATGTCATCGGCATACAGGGAGATTTTATGTTCTGTTGGTCCTACTTTAATTCCATATATTTGTGGATGTAAACGTACTGCCATCGCTAAAGGTTCAGTTGCCATAGTAAACGGTAAAGGTGAAAGTGGACAGCCTTGTCGACATCCTCTTTTGATATTTATTGATTTTGAGATATTGCTGTTTGTTAGGATTTCTGCTGTAGCATTATTGTATATTATCTGTACCCATTTTATGAAATTATTTCCAAGTCCAAACCTTTGTAGGACTTCAAAAAGAAAGGGCCATTCGACCCTATCAAAGGCCTTTTCGGCGTCCAATGATAGGAGAGCTGTATCCGGTGCTTCTTTATTAGAATAAATAATATTAAATAGTCTTCTTACATTATGGAAGCCTTGTCTTCCCATTATAAAGCCATTCTGATCTTGGTTAATAATATTTGGTAATATTTCTTGTAGTCGTCTTGCTAAAATTTTACAGATTATCTTAAGGTCAGCATTTAATAGGCTTATTGATCTCATGTTTTCACATTTATTAGAGGGTTTACCTGGTTTTGGCAACAGTATAATTAAGGCATTATTCATGTATAGTGGTAAATTACTATTTTGAAATGCTTCTAAAACCATTTCCAAAAATGGTTTTATTAATTTATTCTTAAATTTTTTTATAGAGGTCAACTGGAAGACCATCTGGTCCTGCACTTTTTCCTGATTTCATATTATCAATGGCTAGCCCAACTTCTTCTTGACTAATTTTAGACTCCAGTATCTCCCTGTTTTCATTTGGAATACACGGTATAGATAATCCGTCCAAAAACCCATTTAGTTTTGTTAAGTCAGTTTCATTTTTTGTATCATATAGTTTTTCATAATAATCTCTAAAGGCACTGTTAATTTCTAAAGGATCTACAACTGCCTGTCCGTTACTTATAATACTGGTAATTGGTGTTTTAAATTGTAATTGTTTAATCTGCCATGCCAATAATTTCCCTGATTTTTCACCTTGTTCATAAAAAGATTGCTTCAATCTTAGAAGACTCGAGGCAGCTCTATTCGCTGATTTTTTGTCATATTCAGCTCTCAGAATCAGTAATTCGTTCTCTAACTTTGGGTCACTTCCTGCATACACTTTTTCGAGAAGAATTTTTATTTTATGTTCCAATTGGACTCTCTCTTCTCGAGTCTTCTTAGATTTTGAACCTGTATAACTAATAATATGCCCTCTAATAAAAGCTTTGAAAGCCTCCCACTTTATACATGCTGATGTTTGTGTAGTATTGATATCAAAGAACTCATCTGTTTTTCTATGTACTTAACAAATTCCTCATTCTGAAGCCATTTATGCTGAAATTGCCACCTACCTGGTTCCTTTGTCAATTTCTTATCTACATATATTAGACAGCAGGGTGCATGATCAGAGATCACAATGTTATCATAGAAACAGTTTTGAATCTTGGACCTTAATTCTGTGGAGGTCAAAAAATAGTCAATACGTGAGAATGTCTTGTAGGTATTAGAATAACAAGAGTAGGCTTTAACTTGTGGTTTCATTTCTCTCCATATATCTAGCAATCTCAATTCTTTCATAAAATGATTAATGATCATCCTGCATCCATTGTGCGTACAGTCCAGTCCTGTTGATCTATCTATACTGGGATTCAATGTACAATTAAAATCCCCTGCTATTATATGTTGCCCTGTAAGTGATGATAAAATAAGAAATGAATTAGCAAAGAAGTTTTGATCATCTACATTGGGACCGTATAAGTTCACCAGATTTATATTTTCTAATAACAAAGATCCTTGGATGATTAGATATCTTCCAAATTTATCTCCAATTACATTTTTCACTTGGAATGGGACTGATTTATGTATGAGAGTCATAACTCCCCTGGCTCGGGATGAAAATGATGAGGTGAACACACTTCCCTGCCATCTTCTCCTAATTCTTTTTACATCCTCCTCTGTTAGATGAGTTTCTTGTAAAAACACAATTTTTGAACCCATATCTTTTATTTTATTCATAACTTGTTTAAGTTTTTTTTTTAATTTTGTAGACCTCTGCAATTCCATGAAGTTAAATTGAGATTAACGCTTTGGTCTATGATCAATAAGGAGTTTGAGATTACCTCGCAATATAAACATGCTCATACAGAGAAGCAAAAACATGAGTGGTTGAACATTCGTCCCACAAACTACACACAAACAAATTCCCCCTCCCCACATTTGTGGTAATCCCCCAAAATCAAAAAAAAAATTCCGTCTCCCGCTATAGCCATTGACTGCTCCACACCCGCGAGGATCAGTCAAAACCACTCTTTCTTTCTCCTCTCAATCACCCTGACTCTACTGCTTTTAATGACATAACATTAACTCTCTTCTGTAGTTTTCCAACTTAACTCCAAAATTTTATAGCAACTTTGTACATCATAGGTTTTTTTTTTTTTTTATATAATACAATCTATATTTTGTAAACTTGCTATATGCTTCAGATCAGTCAGATGCCTGTGCAAATGCTTAAATATTCCACCTTTATATCTTGTTCATGCTTCATGCTTAGCTCCCACCAGTCTCTTCTTGGATCTGCTTGATAAGCACCTGCGCCTCCTGAGGGGTCTTGAAGGTGTGGGTTCTCCCTTTATATGTAACCAGCAGTCTTGCCGGATGAATCACTCCATGACGAATCCCGAGGTTGCGCAGCTCTTTACGGGCGGGGCCAAACTGTTTCCTTAATTGTTGGATTCCTGTGGCCAAATCTGGGTAGAACCGCACCTGTTGAGCCTGGTATTTAATTTCTCCTTTAGCTCGCGCCGCGTTGGAGATCGTCATCTTGTCTCTGTAGCTGAGGAACTTCATAATCAGCATCCTCGTGGTGCCTTATTATCTCTCGGTGGGCCGATTCGGTGGGCGCTCTCTAAGACGACCGATGACTGCAGCTCTGCGTTGTTCAGCGCTTCTGGAATTCACTTTTCCAAAAAAGAACATGTGTCCCGTCCCTCCGTTCCCTCCGAGAGGCCCACCAACCTCAGATTGTTCTGTCTCGACCGGGATTCTAAGTCCAGGGCACTATCTTCCAGACGTTTATTTTTTAATTCCAATGTGCGCACCTTTAATTGTAGGCTGGTGACGTCATCTTCAGCGTTGGAAATTCGGAGCTCCACCTGCGATACTCGTTCCATACAGTCGCTTATTTCCTTTCTCATTCCTTCTATCGCTGCTATAATCCCATCAAATTTAGAGGAAAAGTCTGCTCTTATTGTGCTAATGGCAGCGAGCACCACACTCGTGCCCTCGCCAGCAGTCACCGCTCCGCCGCTAGCTTCCTCCGCCATAGTCTCTGGAGATTTTTCTGCTTCGTCACGAGCGTGGAAGTCTGTTAGCTTGGACTGTTTCGACGATTCAGTTTTTCCTCCACCTAATTTCCCAGCCTTAGGCTTTACCATATCCGCGCCCAAACGCTGGGATAGGTTTTGTTCCAATTGAGAAAGTTATTTGCCAACTTTTTATTTTTAGGAGCAGAGCAGAGTGAAACACGTCTTCCTACGTGGCCGCCATAACCGGAAGTCTCACCTTTTTTTCTTATTCAAGACAAAAATAGAAAGGAGATGTTTTTACCTCCTTTACATGTTTTGACTGTTCACTGCAGCCTTCATCAGAAGTGTCAGCTGATTGCTGCCAGGTGTCATTTTATCAGCTGACTTTCGTAGGTGGGGTCAGCCCAGCAGACCTGTCAGATCCACCGAGCCGGCCCCGCTGAGGGGGCCTTTATGCTTTCCCACATCTGGGACCACATTCTCCAGAGACCATCGGACGGCGGAAAGCGGGGCCAATACATAAATTACTCCAGTACATACTCCAATACTCCAGTACAGAATACTCCAGTACATAAATTATCACATAAAGAACAGACCCAAAATCAGTTACAGTAATACACTTTTTATTATTTAACTTATAATTTCACAAAGTGCTCACAAGTGCTTTCTTTAGTGCAAAGGGTATGTAGTGTGAAGTTAACAACCCAGAGTCAGTAAACAAATTCAATGCATGTAGCATGTAGACATAATCTCACTGTATTTCAGTCCCTCCTGGGTTTCGTCAGCTGTTGTTGTGATTGTTGTGGCCCAAAAAGCCTGAATTTGTGGGAGCTTTTCTCAAAAGTTGTGACGTTTTTAGAGTTTGTTTTGCACTGAAAGTTGTGTGAGGAAGTACAGATTTTAAAGTAGTTGCTTTTTCCATAGTTTACAGTGATGCTGTTCTATGAAACACCACAAGAAAAGCACAGGATTGACAGAAATTCCCTGTTAAACAGTGATTTATGTAGAATTAAATGCTCAGTAAAGTTGTCAAGAAAATAACCAACATTGTATTCTTGCTGAGAACTTAAATTAAAAAAAAGAAATAAAAGAATTAGTCATTACAACAACTAAATTGCATTGAATGCATGTTACAGTATGGAGAAAATTATGGCAGCACCTTGTTGAATCTTGAATTTGAAAACTAAGACCCTGAAAAACTTGAGTTGTTCTTCTGTGCTGAAATCTACAATGATGCAGGGATGGCTCCTCCACTGACAACCTTCAGAAGGTCTCAGTGCAGGATGGACCTTGGAGTGGAATCCCAGTCTTCACAGATCTGAAGGGGGAAAATGAGAAGGAGAATATATTTCAAAGTAAAATTAATCATATTTTTAAATCCCCACACCACAGTAGAGTTTTGTTAGAATAATTTCGAGCTTAAACTATTCAAAATCAAATAACCAGGCGGCAAGTTAAATTTATGTATATTTATTACAAAAATATATGAGGAGTCACCCCAATGGCCACTTTGGGGAAGAATTACAAAGCATGGCATTCAGACATGCTTAGAATCCCTAAAGGATCCATTCTTCTAAGTCTGATATATAGGTAGGAGAAAGCAGGGGAAGGATGGGATAAGAGGAGGAAAGGAGAGGGACAGACAGAAAGTCCTGATAACTGAGCTTATCCAGGTGGACGTCACCGACACTGTGGAGACAAGAATGTAAATCTAACAGAACGTCCATAAAACACTAATCTATAAGATGAGGAGTTCCTGTGCATTCCTGTGACCCGAAACAGGACATGTCAAAGAGGTTATAATAAATGGCTTAGATCATTCCTTACGCCTGTACTAACCCTGTACTGATCTTCAGTCTGAACTCTCTGAAATTGCTCACAGAAACATGCCAAGAATATATAAACTTATCCTATATGGAATGCACATATAAACATTAAACATGGCATATGAAAGGTATGATACTTCTCAAATAATAATAATAATACATTATTAATATCAACAATAATGTAGATAATTTGGAATTTTTCTATCATATTCCCCCTTGATGCTTAATAAAGCATCAGGATTAAAAGAAAAATTAACAAAAGTAAAATAAAGTGAATGAATTAATAAAAGGATATGTGTAAGAATTTACATGCTGTTATGTGTCTTTGCAAGTTAAAAATGTGTATAGAACATATCAAAAGTGAATATGTGTAATGTGACCAAAATTAATCTCAGACAGTGTCAAATAAGAACATAGAAAATAATATGAAATAACCTTAAAAACAGCCTTAAATTATATTGCAACCTTCAAAAACATCCACAGGCCAGTATTGCCCCTCTCACTATCCTCATCATCATATTAAGGACTCACACAAGAAAAATCTGAAGTTATAAAAATCATTACCAAGTTTATGATGAGACTTCTCCATGAAGAGAAACACTAACTTAATTAGTTTTGTTGTCATTGCCTACAAAGCAATGAAGCTGCGTGTATCCGAAGTATTAATATGAACATTTGCATCACTTTCATGGATAGAAGTAGAACAATAACCTCCTTTAATAGGGCCTACACCCCTACGGGTGGTAATTAGTTGATCAAGGACCATTCTATCCTTTGTTATAATTTTGTAAATAATTGTAGCCTACAATTAAGTGTTTTAATCCCTAAGGTATTTTGTTTCTACTCTCACTCAAAGAAACAATGAACAAAACCTCACTCCTGTACTTTTCATCTGAAATTGCATTCATGCTTCATGAATGGCATCATGTGGTAGAAAAGCATCTCTCTTCACCCTGCCCACCTGCCCTGCTCACATGATGAGGGTACGGTCAGTTGCCAAAACGGGGTACACAGATCTGCCCAGTGTCCAGCCAAATGCGAGTACACCTAATGACTCCATGACCTTTGACAATGTAGATCCTTGTTATAACACTTACTCGCTTCGTTGGTCAAGCAGGGTAGCAGTACAGGGGAGAGATGCACTGTAAGGCGTTGCATACTCAGAGAGTGTTAAGCTGTCGGAAAGGGGACATCCCCACTTCAAAAAGAGGAGTTCCCTGATGAAATTTAACCTTGCATTCGCAGAATAAGGAGTGTCATCATGTTTCTAATCAGTGGAGTGATGTGTTGTCAGGTGTGATTCAAAATGAAGTTTGCTATGTTATTTCTGTATATAGCCTTTCTTTAGAAAAACCCAAACAGCCTGTAGTAGCTGCATTATTTTAGCAATAAAGATATTTTGCCTAACTGTTAGTGTTATTAAGGAGCAAGCATTCTCTACAGTGTATAAGCATTGGAACAACTTAATAACCAATATTAAGTATTACTAGAGGATGATAAGGTAACAACACTGACCACACTTTTCTTTCCCTTGTATTTTTTTCCTCTTTTTCTCCCTTATCATGATAAACAAACAGCCTGCTTCACTATTAGCAGAGATCGTTACTGGACGCCAAGTCATCAGCTGACACTTGCATAGAGAAACAGTTAAACAGTCATTTGTTGTTTTCTTTTTTTTCTCCAAATAAGTAGTTTATCACGTACGCAACATTAGTTAAAAACCCACAATGTTAAATTGAAAAAGTAAAAATCCCCAAAACTTTGCAAAAATACCAATATATAGATTTTTTTCTCTTCCCTTTTACCAAGTTTTCACACACAAATCAGTAGCTACACAGCCTTTTCTATTTTTTTCCCCAAGTTCTCTCGCTCTCTGGTTTTTTTTTTCCCTCTCTCTCTCAAGGACACACATACAGACACAGACAGATATATACACACACACACAGACAAACACACAGGGCCCACAGAAATGTTCTCTTTTGCGTTATCTCCACAAGGTCATACAATAAAGACTTTTAGGTTCATGCCAAAACCCAAAACGGCATGAGAATTACTTCAATTAATCTCTGGAACTGGCAACTCTTAGCGGAAAAATCGCAGATGTGGCAACTCTCACACCGCCACTTGTAGCGTGAAGCTCCCTTTCTTTTTTTACACTGCCGTAAAAACACAACACCAGTCCACTGTTTTTGCTCAAAGCTACTATTTTCAAATACCTATAAATTTAAACACTTCTCAAAAGGATAACAATTAACTAACCAGCCTTTTTGTGCTCCACAAATATCAGAAAAAATCACAACCATCAATTTCACACCCTATTCACCCCGTCTCCGTGGGAACCCAGCCTCTACTTCACACCAGGGTGGATTTCATGTAACACTAAGACAAAACAAGTTCAGACAGCAGTAACTTTTATCTAAATCTCACAAAATATTTCAACGGTCACATTAACTCCTCCGCTGTGTGCCGAAAGCCCAAAGTAAGACCTCCTCCCCCGGCATCTTGCAATAGCTCACCGTAGCGGGAGAAGTCCCATGGGCGATAAGCAGACCCGGTAAGGGCACGGATCTTCTGTGAATAAACCTTTTCCCTTCGGGGTTCACGTAATCTCCCCACGAATGCTGAAGGTCCAAACCCTGGACCATAAGCAGAAGTGGTCAAAAAGGCACAAATCTGTCCCCGAAAATTTGCTTATCTGGGATCACGTGACTTTTCCACAGGACGTCAAACATCTGCCGTTAAAAGACCACAAATCTTTCCCTTTTATCTTTGCATGCACTTCTGGACCTCCACTGCACTTACTAGGGCGTAGAGAGCGGCGGATTTCTAAGATTTACCCTGGGTCTTGCGATAACGGTCACCGTTTGCAGAGGAAAAACCTTGTTCCTCCCAAGGGATCATTACGATATCACTCACCGTGGGTAGAAATAACTCAGCACTCAGGCCGCTAGTTTCACCCCTTCAGCTTTTTGCAATGTACAACCGGTCCGGGCAAGCTTCCTATCTTTATCCATAAACAACAACAAATATACTTACGTACATTCAAGCCGCCTGGAGGATTCCCAGATCCGTCACCTAGTCAGTTCCAGTGCCCCGGTCTGAAATGCCTGCACTGCAGTAACACTGAGCCCTTTTTTTTTTTTTTCACTCAGCCTGGGAAGGTCTTTTTGTCAGCTGCGCACTTGCTGAAATCAAGCAGAGGTGCCGGAAAGACAGAGATATGTGGATCCGCTGTTCGGAGCGCCAAAATGTTAGAATAATTTCAAGCTTAAATTATTCAAAATCAAATAATCAGGTGGAAAGTTGAATTTATGTACATTTATTACAAAAAATATATGAGGAGTCACCCCAATGGCCACTTTGGGGAAAGAATTACAAAGCATGGCATTCAGACACTCTTGGATTCCTAAAGGATCCATTCTTCTAAGTCTGATATATATAGGTAGGAGAAAGCAGGGGGAAGATGGGATAAGAGGAGGAAAGGAGAGGGACAGACAGAAATTGCTCACAGAAACATGCCAAGAATAAAAAAAACTTATCCTATATGGAAAGCACATATAAACATTAAACATGGCATACGAAAGGTATGATACTTCTCAAATATAATAATACATTATTAATATCAATAATAATGTAGATAATATGGTATTTTTCTATCAGGTTTAATAATTTAGTTTCTTTTATTTTTTGTTTTATATTTTAACTACAAATTAACTTTCAATTTTTGAAAAGGGTTTCAATTCATTTCCTGGAAAAATTTGTTCATTTCAGTTTAGTTCTATTGAGTAAAATGGCTCGTTCTGCAACCTTTATTAATTCTGCCATTTTCATTTTATTGTGATTTATTATTATCTTCAAATCTCAAACTTAAGTGCTAGAAGTCTATAATCTCATAAAATATACCTTTATTCTGCATTTATTCACAGCACTTAACAAACAGTTGACTCTGTATCCGTAGTTTATAAAAGAAAACACCGTCATGCTGGATAAATTATTAATTTACGACACAAATGTTAAAACAAACAAATGATATTTTACTTACAATCTCAGCAGCTCCAAGTCTCTCTGTTCACAAGTTTCAGCCAGTCTCTCTGTGCTTTCCATTTCAAGTGTTTCTCAATCGTAGACTTTATGTTCCAACACAGCGCTGCATGTAGTACAAAACCGTTTATCCCCGCTTTATGAAAAATATTAGGAAACTGTTGAGGATAGTCTTTACGGTGACTTTTGTTGATAAATCAAGAGACACGCACGTCAACTCCACTCATGTAAACATGGAAGTAAAGACGTGTGCCGCAAGGAACTCTTGCCGGATGAGAGCCATTATTACACCACAGAAGAAGAACTTGCATATCTGTTAGCTGTTAGCTCCGTTAGCGCTCCAGGTGTTTCTGGTTCCTTGCCGCTGTTCTGGCTTACTGACCCGGTTTCGACCCGATCAGACTCGGTAGACGTTCACAAACGTAAAAGCATTATATTAAAAGATCGATCTGCAGATTTTTAGTTGAAAGGCTCCTATAACAGTTTGATTTGAGTAATAATCTAGTGGGTTGGATTCTGGATTTTTTAACCAACAGGACACAGAGAGTAAGGGTCAATGGTACATTGTCTGACCAAAAGGGTTCTTCCACTGGCTCTCCTCAAGGGTGTGTGTTGTCATCACTACTCTTCATCCTGTACACAGACATGTGTCAGAGCAGACATGACAACAGACATATTACAAAGTATGCTGATGATTCCGTTATTGTCAGTCTCCTTCAGGATGATGAGAGCAGCCACGGCCCAGTAGTTGATGATTTTGTTCGCTGGTGTGAGGATTCCTACCTGCAGCTGAATACGACAAAAACTGAAGACATAATTATTGACTTTAGGAGGAAAACTCCCAGGCACAAGGTCACTTTACTAAAAGACCAGGCCATTGAATGTGTGCAGTCTTATAAATATCTTGGGACGACGATTGATAGTAATTTAAACTTTGAAGAGAACTGTGAAAGTGTGTGCAAAAAGGGTCAGCAACATTAAGGAAACTCGCACACTTTCATATTGACCGAACTATAATGAAAATGTTTTATCGGGCTTTTATTGAATCTGTTTTATCCTTTTCTTTAGTGTCATGGTTTGGTCAGATAAAACTGAAACAGAGGAAATCCTTGGACCAAGTAGTTAGATGGTCCAGTCGTTTGCTTGGTGAGTCACAGCTGAGCCTGACATCCCTGTACACCAAGGGACAAGGACAAGGACCTGTACTTATATAGTGCTTTTTCTAGTCTCAAAGACCACTCAAAAGTGCTTCACTAGTACTAACCCTCTATTCTAAGGACCTATAGGAGACAGATATCTAGGGACAATTTAGAACAACCAGTTAATCTAACATGCATGTCTTTGGATTGTGGGAGGAAACCAGAGCCCCCGGAGTAAACCCACGCAGCACAGGGAGAACATGCAAACTCCACACAAAAAGGTTCCTACCTCTGCCAGCCTGGGGATTCGAACCTGGAACCTTCTAGCTGTAAGGCAACAGTGCTAACCACTGCACCACCGTGCTGCCTGTGCTATCAGACCGGTACAGAGGATTGCTACCTCCATTTTAAATGATGACTCCCACCCTTTGCACTGCCACTTCAAGCTTTTTCCATCCAGACGGAGGTTTGCTGTCCCAAAAAGTAAAACCCAGCGCTACAAAAACAGCTTTGTTCCTGCTGCTGTCAAAGTTGAACAAGATGTAGCAATATATTGCACATAATTTAGTTATCTATTTATGAATTTTATTTTATATGTATTTATTTTTGTAGGTTTATTTGGTTTTTAAATCTTTTATTGGGTTTTAGACTTTTATTGAGTTTCTAATCTCTTTGATTTAGCTTTTAAACTTTTTTACTATGACCCTTCTCTCTTCTCTCTTTTTTTCCTCTTATCTCTTTGTCTTATGTCCTGATTGGTGGAGCTTTGAGTACTTTTATTGTGTTTATAGTCAGCTTCATGTGTGCCTGTGTTTGTGTTCATGTTGAATGTAATTGTGTTTTGTAAATATATGTCTAAAAGGATGTCACCTGACTGCAGAACAAGTCTACCTACAGATACAAATAAAGTAACCTGAATCTGAACGACCTTAAGCACACAGCCAAGATATCAAAGGAGTGGTTTCAGGACAACTCTGTGAATGTCCTTGAGTGGGTCCGCCAGAGCTCAGACTTGAATCCAATTGAACATCTCTGGAGGGATCTGAAAATGGCTGTGCACTGACGCTTCCCATCCAACCTGATGGAGCTTGAGAGGTGCTGCAAAGAGGAATGGGCTAAACTGCCCAAAGATAGGTGTGCCAAGCTTGTGGCATCATATTCAAAAAGACTTGAGGCTGTAATTGCTGTCAAAGGTGAATGGGTATTGAGCGAATGCTTAATTGTGATTTCTTAGTTTTTTAATTTTTAATAAATTTGCAAAAATCTAGAAAAAAATACTTTTTTCACATTGTCATTGATGGGGTATTGTATGTAGAATTTTGAGGAAAAAAATGAATTTAACCCATTTTGGAATAAGGCTGTAACATAAAATGTGGAAAAAGTGAAGTGCTGTGAATATTTTCCAGATGCACTGTAGCCATTTAAACCCCTGTGTCAACTTGTGTGTATGTTATCAGGCCAAAACTTCCAGGGTAGGTAATTATACATGTACACTTTCAGCCTTCTACAATAACCAGAAGTAGTTCATAGGAAGTCTTTAACAAACAGCCCTCGTATGTTGTATTTAGAATGAAATTCGGGAGAAAATGGTCCATCAGACGCAAGGTCTGTGGTGGACTTTTGCCAGTCGGTGCATCGTGACATGCACTACACAAAGAGCAGAGATAAACAAATCTATCATCTGCTCAGTCACTGCAACAGATACTGGAGTCAGTTTGTCTTGGCCTGTCCTTGCCACTGACAATACCTCTATCTGCCAAGAATGTGCCGCAAGTCCAGCAAAAGCTAGCGGTACTCAAATACTTTGCAAGCAGTTTCATGAAATGGTCAGTCAGAAAGCAACTCGTACTGGCTCGGACGTCACCCGGGTTAACAAGGTCAGGAGTTTCTGGCAGCGGAGGGCGAAGGACAGAGCTGCGTGGAGGCATCTGATCAGACCTAAATGAAACAGTCATTGTCACCCCGACAGACTGCTATGATAATGATGACGTACAGTGGGGCAAAAAAGTATGTAGTCAGCCACCAATTGTGCAAGTTCTCCCACTTAAAAGATGAGAGAGGTCTCCAATTTTCATCATAGGTATACCTCAACTATGAGAGACAAAATGAGGAAAAAATCCAGAAAATCACATTGAAGGATTTTTAATGAATTAATTGGTAAATTCCTCGGTAAAATAAGTATTTGGTCAATAACAAAAGTTCGTCTCAATACTTTGTTATATACCCTTTGTTGGCAATGACAGAGGTCAAACGTTTTCTGTAAGTCTTCACAAGGCTTTCACACACTGTTGCAGGTATTTTGGCCCATTCCTCCATGCAGATCTCCTCTAGAGCAGTGATGTTTTGGGGCTGTTGCTGGGCAACATGGACTTTCAACTCCCTCCAAAGATTTTCTATGGGGTTGAGATCTGGAGACTGGCTAGGCCACTCCAGGACCTTGAAATGCTTCTTACGAAGCCACTCCTTCATTGCCCAGGTGGTGTGTTTGGGATCATTGTCACGGTGAAAGACCCAGCCACGTTTCACCTTTAATGCCCTTGCTGATGGAAGGAGGTTTTCACTCAAAATCTCATGATACATGGCCCCATTCATTCTTTCCTTTACACGGATCAGTCATCCTGGTCCGTTTGCAGAAAAACAGCCCCAAAGCATGATGTTTCCACCCCAATGTGCTTCACAGTAGGTATGGTGTTCTTTGGATGCAACTCAGCATTCTTTCTCCTCCAAACACGACAAGTTGAGTTTTTACCAAAAAGTTCTATTTTGATTTCATCTGACCATATGACATTCTCCCAATCCTCTTCTGGATCATCCAAATGCTCTCTAGCAAACTTCAGACGGGCCTGGACATGTACTGGCTTAAGCAGGGGGACACGTCTGGCACTGCAGGATTTGAGTCCCTGGCGGCGTAGTGTGTTACTGATGGTAGCCTTTGTTAATTTGGTCCCAGCTCTCTGCAGGTCATTCACTAGGCCCCCCCTTGTGGTTCTGGGATTTTTGCTCACCGTTCTCGTGATCATTTTGACCCCACGGGGTGAGATCTTGCGTGGAGCCCCAGATCGAGGGAGATTATCAGTGGTCTTGTATGTCTTCCATTTTCTAATAATTGCTCCCACAGTTGATTTCTTCACACCAAGCTGCTTACCTATTGCAGATTGAGTCTTCCCAGCCTGGTGCAGGTCTACAATTTTGTTTCTGGTGTCCTTTGACAGCTCTTTGGTCTTGGCCATAGTGGAATTTGGAGTCTGACTGTTTAAGGTTGTGAACAGGTGTCTTTTATACTGATAACGAGTTCAAACAGGTGCCATTAATACAGGTAACGAGTGGAGGACAGAGGAGCCTCTTAAAGAAGAAGTTACAGGTCTGTGAGAGCCAGAAATCTTGCTTGTTTGTAGGTGACCAAATACTTATTTTACCGAGGAATTTACCAATTAATTCATTAAAAATCCTTCAATGAGATTTTCTGGATTTTTTTTTTCTCATTTTGTCTCTCATAGTTGAGGTATACCTATGATGAAAATTGGAGACCTCTCTCATCTTTTAAGTGGGAGAACTTGCACAATTGGTGGCTGTCTAAATACTTTTTTGCCCCACTGTATGTTGTATTTAGAATGAAATTCAGGGGAAAATAGTCCATCTTACCGTTAAGCACAGTTGGGTGTGGTTGAACGTTGGTGGGAGAGTGTCCGTTTCCAGTGGCTTCTCCATCAGAATGCAACATTGGGAGGACTGGTGATCACTTCATAAAATCACACTTTTGTGGACATGTACCACTGCATGTAAAAAAACAAAAAACAAAACAACTTAGCTTTATTAGTGTTTTGTTACATTGATCACTATTATTTTACAGGTAAGGGTAGAGGTCGGCAGGTCATTGCTGTTGCCAGGACAGCAGATGTTGTCATCATGATGTTGGACGCCACCAAAGGAGATGTTCAGAGGTGTGTGACACACACTGTTTGAAGGTTTGCCCTATTAAGAGGATATTTGATGGGCATACAAGTAACTTAAAATGTTACACTGACTTATTTCTGTCTGTGCAGGGATCTTCTAGAAAAAGAGTTGGAGTCGGTGGGCATCAGACTCAACAGGAGGAAACCAAATATTTATTTCAAGGTGTGTTTTTCTTTGTTCTTTTGCACTCAATTTTTTTTAAATAAACTAAGTTATTGTATATTAGATTTAAAGATATGCATAGCTGTTGCATGGACAGGAAAAAATCTTCCATATGGGTCCTACAAATCAATTTTCAAGGTGCCTTATTCGGTTACAGACCATTTCAAATGTTCTTTCTTTTCTTTCATTGTAGCCCAAGAAAGGTGGCGGCCTCTCATTTAACTCAATGGTGCCTCTCACTCAGTGTTCAGAGAAGCTTGTTCAGCTCATTCTTCATGAGTACAGTATCCTTCACTCTGTCCACAGCTAGCACAGAACAGAGAGATTCATTCCCTTTTCTTTTCATTTCTGCCTTCTCCCTTGGTCTTTTTTTTTTTTTAACTCATTGTTATTTCTGTAGAGAATTTTTTCATTGAAGTTTTTAGTTTATTTCTTTAATAACTGTTGTCAGAAATCTTTAATGCAGAAGTTCTCTTCAGGGAGGACTGCTCACCAGATGAGTTCATTGACGTCATTGTTGGGAACAGAGTCTACATGCCGTGCCTATATGTAAGTCATTACATGTGTCAAAGGCTCATACTGCTTACATTTTAGCTTTTAGCTTATTCCTTCAAAACTGAAAAGAGCTAAAGTCATGGTGCAGCATCCGTCCATCTGTCTGTCCAAATTTCACTGAATCACTTCTCCTCAGAGGCAGGTGCTTTAATGCTTACCAAACTAAGTAAAGGTCAAGAGATCTTAGCAGTCTTGATTTCATCAGTCCAGAATGAGCTACTTCGTCACTGACGGTCTTGTTTGTATTTAAAATCCATCTGAAATGAATTCAGACATTTTCTTCTAAAGTTTTAGTTTATTGGTTTATTTGTCAGGGACCACATACAGAACCAGGACCATGTACTAAACACTTGTTGTCTTGTGTTATAAATGTACAGGTGCATGTCAAGGAATTAGAATATCATCAAAAAGTTTATTATAGTAATTCAATTTAAAAAGTGAGACTCTTATATAGATTCATTACACACAGAGTAATATATTTCAAGCATTTTTTTCTCTTCATTTTGATGGTTATTTATGGCTTACAGCCAATGAAAACCCAAAATTCAGTTTCTCAGAAAATTAGAATATTACACAACACCAACTAAAAATATATATATTTAATAGAGGTGTTGGCCTACTGAAAAGTATGTCCATGTACACACTCAATACTTGGTCAGGGCTGCTTTTGCATGAATTAAGGTGCCTTCACACAAAACACGAACGGGTGAATTGTTCGCGCTGCACGATTACATTATAACTCTATGTAAGTACATGAATAGACATGAATTCACCATCTGGGTGAGATGCAGACAGGCGAAGTTGTCTTTATAACTTCTGCAGCAGTGTTCAACCTACTGTGGAAATCCCCCAAATAACGTCATGCTTTAGGTTTACATTATCCGACGGGGGCTCACCTGAAAAAGTTGTCCCAGTCTCCAAAACTTTTCAAGATGATGGATGTTTCCGTTGCTAGCTTGCTAGCCTTGTTAGCATGTCTGTGGCAGAAATACATGGGTAAATAATTCCGACATCTCAATACCGCTGGAGCTCCTGGCCCTTCTGTCTCCAGGTGAGTGGCAGTCTCATTTTCAATTTAGTTTACTCTCCAATGTTGATACTTTTACTCCGGTGATGGCAGAATTTCAAAGCTAGTCCTATGCCTCGGACGTGAACGATTTCATGTGTGCCGCCTCTTTCCATTGACTTTGTATGGATCCTGTTCGTGTGTGGTGTGACGGCGCCTTTACTGCGGTGTTATGGAGGCCCAGGTTGCTTTGATGGCGGCCTTCAGCTCGTCTGCGTTGTTGGGTCTGGTGTCTCTCATCGTCCTCTTGACAGTACCCTATAGATTCTCTATAGAGGGTCAGGAGAGTTTGCTGGCCAATCGAGCACAGTGATACCATGGTCTTTAAACCAGGTATCGGTACTTTTGGCAGTGTGGGCAGGTGCTATGTCCTGTCATTTGGAAACAAAGGTCCCAGAGTCTGGAGAAGAGTGGACAGACACAGAATCCAAGTTGCTTGAGGTCCGGTGTGAAGTTTCCACAGTCAGTGACGATTTGGGGAGCCATGTCATCTGCTGGTGTTGGTCCACTGTGTTTTATCAAGTCCGGTGTCAGCGCAACCATCTACCTGGAAATCTTCAGAGCACTTTATGCTTCCCTCTGCTGACAAGCTTGATGTAGGTGCTGATTTCATTTTTCAGTAGGACTTGGCACCTGCCAACACTGCCAAAAGTGATGTATATGGCCAAATGTTAGGAGACGAAAAAGGATTCTAGTGGAAGGTAAATATAATTTATACAAAACAGTGATCAAAATCGGCTGGATCGGCAGGTAAGCTAACCCCAGGTGGCCTGTCTGTCAGCCTCTCCCCACTGAGGTGAGCTCTAATGCATTTGACTGACCAACTCCCACCACCTAGCCATGCTAGTGTTCAGTGTAGCATCTCAGTGAAAATATAACAAAATAAACCAGAATGACACAAAATACATTATCAACTGTGGATTAGTAAATCAGGTGGAGACAGGGATGTCTGTTAGGGGGACTGAAATCAAAAGAAAATAACAATATAAATGTTATCTATCGATCACTGAAACCACTCCTGCCCACCTGTGATGCTTTATTTCATTCAGTATTTAAGACAAATTTGCATTAAATGTCTCAGGCTCACTGTCCAAGCTCGGAGCTAGCCAGCAAATATCAACAATAGTGGTGTAGGAGAGAGGACATTTAAAGAGACATGCACTGAAACTAACCATTCTGAGTAAGGCTACAAAAAAAATGATTGACAATTATGCATCAGTAATTAAATAATTAAAGGCAATTTGACCAAAATATATCACAAACATTTCATGTTTCACCTGTGAGAGCTGTCAACATGTGGGAAAAGTGCAGTGAATGGGACCTTTAACACCTAGCCTTGTTAGTCAGATTTATAGCCAAATCCACTAGGACATCCACATCTCTAGTATTCCTTTTCTCCCTGACATTAAGTTTCTTTCGTTATAGAACTGTTTACTCATGAATGGATCTCTGTCCTACTTATCCGTGCTAGCTTCACTGCCATTACTGTTCTTTGTCCAGTCTTTACTCCGCCACCAACTGATGGTTTAACTTAAATAGTATGCTGAATAAACTGAATAAGGCTCGCCAGTGTGACGTAGTGTTTACAAAATTGACCAAGTGCATTCTGGGAAGGGTAGGCCATGGTAGTTCACTGAGATTATGTCTACTTAGCATCACAAAGAAGCAGACATGGGGAAGTTTTGCTGTGTTGTAAACTGCAATAGTTGTTCTCACAACCACCGTGGGAAAAAGATTAATGACAGAATAGGCTTTTATCGTTTTTCAACGTGGAAGGAAAAAAGCACAGTCTACATTTTGGATCTAACAAAGAGGTGGCACCTGGCCTGAAGTGCAGCCGTGAGAAGATCCAACATAACTTTCAACCACATTCCGTTATCGATGGTGATGTGCTCAAAGCATTTTCATAAAGGTACGTTACGATTTACTGTATATGACTGTTGTTGCTGAGTGGTTAAAACATGCTTGGTCATAGTGTTTTGCCTACGTTAGCAGTGCTAAGCTAAACAAAGACTCCGATATCCGAGTAGTTAGAAAAAGTATATCACTACACACTTCCGAATGTGTAAGTGGTTGAATTTGTTCTACACCTAAGTATTTTCCTCCTGTTTTCTTTGCTTTTACAGGCAGACCAGCTTATGAAATGCTAGTGTGTGATGCTAACTGGGCACCTTCTCTAAACCGGTATCAAGTCACTCTATCCCCAAATCACAACGTACCCTAGATGTTCCGTACCAGTTTAATTAAATACTTACCAAACCAAAATGATGTTGTTGTGGTTTATTTTTAATATCAAAAGGTGATTCAAAACAGAAGCTGAAATTAAGGCTGAAATTAAACTCAAAAATGTCATGGCAATCAGTGGCATAAGAGTAGCAGCTGATTTTAATTAACCAGCCCCCAGTCAATTACTAAATTGATTTGCTGTATCATGGCTGATCTTTACCATAGAATCTGCAGTGATTTTTAAATACATTTTTATATGAACATTTTTTTTTGACTCCTTGACCCCCCCCCCCCAAAAAAAGGCAAACCATCCCTCCATTGGTGTCTAGCTGTGAGCTGCTACTCATTTGCCGCTGATTGCCATGACATTTTTGAGAGTTTGACAGTAGCCTTAATTTCAGCTTCTGTTTTGAAGCTTTTGATAAGCTAGTAATCATATTTTTGATATTACAAATAAACAACAACATTTTGGTTTGGTAAGTATTTAGTTATGCAGGTACTGAACGTCTTAAGGTACCTTGTGATTTGGGTACGGCGTGACTTGGTAAAGAGTCTCCAGAAACCCTCTAAACCTTGGGCATGCAGAGGTTCAAGCTACAACTCCTGATTGGTTTAACCGCTTTTGCAGAAGGGTGAGGGGATCTCGACAAAAAGAATGGGCAGGGCGTGCAAGTGAACCCCCAACAACACTGGCCCCGTGACTGAGATGGATAATGTAGCTCCTTTATATTCAGGTAGTCTTTTCTTTTTGGCTTATGTTTTTCTTTCTAAAATGTATCTTGGGATTCCTTTTAATTACAAAACATGTTAACTAAAGTAGTATATTGTCCTTATCACCAACAGATAACACCACACCTCTGGCTGAGATGGAGGAAAGAACATCTGGTGAAGCAGCACCGATCTGTCAGGCTGATGGTGCTCCCATGGAAAATGTGCAAGAACAGCAGAACTGTAGCATGTGTCGCCTTAGACTTAAATTTTACTCTTGCAAGAGGAGAATAGAATAGGTTTTATTGCCATTGTACAGTAGTAGAGCACAATGAAATTGTGGGACTGTGGCTTTCTTCAGAAGCTGTCACCAGGAGCCATAGTATTGGCAGACTGTGGATTTGATATTAAGGAAAGCATTGCCCTTATAGGTGCCACACTGAAAATACCTGCCTTCACCAGGGGCCACAGCCAGCTTGATGCCAGAGACATGAATGTAGCTACTGCCAGGCCTCCTACTTTTCTGCCTCTTCTTTTCAACCCAGCCGGTCAAGGTGGATGGCTGTCCTCTGAGCTATGGTTCCGCTCGAGGTTTCTGTCTGTTACAGGGAAGTTTTTCCTTGCCTGTGTCACCGCAGTGCTTGCTCATAGGGGTCTCTGCTGCTTTCTATAAATTTGAGAGTGTGGCCTAAACCCACCCTTTTCTAAAGTGCCTTGAGATAACCCTGTGTTGTGATTTGGCGCTATATAAATAAATTGAATTGAATTGAGAGAGTAATAGGGTATTACATCCTATTACTCTCTCCATGTGGAGACAGTAATAGGGTGCATGCGCTCCAAATATACAATACTGAATGGCACTATACGTCTGGCCGTTGTGGTACCATATGAAGGCGAGGACATGACTTTACTGGATAAGATTGTTGCTGTAACCTGTGCTTTGACCAATATGTGTCCAAGTGTCATTATAAAGCCGTAGTTTTAGAATGTAGACACGTGTTTTGATATGGTTTATCCCTTCAGACAGAATGTCTTTAACTGCTTTGTAACAATTTGAAAATAAAGAACACAATGTTTTACAAACTCCACCTCTTTATTTATAAGGTGCAAAATTTTGAGCATAACTTATGTCGTGGAAAACACTGCACAGAATGTGTGCAAAGTGTAGTCCAAAAATGGGTCTTTTTGGCTGTAATACTTTTCAAAAGCGTTGTAAAATGTGGAACACTTTCAAGTCACAAACAATAGAATAGAATAAGCTTCACTGTCATTGTACAGTTGTACAGTACAACCAAATTGTGGGAATTCCACCAGGCTACTGCCAATTAAGTATAAGAGAAGGATTAGATACTGTAAAACAGTTACAGAACACACAAGTGAAATAAAAACGGCCCAGGATTATGGAAAACCTGTAGTAAAAAAAAAAAAAAATACAGGAATACAAAATGACATGCATCAGTGTGTTTCACACAACAATGTTCTACTATATAACCAGACTCATGCTATAGTATTCTAGTGTGCACATGTGGGATAACCACGGCTGCTGTGGGGCTGCTGCTGACCGAGTCCCACATCCTGGATTGAACCACTGGATTACACAGTTTTGGTTGTGACTGGCAACCATGCCATCCAGCTCTTCTGGCTGCCTGCAAGCACACCACAGCACATTCAGAATTACAACAGATTAAGCAGAAGAGCTAGAATCACAACAAGCTAATTTATATAATCAAAACAAAGTAAACAATTTGATAAATGTTTCATATAGATTTAAAACAAATGACAAGTTCACAGATTTTTTTTCATAGTACTTGAAAATGATGCAGTTTCTGTACATTTTGAAAAATATTTTCAGAGGTCTGCACGTTTTAATTTCATCTGGTTGTTTAGGGAAAGAACAATGTTTAGCATAACGAGAGGAAATAAAGAAATCTACCTTTGTGCTCACAGTCTGCCTTGTACATCTCCAAGTCATCACCCATCCATCTGTGAACTGCACTTGGGCTGCTGCAAAGACCTAAAGTTACTGAAAACTTTGCGTGTATATGGACTTACAATTAAAATCATATAATTATAAATGAAGGCATGGTTGGAGTTAGGCAGAATGTTTACGGCTGAACTCCACGTTGTATGTTGGTAGGTTTCCAGCCCGTTAACCCCTTAAAGCCTCACCAAATAGCGTGCCTTTGCCGTCCTGTTCAGTTTGGCGTAGTACTGTTCCTTTAAGTTTTCCTTCGAATGGTCCAATTTGTGTTTTTTTTGTTTTTGTTCATTCATAACAAATGTAGAGGCGCTGTGGACTCGTGCGGTTTGTTTACAATCGCCCGGCCTACCCAACCCAGAATGCATTGCGTGTTTGTCACGTGGGCTGACGAGCTCTATACCCATGTACAGCTCATAGCTCACACTACACCCAGTCCCACGCTTATGTCTGTGTTAGAATCTTTCCTTTAGAATGTATATCCATGAATGGCAGTAGTGGCTTGTGGGTGATCCCACTGAGGAGGCAAATTACTCATGAACAAACACACACCTATATTTGCGAGGAGCCCAAGTCTTTAGCTCCACAGAAATCTTTTGCAAAGCCTCAAGAAAACATCACTATGCTGACCAACATGCTATTCAAGACAACACTACATCAGCCTCACTCAGCATGATAAAATCTGACCAAGAAAAGATGACGACACATCCTAACCCCAGGACCAACAACAAACAGGACCAAACGGGACACAAAACTGCCAAAATAATTAAATAAAATTAAAAGGAATACATTAGAGTGTCACAAATATTTATAGAAGTGTCCTGTTCATTGACTCAATGTCACTTGGTCCTGTTAGATATGATTTACAGTCTCTCCAGGATTTTGTGGGATGTTTTTATGATTGTTGCAGCCCAAAAAGCCTGAATTTGCATGAGCTTTTTTATAAAGTTGCGATCAAAGTTGTGACATTTTGAAGTTTTTTTTTTCACTAAAAGTTGTGGGAAGAATTACAAATTTTAAAGCAATTGCTTTTTTCCCATAGTTTACTGCAGTGATATTCTGTAACACCACAAGAAAACCACAGGATTGTCAAAAATTATCTATTAAACAGTGATTTGTAAATTAAATAGAAACTTATGCAATACAGTACAACAGCACATACAGACTTTATCACAATTAAGTTTGAATGAAGTAACTACACATAAATTTGTCATGAGAACTTGAATTAAAAAGGATGAAAAAATAATTATCCATTACAACAGCTAAACTGCACTGAATGCGTGTTAAAGAGTATAGATTTTGAAATTTTGTCAGCAGCTTCATTTGAAAACTCCCTAACCGCAGCGGTCCCCAATCACTCAATATTGAGCGCAGAGACAAAAATAATTCTGTTGCTCTGTATTGGCTATTGAAGTCTGTGTTTTTCTGAAAAATTGCTGAATATTCTCTGTTTCTGTGCCTGACCGCCTACCAATCTATCTGTCTGAAAACACGTGACACTATTGTAACTGGGTAACTGGAATATCTTTATTTTATTTTATTTCGTTTTTAATAATTTTGCACACTAACTGTGCATTTGGAACTTACCATTTGAAGTATTGTAAAACCAAGGCTTGAATCTTGGACTATTGGGCCAGTTGGTGTCCCACCCAGATGTCCTGTGTTCGGACTTTTTACTGGTATCATCTTTCAGTCTTGAAGGTTTGAGGTTTTTCTCTAAAATTGAAACAATTTTCTTATAGTTTTCTACTTTTCTCTGTAAAGTCATCTAAATTTGAAACCATTTTCCTCAAATTTGTAATTTCATTTTGTAAAATTGTGACTTGTACTTTTGAGACTTTATTATAAATTTTTGAACTATTTTATGGATATTTTTTGTATATTTTTTAAAATAAAATTAGTTTTTTTTTTAAAATTTGAAACAGATTATTGTGGTAAAATTTTGACTTTTTTCCCTAATACAATTTAAACTTTTGATCATAGTTTTGCAGAGCCAGAACAGAACAATAATTTAACTCTGATTTCAGATAAATGTAATTATTAATAAAATTATATTTAATGAAATAAATTAGCTAAAAGGACCAAAGATGCAGGTATTGCTGTTGTTTTTCTATATACAGTGGGGAAAATAAGTATTGAACATGTCAACATTTTTCTCATTAAACATATTTCTGATTTACCTTAGATTTTCACCAGACATCAGTAACAACCCAAGTAATACATACAAAGAAATCAAGGCAACTGTGTTCACAAAACAAGTTATATTTAATAAAGTGGAATGACACAGGGAATAAGTATCTAACACATGAAGAAAAAGGGGTGCAAAAAGGCATAGAAAACCAAGAAACCAGCTGAAATCCATCAGAATTTAGGAAGCCATCCCATCCCCCATCAGTGCAAATTAATTTCAGCTGGTTAAGTCCTGACTGATAGCCTTTAAAAAGGTCTTTGAATATCAGATTGTCACACCACAAAGAACTCAAGGTGGGTAGAAGCAAAGAGCTCTCTCTAGACCTTTGCAACCTTATTGCTACAAAACATAATGATGGCATTGGTTACAGGTGCATTTCTAAACTGCTGAATGTTCTAGTGAGTACTGTTGGAGCCATCATTCGGAAGGGAAAGAACATCATTTTACCATAAACCGGCTACATTTATGATGAATGTTAGAACAAGGATTCAGTGTACCCCGCCTGGTATGGGGTTACCGGGGCCCCACCTGGTGGCCGGGTTTCAACTCATGGGACCCGGCCGGGCTCAGCCCGAAGGAG
This sequence comes from Pholidichthys leucotaenia, assembly GCA_020510985.1. Taxonomy (NCBI): domain Eukaryota; kingdom Metazoa; phylum Chordata; class Actinopteri; order Cichliformes; family Pholidichthyidae; genus Pholidichthys; species Pholidichthys leucotaenia. The sequence goes on from CM035838.1 coordinate 386,153,459, forward strand.
TTACATGGGTCCGCCCTCCAGTGGGCTCACTACCTGCAGGAGGGACCCATGGAGGTCCGGTGCAATGTGGAATCAGGTGGTGGTGGAAGGCGAAGACCATGGTGGTCTGATCCCAAGCTTCCTAAACTGACTTTTGGGACATGGAATGTCACCTCTCTGGTGGGGAAGCAGCCTGAGCTGGTGCATGAGGTTGAGAGATACCGGCTAGATCTAGTCGGCCTCACCTCAACACATAGCTCTGGTTCCAGAACCAGTCTCCTGGAGAGGGGCTGGAGCTTGGCCTACACACAGTTTGCCCATAATGAACACCATTTTCTAGCATAAGGGTGTCCATATGTGTACCTGGCACCAGGACACCCTAGATCACAGGTCGATGATCAATTTTGCTATCGTGTCATCAGACCTGCGACCATATGTCTTGGACACTCGGGTAAAGAGAGGTGCAGAGCTGTCAACTGATCACCACCTGGTGTTGAGTTGGATCCGATGGCAGGGGAGGATGCCATTCAGACCTGGTAGACCCAAACATATAGTGAGGGTGTGCTGGAAATGTCTGGCTGAGGCCCCTGTCCGTGAGGTCTTCAACTTCCACCTCCATAAGAACTTCAACCACATTCCAAGGGAGTCTGGAGTCTGAATGGGCCATTGTTCTCCACCTCCATTGTTGAAGCAGCTGCCAGAGCTGCGGCCGCAAGGTCATCGGTGCATCTCGTGGTGGCAACCCCCGAACCAAGTGGTGGACACCAGTGGTGAGTGGGATCATTAAGATGAAGGAGTCCTATCAAGCTTGGTTAGCTGGTGGGACTCCCGAAGCAGCTGAGGTGTACCGGTAGGCCAAGTGGAGTGCAGCTCGGGTGGTTGCTGAAGCAAAAACTTGGGTGTGGGAGGAGTTCGGTGAGGCCATGGAACAAGACTTTCGGTCGGCATCGAAGAGATTCTGGCAAACTGTCCGGCGACTCAGGAGGGGGAAGCAGCTCCCTGTCCACACTGTGTATGGTGCATATGGGGTGCTGCTGACTTCGACTGGGGGTATCGTTGGGCGGTTGAAGGAATCCTTCGAGGATCTCCTCAATCCCACTGACACGCCTTCCATAGAGGAAGCAGGGCTTGTGAATGAGGAGGACGACACACCCATCACAGGGGCTGAGGTCGCCAAAGTGGTTAAAAAAAACCTCTTTGGTGGCCGGGCCCCGGGGGTGGACGAGATTCACCCTGAGTACCTCAAGGCCCTGGATTCTGTAGGGCTGGCATTGTTGACACACCTCTGCAACATTGCGTGGAGTCTGGGACAGTGCCTTTGGCATGGCAAAGCGAAGTGGCGGTTCCTCTCTTCAAGAACGGGGACTGGAGGGTGTGCTTCGACTTTAGAGGGATCACACTCCTCAGCCTCCCTGGGAAGGTCTATGCCAAGGTACTGGAGAGGAGAATCCGGCCGTTGGTCAAACCTTGGATTCAGGAGGAGCAATGTGGTTTTCGTTCTGGCCGTGGTACATCGGACCAGCTCTTTACCCTCTCAAGAATCCTCGAGGGTTCGTGGGAGTTTGCCCGACCAGTTGACATGTGTTTCATTAACTTGAAGAAGGCATTCGACTGCATCTCTCGTGGTTTTTGTGGGGGCGGGGGTGCTTTGGGAGTTTGGGATATCGGGCTTGTTATTACGAGCTATCTGGTCTCTATACAACCATTGTGAGAGTTTGGTTTGTATTGCCAACACTCGGTTGGACTCACTCCCAGTGAGGCTTGGACTCCGCCAGGGCTGCCCTTTGTCACCGATCCTGTTCATAATTTTTATGGACAGGATTTCTAGGTGCAGCCAGGGAACGGACGGTGTCATGCTTGATGACCGCAGGATCTCATCTCTGTTGTTTGCAGATGAAGTTGTCCTGTTGGCTTCATCCAGCAATGACCTGCAGGTCTTACTGGGACGGTTTGCCACTGAGTGTGAAGCAGCTGGGATGAGAATCGGCACCTCCAAGTCCGAGTCCATGGTCCTCAGCCGGAAAAAGGTGGATTGTCCTCTCCGGGTTGGGGACAGGCTCCTGCCTCAAGTGGAGGAGTTTAAGTATCTCGGGGTCTTATTCACGAGTGAGGGGAAAATGGAGCGAGAAATTGACAGACGGATCGGAGCAGCATCTGCAGTGATGCAGACGTTGTACTAGTTTGTTGTGGTGAAGAGGGAGCTAAGCTTCAAGGCAAAGCTGTCGATTTACCAGTCAGTCTACATTCCTACCCTCACCTGTGGTCATGAGCTTTGGGTAATGACCGAAAGAATGAAATTGTGGATACAAGCGGCTGAAATGAGCTTTCTCCGTAGGATTGCTGGAATCACCTTTAGAGATAGGGTGAGGAGCTCAGTCATCCGGGAGAGGCTCAGAGTAGAACAGCTGCTCCTCCACATTGAAAGGAGCCAGTTGAGGTGGTATGGGCATCTGATCAGGATGCCTCCTAGACGCCTCCCACTTGAGGTGTTTCAGGCACATCCCACTGGGAGGAGACCCCAGGGCAGACCCAGGACTCACTGGAGAGACTACATCTCCCAGTTGGTCTGGGAACGCCTTGGTATCCTTTCCGAAGACCTGGACCAGGTGGCTGGGGAGAGGGAAGTCTGGGCTTCTCTGCTTGAACTGCTGCCTCCGTGACCTTGACCTCCAGAAAAACGGTAGAAGATGGATGTATGTATGTATGGACGGCTATGACCAGGAGCTCTTCACAAGATTTCTGACAGTGGAGTCAAACAAATTATTACAAGTGTTATCCAAGAGCCAAAGACCACTTGCGGAGAGGTCCAGAAAGACCTTTAGTTAGCAGATACTGCTCTTTCAAAGAAACCAATAAGTAATGCACTCAACCGACATGGGCTCTATGCCCACTCACCTCGCAAGACTCCATTGCTGAAGAAAAAGTATGTTAAAGCTCGTTTAAAGTTTGCTGCCAGTAAAATACTGGGAGAATATAGTCTGGTCAGATGAGACCAAAACTGAGCTTTTTGGATGCCACAACACACAGCATGTTTGGAGGAGAATTGGCCCTGCACATCCCATCATGGTGTGGGGGTGTTTTTCAGCACATGGTACAGGCAGATTTCATATAATGGAAGGAAAGATGAATGGACAAATGTACTGAGACATCCTTGATAAGAACCTGTTGCCATCTGCCAAGATGCTGAAGATGAAAGGATGGACATTTCAGCAAGACAGTGATCGCAAACACACAGCCAAGAAAACTGTCAACTGGCTCCAGAGAAGGAAAATAAAGTTTCTAGAATGGCGTAGTCAGTCACCTGACCTGAATCCATTTGAAAATCTGTGGAATAAACTGAAGATCAACGTTCATAGAAGACACCCACGGAACCTTCAAAATTTGACAATTTGTGTGGAAGAATGGGCTAAAGTCACTCCTGAGCAATGCCTAGGCCTAGTTTCTCCATACAGGAGGCGTCTGGAAGCTGTTATTACCAACAAAGGCTTTTCTACTAAATATTAAATGATTTTCACTAAGCATGTTCAATACTTATTCCCTGTGTCATTCCACTTTAACACAATATCCATTACAAAAGCTAAATTGCATTTAGTGCATGTTAAAGAGTAGAGATTGGGAAATTATTTGCAGCACCTTCATTTGAAAACACCCTATGGTCCCCAACCACTCGGTACTGAGCGGAGAGGAAAAAGAAATCATTTATTCTGTTAGTCTGTATTGTCTATTGGAGTCTGTGCTTTTCTGAAAGAAAAAAAATTAGACAATATTCTCTCCATTTCCGTGCCTAACTCCTACCCGTCTTTCTGCTGCATGCATGTCTTGAGACACACATACACACACGTCTCATCAGACGCACATCTTTCATTTACCGGGGGGTTCGTCCGTGTACCAGACCAGAGAGAGGTTTAAAGCTCACTGACAAGATGTAGTAATGATTTGATTGAGATATTAGACGTGAAACTGTCCTATGAGTGGGCATGGTTTCTGCGCCTGATGCGTACATGCCACAGAAATTTCAGAACAGAAACATTAGTTTGGCTGAATGGTTAATAACACATCATTCTGTGACTTGACAAACTCATAACACATTTTAATTTTGCTGTACATTGATTTTAAGTTGACATTGTTTTTAGAAAGTACCCTTTTTTTTTAATCTTCCACCCATGTACATGGGTTAAGATTTTTCAAAGTAAAATAGTTGAAATAATCAGAAGTACAACATTTCACCAGATCTCTTAAAACTTGCTGATTGTGAGTCTTGTTTTCATATATTGGCTGTTTACAGGTGTACAACAAAGTGGATCAAATCTCTATTGAGGAGGTGGACAGGCTGGCACGACAACCTCACAGTGTTGTCATCAGGTTAGCTATCTGAGTGTGTTTGTGTGAATTTCAGCAGTGTTTTCTAGAAGCAGCCATCTTACTTTTTTAACGCTAACGTTAAGGTATGTGGCATTTAAATAATTCCCCCCTGTCTGACTGTGTGTTTATTCTAGTTGTGGGATGAAACTGAACCTGGATTACCTTCTGGAGTGTTTGTGGGAATACCTGGCCCTCATTTGCATTTATACTAAAAAAAGAGGAGGTATCCAAGCATGCAGACTTTTTGGCCCTGTTCCATTGTTTTACACATATGGGCATAAGCAGTAGGTAATGGGTTAATTTTGAGTGGATTTCTTTTCCTCTATCAGAGCGCCCAGACTTCAGTGATCCCATCATTATGAGAAGAGGATCATCTGTAGAACATGTGGTAAGTAAAACACGAGTATAACTACATGTACGGTAGATATGAAGATCAAATATGTGCACGTGCATAGTGATTAATAAACAAACTTTCTGTGTTGTTTTCATTTTAATACCCTCAGTGCCATAGAATCCACAGAACCTTAGCCAGTCAGTTCAAGTATGCCTTGGTTTGGGTAAGTACAGCTAAGTTTTCAGTGTTATTGACCTTCAGAGGCAAGTTTACCTCTTGTTTGATAAACTGAACTGTCATATTGCCCTGCTGAGTAAACAGTGTGTTGACATGGTTAAAGGGCTTCAGACCCATGGTCACTACTATAACTTCATAGTCTTTTTAGTATTCTCCTTTTCATACATATTACACAGCTGAGGTCACCACTTTGTGCATAATAAAAGTAAGCATGAACAGTTCAGTCATAACATTCTGCAAACTAAATTCCATTTCTATAGATGTGTTGAAAAAGCGTTGATGCAGGTCACATTCTTCTTATTGCCACACATGGTATATTAATATTTATAATTTTCCTGTGGACACTGCCTTCATCCTCGCTGTGGATCACTACCTTATTGTGGTAGAGGAGTTTGTGTGCCCTAATGATCCCATGATCTGTGTTGTCAGGGACAATGTGGCCCCAGTAGGGTCTGCCAAGACAAATTGGCCCTAGGTGAAGACCCAAATCAAGAGTGGTCTAGTAGGTCCCTATGAAAAAAGTTACATCAAGGACCCAGTGGACTAAAAGGAGCCACATGGGTATGGCCTCCAGTAGGCTCACCACCCGCAGGAGGGATCATGGGGATCACTGTGAACCGGGCAGCAGTATGGGCAGCTCTGCTTGGACTGTTGTCCCACTGTTGCTGCTCATCTACTTGGTCTAACATCAGAACATGTAGCTCACAAAGGTTGAGTTAAAGCTATTTATTATTGCTCAGTTATTGCCATCAAGCATGTATACTGTTCATTCACACATGCACAAATGCACATTATGACCACCTGCCTAAAATTGTGTTGGTCCTTCTTTTGCTGCCAAAATGACCCTGACACAGTGAGGCATGGACTCCCCTAGACCCCCGAAGGTGTTCTGTGGTATCTGGCACCAAGATGTTAGCAGGGGTGTGCTGTACACCCTTTCATGGAAATGGTATTCCCTGATGCAAAGCAAAAATGGTTCAGGAATGGTTTGAGGAGGACAACAATGTTTCTGCTGTTGACTAGGCCTCCAAATTCCTCAGATCTAAATCCAGTTGAGCATCTCTGGGATGTGCTGGACAACCAAATCCATGGAGGCCCCACCTCGCAACTTACAGGACTTAAAGGATCTGCTGCAAACATCTTGGTGCCGGATACCACAGCACACCGTCAGTGGTCTAGTGGAGTCCATGCCTCGACGGGTCAGGGCCGTTCTGGCAGCAAAAGGGGAACCAGCAATCGGTGTACATACCTACTTGTCCTGTTATCCAATGTCACTATAGAATCAACTGTTAAAAATATGTGTATTGCTATGAATATCATAGGGCCCCATTTAGACCAGACGTCAAATGAGCTTTTTATAGTTTTCACTAAATTCTAGGTATGAACACCAAGTGACGGCACCAAAGGTTAGTAAGGCCTGTGATTGTCACAAGTGGCTCTGCAGGAAAAAAGTGATGTTGCAGGACAGCCAGATCAGCCTTTTGTGAAAATCCAGTGCAGAGCTCTGTAGTCAGTACATTGGCAGCTTTGGTATAAAGTCATAACTGCTGTTTTTAAACACAAGTAATTTTGGGTGTTTTTGAACATTTTAAAGTAGAAAAACCTACAAAGAGCTGATTTAAAATGTGTGTTTTTTTGTGACTGGATTAGAAGTGGATAGGACTTGACCACAGGAAGTGTTATATACACTTAAAACGAACTGAGGAGGGATTCTGATATGGTCTGCCAAACTACTTTCAGAGGCGATCGGAATGCATTCTCGTCACGTGAACACAAGCGTAAATGCAAATGCATCTACAATCTACATACAACAGTCCCATGGGCAGGGGCACAATCAGGGTTGTGGTAAAAGCTGGAGACGTTAAACCCTAAGGCATTTTGATCCTAGCATTTCACAGGCATTTCATTAAGACCTGGGGAACTGTGTCGACATGTGGAAAAAGTACATCATCTGTTACCTTTCAATGAAATATTTTTTTGTGAACTGACTGAGAATTCTTCCACTAATTTTTCCATTAATTGGACCTTCTTGGTTACTAGTTTGTGTCTTTAAAAACAAAACCCTTTAGCAAAGTGAATCTGAACTCTGTTGACCTCTAGGGAACCAGCACCAAGTACAGCCCTCAGAGAGTCGGCCTGACGCACATCATGGAGCATGAGGACGTCATCCAGATTGTAAAGAAGTAAAAAGAAGCCTCTGAGTGGACCGATGAGTAGCCTGAAGAGGATAGAAACAAATTGAACTGTGCATTAGATATACAACTAATAACAATAACCTCCATCCTTATTTTATATAAAAATGAATTTTACAAAAACAAAGAGTGGAAGAGGAAGGCCATGCTTGAGTTGGATGTGGACAAGTTTATTTTAACTGTTGTTTGAGATGATAAAGAAAATAAAATAGAACACGTTGATTGAGAAAGCAAATGGGTGGAATAAAGTTCATAAAGCATTTCTTCAGTCCTCTTTGTGTGTTTATAATTGCCATCACCTTACCTATGCTAGAACGAGTCGCATGTTGCCACATTCCTTAACATCAGGACACTTAAAGTGCAGCAGACGTTACTTGTAACTTATGCTGATGGTGGGCAGACATTGATGGCTCTGTTTCGTTCAACACTAGTATAAATGTGGGGGCCATCATCAGCGATGTGCACAGACATTTTGAGGTGCCGTTGCTCCAACCTGAAACGAGGGCAAAATTACCAAGTCCAACATTCATGAGAAAATGTGCAAAGTTATGAGGAAAAGCATCACATACAGTATGTACAATCGTTGCAATCACTGAAGCTGTATAAGAAGAAACTGTACTAAACCTTTTAGAAAAAATTACATTTTAAGAAAACGTGACAAAATTACAAGAGAAAAGTAATATTTAAAAAAAAAATTAAAAAAAATCAATGGGAAGACATAAGGGCGGGAAATGCTGAGGACAAGCTGAAAAGTTGGAAGAAAAAAAAAAAAAATTATGACTGTCACAAATTTGTGATAAAAAAAAGGTAAATTAATGGCCAAAAAAGCTTCAGAATTTCACAAAATCTTCACATTTTGTGGAAAAAGTTTTTAATTACAGGAACCAAAGAAAGAAGACAATTTCCAACATACCAAAAAAGCATAGACAATTTATAAGAATGTTCCCAAATGATATGAAAAAGATCCCAACTTCGCAGATACCCCTTAATTAATAAGATAAGATAAGCCTTTATTAGTCCCACAATGGGGAAATTCCAGGATTGCAACAGCACAGGGATAGCAACACTCAGAGCAACAATCAAGAAGACAAGAAAAAACAAGAGCAGCGAGTATACATATGTACATATAAATATAAATTAATAAATTATAATTAATAAATATAAAATATAATAATATATTTTTATATATTTATTCCATCTAGCTACAATGCTCCACACTGTGTGTTTATATATTTATATGGACATATGTATATTCGCTGCTCTTGTTTTTTCTTGTCTTCTGATTGTTGCTCTGAGTGTTGCTGTCCCTGTGCTGTTGCAATCCTGGAATTTCCCCATTGTGGGACTAATAAAGGCTTATCTTATCTTATAAATATATATTCCCCTCTGGAAGGGCAGCTCAAACACAGCAAAATGGGCTGTTGCCCAGGCAACAATAGTCTTTACCTGTGCACGTCCTTGTGCATCAAACTAAATACCCTTTTTAAAATGTCAGTAGTTCTTATTGGTGAATTTAAAGGTTGGAGTGTGACCAAATGTAGACATGCATGAATAAAAGTACAGTTAGGTTCTTCAGAAATTACTCAGATAAGCAGTGATGCTTCCTGATGGTTACCTAGCGGCTAGGGTGACTAAGACAGCTCTATAACATTAAGTTCATGTGTATTTTTACCCACTCCCCAGAAAATTAGGAAAGGTAAATGTCACTTTGCAGTGACACAGGATGAACCATCCCATACCAGCTCAGACGAGGAGGTGTAAAAATGACTCCAGTCAAGGAGGAATATACAGATTGTCTACCATTTTTAAGGATAATTGAGGCCTTGATTTTGGATCTTTAATACTTTTCTCAGACCCCTGCAGTAGGCTGATCTATTTTAGCCCATATTGAGGATTTGCAAGTGATGTCACTGGTCACCTAGATCGCCACAGTGGTAGGAAAGCATTGTGAAAGGAACAGTGACAACCTGTTTATCATGGCATGCAACATTATTTTATTGGAATACGTAAAATCTCACTGAAAATCATCTGCAGTGTTACAGAAAGAAAACGGGTGATTAATGGCGCCTCTCACTGCCTTGTTCCGCAGAGGCTTGAAGCAAGGTGGAAGCCGTCATTCAGCTGAGCGGGCTGCATGCAGTTTAATAGCAAGAGCACTCTGACGCAAGTGCATTAGCCCCCGCCTCGGTTTTCTTTGAAGATCCCAATATTTGCTGACAGACGGCAGTTTTCATCTTTCAATATAATTATTGTGGCAGAATCAAATTATGATAAACCCATCATCCACGAATATACAACAAAATATACAACCCATAGATGTAGAGCAGGATCCTGAGATGAACCTGTGTAGCAAGTTTGGTGATTCTAGAGAGCTTTACACATTCTATAGTAAGAGATTGTAGGGAGTGCCAGCCTTCACCTTTGACCTTTTGACCCCAAACCCGCAGTCAGAGGTCACGGTCTCAGAGTGAGCCTGTGTACCAGGTTTGGTCACCCTAGCTTTCTTTGTTGAGATATAGGCCAAATCTCAGTCTCCTCCCGAAACCCTCGAGCCCTGAGCCCTTGTAGACTTAGGCTGCCGCCATCAGTAGTGCTCAAGTGTGTGAGTCTGTAAGGGGGTGAAGCGGCTCAAAATGGTAGAAATGGGACACACTTTGTTGTTTTGGCAACACTAAAAGTTTTTTTAATTTACTTTATTAAAAGGATTAGGATAAACAAAAATGGTGTACATAAGATCACAAAAATAAAATCACAACAAAACTAAAATTAGAAACAAATAGGGGTTTATTGACAAAGGATAAAAGAAAATGATCCTGGAAGTTCAAGGCTGTGTGTGTTTCAGGGTCTTTACAGGTTTTGTGTAACTTCTTTAAATAAAATCCCAATTCTGTTTTAATTTATTGCATTCTTCATTTTTGCCCATCTATATTTATAATTGTAATATTTTCTTATTGAAATAAAGGGGATATAATTATATCTTATTTTATTTTCAGTGTTACCATTTTAATAAAAATCATCTTTTCAGTCTATTTATTTTAACCAAACTGTTAATTTGTGTGACATGAAAACATGTGACCAGCTATTGTGGGTCTCAGACTTGACTTCAGACTGACTACTTTCTTCAGGAATGAACTGAATTCAATGTGCTGCAGCCTCTTAAAATCATTTAATTGATTACAACTGCAAATCACCTTTTTTTCAAACTGCATAATTAACCAAAAATGTAATTAAATTGCTTAAATGGTGCGTAATGCAGAATAAACTCAGAAGTCTGTCATATTTTTATTTTGGCAAAGATCTTAAACTCTTACCAAGGCAGTATTTATTTCATTTTTTTTTTTTTTTTTTTTTTTTTTTTTGGTGGGGTGGAGCAGGGGTGAAGGGGTGGTCAGTGATGAACAGGTGACCAATCAGGAGCTTTCCCCAGCATGGTGCTATGAACTGTGGGTAATTCTCTTACATGCATAGCATGCTGACGTAGGAAAAGGGCCATTTACGGGCTCGTAAAGTCGGTGAGTGACCAGTCAGCTACTTCCTGATTTAAGATTGGGAGAGCCCTAAACCCTCAGCTACTTAACATGAACGCACCTAAAGTCAACGAGTCTGCAAGGGAGGAAAATGAGATTCGGCCATAGTTTATAAACCATTTTGATGATGACCTTTGGCCGTGCGATCCCAAAACAACAGTCACACTTCAGGGTCCCACGGTGAACCTGTGTACCAAGTTTGGTGATCCCAGCTTTACTCATTGTACAATAATAAGTAGGGCTGCAACTAATGATTATTTTGGTAGTCGACTAATCGAAGAACTACTTTTTCAAATAGTCGACGAATCGCAATTATTTCTCTCATGTCCGCCATCTCTGCTTCCTGTTGGCACGGCTCCTGTTTGGGGCTCCAGGTCATGTTTTACTAGGAGTGGGAGAAATAATCATTTTTCCAATGCATATTGATGCGGACGTGAACAATTATGAATCGATGCACAAATGTCAAGATTCCAATTATTAAATATTATTAATAATGTAATTAATTTGGCCGGAACAAAAAAGTCGGGGCTCGGACCTTCCTGGACTCAGAAAGAAACAAAATGGCAGAGCAAAGTATACGGTCGGCGCTCTTCATTAAAAGCAAACATATAGCAGTACGTTGGCTTGTAGGAAGTCGAAGGGAAAAAGACTTGGACAAGACCCACACTGGATGTAAGCTCTGTCAGATTAAATTAAATATTTTGGAAACATGAAAAACCATATCGCACGTTTCCATCTGGTGGCTGGAGAGGAAAAAACTGCTTTAGCTGCTGCCGCCGACCACAGGACCATTGAACAAGCAATGTCAAAACTTCCACACAACTCGGAAAGGGCAAAGCGAATTATAAAATCTATTGCGGCTTTTATTGCCAAGGATTTACGTCTGTATTTTGTTGTCGAGATCCCGGCCTTTCGTGCTATGATGTGCACTGTAGAGCCGAGTTACAATGTTGTAAAGCTGTTGGAAACACTTTTCCCGGTCACCAACAAGTATAAAAAATATTTGTGTGTAAAATGACAACTAAGCTGACCTGGAGAAGGTTTTGGCGCCGTTTCTGCTTTCAAAAGACTTTTCTTCTCCTCCGCTGCTGCTTGTCACCACTGGCTGCCCCAGATCAAATCCACAGAATAGGTATGCGGGACGAGACTGTTTGGATTGAGGCTTTAGAAAATTATGAATCAATTTGTAAATCACTGGATTGAAAATGTACATGTACAGATTGGATCCCAGGGTCCATTTGATCTGTTCCCCACACAGCCATCCCCACTCTCTACGAGACCAAAGCTGAAGTCATGCAATCACTGAAGACAGCGGGTAGGATTGCTGTCACGTGTGATGATGGACATCCTTTGCCACCGAATCATTTGCAACACTAACTGCACATTTTTGTAGAAAAGGTAAATGTGATTTTGATACAGCAAAATGTTCTGGGTTTTTGGACTGAAGGACTCAGTTACTTATTGCACATAACAGAATGTTTGTTATAAGTCTTATTTGTTAAAATTCAGGATACTCTGAAGTTTGTGTTACAGGCTGGAACACAGACTTACAGCAGCAAATGTGCTGCAACAGTTACACTTTTTATGTTGTTATTTTGAAACATTAAAAGATCTTGGAGTACCAGGTCTGTGTGCAGACATCGATGATCAAGGCTCCCCAGTCTTCTCTGTCCTCTGCTCTGTGGATGAGTTCTGTTGCTGATGTTTTTGCCTATGAAATCTCTTAGGCTGGCGATGTATGTTATACGTTGTCTACCACGATCCTTCTTTCCTTCTATTTTCCCAGTTAGCATTACTTTTTCCAAGTTGTCTTTTCTACTCAGGTGACCAAGAAATTTGAGCTGCCTCTTTCTGATTGTTGCGATGGGTGAGCTTTTTGTTTTTGCCAACTTCAGCACTTCATTTGTTTTCTTTTCTGTCCATGATATACGTAACATTCTTCTTATGAGCCACATTTCGATCCAATTCAATTCAAAAAACTTTATTTATCTCCGAGGGCAATTTTAAAAGCACAGTGGAGCAGCGCATTAATGCCAGAAACAATGCAAGTACCACTAGATAAATGACTAAATAAAATACAACTAAAATATCGCCTCTAATTTTCTTTAACAGCTGTTTGTCCAGCATTCACAACCATGGAGTAAAACCGGCCATACGTACGTCTTGAGGCCTTGGAGTCTGGTGTCAAGTGAGATATTTCTATTTTTGAGAATAGGACTCATTTTACTGAAACTGTCTTTTGACATGGTGGTTCTCTTATTTCTGTCTTTCTCACATCTTACATCTGATGTTATTGTGAAACCAAGGTACTTGAACAGGTTCACTTGTTTGGTTTTCTTATTGTTGCATGTAATGTTACACACTGGAAGATGTGGACAAAAGATGCTGGAAGCAAATTGTTGGGCCATTCCAGATGTTTTAAAAGTAAGTTGTCACACAGTGGGAGGAAAAAAATCCTGAATAAAAAAAAAAGGTGCATCGAGATGCATTGGGAATCGTAATCGGCTCGAATCGTTGGGTGCATAAAGATCCCCCCCCCCCAATGGTGTGTGTGTGGGGTGGAGGGGATTTGCAAATTTAACATGTACAAACGTATAGGTACAAATTTGCAAGAACAAAGGTGCCCACACACTTAGTGCAATTTTCACTTTTACTGCTAAACTTTCGGTTTGTTAAACCTTCATCAGAGCATACAGGTTAATTGCTATGCGCTGTATGCTCTGATGAAGGTTTAACAAACCGAAAGCTTAGCAGTAAAAGGGAAAATTGCACTAAGTGTGCCGACGTCTTTATTTCTGTTTATACTTGGTTGATTGTCCAGCACCTTACAAAGCCCTCGAGCTGGGTGGAGCGGCAGCCTTTTCTACAAGAATAAAGGTGCAAAATATGATAAAAGTTGCCAAATAAAAAATAGAAAGTCACAAATTACAATTTAATTACATAGAATATAAATTTAAATGGCACCAAGATGAGCACTGCAAATTTACAGGAAAAAAGTTGCAATTTTTTAAGAAAAAAAGATTGAGAATTTTTTGTGTAGAAATGGTGGTTCAAAGTCAGCAGAGACGATGGTAGATTTCCCAGCATCAGAATCAGCATGTGTTTTCTCTCATAATGAACAAATTAAGACAACAGGATGACACTATTAAGACATATTGTGGAAGAAGTCACATTTAAAGAAAAAAAAATAGACAAAACCTTGGAACTTTGATGAAGATCCAGGCACCCACATCTCCTCTGACCTGTCCTAGTCTGTCAGCACCAAGGCCCTGGTGAAGAAACCCCAGCAGTGGCTGCACTTCCTCCATGTCCTGAGGAAGAGCAACCTGGACCAGAAGCTGCTGCTGGCCTTCTATTGCTGCTCAGTGGAGAGCCTGCTCACCTGCTGTCTGGGTGAGTGGTACGCCGGTTTCACGGCCAAGAACAGGCAGGCTGTGCAGAGGGTCAACAACGCCGCCCAAAAAATCATCGGCGGCCCTCTGCCTTCCCTGGAGGACATCTCCAGATCCTCCTGTCTCAGAAAGATCAAGGCCGTCACAGGAGACCCTCACATCCCGCCCACCACCTGTTTGACCTGCTTCCCTCTGGACGATGGTTCAGATCGATCAGGTCCCACACCTCCAGACTGACAGTTTCTTCCCCTGGGCCATCCAAACTGCAAACAGTCAGAGACCCCACCCCCCTCCCTCTGAACACTCTCATGCACAGAACTGAGAACCTTTTAATTATCACAATAACACACCTGTCTTTGCACTCCTCACTTTCATGTATATTGACCCATCCGTGAAACCACTACCATACCTGTGTATAATTTTACATAATCCATTTTATTCAATCGTATATTCAGTTGTGTGTTCTGCACACCACACTTTTATGCACATTGTTCCATCCATGAAGCCACTATCATACTTGTGTGTATTTCCATAATCCTGGGCTATTTTTATTTCAGTTGTGTCTTTAATCGTGTGTTCTGTAACTGTGTTTTATCTAATCCTTCTCTCATACTTAATTGCGCAGTAGCCTGGTGGAGCACCCACAATTTTGTTGTGCTGTCAAACTGTACAATGACAATAAAGCCCATTCCATTCTTTTCTATTCTATTAAAGACCCACTCTGGCGGCTCAGAAACAAATGTGTATTGCCCAAAATAGTATATTGTGGCCACAAAAAAAAAAAGAAGCAACTTTCATTGCCTTAGAATTGCTTGGAAAGAGTTTCTAAATCTTTCACCTACTTAAGTATCCACGAATCTATGAATATTGTAATTAGCAGCCTGCAGGGCTGCACATGATTGGTTGCCGCAACTCCTGGTGGGTGGGCTGCTAATCTGTTCACGACACTTCCGGATGTTAAAGTTTTGCCTATATCTTCAAAAGTAAACAGCCAAACATTTTTCTGAAAATGGTCAAGGTAAGAGATAAATGTCTAGTTGACAAATACAGACGTGGACAAAATTGTTGGTACCCCGCTGTTAATGAAAGAAAAACCCACAACGGTCACAGAAATAACTTGAATCTGACAAAAGTGGTAATAAATAAAAAATTCTATGAAAATTAACCAGTGAAAATCAAACAATGCTTTTGAATTGTGGTTCAACAGAATTATTTTAAAAAACAAACTCATGAAACAGGCCTGGACAAAAATGATGGTACCCCTAGAAAAGATTGAAAATAATGTGACCATAGGGACATATTCAACCAAGATGTGTCCTCTAATTAACATCACAGGTGTCTACAAACTTGTAATCAGTCAGTCGGCCTATTTAAAGGGTGACAAGTAGTCACTGTGCTGTTTGTTGACATGGTGTGTACCACACTAAACATGGACCAGAGGAAGCAAAGGACAGAGTTGTCTCAGGAGATCAGAAAGAAAATTATAGACAAGCATGTTAAAGGTAAAGGCTATAAGATAAGATAAACTTTATTGTCCCTCAAGGGGAAATTGGTCTTGGGCTTATCACCCATGCTGCAACCACACAATGGATGTAGTACGTAATAAAATTATATATATATATGAAATAAAACCCAATAAATAATACAAGTACATACATAAATAAATATGTAACAGCAGTCATTAAGAACAGGAGTTATAAGTGTCCCTGACCTATTTATCTGAGTTTAAAAGTTTTACTGACGTCGGGATAAATGAGTTCTTGTATCTATTGAACCTGCACTTGGGGACTCTGTATCTCCTCCCTGAGGGCAGCCACACATATTCACTGTTTAGTACATGGCTCATGTCACTGATTATTTTTTGAGCTTGTCTACAGGCTGCCTGTTCGTATAAGATCCGCATGGGTAAATACTCTTTTACTCCAATAATTTTCCATGCTGTATGAATTAAACGCAACACTTTGTTCTTTAGTTTCACAGAGAGGTTGCCAAACCAAGCTGTAATGCTGTATCTAATACAGCTCTCCAACACAGCCTGGTAAATTATTAGCATAATCCTTTTATCAACGCCATGTATTCTTAATCTACGCAAGAAATGCAGCCGCTGTTGTAGTCTACTACAGAGGTAATCAATATGTGTGCTCCAGGTTAATGAATTGTCAATAAATACTCCCAAATATTTATAGGAACTAGCCTGTGTTATAATGTGGTTGTGGATGACCACAGCCCTGTGGTCACCAACTCCCCGAGGGTCAAACACCATCTCCTGTGTTTTATCAGTATTCAAAATGAGATGACTGTCATCACACCAATTGACAAGCCTCTGAATTTCTATAAAATAGCTTGACAGATCATGAGTCTTTTGAAGTAGTGATAAAATAGCAGTGTCATCAGAAAATTTAATAAGTTGATTGCCTGGATAGACACTTCTGCACTCATCAGTGTACAAGGTGAATAAAAATGGTGAACTAACACAGCCTTGGGGAGCTCCTGTACTAAGGGTTCTAAATTTAGATAAAGTTCCATTTACACTAACTTGCTGTTTACGATAAGTTAAAAATGAGTGGTACCATTTAATAATGACAGGATGCACTTTAAAATTATTCAACCTCTTAATTAAAAGGTGTGGCTGCAGTGTGTTAAAAGCTGAACTAAAATCAACCAATAAAAGACGTGCATATGAGGATGTCTTCTCCAAATGTTTAAACACAGAATGGGTTAAGGTTAAAATGGCATCCTCTGTACTTCTATTATTTTTATAAGCAAACTGCAGAGGATCCAAAAGTCCTCCAAAATCAGTTTTCAGAATGTCAGTGACAATCTTCTCGAGGCACTTCATTACCAGTGAGGTCAGTGCAACAGGACAATAGTCATTATTCTCTTTACAGCTCGCTTTTTTTGGTACAGGAATTATAATAGAGCTTTTCCAAATTACTGGGACAGAACACGTATCTAAAGACTTCTGGTAGATGGGACTCCAGGCTTCTGCTAGCTCCTCGCTGCATGACTTCAGTAAGCACCCAGAGATCCCGTCTGGTCCAGATGCTTTCCTGGGGCACATACGTGAGAAAAATCTTTCCACAACATGCTGGTCAACTATAATTTTTTCAGAGCCTAAAACTGATATAGCGTCCAGAGCAGCTTTTTGTTCATGAGAAAAATCTCTAGTCTCAAATCTGCAAAAGAAATTATTCAACTCGTTTGCCTTTTCTTCCTCATTCATTACATTAATGCAGCTTTTGGATGGAGTCATCTTTGTCATTACTTTAACTGAGTCCCACAATTTCCTAGAACTTTTTCCTAGGCATTCAGATTCAGATTTCTTCCTCGTCTCATCTCTAGCTGTTCTTAGTTTATAATTAAGTTCTTTCTGTATATTTTTCATACTTAACATGTCCCCATTCTTAAAAGCAATCTTTTTCTGTACTATGCACCGTTTTAATTCCTTGGAAATATAAGACTTATTATTGGGGTACATAGTGATTACTTTCTGAGGTAAAACATTTTCTTTACAGAATTTTATGTACTCAGTTAAGGTATCTGTGGCCTCCTCCAACTCCAAGTTATGGAAGAGTCCCCAGTCGGTACAAGAAAAACAACCTCTCAAAGTTTCTATGCCTTCATTGTCCCATATGAAGATTGTCTGTGGTTTGCTGCTTTTAAACAAAGACTTGTAAGTAGGAATCAGATGAACAGCATTATGGTCTGAGGACCCCAAGGGGGGCTTAACCCTTGCTATATAGGCATTTTTGATGTTCCCATAGCATTTGTCCAAAATATTTTTTTCCCCCCTTGTACTGCAGTTCACATATTGGCTGAAGCCAGGCAGTGCCGCATCCAGTTTGCAGTGATTAAAATCCCCTAAAATCAAACAAGGTGCTTCAGGAGTGCATTCCAGTTGTCTGTGTACACAGTCCGCAATAGCATTCGCCACGTTGAAAGCGTTCCCATTGGGCGGTATATAAACGGTGCATAATAAAATGTTTCCAAATTCACGGGGGAGATAAAAGGGTCTCAGGCTTAAGCACAGCAGTTCTATGTCCGGGTTACAAAATGACTCTCTTGTAGTGAACTGTGAACACCAATTGTTCTTAACGTACACACAAATACCTCCTCCTTTGATCTTACTGGAGAGCGCGTCCTGCCGCACCAGGGAGAAGCCGTCCACAGATAGGAGCGAGTCAGGTACATCCTCCTAAAGCCTCGATTCTGTGAAAACGAGCAGGCATGACTCCCGGTACTCGTATAGGAACCTGACGTTGATTTTGAGTTCCTCCATTTTGCTCTTCAGTGAGCGGACATTACAGAGCAACATGGATGGCAGTGGTGGCCTGTTCTCTCTCCTCCGCAGTCTCTGTTGTACTCTACCACGTTTCCCTCTCTTCCGCGACTGGCTTCTACGTCCTCCTGTCGGATTTTGTAAGAGCTCCCTAGGCAGGAGGGGTGCCGAGATGTGGCTGGAACGAAGAAGCAGGAGCTGGTCCCGAGTATAGCTAAGACCATCTCCAAGCAGCTTGATGTTCCTGTGACTACAGTTGCACATATTATTCAGAAATTTAAGATCCACGGGACTATAGCAAGCCTCCCTGGACGTGGCTGCAGGAGGAAACTTGATGAAAAATGGAAGAGACGGATATACGAATACGAATGGAAACAAAAGAGCCCAGAACAACCTCTAAACACATTCATGGTGAACTCCAAGGTCAAGGTACATCAGTGTCAGATCGCACCATCCGTCGTTGTTTGAGCCAAAGTGGACTTCATGGGAGACAACCAAGGAGGACACCACTGTTGAAAACAAATCATAAAAAAGCCAGACTGGAATTTGCCAAACTGCACGTTGACAAGCCACAAAGCTTCTGGGAGAATGTCCTATGGACAGACGAGACAAAACTGGAACTTTTTGGCAAGGCACATCAGTTCTATGTTCACAGACGCAAAAATGAAGCATACCAAGAAAAGAACACTGTCCCTACTGTGAAACATGGAGGAGGTTCTGTTATGTTCTGGGGCTGCTTTGCTGCATCTGGCACAGGGTGTCTTGAATCTGTGCAGGGTACAATGAAATCTCAAGACTATCAAGGTATTCTAGAGAGAAATGTGCTGCCCAGTGTCAGACAGCTTGGTCTCAGTCGCAGGTCATGGGTCTTGCAAAAGGATAATGACCCAAAACACACAGCTAAAAACACCCAAGAATGGCTAAGAGCGAAACATTGGACTATTCTAAAGTGGCCTTCTATGAGCCCTGATCTAAATCCTATTGAACATCTGTGGAAGGAGCTGAAACATGCCGTCTGGAGAAGGCACCCTTCAAACCTGAGACAACTGGAGCAATTTGCTCATGAGGAGTGGGCCAAAATACCTGCTGAGAGGTGCAGAAGTCTCATTGACAGTTACAGAAATCGTTTGGTTGCAGTGATTTGATTGCGGGCAGCGCTGTGGCAGAGTGGTTAGCCCTGTGGCAGCACAGCAACTCACCCTTGGTTGGGGGATCCTGGATTCGATCCCAGTCCCCGACCAACAGTGATCTGTGTGGAGTTTGTATGTCCTCCCCGTGTCTGTGTGGGTTTACTCCGGGATTTCTCCGGTTTCCTCCCACATGCCAAAAACATGCAAGTTAGGTTAATTGGCATCAAAAAACTGTGGATTCTAAATTGTCCTTAGGTATGGATGTGAGAGTGAATGGTTGTCTGTCTCTCTGTGTTGGCCCTGTGATGGACTGGCGATCTGTCCAGGGCATACCCTGCCTCTCGCCCAAAGATGCTGGGATAGGCTCCAGCCCCCCCGCGACCCGAAAATGATTAAGTGGAAGAAGATGAATGGGTGGATGGATGCAGTGATTGCCTCAAAAGGTTGTGCAACAAAATATTAAGTTAAGGGTACTGTGGGGAGTGTGAAATGAAGACGCTGAGTGATTTTATAATTCAGATTTAATGTCGGCTTCACATCCCCAACATGCCTCACCAAAAGCAGAAAGCAGAAAGAGGCTGATCGCAGTCAGACCCC
This sequence comes from Pholidichthys leucotaenia, assembly GCA_020510985.1. Classification (NCBI taxonomy): domain Eukaryota; kingdom Metazoa; phylum Chordata; class Actinopteri; order Cichliformes; family Pholidichthyidae; genus Pholidichthys; species Pholidichthys leucotaenia. The sequence goes on from CM035838.1 coordinate 386,173,488, forward strand.
CATACAAGAGGCCTCGCCGTCACAGGTCCGTGGCTCTGAGAGAGATCCGTCGCTACCAGAAATCCACGGAGCTGCTCATCCGTAAGCTGCCCGTCCAGCGCCTGGTGAGGGAGATCGCTCAGGACTTCAAGACCGTCCTGCGTTTCCTGAGTTTCGCCGTCATGGCTCTGCAGGAGACCAGCGAGACCCACCTGGTGGTCTCTTCTTCGCTAAGGGGGTCACCATCATGCCCAAAGACTTCCAGCTGGCCCGCTGCATCCGCGGAGAGAGAGCTTAGACTTTCTGCTGCACATCCACCAGCCATAATGCTCTGCACTGTGTGTCTATATATATACATTTATAGTAATATGGACATATGTTTGCTAGATGTTGTTTTTTCTTGCCTTCTGATTGTTGCTCTGAGTGTTGCTATCCCTATGCTGTTGCAATCCTGGAATTTCCCCATTGTGGGACTAATAAAGGCTTATCTTATCTTATACTTATACATCACACAACAAAAGCCAACATCACACATCCTTGTTATATCTTTCTAATCCTCCGATGTCTCCTTCCAAAGTCTTCTCGTTCCTTCGCCTGACCCTAGGGGTCAGGAAGTCTTTCCAGGTCTTTACCGCCGCGCCTCCATCTCCTCGTTGTTCTCCGCAGGCGGTCCAGACCTATTGTCCTCTTCTGAGACGTGAGGTCATTCCACACATGCAATCACAAAACATCCCCCTGTGTCTATACATGTGCAGATATGGATATATGAACTACAGTACCATCATTTTTGTCCAGGCCTGTTTCATAAGTTTGTTTTTTAAAACAATTCTGTTGAACCACAATTCAAAAGCATTGTCAGATTTTTATTGGTTAATTTTCATAGACTTTTTATTTATTACCACTTTTGTCAGATTCAAGTTATTTCTGTGACCATTGTGGGTTTTTCTTTCATTAACAGAGGGGTACCAACAATTTTGTCCACGGCTGTATGTGTTTACTTTTTACTAACCACCAGTCCCCCGTCTGCTGGCGACTAAACCGGGAGGGGAGAGGGAGGGGACCCAATTTGAATGTGGCTGCTCTCAGCTCACAGTGCGGTTCCCCAGTTGACAAAGAAGTGAGCTGAGAGCAACTCGATTTGAATGTGTGACCACATTCAAATCACCCCCCCCCCCCCCCAAACCTCTCTCCACTCTCTCCCTGCTGCTACCCCAACCTGCTCTGCCTCAATCCTGCTGCTCCTCGGCTCTTCCCTCTTCCCCTGCGGTAGCCAAGAGTATCTGTCTGACTGGTTAATGTTGTAACCAATCAGGCTAAGCAGGAATGCTTACGTAGCTACCAGCACCGTATAATGAGAGTTACATCACTCCGGTAGACTTCTATAGAAGCTGTGAAAGGCGGAAGTCATGTGGGTCATGGAGTGGCGAATAGTTTCAAACAATGGAACTTTCTCCATCGATCACCATTCATTTTTTTTTTTTTGATTTTGTATACTTTAATGATCCCCAGAGGGGAAATTGAGGGCATCCACCTGGATGGATGAAGCAGCCATGGTACGGCGCTATCCCTTTACCATTCACACACACATTCACACCTAGGGCCACTTTAGAGTCTCCAATTAACCTAACCTGCATGTTTTTGGCCTGTGGGAGGAAACCGGAGAAATCCCGAAGTAAACCCACGCAGATACGGGGAGAACATGCAAACTCCACACAGATCACTGTTGGTCAGAGACTGAGATCGAACCAGGGATCCCATGCCCAAGGGTGAATTGCTGTGCTGCCGCAGTGCTAACCACTGCGCCACCGCACCGCCCATGGAGTGTCTGCTTAATAATCCTGGGTAAGTTAATGAATGGCCATTGTTTTGGTCATTTTACCACTTAAGTTAACATGTAGATTGTGATCTTGTTTTATTTTGCCAGCTTTTTTTCTTGTTTATGTGTAGTAAACGCTCATAAACTTGCAATTGTTATTAGCCTGTGCTAGCTCAACTAGTTAGCCGGGTCAGCCCTTATTTCAAAAATCTGTTGTACAGTTATTGGGTAAAAGCACATTTTCTGAGCGACATTAGAGATTGGTAGTAGCATTATATGATGGGACATGACAGAGCAGATGTGACTTACAAAAATGAAATTGTTGTACTTTTTTATGGAGGAAAATATGAAACCATGAGAGACTGACATGTTTACCAGCAAACCTGCTTTCTACAAGGAAGAAACATGGGACAAGGTAGGAAATTACCAAATACAGTTCTTTACCAAATACAGTTCTTTACATTCTCCAAAGTCTTCATCATTAGTGTCATCCCTGATAAGATAAGATAAGCCTTTATTAGTCCCACAATGGAGCAATTCCAGGATTGCAGCAGCAAAGGGATAGCAGCAAGATAAGAACTGGTTAGCCAAAGCCGTAAATAAATATACATATGTACACAGTTATATACACAGTGCAGGAGCATTGCAGCTAGATGGTATCAGCAGCATTACAGTTAGTTAAATTACCCGGCAGAATGTAAACATGTACCCAGACAGTATATTTCACATTTGAATTAACCCCTTGCACTCTGGTCAATTTCCCTAAAAACGCCAAAAAATAACGTACCCAAAATAAATCAAAAGCTGTTCTTCAACCCTTTGCAGCATCTTCATGGGGTTGGTCTCATTTAAAAGAAAACACTTTGAATTTTTGGCAAAACAGTCATAATCTCTCTAAGTGCTCCGGCCACTGAGTAACAGTCATCTAAACATACTGAACTTGAAGAAAATAAATTTCGCCTGGGTGTTTTTTTTGGATACAAATGCTTGCAAATAACACACAGCTGTCAGATCCGGGCTGGAAAATGCAACAGAAATGTAGAACCAAGTGTTATCCAGCTGAGGTCAAAATTTTGTAGCAATACCACAAAAAATGAATATATTACACAGCTTTTTTCTTAGGTTGTTCCCAGGCGTTTTTGAACTGTGCCAAATTGTGCCAAATGGTACAGTTTGGAAAAACGTCTAACTTTTGAATGATTCAATATAGAAGCTTCATCTTGGGCTTTAATGAAAGGTGACACTCAGGGCTGTGTGTGTGTGTGTGTGGGGGGGGGGGGCGTTCACGGTCCGCACGTGGCGCACGAACCGTGTCCAGTCTGTGCGCCGCGGTACACGGTCCGTGCGCCGCGGTCTACTATGCACAGATGTACTAAAATATCTGCAATAATATCTGCAATCCGCTACAGAAGAGTAGCCGGGGAGGGGGGCATTCACGGACCCGTCCCGTGCGCCGCGGTCTTTATGTTACGATGACGCACAGTTGTAATTTACCGATCGGTCAAAAGTCATTTTGTTTGCAATTTTCAGGGATAAAGAATAATTTAGCTTATAACACTTACCTGTCCACAACAGCAGTGTCGCTGGTGAACTTCTCTTCCTCATTGTCAGACGAACATGACGCTGGTCCGCTTGTTACGGACTCGTGGTTCTGGTCACGCGACCCGGTCAAACCATAATTCCATTATTGCGGTTTTGCGCTTCCATGATTGCGGTTTTGGCGAACGATTTTTCAAAACAAATAAGAACAGTAGTAAGAAAAAAAGACTGGCGAACGCCTGTGTGTCACCCAGCCTTACACAAAACAGATTTTATGCAAGGGACGCATGCTTTCGAACTTCTGTGCTTCAATTGGCTGGCTGTATTCGCAGCTGTTGGTAGGCGGGTCCTTCTTGCTAGGTTTTCAGTCATTGGTTCTTCAAGGTTTCAGAAACCCAATTCAAGGCTCTTATTAGTCGAATGAGAGGTCAATCACATCTAAACCAATCAAAGCACTCCTTTGGCTTTCTGTTCGCGGCTGTGTCTGTAGTGGAAGAACGGAAATACAGCTTTTTTTTCAGTGCGCTCTAGGACGCAGCGCCCTCGTGCGCCCTCGTGCGCCCTCATGCGCTCTAAGACGCAGAGACGTGTCCGCCCGCGGTACACCGGAGTGCAAGAGGTTAACAGTGTTTTTGCCACCCTCAATAATAATTGTAATTGTCTTAGTTGTGTATTGGAGGGGACGATCTTTATTGTGCAAAGTTGTTACGTTTGGTACATTTAGTACGACTTCTACAAGCAGCACCGGTTAGGTTATAAAGTCTAACAGCCATAGGTAGGAAGGACCTGTGGAACCTCTCCGTCATGCACCTAGAATGGCACAGCCTACCGCTAAATGTGCGTTCAGTGTGTCCCACATGGGGCAGGACTTGGACTCCAGCAGAGATGACCGCTTAGCCACCATCCTTCTCTCTCCTATCTCCTCCACTGGGTTGAGGTGTCGCCCCAGAACAGAGCTAGCTTTTTTGATCAGCCTGTTCAGTCTCTTCCTGTCGGCTGCCGTGATGCCACTGCCCCAGTAGACCACTCCAAATGTGATGGCTGATGCTACCACCGAATTGTAGAAGGTCTTCAGGAGTGCCCCTTGCACTCCAAAATACCTGAATCTCCTCAGGAGGTACAGCCTGCACTGCCCCTTCTTGTAGAGCGTGTCAGTGTTGTGTGACCAGTCCAGTTTATTGTTCAGGTGAACACCCAGGTACTTGTATGATGTCACCATGTCAATGTCTGTTTGCTGGATGTTTACTGGTGCTGTGGGGGGTTGTCCTCGCCTGCGGCAGTCCACCACCAGTTCCTTGGTTTTCCTCACATTGATCTGGAGGCAGTTCCACAGGCACCAGTCCATGAAGTCCTGGATAAGTCCTCTGTACTCTGCATCATCCCCATCAGAAATGAGGCCGACGATCGCAGAGTTGTCAGAGAACCTCTGTAGTTGGCAGTGTGGTGTGTTGGTCTGTGAGGTAGTCCAGGATCCACAATGACAGGTGCTGGTCCACCCCTGCACACAGCAGCTTGTCCTTCAGGATCACTGGTTGGATGGTGTTGAAAGCACTGGAGAAATCAAAGAACATGATCCTCACAGTGCTCCCAGGCTTCTCCAGGTGGGACAGGGAACGATGTAGAAGGAAGATCACTGCATCCTCCGCTCCACTACCATGCTGGTAGGTGAACTGAAGTGGATCCATTGCTGGTCCCACCAGAGGGTGGAGGCAGGCGAGGAGCAGCCTCTCCAGGGTCTTCATTAGGTGTGATGTGAGGGCCACTGGTCTGTAGCTGTTCAGGTCCTTGGGGTGCAGAGTCTTCAGTACGGGTCCCACACAGGATATTTTCCACAGCTGTGGTACCCTCCCCAGCTTCAGGCTCTGACTGAAGAGCGGCAGGTGAGGATGCTCGTTTAGTCTAGAATGCGTTCATCTCACAAGTGAGACAGACTGAAAAGAGCTCCATGAAGAGCAACAAACCATTTTAAATTGTTGCTTGTCAAATTGACGCACTCTACAAGAAGGGACAGCGCAGGCTGTTCCTGCTGAGGAGACTCAGGTCTTTTGGTGTACAAGGGGCGCTGCTAAAGACATTCTATGACACGGTGGTGGCATCAGCCATCACTTTTGGAGTGGTCTGCTGGGGCAGTGGCATTACTGCAGCCGATAGGAAGAGACTGAACAAACTGATCAAGAAAGCTAGCTCCGTCCTGGGGCAGCGCCTTGATCCGGTTGAGGAGATAGGAGAGAGAAGGACGGTGGCTAAACTGTCATCTCTGCTGGAGTCCGAGTTTCACCCTATGCAGGACATACTGAATGCACTGAGGAGCTCATTTAGCAGCAGACTACATCATCCCAGGTGCACAACCGAGAGGTTTCGCAGGTCCTTCCTACCAACGGCTGTCAGACTGTACAACCTAAGCAGGGCTGCTCGCAGAGATAGCAAAAAGACGTAACAAACTAATAGTTTTTTGAATGCAAAAGATGCAATAGACTTACACAATGGTCCCCTCCGGCATACAACTAGGAAAATACTGGTCTATAGGGAGGGTGAGAATATGTATGGGCACATAATCATACCATGTAGGATAACTAAGTAGACGGTTATGCTGTTTCATCCCATCTAGCAACAATGCTCTGCACTGTGTGTGTTTATATATTTACATATTTATTCCATCTAGCTACAATGCTCCACACTGGGTGTGTTTATATTTATATATCTATATATTTATTCCATCTAGCTACAATGCTCCGCACTGTGTGTTTATATATCTACGTATTATTCCATCTAGCTACATTGCTCCGCACTGTGTGTGTTTATATATTTACATATTTATTCCACCTAGCTGCAATGCTCCGTACTGTGGGTGTTTATATATTTACATATTTATTCCATCTAGCTACAATGCTCCGCACTGTGTGTCTGTGTGTGTGTATATATATATATTTTATAGTAATATGTACATATGTATATTAGCTGCTCTTGCTTGCTTGTTTTTTTTCTTGCCTTCTGATTGTTGCTCTGAGTGTTGCTATCCCTGTGCTGTTGCAATCCTGGAATTTCCCCGTTGTGGGACTAATAAAGGCTTATCTTATCTTATCTTAAATAAAAGGAGAAATCCCTCTGTCCAAAAGGAGGTAAATATATTGTTGTGTTAGCTGGTGAATTGTTGTCTGAAGTTAGTTGGTTGTTAGTTTGCTAATGTGAGTTAAAGCTATGGGAGTACACCACAGAATAAATGTGCTGCCTGGAGAGTCAGGCTGGGGCAGGGGGGCTGTGTGCTGGGAGGGGGGATGTTGGGTCTGTGAGGGGAAAAACAGCGGGGGATGTACTGGGGGGGTGGGGGGGCGTGGACAGCGGGACTAGATGAAGGTGGATGCAGCAGTGGTTGGTGGGCAGGCAGAGAAGAGGGTGGTTGGTCAAACCTGTTAAAGAACAGGTTCAGGTTGTTCACCCACTCCCTGCCCCCCATGGCCTGGGAGGAGGTATTCTGGTTCCCAGAGATGGTTTTGAGGCTTCTCCAGACACCGCTGATGTCACTCTGCTGCAGCTTGTCCTCCATCTTGTTCCTGTAGCTGTCCTTCCCCTCTTCGATTTTCCTCCTTAGCCCCTCTGTACGGACTTCAGCTCCTCCTTGTTTCTCGACCTCAAGATCCTTTTCTTCTCCTTCCGCAGTGACTTTATCTTAGGGTTGATCCAGGGGTGGTTGTTTGAGAAAGACCGTACGGTCTTGGTGGGTATGGTGTCCTCCACACAGAAGTTGATGTAGTCTGTGATGGTGTGTGTGAGGCCGTCAATGTCCTCACCATGTGGATCACAGAGCTGCTCCCACGCAGTGGATTCAAAACAGTTGCGATAACAGTCCTGATAATGGCAATATCGTTTTTAACATCCATAAATTAGCACTATTATTTAATGATTCTGCTGAAATATTCTATACTTACACTACCGTTCAAAAGTTTGGGGTCACCCAGACAATTATTTTGTGTCTTCCATGAAAAGTCACCCTTATTTACCACCATGAGTTGTAAAATGAATAGAAAATATAGTCAAGGTTAGAAATAATGATTTGTGTTTGAAATAATAATTTTTTCCAGATACTAACCTGCTCAAAGGAAGGTCAGTTTTATAGCTTCTCTAACCAGCTAAACTGTTTTCAGCTGTGCTAACATGATTGCACAAGGGTTTTCTAATCATCCATTAGCCTTCTGACACAATGAGCAAACACATTGTACCATTAGAACACTGGAGTGATGGTTGCTGGAAATGGGCCTCTATACACCTATGTAGATATTGCACCAAAAACCAGACATTTGCAGCTAGAATAGTCATTTACCACATTAGCAATGTATATTAGATATTAGAGTGTATTTCTGATTAGTTTAAAGTTATCTTCATTTAAAAAAACAGTGCTTTTCTTTCAAAAATGAGGAAATTTCTAAGTGACCCCAAACTTTTGAACAGTAGTGTATTTGAATAAACTGTTGTGAGAAACATGATAAGAAAGGTCCTCAGGACGAAGACTGATTTAATTTTTTAATGTAGTTGTAAACAAAGTGGAAACAATTCAGATCTACACAACTTAATGGAATGGAAGTGATGTTCATGATATGTGTTTATTAACAGTTAATCAAGAATTGAATGCTAAAACCAATCAAAAATATTCCGGAAACAACTGGCATATTTATAAATGTAAAATATTCTCTTTTATCAAATAGCTGACTTGAAATTAATTTAAAAAAAACTAACTGTAACTGAACTATTAACAAAGGAAGAATATGTTTTCTTTCTTTTCTAATTTCTTCTGTTGTAATCCAGCAAACAGTTAATCTTGACTGTTTACTTTTTATGTATATATAATTTGGATTGTATGAGACACTACATAAATATTTTTTTCCTCGTGAACACATTTAAGAGAAATTTTTTTCCAAATAGTTCTCTAATGTATGCATAAAAACTAAAAATGTGCATGAAAAAGTTGCACATTTAATATAAAAATTATGAGAAAAATGTAATGCGTTATTTTAAAACATTTTTTTCAATTTTTTTGTTTCAATGTAAAAAAACCTCTCAAATGGACAGGAAAAAGGCAGATTTATGAGACTGAAAACACTATGAAAAACGTAGAAAATTTATGCAAAAATTATTTAAATTTAGGAGGATTAAATAAAAGTAGTAGAATTAAAAAGAGAAAAGGCACACATTCATGAGAAAAACCTTTCTATTTGGGCAGGAGTCATTAAGTATTAAGGCATTTCTCTGCAACTGGTAGAGGGTTGTTGGAGACTGGAGCAGTGACCACCGGGGCTGGTGGAGCGTTCACTACTGTGAGCAGTGATGTCACAGTAAGGGTTTGTGGGGCAGCTGGAACAGTGGAATGATGAAGGAATTCTGGTTTGTTAATGATTAAGCTGTCAGAGTAAAATGGAACACAATATTGTGTAGAAATAGTTAAATGACTCTGACACTAAACTAAATTAATTCTAAAGAAGTTTTTGACCCCTAAAATGACAACATGGATGTGTCAGTGTTACAGGACAGGTGGGTGTGAGATATTCATAGAATTCAGATATTTTGGTTATTTTTTGTGACTCATATTTATACCAAAGTTATTTTGAGAACAGTACATGTCGTCATACGCAGTAGAGGTTCTGGTACACATGTCATGACCCTGGTTACATGGTCACAATAAACCGATCACTAGGAATAAAACGATAATGCCAGTAATCAGGTTTTTTTTGTGTTTACATGCACTGATTAAATGGATTATTGGAGGGTTGCACAATTTGCACAATTTCATTGTACTGTACAACTATACAATGACAATAAAGCCTATTCTATTCTTAACCACTTGAGTTAAAGACCATAGTTACATGGCCACTTGAATAATAGAGTAGAATAGAATAGGTTTTATTGTCATTGTACAGCTGTACAGCACAACGAAATTGTGGGTGCTCCAACAGGCTACTGCACAATAAAGTAAGAGAGAAGAATTTGAATAAAAGACAGTTAGAGAACACACGACTAGCCATATAACTGAAATAAAAATAAAAGTAAAAAATTAAAATAGCCCATAGGCATAATAATCAGATAACTCCAGGAATCCAATCATAACCAATTTATTCGTGTCCATGTAGCCATGGTCACTGTTGGACTCTTCCTCATCTTGTGTTTGGGTGGACAGCATCAGTCCTCGGTCTGGGTTTGTCAGTTTGGGGTCTTGTGAATTACTCCCTCTTAGAATGGGCCTGCACATTGATTCAGTTTAATTTCCTCATTAATATCATTGTTTTACTTCAACATGAAAAATCACAAGTTATATGCAGTCATATAAATCACATTACATGTTTGACCTTGAAGATGGAAATATTTTGTGGAAATAAACGTACTGCATAAAGTTTTTTTGTTGTAATCTTCCATTAAAATCACACTGGTTTTGCTGACTTGTCTCAGACATTTTTTTTTTTCCTTTGTGTGTCTGCTGGGAATCCAAACATCTGGATCACGTTCTCAGCTTGATTTGTGCATTCATAAACTGCACAGAAAATCATGCTGAGAACCTGATCTGTGAACATTTTAGGATTTCATTGTTTTGGGCATCAAAATACAATTTATGAAGTCAAACCCTCCTCTAACATTGAAGGAAAATATGCATTCTCCACAATTATGTGATGTTACAATATGGATGAATAAAAAAATTAGAAAAAAAAAGGCTTGCTTTTCTTTGAATGGCTGGTGCTGTTATCTATTTAATAAATTCAATTGAGTAACTCCAGTCATTACCTGGAAGAGGAGGCAATGGTGCCAACATGCTGCTCACTGGTATTAGCTGACAGTAGTTTGTCAGGCAGAAGTTCAGAGTGAATAGTGAGAAAATGAGAGCATGGTCTTGCATTTTTAATTTTTATTTAAAAAATACAATTTCATGGCATTTGTGCTACACTGAGTATTTTCATATACTGTTGCACCTTGATTACATTGTGTTACAAATGCCTCTTCTTTTCTTTAGTATTTCCATCCTGCTTAGTCACTAGTTTTCAGAGTACAGTGTAATTTATATACACATGTACTAGTACATCCCAGTAAATAGAATATCAGGATTTGCATTTTAATTTAAAAACTCTAATCAAAATTGAATACAAAAGGCTTGGCATAGTTCCTTGTGCCTCTAAAGAATACTGAAGGTATGAAAGCTTATTTTTTTAATGATTTAAAAAAAAATAACTTTTCCCCAATATTCAAATTTACTGAGAGGCACTAATGTGTTATATTTACATTCACACAGAGTGTGAAACAGCCAAGTTGAGCGAGTAAGACTGGGAGCAGTGTGCTCCATAAATAAAAATTGACCTGTTACCTGAAGGTCCTAAACCTGTAGCCTCAGGTTGTGCAGGAATCCCCAACTAAAGAAAGGTAGAAAGCAAGACAAAGTGCCCTCTAGTGGATGAATTGAGTACTGCAGCAAATTACTACACTTTGAACTACAAAAGAAACGTTGCACTTTTCAAATTTATATCTTTTACACATGATATTGGAATTTGATACGTAAATTCACGTTTTATGCTTTTTTAACATCACAGATATGGCATTGACCGTCCATAACACATCATCATAACAAAATGTGATTTCTGTGTAGGATTAAAACTCATACCCTTTCCGTGAACATGGTAGCGCTCTCGAACGCAGCTTTTTGAAAAGCATGATGCACGTGCACATCCTCTATCCAGTGGGTATAAAAGGGACCCAAAACCTTCATCCTGTCATTCGTTTCCTGAGCGCTGTCACCATGCCACGTCTGACTCGAAATCAGAGGGAACAAGCCATCGGACGTCTTCATGCTGGTCAACGTCCTAGAGTCATTGCCAACGACTTCAACTGCAGCGTTCGGACAGTAGAGAGACTGCGGGAGTGATACAATGCAACCAACAGCACCAACGATCGTCAGCGCAGTGGTCGTCACAGGGTGACAACAGCACGTCAAGATCGCCATCTTCACCGGGACCACTTGCAGGATCGCTTCCGCAGAGCAACAGAATTGGCTCGACAGACTATTGGCACACACAACAGACCAATTTCTGCAGCAACTGTTCGTCGTCGGCTGAGAAGTTTCAACTTGTCCTGTCGGCGTCCTGCTCGGGGCCCTATCCTCACCGTTCGACATCGTCGGGAACGTCTCCTGTGGGCCCAACAACGTCAGAACTGGCGCTATCAGCAGTGGAGGACTGTCATCTTCTCCGACAAGAGTCGTTATTGCATATCTGTGGCTGATGGCAGAGCTAGAGTTTGGAGAAGAATGGGCGATCGTTACACTGATGCATGTCACATGGAGAGGGACGCATGGGGAGGACCAAGCATCATGGTTTGGGGTGGCATTGGACTGAACCACACACTTGGACCCCAAGTCTTCCAGAATATTGGTCCAGGTCGAGGCAACGGAGTGACTGCTGTTCGCTACATCGATCAGGTGTTAAGACCCCACGTTGTGCCACATTTCGCTCGTCATCCCAACCACGTGTTTCAACAGGACAATGCACGTGCTTACACTACCAGATTAACGAGAGACTTCCTCCAACAACACAACATCCGCACACTGCCATGGCCTGCTCTAAGCCCGGATCTAAACCCGATAGAGCACCTCTGGGACGAAATTCAGAGAAGGCTGAATGACATTCGACCAAGGCCCACAACTACTGCAGAACTCACCGCAGCCTTTCAAAGAGTGTGGAATGCTGTCCCGATGGCCTTCATCAACCGTTTGATACACTCCATGTACAGGCGTTGCATGGCGGTTATCAACGCTAATGGTGGACACGCACGCTACTGACTTTAACCCTGAAGGTCAAGGACATGACTTCATCATGTGGCACCATGTGACCTCAAACTTGTTCAAGGAGTACTTGTTAATCAAAACAAAGCAAAACAGTTTCTCAATTGTCACTCTTGAATAAAGAATATGTTTCATTGTAAATAAAACAGTTTCAAACACATACATGTGCGATGTTTCTTTTGTAGTTCAGTATAGTAAATGTGCACCAGGATGCACAATTAATAGCTCTCTCTCTCTACGTTTACTGCCGAAAAGTAGATCAGGTCTGAGCCCTACTGGCCCTACCTTTTCCATGGTCCATAGCTCCAAGGACCCAGAAACAGGGTGTACAGGTGCAATAATATTTATTTCACAAAGAAGTGCGCATCAAAAAAGGTTTTCAGACAATTTGTCGGTACACAACAAAATTAATGGTGATTCCACACCGCCTTCCAAATTATTATGCAAGTAGGATTTTAGTGTCATAAACATTCAATTTTTTGTTTTTCAACTAAACTCATGGATGGTATTGTGTCTCAGAGCTCTTTGGATCACTAATACCAGTCTCAGACATCTGTCATAATTAGTTTGCCAGGTGAGCCCAATTAAAGAAAAACTACTTAAGAAGAATGTTCCACATTATTAAGCATGCCACAGGTTTCAAGCAGTATGAGAAAGAAAAAGGATTTCTGTGCTGCCGAAAAGCATCAAATAGTGCAATGCCTTGGACAAGGTATGAAAACGTTAGCTATTTCACGAAAACTTAATCGTGATCATTGTACTGTGAAGAAATTTGTGGCTGATTCAGAGCGCAGACGGGTTTGTGCAGATAAAGGCATAATGAAGAAGGTTTTTGCCAGATAAATTCATCGGATTAAGACAGCAGCTACTAAAATGCCATTACAAACAGGTATTTGAAGCTGTTGGTGCCTCTGAAGTCCCATGAACCTCAAGGTGTAGGATCCTCCAGAGGCTTGCAGTTGTGCATACACCCCACTATTCGGCCACCCCTAACCAATGTTCACAAGCAGAAACGGTTGCAGTGGGCCCAGAAATACATGAAGACTAATTTTCAAACAGTCTTGTTTACTGATGAATGCCATGCAACCCTGGATGGTCCAGATGGATGGGGTAGTGGGTGGTTGGTGGATGGCCATCATGTTCCAACAAGGCTGCGACGTCAGCAAAGAAATGGTGGAGTCATGTTTTGGGCCGGAGTCATGGGGAGAGAGCTAATAGGACCCTTTAGGGTCCCTGAAGGTGTGAAAATGATGTCAGCAAAGTATATAGAGTTTCTGACTGAACACTTCCATGGTACAAAAGGAAGAACTGTGCCTTCCATAGCAAAATTACACAGGGTTACAAAAATAATTTTTTTGTAAGTTGTCTGTGTTTTTTCAACTGATTTAAGACAACTTTGCACCACTGAATCCGAAATTGACATCCGTTTCTCTCAATCAGGTGCTAAGTAAAAACCTGTACTTACTTAGTACTATGCATGTACTTACCTTTATATAAAGGTATGTGCATGTAAATTGAATGTTACGTCATCATTGTTCAAAATTCAATTGAGAAGTTCAAGACATAAAAAATAATTTTGCATCATATAAAGCGAAAATACCCATACATGTAAACAAAAACATATAAAACATGTGGCCATAATTCAAAAAGTTGACCTGATTGAGCAAAACCAATGTGATTTTTGCATTCAGCACATCAAAATTGTCCTAAATCAGCTAAAAAAACTTGGACAATAAATTTGGTGTTGACCAGTGTTATCTTCACGCATGACAATGCACCATCTCATGCTGCAAAGAATGCCTTTGTGTCACTGGCTGGTATGGACATAAAAGAAGAGAAACTCATGGTGTGGCCCCCATCCTCCCCTGACCTCAACCCTATTGAGAACCTTTGGAGCATCCTCGAGCAAAAGATCTATGAGAGTGGGAGGCAGTTCACATCAAAAGGACAACTGTGGGAGGCTATTCTGACATCTTGCAAAGAAATTCAAGCAGAAACTCTCCAAAAACTCACAAGTTCAATGGATGCAAGAATTGTGAAGTTTTTTTCAAAGAAAGGGTCCTGTATTAACATGTAACTTGGCCTGTTAAGATGTTTTTAATTGAAATAGCTTTTGATTTCAGTAAATATGACCTCCTAATGCTGCAAATTCAAGAAATGACCATTTTCAGTTCTTTACAACCAATAAAATGTTTTGAAACTCTATTGTGCATAATAATTTGTAACAGTGCATTTTGAGATTTTTTTTATTTTTGCAAAAAATAGTTATCATTGAGAGGTTTGTTCAATAAGATTTGAATTATGCTCTAACGCAGGGGTTCTCAAAGTTTTGATGGATGAGGGCCAATTTGGGAATCCAAAGTTGAACCGAGGGCCACCAAAGGGACGGAGGCAAAAAAAAAAAAAGACTGAAAATTCAATTCCATTTGTAATCCTTTTAATTATCAGATTTAATTAGTTTGGGTAAAGTCATATTAACAGTAAGAAATTAGGACTGATGAAAATACAGTTTTAGTTTGTCAAGTACAGTATGAGTGTGTGTGTGTGTGTGTGTGTGTGTGTGTGTGTGTGTGTGTGTGTGTGTGTGTGTGTGTGTGTGTGTGTGTGTGTTATGTGGCAGCTTTTGTGAATGAATGTCCAAGACAAATTTCCTCAGGACCATTTCCCTTGAAATCCTGACAGAGAAAAAGAGGGGGTGGGGTGGAGAGAGGAGAAAAGATAAGCTTAGCGAATAGTTATCATTCATATTTACCATTGCTTGTCATTAAGTCACACACAGTATGTGTTACTTGGTCAACATACCTTTTAACTGCAGTGTGATTTGTGGTGCTGTTTTTGGTTGGCCACGAGTCCTCTGAAGTCTGGCTCCATCTCCGTCGTCGCGATGCGAAGGACTGCATGTAGGTGGGCATCTGTCATCCTGGATCTCAGCTTAGATTTGTTGATGGCCATGGTGGAGAAGGTCTTTTCACAGATGTAGGTGCTTCCGAATAAAGACGCCATTCTGACAGCATGTTGACGAAGAGCAGGGAATGTGGATGGGGAAAGTCCTTTGTAGAACTCGATCAGACTCTTGTCACGATATGCAGCTCTGGCCTCGGAGCTTTCCTGTAGGTCGATGAGCTCAAACTGCATGTCTGCAGGCACTGCCTCGGGCACACATGAGAAGGGATTTTGGAAAAGGTTGAAATCACCCTCGTGGTCCCTGAAGTCAGAGAATCGGTGGTCGAACTCGTCTCGAAGCTTTTCGATGAGGCCATGGTTCTTCTCTGAACGCAGGTGACGCAAAACTTCACTCCCGTCCGTGTCTGGGTCATCTACCAGCGCCCTGCAGGCAGGGAAATGAGCGAGATCTCCTTCTCTGAGCTGTCCCTGGAGCAGTTGGAGTTTTCGCTGGAAAGCTTTCACGTTGTCAAAAAGTGTGGAAATGAGTTTTCCATGGCCTTGCAGCTTCAGATTGAGATCGCTCAGACAATTATTCAGGTCGGCGAGGAAGGCTAGGTCACAGAGCCATTTGCTGTCCGTTAACTCAGTCACGTCTTGTCCTTTTGCCTGCATGAACTCGCAAATTTCTTTTCTCAGGTTAAAAAAACGTTTCAGTGTGGCACCTCTGCTCAGCCACCGGACGGCAGTGAAGTAAATGACGTCTCCAAAATCTGCCTCTGACTGCGCCAAAAAGGTTTTAAATTGGCGATGGTTCAGACCTCTGGACTTCAGGTAATTAACTGTCTTCACAACTACGGCCATGACGTGTTTCATTTCTAGCGTCTGAGCAGCGAGGGCTTCTTGGTGAATTATGCAGTGGTAGCTGACTGGTTTCTTACCACCGCTGTTCACCACTTTCTCAGCCAGCAGCGACACTGCACCTGTCCTACTCCCAATCATTGCTGGTGCTCCGTCTGTCGTGACACCGACCAAGGATGCCAGGTTAACATTGTGTGTGTCCAGACTGCGATACACTGCTTCGCAAATATCCACTCCCTTCGTTGTGTCTTTCATACTCTCCATACTCAGTAGCTCCTCGCCGACGTCAAAATTCTCAGTGACAGTTCGGATGAAAATCAACAGTTGGGCAGTGTCGGAAATATCCGTGCTTTCATCCAGTGCGATGGAAAACGCTCCCTTTTCTAGCCCCTCCACACGTATCGCCAGTTGGTCCTTCAAATCATTTGCCAGATCTTTGATTCGTCTTGTGACTGTGTCATTCGACAAACTTACGTCACGGAACTTTGTTTTTTGATCTGGGCATACACGCTCTGCCACTTTTAGCATACAGTCTCGAACAAATTCTCCGTCACTAAACGGCTTGCCCCGTTTAGCTATTTCATGAGCTACCACATAGCTAGCCTCTGTTACTGCTTCGCTGGTTTTTGAAAATTGCGTGAAGACTGACTGTTGTGCTGTGTAGCCCCTTTTAAGTTGTTCCATCTTTGTGGTGCGATCCTTGCCACTGAATTTTTCATAATTTTTGTGTTTTGTTTCGTAATGGCGCCTGATGTTAAAGTCTTTTCGCACTGCGATTACCTGTCTGCAGATGAGGCATACAACTTTATCTGACCCGTGAGGTTCAACGAAGTAGTCCAAAGTCCATTTTCCCTGAAACTGCCTTTTTTCCTCGCTGACAGTTCTCGGTTTCCTCGAGTGAGCGGTCTCCATCTCTGCCTCTTTCTCTCGCTGATCCATCTTTATTTCCACACTTCGACTTCCACAAGCACTAATATTTATTTCTTATTCTTCTTCTGACTCAAAATGGTGCTCCGAAACCGTTGCCAACCAACACTTCTGCACTGTGCGCTGAACATTCCATCTCCCATAATACAATTGGACTAGCTGCTGCAATGAAGTGATCGCAAGGTCGACAACACATGTAATTATGGCTTGTGCCTACAGATGGCGCCAAAGACCACTAAACGTAGATGTGTATCGGAATTTTTCCAAAGCAATTAGTTCAGATCATATATTGGTTAAGATGTTAACAGATTGGCCGCGGGCCGCCAGAAATGTTTTTGCGGGCCTCCATTGGCACGGGGGCCGCACTTTGAGAAACATTGCTCTAACGGTTGATGATTTGAAAATTATACTGACTGTCACTTGCATCGACTATTTAGGACAATCAGAGACAAATATCATTTGCATAATAATTTGGAACGTGGTTTATTTGCATGACAGTGGATCAAGGAAAATTGAATACAAAAAACAATTATTGCATCTGACAGTCTCTTGGCATTGCTGAACATTACACTGGACAGATCAGAGTTTAGAAATGACATACTTACTGAAATCTTTATTAGTATGTACAGAATTTTCTCTGGGTCCCTGCTCATGTTGGGATGGAGGGAAATGAGCAGTCTGATATCCTTGCAAAACAATGTCCAGTTAAACAGGTTATTGGTATACAGATCCATTTAGGTAAATCAGAGGCGAAAACAATCATAAGGAAAGGGAGTATGGCAAGAATACTGGGATGGCTGTGAAATGGGTAGGCCTCTTCACACCACTGTTAGACAGGTTGGAATAAGAATAGGTCATACAAGTCTCAGCAGTACATTGCATAACATAAGGAAGCATTCAGCTGGCAAATGCATACACTGCAATCAAGAAGAAATGGTCATCCACATTCTCTTCCACTGTGAGAAACAGAACTGTGACAGTATGCCTTGTTCATTCATTGGAACAAACAGACTCGGAATCTGTCATTAACAGCATTGTTGGGGCAACATCAAGCAAAATATATCAATGACACATTATTACCTACAGTGCATCCAGAAAGTATTCACAGCGCTTCACTTTTTCCACATTTTGTTATGTTAGTTTTATTCCAAAATGGATTAAATTATTTTTTCCTCAAAATTCTATACATAATAGCCCATAATGACAATGTGAAAAAGTTTTTTTTGAGGTTTTTACAAATTTATTAAAAATAAAAAACTAAGAAATCACACGTACATAAGTATTCACAGTCTTTGCTCAATACTTTGTTAATGCACCTTTGGCAGCAATTACAGCCTCAAGTTTTTTTGAATATGATGCTACAAGCTTGGCACACCTCTCTTTGGGCAGTTTGGCCCATTCCTCTTTGCAGCACCACTCAAGCTCCATCAGGTTGGATGGGAAGCGTTGGTGCACAGCCATTTTCAGATCTCTCTAGAGATGTTCAATTGGATTCAAGTCTGGGCTCTAGCTGGGCCACTCAAGGGCATTCAGAGTTGTCCTGAAGCCACTCCTTTGATATCGTGGCTGTGTGCTTAGGGTTGTTGTCCTGCTGAAAAATGAACTGTCGCCCCAGTCTGAGGTCAAGAGTGCTCTGAAGCAGGTTTTCATCCAGGATGTCTCTGTACATTGCTGCATTTACCTTTCCCTCTATCCTGACTAGTCTCCCAGTTCCTGCCACTGAAAAACCACAGCATGATGCTGCCACCACCATGCTTCACTGTACGGATGGTATTGGCCTGGTGATGAGCGGTGCCTGTTTTCCTCCAAACATGACGCCTGGTATTCATGCCAAAGAGTTTAATCTGTGTCTCATCAGGCCAGAGAATTTTGTTTATCATGATCAGAGAGTCCTTCAGGCACCTTTTGGCAAACTCCAGGTGGGCTGCCATGTGCCTTTTCAAAGTCAAAGTCAAAGTGCCTTTATTGTCATTCCATTGTTAATGAACAATGCAATGAAATTGAGATGCTGCTCCCTAAAAACAAACTATAAACAAACTATCACATTCACAGTTCACTCATGCATTTAACATTCTTATGATTACAACAATAAATAATGCTTGAAACAAAATTACCTAAAAGTTAAGATAAGATAAGACAAGATAAGCCTTTATTAGTCCCACAACGGGGAAATTCCAGGATTGCAACAGCACAGGGATAGCAACACTCAGAGCAACAATCAGAAGGCAAGAAAAAAAAGCAAGCAAGAGCAGCTAATATACATATGTACATATTACTATAAAATATATATATATATATACACACAGACACACAGTGCAGAGCATTGTAGCTGGATGGAATAAATATATGAATATATAAACACACAGTGCGGAGCATTGTAGCTAAATGGAATAAATATGTACTGTAGATATATAAACACCCACAGTACGGAGCATTCAGTATTGTTGAATTATTATTGATAATTATTAAGAAATTATAATTGAATATTATAATATAATATTATAATATATTTAATATATTATATATTATAATATAATATATTATATATTGAATATTATAATTGAATTATTATTGATTGATTGAATTATTGCTGAATATTCATGTATTCAGTTGAATACAATATGTATGTAGCAATAATGAAAAACATACTGAGTGATAAATACAAAAGACCAGCTTATTCACACAGGGTTGTTGCTACAAAATAACCTAAAATAACAAAAAATATGAGCAGTCTGTGCGTGTTACATGAATCCGTTCAAAATACGTACTGCTGCTGGGAAAAAACTATGATTAAACCTGGTAGTCCGGGTTATATGGGATCTGTACCGCTTTCCAGAGGGGAGCAGGTGAAAGAAGTCATGGCCTGGATGAGCACAGTCTTTAATGATGGCAGTAGCTCTGTTGAGGTACCGAGACCTGGAAATCTCTTCCAGAGAAGGGAGAGAACAGCCAGTGATTTTTTGCGCAGTCTCGATCCCTCTCTGGAAGGCTTTGTGGTCTGCGGTTGAACAGCCCTCATACCAAACCGTGATGCCATATGACAAAATGCTCTCAATAGCAGAGCAATAAAATAAAACCAGCAACTGTGCATTCAGGCCATTCTTCTTGAGGAGCCTCAGAAAGTGTAGACGTTGCTGAGCCTTTTTTATCGTAGCTATGGTGTTAACTGCCCAGGTAAGGTTGTGAGAAATATGAACACACAAAAACTTAAAAGCCTCCACCCTCTCCACACGCTCCTTGCCTATATATAGAGGAGGCGGTTCACTGCTATGCTTCCTAAAATTAATAATGAGTTCTTTTGTTTTTTTTGTATTCAATAGCAGATTATTATCTCAGAATCAGATTTATTGCCATTGTTCATGTAGTACACAAACTAGGAATTTGTCTCGGTGCAATGCTGCAACATTAAACATGGAGTAGCACTAAAGATAAAAATAAAAAACTATGCATGCAATAAAAGGTAGAATATGAATAAGTAATACTAATCTATGCAATTTTTAAATATATTAACAAGCAGCAGATATTGTGGAGTTCCACATAGTGCAGTCGGTAGTGCAAAAAGAAAACAGTGATAATTGTCATGAGTCCATGGCACCATCTCACCAGTTTCTGGACCTCATCTCTGTATGCGGACTCATCTCCTCCTGATATGAGCCCCACTACTGTTGTGTCATCTGCAAACTTCACTATAATGTTTGTGGGATGAACAGGTATGCAGTCATATGTGTACAATGAATACAAAGTGGGGCTCAACACACAGCCCTGTGGCGAGCCTGTGTTAAGCATGACTGTAGAGGAGGAATGGGGTCCGAGTCTAACAGTCTGTGTTCTGTTTGTTAGGAAGTCCTTAATCCAGCTGCAAGTGTGAGTAGGCAGACCAAGCTGAAGCTATTTTACTTTTACTAAGGAGTGGCTTCTGTCTGGCCACTCTACCATACAGGCCTGATTGGTGGATTGCTGCAGAGATGGTTGTCCTTCTGGAAGGTTCTCCTCTCTCCACAGAGGAACATTGGAGCGCTGACAGAGTGACAACTGGGTTCTTGGTCACTCCCCTGACTAAGGCCCTTCTCCCCCGATTGCTCAGTTTAGACAGCCAGCCAGCTCTAGGAAGAGTCCTGGTGGTTCCGAATTTCTTCCATTTACGGATGATGGAGGCCACTGTGCTCATTGGGACCTTCAAAGTAGCAGAAATTTTTCTGTACCCTTCCCCAGATTTGTGCCTCGAGACAATCCTGTCTCAGAGGTCTACAGAGAATTCCTTTGACTTCATGCTTGGTTTGTGCTCTGACATACACTGTCAACTGTGGGACCTTATATAGACAGGTGTGTGCCTTTCCAAATCATGTCTAACCAACTGAATTTACCACAGGTGGACTCCAATTAAGCAGCAGAAACATCTGAAGGATGATCAGTGGAAACAGGATGTACCTGAGCTCAATTTTGAGCTTCATGGCAAAGGCTGTGAATACTTATGTGCATATGATTTCTTAGTTTTTTTTATTTTTAATAAATTTGCAAACATCTCAAAACTTTTTTTCACATTGTCATTATGAAGTATTGTGTGTAGAATTTTGAGGAAAAAATTAATTTGATCCATTTTGGAATAAGGCTGTAACATAACAAAATGTGGAAAAAATGAAGCGCTGTGAATACTTTCTGGATGCACTGTATTTAAGAGAACCTTAAATAGGTCTTATCTCCCATTCACACTCCAGCCTAATTGGTGGCGGTAATGCACCTTTAAGCTGGCTTTCCAGCCGCTATTGAATGCCACACCTCACCTCACCTCATAGCCACTCATAACTGTCAGAAGATACATTTTCTTTACAATATAAAAGCTTAATAAACTACAAAAAAGCCATTTGTTATTATTAGAGCATTGCTAGATTGATGTGATTTATGTGACATTAAACATTTTCTCTGAAGCTGCTAATAAAATACTGAGCAAACATTTCCAAGCTTGGTCTTTTTCTTGTTTCCAGGATTACCTGCTTGAAATGACCTTTCTCTGTAGGGTGGCTGGACTCACCTTTAGAGACAGAGGAGCTCAGTTATCTGGGAGAGGCTCAAAGTACAGCCACTGCTCCTCCACATTGAAAGGAGCCATCTGAGGTGGTCTGGCGATCTGGCCAGGATGCTTCCCATGTAAGGTGCTTCTGGTGTGTCACACTGAGAGGAGACCCTGAGGCAGACCCAGGACATGATGGAGAGACTGTCTTCCAGCTGGCCTGGGAATGCCTTGGTATCCTCTCTGGATAGCGGGAGGAGGTGGCTGGGAGACGGAAGTCTGGGCTTCTCTGCTGCATCCGTGACTTGAACCCCCGATAAGTGGTAGAAGATGGATGGATGGATGACCTTAGGAGGTTTTAGTTGCTGGAAAACACATTTTTAGTTCCAGTTTAAGTTGATTCACAGGTAGGGCTGCACAATTTGCAAAAAATGTGCAATTATTCATATTTCATTTTTTAAATGGATGTTTTCATGAGTCTACTTGCATTGTTATCAAGGTAAATGCAGGGTAAATTGATCACTTTGAAATGTTTACTTCGTAACTCAAATATTAAGTTGTTTAAAAAAAACACAAAACAGTACACTGTACAGTACTGTTCACAAAATGGCACTCGTACTATTTAAACCTAAATTGCAGCATTTTGTGCGATTATCAGACCGACATTGTGATTCAGTTAACTGTGAAGCCCTGTTCACAGCATGTCTGCACTCATGGTTTCAAGTTTTATATAGGCTCTCATCTTCAGAGCTAAGGTGAGAACAGAAACATAAGCAGCTAAGTGTGAAAACACTCTTAAGGTATCAAATTGCATGTAATTTATTATGAAGAGAGAAAGTTCAAAAGTAGAAGAAGCTGTAAGCAGACATAACTGGGTGGAGTGCAATAGGACTAAGACATGTACTAACAGACGAATGTTATAATATTTAGAAGTTATACTAGAATTGTATGAAAGTTAGAAAGTTAATTTATCCAACTATGTATTTTTTTTTATATTAACAGGTATCATCCCAGTTTGATGTTCCGCGGTAGCCGAAGGTCAGTCACCTCTGTCCAGCCTCCATCCCTGCAGTCCAGCTGCATGTGTATCTGTAGCCAATGCTCCAAGGCAAGCTGACCATTTTTTCTTTCAGAAAGCACAGGCTCGTGGTCAATGCACTCCATTCACTCTCGCCACACACATGCACAATAGCAACATTAAATATTCACAAGCATCTCCTGGGCCTCGGAGAGGGGGCCTGACTAGCACGTTTTATGTGAGAGAGCGAGGGGTGGGGTGGGGGGGGGGGGCAGCTGTGAGCTGACTCAATCGAACTTAAAGATGCCTTGAAGGTGCCCTGTCAGAACGCACTGGAGATAAGAGGTTCTGCTTTGAAATAACCTGAAGACAAAAGATGGAGAAATACTACTGTGGTGCAGCAGAATAGACAAAGGTACTGTTGTGTGGGTTTGTGTTGAGCGCAGCGGGCATGACACTTGATGCTGCCAGGCTCCATATGGCATGGCTAAGTGTGTGTGTGCTTATTTGAGTGATGCTCATTCATTAGTATGCTATTAAAAGTTATACAGAATTAAGTGTAAATTTAGTCGATATAATAAGGTAACAGAAAGTGAAGCTTAGCACTTGAGACATACTGAACAGATTCAGAGAAACTTTGAAGCACAACCAACATCCAGGCAACTTACCTGACCACATTCGTCCAAATGAATGTTTGTCAGTGTTACAACAATTGTCCTTTGTTGAAAATTAATTGAAACCCAAATTGTATTTTTCATTAAAATATAACTAAATTGCCCAAAATATAATGAGCAGCTGTTTCTGGGAACCACACAGCTGCTGCTGTCATAATTTTCACATGTCATAACTGTGGATTTTACTTTTTTCTTGTGAGTGTTTTTGTGCACCATCACTGCAGAACGTAGGGAATGCTGGGAAAATGATTGGAAACACTACAGTGACACAGCTGGTACGATCCCATCTCACAGGTATCTCTAGTCACTGTTTTCCTTTTTTTTTGCTTTTAAAGACTACTTAATACCAGATAAAAAGCATTGTGGCTTAAACATTAAATGTCAGCATCTTATTCTTATAAGCCACTAGGATTCTCATTTTTAATACTATTTCATGAACATGCAATTATATATAAAATCATATTTGTAAATACTTGGTTCTACCAAAAATAACATAGATCAGCAAGGACTTTCTGCTATATTTATTATTGTAAATGTCTGAAGATAATATAAATGTAAAGCACCATAGATTGGAAACTTTCTCTGAGAATACAGTATATAATATCCCTTCCCATTGTATATATCATCATTATTATTGTATTTAAAAAATCCTAATGATTATAATTTAAAATATACCAAGCACCTGCCACCTTTGAAAAACACAAAAAAGTGGTAGCCCTTATTACTTTGTCTCTTCTGCCCTCTTCTGTTTTAATCTACTCATTACTTTAACTGTTTAGCAGTGGTTTACACTAAAGCAACACTATGCAACTTTCAGGAACACTGAAAAGACTACAAATATGGTGACTATGACCATAGTCACAACAGCCAATCACAGGGTGTTTAGTTGTTGCTGAGTAAAGTTGTGCCGTGTGATTGGCTGTTGGGGCTGAGGTCTTAGTTGCCATAATTGTAGTCTTTTCCGGGTTCTTACAAAGAACAGAGCTGTTGCAGGCAATGCGGGCCATCTGACTGTGGACGAAGTGACAAAAATTTGTGGAAATATTATTTCAAGGTGGAAATCTTAGAGAGTGTTGCTTTAATGGTCTGATTTTGTGAATTTTACTGGGATTGATTTGTAGTTGTTTTACAGCTCCTTAAAAAAGCTTCTCTGTGAAGCTCTGTGCCAAACTATTTTGTCATTGATGTTTGAATTATATTTATAACTCCCGATCGTGATTAGATAAGTGTTTTCTGAGATAAAGTCAACACAAGATAACATAACACAAGATAGCATATTTATTTAGTTTTAGTCAAAGCCTTTTGAATAAAATGTCATTTATTTTTAGTCATAATTTAGTTATCTAAACCATTTATTTTTAGTCTAGTTTTAGTGAACTAAATATCATAAGAATTTAGTCGGCTAAATCTGAATAAATTCTTATATCACCAGCATATGCTGATTAAAAAAATTGGCGAATAGGGCTGCCTATGCTTACGTCACCAATCGCCGTGAACAAGCCCTAGCGGCAGAGCTAGGTATAAACAAAGAACGTTTGTAATGTACTTCAATGGAAATTGTTATATAGTATTATATAGTACTTTTACTATGAAGTGCTGGGTGGTGACGCGCACCTCCGGTGACGTCACCAGACCGCCCTATGTAAGGTCGGGGTCGGCCATCTTACAGCCTCTTGTCTCGCCTGGACCTTGGCTGATGTTCTGTCTGTGGCTGTCAATGTCAGTGAGTCAAATAAAGCTGTGTTCCAAGTTACCTCGCCTCTTCTGTGAACCAGGGTAATACCAGACATAACAGAAATGTTAGCAAAATTTAAACAAAGAAAATGCTGAAATTATGCACAATTGGCTCATGTAGGCATCACCAACAATCAGAAATACTGAAGAGGATGATAAAATAAAGGCAGCGTTGGGTTTTTAAGTAGCTTTATTATCACCCGCCTTCATCAGAACTCGGCTCCAGCCCATAGTGTGAGCAGGCTGAAGCCCTGTTCCTCCAGCTCTCAAAGAGGAGACAGTGTGTGTGTGTGTCTCGCAGCAGATGCAAAATCAGAATGAGTGAATGAGAGGCAGATTTACAGCACAGTGCAGCATATACCGTATATTGCACTATACAGTATATATACATATATAGTGCAGCATATTGACTGGCGCCTAGCGGCTGCCCCGGCCTTGGATGCGCTCTGCAGACCGTGCCCAAATGCCAAGTCACGTTTCGTTACCTTGTATTCATACATGTGTAATGACAATAAAGTTGAATCTCATCATCTCATATACTCAACTCAAAAAATAGATCAAAGACCTTCACAACAGTCAATCTGGGCATTTGCTTATCAGAGGTACAGACAGGATGCATGAACACAATGCATGGATGACACTTTAACCTCACAGCTGTAAACGCAGCATGCAGCGGAAAAAACCCAGGAGTGCGAGCTGACTGTTTCTGTGTTGTGGGGGTTGAATTCAAACCGCTACACTGCTCCCCCCCAGAGGGAATGGTAGGGGACCGTGACCTCGATGTTGCAGTTTGGGCAGTGAGCAGGGAAAAGCTCTGTGCAGGAGGAGGGGGAGGGGGGGTAGTACATGCTGACCGGGCGCGGGAAAATCGTTCGAGTCGCGCCAAAAGTGTTTGCTGCTCCGCGATGTCCCGTCTGAACATGCGGAGATCAGAAGAAGAAAAAAATTTGTCTCTGACTCTTCCCATGGCCATGAAGAAAAGCAGGGGCGGCTGTAAGAAAAAAAAAAAAAAAGAAAAGCAGAGGGACTGGCGTGTTGGCTTTAGGTGCAGGAGCAACCCCAAAGCCCCCCGGGAACAGCTGACGGCTGAATTCCCCTTGTGTGCCGTGGCTAAGACCATAAAATCCAGTGAACAAGCTGCGGGCCTCAGGTGTACAAGCAAGCCTGAAGGGCCAGTGAGCGGCAGAAGGAAGGCGATCAGTGAAGCCATTATTGCCCCGTGCGTGGTGTGCCGTCCTCATAACTCCCCGGTGCGCGCGCGGGGGTTCCGTGCTTGGGTGGGCCGCTGGAGAGGAAATCAGGGTCGGAAACTTGGTGGAGATCGGCGCAGTCTGCGCCGAAAAACATCTCTGACGAGCCGTGGCTGCAGATTAGTCATGGTGCGTTCAGGTCCACGTGTGCTCCGTTGGCCATGGGAGTCGCCCGCATGTGCTCTGATGTGGAGGAGCTGCACGGCCAGTCCCGCGTGGATGTGCCAATCTCGGCGAGGGCGCGCCATGACGTTCTCTGCCGCTTACCCGGTCTTGGTTGATGTCCTGAGAGCAGCTCGCCCGCCGTGGGCTCTGCGTCGAGGTCTCCCTGAGGCCGCAGGGAGGGAAGACCAGTCAGGCCGCTGTGACGGAGCATTCATGCCCGGGTGCTGCGTTCGCTGGCCGCTCGTTTTCTTCAGTCTCAGGTCGCCAGCGTGGCTGTTCAGATCAGAAGGTTGCGTTTGCACAAAACGTGTGCATTCCAGGGCCACCAGTGAAGAGGATGATAAAATAATAAGCTGTGACCTGGTAGTTTTAAGGAAGTTCATTGAATACCGTCTTCACGGGCTCCGCTCCCGGCGCCGTGCATGCGCGCCGGGAGCGAGCCCACTGTGCTCTCAGCAGAGAGATACAATGTGTCTGCAGCGGCAGCTGAAGAGTGAGAGAATGAGAGGCAGATTTACAGCACAGTGCAGCATATATACTCAACTCAAACAATAGATCAAAGACCTTCACAGCAGTCAATCTGGGCATTTGCTTATCAGAGGTACAGACAGGATGCATGAACACAATGCATGGATGACACTTTAACCTCACAGCTGTAAACGCAGCATGCAGCGGAAAAAACCCAGGAGTGCGAGCTGACTGTCTCTGTGTTGTGGGGGTTGAATTCAAACCGCTACAATACAAGTGTTTTAGATTCCCATTGGCCAGCAGAGATTACCAAAGGAGAATGCCTTTTCATAATAAGATGTGGACCCACGTCTTAGACTGTTTTGACCACTTTATAACCGGTATGTCTGTTTACCAAACTATGACTCTTATTTATCATTAAAAGTAACTTTCCTACATGTAAAGTTATTGTGAAGATGCAAAAAACACCTGAATTTGCATCAGAGGAAATTACTAGCTAGGATAGAAACGTGTGGGCTCGGTAGGAATATTCATTCCAGTTAAAGCCGCTAATCAGCCTCAGAGTAAACATATCAACACTGCAATTAAACTAGTTTAAAAATAAGACTGACACTCACCTGCTGACAAATGGACCGAAGCTCTGGAGAGCTGAAATGAAGTGTTGGGATTAAGAAGAGCTAATGAGTGTAAAGAAACAGCATCTCTGGAGGTTGTTTGTCCTTTGAGCTCCAATGAATAAATTTTGTGAACCTAAACATGACAGCTTTTGAGGGATTTCCACAGCAGGTACAATTTATTCTCTATTAGAGTGCTCCGCCAATGCACAGTGAAGCTGTTGCATGTATCTGGTAGTTATAAATATCAATAAATGTTGTTTCTGGCCACTTTGTTGGATCATTCTTCCACATACTGGCTGGTAGACAGTAGGGACACTTTTTGAGATCACAAATTTAAAGTTTTTGATCATATCTGATCTGATCTTGTGGTGAAAGCTCGTCATAATATTGATATGTCGTACTGTTTCAATGGTAAACTGACGGTTTTTAGTACCTCTGGTTTGCGCATGTGCAAGTACCTGGATACGTAGACAGCCCAATATGCCGTACGTCTAATAAGTTATGGGTAAGTTTTGTATAAGTTAAGAGCATGCAAAAGCAAGCTGGTATATATCGTAGTATGGCAAGGTCATCTAAAAATTTCATGCATTCACAAAAATTTTAGACATATCCAGCGTATGTCTCATACGTCCCACATATGCTGGCCATAAGCTATATTGTACGTAAGTTATGTGATCATTCACACACTTTACTTGTAAGTTACTTATAAGTCGAAATGCATTTAGATAATGTCTAGTGTACCCAAAACTTATTTCTAACCTGTGGGTAACGCGTTTTGAACCTATGTGTAACTTACTGAATGTGTTTCTAACTTACAACTACCGTGTAATGGTGTATTGGCAGTGTTGGTTCACAGGAGAAAACCGTCAAGGCTCTATGGTGAGCAGATGTCCATGTCAAACTGGTGTTGTTCTTCTCTTCAGATGAAGTAAAGAGATGTTTCATACCTTGATATGTTTCAACTGTCATCTGACGTTCATGCAGTGTCAAATCAGCTGTTTTATCCTTTCCATAGGCGTGACCGACCAGATAGATTTGACAGATCTGCCAGGTCGACAGAGCACAATCTGGATATATCCAGCATTTTTTAATTTTATGTTTAAAATCACTTTTATTTCAAAACATTCTGATTTGATATCATATCTGGAACATTTTCATTTTCATTTTTGTTCGTTGATGAAAAGTGTAAATGGGCCATTACAGAATTGCTGGATATTTTCTGTTCCACACATTAAAGGGGTTATTGACTGAAAAATGGTGTGTTTGTAGGTTTTAACTGTCTCAAATGTGTTAACTGGGCAGGTAATTAGCCAAGAACTTTCCAAAGAGTCAATGATCTGAAAAAAGCACACTGCCTTTATCTCGTTTTTCTCTCAGAGAAACTCTCCAAAATGTTTTTTGACTCTTCCGGGTAATTTTCCTACATCAAGTCTTGAAAAAGCCCACCCACTGCCGTCCTAAAGACCCACCCACTGCTCTGTTATTGGCCCGCCTAGCTGTCTATCATGTAGATGGAAGTGGGGGCTAAAGGTAGCCTATAGTCCCTGAGCTATTAGCCCATGAGCTAACACTGGTACCAGGACACTGGCTGTAAGCACGGCTTATATTGTTATTTTGTTCAGATCTTAGTCATACTAATAGTCATCGCTGTTACTACCTGGTTCACTCCAGCCCATCTCCAAGTGGTTTCGTCGTGATTATGCGCCAGGTCACCCATACCGGCACACCGGTTATTTTTATTGTCTGGGACCAGGGTTACTGGCCGGTGTTATGCCGAGAACTTCCCCGGATGGGCAGGGGAGTTCTCAGCATAACACCGGCACAAACGATCCGTCACGGAATCATGACAAAACCACTGAGAGATGGGCCGCAGTGACGCGAGGCACACCGCCGAACCAGGTGATAGCAGGGATGGCTATTAGGGTGATTAAGATCTGAAGAAAATAACATAAGCCTTGGTTACAGTGAGTGTCCTGATAACAGTGTTAGCTCGTGGGCTAATAGCTCAGGAGCTAATAGGCTACCTTTAGCCTTTAGCTGGCCATGCGAGCCATAAGTCGGTACAGGCAACTGACCACGGAATCACAACGAAGCCTCTAGCTCGCTGCAATCAAAATGTCCCGGAACCAGATGCTGCTGGTTGGAGGCTGCTGGCTCTCACAATCAGCAACCCTACTGTCCTCCGTGGATCTGCGCTTACTCCACGCTGCTCTCGCAGGCAGCGTAGTCGCTCCAGATTTCAGTTGGCCGTGAGAGCAGAGCGGAGTCCCACAGAGCCACACTGCCCTTTGAGATCCCTTGGCTTGGTAGCCTTTGACTGCCACCTAATCCACATAGCACCGGACTTCCATGATCCCTCCTGCAGGTGGTGAACCTACTGGAGGGCGGACCCATGTAACTCCTTCGGGCTGAGCCCGGCCGGGTCCCATGGGTGGAAACCCGGCCACCAGACGCTAGCCTTCGAGCCCCTCCCCCAGGCCTGGCTCCAGGGTGGGGCCCCGGTAACCCCATACCGGGCGGGGTACACTGAATCCTTGATATACAATTTATCATGAGAGTCTGTTGGATCGTTCTTCGTCTGGCCCTTCACCCAGGACCAGTCGGAGTCATTCCCAGTGAGAGTTGGACTCCGCCAGGGCTGCCCTTTGTCACCGGTCCTGTTCATAATTTTTATGGACAGGATTTCTAGGCGCAGCCAGGGAATGGAGGGTGTCATGCTTGGTGACCACAGGATCTCATCTCTGTTGTTTGCAGATGATGTTGTCCTGTTGGCTTCATCCAGCAATGACCTACAGCTCTTGCTGGGACGGTTTGCCGCTGAGTGTGAAGCGGCTGGGATGAGAATCAGCACCTCCAAGTCCGAGTCCATGGTCCTCAGCCGGAAAAAGGTGGATTGTCCTCTCCGGGTTGGGGACAGGCTCCTGCCCCAAGTGGAGGAGTTTAAGTATCTTGGGGTCTTGTTCACGAGTGAGGGGAAAATGGAGCGAGAGATCGACAGACGGATTGGAGCAGCATCTGCAGTGATGCGGACGTTGTACCGGTCTGTTGTGGTGAAGAGGGAGCTTAGTTCTAAGGCAAAGCTGTCGATTTACCAGTCAATCTACGTTCCTACTCTCACCTATGGTCACGAGCTTTGGGTAATGACCGAAAGAACGAGATCGCGGATACAAGCGGCTGAAATGAGCTCTCTCCGTAGGATTGCTGGACTCACCCTCAGAGATAGGGTGAGGAGCTCAGTCATCCGGGAGAGGCTCAGAGTAGAACCGCTGCTCCTCCACATTGAAAGGAGTCAGTTGAGGTGGTATGGGCATCTGATTAGGATGCCTCCTGGACGCCTCCCACTTGAGGTGTTTCAGGCACGTCCCACTGGGAGGAGACCCCGGGGCAGACCCAGGACTCGGTGGAGAGACTATGTCTCCCAGCTAGTCTGGGAACGCCTTGGTATCCCCTCTGAAGAGCTGGAGCAGGTGGCTGGGGAGAGGGAAGTCTGGGCTTCTCTGCTTGAACTGCTGCCTCCGCGACCCGGACCTCCGGAAAAGCGGTAGAAGATGGATGGATGGATGGATGGATGGATGGATGGATGGCTTGGTAGCTCGCCCCAGGTCACGGTCCAGGTCTTGGTTGCGCCAATCAGGGGAGCCATCCAGTGTGCGGTGCTAGCGATTTGTTGTGGAATCATGGCAAAATTCTTGGGAGATAGGCCGGACTGACGTGAGATATACCACTGACTGTGGATCAGTAAACTAGAGCGCTGCTCAACCGAGCTGGGACACTAGAAGGTAGTCAGTTATAATGGCTAACTGACGTAAGGGAGGGGTGGAGTTGAAAAGGTGAAGGATTGTTCTTAAAGTGACAGGCTTTAAATCAGAGCATTTCAAAAAAGGCAGGAAAAATAAAAAAAACTAATTTGCTTCAATAATTAAAGAAATTAAAGAAAATGTGAATAAAATATGTCACAAACATTTCATTAAGATACACTACTCACAAAAAGTGAGTGGTGGCCTAGTTGACAGAGCATCCAACTCACAACCGGGAGGTCGAGGGTTCAAGTCCCGGTCGGGTCATACCAAAGACTGTATAAAAATGGTACTTCCTGCCTTCTAGCTTGGTGCTCAGTGTAATAAAATGGGGGACAGAGAAGTTCTTTGTGGCGGTGCCTTGCATGGTAGTGACCCATGGTAGTGACTGATTCTACATGTGATTAACACTGTAGATAGGAGAAACATAATTTTGTTCTACTGTACATGATTGGCTGTATGGACTGAATGACAATAGAGGTGACTTCTTCATATTTGTCTTTCGGATGAAATTTCAGGATGCACCTAAAATGCTCTATAACCTTTACAGGTGAACTTAATTTGACCTTCTCTAACTTTTTAAATGCACATGCCAAACTGTTCAGTGTTTCAGTGCTTTTTGCCTAACTTGGTGTTGTGCCTAACGGCAAAATTCCCAACAGGTGTTTGATCCATGAACCAACCAATAAAGTTTCTGGTTTAATTAGAATTGGTATTTAAACAGTCCTCTTCATCATGCTGTTCATATTGTGATATCATGAGACCAAGACGACACCTAACAATTGATCAGCAGTACCTCGCCATTGCAAGACTTCAAACAGGATGTTCTCAGAGGGAAGTGCCTACTGTTGCGCTATTTTGTCTTAACCTCTGGTTCTTTTATACGAAGGCTAAATGACCAGACAGAGAGATGAGATATAGTTCCACTTGTTTTACTAACACTGAGATATGGTTCAAGGGCACCGCTGGAGCACAGCTCTCACAAGATATCACAAGAGAGTGCTGCTCTCAAAGTGGGCCGTCAAGCTTTCATAAAACTCTGCCACTCTCTCACGCAGGAGGGAGGGCTCCCCTCACATGTGTCAGCATTTTTCTTCTATGTGTCAGTTCAGCTGAGAACAGAACTGATTCTAACTGGTTTGGCTATTGAGTCCATCCATCCATCCATCCATCCATCCATCTTCTACCGCTTAATCCTTTCGGGTCGCGGGGGGGCTGGAGCCTATCCCAGCATCTTTGGGCGAGAGGCAGGGTACACCCTGGACATTGGGTGTAATCTAAAGACTGCAGTGTAGCATGAAAAGCAAGCAGAAACAGTTTGTACAGCATGATTAACGTTTGAGAATAGCAACTCTATAAGAAAAACAAGTGTGTCATAGAATTTTATCAACAATTTTATCAACAATTCCCCCTGTTGAGGTGTCCTCACTACATCCTCTACGAGCAGTTTATACCTATCCGTGGTTTTTGCATCTCCCCCTGTTGAGATGGGCTCAAACCCATCTCATAACCCTAATCTAATCCGGTGTATCGTGTGCCTAAGTGCTATATGCATCTGATGTCCCCTTCCAGCAGTCACGTGGACCTGCCCCCATCAGGTCGCCATTTCTCCGGTGGACATCAGGTGTAGTGCAAACATCGTGGATTAATTCAGCTAACATTGCAATGTGTGTAAAATCACTAAAACCTCATTACCTTCTAATACCTAACCCACACAGATAAACAATATAAAGCAAATGGAAACCTGTGGAGCAGAAGCACAACAAAGCAAATCTAACACCATGTGAGTGTGAATTGTAGACCCTGTTGTAGATTCTAAACTATCTCTGTTTCGTCTTCCTCGTCTTTATCCGGAGTCAGCCTTGGCACTGCCCCTTGGCCATCCTCGCAGTCAGAGAGCAGGTGGGCAGCTTCCTGGATGCCTTGGTATGGTGGAGGATCCTTGCAAAAGGCTGCTGAGATAGTTCTTTCTACAAGTCGTTTTATCAATGGAATATAACAACATCCACAAAAGACAAAGATCAGTACTGCAACAACTGTGCTTACAAGTGCCCCTTGAATGATTTTGCCCCATTTGCCAAATATATTATCAAACCAACTACCTACATGATTGTCAATGCCAGATTTCAACAACTTCACTTTGCATTTTATTTTAAACAAGTCAGTCTATCCATACTTCATACAATATGATCATTAGCTTACAATAAATAGAACCTTAAGATGATTTACTGTAGCTAAGGTAATAAAAAACAATACAGTTTTACTTCTGAGCATCATCTTATGGTGCTACACTTTACACAATGCTGCCTATGCCCAGACATTCCTATATTCTTTATCAGTCCAGTATAATTAAACTACTGGCTTGTAAGAGAGGCTGTATTGTTTTCAGAATGAAAAGTTCTTTGAACCTTCTCTGCCCTCCTGCTCTCAGCCATAATAAATAGCCTTACAGTACTGCATGTCAACGATTGTTTGTTGGGCCTGATTTAATTTTGACAAGATTTTTTAGTTTTAATTTATTTTCCTCCTTTCAAAAATGCTTGCACACAGAACAGCTATGTCCCCTGTGCATTGTTTTGTCTATAGTGTGTGGCAAGAACCTAATTTGTGTGTGTGCGTTATTTTCTTTAAAGAAACATTTCACAGTTAAAAAAAAAAATGACAGCACATGAGGAGCATGCAGATAATTTCACATGAAACCTGACGTTGCACATATACATACCATGAATGTTGTTCTGCAGTTATTCAAGCTTTTGGAGAATTTTTTTGTAACCTTAGCCTACACTGTCTAAATTCATTTTTCCTATAATTCCTGAAAGTCATTCTTTATTTTTTCATTCCTAACCTTCACCTATCTTGCTGTAGTTCTTTGTGATAAAGTCCCCAAATTAATAGAGTACAGGGTGGCAATGTTGAGCTCACCAAGGAGCCTTTATTGATTTTGAGAGAAGACCTGAGTGAGATGGGATCTTTATGTTTGCTGTTACAGGTATTAAAATCATTATTGCTGTTCAGGAGAGAGGCATGTGAAGGCAGAGAGCAAAATTATTTATAAGGACAAATGTCTGGGGAGGGCACGCAAAGACAACAAAAGAGAAGCGAGAAGACGAGAAAAATGATAAACTAGTACAATCCTGGATGATATTGCAGCATATTCTGAAGAAGAGATCCAACCAGGGTATGATCATGTAAGGGTAAAGCTTGGGATCATGGATTTTATAACTATTTTATTGAGTTATAAACGTTCTTTTGAATTTAGAAAGTTTTATGAAGTGTATGTTTATGTTATCATATGTCTTTTTGCATCTGATTAGAATTTTAGCGTTATGAAGGTAATGAATCACGGACTTCTGCCAATGTCCGAGTTCCTGGAGGCACTGGACACTTGATACGGTGGGACTTGTGCCAGTACCTACTCAGTTTTGTTTGTGAAACAATTTTAATAAATGACAAAAATTATTTAAGCCTTGAGAAGCAATCTTAGTCAAAAACTGACATTGTCCACTAATGGTAAACAATGAATTTTTTAACAACATATATTGTGACCATTAGTGATGCTGTAAAAAATGGTCCCTAGTCTTTGTAAAAATAACTACATGAACTGACATAATAGAGGGTCACAGCTGTAATGTTTAAAGTGGATCCTCACCCCACTCTAACCAATTAAAAATGGAGAACCAAACAACAGTCATAGGTGCCACCCCCTCCCTCCGAACACTCACATGCACAAAACTGAGTGTCACGTTCTGAGCGTGGAGGGATTCCACTGGGCTCAGGTTGTCTGCCTTTTTTCATATTTGTACTGTGTTGTCATTTTTGAGTTGTCACTTATCCTATTTTGTTTCTCAGTATGATTTATTTTCCCGTTTACATTCATTATAGTCTCTTTTGTATTTTTGAGTTTACCTGTCTCCATTTTTTGTTATATCATTGTATTTGTATTCTGTGGGTTCTCTCCCTCGGGGCTAACAGCTGTCAATGGCTTTCAGGGGTTTTGCTCTGCGTGGGTGTGGCCCTGTCAGCTGTCAGCTCCGATGACTTCCTCATTTTTCCCAGCTGGTCCGAATTATTTGTCATTGCTTTCTCCTGCCTGTTCAGATACACACACCAGTTATTAATTATGTAAACGGTTTGGTCCCTATTTAAAGGGAGTTATTTTCATTTCCCACTGCTGCTGTCTTGATTTGGATTCATCTCGTCTCCACCAGAACCCTGCCTCGCTCTGGTGTGTAAAATAAGTTTTTTCTCCTTCGCTTGTTTTTTTAATTCCTTTATATTCATATATAGCATCCACCCCACAGCTGGAAGGTTGTGGGTTCATACCACAGACTGTAAAAAAAATGGTACTTTCCACCTTCCAGCTTGGTGCTTAGCATAACAGATTGGGAAAAGGAAAGTTGGTTACCAGACAATGCAACTGTTCAACATAATCAGAAAGTTCTTGTTCTTGTAGGTCCAAATCTGGGGTGGACCCTGACTGTAAATCGGCTGTCAAAGGGCAGGGCATCTTTCTGTCAGTCAGCAGCTCATGTGGCGTAAGGCCATTGCATGAAGGGCTCTGTCTGATTGAAAAGAGAGCCAAAGGAAGTGCCTTGACCCAGGTCAAACCAGAGTCAGCACATATCTTGGCCAACGTAGTTTTCAATGTTTGATTCATGCGCTCCACTAAACCTTGAGAAGCGGCATGGTAGGAGCATCCGAGAGCCCTGCGAATGCCAAAGTAACTTTCCACCTCTAATAACTGTTCAGAGGTGAAGTGGGTGCCATTATCGGATCTAATCCCTGCTGGCACACTAAATCTGGGAATGAGGTCATAAACTTGCCAGTCAATGACCACTTGATATGTAGTAACTTTACATGGTTTTGCTTTTACCCAACAGGCAAAGGAGTCCACCGCAACCAACATGTATTGGTACCCTTGTACTCTATGTTCTGGACCCATATCTACAAAATCAGGTTCAGGTTCAGGTTACTTTATTTGTACCCGTAGGTAGATTTGTTTTGCAGTCTGGTGACATCCATATTTACAAGCTACAATTACATTCAACATAAACACAAACACAGGCACACATGAAGCTAACTATAAACATGATAAAAATACTCAAGGCACCATCAGTCAGGGTATAAAGACAAAGAGATGAGAGAAAAACCAGAGATAAGAGAGAAGGGTCATATTAAAAAGTAAAAGATTAGTCAAAAAGGTTAAAAACTCAAAGGTCTAAAACCCAATAAAAGATTTAGAACCCAAATAAAATCCTACAAAAATAAGTAAATATAAAATGGAGTTAATAAATAGGTACCTAAATTATGTGCAATATATTGTTACAACTTGTTCAATTCTTTGACAGCAGCAGGAACAAAGCTGTTTTTGTAGTGCTGGGTTTTGCTTTTTGGGACAGCAAACCTTCGTCTTGAGGGAAGAAGCTGAAAGTTGTAGTGCAAAGGGTGGGAGTCATCATTTAAAATGGAGGTTGCCATCCTCTGTACTTGTCTGGTGTACAGGGATGTTAGGCTCAGCTGTGACTCACCAAGCAAACGACTGGACCATCTAACTACCTGATCCAAGGATTTCCTCTGTTTCAGTTTTATCTGACCAAATCATAACACTAAAGAAAAGGATAAAACAGATTCAATAAAAGCCCGATAAAACATTGTCATTATGGTTTGGTCAATTTGGAAGCGTGCAAGTTTCCTCAAGCAATGCAAATGTTGCTGACCTTTTTTGCACACCCTTTCACAGTTCTCTTCAAAGTTTAAATTACTATCAATAATCGTCCCAAGATATTTGTAGGATTGTACACATTCAGTGGTCTGACCTTTTAGTACGGTGACTTTGAGCCTGGGAGTTTTCCTCCTAAAGTCAATAATCATATCTTTAGTTTTTGTCGTATTCAGCTGCAGGTAGGAATCCTCACACCAGTGAACAAAATCATCAACTACTGGGCTGTGGCCACACTCACCATCCTGGAGGAGACTGACAATAACTGAATCATCAGCATACTTTATAATGTGTCTGTTGTCATGTCTGCTCCAACACATGTTTGTGTACAGGATGAAGAGTAGTGGTGACAACACACACCCCTGAGGAGAGCCAGTAGAAGAGCACTTTAGGTCAGACAATGTACCATTGACCCTTACTCTCTGCGTCCTGTTGGTTAAGAAATCCAGAATCCAACCCACCAGATTATTGCTCAAATCAAATTGTTGCAGGAGCCTTTCAACTAAAATACGAGGTTGGATTGTATTAAAGGCGGAGGAAAAGTCCACAAATAAAAGCCTGGCGTGTGTCCCATTAAAATCCAGATGTTTAAAAAGCATGTTAAACAGAGTGACAGTGGCGCCCTCCACTCCTCTGTGAGGCCTATAGGCAAACTGCAGAGGATCCAATGCATGTTCAGTCTGCTTTAGGACCTCACATCTGACCAGTTTTTCAAAAATTTTCATTAAAATTGAAGTCAAAGCAACTGGTCTAAAGTCGTTTACCATTTTAGGACAGCTGGATTTTGGAACGGGAACAACCATGGCATCTTTCCAGATCTTGGGCACATGTTGTGTCTGTAAGGACTTATTGAAAATGTAATGAAATACAGGACTCAGTTCATGTGCACAGGACTTTACCAAGCACCCACATATATTATCAGGGCCCTGACTTTTGTTCACTTTTACAGTTCAGAACTCCCTTTTAATATCCTGCTCCTCAATATTAAAGTGCTGATTGTCTTTGAGTTTCTGTTTCAAATCTTGGGTTTCAGTGCTAAAATCAAAGGAGTCTAAACGACCATAAAAACAATTAGATTTTTTTTTTTTTAGATTTAGTATACTTTATTGATCCCCAGAGGGGAAATTGAGGGTCATCCACCACCTGGATGGATGAAGCACCCACGATACGGCGCTATCCCTTAACCATTCACACACACATTCACACCTAGGGCCACTTTAGAGTCTCCAATTAACCTAACCTGCATGTTTTTGGCATGTGGGAGGAAACCGGAGAAATCCCAGGGTAAACCCACGCATACACGAGGAGAACATGCAAACTCCACACAGATCACTGTTGGTCGGGGGCTGGGATCGAACCCACGATCCCCCGGCCAAGGGTAAACTGTGCTGCCGCAGTGCTAACCACTGCGCCACCGTGCAGCCCAATTAAGAGCATTAGCCATCTCTGTGTCTGAATTAAAACCATCTAAAAACACACGCTTACTGCGCTCTGTGCTCTGAAGGCCTGCAATAGTTTTCATACTGGCCCAGGCTGAACCAAGTTTCTTTGTTGTCATCTTGCTTTCCAACTCTGATTTATAATTCTGTTTTGCTCTTAAAATCAACCACAACTTCAGCCCAGGGATATGGAGGGACAGGAAAAGCACCCATCCCTAACTTCATGGTTGGTCGTGGGTTGTATTCTGTACAAATGGAACAAATATTTACATTGTGGGGATCATGAAATGATGAGACTGGATAATTTCTCAGTATGGTTTATTCATCTCAAGTCCCCAGCTCTCTCTCTCTCAGTCAGGAAAAAAGAGGAAGAGCTGCGGTAAACCCACATACATTTATACCCACACATCAAACACAGAATCACACAATCAAG
This sequence comes from Pholidichthys leucotaenia, assembly GCA_020510985.1. Classification (NCBI taxonomy): domain Eukaryota; kingdom Metazoa; phylum Chordata; class Actinopteri; order Cichliformes; family Pholidichthyidae; genus Pholidichthys; species Pholidichthys leucotaenia. The sequence continues at coordinate 386,212,624 of CM035838.1, forward strand.
TCAAATCCTTCTATTTACACTTAATCACTTCAAAGTCCTCTTTGCTCTTCTGTCTGACCTCAGGAGGTCAAACAGTCCTTTCAGGCTCTTGCTCCAGATCCTCTGTCTTCCTCCCAAGTCCGCAGGTGGTCCAGACTCATTGTCCATCTGAGGCGTGATGTCAATACACACCGCGAGCTTAAAGTCCTTCTAAGCTTGGGTCTCTGCAGTGAAATATGTGAGCTACATAATGTTACCATTATGGGCGCTACAACATAATATTTACAAATGTCAGCAAGGTGTGGGTGCCACCAGCTAAATGGCTTCAATAATAGGGTTTGTCATTCACAATTTCCCTGTTTTCTTATTTGAATATTATACTAATCTTGTAGATTGTTGATGGCAAGCTAAGTGGTTTCCTAGGTAAATGCATGGTACTAATAATTTAGGAACTGTACTTAAATGTGACATGATTTGATTTACATAATGTATTCCATTTCCATTATCTAAGTAAATTATTTCAGATATGTTAAATCTTGATATTGTTTTAGTTAAAGCAATATAAGCAATATACAGTAAATTAGCAATAGCAATATTTAAATTAGTGCAGGGTAAAGCCTTTGTATATTCAATAAGTGTGTAAATAATTTCTAAACATTTTTACCTTCACTCTTATTTAGTTCAATGAGATCCATGCAAAGGTTTTGAAAAAACTAAGTTTATGCAGGGAAGATCAAATTATTTTGCTTTGAGCTCCCTAAAGCATTGTTCCCTTAATTGAGTAAGAATCTGTATTGTCTTTGTAGTGGATTCTAAATAAATAAAGTCCCACAGTAAACATAAATTCATCATAAGTTGGACTTTCCTTAGACATTTGGAACTTTTCTAATAAATTTGCATGGTTTTCTTCCTTATAAGTTTACCTTGTTCCTTATAAACATGATATTTCCTTTACAATAATCTACAGATATTTTCTTAAATATCTGGAAATTTATTGATGTAACTTTTAACTTTTCCTATTGAATGTTGTGATTTCATTACCAAGCAGTTGCATTTATATTTTTCTATTCATTATTGATCATCTATTGATAATTTTTATGTATTAGCTATTTTTCTGAGGATTGCTAATTATTTTTTTCTAATTAATTTCTTTGTTACCCCCTTTTGATGCATGGAGACGCACATGCAGCAAAGTTACAGGGTATTTGCTTGATGGGTAGTGTCTGTTTACTAGAAGGAATCGTGTTACCACTTTTATGTGTTACACACAGTTAATTTAGATGAAAATTTGTGAGTAGTACAGCTCCTTCAAAATGAGGTTTCAATAATCATGGTTTCTTTTGTGACGTCTCTTGAACTAATTTACAAATTCCATTTAGGAAAAAGCAATATAGCTGACTGTGCAGATTTGATATGATTTAGCATTGATAAGTAAGATCAGTTTGTCCAGTTGAACACAGGCAGGTTGAATTTGTGTAAGTGAATCCTTGTGAAAGGTTGTGTCACACTCCTTCAGTCAATGGAAAGGTGGACATTTTGCCTAATTAGAATATGGCTTAATTTTGTACAAGGATTGCCTCATTTTATACATTCCTTGGTAAATTATGGGGTGGACTGTAGTCCCGAGGCCCAGCTTGGCCACGGCTGAGCATCGGGAAAACACATTCCTTATTCCTGTTACATTTCTGAAATGTGATATTGCCCCACCATTATGTGGTGAGTGGCATTAGATGTATCCTGCAGTGTGAAGTCATATGAACACTACATTTTTAAAGTCAGAGTCATTTAACCCCTTGAACTCAGGTCAATTTCCCTAAAAACGCCTAAAAATAACATACCCAAAGTAAATCAAAAGCTGTTCTTCAACCCTTTGCAGCATCTTCATGGGGTTGGTCTCATTTAAAAGAAAACACTTTGAATTTTTTGGCAAAACAGTCATAATCTCTCTAAGTGCTCCTGCCACTGAGTAACAGTCATCTAAACATACTGAATTTGAAGAAAATAAATTTTGCCTGGGTGTTTTTTTTTTTTGACGTTGAAGTTCTTCCGGAGGTAGGAGTTGAAGACCTCCCGGACAGGGGCCTCAGCCAGACGCTGAGGTCTGTCAATCTACGTTCCTACTCTCACCTATGGTCACGAGCTTTGGGTAATGACCGAAAGAACGAGATCGCGGATACAAGCGGCTGAAATGAGCTTTCTCCGTAGGATTGCTGGACTCACCCTCAGAGATAGGGTGAGGAGCTCAGTCATCCGGGAGAGGCTCAGAGTAGAACCTCTGCTCCTCCACATTGAAAGGAGTCAGTTGAGGTGGTATGGGCATCTGATTAGGATGCCTCCTGGACGCCTTCCACTTGAGGTGTTTCAGGCACGTCCCACTGGGAGGAGACCCCGGGGCAGACCCAGGACTCGGTGGAGAGACTATGTCTCCCAGCTGGTCTGGGAACGCCTTGGTATCCCCTCTGAAGAGCTGGAGCAGGTGGCTGGGGAGAGGGAAGTCTGGGCTTCTCTGCTTGAACTGCTGCCTCCGCGACCCGGACCTCCGAAAAAGCGGTAGAAGATGGATGGATGGATGGATGTTTTTTTTTTAGATACAAATGATTGCAAATAACACACAGCTGTCAGATACTGGCTGAAAAATGCAACAGAAATGTAGAACCAAGTGTTATCAAGCTGAGGTCAAAATTTTGTAACAATACCACAAAAAAATGAATATATTACACAGCTTTTTTTCTCAGGTTGTTCACAGGCGTTTTTGAACTGTGCCAAACTGTGCCAAATGGCACAGTTTGGAGAAACATCTATAACTTCTGAATGCTTCAACATAGAAGCTTGATCTTGGGGTCTAATGAAAGGTGACACTCAGGGCTGTGTGTGTGGGGGGGTTGTTTGTTCATTCATGAATGAATGAATGAACAAACAAGCCCCCCACACACAAAGAAACATGCCACGTAAAAAATGTGTGGCCTTTTTTTTTTACAAGAAAAAATAACCTACAGTGCATTAAAAATTATACTAAAATATCTGCAATGTAGAGGATAACAACTCCCCCCCCCCCCCCCGCTACAGAGGAGCTCGGTGCACAAAAAAACTTGTGGTCATGATGGACCGTTGTAATTACCGATCGGTCAAAAGTCATTTTTATTACTATTTTCATTGGTAAAGAATAATTTAGCTTATAACACTTACCTGTCCACAACAGCAGTGTCGTTGGCGAACATCTGTTCCTCATTGTCAGACTAACATGAAGCTGGTCTGGTTGTTACGGACTCGTGGTTCTGGTCACCCGATCCGGTCAAACCATCTCTGCTTCCATGATTGCGGTTTTTGCGAACCATTTTTCAAAACAAATAAGAACAGTAGTAATAAAAAAAAGACTGGCTAACGGCTGAGAGTGGCTAACGCTACCGTTACACACAGGTCTCAATGTGTGTCACCCAGCGGTTTAGACAAAAAAGATTTTACGCACGGTGATGCACGCGTTGCATGTGTTTCAATTGTCAACCTTCTCACCTTCAATTGGCTCGTTGTATTCGCGGTTGTTGGTAGGCAGGTCCTTCTTGCTAGGTTTTCAGTCATTGGTTCTTCAAGGTTTCAGAAACCCAATTCAAGGCTCTTACTAGTCGAATGAGAGGTCAATCAAATCTAAACCAATCAAACACTCCTTTGGCTTTCTGTTCGTGGCTGTGTCTGTACTGGAAGAACAGAAATGCAGCTTTTTTTTTTTCAGTGCGCATTGAGACGCACTATGATGCAGAGACGTGACCGCCCGCGGAATCCCGGAGTTCAATGGGTTAAATTGTTATGCTTTATGTCATTTGCAGTGTCATTTGTTCTACATAGCTTCAAAAAATGCTTGTCAACTAATAGGCCCTTTTTCCCTGTAACGTGCACTGTTATGCTTCAGTTAAAGAAAAAAAAGAAAAGTCAGTGATACGTCAAAAAATTGAATAAAAATAGCTCAATGTTTTTCATTTTCCAACAAAAAAAAAAAAAACAAAACTGGAGGGAATGAAAATATTAGCTTTAAAAATATGTAAATAGTTCATCACGTATGAAACATTAGAGTGAAAACCCACAAAGTTAGACTGAAAGAAAAAGTAGAACCCCAAAACTTTGCAAAAATACCCATATATAGATGTTTTTCCCTTTTACCAAGTTTTTACACACAAATCAGTAGCTACACAACCTTTTCTATATTTTTTTTCCCGCAAGTTCTCTCTCTCTCTGTCTGTTTCTTTCATCCAAGGACACAGAGACACAGATAGATAACACACCCACCCCCCCACCCCCCACACACACACTGTTTTTGCTCAAAGCTACTATTTTCTTATACCTATAATTTTAAACACTTCTCAAAAGGATAACAATTAACTAATCAATCCTTTTATGCTAAAAAATCACAAACAACAGTTTTACAACCTGCTCCTTCCGTCTCCGCGGAGAACTCTCACTTTTTTTTTCTTCCACACCGGAGCAGATTACACAGAGACAAAACAACCCAGACTGCAGTAACTTTTTATCTAAAACTCACAAAATAAAATATTTCATCAGTCACGTTAACTCCTCCGCTGTGTGCCTAAAGCCCAAAGTAAGACCTCCTCCCCCGGCATCTTGCAATAGCTCACCGTAGCGGGGGAAGTCTCATGTGCGATAGTGGAGACCCGGTAAGGTTTTATGTTGTGTTAATGCCAATCTATCTTGTATAATGATCTTTGCCTCACATTTCTTGCTCTTCCTAAGAAGACCAGCCTTTTTCTCCTCTTTGGTCGCCTGTTCTTGTTGCTGTTCTAGAGGGTAATCAAAGCTGTCTTTGTCATTGTCCATTTTATCATTGTCCGGTTCTGTTGCCATTTAGTCCAACCAGTTTTAAGTGCTATAGTCTAATATCAATATCATATAACAGAATGAGTATTATTATGATCTTATTTATCTCCACTTCTTCACAACAATAACTTCACAATTTAAAACTCTCTGCGGTAAGACCAACTCTATTTTAGAGACACGCCCATTGTAGTTCTCTTGGGGTTAAAACCTTTTGGCTAAGCTAAGTAAGCTAGGGGGGCCAACTCTACCTTTAGGAATTAAGCAATAATTCCAAGGGTTTAAAACCTTTTGGCCAAGCTAAGTAAGCTAGGGGGGCCAACTCTTCTTTTAGGAATTAAGCAATAATTCCAAGGGGTTAAAACCTTTTGGCTAAGCTATCTCCAACTCTACTTTTAGGGACAGTATTAACGCGTATGACTTATCCCACGGGGTTAAAACTGTTTGGAGATTTCCTTATCTTTTTCTTATATATCAAACTCAGTAAACATTAATTAAAACAACATATAAATCCAGGACCATATCTCAGGTTCAGTTCACAAATAAAATCACACGTACGTGAATATTTAATCTCTACAGAAAGGTCTGTCCCCGAAGGGACAGGCAGAAATTTGCTGAAAAAGGTTTCTGCTTACCTTCTAGGGTTTTGCGACCGCCAAACTGTAGAGAAAAAATCCTCACGCCGTCTACAAAACTAAAATTTAGCCTCGTAACCGGGAGGAAACACCAAGTGTGTGTTATTTTGTCTTAACCTCCGGTTCTTTTATACGAAGGCTAAATGACCAGACAGAGAGATGAGATATAGTTCCACTTGTTTTCCTAATGCTGAGATATGGATCAAGGGCAGCGCTGGAGCATAGCTCTCACAAGATATCACAAGAGAGTGCTGCTCTTAAAGTGGGTCCTCAAGCTTTTATAAAACTCCGCCACTCTCTCACGCAGGAGGGAGGGCTCCCCTCACATGTGTCAGTATTTTTCTTCTATGTGTCAGTTCAGCTGAGGACAGAACTGATTCTAACTGGTTTGGCTATTGAGTCATTGGATGTAATCTAAAGACTGCAGTGTAGCATAAAAAGCAAGCAGAAAGCAAGCAGAAACAGTTTATACAGCATGATTAACTTTTGAGAATAGCAACTCTATAAGAAAAACAAGTGTGTCATAGAATTTTATCAACACTACTGAACTTAAAATGTCACAGAGTGTCATCAGCAGGTTGCAACAGAGATACAGAGAGACTGGAAGAGTCACAGAAAGGCATAGAAGTGGACGTCTTTTGGCCACATCCCACACTGATGACCGCTCCATTGTGAACAGTGCCCTGTGGAAATGGATAATGAAGCCACTCAACTCCAGGCACATTTAAAGATAAAAAAAAGAAAAAAAAAAAGAGGAAAAAAACCCTCCAGGCACATTTAAGGGCGGTGAGGGCACTCAGGTGTCATGTCAGACCATTCAAAGCCATTTACATCAGTGTGGTCTGCGTGCTAGATGACCTACAAGAGTACCTGACCACACCACCAGGCGCAGGCGTCATTGTCTTGCATGGGCCAGGGAGCATTTATACTGGACAAGGGACCAGTGGGCCTCAATGCTGTTCTCTGACAAAAGTTGATTCATGTTGAGCAGAAATGATGGCCGCCAACGATGTTGGAGATGTCAAGGAGAGCACTATGCATCAGCCACTGTTGTCACCAAATGAGCCTTTGGTGGTGGTGGTGTTAGTCTGAGCAGGTGTGTCTAGTCAATACAGAACTGCCCTGCACCTTGTGAATGGTACAATGACAAGCCAATACTACCTAAATAACATCATTAATCCAGTCATTGAGCCCCTGCATGAACAACACAGGCCTAATTTCATCTTCATGGACGACAATGCTCCAGCTCATTGAGGTCACATCATTAGGGATTGGCTGCTGGAGGCTGGGTACCTCAAATGGAGTGGCCTGCACTTTCTCCAGACCTGAATCCCATAGAAAACCTATGGGATCAGCTGAGTCACCATGTAGAGGCTCATAACCCTGCACCCCACAACCTCAATGACCTGAGAGCCGCCCTTCAAGAAGAGTAGAATGCCATGCCTCAGCAGACAATAAGTCGACTTGTGAACAGCATGAGACGTCGTTGTTAAGCTGTAATTGATGCTCAAGGGCACATGACAAATTATTGGACATTGACATTTTTTGCTGTGGTACACCCACCACTGTTGTTGGCTTCTGTTTCAATAAATTGTTTGAGATGAGGAAATCCCCATTGCATTCTTCTACTTAAATAGAAAATAAAAATAGCATTTTTCCTCTTGTCCCAGGTCCTTGCTAACCACTGTCTTTTAATTAATGTTACATTCAGTTAATCAATTAATTGCTCCTTGAGGGATAAATAAAGTTGTTTGAATTGAATAACCAAATTCCATATCGAATATGACTGCTGTGGGGGACCCATGCAGTACAGTTTAGTAGTTTTCCTCTCAGACAGAGAGCATGGAGATCAAAGGGCTGAGGGGTAAGGGGAATTGTTTGGGGAGAGTGAATGGTGAATGCAGGACCTCAGGTAGCAGGGAGGTGTGAGTTTTGGGATCTAAAAGAGAGAGTCCCTGCTACATGAGTTTAATGTTCTGAGTCTGGAAGATGTGAGAGTGAAATAAAGTTCATCTGCTCGGAAAGTTCGGTCTGGTTATTTCATCTCCACACTGGTGACCCTTGACGCAGAATGGAACACAAGGCGAATACCCCGGAGATGACCCGGATGGGAAACCCTAGCAATGCGTGCGCCGTTTCGGTCAAACTACCGGACTTTTGGCTGCACGACCCAAAGTCTTGGTTCCTCCACACCGAGGCCCAGTTCACGCTCCGGGGAATAACAGCAGATGACACCAGGTATTACTACGTGGTCGCGGCACTGGACCTCGCACGACTCATCAAGTAGCGAGCCTGCTCCAACCCCCCAGCCCACGACAAATACAGGGCTCTCAAAGCCGCGTTGACCCAGCGCTACACACTCTCGGACTGCGGGAGAGTGGAGAGGCTCCTGATGCACTCCGAGTTGGGAGACAGATCGGATGGAGACGGATGGATGGAGAAGATGTTGGCATTGATGGGCACAGACGACGGGCCTTTTCTATTTGCCCACCTTTTCCTCTGGAACCTCCCAATGGCGGCCAGAGCAGTCCTTGCCAACTCGCCGTTGCTGGCCGTGCGTGACTACCGTGTGCTAGCCCAGGAGGCAGATCGGATCATCCTCACCACCAGAGCCCTCACAGTGAACGCAGCAGCGTTGGAACCCAGCAAAATGGCCAGCGGAAGCGAGGAGCCAGCGATAGTAGCGGCAGCGGGGGACAGGAAGCAGGCCGATGGGTGCCACTGTCCCAATTCAAGCATTCGGGAAATGCCAGGACCGGCAGTCAATAGCAGCTGCGACCGCTGGTGAAGAAAGCAAGCTGCTGTACGTGACAGACTCAAGCTCGGGGAGATGATTCCTCGTGGACTCCGGCTTCCAAAAGAGCCTCATCCTGCTATCCTACGCCGACCGGCTAGCAGGAACTAGCAGCCCCGAGCTGATGGCCGCAAACTGCTCAGACATTAAGACTTTTGGTGAGAGGACACTGACTGTATCCCTGCACGGCCGTACGTACCAGTAGACATTCGTCATAGCGGCATGCAGTTTCCCAATCTTACGCGCTGATTTTTTGTGTGCACACGGACTACTAGTCAATGTTACTAACAGACGCCTGATTAATGCAATGTCTTTTGATTCTCTCCCCTGTACAGCTCGAGGAGCCAGGCCAACAACCCTAGCCAACATCACAGCTCCAGGTGGTAAGTTCTACACACTGCTCACCCAGTTCCCAGCACTCACAGTCCCAACGTTTTTGGCGGCCATCATTAAACACTGGGTTTAGCACTTTATTACCACCACCGGGCCGCCCGTTTTTGCACGACCTCGGCGCCTGGACACAGCTAAACTGGCCATAGCGCGTGAGGAGTTTGCCAACTTGGAAAGGTTGGGCATCATCAGACGATCAAACAGCCCATGGGCATCCCCACTACATATGGTCCCTAAGGCCGAGGGATCGTGGCGACCTTGCGGAGATTTCCGCAGATTAAACAACGCCACAGCGCACGACCGCTACCCGATCCCCCATATTCAGGATTTTTCCGTTCACCTCGCCGGGGCACGTATTTTTTCTAAGATAGACCTTGTCCGTGGTTACCACCAAGTCCCGGTGCGCACGGAGGACATACCTAAAATGGCAGTAATAACCCCGTTTGGTCTGTTTGAGTTTTTACGCATGCCTTTCGGGTTAAAAGGTGCGGCACAGACATTCCAACGCATGATGGATGCGGTGTTGCGCGATCTGCCGTTTGTGTTCGTCTACCTGGATGACATCCTGGTGGCCAGCGCGTCCGAGGACGAACACGTAGCCCATCTCAGGACGGTTTTCTGGAGGTTGGAGGAGCACAGGTTAATAATCAACCCGGCGAAATGCCAGTTCGGCGTGACGGGGATCGATTTTTTGGGACACCGCATCTCACCGGAGGGAGCGATACCCTTGCCGGACAAGATGCGCGCAGTGGCGAATTTTCCCCAGCCTCAGACGGTCAGGGCGCTGCAGGAGTTTTTGGGGATGGTGAACTTCTACCATCGTTTCCTCCCCCACGCAGCCCAGCTCATGCAGCCGTTGTACGCCACGCTTAAGAAACGGAAGCCGGCAGACAGAGTTGACTGGACTCCTGAGCGGGAGCAAGCGTTTTCCGAGGTTAAACAGCTCTGGCAAACACTACACTGCTGGCGCACCCAGACCCGGTGGCTCAGATTGCGCTCATTACAGACACATCAGACGTGGACATAGGGGCCATCGTGGAGCAGTGTGTCGCCGGTTCTTGGCAGCCGCTTGCCTTTTTTAGCAGGTCTTTGCACAAAAATGAGAGTAAATACACCGCGTTCGACAGGGAGTTGCTGGCTCTCCACCTAGCCATATGTCACTTCCAGTTCTGGCTGGAAAGGCACGCCTTCACTGCGTTCGTGGACCACAAGCCGCTAACGTACGCGATGGCCAAGGTTTTGGAACCATGGTCGGGCCAGCAGCAGAGACAGCTGGCCACGATCTTGGAGTTTACGACCGACATTTGTCATGTGGCCGGTAAACTCAACGTGATGGCTGACTGTCTCTCGCGCACCTTAGTGGCCCCAGTTTACGTGGGGATAGATTACACGGCCATGGCCGCAGAGCAGATCGGCGATATGGACGTTTGCGCGCTCCAGTCTGGACCAACAGGGTTAAGGCTAGAGAGCAGAGTTATGCAAGACGGGGGCCCCCCCCAATCTGTGACGTCTCCACGGGCCGCCCGCGCCCGGTGGTACCACGCGCTTGGCGACGCTGCGTTTTTGAGTCGGTTCACTCCCTGGTGCACCCAGGCGTACGTGCGTCAGTCAAAATGGTGGCAGCAAAGTTTGTCTGGCCGAGCCTGCGCAAACAGGTGAAAAAGTGGGCTGCAACCTGTGTAGCGTGCCAACGAGCCAAAGTGCACAGGCACACAAAGGCCCCCCTTGAGCCGTTCCATATCCCGGCTAAGAGGTTCGACCATGTTCACGTGGACCTCGTCGGCCCCCTCCCACCATCGCAGGGGTTCACGCACCTCCTGACAGTGGTGGACTGCACCACGCGATGGCCCGAAGCAGTCCCACTAGCTTCCACCATGTCCGCAGACGTGGCACGTGCCCTTTTAAAAACATGGGTGGCACGTTTTGGTACCCCTTCGGACATCGCGTCCGATCGGGGCCCGCAGTTTGTTTCCGACCTCTGGTCCACGATGGCCCGGAGCCTGGGTGTCTCAATTCATCGTACAACTGCGTACAACCCACATGCCAATGGGTTATGCGAGCGTTTCCATAGGTCACTGAAAGCAGCGCTCAGGGTTTTGCTTACGGATGCAAATTGGGTGGACCGGTTGCCGTGGGTTCTAATAGGGTTGCGTTCCACACCGAAGGAGGATTTAGTGGCTTCCCCAGCAGAGCTGGTTTTTACGCAGCCCCTGCGGCTCCCCGGGGAGTTTTTACCAGATAACCCCGCACCAAATACCCATCCGTCCCCGCGTTCGCAGCATAGCGCAGACGCACAGACGCTCCCTGGCCCGACCCACCACTGTTTTCCCTGCGCATTTGTGCCAAAAACCTTGAAGGACGCGGCGTTCGTGTTTGTCAGGCACAATGCCCACCGGACCCCATTGCGCCCACCCTACGATGGCCCGTTCAGAGTGCTGGAAACCAGGGACAAACATTTTGTGTTAGACCTGGGGGGTTGCCGGGAGACAATCTGTATAGACAGGCTTAAGCCCGCCTTTGTTGTGGCAGACGAGCAGCTGCAGTTGGCTCGAGCTCCTTGGCGAGGAAGACCCCCACTGAGAGCTCCCCAGGTAAATGATTCATCACAGCAGTCACACGAGCATGCTGAATGTCCCCCCCCCCCCACCATTGTCCCCCCACAGACGGACACACCCCCAGGAACCCCCCACGGGCACAGCAGCATTGCGGAGCCGAAGACCCCCCGTTACAGCAGCTATGGGCGGAGGCTGAAGCCGCGAGGATGGGAGAGTTAACACCCAGTCTGAGACTCGGGGGGGGGGGCGGGGGGGGACCCATACTGTAGAGTTCAGTAGTTTTCCTCGCAGACTGAGAGAGCATGAAGATCAAAGGGCTGGGGGGTAAGGGGAATTGTTTGGGGAGAGTGAATGGTGAATGCAGGACCTCAGGTAGCAGGGAGGTGTGAGTTTTGGGATATAAAAGAGAGAGTCCCTGCTACACGAGTTTAATGTTCGGATTGTGGAAGATGTGAGAGTGAAATAAAGTTCATCTGCTCGGAAAGTTCGGTCTTGTTATTTCATCTCCACACTGTTAAAATAATTAAAAATTTACTTTTTTGTTTTGGTGTTGTTGAATCTTAGAAAGAGTTGTTGCTACGCAATTATTTGACCACCTGCAGGGAAATGGTTTACTTGAGGAGTTTCAATCTGGGTTTAGAATCCATCATAGTACTGAAACAGCCTTAGCGAAGGTCACTAACGACCTCCTCATTGCATCTGATAATGGACTAGTTTCTGTACTTGTCCTTTTAGATCTTAGTGCAGCTTTTGATACTATTGATCATAATATTCTACTTGATAGATTAGAACACTATGTTGGACTTAATGGAACTTCGTTGCAGTGGTTTAGATCTTATTTATCTGATAGGTTCCAGTTTGTTCATGTAAATGATGAGTTTTCTCTCAGCTCAAAGCTTAGTCATGGAGTTCCACAGGGATCTGTGCTAGGCCCTACTCTTTTTAGTTTATATATGCTTCCGTTAGGCAACATTATTAGAAAGCACTGTATACATTTTCATTGTTATGCAGATGACACACAATTATACCTGTCAATGAAGCCAGATGATACTAATCAATTAGCCAAGTTAGAAGCCTGTCTTAAGGAAATCAAAGCTTGGATGACTTGTAATTTCCTGCTATTAAATTCAGATAAGACTGAAGTCATTCTTGTTGGTCCAAAAAACCTTAGAAATTCCTTTCCAAATCAAACTTTCAGTTTGGATGCAGTTACTCTTTCTCTTAATAGCTCTGTGAGGAACCTTGGAGTTATTTTTGATCAGGATTTGTCCTTCAATTCACATATTAAATTTGTTTCTAAGACTGCCTTCTATCATTTGCGTAATATTGCCAAGATTAGGAGCATCTTGTCTCAGAGTGATGCTGAGAAGCTGATCCATGCTTTTGTTAGCTCGAGATTAGATTATTGTAATTCTTTATTATCAGGCTGTCCTAAAACATCTTTAAAAAGTCTTCAGCTGATCCAAAATGCTGCAGCAAGAGTTTTAACAGGTACTAGAAAGAGAGATCATATCTCTCCGGTTCTGGCCTCCCTTCATTGGCTTCCCATAGAGTTTAGAATTAAGTTTAAAATCCTTCTTCTTACTTACAAAGCTCTAAACAATCAGGCTCCTTTTTATTTAAAAGATCTGATACTACCGTATCATCCTAACAGAGCACTACGCTCCCAAAATGCAGGATTACTTGTAATACCTAGAATCTCCAAAAGTACAATGGGAGGCAGAGCCTTCAGTTATCAAGCTCCTCACCTGTGGAATCAGCTGCCAATCTGGATTCGGGAGTCAGACTCGATCTCTGTTTTTAAGAATAGGGCTAAAACCTACCTTTTTGATATAGCCTACAATTAGGGAGGGATCATGTGTTTCTGAACCCTCCCTTAGTTATGCTGCTAATAGGTTTAGTCAGCCGGGGGACCTCCAGTAATGCACTGGGCCTCACTCCTTTCCTCACTCTCTATGAAATATTTTTTTTTTGCTGGTCATTAACATTTGTTTGTTCTCTCCCATAGATTGAGTCCCCATCATGCTGTTTGCTCTCTACATGTCTGTTCTTTTCTTCTTCTCTGTCCCCTCACCCCCCAGCCAGTCGCAGCAGATGACTGCCCCTCCCTGAGCCTGGTTCTGCTGGAGGTTTCTTCCTGTTAAAAGGGAGTTTTTCCTCTCCACCGTCGCCAAGTGCTTGCTCACAGGGGATCGCCTGATTGCTGGGGTCTTTCTGCAACTGTGGGGGTCCCCCCTACAGTTGATAGTGCTATGAGATGACTGTTGTTGTGAAATGGCGCTATATAAATAAAGTTGAATTGAACTGAATTGAATTGTTAATACATGCATCTTTTAACTGTTAAAACCATTTATTAAAAATAAGCATATTTTAAGTAATACAGTGGGGCAAAAAAGTATTTAGTCAGCCACCAATTGTGCAAGTTCTCCCACTTAAAAGATGAGAGAGGTCTCCAATTTTCATCATAGGTATACCTCAACTATGAGAGACAAAATGAGAAAAAAAAAAATCCAGAAAATCACATTGAATGATTTTTAATGAATTAATTGGTAAATTCCTCGGTAAAATAAGTATTTGGTCACCTACAAACTGTTTCTTGTTTTGGGTATTTTGTTATCTTCAAAGTATATGAACCAGAAAATCAGTACAATGCAATACAGTGTAAACAAAACAATAAACAAACACAGACATTCGTCACTTACTGCTGGCGAAAGGTGGCTTTTTGCAGCATGTTGGCTGTTTTCTCTTCTGTCGGGCATTTTTTCTTTCTCTCCCACATCCAGAAATGGTTAGGATGATTGCACCTCAATTTCGCTTTTATTCCAGCACTATTTATGTTATAAAACGTAACAGTTGTTCCCCCGTTCACGTGGCGCTGTGATGAAAAGCAGGTGAATTCAACATGATTCCCACACACTCTGTTATAACAAAATGTAACGAAATGTACACATTTACCTTCATAAGCTAAATAATCTCTTTTTTGAATCATAGTTGGCAAATTTTGGAGCAAATGGGTCCTCCGTCAATCTTCCTTTTTGGTGTAATGCAGATGCTTCCAGGTCAGCCATGATTCCGCCAACGCAAGAGCAGTAAGTTATACGTGTCTGCCACCTTGTAAGCTGGCATCATCAGTTCAAATCCTCAATACAATCCTCAGTACAACTGCGGAGTGTTTGCCACATCATATCACTTGACAGGCGTAGCACTGCGCTGTGCCACTAGGGGCGTGATCTGTAAATTAAATCTTGCCGAACAGAAGGGTAAAGGGGAAAAATCCCAAACCTACATGACCCTGTGTGGAAAAAGTGATTGCCCCGTAAGCCTAATAATTGGTTGGGCCACCCTTAGCAGCAACAACTGCAAGCAAGCATTTGCGATAACTGGCAATGAGTCTTTTACAGTGCTGTGGAGGAATTTTGGCCCACTCATCTATGCAGAATTGTTGTAATTCAGCCACATTGGAGGGTTTTTGAGCATGAAATGCCTTTTTAAGGTCATGCCACAGCATCTCAATCGGATTCAGGTCAGGACTTTGACTAGGCCACTCCAAAGTCTTCATTTTGTTTTTCTTAAGCCATTCAGAGGTGGACCTGCTGGTGTGTTTTGGATCATTGTCCTTCTGCAGAACCCAAGTGTGCTTCAGCTTGAGGTCACGAACAGATGGCTGGACATTCTCCTTCAGGATTTTTTGGTAGACCACAGAATTCATGGTTTCCCACCCCCTGACTGTGACTCTCATTGTCTTGTATTCTTGAACTCTTACCTTGTGTTTCCTGTCCCTCCGGTTGCTGCCACCCGCAGGTGTGTTTTCCGGAGCTGATCACACTCGCCTGACCAGGAAGATCATCACGTCCACCCAGGTCTTGCCTTCCACCTGTCCCCGGTCCCCGCTGTAGTTCCCTGTCGAGCTCCGCTGTTCTAGTTGTAAGTGTGCTTCCCCACATTATTCTCCCTTCGGAGAATCTGTCCCTCATCACCTCTGTCTGCTCTCTCCTGTAGACTGCATGCACTCCAGGTGGCACCTGTCTTGTCTGGAAATTTAAGTTAGTTCTTTAGCTTATGCACTTTATTTTCTGTTGTGTTTTTTCAATAAAATTGTGAAACTTTTATTGAAGTCTGAGTGATCGTTCTGGCAGTTCTGCATTTGAGCCTAACCTCGGTCTGAGTCATGACACCCTAGCTGCAGTTTGATTTTCTTTTATGTTTATTTTCTATATATTCTAGCCTTCTCCATTAGATGGCTAGACACCTGTCTTTACATCTGGGTCATCTTATCAACCCTTGACCATATACTTCATTCATAGACATTATTTTAGCTTAGGTTATTAGAGGTAATATACTTCTCCCGTATGCCTCCTCAATCAGCAGTGATTAGCTGTTGTCAGCAGAGTTTACATTTACTCCTTCAGGGTTGTTCTGTGCCTATTAATACCCCAGAAATTTGTCATATATTGTCAGTCACCCAAACTACACAACCCTGTCTCCAGTAATGCTTTATTACATATATTATTTACATTATCACATTCAGCCAGTTAGATTGACAAAAAAAGCTAACAGCTAACATTAACCTCAAACATGCTATTGCCATTAAAACTCGAATCTCAGAGGGAGGGTGGGGTGAACTGGGGCTCATTAGTATTTAGAGCAGTGTACCTTAAAACGGCCTGTTGTGAGGAAGGCTCCTTCCCTGTGTAGAAAATGGTACTGCAATAATTAAACCCTGAGTTATTTTGAACAAAGTGTGCCATAAACATTTCATTAACACTTTTAAGAAGTCAATGTTTGGAAAAAAAATTACATAATAGTGGCACTTAAAATAATTTCATTCTGTTTTGTGAGTACAAAGTATGTTTTAACAGTGGGGGGACAGCAACATCCCTGGGAAGCAGATTCCTAGCAAAACCCAAACCACACTGTGTTAGGTCATGAAAGGAAATGAGCCATACAGAGCAACAAGTCAGAGTCATACATCAATTGATAGTCCAATGGACATGCTGGCCATTTGTCATCCAGCTAGGTTCATGTTTTGATAATATATTTCAATAAAAGGTCCACCTAGGAGGAGCTTGAGTGCTGGTGCTAACAACAGCTGTGATGCTAGCTTCTTCTCCTTTCAGCTGCTCCCTTTAGGGATCACTACAGCAGATTATCTGCCTGCATCTCACCCCGTCTTTTTCATCTTCTTCTGTCACACCAAGCTTGTCCGTGCCTCCTTCACTACACTGAGGAATCTTCTCTGTGGTCTTACTCTTTTCTTCCTGTCTGGCATCTCCACCTTCAACATCCATCCACTATCCCTCCTCTGCACATGTCCAAACCATCTCAGCCTTACCTCTCTCTTTGTCTCTAAACTGCTCAGCCTGTGCTGTTCCTCTGATGTCCCTTCTTGTCACTCCCAATGGGAATCTTAGCATCTTCAACTCTGCCATGTCCAGCTCCAGCTCCTGTCTTTTTGTCAGCACCACTGTCTTCAAACCATACAGCATAGCAGGTTTCACTACTGTTTTGTAAACCTTTCTTTTCACTCTAGCTGCTATCCTGCCGCAAATCATCTCTGACACTCATCTCCACCCACTCCACCCTTCCTGCACTCTCTTCTTCACGAAGACTCTCCTATGCACTGTTCATTGCTTTGGATTTTGACCCCAGGTATTTAATCTCATCCACCTTCTCTACCTTTACTCCTTGCATCTTCACCATTACACCTGCCTCCCTCTCATTTACACACACATATTCTGTCTTTTTTCTACTGACTTTGATTCCTCTTCTTTCTAGTGCATACCTCCACCTCTCCAGATTCTCTTCCACCTGCTCACCACTGTCACTACAGATCAGTGTCATCTGCAAACATCAGTCCATGAAGAACCCCATCTGACCTTATCTGTCAGCCTGGCCATCACCATTTCAAACAAGAAAGGGCTCAGAGCGGATCCCTGATATAATCCCATCCCTACACTGAAACCATCTGTCACTCCCACAGCACACCTCACAACCATCTTGCGGTCCTCATACAAAATAAAATATTGTTAAAAACATTTGCTCAGATTCTAACATGCCCCCCAATCTTTGACTTGTAAATGGATGTACTGAGAGCTGTTATTGCACTATGGGACAGAAGCGGTGGTATTAGCGGTATTATTGGCATAATGGTAGTATGCAAGATTAAACTTGATAAAAACAATGAACGACAAAATTTTTTGCTGGTAAATAATACCCCCTTATGAATTATGCACATATGAGAAGACAATCTTAAACACCTATGGTACCAATCAAGCACAACATTTACACCATGATTCTGACCTAGCATATGGATTCATCTAACATCATATTGTCCAATATTTGCTATATTCACTTAGCATGTGTCATGATGCGGAGCATGGTTGGGGAACCGTGTTCACGCTTTTTGTTAGTTTGATTATTTTCTGTATTTCCCCACTTCAGGTTAGTATTTAATCTGGTTGGTTTTGGTTGTGTTATGTTATTTGAGTTCGCCTTTTGTTTCTGTCTGTTCTTGAGAGGTCCTGTTCCTTAGTTATTTCTAGTCCTGTCTATTTACATTATGTGTCTATAACCATCTAGTTTTGTATTATTAATATTATCTGCCTGTTCAGACAGTAGCCTACCTCTTACTGTTGCCTTTAGTTCTCTTTTTGTATGTGGTATTTTGTAGTATTTCAGTATTTGCATTTCTTGTTTTTTTGTATTTATCTTGTCCTCACCTTGGTGGTTATTTTCCCCTTTTTGTATTCTCTGGTCTGTTTCTCATTTTGTATCACTTCATGTTTATAGTTACCTTTTTGCCATATTCTCCTGTGCTTTTATTTTGACAGTGCTCTGTGTTTACTTCCTCCTTTAGCTCAAGTTCGCGGGCTGTCACAGCTGTCAGTAGTTTGCTTTGACTATCCTCACTCCTGTGACCCACACCTGTTATAATTTGGTTTAATTCCTTTTTGCCTTATTTAAGGGCCACTGCACCCTTATTTGGTGCAGCGTCCTTCTCGATGTACAGATGTGAGTCCCACGTCTATCTCACTCTGTGTTCTAGTGTGAGTCCCACACTCTCTTCCAATTTATTCCGGCGTTTCTGTACACCTTAGCCGTTCCCTATTCTACTTCCTCGTATCCTGCTTTTTGCCTCTAGTCTTGTAAGTGTTTTAGTTCTTGTTATATTTTTGTGTTTTTTTAAAATTCCCTGCAAACTCACAGCTCCAGCGTTTGGGTCTTTGTCCTGCCTTGAGGGGCGTTTACGTCAGAAGGACACTGCCAGTGTGGACCCAGCAGACTGTGAGTTTGACTTTTTTTCTTTTTTCCCTCCTTTATATTTTTTGTTAGTCTGTTTTTGCTGAGATGTCAGCTAACACAAACTCAGCAGGCAGACGCTGGTATCCTATGAGCCTGGGGAGGGAATTTTGCCGTGTATTAATGGAAATTGATGGACTTATTTCGTCTGCTCGTATGTCTCCCATCCCAAAAGCCGCTCTTTGGTACCTGGGTCTCGCTGAGGCGGCTGCTCACCATTATCCTCGGCTTGCGGAACATGCTGAGGGGGTGGAGAGGATTACCCTGGTGGCAGACCTGCAGCGAGAGACCCGCGGGATGGTGAGGAGTCCCACTAACAAGCCGAGGTCTGTGCCGATGAGGAAGCATCCCCTGGCCTCGGTACCTTCAGCTCCTTGCCAATCTCCAGCTCCAGTCCCTGCCCTGCCAGCCCCACAGTTGCTCCACAGGTTGAGGTCAGGAACACCATCTGCGCCGAGGTCTGAGCCGACGAATAAGCATCCCCTGACTCTGGCGTCTCGTCTGCCTCGCCATGAGCCTGTGCCTTCGCCTCCTTGCCAGACAACCTCCGCAGTTCCCGGAAGGGCTTTGTCTGGTCCAGCAGCAGCAACCACCAGTCCCTGGGAACTAAGGCAAGTATCCTTTCATTTTTTAACATCCAAAAATGAAGTGTCTTGTCTTATTCTCGGAGGGGGGGGGGGGGGCAATTCTCCACTTTAGCTGAGCCCTCACTAGTGGCTGCTGCAACCAAAAACCTTATCCTCACCTGCTTTTCCCGTGTCCCCCTCTGCTTTTCCTGTGTGTCCACCGGTCCTGGGAGGGAGCTGCTGGATGATGGAGGGCCCTGCGGTTCCGGGAAGTCCTGTTCCGGTCCTGCAGTTTCATCCTGGACAGGAGGAGAGCGTTCCGTGTGTCCCGAAGCCTGAGCCAAGAGGAGAGTGTCTTCTGGTTTCAGCATCGCAGGACCCAGCGCCATCGGAGAGACGATCCCCAGCTTCAGCCGTTGCGTCTGGAGGTCCACCAGCTTCAGCCGCTCTGTCTGGGGTTCCACATGTTTCAGCCATCACATCTGGGGATCCACCAGCATCAGCCACCATGTCTGGAGATCCACCAGCGTCAGTCATCTCATCTGGGGGTCCGCCAGTGTCAGCCGCCACACCTGGAGTTCTACCAGCATCAGCTGCCATGTCTGGGATTCCACCAGCTTCACCTGCCATCATGCCTGCTGCTTGGGCCGCCGCAGCAGAGTCGCTGGAGTCCTGGATGGCGGTGGAGCTCAAGGCAACATTACCAGCATTAGAGAGACCTTGTCTTGCTCATGGCGAGGAGAATCAGTTGCAGCTCCAGCTGCTCCTGAGTTTTCCTCGCCGAGCTCCACTGCTGTCAGTTACAGTGATCCAGTGTCTATCTCTTTCTTCCCGTCCGAGGTGGCCATGTCGGGAATGGATTCCCAGACAGATGGATTAGAGACGCCCCAGCCTGAGTCACTGGAGTCCTGGACGGCGGTGGAGCTCGAGTTAAAGGCAGGTTGACTTTTTTGTCTTCACTATGTCACTATTAGAGAGGTCTTGCTTTGCGCTTGGGAGGGAGAGCCAGTTGCAGCTGCCATCTGCTCCTGAGCTTTCCTCGCTGGGCTCCACTGCTGCCGGTGATAGTGACCTGGTGTGTATTTCTTCTCTCCTGTCCGTGTTCTCGTCTGGTTCCGCCGATGATCATCAGCCTTTGCCTGAGGTCGCTGATGGTCATCAGCCTTTGCCTGAGGTCACCGAGGGTCGCCAATCTTCCTCTGAGGTCACCGAGAGTCCTCCACCTTCACCTGAGGTTGCCGAAGGTCATCCGTCTTTGCCTGAGGTTGCTGTGGGTCATCCGTCTTCGCCTGAGGTCGCCAAAGGTCATCCATCTTCACCTGAGGTTGTCACTGGTCATCAGTCATCGTCTGAGGTCACCACTGGTCAGTGGTCTTCGCCTGAGGTCGATGTTGGTCAGCAGCCTTCACCTGAGTTTGCCAATGATCATCAGTCTTCCTCAGCTGGTTTCCCCGCTGATCAGCTGTCTTCACCGCCTGGTTTTCTCACTGATTAGCCATTTTCTACATCTGGTTTCCCCACTGATCAGTAGTCTTCATCATCTGGTTTCCTCGCTGGTCAGCCATTCTCTTCATCTGGTCTCCTCGCTGATCAGTCATCTTCCTCATCTGGTTTCCTCGCTAGTCAGTCATCTTTGTCATCTGGTTTCCACACCTCAGCCCCTGCGGTCTGTGAAAGGCATGGGTTCCAGCTGCCACCTCCAGGAGGGGGGCGCGTTGTGCCCCTCGGCCCGTTGGCTCAGGGATACTAGGAGACCACCCGACGGACTATGCCGTCTGCTTGGGTGGCTCAGGAACTCTGGGAGGCCACCCGACTTATTCCACCGCATGATCTGGTGGTCCTGGGACTTCTGTAGGTCACCTGAACTGCCTTAACTTTTTGCCTGGTGGTCCTAGGGTTTCTATAAGCCATCTGATCTGTTCTGTTTTGTGAGTCATGAGCAAGTTTTGGTTTGGTCCCTCCTAGCTGGTTTCCCCCCACTGACACTGACTGGGTTATTGTTCCATTCTTTTTTTTTTTTTTTTTTTGTGTTCCTCTTCTTTTTTCCTTGGGTTGTCTGGAATCCACCCCTTTGACAGGGGCCTCTGTCATGTCACATTTTGTTAGTTTGATTATTTTCTGTATTTCCCCACTTCATGTTAATATTTAATCTGGTTGGTTTTGGTTGTGTTGTGTTATTTGAGTTTGTCTTTTGTTTCTGTCTGTTCTTGAGAGCTCCTGTTCCTTAGTTTAGTTATTTCTAGTCTCGTCTATTTACATTATGTGTCTATGACCATCTAGTTTTGTATTATTAATATTATCTGCCTGTTCAGACATGAGCCTACCCTTTACCATAACCTTTAGTTCTTTTTTTATATGTGGTATTTTTGTCATGTGTGTGTGCTTTTATGCACGCACGGATGAGGAGAGAAGCGAGTTTTATTACAATGAATCGAAAGTTAACAAATCAAACATAAGGTTTCAAAAGATAAGCTGCACAGTAGGTGAATACAGTTCAACTGAGTCAAGTTTTTGGATCAGAGAAAAACAGTTCACATCAGCCCTAGGGTAACACTGGACGCTGGGGAAAAACAAGAAATGTAAACCAGGAAGGAGGACTTACATGGATGTGTTGGAGCTGGGTTCTGAGAGAACAACAGTAAACATGGTCCAGAGGAAAAGGTCCAAAAACAAGGGGAAGGCTGAACTGAACGACTTACTGTGTGCAGGGAGAAGACAATACAATGCACCGACAATGCACAGGAGGACAGACAGGGCTTAAGTAACACCAGCCCTGATGATCACCGTGATTGCCGGTGCAAATCAGTGATTGAAGAGTTGATAGAGAGCAGGTGTGAATGATAGCATGTGTATGGGTGAGAGTGTGTGTGTGAGTGCGTGTGAATCTGAGCAGGGAGAGGAACAGACGATGACAGATTGGAATCACCTGTTAGAAACTGACAGGAGAGGGGGGGAGTGGCTACCAGAGGCAAAAGGCACAGAAAAATATATGGAAAGCCAAGGGTATGTAGCATCATCCCACTTGGCTCATCAATAAAAAATTCTTCTGCTTAAAGACATTGTTTCACCCAGGAAAAGGACAGTCAAAAAAACTGCTCTTTTACCCCAGGCCACAACTGAACTCGCCATTCCTTTGTTAAAACCAGTCTAAGGAATTCACCCTAATGCATTTCCTGTTTGGACTTTTATGGCCCCCATAAACATGAAGACATGGAACAGGCCCCTGGAGCCCCTCATCACTACAAAGATCCACAGCTCAATATTGCCCCTTTTGGCAATTCTGGGACATGCAGATCTAACCAGTGCAGCTTTTCATCACATCTGTGTTAACTCAATTCTAAACCTTCTCTTCTTTTCCAGGACCATGAAAAGCAAATGGACTCTTGATGTTTATTCTGGACAATCAGTAATAGGTTTGAAATATATTAATCCGTGATTTTATATAGGTATATATATGCATGTTAAAAAGTGTTTAAATGAATGTTTATTCCTGCATGTTAATTTATAAGCATTGGGTATAAGTTGCATGATCACTAAGACTAGGTTAGAGAATATACATAAATGTATAGATGAATATTAAGTGTATTAAAGTTGCAAAGCGTCATGTAACTGCCAGCAGCCAATCTCTGCATGACAACAGCTCTCTCGCAAAAGCTCCAGACAAAAGACTGTTTGTTTATTGGACTAAAAGTTCATAAAGCCCGCCCACGAAGGAAGCCTATTGGCTGGGGGCTCCTGTCAATCACGGAGGCCCGCGAAAATTCTCCACAGATAAAAGGAAACTGTATCCTCTTTTTGGCCAGATTTCAGAGAGACACTCTTCGCCATCACTTTCTCGGCTTTTCACTTCCTTTGTCTTCGTCTCTACACAGCAGAGAAAACCACTGGCGAACAAAGGGACTTATCCCACGTGTTTTCCTTCCTATGATCACAGAGCTTGAAGTATCATGTTTTGTTGTAACCTCTTTGTATTTTAATGTTTTTCTTTAAATGCCTAGGAATTCTTCCTCTCTGAGCTCATTCTAATCAGGAGTTAAACTCCAATCCTAGACGTTTATTTCTATCACTTTTTTTTTCCTGATAAACTTTCTGTAAAACTACCGTTTTTAATTTAAATTTAAATTTTAATCTTGACTTTATTTTTATAATATTTTTATTGACCAATCCCACACCAGAAGCTCTTTTATCTAAAGTCCGAAACTCTTTGACTTGAGATCAGATTAGATATATTTAATTATTATCGAATTCCTCTGGGAAGCCGCTTGCCAACGAAGAGGAAAGGAGACACAGCTCGCCACAAAGATTAGACGCCCTGGGCCAGATCACAGCCCAGGTGATCAACACATCAAAATCTCATCTTGTGACAACCGAATATTTGCTGGAAAATATTCTAGGTTTTGGCACTGATCAACACATCGAAAGCTGCACGAGGACGACGAAAGAGGGATTTTCAACTTCAACCATCACGCCAGTCACGTGAGCTGCAATTTTAATTCATCTACTGAATGAAATGTCTGAGGTTCGATAATAATTTGATATCTAATCAGATGCAAATTAAGGAGCCATTAACATAACTCCTCTTTTCATTAAAATTCCGTTTTTATTTTCTTAGAGTATTCCAGAACCTTTCATATAATTAGTAAAACTTTCTCTATAAATTTGCGTTATATTTTCCATAATCCGTTAACTCCAAACTGATCTAAATTCATTCCACATTTAACCCTGATTCTGCAAATGTTGATATTGTTAATCTATCATTTACAAGTTTAATTTTATGGTTAAATGAAATCACTGCAATGTCTGTTAATCCTCATTTCCTTTAATAAATATGTGAAAATGAGAGAAGTTGTTGAGAATTTATTTCATTCTGAGTCTGGTTCAAGTCCCCAGTATCGAATTCACTAAAATTTTGAGACTGATTATTAATTAAATTATTGAGTGATTAAACAGGTATAAAGTGAAATTAAAGATTAAATTGCTTTTTAGAGATAGAAGCTGGTGCCCCTCGAGTGTTATTAACTTTTCCGGTGTATCTGAACCGAGAATTCATCTCTGGTTCCAATATACTAAAATAAATTAAATAATTTTTATACCTGATCATAATTATTAATTCATATACTGTTACAGGTAGCATAAAACACAGATAATATGGAACAGGAAACCGTCATGAAGCCTGAGCTTGGGAACCACCAGCTCGGCTCATGACAATGTTGTATTGTTTCAGTATTTGCATCTGTTGTTTCTTGTATTTATCTTGTCCTCACCTTGAGGGTTATTTTCCCCTTTTTGTATTCTCTGGTCTGTTTCTCATTTTGTATCACTTCATATTTATAGTTACCTTTTTGCCATATCCTCCTGTGCTTTTATTTTGACAGCGCTCTGTGTTTACTTCCTCCTTTAGCTCAAGTTCGCAGGCTGTCACAGCTGTCAGTAGTTTGCTTTGATTATCCTCGCTCCTGTGACCCACACCTGTTATCATTTGGTTTAATTCCTTTTTGCCTTATTTAAGGGCCACTGCACCGTTATTTGGTGCATTGTCCTTCTCGGTGTACAGACGTGAGTCCCACATCTATCTCACTCTGTATTCTAGCGTAAGTCCCATGCCCTCTTCCAAATTATTCCGGTGTTTCCGTACGCCTTAGCTGTTCATTATTCTACCTCCTCTTATCCCGCATTTTGCCTCTAGTCTTGTAAGTGTTTTTGTTCTTGTTATATTTTTGTGTTTGCAAACTCACAGCTCCAGCATTTGGGTCTTCGCTTTCCCTGAGGGGCGTTTCTGTCAGCATGATGCAATTTGCTTGTGTGTGTGCATTGACCATATGTACTTTTGTCTTTTGAGTCAGATGAGGACGGACAGACAACAAACAGGTGCACTACATTTTCTTTTGTGCTGAATGACTCACTTTAAAGGCTTTTAACATGCAGTCATTTTGGTTTCAGTGTCTCTTTTTGCTCTGTTTTTCTAGAGACATGAGAATACGATATGAACATACAACTCTTGTATAGTTTCCCACGCAGATATCACTTCAGCTTTGTCAACCTGTATCATTAAGTAATTTTGTATAGATGTGGCCAAATTAACTAAAACTATCTCTGAAATAACTTGAAACTGAGGAAAGTTTAATGGCATCCCTAATTGTTTTTTGTTTTTTTTAATCATATTTAACACAAATCAGACTTTGCTTTTGGGCAGCATGTTTAGCTCCAGGATACCTTGGTGTTTTGAGACTTCATTGAGCCCTGCATGGATTCACACACGTCTGTTTGAGAGCTTAGATTTGCACACACCGCATCTCATACATTTTGCACACTACAAAATCAATGAACAGAATACCAGATATAAAATGACAAAACTTTATGAAAATGTGCAACAAGAAAATTAGGTGGCCTATGTGCTAAATTTTCCACCTAAATAAACACAAGGAGCTTTTTAAGGGTTTTAAGTCATATAAACTCCTTGATAAAACTAAACACCTTTTTTTTTTTTGGGTGGGTGGGGGGGATGATATTTTTATGTTAAAATATAAGATTTTTAGGGTTCCAAGCAGCTGTGCTGTGGGAAACTCTTCTTCTTCTTCTTCTTCTTCTTCTTCACCACTGAAAGTGCATGGGAAGCAAAAATGGTAATATGTGGAAACTTGAAATTTTAGTCTGACTAGAAACTCTCCCCACTTCTTAGAGACCAAAAAAATCAAGGCACTGCATACATAGGTGGCGCTATAATAAACTTTTTTTATGTTTTTGCTAATATCTTGAGAACAACTGGGCCTAGACTAAAAATTTTCATCATTCTATTCACTGAAACCTTCTGCAACTTTTTGTCAATGGTGGCAAACTCTGAAAATTAAGTTTTCTGCGCCATATTTTCAAAAATGTGCAAGTGAACTCAAAATGAACTCCTCTTAGGTCATTCATCCAAATTGCTTGAAATTAAACAGAGCTCATCTACAGACATTGATAATGAAAAGTTGCTAAAATTATACAAAATATCAATCCGTTTTGATTTTCTAGGCCAATCAAGCTGTACAGTCTCTTTTTGACATATAGTTTAGGGTTAAACTCTTCATATAGTGATTCAAATTTGATGAAACTTCGCACTCGCAATCACAACTGTATTCTTCAGCTAACCACCAAATTCTGTACAATGCTGTTAATATAAAAAAAATAATCATGTTTTTAGTGTCTGGCAGCCATTTTGTCTTGTCAGTGCAATATTTTATGATTGTGTGAAGAAGTTGGTGCATAACACAAAGCAGTGGTGTGGTGTAGGGGTTAAGACACTCATCTGTGCAGCCTGGGTTCAAATCCTTCTGCTAGCATGTTGTTCTTCTAAAGTGCAACATACTTCTTGTGTGCATTTGAAAACAATGTGTAGTGTACAATGAGTTTTAAATGCTGTACTAGTGCTGCTGGAAATCCTTTCAGTTTTTCATCTGAGAAAGTTAGGGTGTAAGCTAAAGTTGTTGTGGTTTATGTGAGTGCTTGGTATGGAAGCCGTCCTGGGTTTAAATCTTGCCAAGGAAGTTTTATTTTTCTGAACAACTGAACTTTAAAGCAGCACTATGTTACATTTTCACCTCAAAATGATGTTTGCAAAATTATTTTGATGGTAGACTGCATTTGACCTTGTGAATGTCATTTCCTCCATAGCCTGAGAGGGCCCACATTTCCATCAACAGCTCTTTTTTTTTTTGGTGTGATCACTGAGGGGACAGCACCTTTGGTGGCTGTGGCCTCGGTCTCAGCAGCAAATCACAGGGCATGACTTTAGCCACGACCAACAAAAAGCCCTGTGGTTGGCTGCTGGGACTGGGGTCGTGGTCGCCGTGATTGTGGCCTTTTCAGTGTTCTTACAGGGAACAAGAAAATTACACAGTTGTAGAAGAGCTGGAAATGACGAGGCGGTTTTGTATCACAAAAGCAGAGTCTTTAATGAACAACTCTTCTATCTTGTCTCATCTGGTGCAGAACTTGGCAGAAGGCAAAGAGAAAGAATTCTGCCCAGCTCGCTGGTTAAATACAGGCACACATCAAAGACATGCAAAACACAAACTGAAATCCCCCGTTATCTAAATCCCCCATTAATCCTGTTAACTCCTCCCTTCGTCTTGGGAGGTGATGGGAAAACCTCTCCTCGCCTTAGGGGGTGAAGGTGTCAAGTCTGTTGCCGCCGCGTCCTGTGACGTCATTGGTCTTCACACGGCGGTGAGATTCCTTTGTCCTTTCAGAGGTGTGAAGTTCCTTCGTATATTCTGTCCCAAACATTTCCACATGCTCTAACAAATGTAGGTATGGAATATATGAGTAATATATACCACAGGCCCCCCAAACAACTATGAAAGGACACAGAAAGATTCACAGTCTAGGGTAATTACTAAGACATACTACGTGTTACAGCTGTTGCCACAGAAGAAACTTTCAAGCAGCCATGCTCCTAAGAGAGTTCAGTGAAAACATAACAGCATAGTATAATCATAAGTCAGTCCTAAACTGTTGCAGCACAATTAACGAAAAACTGCGGAGTGTTGGAATCAGTCCCTGTGCTGTCTAGGTTTCAATCTTCTCCCAAAGCTGCTGTAGGTTGGTTTAGACTTCCTGCTGGGATCTTGTTGTGAGGAATCTGCAGTGTGGGAAGGGGAGAGATTATTTGTTCCCTGCCTGGGGGCTGAGACTTTTTCCTTGGGGGGTCTGCCTCGCCGAGGTGCTCTCGCCAACTGTGCAGGTTCGTCTCTCAACAAGAAAGCAGGTTTGAGTCTGTCAGTGCTGACCGTTTCATTTCTATCCCCATAATCAAGCACAAAGTGTTTGTCACCATTTTCCAGCACTCTGTATGGGCCATCGTATACTGGGCGTAATGTTGGTTTTAGTGCTTCATGTTTAACAAAAACAAACTCAGCGTTTTTTAAAGATTGAGGAACAAAAACTCGCGGAAAAGAGTGATGAGCTGGACCGTGGAGAGAGTCCGGTCCGTTACTGCCTAAAAACCTTGGGACTGGGAGGTGCCCTGGTTCCGGGTTCTCCGGTAAAAATTCACCTGGGAGTCTGATAGGTTGGGCAAAGACTAATTCTGCAGGGGAAGCGTCTAAATCCTCTTTAGGTGCTGCATGCAACCCCAATAAAACCCAGGGGAGTTTGTTTACCCAATTTGTGTCCGTTAATGAGGCTCTGAGGGCGGCCTTTAAGGACCTGTGAAAACGCTCGCATAACCCATTAGCCTGAGGGTGATAAGCGGTGGTGCGATGAATGGTTGCCCCTAAACTGTTGGACATGGCTGACCAGAGTTCTGAGACAAATTGAGGCCCCCTATCTGACGTGATGTCTGTTGGGACGCCAAAACGTGCCACCCAATTCGTTAGAAAAACGCGAGCGACTTCCTCCGCTGTAGTTGCTGCCAGAGGGACTGCCTCTGGCCAGCGCGTGATGCGGTCTATCATTGTTAGCAGGTGTGTGAAACCTTGGGAGGAAGGCAGTGGCCCCACGAGGTCGACATGAATGTGGTCGAACCTTCTAGCAGGGATGGGAAAAGGCTCCAGAGGGGCTTTTGTGTGTCTGTGTACTTTGGCGCGTTGACAAGGAATGCAAGTTTTTGCCCATTCTTTTACGTTTTTACGCAGGCCTGGCCACACAAACTTTCCGGCAACCATTTTGACTGAAGCACGCACACCTGGGTGCGCGAGGGAGTGAATTGCGTCGAAAATACGGCGGCGCCAAGCAGCTGGTACTAACAGGCGAGGTCGGCCGGTTGAAACATTGCATATTAGGGGGGGGCACGCCGTCGCGCAACCCTTTTTTCTCCAGCCTTAACCCTGTTGGTCCAGACAGGAGAGCGCGCACGTCCGCATCACTGCTTTGTTCTTCCGCCATGGCTGCATAATCTATCCCTTCGAGGATAGGTGCTGCATATGTGTTTGCGTTAGAGAAAAGCTCCGCTGCTGAAGCAGTGTAATCTGTCTTCTCGTGCTCTGGTGGTGCCACAGCGCGAGAGAGACAGTCCGCTACTATGTTAAGTTTGCCCGCTACATGTCGAATGTCTGTGGTGAACTCTGAAATCGCAGCTAGCTGTCTTTGTTGTCTGCCCGACCAAGGTTCTGAAATTTTAGCCATCGCAAAAGTGAGCGGTTTATGGTCCACAAAAGCCGTGAAACTCCGCCCTTCTAACCAAAACTGGAAATGGCGGATGGACAAATGAAGCGCCAGCAGCTCCCTGTCAAAAGTGCTGTATTTGCGTTCCGTCGGGTTTAGCGATTTGCTAAAGAATGCTAAAGGTTGCCAGACCCCGCTGACAAGTTGTTCTACAACTGCCCCTATGGCCAGGTCTGAAGCATCTGTGGTTAGAGCAATGCGGGCCGAGGGATCTGGGTGGACTAACATTGTTGCGTTAGCTAGGGCGTTTTTTACTTCCGCGAAAGCGTGTTCGCGCTCCGGGGTCCATTCGACCGCTTGGGAAGTGTTCTTTTTTTTGAGCGCATCATACAGGGGCTGCATGAGCTGAGCTGCATGAGGGAGGAAACGGTTGTAAAAATTAACCATCTCCAAAAATTCCTGTAGCGATTTGACCGTTTGGGGCCGTGGAAAACCTTTTATCGCATGAATTTTGTCTGGAAGCGGGACTGCCCCTTTCGGGGAGACTCTATGTCCCAAAAAATCAATTTGCGATACGCCGAATTTGCATTTGGCTGGATTAATTATTAGTCCGTGCTCTTCTAGCCTCTGAAAAACAGTAGTAAGGTGTTGCTCGTGCTCCTCCTCTGATGAGCTGGCTACCAGCATGTCGTCGAGGTAGACGAAAACAAAGGGGGGGTCGCGTAAGACCGCGTCCATCATGCGTTGAAAAGTTTGAGCAGCGCCTTTGAGACCAAACGGCATTCGTAGGAATTCAAAAAGGCCGAAAGGGGTTATAACCGCTGTTTTAGGAATGTCTTCCGCTCGGACTGGGACTTGGTGATAACCGCGGACTAAGTCTATCTTTGAAAAAATGCGCGCGCCCGCTAAATGCAGTGAAAAATCCTGTATATGAGGGATGGGGTAGCGGTCATGTGCTGTGGCGTTGTTTAATCTGCGGTAATCTCCGCACGGTCTCCAAGAACCGTCGGATTTCGGAACCATGTGAAGTGGTGAAGCCCAAGGGCTCTTTGAACGTCGGACAATGCCTAATTTTTCAAGAGCTGCAAATTCGTCCCTTGCTATGTTGAGCTTGGCCGCGTCTAAGCGGCGAGCTTTGGCAAAAACGGGAGGTCCCGTTGTTGGAATGAAGTGTTTAACCCCGTGTTTGGCTACAGTGGCTGAGAATTTGGGGGTTGTGAGTGCTGGAAATTGGATGAGGAGTTGCTCAAACTTACCTCCTGCCGTAGTGACGTTGGCCTGCACAGGTGGTGGAGAGACTCGAGCTGAGCAAGGAATAGAAGCAAAAGACAGTGCATTAACCAGGCGCCTATTTGCTAGATCAACTAATAACCCGTGTGCACACAGAAAATCTGCGCCTAACAAGTTAAAACTCACCGCCGCTACAACAAATGTCCATCTGTAGCTGCGGCCGTGAATGAGGAGATGCAGGCTCTTTTCCCCGAACGTGTCGATGTCCGAGCCGTTGGCTGCCACTGCTCCATTGCCCCGGGTGCCCATGGCTCGATCTGCGTGGGAGGGCATGACGAAACTCAGCTGGGCTCCCGTGTCGATGAGGAACTG
This sequence comes from Pholidichthys leucotaenia, assembly GCA_020510985.1. Lineage (NCBI taxonomy): Eukaryota > Metazoa > Chordata > Actinopteri > Cichliformes > Pholidichthyidae > Pholidichthys > Pholidichthys leucotaenia. The sequence goes on from CM035838.1 coordinate 386,243,348, forward strand.
CTTGCCTGTGTGTCCATCCGTCACGTATAACAGCTTATTTTTCTCGCCGAGAACCGCTGCCGTTAACGGCCCTCGGCTTTGGCGTTTCCCGACATCGTAAACTTGCAGGGGGGAACACATTTCCGGGCTTTCTCGGCGAAGCGGTGGTGATAATAACAGACGTCATTCTGTTTGTTGCGCTTGGGCCGCGCTGCTGTCACCGTGGGTTGAGCCTGCTCCGTGGTTTGTGACTCTCCAAGGTTCGGGGCGTCAGTTTTGAGGTCTGCGGAAGTCCTGATGATTGTTGCACTTCATACTGGCGAGTGTCCCTCTCATGTGTGGTGGTAGCGTGCTGAGGAAAATAAATTGAAAGAGGAAATTATCATTGTCCTCCTCCTTGAGCTGCAGTAAATCCTCCATGAGGGTCTTTGGATTGCCCCCTCTGTGGCCGTAGACTGCCAGGATTTTTTCGGCTCTTTCTTCCGCCGACGGGACGTAATTCGCCACGATGGTCGCCTTGAGTGTCTCATACTTGTCCCGGGCCGGTGGTCGCTGGATCAAGCTTCGCACACACCTCGAAGTGGCGGAGTCGAGTTTGGAGATGATATGGTAGAACTTAGTATCGTCTGCCGTGAGGCCCGCCAGTATGAACTGGGCTTCGGCTTGGTGAAACCAAGAGGCCGGGTCTTCTCGCCAGAAATCTGGCAGTTTAACAGCGACGGCGTTTGTGCACATCATCACTGTTGTGCCCGCCGGGTGAGAGTGCCTTGCCTCGGCTCTCACGGCGGTGCTGGAGCTCGGTTGAGCTCTCTCGGTACCCTCTGCCGGGGGGAACAGCTGTCTGCTTGTTCCCTCGTCTGCGTTGTTGCTGGCGTAAGTCAGATTCGCCACGGATGAGTCGCTTGAAGAACGCCTCAGGTCCATAATCACGTCAGGGTCACCAGTGTAGAAGAGCTGGAAATGACGAGGCGGTTTTGTATCACAAAAGCAGAGTCTTTAATGAACAACTCTTCTATCTTGTCTCATCTGGTGCAGAGCTTGGCAGAAGGCAAAGAGAAATAATTCTGCCCAGCTCGCTGGTTAAATACAGGCACACATCAAAGACATGCAAAACACAAGCTGAAATCCCCCGTTATCTAAATCCCCCATTAGTCCTGTTAACTCCTCCCTTCGTCTTGGGAGGTGATGGGAAAACCTCTCCTCGCCTTAGGGGGTGAAGGTGTCAAGTCTGTTGCCGCCGCGTCCTGTGACGTCATTGGTCTTCACACGGCGGTGAGATTCCTTTGTACTTTCAGAGGTGTGAAGTTCCTTTGTATATTCTGTCCCAAACATTTCCACATGCTCTAACAAATGTAGGTATGGAATATATGAGTAATATATACCACACAGTGCCGTTTAAAAAAAACTGTGTAGTAGATCTGAGGTTTTAAACACTGTTGCAAAGCAATTGAAGACCTTGAAGTCCACACCTGCTTGGAACCCGATGATTGCAGCTTGTGGCTATATTTTAAATTTGATATTGATATTGTGTGTGATCTACTGCTCCTTAAAATATTAATTTTAAAAAACACCATTTTAAAAAACAGAGCAACATTTATAAAAACAGGAAAATGTCCTTACCTTCAATGCTTATGTATCCATATATCAGCCCATAAATTATCCAGAGAGCCCTGAACTTAATTTCTCCTTTTTACCTCCGCCAAGAGGAGGAGGTAATGTTTTCACAGGCATTTGATGGTTTATTGATTTGTCTATCGGTTAGCAACATAACTCTTAAAGTTATGAACAGATTTTGATGAAATTTTCAGGAAAGGTGTGTAATGGCATGAGGAACAGATGATTAGATTGTGATGTAGCTGGTGATGATCTGAGAGTGCATACCTCCACCAAGGGCTTTGTTTGTATTTGTGCAGCAGGATTACACAAAAACTACTGGATGGATTTGGATGAAATTTTCACCAGAGGTGGTTCTTTGGCTACAAACGAACCCATTATATTTTGGTGATGATCTGAGAATGCATACCTCAGCCAAGGCTCTTATTTTCTCACAGTGTGTTCGCAACAATACTCCAAAACTGATGGACAGACTTTGATGCAATTTTCACCAGAAGTGGTTCTAGGCCTACACACAAACCCATTACATGGACGTGATCCATGAGGGACGGAAGGAGTTTCTAGTTTTCTCTGTTTTTGCTCTGTTTTCATTGTTTTGAAATGTGAACTTTTTCTGTGACATATTGGCAGCTTAGAAACTGACCACTAAATGCCGTCAGGTGGAAGCGGGGGAAGTGACCTTGTTACACCGGAAGTACTTGAAACTCTGTGCATCTATCAAATTGATTACCCTTGTGGGTCACCCCCACAGCCTAAGGACAAGCAGAGCACTCAGCTGGAGCAATTAACAGAACAATGAGATGTGTGTATTGATATCAATAGGCAGCCTCTCTTTGTCTAGCTCTTTCCTGCCAGTATCCTGCTGTTATGTATGACTCAAATGCAAATGTTCATGCTTCCTGCTCTGTACTGTGATGCTAATGTGCCTTTCATGTATTGTCTGTAACTGGGTATATAAGCTGACTGAAATTCACATGTTCTCTCTCTCTGACTACTGCTTCTTACTACACGCATTCCCTGTCTCCTGACGAGAGCCTCCGGGCTCACTCCGGCGTGCCTGCACGGCGCTGGAGTGAGTTCTTGTGATGGCGATGAAATAAAACCCACTTTTAAACCTCAGTTCGCTGCTTATTATTTCATGCCACCACGCTGGTGACCCCAAGAAAAGAACACGCTGGCAGCCCCCGGCGGTGACTCTCTGACGACAAGCGAACGCAGCAGCCTGACGCAAATGATCTGCCCTCCCTTCTGCTACAGGGAGACCTCGACGCAGAGCCACCACCAGGCGAACTCTCCGGAGATCACCCACGACCGGGAAAGCCGCAGAAAGCTTCGTGGTGCGACCCTCGCCTGAGATCTGCACATCCACGCTGGGACCGGCCGCTCTCACAGCTCCTCCACACGAGAGCGCACGCACCTCGTCCTCCCTAAATGGCGACCTCGAGGGCCGACGGAGAACGCAGCGCATGGACCTGAACGCACCATGACCGAACTACAGCAACAGCCAAGACAGGGAGGTACATCGGCGCCGATGAGGCTGATCTCCATCAAGCTCCCTGACCCTGACTCGCCTCTCAACAGCGGACCACCCACGCACCGAACCCCCGCGCGCACACCGGGGGGTTACGAGGACAGCGCACCACGCACAGGACAATATCGGCTCCACAGACCGCCATCATCCTCCGTCGCTGCACATCGGAGCCTTCAGGACTGCTCACACACCTGAAGCACACACGCAGCTCGCTCACAGGATTTTGTATGGGTCTCAGCCATGGCACACAAGGGAATTCAGCCGTCAGCTGTCCCCGAGGGCTTTAGGGCTGCGCACGCACCTAAAGCCAACCCGCCACGTCCCTCACAGCTGCAGCTCCTTTTTTTTTTTCTTCATGGCCGCGAGAGGAGTCAGAGACAAATTTTTCTTCTCACAGCCGCTGTGGATCTCAGCCACGTTCAACGGGACAGCCCCTCAACATTGTGGATCCACATGCAATTTTTGCGCGGCCCAGACAACTCCGCCGTCCCGGGCCGGCACTTACTACCCCCACCCTCCTCCCTCCCCCTCCTCCGGCACAGACTTTCCCCGCAGCTCGCTCCCAAAGCCGGACGATCGAGGCACCCGCTGAGCCCTCTGGGGGGGAATGTGTGGGTCACCCCCACAGCCTACGGACAAGCAGAGCGCTCAGCTGGAGCAATTAACAGAACAATGAGATGTGTGTATTGATATCAATAGGCAGCCTCTCTTTGTCTAGCTCTTTCCTGCCAGTATCCTGCTGTTATGTATGACTCAAATGCAAATGTTCATGCTTCCTACTCTGTACTGTGATGCTAATGTGCCTTTCATGTATTGTCTGTAACTGGGTATATAAGCTGACTGAAATTCACATGTTCTCTCTCTCTGACTACTGCTTCTTACTACACGCATTCCCTGTCTCCTGACGAGAGCCTGAAGGCTCACTCCAGCATGCTTATACAGTGCTGGAGTGAGTTCTCTGTGATGGCGGACGAATAAACACCCTTTTAAACTCCCAGTTCGCCGTGCCTTATTTCATGCCGCCACAACCCTGATAAAACTTTGTTGTCACTGCAGTTTAGCATACCCAGTGTCATGGACACTGGAGGCTAGGTGGGTAAAGTGTCTTGCCCAGGGACACAACAGCAGGATGGCTGGGGGGAGCGGGATTCAAACCACATCAGTGAGAAGCTGTGATGAATGCCCGGACCCATGGTTTGAAGCGGCAATTTTCCCACAAGAGAGCCATCGGAAACACACACAGCATACATATTTTAGTACCTAATAGCGATAACTTGCAGACTTTACAATGTAGTACGGCGGACTTAAAGCAAACTAGCATTAGCAATCATTAGCTTACCTTCATATATGATCTAGTAGTTCATATCCTCACGTCTTCGGCTCTATTGCTTCCTAAACGCTCCACTACTTTTCTAGAGTGTTTAGTCTTGCTTCCTGTCCCCTTCTCTGGCTGTCCTTTTTGGCTTTTACTTTGACAAAACGCCAGAGACCGAGGAGTCTTCTTGTACAGCCGCCATGTTATATTTTGCTTGTGTAGCGTGTTTTATGTCACGGGAGTATGGCGCCACCTTGCTGTAAAAAAATTCCACCCACTCCAGACGGTACTCAGCTGTAATGGAAACAAAAGCGAGCCGAGTTGAGTAAAGCCAAGTTGAAGTGAGTAGGGCTAAACAGGTACTAGAGGAAAAGGGCCTTAACCCTCTGGTTATTGGATGACCCACTGTACCTCCTGAGCCACTGCCACCCACATTGCAGCCATCTGGGTGAATGCAGCTGCAAGGGCTGATGGGAAATGGTAAATATCAGAAAATAAGTGTGGTCTCCTTTGTGAGATTGTCAGTTTAATGCGTGTTAGTGCTGTGCTTATCTCAAAGCTGTTTCTGTTGGGATATTTGTAACTTTTATCTTTGTCCCCAGGGCAGCTCAGTAGTACAATGGTTAGCACTGTGGCAGCACAGTAAGAAGGCCACTTGATCGATTTCACGCTTGACAATTGTGGGTTCGATCCCACCCCTGATCATCGGTGACCCTGCTGTGTGGAGTTTGCATGTTCCTCCCAGTGTCTGCGTGGGTTTTCTCCAAGTACTCTAGTTTCCTCCCACAAGCCAAATACATGCAGGTTAGGTTAATTGGCATCAACTAAAGAAATTAATAAAAAACATAAATACAAAAATTGCCTGTGGTTAACCAGGGGGCTACAAAATGCTTGTAAAAAGAAAAATTATCTCTATAAAAATTTCATTAAATTAAGAACTAAAGAATCTGAAAAAAAGATATAAAACATATAAAAATAAATTAACTGAAATAATACGAACTAGCAAAAAATTATACTATAGGAAAATGTTAAATGATAATAAAAATAATATAAAAGGAGTCTGGGATATATTAAATAAATTAAGGAAAAATGGAACTAAGAAAACGATATATCCAGAGTATTTTACTGATGATTGTGGTGATAATTATGATAAGAACATGGTAGTAAATAAAATGAATATTTTTTTGTAAATGTTGGACCAGAGTTGGCAGCAAAAATTACAAACCAAGGAAGAGACACCGTGAGTGAGACATTGATTAGAAATAACCCTCGGTCAATCTTTCTCTCAGTGGTGGATGAACTAGAGGTAAAATCTGTTGTTGAAAAGTATAAAAATAAATTATTTACTGATTGTGATGGTATTGAATATGGCACTAGTAAAAAGAACTGTTGATGGCATATTAAAACCATTTACATATATTTTTATTCTATCATTTCAAACTGGCTCATTCCCGCAGAAAATGAAAATAGCAAAAGTAATACCATTATTCAAGCAGGAAATAAACACCACTACACAAACTACAGACCAGTATCGCTCCTCCCACAATTTTCAAAGATTCTGGAAAAACTTTTCAGCAACAGGTTAGAGGACTTTTTAAATAAACACGATGTGCTTAATCAGAATCAATATGGATTTTGACCAAAGAGTACAACATCGTTGGCAATAACGGACGCAACAGAGGAAATAATAAATGCATTAGATCAAGGAAAATATGCAGTTGGTGTATTTATAGAATTTAGAAAAGCATTTGATACAATGAATAAATCATTCAATACTTCTTGATAAACTGCAAATGTATGGTATTAGGAGAGTGGCTCTGAATTGGGTTACAAGTTATTTATCTGAGAGACAAAAGTTTGTGAGGATGGGGGGATATCTGTCTGGATGTATGGGAATTGCCTGTGGGGTCCCCCAGGGGTCAGTATTGGGCCCCAAATTATTTAACATATATATAAATGATATAGTCCAAGTTTGTAAATTATTAAAAATAATATTATTTGCTGATGATACTAATATATTTTATTCTGGAAATAATTATAATCAACTAATCCATACTTTAAATAATGAATTAAATAAGCTTAAAAATGAATGGATAGTAATAAATTATCACCAAATATAGATAAAACTAAGGTAATGATATTTGGTAATTGTAAAAATAAAAAAGATACACATATTCATATAGAAAATGTAATTACTGAAAATATTAAGGAGATAAATCTTTGGGGTGTAATACTAGATGATGAAATTAGCTGGAAACCACATGTCAGATACATACAAAACAAAGTTGCAAAACATATTGCAATTATAAATAAAATTAAGCAAGTCCTAGATTACAAATCGCTTCATATCTTGTATTGCTCATTAGTACTTCCATACTTGACCTGTTCTATAGAGGTCTGGGGTAACAATTATAAAAGTACACTTAATTCATTGCTAATATTACAAAAAAGGGCAGTCCATGTTATACACAAAGTCGGGTATCTTGAACATACTAATTTATTGTTTTTACATTCAAAGTTATTGAAATTACAGGATCTGGTTGATTATTATACAGCACAAATAATGTTTAAAGTCAGTAAAAACTTTTTGCCACACAATATACAAAATCTTTTCAGAGAGAGAGAAGGGAAATATAATTTACGGGGGAATACAAAATTTAAAATGCACCTAGTAAGATCTACTAGGAAAGGTTTTTGTGTGTCTGTGTGTGGGGTAAAATTGTGGAATGGGTTGGGGGAGAAACACAGGCAATGTCCAAACATCCATATGTTTAAATGAACACATAAAGAAATGATTTTTGAGCAATATAAAAATAAAGGACAGTAATATTACAATGTGTCTTCAATGAAGAACGGTTGTTATTGTGAATATACTATATATCCTGAGTACTATTATTATTGATATCATTATTACTAGAATATTACAATAGTATTATAGTATTAGGATTGTTGTTAGGATGAAATTTGAAGTATTATATAGGCCAGGTGGTATTATTATTATTATTATTGTTGTTGTTGTTATTGTAACTACCATATGGCTACCTATTATTATGGTTACTATTATTATATGGTTACTTATTGCACCTAGGCATTGTAAGCCATGTGGGGGTATATGGTGGTATATATGGTGATTTTGATGATGATAATATTGTCTATAATTATATTAAACATACCAGAAGTATTTATTTATTATTATTACAATTATTATTAGATGTTGGTATTATTGTCAATATAAACTATCATTGTTATATCATTTCTATTGCATAATTTAATTATAACATGCATTATATATTATGGTATTGTATAATGAATGTAATTGTGGGATGGATAATGACTAGAATGATATAATTTATTGGGTATGGAGAAAGGGTGGGACTATATAAGCATTGGCTTCTTCCCACTCCTTTTGAACAAAGCATTTAATTTTTTTTTTTGGTTTTGATTTTTGTTTAAAAAAAAAAATGTCTATGTTCAAATAAAACAAATCAATCAATCAATCAATCAATCAAAACTGGGGATTCTAAATTGTCCTTAGGTATGAATGTGAGAGTGAATGGTTGTCTTTCGCTGTGTTGGCCCTGCAATGGACTGGCGATCTGTCCAGGGTGTACCCTGCCTCTCACCCAAAGACACTGGGATTGGCTACAGCCTTCCCGCAACCTGAAAAAGATTAAGCGGTAGAAGATTGATAGATGGATCTTCGTCACCATATTAGTGTACACTGTATGTTGGCGATAGATGCCCCTATGTTGCTCGGTGTAAAAAGTATGCCACTTCCTGGAGATGTGTCTGTCATGTGGTGGCGAGCGCTCGCCCCCTCCTTCCTGCTTACTGGTCTCCTCGTCAGACACACCTGCTGATTCCTGCTGGGCCAGCGTTTATAAGGAAGCACTCTTCAGTGATTCAACGCTGGCTCATCTGGGTATACTGCTCAGCTGACAGCTCTCTAAGTAAACAGTTGTGTACTGATGACCTTGCCTTACACATATTCTCTTCCACTTCTTCTAGGTTGCTGCAAACATAGCAGTGCGTCTCCGGGGATTTGGTGCGCTCGCCAGCCCGTTGCTCCACCTCTACCCTGCTCATCCTCTCCACCTGGTCAGACCTCACCAACCTACCCAACCGGCAGTTCTTACCTGCTGGTTCTTCTCCTTCGCTGGGTTCTGTGCTGGTCTCTCCTCACCTCCCACGTAAGTGGTTTAATTACATTTCCATTATTTCTCCATTCATCCCTAATCAGTCTCATCTATCCTCTGCAGGGATCCTGCTTATCTGGTGAATGACTGACTTTTTCCACAAGTGTTGCAATTTTGAAAATTCCAATAAAAGGTCAAACGTCTTCTGTGTGTTCTCTTGGTGATTGCACTTTGCATTCAGGTTGCTTGTCCAGTCAATATGACAGACCGAGCCAGCCAGGGTCACAACCTGGCAAGTGCATCATCAACCGAGCACTCCACGCTCCATGGCCTCGATGCTACAGAGAGGCAGGTGGCTGCACACACTCAGCTGCTGCAGGCAATTACGCAGCAGCTGAGTGTCATTACAGATCAATTGGGTCGTGTGGCTGTCCCGGCCACTCCACCTCCACCTACTCTTCCACCGTCTACCATCATTCGCCAAAACCTTTCCATTTCCACACCTGCTCCGTATGCGGGGGAGGTGGGGAAATGTAAAAATTTTTTGTGTTAGATTCGGCTTTATTTCGAGCAGGTGAAGGGGGAGTTCCCGGATGGCACTTCCAAAATCCACCAGTTTACTCTTCTGCTTTGGGGCCGTGCTTTTAGCTGGGCGCGGTCTGTTATCGATAGTCAGAGAGGTTCACCACCGACGTTTGACCAATTTGTGTCTGAGTTTTCCCGCACCTTTGACCATTCTGAGAGTGAAGGGAATATTATGAGTCGCCTGATGTCGCTCTGCCAGGGCAGTCGGTCTGTGGCCGACTTCTCGGTGGAGTTTCAGGTCGAGGCAGCAGATTCGGGGTGGAACGAGGTTGCACTGCGCAGCGCGTTCTTCCACAGACTGAATCGGTGGAGGAACGACCTGGCGGTTTATGCCGTTCCTGCCACCTTGTACGATCTGATAGATCAGGCGGTCGGGCTGGATAATTGGTACCACCCACTTGTCACATGCACACTCCTGGCCTAGGTGAGTCTGACTCTGCCCCCGAGCCTATGGAGCTCAGCTCTGTTCGCCTTCTGCGGGCAGAGGTTGAGCGGCAACAGTGGATCGGGGCGTGTGCCTACTGTGGTTCACTGAAACACAAGTTGGACACATGCCACCTACGGCCCAAAAGAATTGGCCCGTCAGTAGCCGCGGGGGGGTCTGGCGGGCAGGACTCAATCTGATCCCCCTAGTAATTTTTCTATTTTGGCTCTGGTTCAGCTACCAGGGATCGAGAAGAGGGTCTCCACCCTAATTGATTCCGAGGCAGAGGGTAATTTCATCTCCTCCAGGCTGGTGCATGAGATGGAGATTTCAACGGTTAAACTGCTGGCTCCCCATTCCGTGCGAACCCTTTCTGGCCAGATGGTGGCGTCCGTTACCCATTGCACGGCGCAGTTATCTGTCCTGTTGTCCGGTAACCACCGGGACAGGCTAACGTTTTATGTGTTTCCATGGGCCTCTCACGTGGTGGCACTGGGTAATCCGTGGCTCCGGAGGCATAATCCAGTTATTAATTGGGCACAAAATTCTATCATCTCCTGGAGCCCCAACTGTTTTGCTGTGTCTAAACTCGGCTGAGTGTTCACCGTCCCTCCCTGTCTCCTCTCCTCAGGTTGAGCCGCCGGACCTCAGCCTCGTGCCCGAGGTCTATCACGATCTCGGAGAGGTCTTTAGCAAGTCACGAGCGTTAGCGCTTCCTACGCATTGCTCGTATGACTGTGCCATCGACCTCCTTCCACGTGCGAGGCTGCCGTCCAGCAAACTCTATAGTATTTCTGGGCCTGAGAGGGAGGCCATGGAGAGGTACATTAAAGAGTCATTGAACACCGGCCTCATTCGTCCATCCTCTTGGGGCGGGGTTTTTCTTTGTGGGCCAGAAGGACGGGTCTCTGCGTTCATCGGGGCAAAGGAACTTAAGTCCCGCCAGTACGTCCCTGCTGCCCTCCGCAGCGAAGTCATCCAGTGAGGGCACACCAGACATTTCGCCTGCCACCTGGGAGTGGTACGTACTATTGACATAATTAAACGAGCGTTTTGGTGGCCCACGTTGTGGCGGGACATGCAGGAGTATGTGAAGGTCTGTCAGACATGTGCCCGGAATAAATCTTCCTCCACCCCTTCTGCTGGCCTTCTTCACCCCATCCCCAGCCGGCCTTGGTCCCACATCGCCATGGACTTCATCACTGGTCTTCCCCCTTCCCATGGTAATATGGTGATTTTGACCATTGTGGACAGATTCTCAAAGGCCGTACATCTGGTTCCCCTCCCCAAGCTGCCATCCGCCTTCAAGACGGCAGAATTGTTATCCTACCACGTCATCAGGCTGCATGGTATTCCTACGGACATTGTGTCTGACCGGGGTCCTCAGTTCATCTCACGGGTTTGGAAGTCATTCTGCCACTGCCTTGGCACCATCGTCAGCCTCACCTCCGGCTATCATCCACAGAGCAACGGGCAAGCTGAGCATGCCAACCAGTCCCTGGAGGCTGCCCTTCGTTGTGTGGCAGCTGATGATCCCGCTTCATGGAGCTCCCATCTGACCTGGGTGGAATATTTGCTTAATTCCACAGTGTCCTCAGCCACGGGCCAATCACCATTTGAGGCATCGGTGGGCTACAACCCCCCCCCCCCCCGGCTCTCCATGGCGGAGAGAGAGGTTGCAGAGACATCCATGGGGGCCCATTTTTGTTGCTGCCGCCGGGCCTGGAGATCCACTAGAGTGGCTCTCCTCCGCTCCACGGAGCGTAATCAGCACTATGCTGACCGCAAGAGGGTCCCGGCGCTGGACTACAAGACTGGACAGCAGGTCTGGGTGGCCACGGATCAGGTCCCACTTAAGGCTGAGTCCTGGAAGCTCACTCCCCAGTTCATGGGCCCCTTCCTCGTGACCAGCAACATTGGCAACTCTGCTGTCCGGCTCCAGCTCCCACGAGTGCTTCGCACGCACCCTACCTTCCACGTCTCTAATGTCAAACCTCTCTCCTCCAGCTCTCTCTGCCCTCCCCTGAAGCCACCTCCTCCTCCCAGGGTCTTTGACGGGCACATCACTCACACCATCAAGGAGATCCTGGATGTTTGTCGTCGGGGCCGGGGGTTCCAGTACCTGGTCGACTGGGAGGGCCATGGCCCGGAGCATCGGTCATGGGTCCCTTGGTCTGGATTCCATGACAAAGGTATGGTCCGGGCTTATCATCGAGCCCACCCGGAGAAGCCTGGATGACCGCCAAAAGGCGTTCTTTGAGGGGGCGCACTGTCATGTGGTGGCGAGCGCTCGCCCCCTCCTTCCTGCTCACCGGTCTCCTCATCAGACGCACCTGCTGATTCCTGCTGGGCCAGCGTTTATAAGGAAGCGCTCTTCAGTGATTCAACGCTGGCTCGTTTGGGTATACTGCTCAGCTGACAGCTCTCTAAATAAGCGGTTGTGTATTGATGACCTTGCCTTACACATATTCTCTTCCACCTCTTCTAGGTTGCTGCAAACATAGTGGTGCGTCTCCGGGGATTTGGTGCGCTCATCAACCCGTTGCTCCACCTCTACCCTGCTCATCCTCTCCACCTGGTCAGACCTCACCAACCTACCCAACCGGCAGTTCTTACCTGCTGGTTCTTCTCCTTCGCTGGGTTCTGTGCTGGTCTCTCCTCACCTCCCACATAAGTGATTTAATTACATTTCCATTATTTCTCCATTGGTTCCAAGGTTGTCATAGCCAGGAGCGGCACTGGGGTTAAGCTCCCAGTGCTTATAAAATGCTCCTTATGACGTGCGTCTCGAAAAGCCTCTGACAACTAAGTCCAACTCCTAGCCTGCCCGTGTGGTTTAGTCTCTAAGCCAGGCGGAACTGCTTTTACTAATAGGAGAAGGGGCGAGGGCGGATCTCTGGCGCCTTAAAACCAGATGCTTCGGGTAGATGGTGGCTCGTCAACCTGGGAAGGTAGTCCATCTAGGGGAAGGTAAACCCTGATTTCAAACCTCTGCTGCCTTGCGGCACACCCGGTCACGGGAAAGGTTTCGGGAGTCAACCCTGAGGAAAAATCCGGAGTCGGAGTCCCTAAGGCAGTTCTCTGTTGTGCTCAACATTGTTCTAGCAGCCCTGCTGTTCCTTTGGATTCATCAGTGACGTGGAGAGGGGGGACATGCTGCATGGGCAACATCTTGTCCTCCATATCTTCCTGCCCAGGCTTGAATCCTATGCCCAACGCTGGAAGGTAGAACACCGGATCACTGGAGAGGACACTCCAGCTTCGCCTTTGGCGTAGACAAAACACGGGGAATGACAGTTACCGGTTATTAGCCACCGCTCAATTGGCATAGAGCGCGGTGCCAGGGGTTGTTCCCGACAGTGGGAGGGATCATCGGATCTCACTGGACAGCTACCGCCCGCCTCAAGCTGGGCAGCCCCCAGCCAATAAGGTGTTGTCCCGCCACAACCTGCTTTCCTCATTGGGTGCATGGGGATGAGGAGAAGTCCGAACGGCAGGCTGAGAACTTTCGCACCAGGCAAGACAAAAAAACAAAAGAGACCAACTCTAAAACTGGGAACTTGGAACGTCCGCACTATGATGACAGGACTCGCTGCTAACCTCAAGGACATCAGTGACACCAGGAAGACTGCCATCATCAGTAATGAGCTGAAGAGACTGGAAGTGGATATCGGCACTCTCCAGGAAATACGGTTGGCTGACGCAGGCACACTGAGAGAGAAGGACTACACGTTCTACTGGCAGGGAAAGAGCAGTGACGAACACAGGGAACACGGAGTGGGCTTCGCAGTGAAGAACACCTTGCTGAAGATGGTGGAACCGGGCAGCAATGGCTATGCATGACTCCTCACCCTCCGCCTCAACACCACTCAAGGCCCAGTCACCCTCGTAAGTGTGTATGCCCCAACACTGACAGCTACACCAGAGGCAAAAGACGAGTTCTACGAGAATCTCGCAACAACTGTCAGGATCATCCCCAACTCTGAACAACTCATTCTCCTTGGAGACTTCAATGCCAGAGTGGGTGCTGACCACGACTCCTGGCCCTCCTGTCTTGGACCATTTGGCGTGGGCAGAATGAATGACAATGGACAGCGGCTGCTCGAGTTCTGCACTTATCACGATCTGTGCATCACAAACTCGTTCTTCAAGACCAAGCCCCAACACAAGGTTTCCTGGCAACATCCATGCTCAAAGCACTGGCACCAGCTGGACTTGATCCTGACCAGGCGCACCTCACTGAAGAACGTGCTAATCACCCGCAGATTGAGACACAGACCATTCATTGGTGTGTTGCAAGGTCAAGCTGCAGCTGAAGAAATTCCATCGTGCTAGACAGCCTGGAAAGGCACGGATTGACACCAGCAAGATGGCCCAACCAGAACTTGTTGAGCGGTTTGCCTCCACCTTTGAGAAGGAACTTGGTGTACCACAAGAAGGAGAATCTGCAAAGCAGAAGTGGGAAGAGCTGCGAAACACCATCCACCGCACAGCCTTGGCTACCTTTGGGAGGAAGACCTCGAAGTCACAGGACTGGTTTGATGCCAAGTTGACCGAGATGACCCCCGTCATTGAAGCCAAGCGCTCAGCTCTTGCCGAGTACAAGAAGTACCCAAACTAGAAGAATCTCCAGATTCTCAGGGCTGCGAGAAGCAAAGTTCAGCAGACTACTCGGCGCTGTGCCAACGAGTACTGGACTCAGCTCAGCCAAGACATTCAAACCACTGCCATAACAGGGAACATCCGTGGTATGTACGATGGCATCAAGAAAGCACTTGGTCCGGCTCAGAACAAGACGGCCCCCCTCAAATCCTCCACTGGGGAGATGATCACAGAAAAGAACAAGCAGATGGAAAGATGGGTGGAGCACTACTCCGACCTCTACTCCAGACAGAACACCGTGACACCATCAGCCCTTGATGCCATCAATTGCCTGCCATCCATGGCAGGCAATTGATGGCAGGCAATTGACGCAGAGCCAACCATCGACGAACTAAGCAAGGCCATTGATAGCTTGGCCGCTGGCAAGGCACCCGGCGACGACGGCATACCCCCGACCTGATCAAGCACTGCAAGACCGCCCTACTGCTGCCATTGCATGACGTCCTCTGTCAGTGCTGGAAGGAAGGTGCCATACCACAGGACATGAGGGACGCCAAGATCATCACCTTCTACAAAAACAAAGGGGAGAGAAGCGACTGCAACAACTACAGGGGCATCTCCCTCCTCAGCGTTGTTGGCAAAGTCTACGCACGAGTTGTTCTCGTTCGTCTACAGAAGCTTGCCGAACGTGTCTACCCCGAGTCTTAGTGTAGCTTCCGCGCTGAGCGATCGACGGTAGACATGATATTCTCCATCCGCCAACTCCAGGAGAAATGTAGAGAACAGAACATGCCCCTGTACGTCGCCTTCATCGACCTCACCAAAGCGTTCGATCTGGTCAGCAGAGAGGGCCTTTTCAAGATCCTGCTAAAGATAGGATGCCCACCAAAGTTGCAAAGCCTCATCAAATCGTTTCACACCAACATGCAGGGGATAGTGTAGCATGACGGCAACGTCTCAGAGCCATTCAACATACGCAGTGGAGTGAAACAGGGCTGTGTACTTGCGCCAACCCTCTTTGGGATTTTCTTTGCTATGCTCCCGAGGCATGCCTTCAGCACAGCAACAGAGGGAATCTACCTGCACACAAGATCTGACGGCAGGCTTTTCAACCTCGCCCGCCTGAAAGCCAGAACCAAAGTACGCGAGGCTCTAATCAGAGACATGCTGTTCGCAGACGATGCTGCAGTCGCAACCCACACACAGCAGGAGCTTCAGACCCTGATGGACCGCTTCTCCCAGGCATGCAAGGACTTCGGGCTTACCATCAGCCTGAAGAAGACTAACGTCTTGGCGCAAGGCACGAAAGCACCACCAACCATCACCATCGACGACTACGAGCTGGAGGTCGTGAATCAGTTCACGTACCTGGGGTCCACGATCAGCAGCAACCTCTCCCTTGATACAGAGATCGACAAGAGGATTGGAAAATCAGCCTTCACACTCGTTCGCCTCACCACACGAGTGTGGGAGAATCCCAAACTCTCTGTCAAGACGAAGATGGCAGTGTACAACGCCTGCATCATCAGCACACTGCTCTATGGGAGTGAGACGTGGACAACATACGCCCGGCAGGAAAAGAGACTGAACTCCTTCCACTTGCGCTGCATTCACCGTATCCTGGACATATCCTGGCAGGACAAAGTGCCCAACACAGAAGTTCTGTCCCGTGCCGGCCTTCCCTCCATGTTCTACTCAGGCAGCGCAGGCTCCGCTGGCTAGGCCACGTTCACTGTATGGAGGATGGCAGAATCCCCAAAGACGTCCTCTACGGAGAACTGGCGACTGGCAGGAGAGACGTTGGCTGCACACAGCTGCACTTTAGAGACGTCTGCAAGGGAGACATGAAGGCCCTGGAGATCAACACAGAGTGCTGAGAGGACCTTGCAGCAGACCGCTCCAAATGGAGAGGCACCCTGACCAGACAGCTCAAGGCGGGTGAAGAGAGACTGACTGCTGCAGCAGATGAAAAAAGGACCCCCAGGAAGAACTGCCACAGCTCCAGCAGCATGGAGACCACCCACAAGTGCGACCTGTGTGACAGGGACTGCCATTCGCGCATCGGCCTGTTCAGCCACAGGCGGTGCTGTTCCAGCAGAGTAGACGTTTAGGATTCTCTTCCATGGCCATCATAGACCGACGGAGGCCGACCACTTGATTTCTTCATTCCTCCCTAATCAGTCTCGTTTATCCTCTGCAGGGGTCCTGCTTATCTGGCGAGTGACTGACTTTTTCCACAAGTGTTGCGATTTTGAAAATTCCAATAAAAGGTCAAACGTCTTCTGTGTGTTCTCTTGGTGATTGCACTTTGCACTCAGGTTGCTTGTCCAGTCAATATGACAGTGTGCCCCCTGGTGGATCATAATGGGCAGTGTTAGTGTCAAAAATTAGCCAGTCAATGAATTGAATTTCCAAATGGCTATTATATGCTCTATGTTTCATCATATGACTTTCCCCCCACAGCAGCTGGGGGCTCATAACATTTGCATACATTACCCTATAGAGCAAACGGCTATGCACAAAACAAAACCGAGTCTTCTCCATGCTTCACAGTAAGTATAATGTTCTTTTAAAGCTTAATTTTTCCATCTGTAGACATAGAGCTGATGTGACTGACCAAAATGCTCCAGTTTTGTCTCATCAGTCCAAAGCACATTTTACCAGAAACTTTAGGGCTTGTCACCATACATTTTGGCTGGCTTTTTAATGTTTTTCTGTGAATAGTGGAGCTCTCCTGGTCTTCTTCCATAGAGCCCATTATTAGTTAATACGTGACCCATGGTGAGATCAGAAAGTGACGTGCCTTCACCTTGGAGTTCAGCTTGAATGAGTTTGGATGATTTCCTAGCCTCTTTTTCTACAATACGCATTATTCTTCTGATCAGCCTGGGGTTGTGTTTCTTCTTGTGTCTTTGGAGGTTGGCTACAGTCACATGAACCTTATACTTTTTATAATAATATTGGCAACTGTGGTCATAGGAACATAAAGCTGCTTGGAAATAGTCATAGCCTTTACCTTTCACATGGTTGTCTATAATCGTCTTTCTGACCTCCTCAGACAGCACTCTCCTTTGCCTTCTCTGGACCATGTTCAGTGTGGTACACACATTGATACCAAAATACACAGTAGAAATAATAAAATATTCATCTGAATCAATAATCAAAAACAGTCTGATTTGTGTTAAATATGATATAAATAATAAGGGATGCAATTCAACTTTTGTCAGTTTCAAGTTATTTCAGCGATAGTTGTATTTTTTGGTTTTTTTGTTGAAGGGTACCATGATTGCAGTGCTGTCCAGTGCTTGATGTACAACCATAAGTTGTTTTTCTTCCGTACAATATGCTGAATCTTTCTTTGCTACAAAAAACATCATGAAATCAGTTAAAATAGTACATTATGTGCAAGACCTGCAAATAGGTAATTAGGGAAACATTGTGTGTGCGTGCGAAGAGGTCTGATAACATACAACAGAGAATTCCCTTAAAAGATATTGTCACTGGAGGCGATTTATAACAAACCCCTGTTTAGATGTTGGTATCGTGAGAGACAGGTGTGGAATGATGATAGCATTAAGTGGGCCTGCCATTAATGCACAATGGACCTGGCTAGTTGTTTACTCTGGGACTCACAGAGACAGGGGCGAGGCAGATCTGCATGCAGATGTACTTGTACATACTGTAAGCCGAAGGTTATGTAAAGCTTTGAAAACCCATTGTGTATTCAGATGGTATCTTGCTTTTAATGAAACCAAAGCTAATGTAGTGTGTCTTTTGTCTGTGCTTGCATAGCTGTTGTTTCAGAAAATTAGCAAAGGGTTAACCTAAGGAGTCAACAGCCCCAGCACCAAAGTCTTTGATATTTTCACTACAGGCAGTTCTTCTGATGGAGCCTGGTGGAAAACGGGAGCTCTAAGTACTTTTTACACTCCGAGGAACGGTCAAGGTGAGCTGCATGAGTTGAACTTGGTAGATTTAATATCATGTTCCACATAACCATTAGAATATTTAGCATGCCGTTATGTATCTCATAAAATAAGTCAGATTCATGTGCATTACAGCTTTACTGGCTCTCTGTTTATTGACAGTGAAGGGTTTTATACTACCAATGAATTTCAAACTGCCCAGCCATAACATCATGTTTATGTCACTGTTATACCATGTTTTTGAAATGTGTGTGCATTCACAAAATGTTATTTCCATTTTGGCTTCCAATTTAATTAAGTGTTACTGCTGTGACACAGTCATCTACAAGTTATTGTGTTCATTAGGTGAATAACAACTGTAGAAAAAATACTGAAAAGCAGTTTGAACGCTTACTCTGTAGTGGTTTTACACTAATATACTGTAGCTATAAACATTGGAATACTGTATGCTTTATGCTTAAAGTCATGATTTTTACACAAAGGCACTGACTGCTAGCTCCCTGATGAAACATTGTTTTCTTCTTCTTCTTCTTCTTCTTCTTTTTTTTTTTACCAGCCACACCATGGTTGATAATGTACCTTTTTGAAAGTTTCTGTCCATCATTTTTGTAAATGTGCCCCAGTAACACTGCTGTTCTGGGAACCACCACAAGAGTGCACCATTCATGCATCTGCCATTCTCTGTGTCTGTGGTCACAGATTAGTAGCCCCATACTCTGTTAGTGTTCACACTTGTTAGTTTATAAATGCCACAAAGTTTAAATTATATCTTGAAGCCATAAACGCTAAACGAGGAGTAGATAGAAATCAATCTAACTGGCACTGTTTTTACTGCTCGTTATGTGTAGTCATGTAATTTGGTGTCCAGATAAAATAATTTAAAATCATTTAAGTTGGGTGTGATCTGAGGCACCATGACAGGTCTGACACTATTGCAATATGGTTTCTAGTTTGCGTAATGATTTCTGTCCAGTATTTTATGTTATTCCCAATTGAAGAGCTGCCAGACATATAGAGATGCTAGTTTAGGAAAGATTTTGCAGTGGTCTCTTATTTTTCCAGAGCTGTGTATCATTAAATGATTCAAAGATCATGGAGGACTTTCAGTGCATAAAGGGCAAGAATGCAAGTTGAACACCCATGATCTCGGATCCCTCTGATGGCACTGCATCAAGAACTGTAACAGTGACTGATTTAACCACACTGGCAAAGGATTGCTTAAACTGTACAGATGTTTACCTTTTACCTGCTAATATACTGAGTAGTTCTAAATTCTATTTTAAGTACAGTAAATATTCAGGGAACAAAAAATATGATCGCAAGTCACAATCAGAAGTTTATATCAGACCACTGGTGGCACTTTATTCTACTTCAAACTGTACCCCTATAGCCCTAATGTAAGTAAATTGGTCACCAAACTAACATATGAGTAATATAGCATTTCATAACATTCACGTCACTTCATGGACAAGACAAATTTCATAAATTGTGTGTTTTACTTAGCATAAAAGAAATGCACTTTGATCGACATGCCAAACTGATATGTTGTAACATTCAGGCAGCTTTACGTACACTGAACGTCAAGATTTCACGCCAGTCAGTTTTAGCATTAGTGCAGACAAACAGCATGGAAAGGTTCAGGTATATTTTGCAGATGCAGAGCATATTTGGTGGCATCACCAAGGTCAAAACTAGCTGAGTAGGTTAACCATTGTAGAGACTGTCCAAATTCACTATATACAACAATGTCACATCCAATCAGACTAGCTGTTGCAACAATTTCTGCATCTGTTTCCCAACCGCTTTCTGTGTGACACCACACTCTAACACAGGGATCACCTACTGGTGGACTCTGGTCCGGATTCGGACCCCAACAGTCCTCCGTCCAGACCCCGAAGCCTTTTGATAACATTTGGGAAAAAAAGGAGACTGTTTTGTTTTAGCAGAACGAAAAAAGTGAAACTGAAATGCTGTATTGTCAGCCACCAGGCTACTTTATGACACAAGCCCTTGGACGCTCTCCGCAGATTCCACTCTAAACTTCACGACCGACTGCACTCTTTGTAGACACTATGTGGGTTCCACCACTCCAGCGGATATGCAGTGGGTCACAAAGTCACGGTTCGCTGCGGGCGTCACGCACCCACAAGGCCAGGATATCCACCTGGACAGACTTTTCGTTGCCGGTCTGTACCCATGGAATGAAGCGCTGTTGGAAAATTAAGTGTATTTACCGTGGCGACCCTGCCTGAGATTCTGCTGAGAGTAGTCATGCTGGGATGCAGGGGTGAAGTCGCTTCCTCTGGGACCGTGATCCTGTTGGGCCTGCGCTGGTTGAGGTCCTTATCGTAGCCTCTGATATCACGTAAAAACTCCCTTAAAGCTCTGTGTGTTACTGAACATGAAAAGTTTCATCCGCCATGTTAGGTAGCATGCCACCATCAGTGTGTGAATGTGTGTGTGAATGGGTGGATAGCAGGATCTGTAAAGCGCTTTGGTCAAGAGATGAGAATAAAAGCGCTATATAAGTGAATGCCATTTGCCATTTACCATTGTTCCCGGTAACCATGGAATTATAGCTCCATCCATGCTGTAACAGAGTTTACCACTGAAATTTAAAAAAAAAAAAAAAACAGTCTGAGGAATTGTATAGTATAGAATTATATTTTTTGTTCTTTTTTAGGCTTACAGAGCATCCAGAAAGTATTCACAGTACTTCACTTTTTCCATATTTTGTTATGTCTTATTCCAAAAGGGATTAAATTCATTTTTTTCTTCAAAATTCTACACACAATACCCCATAATGACAATGTGAAAAAAGTTTTTTGGGGATTTTTGCAAATTTATTAAAAATAAAAAACTAAGAAATCACATGTACATAAGTATTCACAGCCTTTGCTCAATACTTTGTTGATGCACCTTTGGCAGCAATTACAGCCTCAAGTCTTTTTGAATATGATGCCTCAAGCTTGGCACACCTATCTTTGGGCAGTTTAGCCCATTCTTCTTTGTAGCACCTCTCAAGCTCCATCAGGTTGGATGGGAAGCGTCGGTGCACAGCCATTTTCAGATCTCTCCAGAGATGCTCATTTAGATTCAAGTCTGGGCTCTGGCTGGGCCACTCAAGGACATTCACAGAGTTGTCCTGAAGCCCCTCCTTTGATATCTTGGCTGTGTTCTTAGGGTCGTTGTCCTGCTGAAAGATGAACCGTCGGTCCAGTCTGAGGTCAAAAGCGCTCTGGAGCAGGTTTTCATCCAGGATGTCTCTGTACATCGCTGCATTCATCTTTCCCTCTATTCTGACTAGTCTCCCAGTTCCTGCCGCTGAAAAACATCCCCATAGCATGATGCTGCCACCCCCATTGGTGTGGTGATAGGCGGTGCCTGGTTTCCTCCAAACATGACGCCTGGCATTCATGCCAAAGAGTCCAATCTTTGTCTCATCAGACCAGAGAATTTTGTTTCTCATGGTCTGAGAGTCCTTCAGGTGCCTTTTGGCAAACTCCAGGCGGGCTGCCATGTGCCTTTTACTAAGCAGCTGCTTCCATCTGGCCACTCTACCATACAGGCCTGATTGGTGGATTGCTGCAGAGATGATTGTCCTTCTGGAAGGTTCTCCTCTCTCCACAGAGAAACGCTGGAGTTCTGACAGAGTGACCATCAGGTTCTTGGTCACTTCCCTGACGAAGGCCCTTCTCCTCAGTCACTCAGTTTAGATGGCCGGCCAGCTCAAGGAAGAGTCCTGGTGGTTCTGAACTTCTCCCATTTACGGATGATGGAGGCCACTGTGCTCATTGGGACTTTCAAAGCAGCAGAAATTTTTCTGTACCCTTCCCCAGATTTGTGCCTCAAGACAATCCTGTCTTGGAGGTCTACAGACAATTCCTTTGGCTTCATGCTTGGTTTGTGCTCTGACATACGCTGTCAACTGTGGGACCTTATATAGACAGGTGTGTGCCTTTCCAAATCATGTCCAATCACCTGAATTTACCACAGGTGGACTCCAATTAAGCAGCAGAAACATCTCAAGGATGATCTGTGGAAACAGGATGCACCTGTGTTCAATTTTGAGCTTCATGGCAGAGGCTGTGAACACTTATGTACATGTGATTTCTTAGATTTTTATTTTTAATAAATTTACAAAAATCTAAAAAAAAAACAACCAACAACTTTTTTCGCGTTGTCATTATGGGGTATTGTGTGTAGAATTTCGAGGAAAAAAATGAATTTAATCCCATTTGGAATAAGGCTGTAACATAACAACATGTGGAAAAAGTGAAGCGCTGTGAATACTTTCTGGATGCACTGTACAGTGTCACGTTGTGTCCTGCGGGATTTTTTGTCATGATATACATAAATGACACAAATACATATATATATACACTACCGTTCAAAATTTTGGGGTCACCCAGACAATTATTTTGTATTTTCCATGAAAAGTCACACTTATTTACCACCATGAGTTGTAAAATGAATAGAAAATATAGTCAAGACATTGACAAGGTTAGAAATAATGATTTGTATTTGAAATAATAACTTTTTCCAGATACTCAACCTGCTCAAAGGAAGGTCAGTTTTATAGCTTCTCTAACCAGCTAAACTGTTTTCAGCTGTGCTAACATGATTACACAAGGGTTTTCTAATCATCCATTAGCCTTCTGACGCAATGAGCAAACACAATGTACCATTAGAACACTGGAGTGATAGTTGCTGGAAATGGGCCTCTATACACCTATGTAGATATTGCACCAAAAACCAGACATTTGCAGCTAGAATAGTCATTTACCACATTAGCAATGTATATTAGATATTAGAGTATATTTCTGATTAGTTTAAAGTTATCTTCATTGAAAAAAACAGTGCTTTTCTTTCAAAAATAAGGAAATTTCTAAGTGACCCCAAACTTTTGAACGGTAGTGTATATATATATTTTTAAATTATTCTAGTGTTTCTTTTTTTCCCATTGAGAAAGAGTAGGAAAGAGAAGGGAAAAAAACATTCATAATTGTCATTTACTCACACATACGTAGTTATATAATCAGAGGTGGGTATAGTAGCCAGAAATTCTACTCATGTAAAAGCAGTGTTATTTTATGAAATTAATCATTAAAAGTAGACACCCCAAAATTTCTAGTTGAGCTGAGTAAGGGTACAAAAAAACACTCACTTAACCACTTGCACTCCGGGCAATTTTCCTAAAAATGCCCAAAAATAATGTGCCCAAAGTAAATCGAAAGCTGTTATTCAACCCTTTGCAGCATCTTCATGGGGTTGGTCTCATTTAAAAGAAAACACTTTGAATTTTTTTGCAAAAAAAACATAATCTCTCTACGTGCTCCGGCCACTGAGTTACAGTCATCTAAACATACTGAACTTGAAGAAAAAAAAATTGGACACAGTGTTTTTTTGGATACAAATGCTTGTAAATAACACACAGCTGTCCAATCCGGCTGGAAAATGCAACAGAAATGTAGAACCAAGTGTTATCCAGCTGAGTTCCAAATTTGGTAACAATACCACAAAAAATGAATATTTTACACAGCTTTGTTCTCAGGCTGTTCCCAGGCGTTTTGGAACTGTGCCAAATTGTGCCAAATGGCACAGTTTGGAAAAACGTCTGTAACTTTTTAAAAATTTAATGTAGAAGCTTCATTTTAGGCTCTAATGAAAGGTCACACTCAGGGCTGTGTTTGTGTGTGTGTGTGTGGGTGGGGGGTCGTTCCCCCCCCCCCGCTACCAAGGACCAAATTCGGCCCTCTACATGACGGATTACACTCCTTGCATGCTTTCACAGCGGCTCCCCCCCCTCGCTACTGTGTGTGTGTGTGTGGGGGGGAACCGTGAATGGACCGTGAACGCCCCCCCCCCCTCGCTACAGAAGAGGGCCATCGCTACATGATGGAATAGACTGATATGCTTCCTCCCGCGGACCGGGGGGGGGGGCGTTCGGACCATGCCCCCCCCGCTCCTCTTCTGCAGCGGGGGGGGGGGGGGGTGTTCACGGTCCGAACACGGCAAATGAACCGTTTATCGCGGCGCACGTACTTCGTGCGCAGTACAGTTGTAATTTACCGATCGGTCAAAAGTCATTTTTGGATTACAGTTTTCAGGGATAAATAATAATTTAGCTTATAACACCTTACCTTTTCAAAGCAGCAGAGTCGCGGCGAACATCTCTTCCCACGCGTCAGACGAACGCGACGCTGCTCCGCTCGTGGATCCCGATCAACATAATTCCATTATTGCCGTTTTGGCGAATGATTTACGACTTTTGTCGTCGGCCTCCGTCTATTCTGCTGGAATGAGTGCAGGTCCCACTTGTGGGTGTTCTCCATGCTGCTGGGTGAGCCTGGGTCTGTAGGAGATTCGTACAGTGTCCTTCTGCAGCAGTAAATATCGCTTCACCCAGCCAGAATTTCTGTGCTTCAATTGGCTCCTGCGTTCACAGTAGGCGGGTCCTCCTTCCTAGATTTTCATTCATTGGTTCTTCAAGGTTTCAGAAACCCAATTCAAGGCTCTTATTAGTCGAATGAGAGGTCAATCAGATGAACTAATCTGTTCGCGGCTGTCTCTGCAGTTTTTTTTTGAGTGGCGCTTGGACGCTACTACATCACCATCACCACCATCATGCGTCATGCGCACAGAGACTTGCCCGCCCGCGGAACAACGGAGCGCAAGTGGTTAAGTATAAACTTGAGTAATAACTTCAGTCTTGAAGGTTTGAAGTTTTTCTCCAAAATTTATAACAAATTTCTTATAGTTTTCTATTTTTCTCTGTCATGAACTGCCCTGTCAAGGGTTGATTAATGATGCCACATGCAGGAACTGTGAGTTGTGTATTTAATAACAACACAAAGGCACACCGTGCACAAAAAACAAAAAGTACTGTAACGTCTACAATAACTCCAGACACCAAGTGCACAAAATAACAAAAGTACAACACTTGCAAAAATTGATAAATATAGCGTCCACAATCCACAAAAACACAAAACACAAAAATAACAGGAATGGCTGGAATGAGAGTCACTTGCCCAGAATAGCCTGCAGGCTAAGGTGTGGGGGGAAAACGTCGGAAGACGAGGGAAGCTCGTCAGGAAAATTTAGCAACCACACAAACCATAGAGAGACAGGGGATACGTGTCAGAGCGAAAAGGTACTTACAAATAGAGATGCAGACTAGGAACCATGTCTGATCAGCGAGAAGACCGCAGCGCTGGGTTAAATAGGGCAGGAGGTGAAAGTGATTACACAATAACGATCAGTTGTGAGTCATGAGGGGAGAGCAGATGGGACTGACAGCTCGACAGGAGCACCGCCCACAACCAGGGCAAAACCTGGAAGTGTTACTGACAGCTGCAGCCCTGGAGAGAGAAAGAGAGGGTGGAACAAAAGAAATTGGCAAAAAATACAAATATAAACCGAGAACTAAAATAAAGACTGAAGGATGAATACAAGCAAATACCAAATGTATCAATAACAACACTGAGGTGAATGTAGACAGGGGAATGAGTGGAACTAAGAAATAATACAAGATATATGAAAACCATCCAAGGATAACATGGCAGGAACTAAGAAACCAAAAATACAACAAATATACAAATATGGAAAAAAGATGATGAGACTGAACACAGTGGAACCCCCCGTGCTCAGACCATGACAGTCTGTGTAAATTTATCTAAATTTGCAACCATTTTCCTCTAATTTGTAATGTCCTCTTGTAAAATTATGACTTTTCGTACATTTGAGACTTTTGTATTAATTTGTGGATTATTTTATGACTAATGTTTGTGTATTTTTTCAATAAAATTATTGATTTTTTAATAAATTTAAAACAGAATGTGGTAACATTTTGACTTGTTTTCCTCATACAATTTAAACTTTTGACCATAATTTTGCAGAGCCAGAACAGAACAGTAATTTTAACTCTGATTTCAAAGAAATATAATTATTAAGCGCTTCACAACAGTGCTTCCCTTTCCTCAGCATGTGAGGAAGGCAAGAAATTGCACATGCGTCAGTGCCTGTTTGACTTGTTTTGGCGCTCTGAGACGCTGTTTTGATATTTTACACTCTTTTGGCTATTTTTGGTTCATTTTTCAACTGATTCTGTGTAGTGTAGTAGAGTACAGTAGACCTACTTTATAGTCTAGTTTACAACCATTGACATACAGAATATATTAACTTCAGGATGACCCCAGCAACTTCGACTGACAACAACAAACTGCAGGAACTACAGGAAGCATATAAAGTACTTGCTGACCTTAAGGAAGCTATCCCTCTTCTCCACTGTGAACTTGACGATAAAAACGCATTCCTCTCCAGCTTTGCCACACGCCTTCCCCTCCTGACGAGCACCTTAGCGGCACAACAAGCAAAGAAGCTGGTCTCCAACACTGCTGACACTGTTCTCTGGGACCCTGCCACGTGTCCCCAGCATCCCTCCTGCTCCACGCCAAACCACGAGTCAACGTGGGCCCAGGTGGTGGTCTGTCACCAAAGGACTCTACCTGCTGTGCCTCCCTCCGCCGCCGAGCTGACTCGCTCTAATCGCTTCTCTCCGCTGGATACAGAAAACCCGGTACTCCCGACAGATTCTGCCCCTGCACTTATTCCCCCGCTGACAGCTGTGACCTCAGTAGGTGGCCACAAGGTAAGTGACCATCCCGCATCTGAGCCTCAGCATCATCCTCCCAGGTCCACGACTTCATCTACAAGACTCGAGCTCCTGAGGGAAGCCGTCCGTCAGCACTCTGTGCGGCCTCCACCCCAGGAGCCGGTTGGTGCTGCTGACGTGGTGGCTGTACTTGCTCCACCATGCCGCTCCCCTGCCCAAACTGGGGCCGATAACGTCATCTCCTCCTTGATTGTTGGCAACTTGATTGTCCGACGTGTTAAAACAAAATCATCTGTGACTCATTGTCTTCCCGGAGCTAAAATCGCTCATGTACTACAACAGATTCCGGATCTCATCACACAACACCCTCATATTCAGAACGCCGTCATCCACTATGGTGCCAACGATGTCCACAAAAAACAATCTGAACTGTCAAAACAGGACTTCACCACACCCACTGACTCAATTATGGACACCAATAAAAGCCTGATTATCTCCAGTCCTCTGCCATCACCCCATTTCGGAGATGTTAAGTTCAGCCTTCTGTGCCAGCTGCAGGCCTGGCTGATGGGACTGTGTCAGGTCAGAATAATTCCCTATGAAGATAATTTCTCATCTTTTCATAACTGTCTTTACCTTTTTAAATCAGATCGTTTACACCCCAATCACAATGGTTCATTTATTCTGTCTACCAATATTAATCTCACATTACAGTCCTGTACCAATTATCATTCATGCTGACTGCCACCAAACAGTCCTGTATAACCAAAGTGTCTGTCTTACAGCCCCTTAACTTAAATAATTTAAATACACTGCAAAAAACTAAAATTCATGTCACCAAAAGATTGAAGCAAAATAACTTGAAATTAAAAAAATACCACAATCTTCTCTTAGAACTTAACAATCAAATTGGGTTTATTAAACATTAGATCCCTTGCCTCTAAATCTTTACTAGTACATTACTTAATAATACACAACCAAATTGATTTATTTGCACTTACTGAAACATGGCTGCGTGAGGAGGACTCTGTGCTGCTGAATGGGTCTGCTCCCCAAATTACTGTAGCTTTCAAAAAAATAGAACAACAGGGTGAGAAGGTGGAAGTGCAGCAATTGCTCACTCCAAAATACTAACAATATTAAAAGAAATTTATCCTATAAATCATTTAAAACCTTAGTATTACAAATCACATGCCATAGTAAAATGAAACCAGTGCTGAAGCCAATCGTGTTAGCTGTAGTGTATCACCCACCACCCCCATACTCTGAATTCCTTATTGAATTCTCACAATTTTTATCTGACTTTCTTCTAATATCAGACAAATTACTCATACTAGGTGATTTCAATATTCACATGGAAAACAATAGTCTTAATAAATAATTTAATTCAATTCTACAGTCATTCGGTATTTTACAACATGTCCAAAACTCCACCCATTATCTAGGCCATTCCCTTGACCTTATGCTATCATATGGCATAAATATTGACAATTTAACTGTATTACCTCATAACCCTGTTCTGTCAGATCACTTTCTACTAGTGTTTGAATTCACCATTGTTGATTATTCGATGCCCAATGACAAGTACTATTATAGTAGGTGTCTCTGAGATGGTGCTCTACCTAAATTTAAAGAAATAATTTCCTCACACTCGCTTACGCCATGCGACACTAAAACAGTGTGTGATCAATACTTTAATCCGCCTCTACTAGATCATATCGTTGATCATGCCACAGATGCTCTACAGTCAGTGTTACACTCAGCAGTCCCCCTAAAAAGGAAAAAAAAATGTAATCATAGATCATTAATCCCATGGTACAGTGCAATAACCCGCAGTTTAAAACAGGAAACTTGGGATGAATGAATGAACTTGGAAATTAGAAAGAAAATGGCACTCCTCCAAATCAGAAGAATTTTACTTAGCACGGAAAAATAAATTATTAATCTACAAAAATCTTGTCTTATTACTCATCATTAATTAAAGATAACATAAATAATTCCAAATTTCTTTTCAATACAGTGGCTAGACTGACTAGGAGTCAAGATTTAGTCAAACCCAGAATCCCCCCTGATAACTTTATGGATTTCTTTATCAATAAAAATTTAAGCTATGAGAGACCAAATTCATAGTAGTCTTCCTACAGACATGTGTACTACAAACCCAGTACACCTGCTTTAAATGACTTTAGTTGAGACAATTTTACACCAACTGATCTCTCAACTCGGGCTGCACGGTGGCGCAGTGGTTTAGCACTGTGACAGCACAGTTTTACCCTTGGCCGGGGGATCGTGGGGATCATGAGGTCGTGGGTTCGATCCCAGCCCCCGACCAACAGTGAGCTGTGTGGAGTTTGCATGTTCTCCCCGTGTTGCGTGGGTTTACTCCGGGATTTCTCCGGTTTCCTCCCGCATACCAAAAACATGTAGGTTTAGGGTGCTTGCACACACAGCGACCAGCAGCCGGTGGCTTGTCACCAGACTGCAAACCAAATCTACGTACGGGTACAAATAAGTAACAAAAAAAAAAAAAAAAAACTCTGACAAAATGAATCTCCTCCAAACCATCGTGATTATTAGATCCTATTCCCACTAAACTGATCAAACAAATCTTACCATTCATTAGTAATCCAATTCTTCAGATTTTTAACTTATCTCTAACCACAAGCTATGTGCCCCAAGACGTCAAGATCGCTGTAATTAAGCCTATACTTAAAAAAAACAAAACAAAAAAAAAACAGCGGATCCTCTTGTTTTAGCTAACTATAGGCAAATCTCTAATCTCTCTTTTTTTCTCAAAAATCCTAGAAAGAGTTGTTGCTAATCAGCTGTGTGATTATTATGCAATTTATTTGAAAAGTTCCAATCCAGTTTTAGAGCTCATCATAGTACTGAAACTGCTCTAGTGAAAGTCACTAATGATTTGCTGATAGCGTCTGATAACGGACTTGTTTCCATACTTGTGCTCTTAGATTTCAGTGCAACTTTTGACACTGTTGACCATAGCACTCTATTTCATAGACTGGAGCATTCTGTAGGGTTTAAAGGATCACCTTTGCAGTGGTTTAAATCATATTTGTCAGATAGACTTCAGTTTGTCCATGTTCATGATGAGCCATCTCTACTCACAGAACTTAGTCAAGGAGTCCCTCAGGGCTCTATGTTAGGACCATTACTCTTCATTATATACTGTTTATGCCCTTCTTAGTTGATATTATTAGAAAACACACCATAAATTTCCACTGTTGTGCGGATGATACACTGCTATACCTGTCAATAAAACCAGAAGACAGAAACCAATTGACAAGGTTACATTCATGTCTTAAAGACATTAGAACCTGGATGAACCGCAGCTTTTTACTACTTAACTCAGGCAAAACTGAAGTTATTATAATTGGCCCAAAAAACATGAGAGACTTTTTCTCTGATCAGATATGTAGCTTAGATGGTTTTACCCTAGAGTCCCTAGCACCACTGTCAGGAATCTTGGGGTCATTTTTGATCAGGATTTGTCCTTTATTACACACATCAAACAAATCTCTAAAACTGCTTTCTTCCACTTATAGAATATTGCTAAAATCAGGAACATCCTGTCCCAAACTGATGCAGAGAAACTAGTCCATGCCTTTGTCCTTTCTAGATTAGATTATTGTAATTCACTATTGTCAGGTTGTACTAAAAACTCTCTAAAAATTCTCCAACTAATTCAAAATGTTGCAGCTAGGGTATTAACGGGCACTAAAAAGAGGGATCATATTTCTCCCATATTATCATCCCTTCATTGGCTCCCTGTTGAATCCAGAATCAAATTTAAAGTTCTTATCTTGGCGTATAAAACCATACATAATCTATCCCCCGGTTATTTTAAAGAATTGATCGCACCCTATTAATCTTAACAGATTATTACACGCTCAGCATGCAGGACTCCTAGTAATCCCTAAGGTCTCTAAAAGTACCATGGAGGTAGAGCTTTTACTGATCAAGCCCCTCTTCTATAGAACCAATTACCAGCCTGGGTCCTTGAGGCTGGCACCCTCTCTGCCTTTAAGACAAAACTGAAAACTTTCCTAACTGACAAAGCTTTTGAATAGACTTCCCATGTTATATATTTGTAACTAGTAGTGTAACGGTATTGCGCATACAGTTCCATTGCTAGACGTGTGTATAGTGCTGTAGTCCACATCAATGGGGCCCGCTCAGTGTTGCCAGACGTACAAGAATTATTGTATTTGTATGATAATTTTACTTAATAATAATAATAATTTTACTAATTTTGCCATCTGTACGATGTCCGATCAATAATTTCAAAATTCCTCTAATGTACGATAATTTCACCCCTTCATTACATGGCTACATTAATACATTAGCAAACACAATCAGAATACGGATCCTGCGCATACATACTACATTTGTTTTTACGCATCATCTCATCTGCGCGGGTTGTGTGGAAAAGAAGACGGAAGACTCGTGTTGCAGTAGGAGAGAGGCAGCCCCGGATGGAGGTTAGTGATGGGATCCAGAGTTCACTGAAACGTGCCGAGTCAAGCTAAAAAGATCCGTTAGAAATAGTTGTTCACCGAATCACTCAGTGCTGTAATGGAGCTCCAACTGCCTACCTCTCACTGAACTGAGAGTTGGCTGAATCGAGTGGGCGGGGCTCGTTTGCTGCTCAGGAGGGGGATTCAGCTGCTGATCCCTGGCTCCCACTACAGCTCCGGTGAGTGATTCATACAGTACATTCACCCATAAAAACTAGTACACTCGATTGAATTGTTCGTGTACGTTACAGCACAAATGCAGGCACGGCAGATTCAACAAGTAATCAACATCACAAGTAGCTCCAGAAACGAATGGGGGGAGGGGGCAGACCCCAGTTTTACTGGGTGGTTCAAACCTGTTGTTGGCATTAGTATTAAAGCTTTCTGTCGCTGCTGCAACATGCAAATGTCTGCAAAAAATGTCTGTTTCCCCTCTGGGGATCAATGAAGTACACAAATTAAAAAATAAAAAAATGTCACTGAATTGTAGTTCTCAATAAAACTGAAACAAGTTTCTGCTTCAATTATCAGAGGCATTTTAGTAGTAGTTTAGGTGGATTGATTGTTTTTTCTTAATGTATAAACAGAGCACTTCTCAAAATATTTATGAGGAAAGACCTTGATATAGGATGATTCAACAGAAGACATATAGAAAATAATTATCACTGATATTTTGGGCCATTCAGTACAAGCTCATCCTATGCTCCACACAGGTAGAGGTGCTTTTTTTCAACCGATCTGTTAGATTATTTAAAGGTAAAATTGTGTTATAGGCTAGATCAACCCTGAGATAAAAACACTTCTGAGAGAGAAGAAGAGGATCTTCAGGTCAGGGAACAGGGAGATGCTGAAGTCCGTACAGAGGGAGCTGAGGAGAAAGATCAGAGAAGGCAAGGACAGCTTCAGGAAGAAGATGGAGGACAAGCTGCAACAGAGCGACATCAGCGGGGTCTGGAGAAACCTCAAAACCATCTCGGGGCTCCAGAATACCTCCCCCCAGGCCACAGGGGGCAGGGAGTGGGCGAACAACCTGAATCTGTTTTTCAATAGATTTGACCAACCGCCCTCCCCCCTGACTGCACAACAACCACTGCTGCCTCTAAAGAAATCAAGTCCTGCTGCCCACTCCCCACTCCACCAACACCCCCCCACTCCCAACACACAGCCCCCCATCCTGACCCTGACCAGGACCCAGGTGAGGACGGAGCTGAGGAAGATCAAGGCGAGGAAGGCGCCGGGACCGGACGGCATCAGTGCAAAGCTCCTCAAGTCCTGTGCAGACCAGCTGTGTGGGATTGTGACGTATATCTTCAACATGAGCCTGAAACTGGGGAGGGTACCACAGCTGTGGAAAACATCTTGTGTGGTACCTGTACCAAAAACTTCCCACCCCAAAGACCTGAACAGCTACAGACCGGTGGCCTTGACGTCCCACTTGATGAAGACCCTGGAGAGACTGCTCCTTGCTCACCTCCGCCCCCTGGTGGAACCAGCGATGGATCCACTCCAGTTCGCCTACCAGCATGGCATTGGGGTGGAGGATGCGGTGATCTTCCTCCTTCACCGTTCTCTGTCCCACCTGGAGAAGCCCGGGAATATGGTGAGGATCATGTTCTTTGACTTCTCCAGTGCTTTCAACACCATCCAACCGATGATCCTGAAGGACAAGCTGCTGCGCGCAGGGGTGGACCAGCACCTGTCATCATGGATCCTGGACTACCTCACGAACCGGCCTCAGTTTGTGAGAACCCGGGACTGTGTGTCCGACACGATCATCAGTAGCACGGGGGCCCCCCAGGGAACGGTGCTGGCTCCCTTCCTGTTCACTCTTTATACTGCGGACTTCTCACACAACACAACACACTGCCATCTACAGAAGTTCTCTGATGACTCTGCGATCGTTGGCCTCATCTCCAATGGAGATGAAGCTGAGTACAGAGGGCTTATCCAGGACTTCGTGGACTGGTGCCATCGGAACTGCCTCCAGATCAACGCGAGGAAAACTAAGGAGCTGGTGGTGGACTGCCGCAGGCATGGGCAGCCCCTCACAGTACCAGTAAATATACAGGGAACAGACATCGAGATGGTGACATCCTATAAGTACCTGGGTATTCATCTGAACAATAAACTAGACTGGTCACACAATACTGATGCACTCTACAAGAAGGGACAGCGCAGGCTGTTCCTGCTGAGGAGACTCAGGTCTTTTGGTGTACAAGGGGCGCTGCTGAAGTCATTCTATGACACGGTGGTGGCATCAGCCATCACTTTTGGAGTGGTCTGCTGGGGCAGTGGCATTACTGCAGCCGATAGGAAGAGACTGAACAAACTGATTAAGAAAGCTAGCTCTGTCCTGGGGCAGCGCCTTGATCCGATGGAGGAGATAGGAGAGAGAAGGACGGTGGCTAAACTGTCATCTCTGATGGAGTCCGAGTTCCACCCTATGCAGGACATACTGAATGCACTGAGGAGCTCATTTAGCAGCAGACTACATCATACCAGGTGCACAACCGAGAGGTTTCGT
Source organism: Pholidichthys leucotaenia (assembly GCA_020510985.1). Taxonomy (NCBI): domain Eukaryota; kingdom Metazoa; phylum Chordata; class Actinopteri; order Cichliformes; family Pholidichthyidae; genus Pholidichthys; species Pholidichthys leucotaenia. The sequence goes on from CM035838.1 coordinate 386,277,133, forward strand.
AGGTCCTTCCTACCAACGGCTGTCAGACTGTACAACCTAAGCAGGGCTGCTCGCAGAGATAGCAAAAAGACGTAACAAACTAATAGTTTTTTGAATGCAAAAGATGCAATAGACTTACACAATGGTCCCCTCCGGCATACAACTAGGAAAATACCGGTCGCTATGGAGGGTGAGAATATGTATGGGCACATAATCATACCATGTAGGATAACTAAGTAGACGGTTATGCTGTTTCATTCCATCTAGCAACAATGCTCTGCACTGTGTGTGTTTATATATTTACATATTTATTCCATCTAGCTACAATGCTCAGCACTGGGTGTGTTTATATATTTATATATCTACATATTATTCCATCTAGCTACATTGCTCCGCACTGTGTGTGTTTATATACTTGCATATTTATTCCACCTAGCTGCAATGCTCCGTACTGTGGGTGTTTATATATTTACATATTTATTCCATCTAGCTACAATGCTCTGCACTGTGTGTTCATATATTCATATATTTATTCCATCCAGCTACAATGCTCTGCACTGTGTGTCTGTGTGTGTGTGTATATATATATATTTTATAGTAATACGTACATATGTATATTAGCTGCTCTTGCTTGCTTGTTTTTTTTTTTTTTTTTTTTTTTTTTTCTTGCCTTCTGATTGTTGCTCTGAGTGTTGCTATCCCTGTGCTGTTGCAATCCTGGAATTTCCCCGTTGTGGGACTAATAAAGGCTTATCTTATCTTATCTTATCTTAATATGCACGATCTGTGATAATGTGTTCTAAAGCAGATGGTCCTGAGCCATGTCAGAATGAAAACTGGGTGTATATGATAATTTTCCTCAAAATACGATAATTTTAAGCCACTGGTACGATACTTCAACATTTCCCATCTGGCAACACTGGGCCCACTATACATGCGTTTGATTGTGTTTGATTGTGTGCATGAGCTATGTGACAGCTGGCTAGCAAGATGTGATATCATGTTTTAACTGGATGTCATTCACAAGTGTAGACTGGATTTTGCATGTCATAGTTTTGAATTTTATTATTAGTATGTACTATGACCACTTATATATATAAACACCTGCCATTTATGCTCACTGTGCATAGTGTTTGGGCATTACACCACCAGGTCTAGCTATGGATGTGTCTGCTTGCAGTATTTCCTATGATTCTTTAATTAGCTTAATAAGCCTGAAAAAAAAGCCCATAAAAATGCTGTAATCTTAGGTCAAATTAGCTTTGACAGAATTTGCACGTCATATCTGTCTATCTGCATGTTGTTGTTATGTTATGGATAGTATGCCTCTTCTTTCTTCCTTTTCTTCCTTTCTTCCTTTCTCCCCTCAAACCCCCAACCAGTCATGGCAGAAGACTGCCCCTCCCTGAGCCTGGTTCTGCCAGAGGTTTCTTCCTATAAGGGAGTTTTTCCTTCTTACTGTTGCCTAGTACTTGCTCATTGGGGATCATCTGATCATTGGGGCTTTTTTCTGAATTATTTATGATTTGTGCTTATGGACCTAGTGCCTTGAGATGAACTTTTGTTGTGACTAGGCACTATGCAAATAAAGTTGAATTGAACTGAAAAACTGAACTAAAATGACCAAAGATGCAGTTATTTCTATGACAGTATTTCTATATATTTACAGTTTGTTTTTGTTTTGTTTTTTTAGAACTCTCCTCACCAACCAGACAACAGGAAAACCTCCCTTATTTTGAAATCCAAATGTTGGCAGGTTTAGTTTGTCTGAAGGCTGAGGATTTACTTCACCAACCACTACAATAGTAACTAATTTATGTTCATTATTATGTACAGTACCTGGCAAGCTAAAACGACCGAAATTCACAGTCACCCTTGCCTTTCCATTAACTAGCCTGCATATGAAGTCTAACCACACCTGTTGGCTAAGCGACTCATTATTGTTCCTGTTACGAGCGGGTTAAAACCATGATAGATGCCTCCACTGCTTACATACCTCTTCTCCTTTTAATCCTCATTTAAAGTTCTTAAATAAGCTCATACTTTGCTGTGACGTGGAATCAGGTTTATCTCTTGGACAGCGACGCTAGATAGACAGGTCTGCCTGTCGACTGAAACTCACACGGGTAGCACACTCCCAAACTCCGACACATGGGTGACTGTCAGGTGTGTTTTTCGTGTGTGCACTTGTGGAGTGTCATTCCTTCATTTATTTTCTTAGTGTGGCAGCTCAGTTTCTGATGTGGTGGACCGCCACACTACAGTGTTACCAGTGGAAAGCCTGCATTCAGTGTGCTCCTGTATTATAAAAGTTTATATTACATGTAAATTGAGCAAAGAATTCATTTGATTTTTTTTTTGTTAAAAATAATACAGAACTAAAAGCAGCTAAAACATGAGCTTAATAAAATAATGTTAAAGCGAGAGCTGTCTCTCTGAGCACAGACAATCATTCACTCTCACACCAAAGGACAATTTAGAAACCCCAGTTGATGCCAATTAACCTATCGTGCATGTTTTTGGCCTGTGGGAGGAAACCCACACAGAAACAGGGAGAACATGCAAACTCCACACAGAAGGGTCATCGATGGTCAGGGGGTGGAATCGAACTCATCACCTTCTTGCTGTGCTGCCACAGTGCTAACCACTGTTCCACCAAGCTGCCCTTCTTAACAGCACATTTGAGATAAATTTGTCCATGTGACTACCTACATTTCTGTTCCATTTGTTTTATAAGATATTGAAAGTAAATTCATAGGTCACTGCAAATACCTTTCTTTAAAAGTACCAAGTCATCACACAGTGGGAGGGAATAATCCTGAATAGAAAAAAAGCATCAAGATGCATTGAGAATCATTTTTGAATCAAATCAGAGCCCCTGAATCATAATTAAATCATGAGGTGCTTAAAGATTCCCACACCTATAGTTCAGACCTCATCTGGCAAGGTGAGCCGACATATTGGACCTCTTGCAGCTTTAATTGGTGACCTGTGTTCTAACATGTATTCATCTTCATTTTGTGTATGTATGTGTGCAGTAATGTTTAGTTTTCTTTAGACTATATAGTTTATATAAATCTTATACTTTAAATGTTTAGCTGCCAACCACGGCAAACAGAGGAGACAAGGAGAACAAAAAATTGCACTGATATTTCTTTATCTATGCACATGTCAATAAAGCCTTTGAATACCTGGGAACTGCTCATCAAAATTGTGGCATGTGTCAACAACAACAAAAAAAATTAAGGATACTGCAATGTGTATGAAAAATAATCACTGAAAAAACACAGTCTATAGATTAGGCATTAATGTATTTTTTTAGGGGAATGAATGAATGAACAGGGTTTGTGCGTGTACGTTCTGGTGTGGATGAGGTGCACGGGGAGGTGGTGGGATAGGCCACTGTCAGTCTGAAGATTTTAAACTAGAGACCTTTTCTATGAAAATGTTTTGTCCAATAATCTGTCGTGTGTTGAGTCATCATATCGCATCATCATAATGCATGTCCATTTGTACTCACACATCCCGATTAGGGAAAAAACACACTCAGCAGGTGTTTTCTGTTAAATGAGGACACTATTTGAAGACAGAACAGGATTTTTCACTACACAGAGGAAAAAAGCATTATATGGATTCATGGTTCAGTTCTCTATCAAACTGCAGTGGGACCAGTCTGTCCTACAGGGAAAACAGCTATCACCACAACCTGGAGAAGAGCAGGTACAGTATGTGCGCACAAAGCTAATATTCATTATCTGATGATGACAGTTTTTATAATGTTAACCTCATTCACTGCCAATCTTTTCAAAGAATGATTCAAAATTAAAAATATCCCAACAGTTGTTTTGAATTAAATCTACAATTTTGCATTCACCAGAGCAGATTAATAGAACTCAGGCTGAGATGAACGGCTCACTCTCTTGGTTTAAAAGAGAAGCTTGGATGAATGATAATATAATTGAAGGACATTTACAACTCATGGACAGAGAGAAAGTCTGTCATCATCTCTGAATTGTAGCGGATAGCTCATCCTTGGGCAAGCAAGGTTGTGGAGTTGAAAAGCTCCTTAAAAGCTCCTTGTGTCATGAGCCTCCTTGTGCCCTTTTACGTGGCACACGGAGGAGGGGAAGGAAGAACGGATTTACGCACTGGGTTACACCACAACACATTTATTGAACAGAAGATGAACAAAAAACCAACTGTACAAAATAGACAAACAGCACAGGGCACTCAAGGAGTCCTCCAGGATGCTCTACAGTCACTGGGTGAGAACACTGGGAAAATACACACCGTCTGTACTCACAACAACTGGAGCGGTCCGAGTTAATCTCAAATGGCCTGGCAAAATTACATCCCCATGACGGTACATCCATAGGATGAAACAAGGGTCCAGCAATGCTTGACTGGCAAGAGGCAGCTTAAGTACAAGCATTGCTGTCACCACAAATTAGGGTACACCTGGGCAAAGCACGGGAAGGACAATCACCGGAGTAGAATCAGCTGGCTGTCAAGAGAGAGGGGGCGTGGTCGGACCGGCGAGTGTTAGACAACGTCCACACGAATGTAGGTCAAAGAGGCTGCCTAACAGTCACTGGCCAGAACGGTGGCCACAGGCATGGAAACAAAAAGGACCAGTGACATAAAAACAACAGAACTCAAAATATAACACAATACATAAATAACCCGATACCTGAGCCACAGAGAATGGTCAGAACCGAGCCTAAAGGACAACACCGGCTCAGTTCGTGACAGAGCCCCCCCTTCTAGGGGTGGATATCAGACACCTACAGTAACATCACAAGGAAGGAAAACCCATCCTCCCTCCCCCCCTGCAGGAAGAACAATCATGAACCCGGGTGGGAGGTAGGGGGAACAGGCAAGGAGGGAACACAATACACCCCTCCCAGGGCCCACAATTAATCCCCCCAAGTCCAGAGGTGTGGAGGGTCAGGAGGCCGCCCAAAGTCCCAGGCCCAGCAAACAGTCCAGTGAACAGAGTCCGGGGCCCTGCTGGAAAACATGGGCCATCTGGCCCAGAGACTCAGTCCCTCTGGCAGTCAGCCAGCGTTGTAGAGCCACCAGGACCAAAGAGGTGGAGCAGGAGGCATCCTGCCCACCGGGAGGCTCACTGGTGGGTGACCAGACCGTAGCGAGGGAACCCCCATGGCGTTGGACAGGGAAAGGAGGAGGCCACGGCTTCTTCACGCTGACCCGCAGCACCCCCGATAGTCCCAGCTTGGGACACAGCTGCACCGGCGGTGGACCCCAACCGGGCCAATGCGGCACCCACGGTGGACCCTGACCAGGCCAACGTCGCGCCCTCAGTGGCTCCCTGCTGGAGCTCTGCAACACCTATGGTGGCTCCCGGCTGGAGCTCAGCAACACCCATGGTGGACTCCGGCTGGAGCTCTGCCGCACCCGCGGTGGACTCCAACTGAAGCTCTGCAACACCTGCGGTGGCTCTCGGCTGGAGCTCTGCAGCACCTGTGGTGGCCCCCGATTGGAGCTCAGCAGCACCCACGGTGGACCCTAGCCGGGCCAACGCTGCACCCACAGCAGACTCCGGCTGGAGCTCTGTAGTACCTGCGGTGGCTCCCGACTAGAGCTCTGCCGCACCTGCGATGGACCCCGACCAGGCCAATGCTGCACCCTCAGTGGACCCCGACCGGGCCAACATTGCACCCTCGGTGGACCCCTACCGGGCCAACGCTGCACCCATGGTGGACTCTGGCTGGAGCTCTGTAGAACCCGCGGTGGGTCCGACTGGAGCACTGTTGCACCTGCGGTGGTCCCCATTGGGGACCTCATTTCTTCTGCGGTGACTTCCCCAGCGAGGGAGGCAGTACTCTCCACAACCTCAGGCGATGAACCCGGATCCTCGGCAGCCTCTGGTGGAATTGACCACTCCGCCGACCCTGGGTAGATGCTCAGGAATGACAGGAAGAGAGTGGTTAGGGTCACCGGCAGCGGTGGAGCCCGGCGAGGTGAGATCCAATGCAGCTGAGGGCTGCCCCTGACTCTACTCCACAAGAGCCAGACAAGATTGCTCCAGTTTACAGGGGAGAGAAACAAATGAGAGTGCTTGCCTGGACTCAAGCTCCACCGCCGTCCAGGACTCTGTCGATCCCAATAACAACGTCTTAGATCTGGTCTCATGAAGGTCTAGCTGGGTGGATGACTCTGCTGCGGCGGCCTCCACAGCAGGCATGACGGTGATTGCAACCTCCAGGCCCCTAGGCAATGTTCCCCATGCTGGTGATTCATCCGGCATGGCGGCTGGGGGCTGCCTCTCCACCGAACCCGGGTCAGGATCCTCCAGGACCTCGGGCTCCTCCTCCGCCTGGCGACTTGGTTCGAGAACCAACAAACTCACAGAGGCACACAAGGAAGACATGAACAGGACAGGTGAGTGGCCGTCACATGTCACTGGTGGCGAGAACTCAGGGAACTGCAGAACCTGAGTCTCTTGGCCAGGGAACAGGAAAAATTGCTCATCAAAAATAGGGGTAGAATGAAAAGGAATTTGCCTGTTCTCCTGGTTTTTAATGTCTCCAGCGGTGTCAGAGGCAGTTTTATCTACCTCCATGTCCACAGCGGCTCTGGGCTCCTCGATATACGGAGGAGAAACCTCCAAAGCAGGCACAGAGGTGGATAGATTCGGGGGGAAAACTGCAGCCCCCACATTGGCGGAGGTAAAAGTCATCAAGGAGGTGGCTATTGGTAAGATAGCAGACTGGTGTGGTGGCCACGCAGCAAGACTCTCCTCCTCCCATGACGAGAGGCTCGCTGGCTTGGGAGCAACAGAGTGCTTCTGGCGAGCCCTCTGGGATCAGCGGCGATGAGAGGAAGGAGGCGGCCTGAGCTCTGATTCCTCCAGCGAAAGCTCCTCCTGCGTCCAGAATTCTCCTCTCGTGAAGAATGGTGGCATAGGAACAACAGGAGAAACAGGAGGACAAACAAGATCGGCAGCTGACGATTCATCAGGAATCAGGCAAGCAGTTTCAGGTGACATTAGAAGTGACTGAATAAGCACTTGCCTGAATTCCTGGGGAGTGATGACGTCAGCTGTCGTCTCCATGGTTGGAGTATGCTTGTCCTCAGGCTGAAGCTCTGACTCCCTCGGAGAATACTCCTCCAACCTCCCGGCCAACTCCGTTAGAAGCCACGGTTTCACCTCCAGGAGGAGGTCAGTTTCTGCCAGGAGAACCTGTCTTTGTTCGTCTAGCTCCTCCGGAGACGGAGCGTGCCACAGCTCGGGACGAGGAGGTAGGGCTGTCGTTGGAGTGGCTGGAAGCTTCTTACGGCGAGGGTTCTTCATCTTCTTCTTCAGACGGCTTGAGCCCCAGATAATCCGGGATTCTAAGCATCTCACTGGGCTGCGAGTCACAAGTGCAGAAAAGCTCCGTACGAGGAAGAAGGCAGAGTGGCCGCGAGGAGCTTGAGCGCTGAGAGGTCCTCATCCTCATTCAGTCCTCCCTATCCCCTCACCCCCAGCCAGTCGCAGCAGATGACTGCCCCTCCCTGAGCCTGGTTCTGCTAGAGGTTTCTTCCTGCCAAATGGGAGTTTTTCCTCTCCACTGTCGCTTAGTGCTTGCTCATAGGGGATCGTCTGATTGCTGGGTTTTTCTGAGACTGTGGGGTTTTTCTCTGCACTCTGGCGCCATGAGACGGCCTCTATTGTGATGTGGCGCAGTATCAATAAAGCTGAATTGAATTGAATTGAAATCCGACACCTCGCATGGCACAGCAAAGATGTCCCAGAGAATCTTCATCACCTCAGGATGGTTCCAAAGGCTGTCTCTGATAACCACCCTTACCGCCGTGTCCCGAGCCTGTCGAGCCATCTCGGAGGAACAGGGCTCCATTGTCCACAAAAGAATCTCCTCCAGGAAACACAGCGAGTGCAGCTCCCGCTCCATCAAATCAGCAATTGAGACCGGGAATCAGGTGAGTGGAAAAAGAAAATTGTTCAAGAAAGCAAAACAGATGTGGGGGTGTAACCCGCCAAATCCTACGCTGGTTGGACTGTTCTGTCATGAACCTCCTCGTGCGCTTTTACGCAGTGCACGGAGGAGTGCAAGGAAGAGTGGATTTATGCGCTGGGTTACACCACAGCACATTTATTGAACAAAATTGAACAAAAAAACAACTGTACATGTAGTGTCTCAATAATGGAGGGTCGAGAAGGAGCTGGTCTGAACATTCTGTCTTTGTTGAACCAAGTTCACATATATTTATATCTCCAGTCATAGCCGGAGATATAAATCACCCTGACCCCACCCCGGCCAGGCTACGGCAAGTCCCAAGGCCCAGTGTCACAGTACAAAATAACCAAACAGCACAGGGCACTCAAGGAGTCCTCCAGGACGCTCTACAGTCACCGGGTGAGAACACTGGGAAAATACACACCGTCTGTACCCACAACAACTGGAGCGGTCTGAGCTTGGGCTGCACAGTGGCGCAGTGGTTAGCACTGCGGCAGCACAGTTTACCCTTGGCCGGGGGATTGTGGGGATCGTGGGTTCGATCCCAGCCCCCGACCAACAGTGATCTGTGTGGAGTTTGCATGTTCTCCCCGTGTTGCGTGGGTTTACTCCGGGATTTCTCCGGTTTCCTCCCACATGCCAAAAACATGCATGTTAGGTTAATTGGCTGTTCTAAATTGTCCCTAGATATCTGTTTCGTATAGGCCCTTAGAATAGAGGGTTAGTATTAATGAAAGCGCTTTGAGTGGTCTTTGTGACTAGAAAAGCGCTATATAAGTGCAGGTTAGTTAGTTAGTTAGTTAGTTAGCGGTCTGAGTTAATCTCAAATGGCCTGGAAAAATTACAACCCCATGACGGTACATCCATAGGACAAAACAAGGGTCCAGCAATGCTTGACTGGGAAGATGCCGCTTAAGTACAAGCATTGCTGTCACCACAAATTGGGTACACCTGGGTGAAGCACGGAAAGGACAATCACCGGAGTAGAATCAGCTGGCTGTCAAGAGAGAGGGGGCGGGGGCGGACCGGCGAGTGTTAGACAACACCCACACAAATATAGGTCAAAGAGGCTGCCTAACAGTCGTAGGCCAGAGCGGTGGCTACAGGCACAGAAACAAAAAGGAACAGAGACATAAAAACAACAAGAACTCAAAATATAACACAATACAAAAATAACTTGATACCTGAGCCACAGAGAACAGTCAGAACCGAGCCTAAAGGACAACATCGGCTCGGTTTGTGACACCTTGCTCTTGAATGCATTTTCACTTTGTAAATGAGCCTGCATTGTCCTCAGCGCCACATGGATTTGTCCTCCCATTTAAACGCTTTAATGTTGGTATTGTCGTGGTTCGAGCGCCGATTTCGTCCGCGCTCGGGCCATGCAGTATTTTCCTCCCAGCTGGTGTGTGTGTTCCTGATGGCTCTCCGAGCTCTTATTGTGACAGCGCTCGGAGGGGCTTTCGGCTGTCAGAGCTGAGCTCTCTGACAGCTGAGCTGCATTAGCGATTGCCTCATCAGCTGTCCCATCCTGAGCCCTATTTAAGGGAGCAGCTGAGGGCTAAACGTTGCTGCAGTCTCGTCGGACAATCCCTCGTCTGACATCGTCGATCATTCCTTGTTGAGCTTCCCGTGGTCAGACATGAACAATCCTTCATCTTCGTCCATTATTGTAAGTGTGTTTCATTGTGAATCTGTTCTTCCTTGTCATAGACTGAGTTATAGTTATAGTGTGTTTTAGCCCCCCGTGGCTCGTTATTTTGTCGTTATTCTTCCTTTAATAAACTGTGCAAACTCACTGGCTGGCCTATAGATTATTGATGGCTCGTGAGGGCCATCCATGACAGTAGACTGCAGCCAGACTGAGACGCCGGTCGCCGTGAGTTTTGCTTAAATTGGACTTTTGTTTTTCCCTGTCTGGGTGCCTGTGTGCTGGGAGGTCATGTCATCACTCAGGGGCCGCACTTGGAGCCTGGGCTATGAGCTGGTGGAGGCCCTGGACTACATTGATGGAACTCTCTTCACTGCTGGCCTCTATGACACTCCCAGCGATGTACGCCGGCACCTGGACCTCGCTGAGGACATCATTAATCGTCTTACTCGCTACTTCAACCACCCTGAAGTCATTGCGAGGAAGGCAGACATCTCTGCGCACCGGGAGAGACTCCGTGGGCTGAAGGGAAACCTCGGCAGGAAGCCGAAGAGTAGGCACCTTCGCTCCTCTCTTCGGGATCCCGTTCCTGTCTCCATTTCAGTCCAGGAGTTCGCACCGCCCAGGGGTGATTCCCTAAGGAGTGAGACGTCAGTCGGGATTCCCCCGGAGAAGTTACAACTGTCAGCAGCTTCCATCCGGGACCGAGTGACTGCAGCTCACTCCGCCGTCCACCCCACGTAGATCATCAAGCATGTGACGGCGGCAGTCAGGCTGGTGGAGAGGAATCCCGAGCTAAGTGATTATCCGGAGTACGCCAACCTGCTCGCTTCTGTTTCCGTGGAGAAGCGGCGTTTCCCTAACCTCTCCTTCGCCTCGCCCTCTGCCGGTAAATGTCATCACACGGCCAACAGTAAGACTCAGCGAGAACCCCGTCCGGATCCTGTTCTGGGTCATCGGAAGAACTCTACCTCCCAGTCAGCTGCCTCTTCTGCGTCTCGTCAGGAGGGAATTCCCACAGTCTCTCCCCCCGGGTCATCTTTCCCTGCTGTCCCGTCAGCTCCTCGTGCCCGGATCGCCTCGGCTGTTATCCCCTCCTCCTCGACGTCTTCCCCGGCTGCTGTGAGTGCCACGAGTCCTGCTCCGGCGAAGCCCGTTATCGGACCATCGCGAGCGGCTCCTCCTCATCCTCCCAGGGGGCCCTCTGTCACCATCCAGCGGGGAAAGGGAGGAACAAAGTCCACTGCAGCGGGTTCTATCGGGCCTCTACAGATCAGGCAAGTGACTTTTCATTCTGTTACCTCATTGAGTGAATTGCCTTGCTTGATTCCTGAGGGTGGAGTTCGGGGTTCACAGCCCCCTGAGCTTCCTCCACCTGCTGCAGAAATTAATTACAAGCCTGCCACCTTTGTGTCTCCTTCCCCTGAGCATTCCGCAGCGCCAGGCCTACGCCGCCGGACAAGGAGGGAGCCTGCGGGCCTGGAGAGCCTGGTTCCAGCCCGCAGCCATGACACGGGCAGAGGAGGAGGACGGACTGTAAGTTGGAGCCTGCGCCGACGACGAAGCATCCCCGGGTCTCCACGGAAGAGCGGTCCGACTCAGCAGGTTGAGGAGCTCCTGCCACCACGCCATGTGGGTCGTCGGTGTGGTCATCAGCGTTGGAGGGTCCTCAGGCTGTGGGAACCATCATGCCGGCCGCAGGGCCCACCGTAGCCGAGTGGGAGCCAGAGGACGTCCTTCTGCCTTCTGAACCAGGATCGTCGAAGCCTTGGACGGCGACAGAACTCGAGTGCAGGTAAGTGCTCTTTTTTGTCTTCCTTCTATCTATTCTAGAGCATTTTTGCCTGTCTCTCGGGGAGACGAGCCAGGTGCAGCCGTCCGCTGCATCCGAGCTCGTCTCACTGGGCTCTGTCGCTACTGGTGATCTTGATCCCGGTTCTTCTTCTTCTCCTGAACCTTTTCCCAGGGTCACCGGTGCGGAGTCCATCCCAGTCGCTGTGCTGGAGGTTCCGGGTTCGGGTTTGGAGGTCATCCCTGGTGCTGCGCCGACCCAGTCGGGGTCCATCGGGGGTGCGGCATTGGCCCAATCGGGGCCCGACGTGGGTGCAGCCGTGGCCCAATCGGGGTCCATCGTGGGTGCTGCTCCGGCCCAATCGGGGTCCATCGTGGGTGCAGCGCCGACCCGATTGGGGTCCAGCAGGGGCGCAGCGCCGGTTCAGTTCGAAGTCGGTGAGAGAGCTGCAGATCCTCTGCCATCTGAGGCTGGACTGGCCCGTCATCCTTCCCACAATTCATCTCCACCGGGTGCCGTTGGGGTTCTCCATATTCGGCTCGGCTCTCCCTCGTTTTCCCCCTCTCCAGAGAGGCCGTCTTCAATTTCTCCCCTGCGGTCCTGGTGGCTGAGTGATGCGGGCCGGCCGCCTGGAGGACTGCCTCGCCCGTTTGGCATTCTGGGTCAGCCACCCAACCAACTAGACTGTCTGTTTGACGACCTGGTCCGGCCGCCAGTGGTCCTGATTCTCCGGGCTTGGGACTGGGGTAGGCCGCCCAAACTCTTTCTTTTTCCCCGGCCAGCTATGTGGATGCTGGACGCAGGTAGACCACCAGAACTGTTTGTTGTTTCATTGGACTCTGCCTGCCGTCACCCCTGTGTTTTCTTATTTCTACTAAAATATTAAGGTCGCTCTGGTGTATTGTCATTTGTTCGTATTCACCGCTGTTTAGCGTGCCTTTTTTTTCTCTCCCCCCTCCTCTGTCTGAGGGATGATTTGTGTCTGCCACATCGTGTCTTACGTGCCTGTGTATTTTGGTTATAGGCCTCCTCCTGTTATTTGCATTTTTTTTTCCTGTCTATTGTACCATCCGTGCTTTATGGAGTGCTGTATTTTTTTTTCTCCTACCATGCTCTGTAATTGCTTTGTGTTTGTTTCATGTGTTTTCCCTTGTCACTCTTCGTTCCGGTTCCTCGTCTTGGTGTTTTTTTGTCTTTTCTGGTTCTCACGCTCCAAGTCTTTCCCCCATCCTCCCACCCTGGGTGGGGTGGGGGGGTGGAGGGGGGCTTGGGTGTCATACAGTGCCCGGAGTTCGCCGCTCGGGGGAGAGTACTGTCGTGGTTCGAGTGCCGATTTCGTCCGCACTCGGGCCATGCAGTATTTATCTCCCAGCTGGTGTGTGTGTTCCCGATGGCTCTCCGAGCTATTATTGTGACAGCGCTCAGAGGGGCTTTCGGCTGTCAGAGCTGAGCTCTCTGACAGCTGAGCTGCATCAGTGATTGCCTCATCAGCTGTCCAATCCTGAGCCCTATTTAAGGGAGCAGCTGAGGGCTAAACGTCGCTGCAGTCTCGTCGGACAATCCCTCGTCTGACATTGTCGAGCATTCCTCGTCGAGCTTCCCCTGGTCAGACGTGAACAATCCTTCATCTTTGTCTATTATTGTAAGTGTGTTTCATTGTGAATCTGTTCTTCCTTGTCATAGACTGAGTTATAGTTATAGTGTGTTTGGTTACTTATTTGTACCCGTAGGTAGATTTGGTTTGCAGTCTGGTGACAAGCCACCGGCTGCTGGTCGCTGCGTGCGCGAGCGCCCTAAACCTACATGTTTTTGGTGGAGGGAAGGAGGAGGGAAGGACAGAAAAGACAAAAAAATCTCCTCCTTTAAAAATTTAAATTAAGATTTAAAACCAGAAAAGACAAAAAAAACACCAAGACGAGGAACCGGAACGAAGAGTGACAAGGGAAAACACATGAAACAAACACAAAGCAATTACAGAGCATGGTAGGAGAAAAAAAAAATACAGCACTCCATAAAGCATGGATGGTACAATAGACAGGAAAAAAAAATGCAAATAACAGGAGGAGGCCTATAACCAAAATACACAGGCACATAAGACACGATGTGGCAGACACAAATCATCCCTCAGACAGAGGAGGGGGGAGAGAAAAAAAAGGCACGCAGGCACGCTGTCGTTATTCTTCCTTTAATAAAGTGTGCAAACTCACTGGCTGGCCTATAGCGTCTTATTGATGGCTCGTGAGGGCCATCCGTGACAGGTATTGCTCTCGTGCCCCAGTTTATTGAAGGGAATGAGAGCAAAGACAGCATTGATTTATTTCACATTACTCCCCAAACACACCTCTGTATGATTAAGACCGTTTTTTAAACTTTACACCCGGCAGAAAATTCAGTTTTACATGGCTGTGATAGTGAAATGAACTTGGAAACGCTAATAAACGCGTCCTACAGCTCAGGCAACTGATGACTGACTGCGTCCTTGTAATACGGCCCAATGTGTCATGTTGTGGAGAAAGGAGGCAAGCGAGACAACGAGCTTGACGACATAGTTACTTTATTCTTTCTCCAACATATTTTACAGCAAAAGAGCAAACCCGGGTTTCTGTGTATTCCTCTTTTATAACTTTATTTCCATGCATCGAGACCCAGACTTCTGACCAAAACACATTGTTGTTTGAACAAAGAACTGTGTGGCACATTAACATAACATAACGCCGGTGCCGCTTCGACACTCTTCTTCTCCCAGCGGCACCGGCATTTTACTCCTCCCCGGGGGGCGCATAGTCCTTACTGTCCCGTCTGGTACCCAATGGTGACACCTCCTCTTTTGGTCCATTGTTCTCTGGGTGGAGAAGTCCAACACCATGCCCCCACAATGTTATATTTCCTTGAGGCATCATTTTGTATAAACTTTTTCTTGCTTCAGTGAAAATTTATGATTCACCCCATATGGCTGCACGGTGGCGCAGTGGTTTAGCACTGTGGCAGCACAGTTTTACCCTCGGCCGGGGGATCGCGGGGATCATGAGATCGTGGGTTTGATCCCGACCCCGACCAACAGTGAGCTGTGTGGAGTTTGCATGTTCTCCCCGTGTTGCGTGGGTTTACTCCGGGATTTCTCCGGTTTCCTCCCGCATACCAAAAACATGCAGGTTTAGGGCGCTTGCGCACGCAGCGACTGGCAGCCAGTGGCTTGTCACCAGACTGCAAACCAAATCTACTTACGGGTACAAATAAGTAACAAACAAAAAAAAAAAAATATATAGGCTGCTCAGTCTCTCTCTCTCTCTGTCTCTCTCTCTTTCTCTGTCGCTCTCAAAAAAGTCTGAACAGTCTCAATTTCAGTCCAAGCAGGAATAATAACAAACTTAAAATTATCCAATGAAACTGACAAAGTGTGAACCCAAGAAGGGAGACAGGGATATGTGTACAGTAAAAAGCAGATCAATGCCAGGAAGCCTCCACAAATGCTGACCTTTTATATGAGTGTCACCTGATGCTGACCTCAGCTGACCTACGCTGAGTATTCATTTGCTAAAGTTGACCTAAGTTGGCAACCTCTGCAGTACGCTAACCTAAGTTGGCAAAAGTTTGCAGTACCACTAATTTCTTTCACCTTTTAATCTGCTCTCAACATCCCAGGTAGCCCTACAGAAAAAAAAAATTAAAAAATTGAAGGAACCTGCCCTAAGAAAATGACCCACTTCTTCATTTGGAAAATTTATCCTATACAACAAAAATGCAAAATGGAAAGATATCACAACTGCAGTCACAAATTATACTGTCAAAGACATGGTTCCAATTGTTAAGAACATGACCAAACAGAAAAAATGGACTTTAATTTATATGATTTTAAAATATATTTCTCTCGAATTCTTGTTTAATGCACTCTTTTTGTTTTATTACAGGCCATAATAGGAAGTTAAGTTAATCCCTTCCACAGCACGCCATGTGGTGTAGGGGGCGGTGCCTATCTCCGTTACACTGACCCTAGGCCACACAGCTACTGTGAGTAGTGAAAGCTACAGCGGGGGGTCAGTCCTCTGGTAGCTCTGTGTGTTAACTTTCCTTTCCCCATTCTATTATGCTGAGCACCAAGCTAGAAGGCAGAAAGTACCATTTTTATGTTGTCTTCGGTATGACCCAGCTGGGATTTGAACCCATGACCTCCCAGCTGTGGAGCGGATTCACAGCCAACTAGGCCACCACTCCAATTCCACAATAGGAAGGCCTACCATTATTTATTCTGATTTGTTGCAAATTTATGAGTGGTTTATGAATGGTCTGAGTAGTTCAATAAAGTTTGCTAAATTCAACTTGATTCCCCCTTTTTGTATGCAATTAAAAAAAGCAATACATGGGTCTGTTTCTGTTATCATGCTGATGCCATCTTATGCAGAGGTTTTAAGGCCCTGTCACACCTAGATGATTTAGGCAGCATTTGCCAAACGTATGAAAAATTTGGAGAATATACTGGCGTACGTCGAACCAGTTAGGGGTAAGTTTTGTATAACTTAAGAGCACGCTGAAGAACGCTGAAACATGCTGGTATACGGTGCTGTACAGTGAGCTCCTCTGAAAATTTTCAGCATGCTGAAAATTTTCTGACGTATCCAGCGTATGGCTGATACGTCCCGCATAAACAGGACATATTCAAAGTGTAGGGAAGTTATGTGTTCATTCACAGACTTTACTTGTAAGTGACTCACAAGTTACTCATAAGTCAAAATATGTTGAGATAAATGTTTAGTGTTCCCAAAACATTTCTAACATATGAGTAACGCTCTTTTTTTTTTTTTTTTTTGTTACTTATTTGTACCCGTAGGTAGACTTGGTTTGCAGTCTGGTGACAAGCCACCGGCTGCTGGTCGCTGCATGCGCGAGCGCCCTAAACCTACATGTTTTTGGTGTGCGGGAGGAAACCGGAGAAATCCCGGAGTAAACCCGCGCAACACGGGGAGAACATGCAAACTCCACACAGCTCACTGTTGGTCGGGGGCTGGGATCGAACCCACGATCTCATGATCCCCGCGATCCCCCGGCCGAGGGTAAAACTGTGCTGCCACAGACTTACCACTGCGCCTCTTTGAACCTATATGTAACTTACTGAATGGGTTTCTAACTTACAGCTGCCGTATAATGGCGTGTTTGTAGCATTGGTTCACAGGAAAAACCAGTACAGAGCTCAGATGCTGCCTGCAGTGCACACACACACACACACACACACACACACACACACACACACACACACACACACACACACACACACACACACAGAGCTAAACACATGTACTTTTTCGTATAACGAAACCTGTGTTTTGTGATGTGTCCGAGCACTTTCAAGCTACACGATAAAGATCCAAATTGCTGTTTAGCCCTCCTTGCTATGTTTTTTACCTTTGACTCCAGTCTGTTTCATCAGCTGTCCAGTGCTGTTCTGATAGGTATACCAAAATGTCAGAACACTGGAGGAGGAGGATCCAATCAGCTGATCGCCCGAAGCGCAGAGCTCAGCTGTTTTCCATGATAAATCATACTTTGCTGTGGCTCCCGGCAAAAGCACACTCCATGCATTATCTTAGTTTTTTTTCACTTTATTGAAAATAAACTTTTTTTTATCGCCATCATTTCGCATGCCTTTGAGCCAGGTTGTGACAGCTGTCATCTGATCTTAGTGATGTGTCACATCAGCTGTTTTAGGTGTGACCGGCCTGACAGATTTCACAGCTCTGCCAGGTCGGTCACGCCCCCTGCCATGGTGTTTGAAGGGTAGAATTATCTCAGATGAACAGAGATGATCTCTCGCACACCTAGAATTCATGGATCAGGAGGCTACAGCAGTTTGGTATGACCGCACTATGCAGAAGTTAGACTATTGTTGCGCATAAGTTGTGAATGTCGGCAACACACTAAGCATTAGTTGGTTTAAGTTATTTATAAGTTATGGAAATATTCTATATAAGTTACTAATAGGGGGGGGGGGTTAGAAACCAAAGCCAGTTTAGAAAGCTTGGGATCAGTCCGCCAAGGTCTCCGCCTTTGACCGCCACCTAATCCACATAGCACCGGACCCCCATGATCCCTCCTGCAGGTGGTGAGCCCACTAGAGGGCGGACCCATGTAACTCCTTCGGGCTGAGCCTAGCCTTCGAGCCCCTCCCCCAGGCCTGGCTCCAGGGTGGGGCCCCGGTAACCCCATACCGGGCGGGGTACACTGAATCCTTGATACACAATTCATGAGAGTCTGTTGGATCGTTCTTAGTCTGGCCCTTCACCCAGGACCAGTTTGTCTTGGGAGACCCTATCAGAGGCAAATTGCCCCGGACAACATAGCTCCTGGGATCACTGGGGCACGCAAACCCCCCCACCACGATAAGGTGACGATCCATGAGGGGGGATCTTTATCACTGGTGACCCCGGAATGCACACGTTTTGTGCAAACGCAGCCTTCTGATCTGAACAGCCACGCTGGTGACCCGAGACTGAAGAAAACGAGCAGCCAGCGAACGCAGCACCCAGGCATGAATGCTCCGTCACAGCGGCCTGACTGGTCTTCCCTCCCTGCGGCCTCAGGGAGACCTCGACGCAGAGCCCACGGCAGGCGAGCCGCTCTCAGGACATCAACCAAGACCGGGTAAGCGGCAGAGAACGTCATGGCGCGCCCTCGCCGAGATCGGCACATCCACGCGGCACCGGCCGCGCAGCTCCTCCACATCAGAGCACATGCGGGCGACTCCCATGGCCGACGGAGCACACGTGGACCTGAACGCACCATGACTAATCTGCAGCCACGGCTCGTCAGAGATGTTTTTCGGCGCAGACTGCGCCGATCTCCACCAAGTTTCCGACCCTGATTTCCTCTCCAGCGGCCCACCCAAGCACGGAACCCCCGCGCGCGCACCGGGGAGTTACGAGGACGGCACACCACGCACGGAGCAATAATGGCTTCACTGACCGCCTTCCTTCTGCCGCTCACTGGCCCTTCAGGCTTGCTTGTACACCTGAGGCCCGCAGCTTGTTCACTGGATTTTATGGTCTTAGCCACGGCACACAAGGGGAATTCAGCCGTCAGCTGTTCCCGGGGGGCTTTGGGGTTGCTCCTGCACCTAAAGCCAACACGCCAGTCCCTCTGCTTTTGTTTCTTTTTTTTTTTTCTCTCTTACAGCCACCCCTGCTTTTCTTCATGGCCACGGGAGGAGTCAGAGACAAATTTTTTTCTTCTTCTGATCGCCGCATGTTCAGACGGGACATTGCGGAGCAGCAAACACTGTTGGCGCGACTCGAACGATTTTCCCGCACCCGGTCAGCATGTACAACCCCCTCCCCTCCTGCACAGAGCTTTTCCCTGCTCGCTGCCCAAACTGCAACATCGAGGTCACGGCCCCCTACCGTTCCCTCTGGGGGGGAGCAGTGTAGCAGTTTGAATTCAACCCCCACAACACAGAGACAGTCAGCTCGCACTCCTGGGTTTTTTCCGCTGCATGCTGCGTTTACAGCCGTGAGGTTAAAGTGTCATCCATGCATTGTGTTCATGCATCCTGTCTGTACCTCTGATATGCAAATGCCCAGATTGACTGCTGTGAATGTCTTTGATCTATTGTTTGAGTTGAGTATATATGCTGCACTGTGCTGTAAATCTGCCTCTCATTCACTCATTCTGATTTTGCATCTGCTGCGAGACACACACACTGTCTCCTCTTTGAGAGCTGGAGGAATGGGGCTTCAGCCTGCTCACACTATGGGCTGGAGCCGAGTTCTGATGAAGGCGGGTGATAATAAAGCTATTTAAAAATCCAGCGCTGCCTTTATTTTATCATCCTCTTCATCCTCTTCGCTCTTTACCCTCTCGAGAATTCTCGAGGGTTCGTGGGAGTTTGCCCAACCAGTTTACATGTGTTTTGTGGACTTGGAGAAGGCATTTGACCGCGTCCCTCGTGGATTTTTGTGGGGAGTGCTTCGGGAGTATGGGGTATCGGGCTTGTTGTTACGAGCTATTCGGTCTCTGTACGATTGTTGTGAGAGTTTGGTTCGTATTGCCAACACTCGGTCGGAGTCATTCCCAGTGAGAGTTGGACTCCACCAGGGCTGCCCTTTGTCACCGATCCTGTTCATAATTTTTATGGACAGGATTTCTAGGCGCAGCCAGGGAATGGAGGGTGTCATGCTTGGTGACCACAGGATGTCATCTCTGTTGTTTGCAGATGATGTTGTCCTGTTGGCTTCATCCAGCAATGACCTACAGCTCTTGCTGGGATGGTTTGCCGCTGAGTGTGAAGCGGCTGGGATGAGAATCAACACCTCCAAGTCCGAGTCCATGGTCCTCAGCCGGAAAAAAGTGGATTGTCCTCTCCGGGTTGGGGACAGGCTCCTGCCCCAAGTGGAGGAGTTTAAGTATCTTGGGGTCTTGTTCACGGGTGAGGGGAGAATGGAGCGAGAGATCGACAGACGGATTGCAGCAGCATCTGCAGTGATGCGGACGTTGTACCGGTCTGTTGTGGTGAAGAGGGAGCTGAGTTCTAAGGCAAAGCTGTCGATTTATCAGTCAATCTACGTTCCTACTCTCACCTATGGTCACGAGCTTTGGGTAATGACCGAAAGAACGAGATTGCGGATACAAGCGGCTGAAATGAGCTTTCTCCGTAGGATTGCTGGACTCACCCTCAGAGATAGGGTGAGGAGCTCAGTCAACCGGGAGAGGCTCAGAGTAGAACCGCTGCTCCTCCACATTGAAAGGAGTCAGTTGAGGTGGTATGGGCATCTGATTAGGATGCCTCCTGGACGCCTCCCACTTGAGGTGTTTCAGGCACGTCCCACTGGGAGGAGACCCCAGGGCAGACCCAGGACTCGGTGGAGAGACTATGTCTCCCAGCTGGTCTGGGAACACCTTGGTATCCCCTCTGAAGAGCTGGAGCAGGTGGCTGGGGAGAGGGAAGTCTGGGCTTCTCTGCTTGAACTGCTGCCTCCGCGACCCGGACCTCCGGAAAAGCGGTAGAAGATGGATGGATGGATGGATGGAAGTTACTAATACATTATATATGTATATGTCCAAGTTGTTATGGGTACGTGATGTATACGGCCAAAATGGTGAAAATTTCGGCGTATGCCAGCATTTTAGACAAATTTTTATACATTTGGCAAACACTGCCTAAATCGTCAAGGTGTGACAGGGCCTTTACCTGATTTTGTGGGAACGTGCTTGACAGTTTGCGGTGCATGCTAAGCTGCTTCTTGTCAGACTTTAAAGAGCCAAAATAGCTCCACATTACTGAGTTCCTCAGACTGTTCTTTTCAACAATGTCCTCGTCTATTGAGTGATGGGTGGCATCCGTTTTGGTGTCTTCTTTGGTAATGCTGTCACTGGACTTTTTATTAATGTTTTCTGTGGTTCCCTACATGGCTGTGCTAGCCCAAACATTAGCAGGTGTGCTAGACCAGTGGCTCCCAACCTTTTTCCCAGGAGCGCCCCCTGCCTGTCACAAAAGTGCCCCCCCCCCCCGCCAAGCCCACATGATCACGCCAGAGGAATTAAGTCATTTTAGAACATTTCTTTAGGAAAAAAATAACATCAGTTTTGTGCTTAACCTATTCCATTTGTTTTGAAATGTAGATTTCAGAATCAGAATCAGAATCAGCTTTATTGGCCAAGTATGCACAACACATACAAGGAATTTGACTTTGGCTAAAAACTTGCTCTCGTTGTTCAGGTGAAGGATTTAAATAAGGATTCAATGACAACCAGAGTATGTACAGTAAATTACAGTCTGTCCACGTTTCTATAAAAGGATGCAAATATATACAGGAATATATGCAGTTATTTACTCGGACTAACCACACTTTGCAGAAATATATGAAAAAATATACAATCACACAGTATTTCAATGTGGACTCAGATTCAGTGATATAATGTGAATGAAGTAAAAAGCAGTGTGAGAGTTATGTGCAATGTAATAATGGATGAAAAGTCATGAGTACAGCAACAGGTAGGACTAGGTGAATATTAGGAGTTCATCAGAGTGATGGCTTGAGGAAAGAAACTGTTCCTGTGACGGGTGGTTTTGACCTTCAGTGATCTGTAACGACGACCAGAAGATAGAAGTTCAAACAGTTTGTGGCCGGGGTGTGATGGGTCAGCACAGATGTTTCCCGCCCGTTTCCTGGTTATGGACCGATATAAGTTCTCAATGGAGGGTAGGTCGGTACCAATGATCCTCTCCGCAGACTTAATGATCCGCTGCAGTCTGGTCTTGTCCTGTTTAGTGGCAGATCCAAACCAGACAGTGATGGAAAAGCAGAGGACAGATTGGATGATGGTGGTGTAGAAGACAACCAGCAGCTCCTGAGGCAAATCAAACTTCTTGAGCTGACGCAGAAAAAACAACCTCTGCTGGGCCTTTTTCCGGACAGTGTCAATATGGGAGGACCACTTCAGGTTCCGGGAGATTGTGGTACCCAGAAACTTGAAGGAGTCCACAGTGGACACTGTGCTGTTGAGGATGGTAAGTGGGGGGAATGAAGGGGGGTGTCGCCTGAAATCCACAGTCATCTCCACCGTTTTGGCTGGGTTAAGTTCAAGATGGTTCTGGCTGCACCAGAGGATCAGCTGCTCCACCTCCCGCCTGTATGCAGACTCATCATCATCCCGGATCAAACCGATGACTGTGGTGTCGTCCGCAAACTTCAGGAGCTTCACCGAAGGGTCCTCTGAGGTGCAGTCGTTGGAGTAGAGGGAGAAGAGCAGTGGGGAAAGGACACATCCTTGGGGGGCGCCAGTACTAATTTTTCGGGAGCTGGATGTAAATCTCCCTAGCTTCACCTGTTGCCACCTGTCAGTCAGAAAGCTGGAGATCCACTGGCAGGTGGAGGGGGGCACCTTGAGCTGGAGGAGTTTCTGATGAAGAATGCCTGGGATGATGGTGTTGAACGCTGAGCTGAAGTCGACAAACAGGATCCTGGCGTACGTCCCTGGGGAGTCGAGGTGTTGCAGGATGTAATGTAGTCCCATATTCACTGCATCATCCACTGACCTGTTTGACCGGTAGGCAAACTGCAGTGGGTCCATCAGGGGGCCTGTGATGACCTTCAGGTGGTTCAGCACCAATCTCTCCAAGGATTTCATGACCACAGAGGTCAGGGCAACAGGTCTGTAGTCGTTTAATCCTGTAATAGAGGGTTTCTTGGGAACTGGAATGATGATGGAGCGTTTGAAGCAGGAAGGCACTTCACGCAGCTCCAGTGATCTGTTAAAGATCCGGGTGAAGATGGGGGCCAACTCGTTGGAGCAGACTCTCAGGCAGGACGGAGACACACCATCAGGTCCTACAGCCTTCTTGATCTTTTGTCTCTGAAAGACCCGGCGCACCTCCTCTTCACAGATCATTAGTGCTGGTGGGAGGTCAGAGTGGAGGAGGGATGGAGTTCCTGGGGCTGCAGATAATCCTTTTGTGTGGGTGGGAGGTGAGAACTGTAGGTTCTTTTCAAACCTGCAGTAAAAGCTGTTTAGGTCATTAGCCAGCTGGAGGTTTTCCGCAGGGTGGGAGGATGGTCTCCTGTAGTTGGTGATATTCCGTAGGCCTCTCCAGACAGAAGCAGAGTTGTTAGCTGAGAAGTTTTTTTGTAACTTCACACTGTAGCTCCTCTTAGCAAGCCTGGTCTCCTTCGTCAGCATGTTTCTGGCCCGCTTGTACAGAGTCCAGTCACCAGTCCTGTAGGCCTCCTCCTTGGTCTGACGTAGCTGCTTCAGTTTAGGAATGAACCAGGGTTTATTGTTGTTGTATATGCAGAAGGTCTTGGTCTGCACACACATGTCCTCGCAGAAACAGGTGTATGATGTCACAGTGTCAGTGAGTTCATTTAAGTTAATGGCTGCAGCTTCAAAAACACTCCAATCTGTGCAGTCAAAGCAGGCTTGTAACTTCAGCTTTGATTCCTCAGTCCATTTCTTCACAGTCCTTACAACAGGCTTGGAAGTTTTTAGTTTCTGTCTGTATTTGCTTTCCTTTATACTTAAACTAAACTGAATTATGAACATGTGTATCACACACAGACAAAAAGTAAATGTGGCAAATGACTGCAATGGTATTAAAATATTTGTCCTTTTGTTTTAAGACCGCATTACTTTTAAACATGGCCTTTTTGACACCAGAAGGCAGTCCTGAGTCTTCATGTTTAATGTTGCAGCATTGTACCGAGACAAATTCCTAGTTTGTGTACTACATGAACAATGGCAATAAACCTGATTCTGATTCTGATTCTGATTCTGATTCTGATTCTGAACAAAGTTTTCATCTTTGCCAGAGCTATGAAACTGAAATTTTAACAAGAACGTGTCCCTTGTGAAAGCAAACATTTCTAACAACCAACATAATGGTATACACACACATGACAGCATAAATCAGTTAAGGCCTAAAAGTCACTATGGGCCTAATGGCAGTAGGCCTAAAAACACCCATCACACACAAAGAACAAATATCCTTGACTGCTCTTTCTCATAACACTACCCAGCAATTAGCATTGCAAAAAAATAATTCAATGATTCTTTGCTTTTTCCTTTCTCCAGTCTGTTGATTCACAAAAGAATATTAATGTGTACCTTGAGCTTGCATGTCTCTGACCGGGGATGCGATGTTTGGAGTGATAGTGGTGATAGCCAGTCTAAAGTCCTGCTGGACATCCAGCCTGTTCCTTACTTTTGTCTTTATAGTTAGAAGGGCACTGAAAGCTGCCTCAGACAGGTACGTAGTACCAAAAGGAAGAATGACCCTCTTGATTGCGTGTTTGGTCAGTGTAGGAGCCACGGTGTGTCCTTTGACCATCCAAAACTTTTTGTATCCGTTTTCCTGGAAATATTTTTTTGACACTGAATCAGATTGAAGGTCACACAGCTCGTCTTCACAGCCCAAGTATTCAACATCCTTGTGATTGGAAATGTAGGGATCCATCACCCATGCTTCCTTGGATAAGTATTCACTGATATCGGCAAAGCGACTCCTCATCTCGTCACACAGCAGGTTCACGGGGCGCGTGAAGTCCGTGCATAAAGACACATGCACGGTGCCTCTGGACTGCTTCTGCAGAAGTGGAAACTGCTGCAACTCCCCTTTGGACATTTAGCGACCCTGTACTCCAGTTTTCACACAAAAGCGTCCAGTGCGTCTTTGCAGTGTAAGACGACTGATTCAGATCCCTGCATCCGCTTGTTTGGGGCACAGTCTTGACTTTATCAATTGCTTGTGTTCCACACATTTTCTCCACAATTTTTAGGCATGTGGGCTTGATCAGCTGCTCACCAATATTGTGCGGCTTTTTTGCCTTCGCAATGAGCAGTGCACAGTCGAATGATGCTTCAGTGGCTCTGAGTATATCATTACCTGCCCGTTCAAAGGATTTTCTGATATCCCCGTGTCTCTTTGAAAGTGCCAGGTGCCGTTTCCTCTCAAAAAAAATAAAAATAAAAAAAATTCCCGACTTGCACCAATGGTCTCTCGGTGTCAAGTCTCCTGATGTCGTTTCAGTTTGCTGGGCTTCATGCTGTCATTAGCTAGCTTTTCACTGCAAATAACACATTCTGGCCAAAAAGAGTCTTGTGCTTCTATGAATCCATAGTTCAGGTAACTGTCTATATATTGTCTTTTTTCTTTTTTAACTCCACGAGGTCCTCCACACATTTACCTTTCTCAGCCATCCTCTTTCTTTATTCAATGTCATTCAACAGCGATGAATAAATTCATCATGTTTAGCGCTAGCTACAGTGCGAGACTAAACAGGTCAGAGGTCATACACATTATATAAATGAAATTAAAAACTTTTTTCCAACAAATTTTATTAGTTAAATACATACACTTCACTACATGTCCGCCTAGAAATGCGTGGATTAAAAAAAATCCATATAAAATCCATAATTTTTTTTTACCCATGCATTCCATGACCTCAAAACAGATGGCGCTCTGTACCCCCACCCCCCACCCCTTGGGCTCAGGCACCCCCCTAAGCCCCAGCTATGTGCTGGTTGTATGCCTATGCACGCTGTTGTGTGCGTCAATCAATGTGATTTCCAGCCACATGATTGGTTCGGTGCGGTGTATTCTCATTTTCATTGGCTTTCCGTGTTGCCTGACAGAACGCAGAACGAATGAGTTCTGTCGAAGTTCTATTGAAAGTGTTTTATGTCTCTATTGAGGAAAAGTTATTTTGCGAAAATTATCGTTATCCTTTTATCACCCAGCCCTACTCAGGAGTGATTTTAGCCCATTCTTTCACACTAACTAAATTTGAGCAAAATAAAATTCATGTTATTTGGAAATGGTAAGGCAAATAATCAAGTAAAGCACAGATCATATCAATATTCAAAGAGTTTAAGACAATAAATTTCTATGTGTGATTATAGATGAAAAAATTTGCTGGAAACCTCACATTATTATTATTTTTTTAACCTTTTTTATACAGGGTAGTTCCATTGAGAGGAAACCTCTCTTTTTCAAGGATGCCCTGTTAACACTCACACCAGGAAGCTGCCCAGTCCAACCACAGACCTGTGGCCTCTGAGCAGCTCCACTGGTGTAGTTGGGGTTAAGGGCCTTGCTCAAGGGCACCACAGTGGGGTTAAAGAGGGTGAGGCTAACACTGCTGCGTTATCTGTTCCACCCAGATCTAATCCTACCAGTCTAGGAATCGAACCCACGACCCTCCACATCCCTAACCATTAGGTCACCACTGCCCACATTAAATATATACAAGCTAAACTGTCTAGAAGTATTTTGGTCATGACCAGAACAAAACACATACTGGATCAGAAATCGCTCCATACTCTGTACTGTTCACTGGTTTTGTGGTGGCCTAGCTGGTAGAGCATCCACCCCACAACCAGGAGGTTGTGGGTTCAAATCCCAGCTGGGTCATACCAAAGACCATATAAAAATGGTACTTTCCACTTTCTAACTTGGTGCTCAGCATAATGGAAAGAAAAGTTAAAGCACAGAGCTGCCAGAGGACTGACCCCCTACTGTAGCGTGCACTACTCACAGTAGCTGTGTGGCCTAGGATCACTGAAACGGAGATAGGCGCCATCCCATACACCACATGCTGTGGAAGGGATTAGCTTCACTTTACCATATTTAAATTACTGCTCAGAAGTTTGGGGAAATACATGTAAAAGTTCATTGCAGTCACTTGTTATTTTACAAAAAAAAGAGCAATAACAATCACCCATAAAACTGATTTCTGTGATCACACAAATTTTTCATTTTTACAGTCTAAAAGTTTGAAATTATTTGATCTGGTGGAATATAAAACTGCAATACTAATGTACCAAGTAAGGAATAATTTACAGCCAGTCAACATCCAAAACATGTTCGTTGACAGACAAAAGGGTTATCATTTAATGGGGAAGTTACTTTTAAAGACACTGGGTGTCCGAACAACAAGGAGAACCTTTTGTGTTTCGATCTGTGGGGTTAAATTATGGAATCGCTTAAATACGGAGTTAAAACAATGTCCAAACATTTTGAGTTTTAAAAAAGTACAAAAAAGGAGAAATTAGATAAATACAGGGAGGAAGATGGTTCTGTTAATCACTAGGGTTGGTTGGGAATAGATTATATAATTAGTGGGAATTTGTTTGCTCATTGTATTTTATTTTGAATTTCTATTATTTTTAATAAGTAATTAGATTTTGAAATGAGTGCTGAGACTTGTATTAACTCATTGTGTTTCTATTGCTGTTGTGGCAATGTATGTATATATGTATGTATGTGTATATGTGCATGAAGGTACTGTATGTAGGTATGTTAATTAGTTAAGGTTGGAATAGGACAAGATAAGCTTTGCTTCAATCCTGTTCCTTTTCAGACAGCATTGAATATTTTTTATTTATTTTTTCTCATTGAATTTTTTTTCTGTTTTTATTTTATTTTGTTCGAAATAAACAATATCAATCATAACTGTCTTCAAATCTTGAAGGTTTTGTGGGTGTCTTCTATGAACTCTGATCTTCGGTTTGTTCCATAGATTCTCAATCGCATTCTGGTCAGGTGACAGACTGGGCCATTCTAGCAGCTTTATTTTCCTTCTCTGGAGCCAGTTGAGAGTTTCCTTGGCTGTGTGTTTGGGATCATTGTCTTGCTGAAATGTCCACCCTTGTTTCATCTTCAGTATCTTGGCAGATGGCAACAGGTTCTTGTCAAGGACATCTCTGTACATTTGTCCATTCATCATTCCTTCAATTATATGAAGTCGGCTTGTACCATGTACTGAAAAACACCCCCACACCATGATGCTCCCACCTCCAGACTTCACTGCTGGTATGGTGTTTTGGTGCTGATGTCCAATGCCATTTCTCCTCCAAACATGCTGTGTGTTGTGGCATCCAAAAAGTTCAATTTTGGTCTCATCTGACCAGACTATATTCTCTCAGTATTTTACTGGCTTGCCCAGATGTTGTGCAGCAAACTTTAAATGAGCTTCAACATGCTTTTTCTGCTCACTGCTCACTTTGCAATGAAGTGTTGCGAAGTGAGCAGGCATAGAGCCCATGTTGGTTGAGTGCATTACTTATTGTTCTCTTTGAAACAGCAGTACCTACTAACTCCAGGTCTTTCTGGAGCTCCCCATACGTGGTCTTTGGCTCTTGGATAACTCTTCTGATAATTCTTTTGACTCCTTTGTCAGAAATCTTGTGAAGAGCTCCTGGTCATGGCGGGTTTATGGTAAAATGATGTTCTTTCCACTTCTGAATGATGTCTCCAACAGTGCTCACTGGAACATTAAGCAGTTTAGAAATGTGCCTCTAACCAATGCCATCATTATGTTTTGCAACAATAAGGTTGTGTTGTGTGTAAGGTTGTGTTGAGCTCTTTCCTTCTGCCCATCTTGAGTTCTTTGTGGTGTGACGATCTGATATTCACAGACCTTTTTGATGACTATCATTCAGAACTTACTAGCTGAAATTAATTTGCACTGATGGGAGATGGGATGGCTTCCTAAATTCTGGTGGATTTCAGCTGGTTTCTTGGCTTTCTATGCCTTTTTGCACCGCTTTTTCTTCATGTGTTCAATACTTATTCCTTGTGTCATTCCACTTTATTAAATAAAACTTGTTTTGTGAACACAGTTGCCTTGATTTCTTTGTATGTATGGATTACTTGGGTTGTTACTGATATCTGGTGAAAATCTCAGGTCAGTGACTCCATCAGAAATATGTTTAATGAGAAAAATGTTGACATGTTCAATACTTATTTCCCCGCTGTATATCTTCTATAATATTGAATCTGTAAATGTATTTAAACATTGAAAGTGCCACCAAGCATAATTTGCTAATAACAGATATCTGAAGGCCAAAGTTTGTATCTTCTCTCAGCTCTGTTTATTTAGCAGTCAAACCAACCAAGAAATGGTCTTTGATCCTCTGAGATAGGTCTTTAATGTATTAGTAGCTACTGGCCGTTCTCCATTGTTAAGTCACGAGGTAATCTGACAGCGAAGGTTAAGACCTGAATGAGGCTTAAAGGCTTACAGGAAACCTGAGTCGAGTCTCTTCATCCTCCTGTCTCACCTTCTCTGTTTGAAAGATGCTCCCTTTTGCTTACCCATCCTGTCAGTTAGGATCCTCCATATATTTTAATGTCAGGGTAGCATGTTATCCATTGATAGGTTAAGTCTTGAAACCTCACCACCATCTTCGTTTAGTATCAAAACCACACAAAGCAAGTTTTTTTGTTGTTTTTTTTTTTAAATTGGGGACATATAGAAAGTCACAAATTAGACCCTAGCTAAAGCATATGTCTTGCTTTATGTGACCTTTTCATAGGACCGTTTTTACAGAAGCAACATCTCGCTGTATTCATAAACTCATTTACCAAAACACTGATGGAATTCGTGTATCAAGTGAGCTGTAGGATTGTTTTCACACATGCTTTTGTACAATCGCTTTTCAATGTGCAACGAGAGAACCTGCTCCTTACTTGCCATCAACGACATTTCAGACGAAAAAGAAAACTTGGCTCGTTATTGCAGGAAAAGCAGAGGTGTAATGGTGTAATAACATATTGCTGAGAGGCTATAGTTTCAGTGTGCTTTACAAGCTGTCTCACTATCATTTACCCAGGTGGCCAGTTGTTGGATCCAGGCTATCTATCTGATCGCTTTTTTCACCAGCAATTGATTGTTGTGTCACTGAAGTGCACACTTGATGAGATACTGCATGTTTGCTCCGGCTTTTTTGGTTCAAATTCTCCTCTCTGTGTGTGTGTGAGTGAGTGAGTGAGTGAGAGAGAGAGAGATTCATTGTGTGCTGTCCATCTGTGCAAATCTCTTTGTTGGATGCTTTTAACCTTCTAATTAATATGTGTACTGTAGACGTCAGTCTTT
The DNA here is from genome assembly GCA_020510985.1 of Pholidichthys leucotaenia. Lineage (NCBI taxonomy): Eukaryota > Metazoa > Chordata > Actinopteri > Cichliformes > Pholidichthyidae > Pholidichthys > Pholidichthys leucotaenia. Next base: position 386,306,899 of record CM035838.1, read on the forward strand.
ATAGTCTGTTAAGATTATGTAATATTCATTATGAAATTCACTCCTCTCTCTCTCTCTTTCTCTCTCAGTATTTGTGTGTGTGTGTCCGTGCACTCCCTGCTCAGGTGATCTTCTTTATTAGTCTTGTGTCAGTGAGTGCATTTGATGAAAGCAGGTTGTCAGTGATTGGCATGAGGATAAAGGGATTCTTGCCATCTTATCACTTTCTCTGTCACCCATCCATGCTTCTCCACTCTCATTTGAAAATGAGGACACAATTTCAGCTTTCTTTCAGCATTTATGTAATCTAAAGTTCATTCATCACCACTTTTCAGTTTTTCTCTCTTTCTGACCACTACTTTATCTCTGCCCACCTCCTGCACCCTTTCCTTTGTTCTCCATTTTTATTGTCTGCTCTATTCATAATAAAGGCACTGAATCAAGGGACCACATCAGTCAGACAGTAGATGCATATCACATGTAGGAAATAGATCTATTCGCTTCTGAACTCTTCTTTCTGGTGACTTTCTGCTTTTTTATCCTCTTACTGTTATACCTCATGCAACAAAATTGTGAAGGGTATAACGTTTTTGACCCTTCAGACCATCTGACCGTTCGTTTGACATTTTATGTTGTCGTCTCGATAATTTCTGATTGGATTCAATCCTCTGATTGGATTGATTTCAAATTTATACAGAAGCTTTAACTCATCAATACCTTGGATGCATTTGTTTTTCAGACACATCTAATGAGGGGCTCCATTTATACTGGGCCCCTGATATGCAAGTGCGTGGGGTTTGTGAGCTTGCTCACTAAGGTCCTTTCATTTCTGTCTGCAGTTAAAGGGGTCATTGACCATACTTTTTCCACATATTGAAAGCTCCCACAGGTCTTAATGAAATGTTTGTCACCATCGAGTCTTTAATTATATAATTATTGTAGAGTAATTGTGAATCATCTTTTGCAGCCTTCCTCAGAACAGCTCATCTGAGTACATGTCTCTTTACATGCCTAAGAGCTGCAGTTAACTCCACCCTCCCTCTTATCTTAGTTGGCTAGCTATTAGCTGGGATAGCGAGCCTGAGCCAACTAATATAAATTTGTCTGATGAAATAAAGCATCACTGGTGGACAGCGGTGTGTGGTTTCAGTGGTCAATAGGATAGGACTATTCCCTGGAGTACAATCAGAACAGAAACATTTGTGAATGAGTGGCTAAACTGCTGGCTTCAACTAGCTGTCTTGGGTCTCACTTACAGGAAATAATAATGCCAATTGTTGAATGTTAAAATATAACAACAACATAACATGGGGCGGCAGTGGCTCAGGAGATCTAGTAGGTCGTCCAATAACCCAAGGACTGGTGGTTCAAATCCCACTCTCCCCAGTTATCCTGCCGTTGTGTCACTTTACCCACCTTGCCTCCAGTGTCCATGACACTGGTGTATGACTGTATAAATGTTTGGTGGTGGTTGGAGAGGCCATTGGCACGGATTGGCAGCCACTTTTCCGTCAGTCTGCCCCAGGGCAGCTGTGGCTACAGAGGTAGCTTACCACTATCTGTCATGGTTTGGCTGCACACTGCTCCGTGTCTCTCACTAATCAGTCTCATTCCCCACAACTGTACTCACCTTCTGCAGGCAATCACCAGACTTTAAATAGCCCCAGCGTCCTCCATTCATCAGGAGATCGTTGATGACTTCACGCAGGCCTCCAGATGCGTGTGCAGCCAATACCTCTCCTCCAACGAATCTGAAAAGAAAAAAGGGAAGTAACTTCACTCCACTATTTATTCCCTTTTTCCGGTTTCCGGTTCCGCCGGACCGGCAGCGCCACACGAGTCGGCTGCCCGTTGCAACAGCCTTTTTTTTTTATCTTCCTTCTTCTTTCTACACCTTTTACTCTGTATATATATCACGGACGCACGGATCGCCCCGGGGGTCTCCCGGGTCGGCGGATGGAGCCACTGTTTGCAGCGGGAGACGTTGCAGCGGGGAGGAGCTGGTGCTAGCTAGCACTTGGCCGCCGCCCGGTGCTAATGGGAAACTCGACATACCGGGAGCTGTAGCGAAAACGACGCGGGTGCCGGGCTGGAGTTTAGGCGGCGTGCAAGAAATATAAGACAGAATAATAAAGAGCGATGGCAAGAACCAAGCAGACCGCCCGTAAAATCTACTGGAGGAAGAAGCCCCCCAGGAGGCAGCTAGCCACCAGGGCTGCTCGGAGAGGCGCTCCGGCCACAGGCGGAGTGAAGAGGCCTCGCCGTTACAGGCCCGTGGCTCTGAGAGAGATCCGTCACTACCAGAAATCCACGGAGCTGCTCATCCGCAAGCTGCCCATCCAGCGCCTGGTGAGGGAGATCGCTCAGGACTTCAAGACCCACCTGCGCTTCCTGAGCTTCGCCGTCATGGCTCTGCAGGAGACCAGAGAGGCCTACCTGGTGGGTCTCTTCTTCACCAAGAGGGTCACCATCATGCCCAAAGACTTCCAGCTGGCCCGCCGCATCCGCGGAGAGAGAGTTTAGACTTTCTGCTGCACATTCATCAACCATAATGCTCCGCACTGTGTGTCTATATATATATTTATAGTAATATGTACATATGTTTACTAGATGTTCTTGTTTTTTCTTGCCTTCTGATTGTTGCTCTGAGTGTTGCTATCCCTGTGCTGTTGCAATCCTGGAATTTCCCCATTGTGGGACTAATAAAGGCTTATCTTATCTTATCTCTCCCCTTCTCCAGGGTACCCCAGGCGGATTGTGGACCTCAACCCTGGAGGAATGGACTCCCTGCTCTGTGGAGGCTTTACCTGGACCCTCTCAACCCATTCACCTGTAAGTGCACTCATCAATATTCCCTAACCTGTGTGCCTTTCCCCCCAAGCTCTTCAGTCTGCCCCCTTCAAGCACTTACCTGTCCCACTGCGACACTGAAGGTTCCAGCCGTTCCCTTACCGCCCAACTCCCCGCATCACCTGTAAGCAACCAAATAATTACCAGCATTGTGAATTTGTTTCCTGTTGCTGTTATACTTACCGCTGGTTTTCCCTCTCCTTCCATAGGGTTGTCAGACCTCTTGCCACAGCTCGCTCCCTTGCACTATTTCTAATAAAATCATTGTTAACTCGCCACCTGTTCTCTCTGTTGCCTGCTTTTGAGTCAATACTATTTGACACAAATTATCAGTATGTGTCTGGGGTGAATGAATAATGGACTCATTGTATGCACTCTGAGGTGTCACTTGACATGTAAAATGCCGTAAAATTCTGATCTATTACTAGTATAACAAAATAAGCTGGAATATACAATATTATCTACTGTCGATTAATGAACCAGGTGGAAACAGGGATGTCTATTGGGGTGACTGAAATCTAAAGAAAATAACAATATAAACCGTGTTAAGCTAACTCCCTAGCACAACACTGACAGACAGCTTGGCTGGCCAGTAATAGAGTAGCAGGTGGGTATCAAGTGTTATCAAAGCTGGGCTTACCATGTTTATGATGTTCTGTAGAAAGCCAGGAAGAGTTAAAATGGCTTCCCAGACACAAAAACGACGTCAAGGCCGTATGTGTGACTCAGGTCAAAGTTTAAAGAAACTATTATTTAAAAAAAATTAACTGAAACTTTTCTTTTTCAGTTGATAATCAACTATTGTGAAAAAAAATTGCAGTTTTCATTATCTTCCATCAGCTGTGTGATTTTTGGTTGTTAACTCCTGACACCAGCCTCTATGTATAATATATTGGTTGGGCAGCAGGTCTGGGTGGGGGCGGCCCTTTGTGATATATTTAGAGCGGTATGCAATAAATGTTTTATCCATGCTGCATAGGAAGAACACAGGACAGTCATTAAATATTCATATCTGTCACTGAGATAACCTCCTGGAATGTCAGCCCATCACCAATGAATTAGCATTAGGCCATCCTCAATAAATTTGCAAGAGCCATTTAGGCAATACCATCGCACCTCACACTTTTACCTTCATGTAACAGGTCACACTTACACTTGACATAGTTGTATGAATGCATTTTAAATCCTAAGTTTCTTTAGGTAATTTATAATCATAATCTCAAACGCATTGAACTGTGTCTTTCATCATTTCTTTACATATGCACTGTAAATGTTTGATTCTAGCTTGCATAAAAGAACGCCTCACTCTCAACCGTAGCCCATGCTCCAACTGGTGTGTGTACGTGCACGCGTATATGCGTGGGGATTTTTTTGGCTGTGTGTGGCTTTGCCTCTCAGACACAGTTTAGCAACAGCTCAGCCAGCCTGCATTATTGATACGGAAGCGAGCCAGCAGATAGTGTTACCTCGAGGCAGTATATCTGGTGCATTATGGTGCCCTTTGTAACTGTAACTGGGGAGGGTTATTCCGATGCACACACAGACATACAGTACATATGCTAGCAGATGCATTAATGCTATGATGAGGCCACGGGTTGACACGAACAATGGCGTGGAAGTTTCAGTAACCAGAAAGAGATGGTGAAGGTCGCAGGAGGTCATAAAGACAAGCTGACGTGGATGTAGGAGGATACAACCACAAGAGCAGCACACATGCACACTCACTCTCAGACAAAGAAGAGGACACCCCTAAACACAGAGAGTCACACCAACACAATCGCGTCAGCTCGCCTTGTTGGGGGGACATCCTGCCAAAGTTGGTGCGGCAGCCAAGATGAGGATTCACTGCTGGACTCACAGGATGACTTAACAATGGGAGCCACACAAAGGACTACACAGACTCTTTCACTGGGATAGCTGGGTCTCATGTGCTCATGTGACCCTGGGAACTTACTCGCAAATGCATAAAGACCAACAAGACCTGGAACTTACTTTGCCATTGTGGACACAAACTTTTTTCAAGTGCAGTAGTGGAACAGTTTGGTCAGGTAGAGGAAACACGGGGCACTTTTAAGTAGTGAAATCATTTTTGATACATATAACATTTAACACTGAAGCAACTACCACAGTCTTTTTTTATACACTGAGAAACAACAGCTCCTTTGCTTAGGATTGAAGACAGCCTGTAATGCGAGTGATCACCGATGGCTGAGATTCTGACTCAGTTACTAGATCGTATTTTGAAGGACTCTGGTTTGGGTTTGTCTGGGTGTGCTTTGTAGAACCACTCTCTTGGGACAGAGTGTGCTGCAGTGGGTGGTTTTAGGGCGTCACAAAAGCTGATCGACAGCAGGAGTGAAGACATGACAACATTTATTGTTAAAAGGACGTTGCTGGATGAACTGTTATTCTCAGGGCTTTATACACATATTGACATCAGTACTACTCTGCTTTTTTGAGTTATCCCATCTTCTCTTTGTTGAGATAAGTTGGGTTACATTATGCCACCCAAAAAAGGTGATTCAAAATCAGCTCCCAAGAAAGGCAAAGGAGAGGAGCCAAAGAAAGGAGGAAAAGATGATAAAAAGGGAGGAAAAGATGACAAAAAGGGGGGGGAAGAAGGTGGAAGAGCCACCAGCAAAGGGAAAGGGAAAGGATGATGGAAAGGGAAAAGGAAAGAAACCTGTTAGTGAGTCAGAGGATGGGTCAGAGGAGGAAGAAGATGAAATGACGAGTGAGGAAGACGAAAGTGATGACAGTGAAGAAGAAGTTGTAACCAAGAAGGCTGCACAGGCAGACAAAGGGAAAGGAAAAGCAGCTTTGAAAAGTGCATCCAAGGCCATGGCTATGAAGGGTGGAAAACCGTCACCTAAACACTCAACTCCATCTCGGGATGAAGATGAAGAGGCGAAGCCACAGCTAAAGAAAGGAATGGCTGCAGTAAACCTGAAAAAGATGAGTGATGTGCATATAAAAGGAGCCTCAAAGGCCATGATGGGGTTTGCTGCTGAGGGGCAGAAAAAAAACTTGGCGGCACCTAAAATACCGAAGACAGCTGATGCAAGGTCCCAGCTAAAAGGAGCATCTAAAGCCCTCACAGGCTTCACAGGAAAGGCTTCCCCTTTCAGTCTACCTGCTAAGCAACAGCCAGGGAAGGCAAAAACAAAAAAAAATCTTATAAGTACTTCCAAGCTCTTCCTCGGACTTTCCAAGAAAAAAAAGCCCGCTGGTGGTACAAAGCCACTTCTAGGCACTAACAAGCTTTTTGCTGGTTTTGGAGCAAAATCCGCTGACAAAAAACCTGCCCTCTCTGGCTTCAGCTTGTTAAATAAAAAAGGTGAGGCTGCTAAAGAAACCTCATCGCCAAAAAAGACAATAAATCTGTCTAGTTTAGGGGGTAAGGGTAAAATGGCTACAGAAGCAAAGGGACTGGGGGGGAAGTTTAAAGGTATGTTTGGAAAAAAGAAAGCAGGGTCAAAGTTTAAGACTAAAAGCTGGATGCTGGGAAGGATAGCTGCTTCAACAAACTGGTTAACAGGGAGGTTTCTGACTTCTAAGGGCCAAGGTCGGCTCGGCGGAAGAGCAGGAGGGCGTGGGCAAAAGCAGCTGTCATTCGCTAACAGGGACACAGGAGGGAGACAGGCACGCTACTACAATGAAGCCTATGAATATGATGATGAGTATGGGTATGAGGAAGATTACGATGACAGGTGGAGACCAAGAGGATTCCAAAGACAACCAATGACATATGACCCATATGACCCCTATGAAGAGGAAATGGATTACTATGATGAAGAGTGGGAAGATGAATATGGTTACTATGATGACGATGGCAACTATTATTATGATGATGAGTTTTACTTTGATGATGATATTGAATACTATAGTGACCCTTATGGCTATTATGATGATGAGTATGAAGATTACTATGGCGATGAAGGGGTAGAGTATTACTATGGTGAAGATGGAATGCTGTATGAAATAGAGCCAGAGCCATATGATTACTATGATGATGCTATCGATGGATTCTATGACCCATATGACCATGTTCAGTATGAAGGTTACTTTGATCATATTATGGGTAATAACTATGGCATGTTAGACTCTTATGGCATGATGAATAGTGGGAACACTGTTACTTCTGGTCTTTATAATGAGCCGATGCTGGGATATGCACAGCCAGGTTTTATTTATAACAACTATCAGCAACCTTTACATGAGGCTGGGCTGATTCCGGCTGAGACAGGAAACCTATATGGACAAGGGCTTCTCTCTTATCCTCTACCTGAGCCACTTTTAACTGAACAATTCAGGGTTCCCAGGCCCCAGGTTAGGATATTTGGCAAAGACAGACTAGAAGTGGAAACTCTGCCACCACCTACTCTTTTTTCTCGTCCCTCCTCTCCATTGATTACTGCTCCCTCACCAGCACTTGCCCTCAGTAATATGGGACTCATGTCTGATGTACAGTATGAGCCATCGATGCCCATATTACCCGACGGTCAGCCAAATTATTCAGCTGTAATGAACCAACAACAGATCCCCATTCTTCCTACATACACATCCCTGCCAACAACTATGAACAGTCATCAAGGTCACTTTCTTCCCACTCAGCATACTCAGCCTCCTCTCCCTCATTCTCCAAGTCATATGTCTCCATCTTTCCTGTCACCTCACTTCCCCCAGGTGTACCAGGCAGCCCTGCCACAGGACCCACAGATTTTCCAAATGGAGCAAATGACTCAAGTGGTCCCACCAGTGCAGCCAATGATGTATCCAGTCTTACATTCACCTGTTGCAACACCCATGCCAGTACGCCGAAGGACTCTACTTCGATCCCCACAACTATCACTGAGACGTGGATCAGTTAGGGCAATGGCACCTGCTTCACCACGATTACCACCACATCACAATGAATTCCAAGCAGATGCTCAAACAGACCCACACTTCTCTCCTCGCTTGCATAGGTCAGGTCTCCCTCATCGAGCTTCAATGGCAGGCCAAAGACCGACCTCCCCAGTTGACAGGCGGAGAACGCTGAATCCACCTCCTTCTCCACCACACCACAGAAGACAATTCTCAATAAGAACACAACCATTGATGACAAGAGGAAGGGGTAGAATTGGACCTCGCAGGGCTCCTTCATCTGCCCAACCCCACTCTCCACCTTCTAGTCCCCTTGCTTCTCCCCGCGAATCCATGAGACGAAGACCAAGTCCACCATCTTCTCCAAGACTGTCTTTTAGACAGCATCCCCCACCAGATGCAATCCCTCTGCCACCTTCCAGACCACATTTATTCAAAGGTAGAAAACAAACCTCTAAAATGAGACGTTCCCCCTCTCCTCCCTTGCCATCTCAACAAAGACGCAGTCCACCTCAACCTGACAGAACTCAATCTCCGCCACCTTTCTTTCGTCCCACCTCTCCCCATCGTCCACCTTCTCCTTCCCCATCACGTGTCACTAGTCGACCCCTCCCCACCCGGTCCTCCACCCATAGACTGAGAGGTGGTATTGGAGGTAGAAGTCCTGTACCCATGGGGACAGTGAAACCATCCCCAGCTAACCCATATTCACAGAGACACAGTAGACGTGGACCCCCTGTCACCCAGCAAGTAGCCCCATTCAGGTCCTCCATTCGTAGTGGCCCTGCCCTTCCTTCAGCACAGATAGGAGCTGTAGCAAGTGCTCCCATGTTAGCTAGGGCAGGCTCCAGGCCTGGAGGTTTAGGGGAGTCAAATCGAATTGATAGTACCCAAGGAGGCTTCCGTAGACCTGTAGGTAGGGGCCAGCCACTGGTTAGAATGCCCAGAAACCAGACCTCTCTTCAATCAAGGCAGTCATTCAGAGCACCTCCTCCTCTTCCTAATGTCATTCCACAGCCCTCTTTAAAGCAAAATGGCCCTCTTTCACCCCAGCCATCTGTGCGTGGGCTGCAGAGTAGACCTTCATCTCCTCAACCATTGCTGCGCTCATCTCCACTGCCTTCTCGTTCTGCCTCTCCAATGCATCATGCATCACACCCAACTTCTCCTTTGCCTCACAGGTCAATGAGTCCCCATCGTTTGGGATCTTTTCAACCTTTTCACCCACAGTTACAGAATATCACTCACTATGACTACACGTTAATGGATCCAGGGCCCTCCCCCATGCTTACAAATGCTTTACCAACTCATCAGGCTGTAGGTGGTATATTTCCTCCCTCTCCCCTTCAATACACCACCATGTCTCCAACTCCTTCTTTACAGAGACCCATCTCTCCCCAAGCACAGCATGCACCCTCATCACCTAATCTTGGACAGACACTTCAGAACCCTTATCTGCACAATGCTGGCAACATGATGCCTTTACAGAGAAGTGTTTCCCCCATACTTGATAGACAGGAAGAAATACTGGCAAATGTAGGAGAGAATCAGCTGGTGAGCCCATATGCCCCTCCTGGTCTATCTGATGCTTTGAGGCAGAACTCCCGCCTGAGCAGTGCTTCTTTCTCATCTCCTCTGCAGCGTAATGCCAATCTCTATACAACGGTCCTCTCACCCCCTCAAGCAGCCCATCCTGTCTCCTCAGTAGTTTCCCCCCCACAGTTGTCTTCTCCTATTACACCTCAACAAGGTGGTGTCATAGGTACTGCCTCACTTCTCTCAGGACGACTGCAAACCTCCCGAATCCAGGGATCTATGTTCAGGCTTCCGGGTAGCACAATGACAATGTCCCAGGGCCCTGTTGCTACTCCAGTTGCCACTGATGGTGTAGCTGGTGAAGGGAGGCTGTCACCCTCTATGCTTTCTAATGCCTTGCAGAACACAAATTTACGACAGGCAACCTATCGACTACCAGATGGCTCCTTTGTCAGCAGAAATGAACGTACTGACCACATCTCCACTCCATCACCTATCTCTTCCCCTATTCTATCCTCTGCCCTCCTCAATCCTAATTTGCGACAAGCCACATATCGTTTGCCGGATGGTACTCTTATAACTAGAACAGAGCCTGCAGCTACTCCTTCACCTTCCTCACCATTACTGTCATCTGCACTATTAAATCCTAATGTGCGTAAAGCAACATATAGGTTGCCAGATGGAACTTTGGTTACAAGAAACGAGACAGCACATCAGGCTGCCACTCCTTCCTCCCCTATGCTTTCATCTGCTCTTCTCAACGCTAATCTTCGTAAGGCTTCTTATCGATTACCAGATGGCTCAATTCTTACACATCCAGGAGAGGCAGAGAGTGCTCAAAGTACAATGTCAACACCAGGGCTGTCTAGTGCCCTGTTGAATGCTAACCTCCGTAATGCAAAGTTTCAGCTCCCTGGAGGATCATCACTGTTTTCAAAGAACCAAGCTCAGTCTCCCTCCCCCACCTCCTCTGGCCCTTTACTTTCTGGTGCCTTACTAAACACCAGCCTCCGTGGTGCTTCATACAAACTACCAGACACATCATTATTGAAAAAGCCTGGATCTGCTGAGACCACAGATTCACAATCACTTAACCTTTCTAAAGCTCTCCGCAACCAGAACCTCCGATCCGCCACTTACCGTTTGCCTGACGGAACTCTCATGACCCGCCCTCAGCCCACAGCAGCTCCCCAAAAACTTGATCTTTCTCAAGCTTTGTCAAAGAATCCAAATCTTCGTGAAGCAAAATATCGCCTTCCTGATGGTAATATCATGACTCGACTGGGTGCTCCCAGAACCCCAGAACCTCGTTCACTTGACCTCTCTGGTGCTCTGAAGAATCCTCATCTCCGAGGAGCCTCCTTTCGCCTACCCTCATATGCTGTTGTATCACCCCAGGTCCAGGGATCTGGCCCTGAACAGCACTGGGCACAAGGCTCTGGACTCGGAGCCCTAGAAATGCAGCAAGATGTAGATGTATGGGGGGCAGAGAGGGTTTTACCTCATGGGACAGTGCAGAACCTTAATAAGTGGTCCATGTATAGAGATGGGGATCTGTTGGACCCCCAGAGCCTCATGGGACAGGGCCATCTCGGGCATGAACCGGGGGAATGGAATCTCAGCAGGGAGGGGGAACCAGAGGGGCACTGGTTTGACAAGGTAATATTTTGTTAAGTCACATCAGTCACACCATTGAAATATCCACTGAAGCCAAAGGTGCTGTGATTTTGCAGCGGTCAGTGTAGCACAAGTAATTGGGGACATCCTAGTGGTTTTGAAAAAAGCACAATGAGTAATCAATTTGTTTATTTAAAAAAAAAAGCATTTCATAAAGTTGTGCCTCCATGTGTTTCAAAGTGAGATGATCTTTGAGTGAATGTATAAATGTATATACTACATACTAAATCCATTGTGGAGGTACATACCGATCTTGTCAAGACCTCATTAAGACCAAACCCTCCCAAGACCAAGACTGAGGGGTCAAGACCAAGTCGAGGCCAAGTCAAAACCTAAAACCTTCATATATATTGGTCTTGACCTCTGCCTGAGTTGGGCTTGGTCTTGACTTGGTCTCACCCCTTTAAAGTCTTGGTCTTACTACACTCTGGTTTCGGTCTGGTCTCAGTCTGGTCTTAACTGCAACACCAGAGATGCACTGTATGTACTACTGTATATGTACTTGCATCATGTCTGATTGTATATATGAATGAATATTTTAGATGTACTCTATCAGAAGTCTGCCCACCATGATTCACCGGGAGCAAAGAGAAGAAGATGGTGTGGAAGATATGACACAGCTAGAGTAAGTAAAAATAATAGCACTTCATTTTTAAATAGTGTATTATCTATCTGTATATTATAGTCTTGAGTTGAGTTGAGACTGCAGAGCACTGTAGTACTTTCAGCAGAATTTAACAAATACTACATAATGACTGGATGCTTTCATAAAAGGCTAAGTAAGAAAGATAAAGGGAATGGTAAAAAGTTGTCTGTTAAAATATGAACATGGTTTAGGGTCATGGGTTGTTTGATATCATCATAAGATAACTGTCACTGCCTTTTCCTCAGGGAGATGCATGAAGGCGCTGTTCTGCTGAACATAAGGAAACGATTTGAGAGAGAACATATTTATGTGAGTGTCTAAACAAAATCAAATACACAACCATCTAAACTATAATCAGTCTCATTTGAAATTTCATGAGTTTACATGTACCATATCTATTTCTTCCCTTTTTATTTTTATTTAGTTCTATGTGTTTTTTGTGTAAAATCTTTTCTTTATTTTTTTCAGACATACATAGGAAGCATTCTGTTGTCTGTGAACCCATATAAGATGTTCAATATCTATGGAACAGACATGGTGCTTTTGTACTCGGGTGGTGCCCTTGGAGAAAACCCTCCGTAAGTCACATTAAATATAGTGACACCAACCTAAAAACAAACTGAAAAATAAATTATGCCACATTATGAACTAAGTTTTGATCGCTAGTCAAGACCAGCCCGAGACCAGAGCATAGAAAGACCAAGACTTTTAAAGGGTCAAGACCAAATCAAACAGAGACCAAGACCATTGTGTATGTAGGTCTTTGTCTTGACTTGGTCTCGATTTGGTCTTGACCCCTTGGTCTTGATGTTGGTCTTGGTCTTTTCTTGGTCCCGTGAGACTCTGGTCTTGACGAAGTCTTGACTACAACACAATTGATCACTACTATAAGCTTTTTTCCCAATGATCACAGTGGTATAACAACTGATTAATAGATTGTTACAATGACTCTTCCTCCTCCAGGCATTTGTTTGCCATAGCAAATGCTGCTTATTCCAAAATGATGGATGCCAAACAGAACCAGGTCATAATAATCAGGTAAGAGGCTAACTTCTCATTTTTAAATATTTGCTCGTAGATGTAAATAACAATTTCAGAGTTCATCTACTGGATTGGACTTAACAAAATACTCTTAATTTACCAGGACTTTGTAATCCACATATTGCATTCAGAATTACTTTATGTTAACATCACTCCTCTGTGAATCGCCACCTTATCGTGGTGGAGGGGTTTGTGTGCCTTAATGATCAAAGCAGTTGTTGTCAGGCGCTACTTGCCCTTTGCAGGGTCTCCCAAAGTATATTGGTCCTGGGCAAAGGGTCAGACTAAGAGCAGTCCAACAGATCCCTTTGAAAAAGTTTGGCTAGTTAGTCAGGGACCCAGTGGACCCGAAGGAGCCACATGGGTCGGTACTTCAGTGGGCTCACCACCTACAGAAGGAATCATGGTGCTATGTGAACTAGGCAGCAGTCTAGGCTGCTCTGCTTGGACTGCTGTCCCTATGATAAGTGGGAGAACATGGATGGATAGATTTGTAACATCAACAATGTTTCCTTTTTATCAATTAGCCTCTAAAGACTAAAGGTGTATTGTTGTCATCCCAGCAGCAGCGTTAACACCAACCTTATGAACACGATAACTAGAAAAAGAAATGACGGGGGCTTTTCAAATTGATACCGTGTATCTATGAAAATCCAGGCAACTGTGTTCACAAAACAAGTTATATGAAATAAAGTGGAATGACAAAGGGAATAAGTATTGAACATGCTTGGTGAAATTCATTTAATATTAAGCAGGAAAGCCTTTGTTGGTAATAACAGCTTCCAGGTGCCTTCTGTATGGAGAAACTAGGCACAGGCATTGCTCAGGAGTGATTTTAGCCCATTCTTCCACACAAACTGTCTTCAAAGCTTGAAGGTTCTGTGGGTGTCCTCTATAAATTCTGACAGTCAGTTTGTTCCATAGATTTCCAATTGGATTCAGGTCACGTGACTTACTGGGCTATTCTAGCAGCTTTATTTTCCTTCTCTGGAGCCAATTGAGAGTTTCCTTGTCTGTGTGTTTGAGATCATTGTCTAGCTGAAATGTTGTTTCAGCTTCAGCATCTTGGCAGATGGCAACAGGTTCTTATCAAGAATGTCTCTGTACATTTGTACATTCATCTTCCCTTCAATTATATGAAGTCTGCCTGTACCAATTGCTGAAAAACACCCCCACACCATGATGGGATGTGCAGTGCCATTTCTTCTCCAAATATGCTGCGTGTTGTGGCATCCAAAAAGTTCAATTTTGGTCTCATCTGACCAGACTATATTCTCCCAACATTTTACTGGCTTGCGCAAATGTTGTGCAGCAAACTTTAAATGCACTTCAGCATGCTTTTTCTTCAGCAATGGAGTTTTGTGAGGTGAACAGGCATAGAACCCGTGTCAGTTGAGTGCATTACTTATCGCTTTCTTTGAAACAGCAGCACCTACTAACTCCAGGTCTTTCTGGAGCTCCCCATATGTGGTCTTTGGCTCTTGAATAACTCTTCTGATAATTCTTTTGACTCCTCTGTCAGAAATCTTGTGAGGAGCTCCTGGTCATGGCCGGTTTATGGTAAAATGATGTTCTTTCCACTTCCAAGTAGTGGCTCCAACAGTGCTTATTGGAACATTCAGCAGTTTAGAAATGCACCTGTAACCATTGCAATCTTTATATTTTGCAACAATAAGGTTGCAAAGGTCTACAAAGAGATCTTTGCTTCTACTCATCATGAGTTCTTTGGGGTGTGACAATCTGACATTCACAGACCTTTTTAAAGGCTATCAGCCAGGACTTAGCCAGTTGAAATTAATTTGCACACTGATGGAGGATGGGATGTTCCTAAATAATGATGGATTTCAGCTGGTTTCTTGGCTTTCTATGCCTTTTTGCAGCTCTTTAATACTTATTTCCTGTGTCATTCTACTTTATTAAATATAACTTGTTTTGTGGACACAGTTGCCTTGATTTCTTTGTATGGATTACTTGGGTTGTTACTTATATCTGGTGAAAATCTCACGTCAATGGCTCCATCAGAAATATGTTTGAGAAAAATGTTGATGTATTCAGTACTTATTTTCCCCGTTGTACAGTATATTAGAAAAATGTCCTTCCTTTTTAATTGTCTACCTACTTAAAGGGGTCACTGACTGCCGTTTTCCACATTTTGACAGTCCCCACAGGTCTTAATGAAATGTCTGTGACATAATTTTTCTTTAATTAAGTCAAATTTTAAGATAAGATAAGCCTTTATTAGTCCCACAATGGAGAAATTCCAGGATTGCAACAGCACAGGGATAGCAACACTCAGAGCAATAATTAAGAAGATACGGAAGATATAAATAAGAGCAGTGGATATACATACATACATACACATCAATATATAAATATATTTACAAAGTGCGGAGCATTGTAGAAAGATGGAATAAACAGCATAACCGTCTACTTAGTTATCCTACATAGTATGAATATGTACCCATACCTATTGTCACCCTCCGTAGCGACTGATACCGTCCTAGTTGTATATACTGGAGGGGACCATTGTGTAAGTCTATTGCGTCTTTTGCATTCAGTACTATTAGGTCGTGACGTTTTTTTGCTATCTCTGCGAGCAGCCCTGCTTAGGTTATACAGTCTGACTGCCGTAGATAGGAAGGACCTGCGAAACCTCTCGGTTGCGCACCTAGGATGATGTAGTCTACTGCTAAATGAGCTCCTCAGTGCGTTCAGTATGTCCTGCATAGGGTGGGACTCGGACTCCAGCAGAGATGACAGTTTAGCCACCATCCTTCTCTCTCCTATCTCCTCCACTGGGTCAGGGCGCTGCCCCAGGACAGAGCTAGCTTTCTTGATCAGTTTGTTCAGTCTCTTCCTATCAGCTGCTGTAATGCCACTGCCCCAGCAGACCACTCCAAAAGTGATGGCTGATGCCACCACCGTGTCGTAGAATGTCTTCAGCAGCGCCCCTTGTACACCAAAAGACCTGAGTCTCCTCAGTAGGAACAGCCTGCACTGTCCCTTCTTGTAGAGTGCGTCGGTATTGTGTGACCAGTCTAGTTTATTGTTCAGATGAGCACCCAGGTACTTGTAGGATGTCACCATCTCGATGTCTGTTCCCTGTATGTTTACTGGTGCTGTGAGGGGTTGTCCTTGCCTGCGGCAGTCCACCACCAGCTCCTTAGTTTTCCTCCCGTTGATCTGGAGGCAGTTCCGATGGCACCAGTCCACGAAGTCCTGGATAAGTCCTCTGTACTCAGCTTCATCTCTGTTGGAGATGAGGCCGACGATTGCAGAGTCGTCAGAGAACTTCTGTAGATGGCAGTGTGTTGTGTTGTGTGAGAAGTCTGCAGTATAAAGGGTAAACATTATTTTTTTTCCTTTTCCCCTTGTCCTGTCAGGCAGCTAGGTGAGCAGAACAGAAATCTGCTACCCTTATTGTGCCAAAAGAGATTTACTTTGCCAGAAGGAGCCTTATACAGTACCTAAGTACTGTATATGGTTGTAAACTCCTCCTGTAATAACTTTTAATACTTTATTTAAATTATTTTACTCATGAAGGACCTGACAGGATGGGGAAAGGAAATGTGGGGAGGGGGAAAGAAAGCAGAGAGGGACAGACAAAAAAGACAGACAAACCAACAACTAAAACAAACAGAAGACAAACTGCTTCTTCCACCGAAGAGGCTTCAACATGAGTCTGGTATCCGCACCTGTTAAAGGGGAGACATTTGTGTGTGTGCGTCCGTGTGCATGTATATGACAGCGAAATTTTCTTTTATTGTTTAATTAATGGAACATTATTGTAAATTATCTTTTGCAGCTTTTCTCAGTACAGCTCATTTCAGTGTATGTCTTTTTAAATCCCAAAGGAAATGCATTTAATTCCGCCGTCCCACTTACATTGCTATTGCTAATCTTCTGGCTAGCTTCTAGCTCGGATAGCAAGCCTAAGTCAACTAATGTAAATTTGTCTTATAGAATGAGTGAAATAATGCATCACTGGTGGACAGGAGTGTGTGGTTTCAGTGGTTGATAGGATATGACCAGTCCCTGGAGTACAATAAGTACAGAAACATTTGTGAATAAGTGGCTAAACTGTCAAATTTGGGTCTCGGTTACAGAAAATAATAATGTTAATGGTCTGATGTAGGATCACTGTGAAAATATAATAAGCCAGAATAATATAAGATATACAATATTATTGACTGTAGATTGTGTACCAGGTAGAAACAGGGATGTCTATTATGGTGACAATGGAGAAAATGACAATATAAACCATGCTTGGTAAGGTAAATCCCTAGTACCCCACTTACATTTGCAGGCCAACAGCTAGGCTGACCAATAATAGAGCAACAAGCCAGTACCGAGCCTGGACATACCATGTTTATGATGAGCCATAGCAAACTCAGAAGAGCTAAAATGGCTTCACAGACATAAAATCGGTATACAGGCTGTGTGTTTTTTAAGAGAAGTGAGTGTTTTGATATTTTTTTGATAATTACATGACCAATAGATGCCTTTCAGATGGTTAATCCTACAAAAAAACAAAACAATTTTTCAGTTATTGACCCCTTTAACCTTCTTAAATATTTTGGTTTCCATTGACCTTTAAAGCACTGGAAAATTCATGAGTGTCTGTGGTTTGTTAGCCAGCTAATTTAATACAGTCATCCATCACAAGTGCTTTTCTCCATGTCAAAACTACTCTTTGGGAAGATCCCAGGCACACACGCCAATGAATTGAAATTTAACAGCAGTAATACATGATCTGTTTGGGCATATAAATAAGTGCTATTCTATAGCTAAATGCTTTTATATATAATCATAAAAGGCGCAAAAATGTCTACACTTGCACATGTTCTTACGCACCAGGAACACTCTGGCTGTATTCGGAAGGAGACACCTGTAAGGAAAGCCCAGCCAGGTCTGGGCCAGGAGCAGATTGTGTTTCAGAGGTGTGTGTCTGAGTGCACATGTGTGTGGACGTGTGTTTATTTGTGTTTCATCAAATACGTGTTAAGGGGTAACTGAGGTCTGGTGTACAGTGACCAATAATGGGCAGGTTTTTAGCAAACCAGCCAGTGAGCTGAAACCTTATGCTGGAGCGTGGTAAGCACGCTCACAAATCTGTCCCCCTTTGGCCATGCTTACATAATGGTGGTATTTAGTACTAAGCTGTTGGCAGCGGTGGAGCACTGGGCAAACAAGTTTGTGTGTGTGGGCGTGTGTGTGTGTGTTGGCGGGCAAGACTGTTTCGTGTGGTTTAACGCAAAAGTGGAATTGAAGCCTTACCCAATGCAAGATTAGCCTGGTTTCACGTCACTGGGGCAATTAAGTCAAACACTCCACAATACCAAGAATAGAGGTTAAAAGGATCCCATAACATAGGTTTTAAGTGGTTTATAAAAGTCAGTGGTAATTGTGTTCATTGTGGATAATGCTCATTATTCACACAAACAAAACTGCACAGATGGCTATCCAGAAGTATCCAGAAATTGCACTAAAGTAAAAGTAACATTACATGATAATTACTCTAGTATAACCAATAGTATAGTCACCAAAAAAAAAAAAAAATACTTGAGTGAGCATGAGAAAGTATCTAATAAAAAGTTTCTTGAGTTGTGAGTACATCACTGTTGTCAACTGTGACCTTTTTCTCATAAATTTGCTACTTTTTTTCATTTGTCCGTCTGTTTGTTCGTCCGTCCACATTTCACAGGAATCAGTAATCCTCTTAGGCATTTGCCCCGATGCTCACCAAACTCACTCACACTGATCCTCAGGTGGGTCGGCATCCAAGTGGAAGTCAAGGTCAAGGTTGTTGTCAAAGGTCAGAAGATCTGAGCATTTATGATTTCTTGAAAAATGTTACTCCTCCTAGGTCACTGACCTTGAGTTTATGCACATCCAAGATAGGTCTATATCTAGGCTGTGTTAAGGTCAAGGCCAATGGTCAGGATATCTGAGCACCCCCAGGTGATTTCATCAGGGCAGAATGAGCTACTCTGTCACTGACAGTCTGGTTTAAGAATCACGTTGAAGTCTGTTATATAGTGCCTCATGTCCAGCTTGCATTACTGTGTTTTAGTGGAGAGAGTGGGTCTGGGAAAACAGAGGCCACCAAAGTCGTCCTACGCTACCTGGCAGCAATACATTACAAAAGTAACCTATCACAAAAGGTAGGCAAACACACCAATGCACACATGCACACATGCACACAAGAACACACACACACACACACACACACACACACACACACACACACACACACACACACACACACACACACACACACACACACACAGTACTGCTTTAAGATGAAGACTGACACCTAATGCTTTTGTGCATTTTTTCTGGATCTCCGGTGACCTTTTCTCAGCTGCAGATTGAGGTAGTGGGTTCCTTCCTTGCATGCTCTTTGCTTTACATTTGTATTTACATATGCATCTTTATATTGTGCTGTAATAGTTGCAGAGTGCTGAGTTTTGCTTTGGTGTCTGTAAATATTCCTTTTGTATATTTTGGCTCTTCTTGCAAAATTCTTAAAATGGATAAACTACACTTTTCTACATCTACTTATTTATACTTTAGTTTATTCATCTAATTCTGCCCAATGTTCCTAACTATATGGTCAGTGTGAGCTGTGTCAGGCTTTTTAAAAATTTTTATTTAGTTTTTTACTATTGGATGATTCTCTTGGACACACAGTTCTGTCCTTGAGCCCATTTTTACTCCTTCTGTTTTGTATTTGAACTCATTGCCCTTTAGATACTTGAGGCAGCTCCTCTGCTGGAGTCTTTTGGAAATGCCAAAACTGTGCGGAATGACAATTCTAGTCGCTTTGGGAAATACATAGAGGTCTTTCTGGATAAGTGAGTATGAAATAAAATCTACAATTTGGCTACTGTTATGAACTCATCCATCTTCTCTAAATCTATTTCCACTCTTCTTTTGTTTTGTACAGTGGTGTTATCAGTGGTGCCATAACCTCTCAGTATCTACTGGAAAAGTCCCGTATTGTCTTCCAAGTAAGACATGGACGAATCAGCATGACATCTTATACTTTGATGTATTTTGTACAAATGTTGAGTTTAATGTACATGTACATGCTTCAGGCCAAAGGTGAGAGGAATTATCACATCTTCTACGAGATGCTCGCAGGTCTTCCTTCACAGCAGAAGCAGGCTTTCTATCTGCAAGAAGCTGAAACTTATTATTACCTCAACCAGGTAGGAGATAGTGCAGCAGAATGCCAGGTTTCCTAAACAGGATTCTCAGAATGGTGAGTACATCTTTATTTCAGCCTTTCTGTTTTCTTCCTTCCTGTATATAGGCAGGAGATTGTGGGATAAAAGGGAAGAATGACGCTGAGGACTTTCTACGTTTGTGTTCTGCCATGGAAATCCTACACTTTACCCCAGAGGACCAGTCAGCCATCTTTAGAGTTCTCTCCTCCATCCTGCACCTGGGCAATGTCTACTTTCAGAGATATGAGGTGATGTTTTGAAATTGATGTTTTGAAATTTGTTTGAAATCTTTTCCCTATTTTTAGAAGGTTCTCTTTCTAAGATGCTTTCTTTTTCATATATTAGTCAAACACCATTTATTGTAACGGAATTCAATGACATATGTAAACTAACAGTCAACATGAAACATGCACAGACATTTTGTGGGGCAGGTGTTAACACCCGCCCCCCCACAACAAAACAAAACAAAACAAAAAACAATGGGCACTCCCAAATACTGAAAAAAATTACATACAGTAGCCCAAATTTTACTGTACTTACTTGGTATATCTATTTTATTCTTACCTATACACTCATGGAGACATTTAATACCCCATAGATTTCTACAAAATGATCAACTCACACAGAGACAATGGTCTGCATCATTAATTACTTATTTACATGACAAAAGGTCAATGACAAAAAAATGGGCAGCTTCCACTGAAAAATAAATATCTGTTCAAAATAAATTAATCTTAATTAATGTAGCAATATTTGATTTATAATTATGATCAGGTATAAAGATTATTTAATTTGTATTAGTGTATCAGGACCTGAGATTTACTCCGGGTCCACACACAGAGAAAAAGTTGATAGTAAACACTCATTTGGGGGCACCAGCTCACCTTTTTCTCGGTGAACAATTTATCAATTGATTTCACTTTATACCTGTTTAATCACTCAATAAATTAATTAATAATCAGTCTCAAAATATTAATGAATTTGATTCTGGGGCTTCGAAACCAGACTCAGAATGGAATAAATTCCTAACCACTTCTCTCATTTTATAGATTTATTAAATGAACTTTGATTAAATGATCTTACATTGAAATAACTTGTAAACAGGTGAAATAATCAACATTAACCATCACATTACTTGTAACTGGGATAGAGTAATAATGTGAGCACATCTATAAAACCATGGACTTTAGCATGAATTTGGAAGAGTTGAAATGAAAATTATGAATAATATTGGATGCAAATTTAGGGGAAAATTAACTAATTATATGGAAAATTCTGAGCTATTCTAAGAAAGTAAAAATGGAGTTTTAATAAAAATGTTATATTGCTTCTCTTTTAATTTTGTATCTGATCAGATTTTGAGTCATTCAGCAGATGAAACAAAGAGAACCGGCTCACGTGACTCCTTGCGTTGAAGTTCTTTCGGTGGCTTCTCATGAAGCTTTAGTTGTAGATGGCACTCAAAACCAGAATATCTTGCCAGCAGATATTCGGACAAGTTACAGCAGCTTCCAAGGTCTACAGTCACAAGATGAGATTTTGACTGTATCAATCACAGTTGGGCTGAGGTTCAGCAAAGATGGCAACGGTGCTTCCTCTTCTCCGTGGGCCAGTGGGGTTTTCCAGAGTCCAAATAAATTCAGAAATGATTCAGATCTGATCTGACTAACAAAATTCAAAGAGACAAGATAAAAACCTCAAGCCACAAAAATCTAAGTTACTCTGATGTCGTGGAGTTGGCTGAAATAGTTTCCAGTATGGAGATGGTGGTCAGTCAGTCCTTTGAAAAACACATGGTGGATTTAAAGAAAGTTTAACAGTATAAAAAGTTAGAAAAACAGAAACAGTGATGAAGCATGAAGTTTTACTTCATTTAACAGGTCACACTGGTGACCGCGACGTGATCCAGTGTGGAGGGATAGGTTCAGGCGAAATATGACGAGCTGGAAGGTTGCGGAGTTTTATTTTCTCCATCAAAATGAGACGCATTTGTAGTACTGTGCGCTACAGTGGTCTACTGTGCTGTGCTGTGTTTGTCCGTGTCTTCAGCTCTTTTATATGTTATACAGACAGAGAGAATGCATGGCACATTAGCATATTGATATACATATCAGTCAATACATATGATTAGCCTGACCAACTGGCGCCCGGATGTCTTCTCCTTAATCCGGGGATGTATAAACAATAGCCCATTGCTCTGGTTGTCCCTCCAGGGGCTCTCTGTCCGAATGTGAATGGTCCTCTGCTTCTTCCGGACCTTCTGAGTTTGAAGATGAATGTCCCTGTAGATTGTGGTGGGTCATCACATCCTTAGAATTGTCCTGAGAAATGAAACTTGAAGAAAGCGTTAATTTCAGTTCAAAACATGTACAGTCAAAAGCTTTCTCTACTCCAGAGACGTCCACCAGGGGTAGTGTCAAGCTGTGGATAATCTTAGGGCCTTAAAGGGCTGATGACACGATTTTGACATTTTTTAGGATGTTGTGTGAACCCAAAAGTCATTGTCGATGATCAATATAACATTTACAACAGCGCCTGCATAAACTAGTTATCATCAAAAAACAGCAGCTGCTGACTGGACTGTGGTGCCGCCCACCGAATTAAGGGAGGCACCCCCATGACGTAAGCGGGAGAATGGACTCCGGTGTTGTTGACTGGAATGACAGCAGCTTTGTAGCTCACAGTTTCTCGGGTTTCTTGTTTTAAATTTATGGCTGTGCCTTCGCGTTGTGTCGCAGGCTTAGATAAACACCAAATTGTGAAAGACCACATCACATGCTTCAGCTCCAACTGTTATTAAGTCTCCTCATGCGCTTTTATGCAGGAGGAGCGCACAAGGAGGGGAAGGATTAATGGATTTACGCGCAGCTTTGACCTACTTTCTGTGATCCTATGCTGACATCTCGCCGGTCCGGGCATATCCCCACTATCATTATCACCAGCTGATTCAAACTCCTGCTGATCATGTTTCCCGGTCCTCGCCCAGGTGCTTCTAATCACACCATCACCAGCAGTGCGTGTACTTCGCGGCCGTTTGCCAGTCATGCACTAATGGTCCATAGTATTGTCATCTGTGCTGTTTGTCTGCCAGTATTTTCAGCACTCTCACGACGCGCTAGTCACTCCATGTTCGCCGTGGCTCTCGTGCGTCCTTGAAGCGATGTCCTCTGGGGCGCACCTGTGGCAAACACGTCTCCTGTCATTCGTTCGCTGGGTGATGTCTGCCCCCGAACGCCATCAGTAAGTGTGTCTGTTTCTTGTACGTCTTCACCTTTCAGGGAACTGTCTGTCTTTCTGTATTAAATGTGCTGCGGTGAACCCTGCCTGCAAATCCTCATTATTTCATCCTCCCTCTCCCTGCCCTGCGTAAGCGCGCGCAGAGGGTCATGATGAAACGTGGCTGACAAAAGCTGTCACAGATGATGATATTAGTATAAATGGATACAATGTCTTCCGTACTGACAGGCCTAAAAAAGGTGGTGGTGTAGCCGCCTATGTTAAATCAAGATTTGATGCTTCAATTGTCTTGTCTAAGTCCATTTCTAAGCAGATGGAGTTTCTGGCCTTGAATATGGAAATAGTCAAATCCCTTCCCATAACTGTTGTTGGTTGTTATAGACCTCCATCTGCCACCAAGGAGGCATTATCATCCTTAAAGCATCTTTTGTCTAAATTAAACTACAATGAACTTTTAATGGCAGGAGACTTCAATTGGGATTGGTTAAACGTAGCTTCTGAAGAATTTAAATCTTTCTGTGACTGTAAATTTTAGCCAGTTGATTAACTATCCAACTAGGCCAAATATTAAAAGTCCTGAAAAGTCCACTTTGATTGACTTAATTTTAACAAATGCTCCACATAAATTTTCATCTGTGGGTGTTTTCTGCAATGACTTGAGTGATCATTGTGTTGTTGCAGTGTGCAGAGATACAAAAATCCCCAAATGTAAACCGCGCATTATTTTCAAGCGGAATTTAAAGAAATTTAATGAACAAGCTTATCATCATGATTTGTCCTTGGTTAATTGGGAACATATAGGCCTGTTGCCAGACGTTGAGTTAGCGTGGACTTTCTTTAAAGAAAACTTTGAGAAAATTGTAAATAAACATGCTCCTAGAGGGAAATTCAGAGTAAAGGGGCGTGAAAACCCCTGGTTCTCTCCAGAACTGTCTGATGCCATTTATCAGCGTAATGTGGCTTGGGCCAAAGCCAGGAAAACTGATACTGCCAGTGATTGGTCTATTTTTAGACAACTGAGAAATAAATGCACTTTTTTAATTAAAAAGGCTAAATCTGAATATTATTTATCTGTCATAACTGAGAGTCTTAATAATCCACAGAAATTTTGTAAAGTGATCAAAGGTTTATCTGTGAACAAAAGCTCTCAGGTTCTTCCTACTTTTGTTTTAAATGGCTCAGCCCCAGTTTATGATAGAACTGAGGTTTTAAATTGCTTCAATAAGCATTTTGTGTCATCTGGTTTTCTGTTTAACTCTACAGGAGCTACATCTGTGCCTCACTGTACTAATTCCCAAATGTTTTTTGGAGAACCTTTTAGACTTGTACCTTTTACTGTACAGCAAATTCATAAGGCTCTCAAAACTTTGAATCACAGAAAACCTCCTGGACCAGACTTGATCGAGCCTTACTTTTTGAAAATGGCTGCCGATTTTATTGCACAGCCTCTTACAGTACTTTTTAATTTATCAATTGAAAACAAAGAGATTCCTGTAGTATGGAAGTCAACTTTTGTGGTTCCTCTCTTAAAAGGAGGTGACCCAGCAGTTTTAACTAACTACAGACCAATATCAAATTTGTGTGTCTTGTCCAAGATTCTTGAATCTCTCGTGTGTGATCAACTTAAAGAGTTTTTATACTCAAATGAACTTCTTTCAAAACTGCAATCGGGCTTTAGAAAAAAGCACAGCACTATTACTGCTGCTACAAAAGTGGTCAATGATATACTTGTTGCTCTTGATAAAAAGCAGTACTGTGCTGCACTTTTCATTGATCTGTCAAAGGCTTTTGACACTGTGGACCACACAGTTTTAAAGCAAAGACTCATCAGTTTTGATCTGTCGGAACATGTAGTCTCCTGGTTCGCAAATTATTTGAGTGACAGGACCCAATGTATTAAATATGATGGTTTGTGTTCTGAAATTGTCAGTGTCCACAAGGGGGTGCCACAGGGTTCTGTATTAGGACCCCTCCTATTCATTATGTACATTAATGATCTAGGACAGGGGTGTCCAACCATGTGCCATGGAGAGCCAAGACCCTGCAGGTTTTACCTCCAACCAGTGTCTTCAACAGCAGATTTCTGTGAACTTCTTCCCACTGATTGCTGATAAGTGAAAACACCTGCTGAAGAGACTGGGTAGAAGAGAAAACCTGCAGGGTCTTGGCTCTCCATGGCACCTGGTTGGACACCCCTGATCTAGGACAAAATGTGTCTGATGCTAGTTTGCATTTTTATGCCGATGACACAATTATTTACTGCTTTGGCTCTTCCCCTGCTAATGCTGTTGCTTCTCTGCAGAAAGCTTTTAATGGGGTGCAGCACACATTTCTGCAGCTAGAACTAGTCCTTAATGCTGACAAAACTAAACTGATGTGGTTTTCAAATTTTAGGAAGAGTCCACAAATTTTTCCCACAGTGTCCACTTTTGAGGGAAATGAAATTGAGGTGGTTCACTCGTACAAGTATCTTGGTATCTTGCTTGATGACGCTCTGACTTTTAAGCCCCATGTTGAAAAACTTGTGAAGAAACTTAAACTGAAACTGGGTTTTTTATTTCGAAATAAATGTTGTTTTTCTTTTGAGGTTAAAAAGCGTCTTGTTACTGCAACTTTTTTATCTATTTTAGATTATGGAGACCTCTTGTATATGAACGCTTCAGCTCAGTGTCTGAGTAAGATTGACTCTGTATATCATGCTGTTTTGAGGTTTGTTACAAACTGTAGAGCCTTGACCCATCACTGTGAACTGTATTCTAGAGTGGGATGGCCCTCTTTGTCCACCAGGAGGTTGACTCACTGGTACTTTTTTATTTACAAGGCCATGCTTGGACTGTTGCCCCCTTACATTTGTAATTTGATCACACTGAGAAGTGTTGATTCTTATGGTTTGCGTTCTAATGATCTTTTGTTGCTTTCTGTTCCATTTGCCTGTACTGAGCTGGGAAAAAGAGCTTTCATGTTCTCAGCCCCCTCTACATGGAACATGTTGCAAAAAGACTGGAAACTAACGGAACTTGTTTCATTGAACGACTTTAAAACCAGATTGAGAACACTTGAGACGGCCTCACTAATTTATAACTGTTTTATATGATTTGTATGTCATTGTAAGTGTATTTGTGATTTTTTTGCTGCCTCTTGGCCAGGACTCCCTTGAAAAAGAGGTTTTTAATCTCAATGTTTTTTTTTCCTGGTAGTCAGGCAGATAGGTGAAACAATTGTTCACTTCTGGATAGAAGCATGAAATTTGGCATAAATGTAGTCCAATAAGTCCTCTTTCATATAAGATTAAGACCCCCTTCGAATCTTGCTTGGTACTTGCATTATTCAAGATGGCGTCCAAATATGGTCGCCAAAAAACACATTTTTGCTTATAACGAGAAAATGTGAGCTTTTAGGGCATAATAATGTATTGTTGACTAATATAAATGTGTACATTCCGCACATCTTGAGCCCAAAATCAAGTCTGTATGACAAACGGTTCTTGAGATATAACATTTTGAAAATTGCCACAAACTGTATAATCTTAATCATATCAAAAGTTACAGAGATACAAATGCTGAACAATAGTAATTGAACATTTATGGTATATGTTCATTCGAATCACATTTGAAGATCAATAATAGCATAATGAGAAAACCCAAGAAAGTTAAAAATACAAAACGCAGTCAGTGATATGCCAAATATTATGTAATCGAGTGTAACCTCATTACAACCCATGCATCAACAGAGTGAAGTGATCGAGAAGACCTCCGCTAACCTTCTGCCTGGTGACATGCACCACCACAATAACACAGAGAAGTGCAGCTTAAATTTGCCCTGCTGCACTTGCACAAGCCCCTACAAGCTTTCTTGTAACCACAGTGCACAAGCTCTTGACATACTTTGGAAGCTTCAGGGAGAGTGGTCCACTTTGGGACGAAGCCTTCCCTTGCTTCAGTCCATCCCCAATGTGTAGGACTTGGTAGATTTTGCACTGGATCCAGTGCTTGACCCCACACATAGACACCTTGATAAGCAGCTCTTTTGATATGTTCTGTTAATGCTGCCTTTGTTGGTGGAATATTTTCAAGTGACTGCGTTCCTTGTGCAAAAAGGGTCTGACGAGCTTTGTTTACCTGATACAGTGGGCAGGTACGACTGTACATTATTACCGTGTACCGTTCAAGAACAGCTTCATCCTCTGCTGTTATAACTTCAGGAGTGAAGCTCAGTTTCCTGAATACAGGTGTCACTTCAGGAAAAACTTCCCAAGCATCAAATGCAGTCTTCTTGCTCCTGCCAGCAAACGAGGAAGTAGTGTCTGAGCCACTGAAAGCATGGAAGAAGGGAAGGGCTTTGCACTTGTCAGGACCAAGGCTACCTGCCAAGCTGTTTGCTGATATGTAGGTGAAATGTTTTCCCACACCAAACGCCAGCCACAGGTCAATGTCCAGCTGATTTACATATGTAACAGCTAGAACAACAACATCTGTGTCAACTGTCCTTATCAATACACTCCTGTGGCCTTGAGCTGCACCATGGACAACATGCAACATAAGCCTTGTATCAGCTTCTTCATGATCAGTTGGATCAATGCCAGCAGAAGCCATGTCACTTGGTCTGTTGCTCACAACATTCACATCAGAAGTTGAAACAAACAAGACACCTTCCACCTCTAGAGAAGCCAGTTCTCTACCAAGGAATTGGAATAGCTCTGCTTTGTTATCGGTGCAGCGCAAAGAGGTCTGCCTGTTACTGGAAATGACAGTGTCAGGAAGCACCCTTCTTCGGATACCTTTGCCTCGAGACACTCTGGTTGCCTTTTTGAGGCTGCTGTCAAGATATCGGTCCCACACTACATCAACACGCTTCACATCTTTAGCCTGATCAATGATGTAAGGCAAGAAAACTCCCCTTGAATACTCTTGGAAAGTCTTTGCTTTACCAGGTGCAAGCATATTCACAACAGCTGCTCCATCAAAGACCTTCATGGTAACAGCTGGTAACAACTGATTTTGTGATACCCCAATGCACTGAAGCAAATCTGACTTCTTGCCTTGACGCAATTTGCCTAGAGCAGACAGTGAAGGAGGATGGGCATTGTTTTCATGTCTGAAAAACTCCTCTATGTTTCCATCACGGGTTTGACAGGCAATATAGAGCCGAGCAAAAAGATTGCAATCAGATTTCAAAGCAGACACCTTAGATTGACAAGGTCATTGCTTGTCTCTTTGAAGGGATTTCCCATGTCCTCTAATGAAACTACTAGGTTACAAACATTTTTTGCAAATGCAACCTGGACACTTGGAATTTGATCATGATGCTTGAGATTCATTGCCTTGGGCTTCAACAGAGATTCTTCTAGCTCACTAACAACCCTAGCAACTTCAGGGCCAGCAACCAACCACCTTCTTAAGGCAGAAGGATCCTCAGTGAGGCCTATAGCACCCCCTTGGCCTTTGATCTTGGCATTCTCTTGTTCATGACAGTGGTCCAAAGCAATCATCGAGAAAGCATGATCTGACTTTTTTACAACAAAATTTCCATCCATGAAGTTCGAGTAAACATCAGGGTGAGTCTGATGTAGGTTAAGCATATCCCGTACATGGATGGGCAGCCATCTGGCATAATGGTAGCACTCTAAGGCGAACATCCAAGGTGTCAGTTGTCCAAGGACTTCAACGTACAAATTGAAGTTTCCTTCTCGGATGGACCTCACATACTCAAGGAGAAGCAGCTCTAGCTTCAACACAGTATCATGTCAAATCATAGTTAGGCCTGAAAAAAAAGCAATCTGGACATCCCTGTATCTCAATACTGACACTCCCACTGCTGTACCTGAAATGAACATAAGAAGTTGCATTATTGTGATTACTTGAATAAGCTATATCTCAAGAACCGTTTGTCATACAGACTTGATTTTGGGCTCAAAATGTGCGGAATGTACACGTTTATATTAGTCAACAATACATTATTATGCCCTAAAAGCTCACATTTTCTAGTTATAAGCAAAAACGTGTTTTTTGGCGGCCATATTTGGACGCCATCTTGAATAATGCAAGTACCAAGCCAGATCCGAAGTGGGTCTTAATCTTATATGAAACAGGACTTATTGGACTACATTTGTGCCAAATTTCATGCTTCTATCCAGAAGTGAACGATTCTTATGAAAATTGGCCCTTATCTGCCTGACTATGGTTAAATAAAGGTAAAATAAATAAAAAATAATAAAAATGAATGGATTTAGGCGCAGAATTCACCGCAGCATATGTATTGAACATAAGAATGGTGACAACAGTTCCCAAAAAGGTGAAGACCCACAAAAATAAACAGAAACACTTACAGTTGGCATTCGGGGCCGACATCACCCAGCGAACATGGAAAGGAGATGTGTAAACCACGGTTGCGCCCCAGGGCCGACATCGCTTCAAGGGGCGCAACAGAACCACGGCTGTCTGGAGCGGCCTACACATCGTGATAGCGCTGGCAACATTGGCTGGCTGACAACACGGCAGATGATGCACACAAACCATGAACAGCTGACTGTCAAAGAGAGAGGGCGCCTGTGTTCGGACTGGCGAATCTTGGACAGTGCCCACCTGAAAGTGGCTCAAAGCGCACATAAAACTCATACAAAACAAAAACAACAAGAACTCAAAATATAATCCATAATAAACCCGATGCTTGAGCCACAGAGAATACACTGCTATGATTTTATTGAAAAATCGTGTGTAGATAAATTATATTTATGAACAAATAATTTGTTGCAATATCTGTAACAAAAGAATAACACTGGTGTTCCCCTGCTGTGTGTTTGTCGCTGCTGCTGCGGTGGGCATGTGTGCCTCTCCACCGTCACTCTCTGAGTGTGACTGGCTTGGCACAATGCCCGCTTGGCATGGCTCAAACCTATACGGTCTGATGCCCCCAGATTCTTCACTGTCATCTCATTCTTTGGAACTATAATTGTCTGAAGACTGGACAACACAAACCAATTCCAGACTACATGTACTGGAACCATCATGGATGTTTTCAACCGCTTCCATCCTGTGTGTACATTGGGCAGCCAAGCGCTGTGTTCTTCCGGTGACATGACTACATGGCCGGGGGTTTTTCCAGCCACTGATGTAATTGGTGATGTGGCGCTCATGAAAACGTCAGATATTCGCGTGAAAAAAAAGCCTGTTTGACTTAGAACTGCACAGACCAACCTATTTTGTCATATTGTATTATGTGTTGAAAAATTAGACCAAAAACGTGTCATCAGCACTTTAAGAAATGCCCTTTAACGTTTATGAGATGCCTGTTCTTTGTCCACGTTTTATTTATGATGTGAGTTAATTGATTGAAAGCATTCCTTAGGTTTGCTTAACAAAGGAATGTTGGTTCAGCTGTGGTCCTGGGATGAAAAAGCAATTCTTGACAGCCTTTTCCTGGGTGAAACAATGTCTTTAAGATGCAAAGTCTATTTTATTGATGAGCCAAAGCCAGATGATGCCACATTAATCTGAAAAAAAGTATTTTCTTTCAATAAAGAAAACACTAAACCGCCATTGAAATGAATAAACCTTTGTAAAAAAAAAATAGCTCTTTTAAAAAAAAGAGTCTCTCCATCTCACCCTCATCTGAGTCAGAGAGCACTGACTGTGTCGTCCCTGAGCATTTATTTATTTATTTATTAAAACAAACAAACACAAAAACAATCCAAAACAAGAATGAAAAGGAGCAGAAGGAAGAAAAATCAACATCAAAACCAGCATAACTCAGCTGCCCCAACTGCATGACTGCCTGGTGGCCTGATCTAGGACAGACGGGGCTCACTGGTGTCTGTAGTGTTGTTCTTGGGACCTCTTA
Organism: Pholidichthys leucotaenia; assembly: GCA_020510985.1. NCBI lineage: Eukaryota > Metazoa > Chordata > Actinopteri > Cichliformes > Pholidichthyidae > Pholidichthys > Pholidichthys leucotaenia. The sequence goes on from CM035838.1 coordinate 386,337,799, forward strand.
TGGTGTGACACGGGTGGTGACATCACCTGGAGTATAAGAGGGCTGTTGGCATAAGGGCGGTCTCTTTGACCACCTCTTTGCCTAACGGGAGTGTCTCTGTATTATTGTGAGTCCTATAATAAAGTCCTGTGTAGTTCACCCTTCGCCTCATTATTACCTCCGCCAAGGAAGTTATGTTTTTACCGGGGTTTGTCTGTTTGTTTGTCTGCTTGTTTGTTTGTCTGTCTGTTACCAGCATAACTCAAAAAGTTACGAATGGATTTTGACAAAATTTTCAGGACAAGTCCGAAATGGGACAAGGAAGAAATGAGTAGATTTTGGGAGTGATCCGGATCACCGTCTGGATCCAGAAATTTTTGAAAGGATTCTTTATCATTGCGAGATAGGGCCATTTTTAGCATATGTGTATATACTGTAACTCCACAATAAATGGTCAGGACGCTTGCCAAAAAAATACAGGATAGGTTCTAGGAAATATCAAAGACTGATCTGAATCCTGCAAAAAATCCGGATACCGTGATCCAGAACAGGAAATAATAGGGGATCTTTGGAATTTTCATCACTGTAAGGTAACAAATTAAGATATAAACATACAACAAACACCAAAATATAGCCAAGACACTGAGGAATCAGTAGTGTTGCCAATGGATTTGTTGTATCTTCAAAAGCAATGGAGCTATATCCAGAAGAAAACCGCCATTACCGAAAGCGATTTTTGTCAATAACTACTGAACTAATAAAGATATCAATGTGAATCCAGTTGCTAAAGGTATGTTTTGATGGTCAAGGAATCTGAAATATAGATAAAATAAATGTAGGACTATTATATTTGGGGAAAATCCAAATATTAGGGGGAACCGAGGTACTTGGCGGAGGTCTGCGCTCTCCGAGTGCTTTTCTAGTTGTTCTATGTTTTACGGACATAACATTTTGGTAACGAGGATAAAGTTATGGATGCTGGCATGTTTTCAATTCGGCCAGTTTTATAGTCTCCAGGAGAGCCTCCGGTGCCTTGGGTGAGATGGTTTGCCGCTTTTAAAAACTACTTGGTGGCACTAAACTTTGGTGAACTGACAAAGGTACAGGCATGGGCAATTCTGGTCCATAATTTAGGTAGGGAAAGACAGCATATCCTTGCTACCTTGGGAGTTAGTGATAGCTTCGATGATGTGGTTGAGCTAACAGCGTGACATTTTTGCACGCCTGCAGACGTCATCATCAGGAGGATTCAGTTTCGGCAGCGCCTCCAGTGGACCGGCGAGTCTGTGCAGCACTATGTTGTGGACCTACGGCAGCTGGCTGGAGACTGCCAGTTTGGTGACTTAGAGGAAGAAATGGTCCGCAACCAGCTGGCGGAGCACACGCTGTGCTCATCAGCACAGCTGAGATTGCTTACACACTCCAGCGAATCAACTTTAGCCACAGCTGTGGAGATAGCCCAACGGTGTGAAGCAGCGGACAAGTTACCACACGACCTTGGTGAGAGAGCTACGCTATGCCACCATGACTCACAATCAATGATGCAGGCTGTGGATCCAGACAGCGATGACAGTGAGCAAGGGGAATGTGTTGAAGCTGTAAAGATGAGGTCCACCCCGGGATCACCCAAATGTTTGGGTTGTGGGTCCACTAAGCACCCGGACAAGGCTAAAGAGTGTCCGGCGAGAGGTAAACGCTGTAGCAAGTGTGGACACCTGCATTATTTTTCCAGGGCCTGTAATAGGTTCGAGCGAGGGGAACGGCGACACAAAGTGGATACCCCTGCTCCAACTCCTACGGTGATTCACACCATCTCCCCGAGCACAGAGGGCCGTACATACTATATGGTGAAGTTGGACGGCGAGGAGGTGCCGTTACTGGTGGACACGGGCGCGGTGAGGTCCATGCTGAACTGGCCTACTGTGAGGAGTTGTTTCCCATATCACCAAATGAGCGGTCTTTCAATGCCATTTTGTGGATATAGTGGGAATAGACTGCCCATTGTGGGTTCATTGGAGCCGAGGGCTAGATACAAGGCAGTGGAGGTAGCCAATCTGCAGTTTGTGGTGACCGCCAGCGGAGCGAATGTGATGGGCTGCAACCTTTTCTACAGACTTGGCTTCACAATCACCAGTGGTAGTGGAGAGAAGTGGTCTGTCTGTAGCTTGTGGGACTGGCCGGTTCCGCGAGTGTTGGACGACGCAATATGGGACAAACCTTGGCCTAGTATTCTGGGAGATGAGTAGGACCAACCCTATCCAGGGCCATTGCGGGAGGGTGCCTGCACCAGGGTCTAAGTTGCTCTAGCCGAGGGAACTGGTCGGCGCCATGGGACGCCCGTGACAGCAGATGGAGCCGAGTGGATGACTTATCCTGTTTCTGGAGTTCGGCTGGGAGGTACCGAGAAGTAGGGGGTCACAACAGCCTCGCCAGTGTCTGAAATGAAAGCGAGCAGGGTAGGATCGGCTGGCACGGTAAAACGACGCGCCACACAGGAACACTGGAAGCCGAGCCAGTCTCCTCTGGGGGGGTCACTGATGCGATCTGGCCCAGGGAGAGGGCCTGGTTGAGAGGGGTTCGCAGGAAGAGAAAACGACAGGAGGACCAGGGGCAGCTGCAGGTTGCGGCTGTTCAGGAGGGTGGCTGCCTTTGGCTGTCTGACGGTACACAGAGACAGCGGGCTGTGGCACACCAATGAAGAGGGAGAGGTGTCTCGGCGTTGACGTGGGTCACCTCCGGGCACCAAGAGAAGAAGATGCTTGGGTTGGGACCTGCCTGAAGGGTCTCAGGGGGGTGGGCTCTCCATGATGACTGACTGGCAATTTGGGGGGCAATGTGTTTAATCTGTGTTTTTACTAGTTGCCCGACTTAGTGTGCTCTGCATGATGTTACTGTGTGAGTTGCTGAAATGTTAATGTGTACATTACCCAAGCTACGTTGCTGCTATGGCAACAAGGTTAATACATAAAAGTTGCTATGTGAAGTGCACATTATGCAAAAGAATTTTTGAAATGCAAAAGAATTTTGCCAGGGTGTTTGAGTTAAGATGTAGTGATGTGAATTGCCAAACCATGCTGTCAATGTGTTTCTTACGCTGAGTGCTATGTGAATTGTCCATGTCAAAAAAAAACCAAATAAAAAAAAAACAAGTAACGTTTGTATGAGTATGTTTAATACATGTGGTTACTGTGTGGTCTGCCCGGGTTATGGGGTGTTTGGTTGGGAGTATTCATAGCATGGCATGAATGTGACTATAGACTAATTTGTTATTGGGGTTGTGGTTTCTTACCTGTTTGTATATATGTTCATGGGGTTATTTTGTATATTATTATTAGGAACACGGCAGTCTTTCTTTATTTTATGGACTATAATATAACAAAGACAGCAGAATAATCCGTCTGGCCGTGTGGAGGAGGGACAGTAGTCCACCTAACCCCGTCTAGTTTTAGTTGTTTGTGTGCATGGTTTGGTTCTAATTACTTTGTTCACGATCAGTGTGTGCTTCGGCTCTAAATTTGGGGAGGGTCTGATTGGTGTGCATGTGTTTTGGACTTTTCTCCGGAGGGGGGAGGAATGTAGTGTTGTTCTTGGGACCCTTTATGGTGTAACACGGGTGGTGACGTCACCTGGAGTATAAGAGGGCTGTGTGGCAGAGGGGCGGTCTCTTTGACCACCTCTCTGCCTAACGGGAGCGTCTCTGGATCATTGTGAGTCCTATAATAAAGTCCTGTGTTGTTCACCCTTCGCCTCATTATTGTGCCACATTTTACGGATATAATAGTGTCTCTGTGGGGGGAAATTAAAATCTGTAATACCTTAAAAAAACTCTCCAGAAGGGCACTTCAGAGGGCAAAGGGGCAGGTGCTAAAGCACCACCTGAGGTCCATCTTTGCAGTGTCTGTCAGTTTATTAAATGTACAGTGGTGTGAAAAAGTGTTTGCCCCCTTCCTGATTTCTCATTTTTTGCATGTTTGTCACACTTAAATGTTTCAGATCATCAAACAAATTCAAATATTAGACAAAGATAACACTAGTAAAGACAAAATGCAGTTTTTAAATGAAGGTGTTTATTATTAAGGGTAAAAAAAAAAAAAATTCCAAACCTGCATGGCCCTGTGTGAAAAAGTGATTGCCCCCCGCTGTTAAAACATAAATTAACTGTGGTTTATGACATCTTTGTTGTACTCAAGTGTAAGTAACAGTGGTCAACAAAAATAACTTGAGAATTGAATGTATATTTAGTGTTACCCCTTTACAGGAGGTCCGGACCAGCTCTCCATCCAACCGGTCAGCTCTTTAGCACCAAAGAGTGCAGTATACTGTCTCTATTGATGTTTAAGCTGGTGATGAAGAGACTTCCCCAGCATCTGTCTTCCTTCAGATGTCTACTCTTTCTTCCTCTGATGAAGCATCTGGCTGAGCGTCCCCTTCTCTGCATCATTCACGCCTGTTAATGACAGCTTTCTTCTGTAGCTCTGACGCTTGGTATGGTGCCAGGGTTGATTTTAGTAGCCAGGGAAATCGGCCCCCAGAGGTCTGTTAATGACGTTGCTTTTGCCAATTTGTAATGGTTTCCTCATAAACTGGTATTTTTTTCTCAATTTTTTTTCTTATACACCTGCAACTTTATTATAATTGGGAACTTTTTAGCTCATTTTAGCTCATTTATTAATAATTTTTATGAATAAATGTTACTAATACAAACTTACCTATTTAGGTACTAGAGTAATAAAAATGATTTGAGTGTTCAGTATACTGGATGGTTCTAGGGGTGGGGCAAAAAATTGATTCGGCGTCAATGCTGCACCAATCTCTAAATGCACATGCCAATCTTTTATCATATATATAATATATGGTATCGCAGTACTTAAGGACTCATAGTATGGCATCATGACCCACGTATCGTGAGGTCCCTCGCGACTCCCACTCCTACTGTCCACATTTCACGTGAATCACTGCTGCTCTGAAGCATCTGCCCGATGCTCACCAAAGTCACTCACACGGATCCTCAGGTTGGTCTGCATCCCGGTTGTGCTTGAGGTCATGGTCAGTGTTATGTCCATAACTTGAGCTGACAATGAACAGACTGGAGGTGCAGTTGAATGTAACTTTATTATAGCAAACCACAGTGATACAGGTGCTCCGTACAGGCCAAGGGGTCGACGGCGAAAGAGACCGATCCCTTCCGCCTCAGCACTTTATACCCCGGAGTGACAGCGGAACCGGAAAGGTGGGGCCGTCACCCCCACTACACCCAGGGTACACCCAGCGCTATATGACTACACTACACTCCCCCCTCCCCCGTAGAAAAATGCAAAGCACACAAATTAGACCTTCCCAAATTTAAACCCGACTCACACGCTAATAACAACGGTATATACAGGCCTATCCAGTCACACAACACAACTACCTAGAGGGGGACAGGGAGACTATTGACCCCCTCCACACACACACACACACACACACACACACACACACACACACACACACACACACACACACAGACACACACACGGCTAGACGGGTTATTCTGCCGTCTGTGAAATTATAGGGTCTATGAAAACAAAAAATGGCCGTGTTCCTAAAAACTAAAATAATCCCAGAACATACACAATCAAAACTCTTCTAACAATACAAAACAATAACGCCAACAGTTAATATGTACATCCATAATTTGCTGCCAGCCCCCCACCCCAATGCACCTACCTCGTAACTTGGGCAATTCACCAGCAAAAAAAACAAACAAAACATATTTCAAATACTATGCAAACAGTGTTGGGGATTCTTCTTTTTTTTTTTTACATAAAACACAGGGCAAAATGCAACAAGTACATATTAACTTCATGACCTTTGGGTGATATGGCATATCAACAACTCCACAACACCATGCCAACAGCCCCCCCCCCCCACAGTCACCTTACAGTCCCGATGGGAGGCCCACCCCCTGGATTTCCGTCTGGCGGCTCCCTCCCAGAGCGCCTATGCCTCTTCGCCTCTGGGGATGAGGCACGCCGGCACTTCCTCTTGTCCACCCTCCGCAGCTCGTTGTGGTGTCTCCACGAGTCATTGGATAGTTCAAGATAGCCATCCTCCCGGGCAGCCACCACCCGCAGCTGCTCTCGGTCATCTAGTCATTTTCTCTTTTCGTGGACCCTCCTCAGCCGAGCCTCCCCCTGGGCCGGACCTCGTCATCGATCCGCAGAGGAGCCTCCAGTGTTGCTGGTTGATGCATCGTGAAATTGCGCCAGCCGGTCCTGCCCCACTCTCCTTCATTCTAAGTGCAGGTGAAACCATTGCAGCTCCTCGCTTCTTGGTGTCACCAGGACGAACTCCGGAAGCAAAGGGAGCTAGCGTTTTGGCTCCATCAGCTGTCCCAGGTGTTCCACTGTGCTGTCCAGCTCCCATATCCAGGGCAACTTGGACACTGGCATCGGAACCCTCCCATGATGACACTCCACGGAGCTGGTCCTGCATACCTCCCAGAATACTAGGCCAGTCACTGTCCCAAACCGCATCGTCCTCCACGTGCGGAGCAGGTCGGCCCCACAATCCGCAGCCCGACCACTCTTCTCCGACGCCACTGGTGATCGTGAACCCCAGGCCGTAGAACATATCACATCCCATGATGTTCGACCCACAGGCAGTCACCACGAATTGGATGCTTGACATCATTGCTGACTTGTACCTCGCCGTCAATTCTAGCAAACCCACAATGGCCAACTTGTTTCCTCAGTAGCCAAAATAAGGCGTCGACAGATCACTCACGCGGTAATGCGGGAACAAACTCCTCACAGTGGACCAGTTCAACACCGAAGCTGCTGCTCCCGTGTCTACCATCAACGGCACTTCCATGCCATCCAGCAAAATGTTGCAGTAAATCCGCCCATCTGTGCTTGGGGAGACGATATGAACAACTGTAGGAGTTGCTGCGGGGGAATCTGCCATACGTCTTTGGTCCCCTCGCTCAAAATTCTTGCGGGCCCTGGTGAAATGATGCAGAAGTTCACACTTGCCACAGCGCTTGCCCTTCGCCGGACACTCTCTTGCTTTATACCGATGCCTGGTGGACCCACAGTCATAACATCTTGGCGCACCCGGGGCGGACCTAATTTTTATAGCTGCAGCATATTCCTCTTCGTCCATGCTGTCTTTGATATCCAGGTCCACAACCAGCCCCTTCAAACGTGGCTCGATGTGTCCCAACGCGGTTCTCTCACCAAGATCCTTTGCTATTTTCTCCGCTGCGCTATCTCGATTGCTGTGGCTAATGTCAGTTCACTCGAGAATGTCAAGAGCCTCGACTGTACCGCCAAACAGAATGTGTGCTCCACCAGTTGGTCACGGATCATTTCTTCCTCTAGGGCTTCAAACTGGCACTCCCCCGCCAGCTGACGTAGGTCTGCAACATATTGCTGCACCAACTCTCCTGTCCGCTGTTGGCGCTGCCGAAACTGGATTCTCCGAACTATGACGTTTTCCGGAGCATGAAAATAGCGCGCCATTAGCCCCACCACGTCTTTAAAGCTATCAGCCCCTCCTAATGTGCCGAGGATTTGTTGACCCTCCATGCCAAGATTATGGACCAATATAGCTCTCGCATGCAGCTTCTCAAGCTCACCGAGGTTTAGGGCCACCAGATAACCAGATAACATTTTTGGAACCTCCAAAAATGGCCGAAAAGCAGAAACAGCTCTCTCCATACCTTTGTCCTCGTCGCCAAATGTTATGTCCATAATTTGAGCTGACAATGAACAGACTGGAAGTGCAGATGAACGTAACTTTATTATAGCAAACCACAGTGATGCAGGTGCTCCGTACAGGCCAAGGGGTTGACGGTGAAAGAGACTGATCCCTTCTGCCTCAGCCCTTTATACCCCGGAGTGACGGCGGAACTGGAAAGGCAGGGCCGTCACCCCCACTACACACAGGGTACACCCAGCGCCATATGACTACACTACAGTCAGGAGATCGGAGCGTTCTCAGGGTGATTTCATCAGGCTGGAATGAGCTGCTCCATCATTGATGGTCTGATGTTGTAAATCTCTACAACATTTTTGTAATTGGGGAGTTTTTCTTGAATGTACGTATGTGATTTTTTTTCTTGACAATTTGTGAAATTGAATGTAAATTTGCCTACTTTTCCTCGTAAATTATTACTGTTTTCTCTACTTTTTAAAAAAAAATAATTTACTACTATTTTTATGGATTAGCACCTTAAATCTTACCAAGTTTTTTTTATTAGATGTTTTAGTCTGCAGAAAAAAATAAACTAGCCACAAACGAACTGTAATTTAATCCAAATCATGGAACAGTAATAAATATTTCTTTAGCCAGAGTAGACCTACAATGATTTTAAATCTTGTAGAAAAAAATTATGAGAGAATGACTTATCTGGCAGTCTATTCAGATGAAATTTAAAGGAACTCAAACAACACCAGATGTACTTGAGTAAAAATAGTTTTTCCTTCATAGATGTACTCAAGAGTTAAAAGTGTCCTACAATAAAACTACTCATTAAAGTACAATTAATGAAAAAAAATACTTGAGTAAATTTAGGTCATTTCAACCCATTTCTTACCTTTATGAGTGAAGAATTATTTCCTGTTATAGACATTCTTACTTTTAATTTGTTAAGCACAAAACAAAAAGACTCAAAAGGATGAAACAGCACCTTTAGATGTCTACACTTTATACACCACAGATATATATATATATAATATATAATCACCATGAATCATGAGCTTAAATTTTACTGGATAACTGTGAGCCAAACTAATTCTTCAGCTGGTGAACTTTCCACGTTTTTTCTTTTTCTGCTGCACTCCAGGCTGATGGCCAGGAGGTGGCAGCAGTGGTGAGCGCCCAGGAGATCAGAGTGGTCGCGGAGCTGCTACACATCTCACCAGAGGGACTTCAGAAATCCGTCACCTACAAAGTAACAGTAAGTATTAAACAGTTTTATGATGATCATGTGCATTCATTTTCATTTTTCTGTGGATGTTATTTTCCCATGTGTTTGTTTCCTGCTTGAAAATCACGTGTCAAAGATTTCAATATGACAGTGTTTTTTGGACATGGTGATTATTATATTCTCAATCATCCATCCATCCATCTTCTTCCGCTTAATCCTTTTCGGGTCGCGGGGGGGTGGAGGCTGGAGCCTATCCCAGCATCTTTGGGTGAGAGGCAGGGTACACCCTGGACAGATCGCCAGTCCATCGCAGGGCCAACACAGAGAGACAGACAACCATTCACTCTCACAGTCAGACCTAAGGACAATTTAGAATCCCCAGTTCTGATGCCAATTAACCCAACTTGCATGTTTTTGGCATGTGGGAGGAAACTGGAGAAATCCCAGAATAAACCCACGCAGACACGGGGAGAACATGCAAACTCCACACAGATCACTGTTGGTCGGGGGCTGGGATCGAACCCAGGATCCCCCAGCCAAGGGTGAGTTGCTGTGCTGCCGCAGTGCTAACCACTCCGCCACCGCGCTGCCCTATCAGTATTTAAAAATTCAGTTCGGCTTTACATTGATGGGAAGTACCTTGGAAACGTGCCAGTGTTTCTACCTTCCTTAGACACCTTTGGTTACATTAAAGGCATTGTATAGCCTCAGTGTCACTTACGAAGGCACAAAGGAGACATGCGTTGATCCCACACAGAGAATGAAAGACAAGAAAGCTGCAAACTCCTGTCACTGATGTACCTGAACGGTTGCTTTATCCTCTGGTGGGTTTTAAATAGTTGTTTTTTTTTTTGTTGCGATGCCTATGTCTGGACACCAGTTTTGTTTTCCTTCGAAAAATTTTATTAGTTTATATTTTTAAAGTTCAAGATAAAAGTCAAAGTAATGGTTTTATCGCCTTCCTTGACATGCTGAAAGGAGGTAAAAACCATATTTGGTAAAGCATAGCTCGGATTTCATTTAAAGAAACTTCAACAATCAGTATTTATTTTCTTCATTTGGAAGTGGAAGTGGGTGGAGTTGGCAGAAATTATACAAATGTCATCCACCCATCCATCCATGCTATCCTGGGTCTGCCCCATGGCCTCCTCATAGTGGAACATTTCCGAAACGCCTCTCATAGGTGAGGGTAGGAAGGAACGTAGATTGTCCAGTAAATTGACAGCTTTACTTTAGAGCACAGCTTCCTCTTCCCCACAACTGACCGGTACAACGTCCGCATCTCTGCAGATGCTGCTCCGATCCGGCTGTCAGTCTCTATTCTCTATTCTCCTCTCACTTGTGAATGACCTGAGTCCAAAAACTCTCATAATGAATGTACAGTTGTGCTCCTAAGTTTACATACCCTGGTGGAATTTGTGATTTTATTTTATTTTTTTTGGGGGGGGGGGCGTTTTTCAGAGAATATGACTGATAATGCAAAAACTTTTCTTTCACTCATAGTTAGTGGTTGGGTGAAACCATTTATTATCAAACAATAGTTTGCTCTTTTTAAATCATAATGAAAACATAAACTACCCAAATGGCCCTGATCAAAAATTTACATACCCTGGAAGTTTTGGCCTGATAACATACACACAAGATGACACACACAGGTTTAAATGGCTGCTAAGGGTAACCATCCTCACCTGTCATCTGTTTACTTGTAATTAGTGTGTGTGTATAAAACTCAGTGAGTTTCTGGGCTCCTGACAGACCCCTGAATGTTTCATCCAGTGCTGCACTGACATTGGTGGATTCCGAGCTATGGGGAAAGCAAAAGAATTATCAAAGGACCTGCAGGAGAAGATAGTTGAACTATATAAGACAGGAAGAGGATATAAAAAGATATCCAAGGAATTGAGAATGTCAATCAGCAGGGTTCAAACTCTAAGAAGTGAAAAATGAGGGATTCTGTTGAAACCAAGCCACGGTCTGGTAGACCAACAAAAATTTCGTCCAAAACTGCCAGGAAAATTGTTCAGGATACAAAGAAAAACCCTCAAATAACTTCAGCTGACATACAGGACTCTGAAAAAAAGTGGTGTGGCTGTTTCAAGATGCACAGTTGTCATGAACCGAGCCAGTTTGTCCTTTGGCTTGGTTCCATGACTTTCCCCTGAGTGTCTATTTATCTGCGTTTGTTATGTGTGTTGGCTCTCTGACTGATAGGCAGTCAGGCAGTGTTCAGTCTACATTTTGTGTGGGCGTTGCCTGCCAGTCTGCCAGCCAGACCACTCCCCCTCTTCTGACACTCAGCTGTTCTCTGTTCTGTCATTACTGCTCTGCTCCCTCACCCAGGTGTACCCAGCCACTAGCTCATCAGTGTGTGTATTTACCCAGTTCATGGTCATTGCTACATTGCAGAATTATTGGTTCTGTCATGGCCACATTACACTGTGGTCTGCCCTAGTGTTGTTGCTCTGCCACGTTACGCCATGGTTTCCTTGTTTTCTCCTTCCCGCACCCGCAAAGCGATTCCGGCTCCGGAGTGCGTGCCTGTTAAGTGTGTACCATTTGTATTTTTGTACGCCTGCACTATTTTTGGAACTGTGGGACTTTATGTTAATAAATGTGTCTGTGGTGTAACCCTGCACGTGGATCTGTCTCTTCTCCTCCGTGCACTGTGTAAAAGTGCATGGGGAATTCATGACAACAATTAGGAGGCACTTCAAGAAAAATGGGCTGCATGGTCAAGTTGCCAGAAGAAAGTCATTACTATGCCAATGCCACAGAGCAGCCCGCTTACAATACGCCAAACAGCACAGAGACAAGCCTCAAACCTTCTGGAACAAAGTTACTTGGAGTGATGAGACCAAAATTGAACTTTTTGGCCACAACCATAAACGCTACATTTGGAGAGGAGTCAACAAGGCCTATGATGAAAAGTCCACCATCCCAAATGTGAAACATGGAGGTGGATCACTGATGTTTTGGGGATGTGCGAGTTACAAAGGCACAGGGAACTTGGTCAAAATTGATGGCAAGATGAATGCAGTATGTTATCAGAAAGTACTGGAAGAAAATTTGCACTCATCAGTCCGGAAGCCCACCCAAGAATTTACAGGAACTGGAGGCTTTTTGCCAAGAAGAATGGGCAGCTTTACCATCTGAGAAAATAAAGAGCCTCATCCACAACTACCACAAAAGACTTCAAGCTGTCATTGATGTTAAAGGCGGCAATACACGGTATTAAGAACTAGGGTATGTAAACTTTTGATCAGGGCCATTTGGGTAGTTTCTGTTGTCATTATGATTTAAAAAGGGCAAGCACAATTGTTTGACAATAAATGGCTTCACCCAACCACTAACTATGAGTGAAAAAAGTTTTTGTATTATCAGTCATATTCTCTGAAAAAATGGCAAAAAAAAATAAATCACAAATTCCACCAGGGTATGTAAACTTAGGAGCACAACTGTATAAATAAGGGTTCAGTGCACCCTGCCCAGTATGGGATTACTGGGGCCCCACCCTGGAACTAGGCCCGGGGGAACGGTTCAACAGCAAGCACCTGTTGGCCAGGTTTTTGCCTTTGACACTCAAACGAGCCACATGGGTCCGCCCTCCAGTGGGCTCACCACTCGCAGGAGGGATCATAGCAGCCCGCTGCCATGTGGATCAGTTGGCAGTCGAAGGTAGAGACCTGGCGACCAGATCTCTGGCTTCCTAAACTGGCTTTGGGGGAAATGTAACATTTCCACATTAATTACTCAAGGATTTAGTAAGAGCAATGACGTTTTTATATTTAAAACATCTTTGGTAGCGGAAGAAGATGGATGGATGGATGGATGGTAAGGGTAAGAAAGTTTCTACTAAAGTTTTTTGAGTGCTGAGTAATAAGTTCACTTTTGCCACTTTGTGAGGTTTTTCTCTTAAACCTGTGACTCATTTATCATTAGTAGGGTTTTTCATAAATTTGGGACCTTTTTCTTCTAAATCTATTTTTTTCCTTCAGAATTTTAACATATACTACCATTTTTGACATATAGTTGCAACTTTTTGTGCATTAATTTGCTTTTTTATTTCCTAAATTTGTGACTTTTTAATGGAATTCAAAATGAAATAAAATAATAGATTAATGTGGTGCTTGGAAGGCGTGGTCATTGTTCATTAAGGCTAAAGGATTCATAAGATTTTCTAAAAGCACAAAAGGGAAACAATAACACCTATCTTCATCCATGCTTTGTTATACACTGAGGATGTGCATATTGCAATTTGGTTCTGATCGGATGATTTTTGCGGGAATTGTAGCCCCTGACCTATGACCTCCTGTTTCACCTCACTTCATAGCCAGTCTATGTCTTGTGAAATCAACTCCTCCTACAGTTTTGTTCTGATTGTTTTGAAACTCAAAACATCATCAGAGGTTTGATACCCTCTGATGATGCGCATGTTGCAATTTCACTCTCATCGGATGACCTTGAGGTCAAAGGTCAGGTCAGATTTTTCCTTAAATCTTCTAAACACAGTAACTACTGAAAGAAATGATGTAGGCTTTCCAAATCGATACAGTAGTTGTATCAAATACACATCTTGGATGATTTACACCCTCACTTAACTATGGGTTTGGGGTCAGAGGTCGAAGCTAACATTGCAGTTGCACTATGGTAAATGCTACATTTACTATTACTATAACACAAGTAAAGCTAGGGCCACCAAACCTGGTACACAGGTTCACCTTGGGATCCTGATCTCTGACTATGGGTTTGGGGTCAAAAGGTCAAGGTTAACATTCCTTATGCCTTATTACTGTACAACACATAAACCTAGGGCCACCAAACCTGGTACACAGATTAACCCTGTGACCCTGGAGTCTGACTATGGTTTTGGGATTGCAAGGTCAACACCAAAAGGACTTATAAACTATATCTAAACAACAAAGAAAGCTAGGGTCACCAAACCTGGTACACGGGTTCTCTCTGAGATCATGACCTCTGACTACAGTGTATCGGCAGTCGAGGAGATGAGACATCTGTGGGGACTTTCATGTTTCTGGTCAAGGTTGACACTGTCTATGCTCTCTCACTATAGAACATGTAAAGCTCTTTCGGGTCACCATACTTGCTACATGGGTTCACCTTGGGATCCTGCCCTACAACTATGACTTGTATACTTGGTTGTATATTCGTGGATGATGGCCTTATCATAATTTGGTTCTGCCACATTAATTATATTGAAAACTGCTTTCTGTCAGTAAGTATTGGGATCTTCATAGAAAACGGAGGTGGGGAATATCGCACTCGCCTCAGAGTTGTTGTTGTTATTATGTTAATACCCAGACCCTCCAGGATTTCGTGAAGTTGCAATTCTACCAATTCCCGCGACTTCAGCAAGTCCTGCATAATTTGAATTTTGTCCAATCACTGCAACTTTACCGCAATTTTGGCCAATTGTTGTCAACTTCCACCAATTTCACTAATCAAATTTGTCTCTCAGTAGCCTGCAGATATGTACAGACATGGACAAAATTGTTGGTACCCCTCTGTTAATGAAAGGAAAAACCCACAATGGCCACAGAAATAACTTGAATCTGACAAAAGTGGTAATAAATAAAAATTCTATGAAAATTAACCAATAAAAATCAGACAATGCTTTTGAATTGTGGTTCAACAGAATTATTTTAAAAAAACAAACCCATGAAACAGGCCTGGACAAAAATGATGGTACCCATCACTTAATATTTTGTTGCACAACCTTTTGAGGCAATCATTGCAATCAAACGATTTCTGTAACTGTCAATGAGACTTCTGCACCTCTCAGCAGGTATTTTGGCCCACTCCTCATGAGCAACCTGCTCCAGTTGTCTCAGGTTTGAAGGGTGCCTTCTCCAGACAGCATGTTTCAGCTCCTTCCACAGATGTTCAATAGGATTTAGATCAGGGCTCATAGAAGGCCACTTTAGAATAGTCCAATGTTTCGCTCTTAGCCATTCTTGGGTGTTTTTAGCTGTGTGTTTTGGGTCATTATCCTGTTGCAGGACCCATGACCTGCGACTGAGACCAAGCTGTCTGACACTGGGCAGCACATTTCTCTCTAGAATACCTTGATAGTCTTGAGAATTCATTGTACCCTGCACAGATTCAAGACACCCTGAGCCAGATGCAGCAAAGCAGCCCCAGAACATAAGAGAACCTCCTCCATGTTTCACAGTAGGGACAGTGTTCTTTTCTTGGTATGCTTCATTTTTGCGTCTGTGAACATAGAGCTGATGTGCCTTGCCAGAAAGTTGCAGTTTTGTCTCGTCTGTCCATAGGACATTTTATGATTTGTTTTCAACAGTGGTGTCCTCCTTGGTCGTCTCCCATGAAGTCCACTTTGCCTCAAACAACAACGGATGGTGCGATCTGACACTGATGTGCCTTGACCTTGGAGTTCACCATGAATGTGTTTAGAGATTGTTCTGGGCTCTTTTGTTACCATTCGTATTATCCGTCTCCTCCTGCGGCCACGTCCAGGGAGATTGGCTACAGTCCCATGGATCTTAAATTTCTGAATAATATGTGCAACTGTAGTCACAGGAACATCAAGCTGCTTGGAGATGGTCTTATAGCCTTTACATTTAACATGTTTGTCTATAATTTTCTTTCTAATCTCCTGATACAACTCTCTCCTTTGCTTCCTCTGGTCCATGTTTAGTGTGGGACACACCATGTCACCAAACAGCACAGTGACTACTTGTCACCCTTTAAATAGGCCGACTGTCTGATTACAAGTTTGTAGACACCTGTGATGTTAATTAGAGGACACATCTTGGTTGAACATGCCCCTATGGTCACATTATTTTCAATCTTTTCTAGGGGTACCATCATTTTTGTCCAGGCCTGTTTCATGAGTTTGTTTTTTTAAAGTAATTCTATTGAACCACAATTCAAAAGCATTGTCTGATTTTCATTGGTTAATTTTCATAGAATTTTTATTTATTACCACTTTTGTCAGATTCAAGTTATTTCTGTGCCCATTGTGGGTTTTTCTTTCATTAACAGAGGGGTACCAACAATTTTGTTCACGTCTGCACGTCATCAGTCTGACCAATCAAATGCGGCGCTGCACCGCACTCACTTCTGTGTTTACAGTGAGAATATACCAAACACATCAGCAAAAAACAGTGTGAGATTTAAAAAAAAAAATCAAAAAACACCCTCACCTGCGAGTTTTCCAACATCGTTCCTTCATCCGTCTCCCCGGCCCACCGGTGAACGTCTCCTCGGCTTTCCGTAATGACCGCGTGTATGAAGTGCCGGGTTTGTGTTAAAAAACATCCGCCTGCTTGAAAGCACCTCCGTCTCGGGAGCGCATGCGCCCAGACACGCCGAAAAACCACACAAAAAACAAATGAATCTAGTAATACAGCAAGTGTTGTAACAGTTTATATGTCTTTAGAGGTAAAAGTCACTACTACATCTTGTCAGTGAGTTTTAAAGTTGGGACTCTCAGGGCTGGACATGAGCCAATGCGTGATTCAAGCAATCCCCAAGGACAGCCTCGCAATTTACTGCAACAATAGAAAAAAAAAAAAATCCCACGAAATCCGGGAGGGACTGCATCACTGACCACCCCTTCACCCCTGCTCCACCCCACAAAAAAAAATATTTAAAAAATGTACAATACAGTATGACAAAGACTTCGAGTTTATGCTGCATTACACACCATTTAAGCAATTTAATCAAATTTGTGGTTAATTATGCAGTTTGAAAAAAGATGATTTGCAGTTGTAATCAATTAAATTGTCTTAAACGGCTGCAGTGTGGGGAGACTTGAATAACGAAACCGAATTGCCTTTCATTCCAGTTTATTCAAGTAATCATTCCACTGTCTGCTCTCATTCCTGAGCAGCGAACAAAGAGAGTGAACACACCAAAGTTCTCTCATTTAAACATTCTGACATCAAACCATTTCCCTCGCGAGGGGGAAATCACACATCTCTCTCAAAATCTCTTTATTCACATTCATTAGCCTTTTATTTACATAACTCCCCCTTCTCTCCTCTCGAGCCTCAGTGGTCAGGAAGTCTTCTGTCCCCTGTCCTCCGCAGGGGGTCCAGGCTCTGTGGCTCCGCACCGCAGGGGGCTGGCTCTCCTTCATCGTGGTTAAATCACATATGCAGTGTCCAACATATACATGTCTCACAACACAGCCATAGCAGCACAATTTAATTCAGTCCATTCCAGAAGAAAGTAGTAAGTCTGGACTAAAAAGTCTGAGACCCGCAATAGTTGGTCACATGTGTTCATGTCACACAAATTAAAAGCTTGGTTAAAATAAACAGGTTAAAAAGATAATTTTATTCAAATGGTAACGCTGAAAATTAAATAAGACCTAATTTGATCCCCTTTATTTCAGTAAGAACATATTACAGTTATAAATGTAGATGGGTAAAAATGAAGGAGATTGCAGTAATTTAAAACAGAATTGGGATTTTTTTTTTTTTTTGGTCCAAAATATTTTTATTAAATTTTGACATTTATTACAAAATTCAAAAACAAATCAAAACAGAACCCCCCCCCCCCACTATAATCCCCATGCCCCCAACCCGTAACAGCCGTATTACAGATTACGTGATTGATCATCATGCCTGGAGCATGACAACAAGTAACAAACTGCAAATCAGCTGGAAGCCAAAATTAACAAACAAAAAAAAAAATCAAAAAACAGGAGACACAAATGTAAACAGCAGGAATTAAGAGCGGTAAACGGGCACAAAGAAATGAGTACAAAGATCTCATTTCCACTGAAGACTGTGAAAATAGTTCAGAAATGGCCCCCATATATTTGAAAATTTACTGAGTTACCGACTGAGTACCGAATTTTCTCAAGAGTAAGATGAGACATAACATCCATAAGCCACTGAGTATAGGTGGGCGGGGCAGCATCCCGCCATCTGATCAGAACAGCCCGCCTAGCTAGCAAAGAGGCAAAAGACACAATATGGCGTTGGGTTGGTGACAGGCATATATTGTACTTCCCAGTGGTGCCAAAGAGGGCAACCAGAGGGTTGTGTTACATCCAAACCTGGGTCGATAATGATGAGGCAGGGGTTTCAGTAGAACACTCTTTTTTTAGTACACTCAATGTAGAAGAGCTCGGAATGACAAGGCGATGTGACTTATAAACCAAAGTTTATTATCAGCTTTGCTCCTCTAACAAGTTTCATCTAGTGCAGCAGCAGAAGAAGTAAGAGAGCGAACACATTTGGCTCTGTGTACTTATACTCACACACAACAAAAGACAT
Organism: Pholidichthys leucotaenia; assembly: GCA_020510985.1. Taxonomy (NCBI): domain Eukaryota; kingdom Metazoa; phylum Chordata; class Actinopteri; order Cichliformes; family Pholidichthyidae; genus Pholidichthys; species Pholidichthys leucotaenia. The sequence goes on from CM035838.1 coordinate 386,355,958, forward strand.
GCATACAAAGCTGACATCCCCCATTAACTTAATTATCCTCCTTTGTCTCCGTACCCCTCCACCTGGCCCTGGGAGGTCAGGGCAACCTATCTGGTCTCCACCGCAGTGCCTCGGATGCTCTTTGATCTTCACTGGCGGTTGAGACCCTTTGTCCTGTTCTGAGGTGTGAAGTCGCTTTACATATGTAATCACCAAACATTCTCACATGCTTATACATATGTAAGTTATGGGATATATGATTAATATAGACCACAGCCCCCCCCAAACGACTAAGAAAAGGACAATAGGAAAATTCACAGTTTAAGATAATTATTATGACATACTAACTGCTACACCTCTTGACAAAGAAGAAACTTTCCAGCAGCTATGCTCCTGTAGAGAATTCAGTGGTAATCATAACAGCATAGTAATATCACAAGTCAGTCCTAAACTGTTACAGCACAATTAGTGAACAACTTTTGAGTAGTTTGCATCAGTCCTTGTGCCGTCTGGGCTTTAATCTTCTTCCGAATCTGCTGTGGGTCCGTTCGGGCGTCCTGGTGGGACCCTCCTGTAAGGAATCTGCAGCTTGGGAAGGAGAGTGATTATTTGTTCCCTGCAGGGGGGCTGAGTCTTTTCTCTTGGGGGGTCTACCCTGCCGAGGTGCTCTCGCCAACTGTGCAGGCTCGTCTCTCAACAAGAAGGCAGGTTTAAGTCTGTCAATGCTGACTGTTTCTTTTCTGTCCCCAAAATCAAGCACAAAATGCTTATCACCAGGTTCCAGCACTCTGAATGGTCCATCGTATGGTGGGCGGAAGGTTGGCTTTAAAGCTTCATGCCTAACAAAAACGAATTCAGCATTTTTTAAAGCTTGGGGGACAAGAACCCGTGGAAAAGAGTGATGAGCCGGCCCGGGAAGAGAGTCCGGTCCATTGCTGCCTAAAAACCTCGGGGCTGGAAGATGCCCTGGCTCTGGGTTCTCTGGTAAAAATTCACCTGGGAGCCTGAGAGGTTGTGCAAAAACTAATTCTGCTGGGGAGGCGTCTAGATCCTCTTTAGGTGCAGCACACAACCCCAATAAAACCCAAGGAAGTTTATTTACCCAATTTGTATCCGTTAGTGAGGCTCTGAGGGCGGCTTTTAAAGACCTGTGAAAACGCTCGCATAACCCATTAGCCTGAGGGTGATAAGCGGTGGTGCGGTGAATTGTCGCTCCTAAGCTGCTGGCCATGGCTGACCAAAGCTCCGAGACAAATTGAGGCCCCCTATCGGACGTGATGTCCGATGGGACGCCGAAACGTGCCACCCAGTTTGTCAAAAAAACGCAAGCGACTTCCTCCGCTGTGGTTGACGCCAGAGGGACCGCCTCCGGCCAGCGCGTAGTACGGTCTATCATTGTTAACAGATGTGTGAAACCTTGGGAGGAAGGTAGTGGTCCCACGAGGTCGACATGAACGTGGTCGAACCTTCTAGCAGGGATTCGAAAAGGCTCTAGAGGGGCTTTTGTGTGTTTGTGTATTTTGGCACGCTGACAAGAAATGCAAGCCTTTGCCCATTCTTTTACGTTTTTGCGCAGGCCAGGCCACACAAACTTTTCGGCGACCATTTTAACCGAAGCGCGCACACCTGGGTGCGCGAAGGAGTGAATTGAGTCGAAAATACGGCGGCGCCATGCAGCTGGGACTACCGGGTGAGGTCGGCCGGTTGAGATGTCGCATATTAGGGGGGGGCACACCGTCGCGTAAAACCCTTTCCTCCAGCCTTAACCCTGTTGGTCCAGACAGGAGTGCGCGCACGTCCGCGTCACTACTTTGCTCCTCCGCCATGGCTGCATAATCTATCCCTACATGGATTGGGGCTGCGTATGTGTCCGCATTGGCAAAGAGTTCTGCGGCTGAGGTAGTATAATCTGTCTCCTCGCGCTCTGACGATGTCACAGCGCGAGAGAGGCAGTCTGCTACCACGTTAAGTTTGCCTGCCACATGTCGAATGTCTGTGGTGAACTCTGAAATAGCAGCTAGCTGTCTTTGTTGCCTGCCTGACCACGGTTCAGAAATTTTAGCCATCGCAAAGGTGAGTGGTTTGTGGTCTACAAAAGCTGTGAAACGCCGCCCCTCCAACCAGAACTGGAAGTGGCGGATGGATAAATGAAGCGCTAGCAGCTCCCTGTCAAAGGTGCTGTATTTACGCTCAGTTTGGTTTAGCGATTTGCTGAAAAATGCCAAAGGTTGCCAGGTTCCGCCGACGTGTTGTTCTACAACCGCCCCTATGGCCAGGTCTGAAGCGTCTGTGGTTAGCGCAATGCGGGCCGAGGGATCAGGGTGAACCAACAATGTGGCATTAGTTAGGGCACTTTTTACTTCCGCGAAGGCGCGTTCGCGCTCCGGGGTCCATTCGACCGCGTTGGAAGGTTTTTGTTTTCTAAGCGCGTCATATAGGGGCTGCATGAGCTGAGCTGCGTGGGGGAAGAAACGGTTGTAAAAATTAACCATTCCCAAAAATTCTTGCAGCGATTTGACCGTTTGTGGCCGTGGGAAACCTTTTACTGCGTGAACTTTGTCTGGCAGTGGGACTGCCCCCTTCGGTGAAACTCTGTGTCCCAAAAAATCAATTTGACATGCCGAATTTGCATTTGGCTGGATTGATTATTAACCCGTGCTCTTCTAGTCTCTAAAAAACCATAGTGAGATGCTGTTCGTGTTCCTCCTCAGATGAGCTGGCTACCAGCATATCGTCAAGGTAGACGAACACGAAAGGGAGGTCGCGTAATACTGCATCCATCATCCGCTGAAAGGTTTGAGCGGCGCCTTTTAGGCCAAAAGGCATCCACAAAAATTCAAAAAGACCGAAGGGGGTTATTACAACTGTTTTAGGAATGTCTTCCACTCTAACGGGGACTTGATGATAGCCGCGGACCAGGTCTATTTTTGAAAAAATGCGCGCACCCGCCAGATGTAGTGAAAAATCTTGGATGTGAGGAATAGGGTAGCGGTCATGCGCTGTCGCATTGTTTAATCTGTGGTAATCGCCGCACGGTCTCCAAGAACCGTCGGATTTCGGGACCATGTGAAGCGGTGACGCCCAGGGGCTTTTTGATCGCCTGATAATGCCTAGTTTTTCAAGGGTGGTAAACTCGTCCCGAGCTATGGCGAGCTTGGCCGCGTCTAAGCGCTGAGCTTTGGCGAAAACGGGTGGGCCCGTTGTGGGAATAAAGTGTTCGACCCCGTGCTTAGCCACTGTAGCTGAGAATTTGGGAATTGTGAGTGCCGGAAATTGGGTGAGGAGTTGATCAAACTTACCTCCTGCTGTAGTGACGCTGGCCTGCACGGGTGGTGGAGAAACTCGAGCTGAGCAGGGAATAGAAGCAAAGGACAATGCATTAACCAAGCGTCTGTTCGCTAGATCGACTAATAACCCATGTGCACACAAAAAGTCTGCGCCCAACAAGTTAAAACTCACCGCCGCTACAACAAATGTCCATCTGTAGTTGCGGCCGTGGATGCAGAGGGGCAGGTTCCTTTCGCCAAACGTGTCGATGATGGAGCCGTTGGCTGCCACCGCTCCATTGCCCCGGGGGCCCATGGCCCGGTCTGCTTGGGAGGGCATGATAAAACTCAGTTGAGCCCCTGTGTCGATGAGGAACTGCTTGCCGGTGTGTCCGTCCGTCACATATAGAAGCTTGCTTTTTTCGCCGAGAACCGCCGCTGTTAACGGTTCTCGGCTTTGGCGTTTCCCAAATTCGTGAATTTGCAGGGGGGAACGCGCTTGTAGGCCTTTTCGGCGAAGCGGTGGTGGTAATAACAGACGTCGCTCCGTCTGTTACGTCTTGGCCGTGTCGCTGTCACGGCGGGCGGATTCTGCTCCGTGGTTTGTGGCTCCCCGTGGCTCCGGACATCTGCGTTGAGGTCTGCGGATGCTGCTGTGGGTGTCTGTTCCTTGCAGGCGTTGACGAGTCGCTGCGCTTCGTGAGCCAGCGTGCGGAAGTCTTGCTGGGTGCTGCATTGCATGTTGGCAAGCATCCCTCTCATGTGTGGCGGCAGCGTACTGAGGAATATAAATTGGAAAAGGAAATTGTCGTTGTCCTCTTCTTTAAGTTGCAGCAAGTCCTCCATGAGGGCCTTGGGTCTGCATCCTCTGTGGCCGTAGACCGCCAGGATCCTCTCGGCTCTCTCCTCGGCAGAGGGGACGAAATTCGCCACGATGGTCGCTTTCAGTTCTCTGTATTTGTCCTGGGCCGGTGGCCGCTGGATTATGCTCCGCGCACATCTCGAAGTGGCGGCGTCGAGTTTGGCGACGATGTGATAGAACTTTGTATCGTCAGCCGTGATGCCCACAAGTGCAAACTGGGCTTCAGCTTGCTGAAACCACGAGGCGGGGTCTTCCTGCCAGAAGTCCGGCAGCTTGACGGTGACGGCATTTGTGTGGACCGTCACTGATGTGTCCGCAGGGTGAGAGTGCCTTCCTTCGGCTCTCACAGCGGCGCTGGTGCTCGGTTGAGCCCTCTCTATCACTTCTGCCGTGGGGGAACGTCGTCCATCTGTTCCCCTGTCTGTATGGGCGCCGGCGTCTGCCTGGGTCGCCACAGATGAGTCGATCGCTGGGGAACGCCTCTGGTCCATCCTCGCGTCAGGGTCACCAGTGTAGAAGAGCTCGGAATGTCGAGGCAATGTGACTTATAAACCAAAGTTTATTATCAGCTTTGCTCCTCTAACAAGTCTCATCTAGTGCAGCAGCAGAAGAAGTAAGAGAGCGAACACATTCGGCTCTGTGTACTTATACTCACACACAACAAAAGACATGCATACAAAGCTGACATCCCCCATTAACTTAATTATCCTCCTTTGTCTCCGTACCCCTTCACCTGGCCCTGGGAGGTCAGGGCGACCTATCTGGTCTCCACCGCAGTGCCTCGGATGCTCTTTGATCTTCACTGGCGGTTGAGATCCTTTGTCCTGTTCTGAGGTGTGAAGTCGCTTTACATATGTAATCGCCAAACATTCTCACATGCTTATACATATGTAGGTTATGGGATATATGATTAATATAGACCACACTCAGAACCACAGGCTGCCTTCTCTCTTGGGGGTTTAACCACCTCCTTCTTATATTTCCCGTGACGCACCACCAGACAGGCTAGAGCGTCAACCCCCTCTAAACCCCATCTGCCGGCCGCCATCTTACTAATACTAACTATATACAATATTAATACATATCCCCCCCCCCCCAAATTCTCAAGTACACTGATTAGGCCCACCCCACTTTGGAACCCGACTCACGTGCTAATCTCAAAACAATGTGCACAGAAATTAATGAAACAGGCCTATCCATTCACACAACACAGGCTGGGGGGCTGGGTAGACTACCAGCGCCCCCTGCGTGGCCAGGCGGATTATTCTGCCGCCTAATTCCTATAATGTCCGAAATAAAATAAGCCGCATATCTAAAACTAAAACAATCCCCACACATTTCACAACACATATACAATTACAACAGACAAACCACTAAATACACCTGAGACAGCCTCCTCCCTCAGTACACCCACCCCACAAACGTACAATACACAGCGGTTTTGAGACAAAAAAAAACAGGCAGTGTTGTGAACTCCAACTCCTTTCTCTCTCTCTTTTTTTTTTTAAACAACACGCCACCTAAAGAATAGAAATATACACAATGATGGGTTAGCAAATAACTAACACCACACTCGGGTTATTAACACTTTAATTCAAACACTAACACTCAGTCAACAGCGGCCCGACGAGGAGGGCTGCCCACTGGGAAACTCCCCGGTGGGTCCTGCTCCAGACGTCTCCACCTACCAGCCTCTGCAGATCTGCTGCACCGGCGTCCCTTACTCTGCACTCTACGCAGCTCATTAGGGTTCCGTCACAATAGGTCCGACAAACCAAGGTACCCATCTTCTCTGGTGGCCAGCACCCGGAGCTGCCCCTGGTCATCACACCGTCTGCACCTCTCGTGAATGCCTCTGGCCCGCCCCTTGTTCCTGGCCTGAACCTCATCCCCGATTCGCAGAGCCGTTTGGGTCGACCTCCAATGCCCAGTTTGCTTTGACCACATCTTCCCACGATGGTGACTCTTTGCGCGCCGAAGAACCACCTCCTTCTGTTCCGATCCATCTGTCGCACCTCTGGCACCAGCAATTGACTTTCTGGGGGTCCCGCTGTGCCGTCCGGTTCCCACAGCAAGGGTAACTTGGACACTGGCATCAGGACCCGCCGTTGCTGAGCTGGTGCGGTGTCGGTCCACTCCACTCTCTAGTTCACCCAGCCATTTCACGTCCCAAGTCGTGTCCTCCTCCTCTGCCCGGTCTGCTGGTTGCGTCCACAGACTGGAACCCGACCACACTTCTCCTGAAGCACCGGTGATCTTAAATCCCAGTCCATAAAAAAGGTCACATCCCATGATGTTTTCTCCTCTGGCCATTGCCACTATGCGGGCATTCACCATAATGGCCGACTTGTACTGGACCGTGAATTCCAGCGACCCTGCAATGTCCAGCTTGCTGCCGCTGTAGCCACAATACGAAGCCTCCATCTTCTTTACTCGGTAGAACAGGAAGAATCTTGTAATGGTGGTCAAATTCAACGCCGACGCCACCGGTCCCGTGTTAATCAGCAACGGCACTTCAACTCCATCAAACAGCATGTTGCAAAAAATGTACCCGCTAGTGGCCGGGGAGACTGTATGGATGACTGTGGGGACCGCAGCGGAGGAGTCCGCTCCACCTTTCCGATCCAGCTTCTCAAAATTTTTACACATTCTGGCGAAATGGTATAAGAGTCCGCACCGTCCACGCAGTTTATTTTTTGCTGGGCACTCCCTCGACTTATATTTGTGTTTCACAGACCCGCAGCCAAAACACTTAAATGTGCCCAAGGGCGACTTCAACTCCACAGCCATGGCATACTCTCCTGTGTCCGAGTCCTCTTCTGAGTCTGAACCCACAGCCAGTGCCACCCCGCCCGGTTCTCCACGCCTCAACGTGCCTTTGTCACGGAGGTCTTGTGGTAATTGCTCCGTTGCCTCGCACTGCATAGCTATTTCCATGGCCATCCTCAGTGTCAGCTTTCGCTGAAGAACAGCAGACGTGCTCCGTTAACTGATCCCGGACCATTTCCTCCTCCGTGGCTCCAAACTGACACTCACCCGCCAGCTGACAAAGGTCTGCGACGAAGGACTGCACAGACTCTCCTGATGCTGGCAATGCTGTTTGAATCTGAATCCTTTTTGATGGAGCTTGTCTGATTTCTGTCAGTTTGTCGTATATGACGGATATTAAGCGTTTATGTGTAGGGTTTAGAGAGAGAATTTCGTCAGCCATATTTGTATTAGGTAAGTCAGGAAAGCTGGGAAACTGAGATTTAAGAAAATGCCTGATTTGCAAATATCTGAAAAAGTGAACTTTGGATAAATTGTACTGTGTGGAGAGTTGTTCAAAGGAGGGGAAACAATTATTTATGAAGAGGTCTTTGAAACACACCAAACCCTTTCTGTGCCTCTCCACAAAAGTCTTGCACTGAGGGTTGAAACTAATTGTTATTAAGGATAGGGCTGAGTACTGAAAAGTTAAGAAAACCAAAGAGTCTCCTAAACTGTGTCCACACTCTCACGGTGTGTTTAGTAACTGAATTAGAAATTAAGATATTTTGGGGTAAAATGAGTGGGGACCCGAGCAGTGCAGGGATAGAAAAGTTCTCTGTAGAGTTCAGCTCCATCTTCAGCCAGAGTGGACAGAGTGGACAGCTAGCTCGGTTATGAGAGTGAAACCAAAACGCTAGACACCTCAAATTAGCTGCCCAGTAATAAAAACAGAAGTTAGGCATTGCCAGGCCTCCCTTATTTTTGGATTTTTGGAGGTGGGCTTTATTCAGACAAGGATGTTTGCCTTTCCAGATATAAGATGAAATAACTGAATCTAATGAATCAAAAAAAGGATTTAGGTATAAAGATTGGTACAGTTTGAAAAGGATACAAAAATTTAGGGAGAATATTCATCTTAACAGAGTTAATTCGGCCTACTAGGGAGGTTGATAGGGGTGACCACTGTTCCAGACAATGTCTAACCTTGTTTAACAAAGAAAGTTTTCTTGAAAAAAAATCCTTGTGCTTTCTTGTGACCTTAATACCAAGGTAGGTAAAACAATCTTTCACAACTTTAAATGGGAAATTGATGTATAATTTTAAGCTCATATGAAGGAAATAGAATCAGTATTATTTCAAAATTATATCAGAAACGTATGGCAAACAAACATTCAAGTAATCATGTAAAGGAGAAAGGCGAGAAAGAGCTAGATTTAAACATAACAGAAGAAAACTGGCAAGAAATATGGAAAACAACACATCTACAAGTTCACGGACATGGAAGGAATTTGGATGGAAAAACCTGATTCGTTATTTCGTCACACCACAGATCCAAAGAAAATATACAAATACCAAATCAATGTGCTGGAGAGGATGTGGGGTTCATAATGCAGACCACACATATATTTTGGAAATGCAGCAAAATCTCATTATTCTGAAAATCTGTTCATGTGATTATACAGAGGATGCCAGGATATTCTTGTCAGGTCAGGCATCTGGTTTGCTTGCTACCGGATAACCGTGAAAACCGGTACTACCGGTCTCATGGGTCGGGCCGTTGGCGACTCAACCGGAAACCCCGCCCTTCCGAGGGCATGGAGGGTGAAACTGGGCATCCTGGCAGAACTAAAACAAATATCTGTCACAGGTCTGTGGTGAACCACTCCCAGTTACACGGGGTGAGACTTGACATCTTGGCAAATAAGCACATCTGTCGCAAGGTCTGTGGTGGACTTTTGCCAGTCGGTGCATCATGACATGCATTACACAAAGAGCAGAGACAAACAAACATCCTCTGGTCAGTCACTGCAACAGATACTGAAGTCAGTTTGTCTTTGCCTGTCCTTGCCACAGATAATACCTCTATCTGCCAAGAATGTGCCGCTAGTCCAGCAAAAGCTAGCGGTACTCAAATACTTTGCAAGCAGTTTCATGAAATGGTCAGTCAGAAAGTAACTCATACTGGCTCGGACGTCGCCTGGGTTAACAAGGTCAGGAGTTCCTGGCAGCAGAAGGCGAAGGATAGAGCTGTGTGGAGGAATCTGATCAGACCTAAATGAAACAGTCATTGTCACCCCCGACAGACTGCTATGATGATTATTCAACACTATGGTAACTACAACACACACGAATCATTAAGGACAGGAATAATCCAACAGTCCAATAAAAATGCCCAGTAGAATGATATAAAAAAGACCCTACTATCCCAAGTGTTCCAGTTGTCCTTCTTCTGTATTTCCTCAGTTATTCATCTGTAGGCAAAATGGAGATCCTCAAAAGGAATGTGTGTCCTTATCCTCATGTCCATTTTCACTCACAATTATTTTAATATCAGTGCCTGAGCAAAAATGTGTTTTTCTCTCCAATGTAAAGGGTCGAGTCCACTTGTCCTATCTTCTGATGCTTCTGAACAGGAATGAGGGTGATGAGAGAAAACTAGAAGGCAGCCTGAAGAATGCATTAAAAGTACATCTAATCATGGCCCATCTTATGTCACACACATGATCTTATAGACTAAAGTATGCAAGGGCCTTTTGTTTAATTGAATATCTAATTACAAAGGCGCCTATGTAACAGGAGAGGAGGACATCGTACAAACTCATTTCCTGTAACTGGATGGCTATGTGCACATTGCTCATTGTGTGTCTCAGGTAATCAAGTAGATTTAGACAAAGAGGATCTCAAGAAAGGATGGCATGATACAGCTTTTTAAAAGCTTGATCCAATACCAATATTGTAAATGTGGGTATCCTCAGATATGGATACAGAACCGGTATGGCGCTTATGACCTGAATAAATTTAGCATACTCCTTTTCATGGTGTTTCTGCAAGTGTTTAAGGTTGGAGATGTTACTCTTATATCTGGACTTTTAAGGTTTAATATATATATTTATACAACAATTAGTTCCAACCAAACAATTTGATTGGACAACAGGGATTCCAGGAGTTACAAAATCCACGATAATTACACTGCAAAGTTTCACTTTATATGCATCACTCTGTTTCAAAGGTGTTCATGTAACCATTGATGGCTAACAGTAATTTTCTATCAACTTTCAGTGAGAATTTCAGTACTGCTTTGGATACCTTAATTTCCACAGTGAGGTGCTGTTTGACAAGAAATTATAAATCCGTGATCCACAAGTCCCACTCCCACCATTTTGAAAAAAACTTTGTTTACAATGTCGCCCTTATATAAACGTGGTTAAGCTGTTTCACGTCTGTTTAAAAAGAAAACAGGCAGTGCTAGAGTTGGATTTATTGTCTCAATTAACAAACCACAGCACCTTTGTGGTGATGGACTCTATATTTCATGTGAAAATGCAAAGGAAAAGCGAGCAAAGCATTTGATCACTGGCATGCTAACTACTAGCCACTGGCTAGTTACCACCATCTTGATCTCGGGATCTCGGGTCTTCTGCCGTACCAACTCAACAGGTGACTGGTGTGTAAACTTACTTTTGCATTTGACAATATTTAATTTGTTTACATGTGTGTGAAATGACAATAGAAGTCTTACCGGAGTGGTAGCTCAGTTGGTAGAGCATTTGCCCCACACCCGGGAGGCAGGGGTTCAAATCCCGGCCGGGTCATGCCGAAGACCATATAAAAGTGGAACTTCCTGCCATCCAGCTTGGTGCTCAGCAATAATGGAATGGAGGAGGGAAATTTGTGGCGATGCCTTGCATGGCAGCGGCCCTCTGATTCTACACTTGGGGTGTGTGTGATTAACACTGTAGATAGGTAAAACACAATCTCGTTCTACTGTACATGATTGGTTGTACAGTTGAATGGCAATAAAGGGTGATTTATTTATTTATTTCATGCTGATTGAGATGTTTAGCGACAGTTAGAAGGGACTATTTTTCTCAGCTGCGCAAAATATCTGGTTAAACAAACAAATCATAATATTTTGTCCAGTACTGCTGTCATTTAATAAATTGTGCTTGCTGAAACTGTTGTATAAAAGCAATATTACACTCAAGGTTATTACGGTATCATGAATATACTAATTGCGGGTGCGATACTTTAATGCCTTCAGCGTATCACACCTGCAGTTACTATATTCATTGATACCATGCTCCTTCCATATGTATATATGTGTGTATGTGTATATATACTGCTCAAAAAAATAAAGGGAACATTTTGAAAACACATCAGATTTTAATGGGGAAAAATAAACTGGATATCGAAATTGTGGCAGGCTAGTCCAGTTTACTCAGATTAAAGGAACACTTTTTAATCTGGGCCTTTATTTTTTTGAGCAGTATATATATATATACAGTATATCACAAAAGTGAGTACACCCCTCACATTTTTGTAAATATTTTATTATATCTTTTCATGGGACAACACTGAAGATATAACACTCTGATACAATGTAAAGTAGTCAGTGTACAGCTTGTATAACAGTGTAAATTTGCTGTCCCCTCAAAATATCTCGACACACAGCCATTAATGTCTAAACCACTGGCAACAAAAGTGAGTACACCCCTAAGTGAAAATGTCCAAATTGTGCCCAAAGTGTCAATATTTTGTGTGGCCACCATTATTTTCCAGCACTGCCTTAACTCTCTTGGGTATGGAGTTCACTAGAGCTTCACAGGTTGCCACTGGAATCCTCTTCCACTCCTCCATGACGACATCACGTAGCTGGTGGATGTTAGAGACCTTGCAACTCTTCACCTTTTGTATGAGGATGCCCCACAGATGCTCAATAGGGTTTAGATCTGGAGACATGCTTGGCCAATTCATCACATTTACCCTCAGTTTCTTTGGCAAGGCAATGGTCGTCTTGGAGGTGAGTTTGGGGTCGTTATGTTGGAATACTGCCCTGCGACCCGGTTTCCAAAGGGCTGCTTCAGTGTGTCACAGTACATGTTGGCATTCAGGGTTCCCTCAATGAACTGTAGCTCCCCAGTTCCAGCAGCACTCATGCAGCCTCAAACCATGACACTCCCACCACCATGCTTGACTGTAGGCAAGACACACTTGTCTTCGTACTCCTCACCTGGTTGCCACCACACACACTTGACCACCATCTGAACCAAATAAGTTTATCTGGTTGCATCAGACCACAGGACATGGTTCCAGTATCCATGTCCTTTGTCAGCTTATCTTCAGCAGACTGTTTGCAGGCTTTCATGTGCATCATCTTTAAAGGGGCTTCCTTCTCGGACGACAGCCATGCAGACCAATTTGATGCAGTGTCGGCATATGGTCTGAGCACTGACAGGCTAATCCCCCACCCCTTCAGCCTCTGCAGCAATGCTGGCAGCACTCATACATCTATTTTCAAAAGACAACCTCTGGATATGACGCTGAGCACGTGCACTCAGCTTCTTTAGTTGACCATGGTGAGGCCTGCTCTGAGTGGAAACCTGTCTTGTTAAACAACTGTAGGGTCTTGGCCACCATGCTGCAGCTCAGTTTTCAGGTGTTGGCAATCTTCTTATAGCCTAGGCTATCTTTATGTAGAGCAACTATTTTTTGTTCAGATCCTCAGAGAGTTGTTTGCCATGAGGTGCCATGTTGAACTTCCAGTGACCAGTATGAGGAGAGTGTGAAGCAATAACACCAAATTTAATACACCTGCTCCCCATTCACACCTCAGACCTTGTAACACTGAGTCACATGGCACCGGGGAGGGAAAATGGCTAATTGGGCACAATTTGGACATTTTCACTTTGGGGTGTACTCAGTTTTGTTGCCAGCAGTTTAGACATTAATAGCTGTGTGAGTCATTTTGAGGGGCCAGCACATTTACACTGTTATACAAGCTGTACACTGACTACTTTACATTGTATCAAAGTGTCATATCTTCAGTGTTGTCCCATGAAAAGATATGATAAAATATTTACAAAAATGTGAGAGGTGTGCTCACTTTTGTGAGATACTCTGTGTGTGTGTGTGTGTGTGTGTGTGTGTGTGTGTGTGTGTGTGTGTGTGTGTGTGTGTGTGTTTTAACCAGAAGTTTACATACACTTTAAAAAGACACAACCTTTTTTTCTCACTGTTTGGCATAAAATCAGACTAAACATTTCCTGTTTTAGGTCAGTTAAAATGATCAAGTTATTTCTATTTGCTAAATAATTTTTATATTTACTAAATAATTTTTTAGAGAATTTTTTTTATTACTTTCTTCAAAGTCAAAAGTTTACATACATTTTCTTAGTATTTGGTAACATTGGCTTTAAACTGTATGACTTGGGTCAAACGTTTTGGGTATCCTTCCACAATCTTTTCACAATAGTTTGCTGGAATTTTGGCCCATTTCTCCTGACAGAATTGGTGTAACTGAGTCAGGTGTGTAGGCTGTCTTGCTCACACACGTCTTTTCAGCTCTGCCCACAAATTTTCTATGGGACTGAGATCAGGGCTTTGTAATGACCGCTCCAAAACATTGACTTTGTTGACCTTAAGCACACTTTGGTGGTGTGCAAGAGCACCTGGGACTCTCTCATCCAGAGACCATTACATGGCAGGGGAGCGTGACCAACCTGGCAGATCTGTCAAATCTGTCAGGTCGGTCACGCCTACGGAAAGGATAGAACAGCTGATGAGATATGTCACAGACGTCAAACAACGTTTTCTGAAGAAGACTGCAGGTGACAGTCAAAACATGTCAAAGGCATGAAACAACTCTACTTTGTCTTAATAGAAGAGCAAGATCAGTTTCATCACTAAGAAGACAAAAGGAACCCGTTTGAGATATTTAACTTCATGGCCTATGGTTTGAGATGTTGCTTCAATATTTCCACATAATGTTCTTTCCTTATGATGCCATCTATTTTGTGAAGTGCACCAGTTCCTCCTGTGGCAAAGCACCCCCACAACATGATGCTGCCACCCCCATACTTCACAGCTGGGATGTTGTTCTCTGGCTTACAAGCTTCCCCGTTTACAAGTAATGATGGCCATTATGGCCAAACAGTTCAATTTCAGTTTCATCAGACCACAGGACATGTCTCCAAAAATTAAGGGGTGTTTGTCCCCTGCGTGCGTCTGCAAATTGGATTCTGGCTTTTTTATGTTACTTTTGGAGTAATGGCTTCTTCCTTGCTGAGTGGCCTTTCAGCCCATGTCGGTACAGGACTTATTTTCGCTGGAATAATGACACTCTTTTACCAGCTTCAGCCAGCATCTTCACCAGGTCTTTTGATTTTGTTCTGGGGTTGATAAGAACATTTTGCACCAAAACACGCTCATCTCTGAGACACAGAACCTATCTCCTTCCTGAGCAGTATGATGGCTGGACATTCCCATGGTGTTCCCATTTTATGTATAATTGTTTGAACAGATGAACATGGCACCTTCAGGCATCTGGAAATTGTACCCAAGGATGAACCAGACATGTAAAGGTCCACAATTCTCTTTCTGATGTTTATGTAGTTAAACAGTAATAAAAAAAAAATCTAAAAAAATAATTTAGCAAATATAAAAATTATTTAACAAATAGAAATAATTTTGGTAATCCTCACTGAACTATAACAGGAAAAGTTTAGTCTGATTTAATGTCAGGCAGTGAGTAGGGCTGTACTTGCAACATAAAAATTGGTCCTGTGTGAAGAAAGAATGAACTGATGCAAGTGAGAAACTATTGAGTCACCGGCATTTATAAGCTTTTTAATTTTATTGCCCTCATGTCAAACGTCAGCACAAAATCAGTGGTGGAATACACCTATATATACACTACCGTTCAAAAGTTTGGGGTCACTTAGAAATTTCCTTATTTTTGAAAGAAAAGAACTTTTTTCAATGAAGATAACTTTAAACTAATCAGAAATACACTATATACATTGCTAATGTGGTAAATGACTATTCTAGCTGCAAATGTCTGGTTTTTGGTGCAATATCTACATAGGTGTATAGAGGCCCATTTCCAGCAACTATCACTCCAGTGTTCTAATGGTACAATGTGTTTGCTCATTGCGTCAGAAGGCTAATGGATGGATTAGAAAACCCTTGTGCAATCATGTTAGGTCTGCAATGCTGTAATTGCTGCAAATGGAGGATTCTTTGACAAAGCAAAGTTTTGAAGGGCAAAAAAATATTATTTCAAATGCAAATCATTATTTCTAACCTTGTCAATGTCTTGACTATATTTTCTATTCATTTTACAACTCATGGTGGTAAATAAGTGTGACTTTTCATGGAAAACACAAAATAATTGTCTGGGTGACCCCAAACTTTTGAACGGTAGTGTATATATATATAATCCCCCTCATGGATCGTCCCTTAGCGTGGTGGGGGGGTTTGCGTTGCCCCCAGTGATCCCAGGAGCTATGTTGTCCGGGGCAATTTGCCTCTGATAGGGTCTCTCCCAGACAACTGGTCCTGGGTGAAGGGCCAGACGAAGAACGATCCAACAGACCTCTCTCTCTCTCTCCTCTCTCTTCTCTCTCTCACTCTCTCCTCTCTCTCTATATATATATATATATCTATATATATAATATATATATATATAATTATATAAAATAAATCAAAAATTCTAGTACTGCCTATTTTGTTAAACAGATGTGAAATGATAGCTTGATGAGCTTAATGAGCTTCATGGGACGGAAGAGTAGACGGGTAGGTGGAAACAGTTTTTTTTCAAAAGGGTGGGACTTCCGGGTCACAGATGTATAATTTCTTACCAAACAGCACCTCACTGTGGAAATTAAGGTATCCAAAACAGTACTGCAATTCTCTGGAGCTGATAGTAAATTACTGTTAGTAATTAACGGTTACATGAACACCTTTGAAGCGGAGTGATACATATCCAATGAAACTGGGAGTGCAATTATTATGGGAATATAGTAACTCCTGAATCCTACTCCACTCCATCCATTCTACCATCTTCTACCAGCTTTTCCAGGAGGTCCGGGTCGCGGAGGGCAGCAGTTCTCAAGCAGAGAAGCCCAGACTTCTCTCTCCCCAGCCACCTGCTCCAGCTCTTCAGAGGGGGATACCAAGGCGTTCCCCAGACTAGCTGGGAGACATAGTCTCTCCACCGAGTCCTGGGTCTGCCCCGGGGTCTCCTCCCAGTGGGACGTGCCTGAAACACCTCAAGTGGAGAGGCGTCATGGAAGGCATCCTAATCAGATGCCCATACCACCTCAACTGACTCCTTTCAATGTGGAGGAGCAGCGGTTCTACTCCTGAGACCTCTCCCGGATGACTAAGCTCCTCACCCTATCTCTGAGGGTGAGGAGGGTGAGGGTGAGTCCCCCTCTCATGGATCGTCACCTTATCGTGGTGGGGGGGGTTGCGTGCCCCAGTGATCCCAGGAGCTATGTTGTCCGGGGCAATTTGCCTCTGATAGGGTCTCCCAAGACAAACTGGTCCTGGGTGAAGGGCCAGACTAAGAACGATCCAACAGACTCTCATGAATTGTATATCAAGGATTCAGTGTACCCCGCCCGGTATGGGGTTACCGGGGCCCCACCCTGGAGCCAGGCCTGGGGGAGGGGCTCGAAGGCTAGCGTCTGGTGGCCGGGTTTCCACCCATGGGACCCGGCCGGGCTCAGCCCGAAGGAGTTACATGGGTCCGCCCTCCAGTAGGTTCACCACCTGCAGGAGGGATCATGGAAGTCCGGTGCTATGTGGATTAGGTGGCAGTCAAAGGCGGAGACCTTGGCGGACTGATCCCAAGCTTTCTAAACTGGCTTTTGGTACGTGGAATCCCTACTGTCCAATCAAATTTCTTGGTCGGAACTAACTGTTGTATAATTTTGCATATATATGTCACACTTAAATATTTCAGACAATCAAACACATTTTTAATGTTAGACAACGATACACTCCTGTACTGTACTCCTGATGCTGTCCATCTGTTTTTGAAGGATTTTATGAAAAATTAAATATGCAAAACAGGTAAAATCAGTTATCTATATATCAAAGTCTTCCATTTCATTTATTTTTCCATGACGATTTTGTTTACAATGCAGTATATTGGTTTAACTTTCATTTTCACCCTGAAAAAATGTTTAACAACCACCTTTATGACTTTTCTTCACACCTCTGACATGCAAACACACAGAAGCACCCACTGCTGTGTGAGAGATGACACCTACTGATGTTTACAGATTGTTGGCAGCTTTTAGAGGTATTTATTAATATTATCATGGATTGGTTTTTATTTTTATTCCTCTCAATACCCGATCCACTAATTTATGTGAGGATCACACCAATAATATTGGATTGGCCCATCCCTGGAAAGGAATAGCTATCATATATCCAGAAATGCTGATTCAAGAGAGATTTGGAGTGGCATCTTTTTTTTTTTCAGAGGCGTACTTGCATTCACAGGTGAAGTCTGTGTGACTGAGGGCTGTATTACAATGATCTGAAGCGGGCATTTGTGCTACACTTTGCGTTTTGTGCCAGTGGAGTCTGTTTTTTTCACTATGCAAACCTTTGCCACCTGAATAGGAAGTGACTGTGTGCACAGTTTGTGCTCATAGGAGACTCATTTAAAAGGGGTGAGACTCAGTGCAAAGTTCAGTGCGTATGTTGTAGTCTCGGTCAATGCACCTTTGATCAACAAAAAGCAGGTCTAAAGTCAATGGAACATTATCAATCGATATGTAAGCAGCTCATTTAAAAGGTGTGAGCACGCTCGTACTGTATGGCTGTAATTAAGAGCATTACAGCAACCCACTTTATGCTGGCAGAAGGTCTGTTTTTTGCACTGCTGTAATAGCAGAATGGCCTTGGGACAATCATAAATATGCTCTGTGCCTTAGACAATAGACTGTTGACTAGATTTTCTTAAGTCAATCCCTGAGTCAGCACATACATCTGCATTGGTGAAGACTCTGGAGGAGTTTAGTTTGAATATTTTAACTTTTTTCCCTTTTTTTTCTCTTTCCTCTTTTTTTTTTTCTTAAAAAAACTTTTTTTTAATGATGCCTAAAAACCCAGATGAAATGAGGTTTTACAATGTCAGTTACGTGCTTCAATAAATTGTGTTGTATCGATGTCTCTCTGCAGGAAACAATGCGGGACAAGATCTACACTCCTCTGACTGTAGAAAGTGCTGTTGATGCTCGGTAAACCAGATCTACAGATCCTTCATGTGCTGCATAAATACACTACCAGTCAAAAGTTTGAACACACCTACACATTCATTTTCACTGGGTGGATGTGTCCAATCTTTTGAATAGTACTGTATGTTATTTTTTTTCCAGATGCATTTCCCATGTACCAGTGCATCTAAAAAAAAGTAGAATATTGTAAAAAATTTCCTTTAAATTTTTAATAATTTAATCCCCAGTACAAATGTTCATATATTTTATATTCCTAAGGGAAATATTTCAGTCATTTTCTGTTTTAATTTTATGATTATGATTTATCACTAATCAAAATCAGAAATCTGGTATCTCAAATTATTAGTTTGAATTTTTCATTTTAAGTTTGAGCAAATTATTATTTGAAGTGTAAATACTGTGTATCTTCCTGACCAGCTCAGTACACACAACCACAATCATGGGTAGTTGGCCAGTTGGCCAGAAGCCAATCGACACACACTCCACATGAAGAGTAAGCCACAGAAGGTTGTTAATTAAAAGGCTGGCTGTTCAGAGTGCTATATCAAAGCAGGTTAATGGAAAGCTGACTGGACAAAAAAAAAATGTGGTCGAAAAAGGTGCATCAGGGATGACCATAGCCTTGTCAAGAAAAGTTGATTCAAGAACTTGGGGGAGTTTCTCAAGGAGTCGACTGAGTCTGTTGTCAGTGCACCAGGAGCCACCACAAGCAGCCATTTTCAGGAAAGGCTCTACAACTTAGGATTGCTGGACTCACCCTCAGAGATAGGGTGAGGAGCTCAGTCATCCGGGAGAGGCTCAGAGTAGAACCGCTGCTCCTCCACATTGAAAGGAGTCAGTTGAGGTGGTATGGGCATCTGATTAGGATGCCTCCTGGACGCCTCCCACTTGAGGTGTTTCAGGCACGTCCCACTGGGAGGAGACCCCGGGGCAGACCCAGGACTCGGTGGAGAGACTATGTCTCCCAGCTGGTCTGGGAACGCCTTGGTATCCCCTCTGAAGAGCTGGAGCAGGTGGCTGGGGAGAGGGAAGTCTGGGCTTCTCTGCTTGAACTGCTGCCTCCGCGACCCGGACCTCCGGAAAAGCGGTAGAAGATGGATGGATGGCTCTACAACTGTCCTATTCCTAATATTAAGCCACTCCCGAACCAGAGACATCTGAAGTGACTTAACTGGACCAAAAAAAAAAAAAAAAGAACTTTAGTGTTGCACTTTCCTGGAGAAAATGTAAATTTTGCATTTCATTTGGAAATCAAGGATCTAGAGTTCGGCGGAAGAGCGGTGAAGTATAGAGTCCAAGGTGTTTAAAGTTCAGTGGCAAGTATCTGTAGTGTGATGATTTGGGGGTGGCATGTCATCTGATGGTGTTGGGCCACTGTGTTCTATCAAGTCCAAAGTCATGCTGCTGTCTACTAGGAAATTTTAGATCACTTAATGTTTCCATCGGTTGAAAAGTTTTATGACAATACCGATTTTCTTTACCAGTGAAACCAGCCCACATCATCAAAACTACTATGAAATTGTTTGGTATGGTATGGTTTGAGCCAACATGCCTGACCTGAATTCCATAAATTCTGTATGGACTCTATGGTCAAGAAGATGATAATGAGAAACACCCAACCCAACAATACAGATGAGCTGAAAGCTGTTATCAGAGCAACTCAGGCTTCAATAACACCTCAGCAAATTGATCACCTGTCATATTAGAGCGAGGAGAGGACCCAAGAGCAACACGCAACTACATACAGTGATGTGAAAAAGTGTTTGCCCCCTTCTTGATTTCTCATTTTTTGTATGTTTGTCACACTTAAATGTTTCAGATCATCAAACAAATTTAAATATTAGACAAAGATAACACAAGTAAACACAAAATACAGTTTTTAAATGAAGGTATTTATTATTAGGGTAAAAAAAATCCAAACCTACATGGCCCTGTGTGAAAAAGTGATTGCCCCCCGCTGTTAAAACATAAATTAACTGTGGTTTATCACATCTTTGGAAAGCTGAATTCAATTTCTCTAGTCACACCCAGGCCTGATTACTGCCACACCTGTTCTCAGTCAAGAAATCACTTAACCCTTGAATTGCCCTAGGCGTCGTGTGGCGCCTGGGGAAACGCAAGGCAACTCAAGGCCCCCCCAGTGGTCAAGAGTGGTAAAAAAATTTTTGTCAATAAAATAGTTCAGATTTCCAAGGCTATAACTTGAAAGTTACAAGAGATAATGGCTTACTGTCAATTAGAAAGATGTAGAATATGATCCAAAGTTTCAGGTAGGAATAAATTTATGCATCAAATTTGCATAATTTCATGGCAGCTATATAAATTACATAACTCAGTCAAAAGTGGACTTTGGACACATTTACACAAAGAATGGGCCGTTTTTTTGATGCGGATTTGTCTACAGGGGTATGCTTTTATCTAATCTTTAAAGTATATGAACCAGAAAATCAATAAAATGTCAAAAAAACATATATTTCTCTTACCTGTTGCCGGATGGGGAGGTTCGCTCGCCCACGTGACCATTCTGTTTTCGTCCATTGTTGCCAATGTTTCGCATTTACTTAGTAATTTACACCCGCTTACACATCTACAAACCCCTTATGATTATCCCACATGAATTTCGTTTGTATTACGCAGCTATTTTTTCTGCTTGGTGCATTTTTCCTGTGGGAATCCAGCCACTCGCGGGCGCTGCCATCTTGGTAATGGGAGCTCTGTCTTTCGTCCATCATGGTCAATGTATCGTGTTTACTTAGTAATTTACACCTACAGTACTTCCACATCTACAAACTCTTATGATTATCCCACGTGAATTTCATTTGTATTACGTGGCTATTTTCCCCATTTCATGCAGTGTCAGTCATCATCGCTGCCACGATGACCAATCGTGAAGGCATCCACATTGGTGCTGTGAGCTCAAAGCGGAAAAAGGAACAATAATAATGAGGACTGCTTCTTCTTTGCTGTATTCCATGTCAGCCATGATTCCTTCAGCGTGTGTCTGCCACCTTCTAAACTGTCAGATCAATACAGATTAGTACAAATTCTCAGCATAGCCGGGGGACGTCAGTAAGTTGTCCGGTGCAGTTGCTGCGCTGTGCCACTGGGGGGCGCGCGACCCAACCATTTAATCTGGGCAGTTAAAGGGTTAAATTGGACCTGCCTGACAAAGTGAAGTAGACCAAAAGATCCTCAAAAGCTAGATATCATGCTGCGGTCGAAAGAAATTCAGGAACAAATGAGAAACAAAGTAATTGAGATCTATCAGTCTGGAAAAGGTAAAAGTAATTTTGAAAGCTTTGGGACTCCAACAAACCACAGTGAGAGCCATTATCCACAAATGGCGAAAACATGGAACAGTGGTGATCCTTCCCAGGAGCGGCCAGCTGACCAAAATTACCCCAAGAGTGCAGCAACGAGTCATCCAAGAGGTCACAAAAGACCCCACACCAACATCCAAAGAACTGCAGGCCTTACTTGCCTCAGTTAAGGTCAGTGTTCATGACTTCACCATAAGAAAGGAACTGGGCAAAAATGGCCTGCATGGCAGAGTTCCAAGACGAAAACCACTGCTGGGCAAAAAGAACATAAAGGCTCATCTCAGTTTTGCCAGAAAACACCTTGATGATCCCCAAGACTTTTGGTAACATACTCTGTGGACTGATGAGACAAAAGTTGAACTTTTTGGAAGGTGTGTGTCTCATTACATCAGGCGTAAAAGTAACAGCATTTCAGAAAAGAAACGTCATACCAGCAGTAAAATATGGTGGTGGTAGTGTGATAGTCTGGGGCTGTTTTGCTGCTTCAGGACCTGGAAGACTTGCTGTGGTAAATGGAAGCATAAATTCTGTTGTCTACCAAAAAATCCTGAAGGAGAATGGCCGGGCATCTGTCCATGACCTCAAGCTGAAGCACACTTGTGTTCTGCAGCAGGACAATGATCCAAAATAGACCAGTGAGTTCACCTCTGAATGGCTTAAGAAAAACAAAATGAAGACTTTGGAGTGGTCTAGTCAAAGTCCTGACCTGAATCCGATTGAGATGCTGTGGCATAAAAAGGCGTTTCATGCTCGAAAAGCCTCCAATGTGGTTGAATTACAACAGTTCTGCAAAGATGAGTGGGCCAAAATTCCTCCACAGCGCTGTAAAAGACTCATTGCCAGCTATCGCAAATGCTTGATTGCAGTTGTTGCTGCTAAGGGTGGCCCAACCAGTTATTAGGTTTAGGAGGCAATCACTTTTTCACACAGGGCCATGTAGGTTTGGATGTTGTTTTCCCCTTAATAATAAACACCTTCATTTAAAAACTGCATTTTGTGTTTACTTGTGTTATCTTTGTCTAATATTTAAATTTGTTTGATGATCTGAAACATTTAAGTGTCACAAACATACAAAAAAAAAGAGAAATCAGGAAGGGGCAACACTTCTTCACACCACTGTAAGATGAGGACTGAGGCAAGAGAATGGATTTTATTGCACAGTATTTTTGATCAGTGCGGCTGTACCCACCGAGCGAGGAATCAACTCCAGTCGAGGGACATAAAGGGTGAGGGGTGAGTGACTGGGCCAATGAGATTGTAGTAAGAATAAATTCAGTGTTTGCAGGGAAAAGCTCCTATTTGTGAGCCATTGAGTCCAGCTGGTAAGAGTCTTCTACCCATAAGTCACAGGCCACAGAAGGTCCTGAGATAAGAGTTCATGAGGAGCGTAAAGCAATTTTAAATCCTTATTTGAGTTGGTGTATCCTCTGGACAGAGGAAAGAAAACAAGGAGATATGGTGGAGGAATGAAGAAAGTATTCAAAGAAAGAGGTTGGCAAATAAAAAGTGGGATATCAGGAAGATGAAGAAAGTAGACAGAAGTACTTGGAGTCCAAGTGCATGGCAAAGAGAGAGGTAGCAAAGGCAAAAGAAAAGCATATAGTGAGTTGTATGAGAGGCCGGACACTTAGGATGGAAAAAATAACTTGTATCGATTGGCTATACAGAGAGCTCAAGCAGGAAAGGATGTGCAGCAGATTAGGTTGATTAAGGACAGAGACGGTAATGTACAGGTGAAGAGAGTGTGTTGATAAGACGGAAGGAGTACTTTGAAGGAGCTGATGTAGAAAATGACTGAGAGAGGAGGATTGATGGAGGAAAGATAGGGAACCAGGAAGAGCAGAGGATTCGCAAGTTAGAAGTGAAGGCAGCTACAAAGAGGATGAAGAGTGGAAAGGCAGTTGGTCTAGATGACATACCTGTGGAGTATCAGAATCAGAATCAGAATCAGAATCAGAATCAGCTTTATTGGCCAAGTATGCACAACACATACAAGGAATTTGACTTTGGCTAAAAACTTGCTCTTGTTGTTCAGGTGAAGGATTTAAATAAGGATTCAATGACAACCACAGTATGTACAGTAAATTACAGTCTGTCCACGTTTCTATAAAAGGATGCAAATATATACAGGAATATATGCAGTTATTTACTCGGACTAACCACACTTTGCAGAAATATATGAAAAAAATATACAATCACACAGTATTTCAATGTGGACTCAGATTCAGTGATATAATGTGAATGAAGTAAAAAGCAGTGTGAGAGTTATGTGCAATGTAATAATGGATGAAAAGTCATGAGTACAGCAACAGGTAGGACTAGGTGAATGTTAGGAGTTCATCAGAGTGATGGCTTGAGGAAAGAAACTGTTCCTGTGACGGGTGGTTTTGACCTTCAGTGATCTGTAACGACGACCAGAAGATAGAAGTTTAAACAGTTTGTGGCCGGGGTGTGATGGGTCAGCACAGATGTTTCCCGCCCGTTTCCTGGTTATGGACCGATATAAGTTCTCAATGGAGGGTAGGTCGGTACCAATGATCCTCTCCGCAGACTTAATGATCCGCTGCAGTCTGGTCTTGTCCTGTTTAGTGGCAGATCCAAACCAGACAGTGATGGAAAAGCAGAGGACAGATTGGATGATGGCGGTGTAGAAGACAACCAGCAGCTCCTGAGGCAAATCAAACTTCTTGAGCTGACGCAGAAAAAACAACCTCTGCTGGGCCTTTTTCCGGACAGTGTCAATATGGGAGGACCACTTCAGGTTCCGGGAGATTGTGGTACCCAGAAACTTGAAGGAGTCCACAGTGGACACTGTGCTGTTGAGGATGGTGAGTGGGGGGAATGAAGGGGGGTGTCGCCTGAAATCCACAGTCATCTCCACCGTTTTGGCTGGGTTAAGTTCAAGATGGTTCTGGCTGCACCAGAGGATCAGCTGCTCCACCTCCCGCCTGTATGCAGACTCATCATCATCCCGGATCAAACCGATGACTGTGGTGTCGTCCGCAAACTTCAGGAGCTTCACCGAAGGGTCCTCTGAGGTGCAGTCGTTGGAGTAGAGGGAGAAGAGCAGTGGGGAAAGGACACATCCTTGGGGGGCGCCAGTACTAATTTTTCGGGAGCTGGATGTAAATCTCCCTAGCTTCACCTGTTGCCACCTGTCAGTCAGAAAGCTGGAGATCCACTGGCAGGTGGAGGGGGGCACCTTGAGCTGGAGGAGTTTCTGATGAAGAATGCCTGGGATGATGGTGTTGAACGCTGAGCTGAGCTGCACAACCACGCTGGACCGGCCGTATGGAGATGTTTAGGAGAGATGGCAGTGACCCAGATTGTTTAACACAGTCTTGGAGAGGGAGAGGATGCCCGAGGAATAGAGAAGCCTTGTGGTAACAATTCAAGTCCAAGGGTGATGCTCAGAGCTGTAGTAACTACAGAGGCATAAAGTTGATCACCCACACTATGAAGATATGAGAAAGAGTTGTTGAAACCAGGTTAAGAGGAGAGGTGACAATCAGTGAGCAGCAGTACGGTTTCATGCCAAGAAAGAGTGCCACAGATGCAATGTTTGCTTTAAGAGTGTTGATGGAGAAGTACAGAGAAAGTCAGGAGTTGCACTATGTCTCGGTGGATCTAGAGAAAGCATATGATAGGGTGTCAAAAGAGGAAGCGTGGTACTGTATGAGAAAGTCAGGAGTGGCAGAGAAGTGTGTGAGGGTGATGCAGGACATGTATGAGGACAGCGAAACGGTGGTGAGGTGTGCTGTAGGAGTGACAGATGATTCAAGGTGGGAGTGGGATTACATCAGGGATTTGAGGGCTTTGAGCCCCTTCTTGTTTGTCATGGTGATGGACAGGCTGACAAACGAGATGAGGCAGGAGTCTCCATGGATTATGATGTTTGCAGATGACATTGTGATCTGTAGTAAGAGTAGGGAGCAGGTGGAAGAGAACCTGGAGAGGTGGAGGTATGCTCTCGAGAGAAGAGGAATGAAAGTCAGTAGACGCAAGACAGAATACATGTGTGTGACTGAGAGGGAGGTAGATGTAATGGTGAAAATGCAATGAGTAGAGGTAGTGAAGGTAGATGAGTTTAAATACCTGGGGTCTGCCACAAACCCTGGGGTTTTGGACATGTGCAGAGGAGGGAAAGTGAATATGTTGGACAAAGGATTATGAAAATGGAGCTGCCAGGCAGGCGGAAAAGAGGAAAACAACAGAGGAGATTCTTGGATCTTGTAGGACATAGACAGGATTGGTGTGAGAGAAGAAGATCCAAGGGACAGGGTGAGATGGAGGTAGATAATCCACTGGGGCGACCCATAAAGGGAACAGCCGAAAATAGAAGAAGACGACTTGGGATTTCCTGAGGTTGGAAATGCAGGTGATGAGGATCCACAGGGAGGAGTACAAGGAGTCCAGAGATCCTGAGGGAAGAGGCTAGTTGATTTTTGGGAATTGATCAGAGTTCTTATGAGGGTTGTTCCAGGTGAATGAATCCAAGTGAAGATGTCCAACAATGAGAGAGTGGCAGCTGGGATTGGGGCAGTTGCTGGGTGAGCATTCTGGAGCCAAAAGGAGCTTGGCAGCAGACAGGCTGGCAGGTAAGGTTTAAACTGGGGACCATGGAGTAAAGGTTAGGTAAGTGGGAAGAACTGAGGCAAGTTTCTGCTTACAGTCTTGAAGGTCACAAGGAAATGTTTACCATGTGATGGTCCCATTATGATCCGCTCTCAAACCAAGGCTACATGTCCACCAAATGTGTTTTGTGTCGCCAGACCGCCCTGAGCATTTTTTTTTTTTCAGTTTTTGTGTGCTGCTCTCTGGGGAAAAAAGCCTGTGCTCTGTATCCCAGCAACAGCTTGTCACTCTCACCTCAGCACTTGAACTTTCCTATGGTCAGACTTTCTTCTGATTTTTTAATAGCAGTCTCTAAATAACAATGGACAGAAAATGTGTTTTAGCAGCTCTGGATGTGAAATATGATGACACGGAAAGCAGGAGTCTGAGTACAGACGAGTACCAGCGTCCTATGTCCCGTCCACACAGCAGTTCTGATTGGCTGCTTAGGTCTGACATTGACGAGCTCAGCTGCAGTCTCTGAAAAGTTGAACTTCTTTCAGCGCTGAGCGCCCTGAGCGCCACAACACAAAACGGCCACTGCCGAGAGCGTTTCAGCACCGAGAGGGTTTCAGCACCGAGGGCGCTCAGCGCTGTAAACGCTGGACTACATAGAGAATGAATGGAAAATAGCTGCCCAGAGTGGAAAAAAATGCATTTTGTGGGCATGCAGCCTTAAGCTTTAATAGTCGTGGGCTTGTGATCACCTACCCTACTGCTACCACTTAAGCCCAATTCATAGTGACAAAATCGCGCTTGTATGCGAGCGAGCGCAGTTGAGGCATTTGTGCACAAACCCTACACAGAGGGTGAGTGCTGACCAAGCGTATGCAGGCCCCAGTGGTTGCAGTGAACTGCACATGTGCCATTTAATGCCTGCATCCCAGATGGGGATGGGGATTAACTGGTGAGGGTAAACAGATGTGCATGTGTTTCGGTATTAAAACAAGTTTTTTCATCTAACCTTGAAATAAACGTTGTGCATTCTTCTACTGTGAAGTGGCTCGTCTGTCAATTTTTCACCCAGAACACCAAAACAGTGAATTATATTTCTACCTGTTCCGTTGCCTTGTGTTTCTCCATAGCTTGTGACAGCAGCAGCTACAGGTGTGGTTTGGGGTGAGGGAAAATTGTTTCAGTCACTTTATGGTAAATAGATATGTAAGTCATTTAATCCACAGATTACTAGTTAAAAAAAAAAAAAAAAAAAAAAAAAACAACTCCACCACCGAGCTCTTCTTTTGTGTTTTGATTGCAGCTGTTAAAATGTTTGGTGACTCTTGACTGCCGCTGACAGTACGGGCATGTGAACTGCAGATTATTTTTTACTGCGCATGCGCAAAACGCAGCTGCTGAACGGTAGCTGCAGTGGCTCAAAAACAACTCTAAATATTGCCATGTACGCAAATGCAGTCTACAGAATGCAAATGTTATCCCCTCGGAGGAACTCTGAACAGCCCTTTAGCTCCTCGGCTCCTGATGAGATGTTATGCAACCAAACGAAGAGTAGATCAAGCCAAGATAATGCAGCGCTCACCCAGATCCACATAACTACCTCCATGCCACACTGCGTTAATGCAGTAATTCATGGTAAAGGAGCCCCAATCAAGTACCGAGTTTATAAATGAACACACTTTTCAGAAACTGGATATTTCAGTATTGTAAATCCTTATTTTATATTGATCTTAGGCAATATTCCAATATAGTTGAGATACTACATTTCTGATTTTCATGAGCTGTAAATCATCAAAATAAAGCAAAAATGCTTGAAATCTTTCTTTAGTAAGGGATATAAAATATACAAACATTTACTTTTGGAATTAAAATATAATTTAAAAAAATTCATAATATTCAGTTTTTTTGAGATGTACTAGTAGTATCTAATATTAACCAGACGTGATGAACTAGAACTGTTTATGCATCAGTTTTAAGTTCAGCAGTAATCAGTTGTAATTATGCAAAACAGCAATGTTACAATTAATGGCCCATCTGCCTTTCTTTCCACATCTAACTTTTCAATAAACTTGTCCACTCTCTGTCTGTGTCGCACTTAAATGCTGCAGAGATGCTGTTGCCAAGATCTTGTACTCACTGCTTTTCCACTGGATAACAGAAAAGATAAATGCTCAGGTTTATCCTCGCCAACACGCCACTACTGTCTCTATCCTGGACATTTATGGATTTGAGGTAAACAAGTCTGTTTTGATGTTTTCCTGACAAACTATTTTGTGGCATTTCTACACAAGATAATCTGACTTTGTCAAGGGGGCATTCAACTGTCTCAAGACAATTTGTGAAATTATGTCAGGATGAAGTGCTGTGTTTCATGTATGTGTGAGCAGTCTGCCAACTGCAGTGCCAGAGCTATAAACGTATAGCCATAACCAGTGGCTCCTTGTTGGTTTGTCAAAAAACTATAAGCAGATTTTAAGAAAAAAATGGAAAAAACTTCTGTTACAACAAAAATGTCTGAAATTTATGAGAATTTTTGTAAATTTGAGAGAAAAAAATTTAAAGAAAAGTTAGGCAATTCATAAGAAAAAAAGCAGTGAATATGAAAAAGTCACCATTTTACATGAGAAGTTGCAGATTAATTTTTATCATTCAAAAATCTAAAAAAAAATGGAACAAAAATACATTATTGCAGATTATCCCACTCATCAAAAAAGAGCAGATGTGTAAAGGTAGAGATTGTTTTATGTTTCTAAAATTGAAACGAGAAACAAAAAATAGATTATTTTCAATTTATTTTCTATATCTGTGTAAATGTGTCATGAATTGCCCCTCAGGGCAGAGAGAAAGACCCAGATGCTGAACTGCAGTTTGTGATATTTATTAACAAAAAACACAAAGTCCCAAAAAGTGCACCAACACAAAAATCCAAACAGATAATAAAGCAAACTTACACATGGGAGAATTGCAACAAATTCACCAGAATGGGGAAAGGGTTCTGGTGGCGAGGAGGAAGTGTACCTTAAGACTGTGGCCACCAGAAGTGAAAATAACCGCCCTTAAATAGGGTCAAAAACAAATCCTACAAGTAATGACAGGTGTGGGTCACATGAGCGGGCAGAAGGTAACAATGATCAATAATTTGGACCAGCTAGGAGCAATGAGAGGGGAGCAACCGGCGCTGACAGCTGACAGGGGCAATGCCCACAATGAGCACAAACCTGGAAATGCCACTGACAGCTGTCAACCCAAAGGGAGAACACAATAGTAAAGGATATAAAGAATAAAATATCAACAAATGCAGACTAAGATATAAATACAAATTAATACAAAATAAGAGCGTAACAAAACTATGACATAAACAGGAAAATAGAAAACAGTACGAGAATTACAGAAACCAAAAGGCACAAAATACAACAAATATATAAATATAGGGAAAAAGCCATGAGACTGAGCATGGCGGAAACCTCCAGTGCTCAGCTCATGACAAAATGTGGTAATTTTTTTTCTTTTCTTACATTTTTTCCAACCATTTTTAAAAAGAATTTGGATTTTCACAACACAGATTATTCAAAATATAGATTTTTCACATTACTATATTTGCAAAACACAAATTAATTGAAAGAAAGGAAAAAGAAATATACAATACTTAAACCTGCAACATCATTATGATTTACTTCATTTACATAGTGTATCCATTTGCCCCTGTATAACTGAAATCTCTTGTGCCTTTAAATTTAAATGATTTTTTTCTATCACATACAGACGCGGAGCAATTTGTTGGTACCCTTCCACAACAACACAGCTATCTCTGAATATGTCTGTAGTATATGTCTTTTTACATTTTTCTGTACATTCATTCCTGACTGAAAAGACAGTGGGGCGGTAGTGGCTCAGGAGCTACAGCAGGTTGTCCAATAACTGGAAGGTTTGCAGTTCAAATCCCCCTCCCCCACCCTGCTGTTGTGTCCTTGGATGAGACACTTTACCCACCTTGCCACCCACCTTGGGTGGGTGGCCACCCACCTTGCCTCCAGTGTGTTCATGACACTGGTTCAGGTTACTTTATTTGTACCCGTAGGTAGATTTGTTTTGCAGTCAGGTGACATCCATATTTACAAACCACAATTACATTCAACATGAACACAAACACAGGCACACATGAAGCTGACTATAAACATGATAAAAGTACTCAAGGCTCCACCAATCAGGATATAAGACAAAGAGATAAGAGGAGAAAAAAAAAAATAAAAATAAGGAGATAAGAGAGAAGGGTCATATTAAAATGTTAAAGACTAGACAAAGAGGTTAAAAACTCAAAAGTCTAAAACCCAATAAAAATTTAGAACCCAAATAAAAAAACTACAAAAATAAGTAAATATAAAATAAAATTAATAAATGGGTAACTAAATTATGTGCAATATATTGTTACATCTTGTTCAACTCTTTAACAGCAGCAGGAACAAAGCTGTTTTTGTAACGCTGGGTTTTACTTTTTGGGACAGCAAACCTCCGTCTGAAGGGAAGAAGCTGAAAGTGGCAGTGCAAAGGGTGGGAGTCATCATTTAAAATGGAGGTAGTAATCCTCTGTACTTGTCTGGTGTACAGGGATGTCAGGCTCAGCTGTGACTCACCAAGCAAACGACTGGACCATCTAACTACCTGATCCAAGGATTTCCTCTGTTTCAGTTTTATCTGACCAAACCATGACACTAAAGAAAACGATAAAACAGATTCAATAAAAGCCCAATAAAAAGGACAAAAGAAAGGGACAAAAGAAGCAGAGCAGCGGTATAAAACATACAAAAATAAGTTAACATATACAGTATAATAAGATGTAGTAAAAGAGACTATTACAGTAAAGAACTGGAAAAAAACAAAGACAATATCAAAAATACATGGACAATAATCAACAGTATCCTTGGAAATAAAAGCAGAAATACCAGCTACCCAACTAACATTCCAAAAAATAATAAATCGACTCCAAATGTGAATATAGCTTCACCTGCAGATGAATTTAATAATTTTTTTGTTAACATTGGACCTAAACTGGCCCGAGAAATACCCACTACGGTGCCAACAGGTGATTCAATATGCAATAACACTGCTGTAAAAGACACCATCTTCATAAAGAACACAGACGAAAGAGAGGTCATTGAAATTGTTAAATCGTTCAAAAGTAAAACATCTACTGACTGCGATGGTATTGATATGCTACTAGTCAAAACTGTTATCGAATGCATAGTGAAACCACTGACGTATATCTGTAACCTGTCTCTCCAATCAGGTATATTTCCCAATGCAATGAAAATAGCTAAAGTAATTCCGATTTACAAGACAGGCGACAGAGGGGAACTCTCCAACTACAGACCAATTTCACTATTACCGCAATTTTCCAAGATACTTGAAAAAATATTCTATGAGAGAATTGACAACTTCATACTGAAGAATGATTTATTGTGTGAGCAGCAATATGGGTTCAGACACAAAAGGACAACAGCATATGCCTTAATGGAATTTACAGAAAAAATATCAACAGCCATTGAAAATAAAGAGTATTCAGTTGGAGTATTCCTGGATCTTAAAAAAGCATTTGATACAGTAGATCACAATCTATTATTAAAGAAACTACAAAATTGTGGTATTAGAGGGGTAGCACTGTCCTGGTTAAGAAGTTACTTAAAGAATAGATATCAGTTTGTATGTGTTAACAACAAAAACTCAGAGCTACTGAAGGTCACCTGTGGAGTCCCACAGGGTTCAGTTTTGGGACCATTATTATTCAATATGTATATAAATGATATATGTAAAGTTTCAGAAAAAATGGACTTAATATTGTTTGCTGATGACACTAACCTGCTATGCAGTGGAAACAATTTGGAACAACTTCTGGATACACTCGGAAAGGAACTAGGAAAGCTGAAACTGTGGTTTGATTCAAACAAATTAACGCTCGATTTAAGCAAGACAAAATTTATAGTCTTTAACAACCATCACAACTACCCAGTACCCAAACTCAGTGTAAATGGTGTAGAGATTGAAAGGGTATCCGAAACTAAATTCCTTGGAGTAATAATTGATAACAAACTGTGTTGGAAGCCACATATTAATTATATAAAAGGTAAAGTATCCAAATCAATTGCAATATTACACAGAGTGAAAAATTTGCTGAATCAACCCACACTATACACCTTGTATCATTCCTTAATACTCCCATACATGACATATTGTAATGAAGTATGGGGAAATACATATAAAACAAACATATATCCACTCTTTATGCTTCAAAAGAGAGCTATTAGAATAATCAACAAAGCAGCTTACAGGGAACCAACAAACCCACTTTTTCTTAAACAAAAAACTCTCAAGTTGAAAGATCTGATCGACTTTAAAACCGCAATAATAATGTTCAAAGTGAAGAATCTATCACTGCCCGCAAATATCCAAAAGTTGTTCCAAACAAGGGAGAAACGATATCACTTCAGAGGAACATGTATATTTCAAAAGCCTACAGTGAGAACAACTACCAAGCAACACTGTATTTCAGTGCAAGGTGTCAGATTATGGAACGATTTTGGACCTGAATTAAAATCATGTACAAAGCTTGGACAATTTAAACAAAAACTAAAGGAAGAAATACTCCAAACATATTTACAAGACGACATGTAAACTCACATAAGGATTGACATTTCCAGCCTGTGTTGTGTTATAGCTTAGTTTTTCTTTTTTCTCTGTGACACTATGTCTTAGATTTGTTTTTGAATAGTAACCGCTTAACTTAGACTAGCTCAGTTTTCTTTTTCTCTCAGTCATATTTTGTCTTAGCCTTGTTTTAAATTGTAATCGCTCTTGTCTTGTTTTCTCTTTTTTCTCCTTTGAATTCTTGGATGGAATATGGGTGGGCAATATAAGCTGCGGCTTCAGCCATCACCCATTTCGGATAACTCACGTGGAATTGTATAGTAGAAGGAGTCTTTGTCTAATTTGACCTTGTTGTTATATTATACAGTTTCTTTTAACCTGTAATGTACTATCCGAAATAAATAAATTCATTCAATAAATTCAATTCATTCAAATTCATTCAATAAAACATTGTCATTATGGTTCGGTCAATTTGGAAGCGTGCAAGTTCCCTCAAACAATGCAAATGTTGCTGACCCTTTTTGCACACCCTTTCACAGTTCTCTTCAAAGTTTAAATTACTATCAATAATCGTCCCAAGATATTTGTAGGATTGTACACATTCAGTGGTCTGGCCTTTTAGTACAGTGACTTCGTGCCTGGGAGTTTTCCTCCTAAAGTCAATAATCATATCTTTAGTTTTTGTCGTATTCAGCTGCAGGTAGGAATCCTCACACCAGTGAACAAAATCATCAACTACTGGGCCGTGGCCACTCTCACCATCCTGGAGGAGACTGACAATAACTGAATCATCAGCATACTTCATAATGTGTCTGTTGTCATGTCTGCTTCAACACATGTTTGTGTACAGGATGAAGAGTAGTGGTAACAACACACACCCCTGAGGAGAGCCAGTAGAAGAACACTTTTGGTCAGACAATGTACCATTGACCCTTACTCTCTGTGTCCTGTTGGTTAAAAAATCCAGAATCCAACCCACCAGATTATTACTCAAATCAAATTGTTGCAGGAGCCTTTCAACTAAGATATGAGGTTGGATTGTATTAAAGGCAGAAGAAAAGTCCACAAATAAAAGCCTGGTGTGTGTCCCTTTAAAATCCAGATGTTCAAAAAGCATGTTAAACATAGTGACAGTGGCATCCTCCACTCCTCTGTGAGTCCTATAGGCAAACTGCAAAGGATCCAATGCATGTTCAGTCTGCTTTAGGACCTCACATCTGACCAGTTTTTCAAAAATTTTCATTAAAATTGAAGTCAAAGCAACTGGTCTAAAATCATTTACCATTTTAGGACAGCTGGATTTTGGAACGGGGACAACCACAGCATCTTTCCAGATCTTAGGCACATGTTGTGTCTGTAAGGACTTATTGAAAATGTAGTGAAATACAGGACTCAGTTCATGTGCACAGGACTTTACCAAACACCCACATACAGTATATTATCAGGGCCCTGACTTTTGTTCATTTTTACAGCACAGAACGCCCTTTTAACATCCTGCACCTCAATATTAAAGTGCTGATTGTCTTTGAGTTTCTGTTTCAAATCTTGGGTTTCTGTGCTAAAATCAAAGGAGTCAAAAGGACCATAAAAACAATTGAGAGCATTAGCCAGATCTGTGTCTCAATTAAAACCATCTAAAAAACACACGATTACTGCGCTCTGTGCTCTGAAGGCCTGCAATAGTTTTCATATTGACCCAGGCTGAACCAAGTTTCTTTGTTGCCATCTTGCTTTCCAATTCTGATTTATCATTCTGTTTTGCTCTTAAAATTTTGGCCTTCAGCTCTTTTGTGGCAACCTGCAGCTCAGAAGCAACCCCCTGTTTAAAGTCAAGTGCTTTCCTCTGTAAGCAGGATTTAACTGATTTTGTAACCCGTGGCTTGTTGTTGGGCTATATTTTGATACGTTTACATGGAACGATCATGTCTCTGCAGAAAGCCATGTATGAGCATGTGACGTCCACTAAAGAGTCCAAATCATCTCCGCAGGACAGTGTGAACACCTCCCAGTCCGTACAGTTAAAGCATTCCTGGAGGCAGTGCACTGAATATGCACTGAATATGCACTGAATATATGCACTGAATATAAATCTATTCCCCTTCCTCCTTTAGGAGGAAGGGGAATAGATTGTATAGGCCTCTCAATGGATCCATAGCACAGGTCCAATGTCTTTTTTTGCCTGGTTGGGCAGGAGACATACTGATAAAAGTTTTTAAGTGTCTTCTTAAAGAAACATGGTTTAAAATCCCCACTGATAAATTTTGGAGCCTCTGGGGAAATCGACTGCAAACCGCTGTACCACATCAAAGACAGTGCTGGAGGGCAGAGTCAGCATCCGCTCTCGGGTGTACACAGTCGTTATAAAAAGTTGGGGGAACTCGCGGGGCAGATAAAAGGGGAGTAGCGATACGGACAGAAGCTCCACATCTGGTGTACGGATGCGCTCTCTGACCGTGACAGATGTACAGTACTGTTTATTAATATATAAACATACGCCGCCCCCCTGACGTTTCCCCGTTACCTCTTCCTGCCGATCCGAGCGAAGTGGGGCTCCAAAGCCGTCAATACACAGGTCCGCATCCCAGTCATGCGCCGTAAGCCAAGTCTCCGTGTAAGCCATGACACAGCAGTTCTTGAAATCCTTCTGATGTCGTACATTTCCCTTGAATTTCAGAATCAGAATCAGAATCAGATCAGGTTTAATTGCCATTGTTCATGTAGTACACAAACTAGGAATTTGTCTCGGTACAGTGCTGCAACATTAACAGTGATAAGATAAGAGAAATAAACTATACATGTAATAAAGTGTAGGATAAGATTAAGTGATACTGGTCAACAGTTAAAATATATATTAGCCAGCAGCAGATACTGTGGAGAACTATATAGTGCAGTCGGTAATGCAGGAAGAAAACAGTGATGATTGACATGAGTCTGGTTGAGCTGCTGTACATGGTGCACGAGAGTCACTTAGTGTTCAGCAGTCTAATGGCAGAGGGGGAAGAAGCTGTTCATGTGACGGGAGGTTTTAGTCTGGATGGACCGAAGTCTTCTACCAGAGGGGAGGGGGGCAAACAGTACGTGACCAGGGTGTGAGGGGATCGGCTATGATCCGCCAGCACGCCTCCGGGTCCTGGAGATGTACAGATCCTGGAGAGATGGGAGCTTGCAGCCGATCACCTTCTCAGCAGTGCGCACGACGCGCTGCAGCCTTAGTCTGTCCCTGGCAGTGGCTCCTGCGTACCACACGGTTATGGAGGTGGTGAGGATGGACTCGATGATGGCTGTGTAGAACTGCACTAACATCTTGGTGGTAGCTGAGCTTCCTCAGCTTGCCGCCGGGAGAGAACATCCTGCTGCTGGGCTTTTTGATGAGTGAGCTGATTGGTCAGCTCCCATTTTGAGGTCCCTGGTGATGGTAGTGCCTAGAAGCGGAAGGAATCAGCAGTGGTGATGGGAGAGCCTGAGAGGGTGAGGGGGGGCAGAGGGGTTGTGACTTCCTGAAGTCTACAATCATCTCCACTGTCTTCAGAGCTTCAGCTGCAGGTTGTTATTATCGCACCAGGACCGCAGCTGGGCCACCTCTCTCCGTTAGGCGGACTCGTCGCCGTTGGAGATGAGCCCGATGAGGGTGGTGTCGTCCGCAAACTTGATCAACTTGACAGACTGGTGGCTGGAGGTGCAGGAGTTGGTGTAAAGGGGAGAAGAGTAGGGGGGAAAGTACACAGCCCTGGGGTGATCCGGTGCTGATGCTAGTATAGTCTGAGACAGTCTTTCCCGAGCCGCACATGCTGCCTCCGGTCCGTCAGGAAGTCGATGATCCACCTGCAGAGGGAGTCAGGCACGTTGAGCAGGGACAGCTTGTCCCGGAGCAGAGCGGGGCGGATGGTGTTGAATGCGGAGCTGAAGTCCACAAACAGGATCCTGGCGGTAGGGTCCCGGGGAGTCAAGGTGCTGCAGGATGGAGTGGAGGGCCAGGTTGACTGCACTTCGTCTCAGACCTGTTGGCTCGGTAGGCAAACTGCAGCGGGTGCCAGGAGAGGGGTGGTGATGGACTTGAGGTGGGACAGGACCAGGCGCTCAAAGACTTCATGACTACAGAGGTGAGCGCTACAGGTCTGTAGTCATCTAAGTCCAGTGATCCGTGGCTTCTTGGGGACAGGATGATGGTGGAGGATTTGAGGCAGGACGGCACGTGGCATAACTTAAGGGAGGTGTTAAAAATGTCTGTGAATACAGGAGCCAGCTGTTTCGCACAGAGTCTCAGGGTGGAGGGAGACACGCCGTCTGGGCCGGGGCCTTGTGCGGGTTCAGTCTGGAGAACTGTTTGAGCACATCCTGCTCACTGATGATAAGGGGAGGGGGAGGAGGGGGGGTGCCTTAAATGAAGTAGGGAATGTGGAGGCTGTGGAGCTGGAGGGAGGGAGGGAGTTGGACACAGATGACGAGGTGTCAAAACGGGCAGTGTTGGGACAGTCTCTGACAAAGGGCTTTGTCATCCTGACCTTTAGGAGCCTTAGGTCGATAGTTGGTGATTTGCCTCAGTCCTCTCCACACGGAAGCCGAATCATTAGCAGTGAACTGCTGCTGGAGTCTCTCTGAGTATAGAGATTTAGCCCTCTTCAGCTCTCTGTTAAACCGGTATTTAACCTCCCTGTAGCAGTCCCTGTCTCCACTTTTCAGCGCTGCTTCCTTCTCCTTCCTGATCTGTCTGAGCTTAGCTGTGAACCAGGGTTTGTCATTAGAGTAACTCACCCTGGTGCGTGATGGAAGAATGTTCTCTTCACAAAAGTGGATATATGAGTTCACAGTGTCCGTGTACTCATCCAGATCATGCGTGGCTCCTTTAAGCATGCCCCAGTCAGATATTTCCATGCACGTTTCCAGCTTCTCCTCAGCATCACTGGTCCGTATCTTCGTAGTGCTCACAACAGGTTTAGTGAGCTTCAATCTCTGTCTGTATGTGGGAATGAGGTGAACCATCACGTGATCAGATAATCCCAGCGCAGCGCGAGGAACAGCACGATATGCGTCTTTCACTGTGGTGTAACAGTGATCCGTGTGTTTAATCCTCTGTGGGGGCATTTAATAAACTGTTTGTAGCGGGGAGATCGTGGCTCAGATTGCACTGATTAAAGTCGCCAGCCACAATAATCAGCGAGGTCTGGAAAACTCCGCTCTGTGTGTTTGAATGTGATCCGCGAGCACGCGCTGAGCTTCGCCGGTGTCCGCGTCGGGAGGGGGCGTACACAGCGATGAGTTGAAAGAAGCAAACTCCCGCGGGGGAATAGAAGGGCTTGCAATTGATACAAGAAATTCCAAGGCAGGAGACACAGTGTTTGGAAATTTCCGTTACATCAGAGCACCAGCTGCAGTTGGGATGTAGAAGCAGACACCGCCTCCTGTGGTCTTGCCGGAAAGCTCTGTGTCACGATCAGCACGGAAGAGCTGAAAAAGCCGTCGAGGCGCAGCGCGCTGTCCGGTATATTTTCCCAGAGCACAGGTCTCCAGTGAAGCAGAGGACAGCTGAGGGAGGCGAGGTCCTTAAAACCAGCATCAGCAGTCTCAGTTCATCCTACCTTGTTAGAGAGAGAGTTGGTATTGGACAGAAATATGCCAGGCAGCGCCGTTCGCGAGCCTCTCCTGCGAAGTCGTACGAGAGCGCCCGCTCGTCTTCCTCTCTTCCGCCGTCTCACTTTCCGAGCCAAACAATAAACCAGATCGGCGGCAGGGGCTAGAAAAACTGGGAGGAGGTCCGTGGGGGTCAAAGTCCTGATATTTAGAAGTTATCCACTTTATTTCTCAGGAATTGTACGTTCCCCATAATAATGGAAGGAAGAGGAATGCGGTTAAGCTGACGCCTCCTCAGGTTAATCTTAGCCTCCATGTTTTCCACGTTTCCTCCTCTTGTCTCTCTTTCATTGCTGTGTCCATGATAATCTTTTAAATAAAGTCTGGTAGTTGCGCACGGACTCAAAAACAGATGCGCATTATCATGGTTTAAATGCAGTAACATGTCTCTGGAACACTGCATTCTTCCCGGCGTGATTGCGATTGCGCTTACCTCCAAAACAAAGAGCAGGTAGGAAAGAAACGACAAAAACAAGAAGGAAATCCATACTGATGGAACCAGGGAGCTCTTCGTTATATAGTCCTCAAACATTCAAGAACAAAAACGACACAGAGAATTACGTTAAAACACATTAAAGTGCATAAAAACAAAGACACAAACGTCAAACTTTTTTCACCCGCTGCCGATCGCTGCGTGTGCATGCGCCCCCACTGGTGTATGAATAAGTGGTTGGAGAGGCCATTGGCGTGGATTGGCAGCCATGTTTTAGCCAGGCCTGTCCTAGGGCAGCTGTGGCGTACGAAAGTAGCTTACCCCTACCTCTGTCCTGTGGAGTGAATTGAATGAATGATTTCATCTAAAGCGTTCTTTGGCTATCATGAAAAGTGTGATATAAATGCAATCCATTATTATCATGAAGAGGCCACTTTGGATGAATGTTGAAACTTTTCAGAGTAAATAATCTAAATTGACAGTTGACTCTAGCTTTCATGCAGGTATATCCTACCCACCTGGATGACTGAGAATCATTCATCAAAACCTATCTCTGAAATAAGTTGAAAAGTTATATGTCACGGCTGGCCCTCACGAGCCAGCATAAGACGCACACAGTCACCTGTGAGTTTACAGTGAGTTTTTATTACGGTGAGAAGTGAACAACACAAGATGCAGGGGCAATGACACATAAGTCTACACACT
Source organism: Pholidichthys leucotaenia (assembly GCA_020510985.1). Classification (NCBI taxonomy): domain Eukaryota; kingdom Metazoa; phylum Chordata; class Actinopteri; order Cichliformes; family Pholidichthyidae; genus Pholidichthys; species Pholidichthys leucotaenia. The sequence goes on from CM035838.1 coordinate 386,395,362, forward strand.
TCCGGAGGCGTAAGGCTAGACAGCTCACTTACGAGTCCTTAGGAGGAGACGGTCACACACAGGCAATGGCTGTTAACGTAACGGCTACACAGGCTGCTGAGGCAGGGACACACAGAGGTCTACTCTCACCAGGAGGAGTAAGGCTAACAGCTCACTTACTGGTCCTTGGAGAAGCGACGGTCAACCACAAGCAGACGAGGTAGAAAATGGTCCAAGGCATCCGTAGCTCAGACGTAGAACGACTGACACTGCTGCGTCTTACCGTCGCCAGCGCTGGGCTTAAATGGCGAAACACTAACGACGGTAATGACACTCAGCTGGCCGACCGTTGACAGGCGGAAGCCCCACCGAGCACTTTCACAATAAGAGCCCGGTGAGGCCAGAATACAGCCCGCAGCTGTCAAGGCCAGCAGCGAGACATAACTTAGCCCGAGCACGATCAGAACCGGCGCTCGGGTCATAACAGTACCCTCCCTCCAGGGGCAGACTCTGAACGCCCCAAGGAACCACCCTGCCCCCCCCCGCCCCCCCAGGGTGGGAGGTGGGGGACAGGTGCGGAGGGAGAGAAACCAACCCCTGAACAAGACCATGACCAGACCAAAAAAACATGTAAATACCTGGAAACAATGAACAAAATCCCCATATAATAGCCCCTCAAGGAAAGAGGGGAGAACAAAAACAAAGACAGGACTTGACCATAGCCCCTCAAAAAAAAAGAGGGGAGGAAAAAACAATTAGCAAAACAAGACCAAACTATGGATTACAAAACACAAAAGGCAATATAAACACGAACAAAACAAGAAATACACATCAACACACAGGGAGCAATCTAAAATTGCTTTGCCTTGGCTATGACTATGACTATGGCTTTCCAAAAAAAAAAAAGAACATGAGGCAATCCAAAAATTGCTCTGACCTGACTATAACCAACTATGGCTCTCAAAAAAGAACAAGAGGCAATCAAAAATTGCTCAGACTTGACCGTGACTATGACTGTGGCTTACAAACAAAAAAAAAAAACAAGAGGCCACTCTAAAATTGCTAGACTTGACTAAGACTGTGACTTCGGCTTACAAGGAAAAACAAGAGGCCATCTAAAATTGCTTAGATCGACTATAACTGTGACTTCGTAGAAACACACGAAAATTCCTAGACGTACTAACATGACCAGGCCCCGTATGGGCCACAGATAGTCCCCGCAAGCACAGTACATAATCAGGTGGCCTGCCCAGTCCCCAGGCCCCCGAAACACAGTCCTCTCGGTGGCCGAACCAGGTCACCCCGTAACACACCACAGTTTATTGGGTGGCCAACCCAAGACGCCGAACGCTCCAAGCAGTTCTCAGGTGGCTGACCCCGCATCCCCAACCACCCAGGACCCGTGGAGGGCATGCATGCAGCCGCTCACCCTGAACAAAACAAGACAGGGGAGCGCCAGACCGTCAAACAAAAACCTCTAACGGCCCCCAGCTGGTGGGTCCTGAGAGGGGAACAACCAAAGACTTGGACCCCCTCGAATCCTGATTGGGTCACAGCTGCACCCGCGCTGGACCCCCACTGGACCTCGTCGGACCCCGATTGGGTCATCGCTGCACCCACGTTGGACCCCGACTGGGTCACCTTAGCCCAAGCGTCGGAACCCCCAACTGGGTCAGGACGGGGCCCCCGATTGGGTCCCACAACCGCTGCACCCACGTTGACCCCCGACTGGGTCACCTCAGCCCCTGCGTTGGACCCCCGACTGGGTCAGGACAGGCCCCGATTGGGTCACCGCTGCACCCCACGTTGGCCCTGGCTGGTCACCTCGCCCACGCGTCGGACCCTGACTGGGTCACCTCGGCCCCACGCATCGGACCCCGACTGGGTCAGGACCTGCACTGCGCGACCTCCATCTCCGAACCCTGGAACCCCCCGTCCCGTGACCTTGATGGACTCCGGCCGGTCCCGCTGTGAGTGTGCTCAGCCCACACGAGCGGGGGGGGACGGGCTCCGTACCCGGCCACCGGCAGCCGCAAGAGCCCAGCGAGCTGAGCACGGGTGCCGCGGCCTGGCAGCCCCTCCACTCGCCTCCCCATGAGGCAGGCAAAACCTGCTCTAAAACCACCATCCCGGAAGAAACCAGACAGGCACGAAGCACTGCACTCGGGTCTGGAGCCGTCCCAGGGACTCGACGATCCAGGTTCAAGACGCAGCTCGTCAATCAGGCTCCCACTCGGCTGCGTCGGGATCCACAGCTGGCCTGATGGTCTCTGCAGCTGGCACCTCACGCGCCGGATCACGCCCATCGACCCCGTACTGGCGTGGGGGCCGCGGACCCTGGACCTGCTGACTCGGGCTGCATCCCTGCGGAACCCAGGGCGCTCTCTCGTCGCCTCTGGCTCCTCCACTGCAGTCCGTTCTTCTCTGTCCAAAGCTAGGCTGCAGGCCGGGATTATTTCCCAGAGCTGCAGGCCTCCCCCTCGTTCGATGGCGTGGGACTGACGCCGAGGGACCGATCCGCAGGAGGAGACACAGAGCAGCAGGTTTAATATAATGGCTACAGCTGGGGAAAGAAACTCAGGGAGCTGCGAACCCCGAGCTTCACCCCCAGGAGTCAGACAAGACAGATCACTATTATCAATAGGAAAGTGAACTTGGACTTGCCTGTCTCCCAGGGGGAGGATGTTATCAGCTGTAGTGGACATTGCTCCTTCCCTCGCTCGCTGGATGGTAGAAACGGACCCATGGACGGAGCCCACCGGCACAGGACTCAGCTCACTCACAGCTGCCGGCTGGTTGAGGGGGTCATCCCGGCGGCCCGGAACTGGATCCGGAGAAGGAGCTTGCCGAAGATGCGCCCGGCCGCGGCGCCGACGCCTTCGCCGGCCCCCAGACGGTGCGAACTCCCGGAACGGATCGAGGACAGGATCGGGATCCATAAGCAAAGAGCAGGAGTGCCTCTTCTCCTGCTTCATGCCGCGTTCCTCCTCCATCATCAGGTATATTTCGCGTTGCGCAGCGATGTCCTCCCTCCTCGCGTCGACTTCCGGGTGGTCAGCGTAGCGGGGAGAGAGATGACAAAGTATATCCTCGGCGGCGTCCAGGTACCAGTGTATGCCGTGGTCATAATCAAGCAGGGAAGTGGAGATGAGCAGCTCATCCACCACTTCCAGCACATCAGTCAGCTCGTGGCTCGGACTCCACACGCGGTTCCTCCGCGACGGCATTCTTCACATACACTGTACCCAGACAGGAAAGAGCAAATGTCCAAAAAAACTCAAACCCACTGGTGAATAGCGTCTCGGGTTGGCGTCACTGTAAACGCTGTTTTGGCAGCAGTGTACTGTCACGGCTGGCCCTCACGAGCCAGCATAAGACGCACACAGTCACCAGTGAGTTTACAGTGAGTTTTTATTACGGTGAGAAGTGCACAACACAAGATGCAGGGGCAATGACACATAAGTCTACACACTTCCGGAGGCGTAAGGCTAGACAGCTCACTTACGAGTCCTTAGGAGGAGACGGTCACACACAGGCAATGGCTGTTAACGTAATGGCTACACAGGCTGCTGAGGCAGGGACACACAGAGGTCTACTCTCACCGGGAGGAGTAAGGCTAACAGCTCACTTACTGGTCCTTGGAGAAGCGACGGTCAACCACAAGCAGACGAGGTAGAAAATGGTCCAAGGCATCCGTAGCTCAGACGTAGAACGACTGACACTGCTGCGTCTTACCGTCGCCAGCGCTGGGCTTAAATGGCGAAACACTAACGACGGTAATGACACTCAGCTGGCCGACCGTTGACAGGCGGAAGCCCCACCGAGCACTTTCACAATAAGAGCCCGGTGAGGCCAGAATACAGCCCGCAGCTGTCAAGGCCGGCAGCGAGACATAACTTAGCCCGAGCGCGATCAGAACCGGCGCTCGGGTCATAACATTATATTCATGGTAATTGACATTACCATGAATAAAATGTTCATTTTAAATACTTTGTTGAGAATCTTTTGCAGGCAATGACTGCCTGAAGTCTGGAACCTGTGGACATCACCAAACGCTGGGTTTCCTTCTTTGTGATGATTTGCCAGACTTTTACTGCAGCTGTCTTCAGGTGTTGCTTGTTTGTGTGTCTTTCTGTCCTAAGTTTTGTCTTAAGCAAGTGAAATGCATGCTCGATTGGGTTGCGAGTTTGGGATTGACGTGGCCATCACAGAATATTCCACTTCTTTGCCTTAAAAAACTCTTGGGTTGCATTCGCTGTATGTTTTGGGTCATTGTACATGTGTACTGTTAAGTGCTTTCCATTCAACTTTGCTGCATTTGGCTGAAGTTCTGAGGATTAGCAAGGTGGAAGTGAGGGCAGTTATGAATAGGAAGAAGATTTGGAAGGCAGTTGGTCCAGATGACATACCTGTGGAGGTATGGAAATGTTTAGTACAGATGGCAGTGCATTTTTTAGTCAAGTCAAAGTTAAGTTAAAGTCATCTTTATTGTCAATTTTGCCATATGTACAGCACATACAGAGAATTGAAATTACGTTACTCTGAGACCCACGGTGCAGCAAGGCAAACACTAAGTAGGAAATATGAATATAAAGTATAACATCTAATACCAAACATTAAACACTGAACATCAAACATCAGTACAAAGAAAACCAACCCCCAACCAGAAGCTGACTAAAAATACTAAACGTGTGCTAAATAACTAAGTACGGCTGTGGCACAGGTGTAGTGTGGCCGACTACTGATCAGAGGGTCAGGGGTTTGATTCCCACTCTGTCTGCAGTCTGCATGTCGAAGTGTTGTTGAGCAAGACACTGAATCCCCAGTTGCTCCTGGTGGGTCAGGCCAGCGCCAGTGTATGGCACCTCTGCTGTGTGTGAATGGGTGGATAGCAGGATCTGTAAAGTGCTTTGGTCATCTAGAATGAGAAAGTGCTATATAAGTGAACACCATTTACCATTACCAATAAAAATTAAGACAGCATGTAGTGACTTAAGGCACATATCAGGGCACATAGACTGTTAAAGTGGCATGTAGTGCAAAGAGAGTAGTCCATTGCTGCATAAAGTGAGTGGTGCAGCCCTGAGATCAGTATGTTGGAGTGAACAATTCCTAGATGACAGAGTTCGGTTTTTGAAGCTCCTGAAATCAGTGTGTGCGAGAGAGAGTTCAGCTTCCTAACAGAAGAAGAACTCAGAGAGAGTTCAGCTTCCTAACAGCCTTTTAGCCAGATTGTTTAACGTAATCTTGGAGAGTGAGAGGATCCTGAGAAGCAATGCAGCGGCACCGATTTTCAAGAACACAGGTGATGCTCAGAGCTGTAGTAACTACAGAGGCATAAAGTTGATCAGCCACACTGTGAAGATATGGGAAAGAGTTGTTGAAGCCAGGTTAAGGAGAGAGGTCACAGTCAGCGAGCAGCAGTACGGTTTCATGCTAAGAAAGTACTACAGATGCAATGTTTGCTCTAATAAGAGTGTTGATGGAGAGGTATAGAGAAGGTCTGAAGGAGTTGCACTGTGACTTTGTGGATCTAGAGAAAGCTTATGATAGGGTGCCAGAAGAGGAAGTGTGGTACTGTATGAGAAAGTCAAGAGTGGCAGAGAAGTATGTGAGGGTGATGCAGGACATGTATGAAGACAGCGAGACAGTGGTGAGGTGCGCTGTAGGAGCGTACGATGGAATCAAGGTGGGGGTGGGGTTACACCAGGGATCAACTCAGAGTTCCTCATTGTTTGCCATGGTGATGGACAGGCTGACAGATGAGGTGATTCAAGATCCTGCGTGGACCATGATGTTTGCAGACGTCATCGTGATCTATATCAAGAGTAGGGAGCAGGTGGAAGAGAACCTGGAGAGGTGGAGATATTTACTGGAGAGAAAATGAATGAAAGTCAGTTGAAACAAGATGGAATACATGAGTGTGAATGTGAGGGAGGCAGTGAGTAGAGGTAGTGAAGACAGATGAGTTCAATTTCCTGGGTTCAACCATCCAAAGCAATGGACAGTGCACAAGAGAGGTGAAGAAGACAGTGAAGACAGGGTAGAGTGGGTGGAGTGTCTGGGTTGATCTGTGACAGCTAGAGGGAAAGGGAAGATTTACAAGACAGTAGTGAGACCTGCTATGATGTATGGTTTAGAGATAGTGGCACTGACGAAAAGAGAGGAGGTGGAGCTGGAGGTGGCAGAGTTGAAGATGCTAAGATTTTCATTGGTAGTGACTAGGAGGGACAGGATTAAAATGAGTATATCAGAAGGACAGCTCAGGTTGAGTGGTTTGGAGACAGAGTAAGAGAGGAAAGGCTGAGATGGTTTGGACATGTGCAGAGAAGGGATAGTGGATATATTGGGCAAAGGATGTTGAAGATGGAGCTGCCAAGCAGGAGGAAAAGAAGAAGACCACAGAAGATTCATAGATGTAGTGAAGGAGGACATGGAGAGGGGTGGTGTGAGAGAAGAAGATGCAAGGGACAGGGTGAGATTGAGGTAGATGATCCGCTGTGGTGAGCCCTAAAAGGAGCAGCCAAAAAAAAAAGACAATATAAAATATTCAACTGAATTAATAATCACAAGCAAAGTGTGATTTATGTTAAATATGATATAAAGAATAATGGAGCCCATTAAACTTTCATCAGTTTCATGTTATTTCAGAGGAAGATGTGTTTTTTTTAGTTTTTGTGGAAGGGTACCAACAAAGAGCAGAGATAAAAAAAAAAAAAAAACCTGTCATCTGGTCAGTCACTGCAACAGATACTGGAGTCAGTTTGTCTTGGCCTGTCCTTGCCACTGATAATACCTCTATCTGCCAAGAATTTGCCGCTAGTCCAGCAAAAGCTAGTGGTACTCAAATACTTTGCAAGCAGTTTCATGAAATGGTCAGTCAGAGAGCAACTCATACCGGCTTGGACGTTGCCCGGGTTAATAAGGTCAGGAGTTCCTGCATGGAGGAATCTGATTAGACCTAAATGAAACAGTCATTGTCGCCCCCGACAGACTGCTATGATGATGATGATGACCAACAAATTTGAGCATGTCTAAATCTCACTCATAATACTGAAAAATCATTGTGAAGTGGGCTGTAAGCATGTCTGACCATTGTCTTTCTACAGCCAAAAATATTCTAACCAGGTATTTGACTCACCAGCACAGTGCTGTCATTTTACTGACCTAAATACAGAATATATAAACATCTGGGACTGATCCATTTCAAAGCAGCATTATGCAACTTTCTTGTTCTGGGTAAGAACACTGAAAAGACTACAACTATGGCAATTATGACCTCAGTCCTAATAGCCAATCACAGGGTGGTTAGTTGTTGATGGCTACAGTTGTGCCATGTAATTGGCTGCTGGGACTGAGGTCATAGATTCCATAGTTGTAGTCCTTTCAGTATTCCTACCAAGTACAGAGCTGTTAAAGGCAATACAGGCTCACTCAGGCTATGGAGGAAGTGGCATTCACCTGGTCAAAGATTAGTGTAAAATCAGAATAATTTTGGAAACATTATTTGAATGAGTGGTAAAAATCTTATATTGTGTTGCTTTAAAGTATTTCATTTCAGATTATCTCCCTGATGAAATCAGAAACCAAACTAGAAAAGCACTCAGAGAGTGCATACCTCCGTCAAGGGCTCCTTCCCTCCCTCCTTTCCTTTGTCCATCCATCTGTCCATACCTCCCTGGCTCCATCCCTCCGTGCATTGCAGGATAGGGCCTTGGTGGAGGTATGATCTCTCAGATCATCACCAAACTCTAATGGGTTCCTCTGTAGCCCGAGGACCACCTCTGGTGAAAATTTAATCAAAATCCATCAAGTAATTTCTCTGTAATCCCACTGCACAAATACAAACAAGGGCCTTGGCAGAGGTATGCACTCCTAGATCATCACCAAAATCTAATGGGTTCATCCTTAGGCCAAGGGCCACCTTTGATGAAAATTTCAACTAAATCCGTCCAGTAATTTTTGCGTAATCCTGCTAACAGATAAACAGACAAACAGGAAAACGCTGGCAAAAACATTACCTCCTTGGCGGAGGTAATAAACAACCAGTATCAGGTATCTGCACCATTTTTGCCATTTACAACTGTATAAAATTGTGTCATTCAAATCATTTGACACACACTGCAAATTAGGTTTAGTGGCAAAATGTACAAACTAGCGGTTGTAATCAACAAATCAGCACAACTATTACAAGTGGTTTCTCCAAATTCGACACAAAATGACACTTTTAATGACTACTGCAGTTTCAAAGTTCATGACAAGCACCTTTAGTGCTTAGTAGAGCACCCTTTTATTGTTATGACCTGCTGCAAACGTGATGCATAGCCAGACACCAGCTTCTGGCAGCGTTCCTGAAGAATCTTAGCCCATTCCTCATTGGCCAAAGGGCTCCAGTTCACTAATATTCTTGGATTTGCGTGCTGCAACCACCTTTTTAAAATCCCACCAGAGATGGGGTTCAAGTCAGGCGACTTTGATGGCCACTCTAGTATCTTCCTGGACTTCTTCTGGAACTAGTCCTTTGTGGACTTTGAGGTGTGCTTGGGATCATTGTCCTGTTGGAAGGTAAAAAAACAAAACACCCAAGCTTCAGCTTCCTCACAGATGTTAATACATTTTCTCCCAGAATTTCCTGATACTTGATTGAATCCATCTTATCCACCTATAGTGGATTTATGGGTTTTATAGGTGTTTTATTGTTGGTACAAGTACTAATGTAATTAAAGCTGCAAGCAGCTGTAAGTGGGCCCTCACCCCCCACGCAACCACGGACCCTGGCGCCCGTCATACCTAGCTGGTTCAGAAAATTTCTCGTTGGCGCGGCAAGCGCTGTGTGAATAATAAAGTAAACCATTTGGCGCAGTACTTCCTGTGAGTAGTAGGTGGCGCTATAACTTTTTTCAGTCATTTTTATGTAGGAGCGTGTGGGGCGGGACTAATATCCATCGTACAAAATTTGGTGAAAATCAGACAGTTTGTCCAAGTTACAACTTTCCGATGTTCCATGGCGACGAGTCAACCTTCGCCATGTTGCCATGGCAACACTTCCCTGTCAGTTATGTGTTGCCCACCCATATAGGACTACATATGACAGTCACCTCAACCTATGTTCCAGATTTCATGACTCCAGGTCGTTCCCAACCATCCCAACAAGATCACGGATTGAATAGCAAGGAAGGCGTGTCCATGGTAACAGCAGTGACGCCATGCTAAAGGTGATGTGCATTTATGATCAACCAGGTGGTCTGATAAACCTCAGAAAATTGCACGTCATTCTGGCAAGCGGCGCGTGAGTATGGCATGTGAGTTATGGTAAATTCCTGTCAATTGGCGGTAGGGGGCATTGTTGCTATGTGTCATTCTTCATTATAGAAATTATCAGTATTGGCTACCTATTCACCACAAAAAATTTGTTTGAAATCAGTCAGTGTATACCAGAGTAAAAGCCATTGGAAGGGAGATGGCGATACTGCAAACTTGGCCACGCCCCTTCCGCCAAACAGTTGGGCATTTGGAAAAGTTTTCAACAGCTTTTGATGGCACATAGGTATAGATGATTGTCACCATAAATGGTACCAGTCAGACTATTTATTTCAGAGACACTGAAGAAATCCTTTGGTGTGAGTCTCCAAGAGAGGGTGCTATTGCTACTCATGAATATTCATAGCTGTAATTGTTCATTGGCATACCCATATACATCATACCTATCTTGGTGCCAATCCGACATTCCATTCCCGAGGTATTAAAAAAACAACATAATGCAAAGTTTCTGATGCAAAACTTTCTGCCTCCTATAGGTGGTGCTGTAGATTTCTATGAATATTGTTCTATAGAACTGTTTGGAATTGGACTGATATCCATAATATGGAATTTGGTTGAAATCCGACAATAATTGCCATCAGAATGGTCATAGAATGATCATGGCAGGGCATCAAACTTTGCCATGCCCCTACCGTCGAGCTCTTGGAAAAGTTTTCAATAACTTTTAATGGCACATGGGTATAGATGATTGTCACCTCAAATGAGCTCAATTGGACTAAAACCCTAGGACGAGTTTGATCAAATGCGCGAGGTGGAAATCAGGTCACTGCCACTTCCTGCCAAAATGGCCAACTTCCTATTGGGTGTAGACCATCACTTCTGTGGAGTTTTTTGCATGTCTTGACATGATAAACATCTCACCCGATTTTCATCTTTCTACGCTAAAGTAAGCGTGTGCCACTCCCCATTGACTTCACGTTAGGTGGCACCGTAGAGCCATTTTTGTGGGGTCATTCATATTTCCACCAAAATATTCAATTTTTTGCCAGTCTTGGCAAAAAATCAATTATCAATTATCAATTAAGTATCAGGAAACCATGGAAGAAAATGTCATGCTGTCTCTGAGGAAGATGAAGCTTGGGCATTATTGGACGTTTCAACAGGACGGTGATCCAAAGCATATCTCAAAGTCCAGAAAGGTTTGGTTTCAGAAGTAGTCCTGGAAGATACTAGAGTGGCCATCACAGTTGCCTGACTTGAACCCCATTGAAAATCTGTGGTGGGATTTGAAAAAGGTGGCTACAGCACACAAATCCAAGAGTATTGGTGAACTGGAGGCCTTTGGCCATGACGAATGGGCTAAGATTCCTCAGGAATGCTGCCAGAAGCTGGTGTCTGGCTATGCACCATGTTCATAACAGTCAAAGGGTGTTCTACTAAGCACTGAAGATACTTGTCATGAAGAGGCTGAATAATTTTGAAACTGCAGTAGTCATTAAAAGTGAAATTTTGTGTTGAGTTTGGAGAAACCACTTGTAACATTAATTGTGTTGAGCTATTTAAATTGTTCTTGTTTGATTTGTTTATAGAAAACAGCTGCCAGTTCGTACATTTTGCCAATAAACCAATTTGCAGTGGGGGTTGAATAATTTTTATTTCAACTGTAAATAGCTATAGCACATAATGCACTAAAATAACATGGCCACCAACTTGATACACTTGTTCACCACAGAGGAAAACAAGAATCTTATCACTGTGTGTCACTTTCTTGTTCACTTCATTAGTCACTCTTGGGATTAGATGAGATGAGACCTACTGTAATTCACCAGCTGTGTGATGTTTGTGTGTATATCTGTGTGTGTTTGTTTGACAACAGGATCTGGCCTTCAACAGCTTTGAGCAGCTTTGCATTAATTATGCAAACGAGTACCTGCAATTCTTCTTCAACAGGATCATATTCAAAGAAGAACAGGTGAGTTGGAAAGAGAATCAGAATGAGCTTGTCATCATCTTGACATGTTGAAGGATCATGTCACTGTGTAGGCCAGAGTGGTGATACAGTGGTTAGCACTGTTGCCTCACAGCTAGAAGGCTCTAGGTTCAAATCCCCAGGCTGGCAGCGGTGGGAACCTTTCTGTCTGGAGTTTGCATGTTCTCCTTGTGTTGTGTGGGTTTACTCCGGGAGCTCTGGTTTCCTTCCACAATCAAAAGGTATGTATGTTAGGTTAATTGGTAACTCTAAATTACAGTAAGCCCACAGAATAAAGGGTTAAAGTAGTTAAGAGCCTTTGACTTGTCTTACAGATTAGAAATAATGCTATACAGTTACAGGTCCTTACTTAAGACATTGAAATTATGTATGGGATCGCTTCAAAGTTAAAAAATAACCTAGAATTGCACTTGGCAGAGATGCAGACCCATGCCACTAATCTGCATTCTCTAGCAAGAGTTCTGAATAGCTCCTATATTTCTTTCTCAATTCACAAGATCTGAGCAGTCATACATAATGCAAGAATATCCATCAGTATTATACAGTTTGTCCACTGATGCAAGTTCATTCTCTGTACCAAGTTTGCTGACCCTAGCTTATTTTTTTCTCAAGTTAGAGTGTAGATAACCTACAACCATTTTGACACCACAACCAACTACAGGTCGTGTCCCAAGGTTAACCTACTTATCATGTTTGGTGTGCCGACTTTCATTTTTTTTTTCTCGGGTTAGATAGTAATAATAATAATAATAATGCATCAGATTGATATAGTGCTTGTCATAGACACTCAAAGGCGCTTTACAATGGATACATTATTCATTCACTCCATAGACAGACAATGGTAGTGGTAAGCTACTACTGTAGCCACAGCTGCCCTGGGACAGACTGACGGAAACATGGCTGCCAATCCGCGCCAATGACCTCTCCAACCACTACCGAACATTTATTCACATTCATGCCCAGTGTCAAGGACACTGGAGGCAAGGTGGGTAAAGTGTCTTGTCCAGGGATACAACGGCAGGATGGCTGGAGAGAGCGGGACTCGAAACGCCAACCCTCTGGTTATTAGACGACCCGCTTTACTTCCTGAGCCACTGCCCCCCCACATTTTGCTCCTCCATTCCATTTTTGCTGAGCACCAAGCTGGACGGCAGGAAGTTCCATTTTTATATGGTCTTTGGCATGACCTGGCCGGGACTTGAACCCGACCTCCCAGTTGTGGGGTGGATGCTCTACCTCTAGGCCACCACTCTGGTATAGTGGATGACCTGGTCGCATTGACTTTTTGACCCTCTGCTATTGGGTCTAAAGGGAAAATAAAGGGCCCCAAAGGTCATCCTGTTTGCTATGTTTGTTGACTCTTATAATAACGTGACTGTAGACCAAAATTGATTTTGATTTTTTTTATAACCCTGTGACCTAGACCTTTGATCTCTTGACCCTCAAAACATAGACAGCAGTACCACAACGGCAGCACTCTACCCTCAACGATGGAGTCAAGAAACAGCAGAAACATCAGTCATTGCTTTTTTTTAACCCTTAGCCTCCAAAAGGCTGAAGGGGTATTGTAGTCACCATGCCAGGTGGATGGGCGGCGACGTTGTCAACACCTACCTGGTAAACGAGATAACTAGAGAAAGAAATGACGTGGACTTTTCAAATCAATGCCATAGTTGTATCTATGAAAAGTCTTGGACGAGTTTGAATTTGGGTTACCTCTGACCTTTAAGTCGAGGTTAGGGGTCAATTTTCCCTAAATCTTATGAATGCAATAACTAGAGAAAGAAATGACATAATGCAGGCTTTTCAAATCGATATTTTCATTGTCCATCCATCCATCTTCTTCTGCTTAATCCTTTTCGGGTCGCGGGGGTGCTGGAGCCTATCCCAGCATCTTTGGGCGAGAGGCAGGGTACACCCTGGACAGATCGCCAGTCCATCACAGGGCCAACACAGAGAGACAGACAATCATTGTATCGAAGACAGATCTTGGACGGTTTAGACCAGGGGTCACCAAGTAAAACTGCAAGAGGTCCGATAAGTCAGTCCTCCTCCCAAGCTGAGGTCCAAATTAGGTGTGGGAATCTTTAGGCATTTCATGATGCGATTATGATTCACAGGCTCCGATTTGATTCTAAAAATGATTCTCAATGCACCTTCATGCATTTTTTTTCTTTTCAGGAGTTTTCCCTCCCACTGTGTGACAACTTGGTACTTTTAAAGAAAAGTATTTGCAATGACCTATGAATTTACTTCCAATATCGTTTAATTAAACAAATGGAAGAGAAATGTGTCATGTCACATGGACAAATTTATCTCGAAATGTGATTTTAAGAAAAGTCATCTTTCATGGAAATTCTTTCAGAAGACCACAGCTGTCTCCAGGCAGGCCAGTATCATTTAACTTGCTTTCACGCATTATTTTATTAAGCTCGTGTTTTAGATGCCTTTAGTTCTATATTAACTTTTTAACAAAAGAAATCAAATTCTTTGCTCAATTTAAAATAAACATCTAATATAAAATTTAATAATACAGGAGAACACTAAATGTGTTTGCTGACTACGAATACAGTGGTGTGAAAAAGTGTTTGCCCCTTCCTGATTTTTCAGTTTTTGTATGTATGTTTCAGATCATCAAACAAATTTAAATATTAGGCAAAGATAACACAAGTAAACACAAAATGCAGTTTTTAAATGAAGGTGTTTATTAAGGGTTAAAAAAAATCCAAACCTACATGGCCCTGTGTGGAAAAAGTGATTGCCCCCAGTAAAAACATAAATTAACTGTGGTTTATCACATCTTTGGAAAGCTGAATTCAATTTCTCTAGCCACACCCAGGGCTGATTACTGCCACACCTGTTCTCAATCAAGAAATCACTTAAATAGGACCTGCCTGACAAAGTGAAGTAGACCAAAAGATCCTACAAAAGCTAGACATCATGCTGCGATCCAAAGAAATTCAAGAACAAATGAGAAACAAAGTAATTGAGCTCTCTCCGTCTGGAAAAGGTTAAAAGGCCATTTCTGAAGCTTTGGGACTCCAGTGAACCACAGTGAGAGCCATTATCCACAAATGGCGAAAACATGGAATAGTGGTGAACCTTCCCAGGAGTCACCGGCTGACCAAAACTACCCCAAGAGCACAGTGACGACTCATCCAAGAGGTCACAAAAGACCTCACAACAACATCCAAAGAACTGCAGGCCTCACTTGCCTCAGTTAAGGTCAGTGTTCATGATTCCACCATAAGAAAGAGACTGGGCAAAAATGGCCTGCATGGCAGAGTTCCAAGATGAAAACCACTGGTAAACAAAAAGAACATAAAGGCTCATCTCAGTTTTGCCAGAAAACATCTTGATGATCCCCAAGACTTTAGGGAAAATACTCTGTGGACTGACAAGACAAAAGTTGAACTTTTTGGAAGGTGTGTGTTCCATGGCATCCAACATAAAAATAACACAGCATTTCAGAAAACATCATACAAACAGTAAACTATGGTAGTGGTAGTGTAATGGTCTGGGGCTGTTTTGTGGCTTCAGGACCTGGAAGACTTGCTGTGGTAAATGGAAGCATGAATTCTGCTGTCTACCAAAAAAATTCTGAAGGAGAATGTCCGGCCATCTGTTCGTGACCTCAAGCTGAAGCGTACTTGGGTTCTGCAGCAGGACAATGATCCAAAACACACCAGCAAGTCCACCTCTGAATGGCTTAAGAAAAACAAAATGAAGACTTTGGAGTGGCCTAGTCAAAGTCCTGACCTGAATCCGATTAAGATGCTGTGGCATGACCTTAAAAAGGCGGTCCATGCTCGAAACGCCTCAAGTGTGGCTGAATTACAATTCTGCAAAGACGAGTGGGCCAAAATTCCTCCACAGCGCTGTAAAAGACTCATTGCCAGTTATTGCAAACACTTGATTGCAGTTGTTGCTGCAAAGGGTAGCCCAACCAGTTATTAGGTTTAGGGGGCAATCACTTTTTCACACAGGGCCATGTAGGTTTGGATTTCTTTTTCCCCTTAATAATAAACGCCTTCATTTAAACACTGCATTTTGTGTTTACTTGTGTTATCTTTGTCTAATATTTAAATTTGTTTGATGCTCTGAAACATTTAAGTGTGACAAACATACACTACCGTTCAAAAGTTTGGGGTCACCCAGACAATTATTTTGTGTTTTCCATGAAAAGTCACACTTATTTACCACCATGAGTTGTAAAATGAATAGAAAATATAGTCAAGACATTGACAAGGTTAGAAATAATGATTTGTATTTGAAATAATAATTTTTTCCTTCAAACTTTGCTTTCGTCAAAGAATCCTCCATTTGCAGCAATTACAGCATTGCAGACCTAACATGATTTCACAAGGGTTTTCTAATCATCCATTAGCCTTCTGACGCAATGAGCAAACACATTGTACCATTAGAACACTGGAGTGATAGTTGCTGGAAATGGGCCTCTATACACCTATCTAGATATTGCACAAAAAAACAGACATTTGCAGCTAGAATAGTCATTTACCACATTAGCAATGTATAGAGTGTATTTCTGATTAGTTTAAAGTTATCTTCATTGAAAAAAAGTGCTTTTCTTTCAAAAATAAGGAAATTTCTAAGTGACCCCAAACTTTTGAACGGTAGTGTACAAAAAAAGGAGAAATGAGAAATGCAAAGTTTTACAGGAGACACAAATTAGGCAGCATTCCATTAAAAAGATTAATATATAACAAATACAATTTTACACAAAGTCCCCCCTCTATACTATATTTTCAGTGTAAAAAAAAACTGTTTTAAACTGTTAGCCTTAAAGAAAGACAAAAAAAAAAAAAATCCATACAGAATTCCTTGGTATTTTTTTTTATTTCAACAGTAAACTCTGTTCCAGCATGAATGGAGCTTTAAGTCCGGTCCGGTTCCGCCGGACCGGCGGCGCCACACGAGTCGGCTGCCTGTTGCAACAGCCTTTTTTTTTATCTTCCTTCTTCTTTCTACACCTTTCACTCTGTATATATATCACGGACGCACGGATCGCCCCGGGGGTCTCCCGGGTCGGCGGACGGAGCCACGGTTTGCAGCGGGAGACGTTACAGTGGGGAGGAGCTAGTGCTAGCTAGCACTTGGCCGCCGCCCGGTGCTAATGGGAAACTCGACATACCGGGAGCTGTAGCGAAAAGGACGCGGGTGCCGGGCTGGAGTTTAGGCGGCGTGAAAGAAATATAAGACAGAATAATAAAGAGCGATGGCAAGAACCAAGCAGACCGCCCGTAAAATCTACTGGAGGAAGAAGCCCCCCAGGAGACAGCTAGCCACCAGGGCTGCTCGGAGAGGCGCTCTGGCCACCGGCAGAGTGAAGAGGCCTCGCCGTCACAGGCCCGTGGCTCTGAGAGAGATCCGTCGCTACCAGAAATCCACGGAGCTGCTCATCCGTAAGCTGCCCGTCCAGCGCCTGGTGAGGGAGATCGCTCAGGACTTCAAGACCGTCCTGCGTTTCCTGAGCTTCGCCGTCATGGCTCTGCAGGAGACCAGCGAGGCCCACCTGGTGGGTCTCTTCTTCGCTAAGGGGGTCACCATCATGCCCAAAGACTTCCAGCTGGCCCGCTGCATCCGCGGAGAGAGAGCTTAGACTTTCTGCTGCACATTCACCAGCCATAATGCTCTGCACTGTGTGTCTATATATACATTTATAGTAATATGGACATATGTTTACTAGATGTTGTTTTTTCTTGCCTTCTGATTGTTGCTCTGAGTGTTGCTATCCCTGTGCTGTTGCAATCCTGGAATTTCCCCATTGTGGGACTAATAAAGGCTTATCTTATCTTATCTTATCTTATGATTACAGGGAGAGGGGAGATGGAACTTTTCATGTTCAGTAACACAGAGCTTTTACAGAGTTTTTACGTGATATCAGAGGCTACGAAAAGGGCCTCCATAACCAGCACAGGATCAATGGGATTGCGGTTCTGGGGGAAGCAACTTCACCCCTGCATTCCAGCGTGGAATACTCTCGGCAGAATTGGAGGCAGAATCACCACTGTAGATACATTAAATTTCACAATAGCACTTCATTTCGTGGATACAGACCGGGAACGAAGCATCTCTGTCCAGGTGGATATCCTGGCCTGTGTGTGTGTGTGTGTGGTGCCCGTAGTGAACCGTGATTTTGCTGTGGGTCGACAGTCGCACCCACAGTGTCTCTGCAAAAAGCGAGTGTTGGTGGGACAGCGGAGAGTGGAGGGTGCCCGAGGGCTCACACCATAAACTGTTCAGGTGGCCGCCAATACAGAATTTCATTTCTGCTTTTTTTCTTTTGCCAAAACAAAACAGTCTCCTTTTTCCCCAAATTGTATCAAAAGGCCTTGGGGTCCAGATGGAGAACTCTCGGGGTCCAGATCCAGACTGGAGTCCATAGTTTTACTATGGAACAAGTACAGCTAGGGTCACCAAACTTTGTACACAGGTTCACCCTGTGACCCTCAACTGTGACTATGAATTTGGGATCACAAGGTCAAGGGTCACAGTTAACATTTACTATACCCTATTATGAACAAGAACGAGATGTGAAAAACTGAGGCTAAAAGCTTCTAAGTTAAACAGACATTTTTAAATAACAAATGGCTGCAGTGGAAGACTCAGAGGATGGGGATTGTGTCTATGTCACACCCTCAGATTCACTCAATATACATTCATAAATACACAAATATAAATGCAGATCACATATATGGATTTAAGTTAGTTTTGAAAAGCATTAGTTCATACATTTATAAGTCCAATGTTAGGAACTGTAGCAAACACATTTTTTATTTAGACTGAGCAGTGCTTGTCTGTATCATATCCTATTGTGTGTGATACCCATGCAGGAGGAGTACAGCAGGGAGCAGATTCCATGGCAGAACATTCAATTCAATGACAACCAGACCTGCATTGACCTCATTGCTGCTAAGCCTCATGGGATACTCCGAATTCTGGATGACCAGAGTTGTTTTCCTCAGGTGAGAAGGCGGAACCCAACATAAAGCATGAATATCGATGCACATCCGTAATTCTAAATAAAAAGTTTGTTTGTCATTTGTCAAATTATTGCCAGGCAACAGACCACACATTTCTTCAAAAGTGTCACTATCACCATGGAAACAATCCACTGTATATGAAGCCAAAGATGCCCCTACCAGAGTTCACAATCAAGCACTTTGCTGGTCGAGTCACTTATCAGGTACTCAGAGTTTCATTGGTCCTCTCTCTGATAAGCCCTTAGAAAAAAGGGTTAGTGTAGTTACTAGTTAAAGGGGTCATTGACTGAAAAAAAATGTGTTTTTGTAGGTTATAACCAATGTGTCTATTGGTCACATGAATATCGAAAAAATATCAAAATACTTTTCTCAAAAAAAACCCCACAGCCTTCATATTGTTTTTCTCCTCAAGAAGCTGTTTCAACTCTTCCGGGTTTGCTACAGAATGTCATAATCATGGTAAACCCAGCCTTGACACCCACCCGCTGCTCTATTATTGGTCAGCCAAGCGCTCTGTCATGTAGATGGGTGGGGAGCCAAAGGCTTCAGAGTTTCAGAGCTAATGGTGCTACTAAGAAGTTTGCTTACCAAGTGTGCTTTATACACTGCTCACAAAAAGTTAGGGATATTTGGCTTTCGGGTGAAATTTATGGACAATGTAATAAGTTCACGCTACAGTGATATATCATGAAAGTAGGGCATTTAAGTAGAAGCGCGCAATGATGATTTCCTCATCTCAACCAATTTATTGAAACAAAAGCCAACAACAGTGGTGGGTATACCACAACAAAAATGTCAGTGTCTCAACATCTTGTCATGTGCCCTTGAGCATCAATTACAGATTGACAACAATGTCTCATGCTGTTCACAAGTCAACTTATTGTCTGCTGAGGCATGACATTCCACTCTTCTTGAAGGGTGGTCCTCAGGTCATTGAGGTTGTGGGGTGCAGGATTACGAGCCTCTACACGGTGACTCAGCTGATCCCATAAGCTTTCTATGGGTTTCAGGTCTGGAGAAAGTCCAGGCCACTCCATTTGAGGTACACCAGCCTCCAGCAGCCATTCCCTAATGTCTAACCTCGATGAGTTGGAGCATCGTCACCCATCCATCCATCTTCTACCACTTTTCCAGAGGTCTGAGTTGCGGAGGCAGCAGTTCAAGCAGAGAAGCCCAGACTTCCCTCTCCCCAGCTACCTGCTCCATCTTTTCAGAGAGGATACCAAGGTGTTCCCAGACCAGCTGGGACCTCCAGCAAGTCCTGGGTCTGCCCCGGGGTCTCCTCCCAGAGGGACATGCCCAAAACACCTCAAGTGGGAGGCGTCCAGGAGGCATCCTGATCAGATGCCCATACCACCTCAAATGACTCCTTTCAATGTGGAGGAGCAGCGGTTCTACTCTGAGCCTCTCCCGGATGACTGAGCTCCTCACACCATCTCTGAAGGTGAGTCCAGCGATCCTACGAAGAAAGCTCATTTCAGCCGCTTGTATCCGCGATCTCGTTCTTTTGGTCATTACCCAAAGCTCGTGACCATAGGTGAGGATAGGAATGTAGATTGACTGATAAATCAACAGCTTTGCCTTAGAGCTCAGCTCCCTCTTCACCACAACAGACCGGTACAATGTCCACATCACTGCAGATGCTGCTCCGATCCATCTGTCAATCTCTCACTCCATTCTCCCCTCATTCGTGAATAAGACCCCAAGATACTTAAATTCCTCCACATTGTCATCCATGAAGATGAAATTAGGCCTGTGTTGTTCGTGCAGGGGCACGATGACTGGATTAATGATGTTATTCAGGTAGTATCGGCTTGTCATTGTACCATTCATAAGGTGTAGGGCAGTTCTGTGTTGACTAGACACACCTGCCCAGACTGTAACACCACCACCACCAAAGGCTCGCCTGGTGACAACAGTGGTTGATATACAGCGCTCTACTTGACAGCTCCAACATCATTGGCGGCCATCATTTTTGCTCAGCGGGAATCGACTTTCATCAGAGAACAGCACTGAGACCCACTGGTCTCTTGTCCAGCATAAATGCTCCCTGGCTCATGCAAGACGATGACGACTGTTCTTGGTGGTGTGGTCAAGTACCCTTGCAGGTCTTCTAGCATGCAGACCACGCTGATATAAACAGTTTCAAATGGTCTAATGTGGCACTTGGGTGCCTCTCACCTCCCTTAAATGTGCCTGGAGTTGAGTGGTTTCATCATCCGGTTCTACAGGGCACTGTTCACAATGAAACGGTCATCAATGTGGGATATGGCCAAAGGATGTTCACTTCTATGCCTTTCTGTGACTCTTCCAGTCTCTTTGTATTTCTGTTGCAACCTGCTGATGACACTCTGACACTCTAAGCTCAGTGGCCACTTCCCTCTGAGAACATCCTGTTTAAAGCCTCGCAATGGTGTCGTCTTGGTCTCATGATGTCAAAATGTGAACAGCATGACGAAGAGGACTGTTTAAAAACCAATTCTAATTGAACCAGAACATTTATTGGTCGATTCATGTATCAAACACCTGTCGTGAAGTTTGGTGGACGCGCAGCCTTAGCAATAGCTTGGCTAGGCAGTTGGACAAGCTGTCTGGCAATAGCTTTACTGTCAATCTGGCCAGTTTTGATTGCTATTTTCTACAAACTCTATTCAGTCCCCACTGGAATCCTTGTTAATCTACCAGCATTTGACCATATACAGTGGGGAAAATTAGTATTGAACACATCAACGTTTTTCTCATTTAACATATTTCTGATGGAGCCATTGGCCTGAGATTTTCACCAGATACAAGTAACAACCAAAGTAATCCATACATACAAAGAAATCAAGGCAACTGTGTTCACAAAACATTATATTTAATAAAGTGGAATGAACAGGAAATAAGTATTGAACACATGAAGAAAAAGAGGCACAAAAAGGCATAGAAAGCTTAGAAACTAGCTGAACTCCATCAGAATTTAGGAAGCCATCCCATCCCCCATCAGTCCAAATTAATTTTAGCTGGTGAAGTCCTGACTGATAGCCTTTAAAAAGGTCTGTGAATATCAGATTGTCACACCACAAACAACTCATGATGGGCAGAAGCAAAGAGCTCTCTCTAGACCTTCACAACCTTGTTGCAAGACATAATGATGGAATTGGTTACAGACACATTTTTAAACTGCTGAATGTTCCAGTAATCACTGTTGGAGCTATCAATCGGAAGTAGAAAGAACATCATTTTATCATAAATCAGCCACGACCAGGAGCTTCTTGCAAGATTTCTGACAGAGTCAAAAGAATTATCAGAAGAGTTATCCAAGAGTCAAAGACCACTCGTGGAGAGCTCCAGAAAGACCTGGAATTAGCAGGTACTGCTGTTTCAAAGAAAACAATAAGTGATGCACTCAACCGACATGGACTCTATGCCCGCTCACCTCGCAAGACTCCATTGCTGAAGAAAAAGCATACTGAAACTCATTTAAAGTTTGCTGCACAACAAATTTGGGCAAGCCAGTAAAACACTGGGAGAATATAGTCTAGTCAGATGAGACCAAAATTGAACTTTTTGGATGCCACAACACACAGCATGTTTGGAGGAGAACTGGTAGTGCACATCAGCCCCAAAACACCACACCAACAGTGAAGTTTGGAGGTGGGAGCATCATGGTGTGGGGGTGTTTTTCAGCACATGTTATAGGCAGACTTTATATAATTGAAGGAACGTTGAATGGACAAATGTACAGAGACATCCTTGATAAGAATTTGTTGCCATCTACCAAGATGCTGAAGATGAAATGAGGATGGACATTTCAGCAAGACAATGATCTAAAACACACAGCCAAGGAAACTCTCAACTGGCTCCAGAGAAGGAAAATAAAGATACTAGAATGGCCCAGTCAGTCACCTGACCTGAATCCAATAGAAAATTTATGGAACGAACTGAAGAGCAGAGTTCATAGAAGACACCTACGGAACCTTCAAGAGAAGAATGGGCTAAAATCACTCCTGAGCAATGCCTGTGCCTAATTTCTCCATACAGGAGGCATCTGGAAGTTGTTATTACTTGGGGTGGGAAATAAGGCCTAAAAATGATCTCATGATATTTCTGTGAATTTTCACGATAACTATATTCTTCACAATATCATGGAATACAGCTTTTTCTTTTAAATTTGTAAAGGACAGTTTCACAGTTTAATTATGTTCAACATACTCAGTAAAAGCAAAACAAAATCTCTTATTTCTCCAGTTTATAAAGAGCAGTTTAGAATGTGTTTCAAACCTTTTTTTTTAATTCAGTCTCAAATATTACCAGAAAATATTATAAACCACCACATCTTAAGTGCACTGAGGGGTGGACTGGGACAAAAATTCAGATTGGGAATTTGACTTCATCCTAGGCCACCCTGTTGTTGGAAACCAGAAAGCACCACAGTTTTAGTAGGTCAACATTTTAAAATAACAGGTATCAGACTAGTTATAAATGTAATTATAGCCTTCAGCTGGGAGGAAAATTATAAATTTGGATTGTAATAGTCAACTGAAACAACTGATTGACTAATCTTAATTTAAATCTCTTGCTGCTTCTGATTTCGCCACCTGAGGTAAAAAGTTAGGTAAAAAGTTACAATTCTGCATGAAAAAGGTCACAAATTTGTCACCACAAACATTCAAAATTAAAAAAAATGTACCTTTATGAAAAGATGTTTAAAAATGAGAAAAGAAAACAAATTTAGGAGAGAACAATAACAAGCAGATGAGAGTAAAGTTGGTACTGCAGACTACATATAGTCTGTAGTTTTGAAAATTCTGCAGGATTTTCTTAAAACATCTGAATAGTCCTGAAAACAACAATTTAGCTATGGTTAATGCAACCTACTTATTACATTTAAAAACGTAAAGCCCAAACTATAAGCAGTTACAACAGTATAATATCACCACAGATACTCATTCACCACATTACTTCTGTCTTCATCTCATTCCTATGCTCTGGGGCATGAGGGGGTTTTGAATCTCTTTGAGGCCGACCGAAAGTCTTGCTTCATGGCCTCACCAAACTCCTCCCACACCTGAGTGTTTGCCTCCACAACCACCCGAGCTGCACTCTCCTTGGCCTGCTGGTACACTTCAGCTGTTTCAGGAGTCCCACAAGCCAGCCAGGCTCGATAGGACTTGATTCTTGAAAACAAATTTACATTAGTTGGCTCAGGCTCACTATCCGAGCTAGGAGCTAGCCAACTAAGATTAGCAATAGTAACATAAAAGGAGGGCGGAGTTAACTGCGGTTCTTGTGCATTTAAAGACACATGCATTGAAACTAGCCATTCTGAGGAAGGCTGCTAGATTCACAATGATGCTGCAACAAATATTTAAACAAAAATTGACCAAAATATATCACAAATATTTCATTAAAATCTGTGGGAGCTGTCAACATGTGGGAAAAGTGTAGTGAATGACCCCTTAAAGTGCTTTGAGTGGTTTTCAGAGTAGAAGAAGTTATATAACTACAGGTCTTTATCCAGTTATTGATTCGTCTGATGGAAATAGAATGTATTTGATTGGCTGAAATTCCTAATCTATAACCACACCAGAGCTACAGTACCTTAGAAGAGAGATACCAGTCTTCCATGATTTTAAGGGTATCCTTTCAGTACATCATCTACTGAATGAATAATAATGTCAGACATTCATATTGCTTAAGGATGAGTGCTAATAGACTAGGTAGTTATTACCTTTTGGTTTTCAGTTTCTCATCAAAAAAATTAGTAATTATATGCCCATTCTATTAAAGGAATTACAAAGATTTTAGCAGTCCTTGATTTCTGTAGTTTATTGATTTAAATTCACAATTTAACTTACTTTATGACCTTTTAGCAAATGTTTTCATGCTCTTGTGAATTGTTTTTGAATAAATGGTAAATGGATTCCTTTGTAACATGTCATGTCAATCACATAGGTTTACAAATTCCTTGACAAGAACTATGACCAGGTCCGACAGGATGTCCTTGATCTGTTTATTCGGAGTAAGAATAAGGTGAGTGGAATGAAGGATCACATTTGCTCTTAAAGCTACAAAATGGTCGATTAAGTTTGAAACCTAGGTGTTTTGATGTTAAAGCCAGCTACACACCACTAGATAAATGGATTGATTTTGTGCCTGATTCCCTTCTTCGACAATCATTGGGAAAGTCCTTATCATCTTCAGGTCCTATTCATTATCTTGTCAGATTTTCCCATGGTGTGAGGTGAGTTATGAGTGATCCAATCTACTAGGAAGATCATCGGGGCTCTCCAACCTCAAATTGTAATTATTTGACATGTTGAATATTTGTGAGTGGATGCCCTCTTTTGTTGTAAGATCCTCAAGGACAGACAAGTGCACGTTTTCTGGACTGTCAAATCAACAAAACAAAAAAATAATTAATGGAAAAGTGTGGTGTTGTCTGCTGTGTGAAGTCACCCTTGACCATAGGAGATTTTGAGAGATTTTTTTTCAGATGCGCATTGCAAATTGTGCTTATTTGCTGTGACTTTGGCCTGGTTTCTTTAGAAAGTTCTTCAGAAAGTGTGCCTATATAAGATAAGATAAGCCTTTATTCATCCCACAATGGGGATAAGTAGCGGCAGTGTGCATTTTTTTTAAATACAAGTTTGCAAAATGCATAAAAACTGACCCAAAAATACATGAGGGAATGATTTGATTGATGTGCAAGAGAGACTAAGAGTGCACATGAGTCATATTATGTGGCTTTTTTTCATAGATATTATTGCTTGTTTGTGACATACAATCTGACATCACTAGTCCAGTTTGTTTTTGTGAAATAAATGTATGATATTTCTGTGTGGTATGCCATCTTTCTTATGCTGCTTGCACTCCATATACAGTAGGGATAAAATATGTAACAACTTAACAATAGGACATATGTGTCATGGTCTGAGCGCTGACTCTGTCCGCGCTTGGGTTGTCCAGTATTTTCCCCGTTCTCATGTCAGGTTTGCCATATGTTCTCATGTCAGGGCTTTTATTCTGACAGCGTCACAATAGGGCTTCCGGCTGTCAAAACCAAGTCACGTTGTGACAGCTGTTCAGCATTTCATCTGATTACATTTTCCTTCCTTGATTGGTGGTTAATGGGTATTTTAGGAAGCAGCTGAGGCTTACTCCTCGCTGCGACCTCGTCAAACGTTGATCCACACCACGTTCAGCTGGAGTCCCTAACCCCGGCTCCAGTCATCCTTTGATTCATCGTCTTAGTAAGTGTTTTTGCACAGAGTCTGTTATCCTGTGTCTGTAGTCTTAGTCTTAGTCATTGTTCGTGTTTTTGCCCCACGTGAATGTTCTTTTGTCATTTATATCTTTTGTTAATAAATATGCAAACTCATTGGCTGGCCTTTGGCATCTTATTGATGGCCCGCAAGGGCCATCCATGACAGTAGGTCGCAGCCAGAATGAGACACCAGTCACCGTGAGTTTGCTTTTCAGGCTTCTGTTTTCCTTTTTTCCAAGTTCCAGCGTGTTGGGAAATGGCATCGCCAGGAGAGGGCTATTCCTTGGACTTGGGCTATGATCTAATCGTGTTCCTGATAGATCCAGATGGCCTGCTCTCCAACGCTTGCCGCAGCTTCTTTCCCGATGGCTCACGCTGGCACTTGGACCTCGCTGAGGTGGCAGTTAACCGCAATCCTCGCTTTGCTGACCACACTGAAGTCAGGAAGAGGATGGTGGAGATCACGACACTCCGGGAGAAGTTCCGTGGACCGGAGGGGAACTCCGGCAGGAAGCCGAAGGTGGGGCATCCCTGCTCCTCGCCTCGGGATCCAGTTCCTGTCACCCATCCAGCCTGAGAGTCTACGTCACCCAGGTGCCGTTCCCGTCCACAGCGGAGGAGGAGGTCAGCCGGGATTCCCCCAGAAGAGACGCAGTGGGCAGCTGAGCTCATCCGGGGCCGTGTGGCTGAGGCTTGCTCTTCCTCCCATCCAACTCAAATTATGAAGCATGTGGTGGTGGCATTCAGAATGGTGGAGGTCAATCCCGAACTCCATGATTACCCCGAGTACGCTGATCTGCTAGTCTCTGTCTGCGCAGCAGCGGCATTTCCCTGACCTAACCTTTTCCTCACCCTCTGCCGGTAAACGCTGTCACCCTGCCCATATCAAGGCTCAACAAGATCCCCGTCTGGATCCAGTTCCGGGCCGCCGTGAAAACTCTGCCTCCCAGCCAGCTGTTGCCCCTGCGTCACAACGAAAGGGAAAGACAGCAGCCTCAGCCTCCGGGTCTTCTGTTCCTGCTGTTCCGTCAGCTCTTCGTCCCCAGACTGCCTCGGCTGCTCCTCCCTTCTCCTCGACGCTGTCACCAGCTGCTGTGAGCTCCACGAGTCCTGCTCTGGCTGCGCCCATCTCTGATCCTGTGTAAGCGGCTCCTCTTCGTCTTCCTTGTGTGGGGGGGGGGGCTCCGTCAACATCCAAAGGGGGAAGGGGAGAGCCAAGCCCACTGCGGCAGTTTCCATCAGCCCTCAGCTGAGCAGGCAAGTGCTATTGCATTCTCTTCCTTCATATTATGAATTGCCTTGTCTGACTCCTGGGGGTGGAGTTCGGGGCTCACAGTCCCCCAAGCTTCCTCCACCTGCTGCAACTATTATTTGTAAACCTGCATCTTCTGTATCTCCTTCCCCTGAGCGTCCCCCAGTGCCAGGAATACACCGTGGGACGAAGAAGAAGCCTGCGGCCCTGGAAAGCCTGGTACCAGCCCCGCAGCCATGTCACGGGCAGAGGAGGAGGGCGGACTGCCGATTGGAGCCTGCACCGATGATTAAGCATCCCTGGGTCTTCGTGGAGGAGCAGTTCGACCCAGCAGGCCACGGATCCCCTACCACCACGCCGTGCGGGCCTTCGGCGTGGACTTCAGCGCCAAGGAGTCCCCAGACTGTGAAGACCATCATGCCGGCTGTGGAGCCCACCGCAGTCGAGTGGGAACCAGGAGTGGACCTCCAGACCATTGAGCCTGGATCGTCGGAGTCCTGGACAGCGGTGGAGCCCGAGATCAGGCAAGTGCTCTATTTTGTCTTTCTCATCTCTATTCTGGAGTATTATTGTCTGTCTCTTGCGGAAACGAGCCGGGTGCAGCCAATCGCTGCATCTGAGCTTGTCTCGCCGGGCTCTGCCGCTGCCAGTGATCCTGATCCCGGTTCTTTCTTTTCCTCTGAGCCTTCGCCCAGGGTCACCAGTGGCGAATCTGTTCCGGTCGTCGTCTTGGAGGTTCCAGATTCATGTTCAGAGGTCATCCCTGGTTCTGCACCGGCCCAGTTGGGGTCCGTCGTGGGTGTAACTCCAACCCAGTCGGGGTCCGTCGTGGGTGCAACTTCGACCCAGTCGGGGTCCATCGTGGGTGCAGCGCTGGCCCGGTTGGGGTCCAGCAAGGGTGCAGCGCCGGTTCGTTTTAAGTTCGGAGAAGGAGCTGCAGATCCTTCGCCGTTTGACGCCGGACTGGCCCCTCATCCTTCCCCCAATCCCTTTCTTCCTCCACCGGGTGCCCCTGGGGTTCCCCGGATTCGGCTCAGCTTCACCTCGCTATCCCTCTTGGTAGGGAGGCCGCCACCAAGTTCTCCCCTCTGGTTCTGGTGGCCTAAGGACACAGGTTGGCCGCCCGGGAGACTGCTTTGCCGTTTTGCCGTTCGGGGTTGGCCGCCCAACGGACTGCCCTGTTTGTTCAGTTACCTGGTCCGACTGCCAGAGGTACTGTTTCTTTGGGCCTGGGACTGGGGCAGGCCGCCCGAACTGTTTCTTTTCCCCCTGCCAGCGATCTGGAAGCTGGATGCCGGTAGACCTCCCGAACTGTTTTTGTTTTTTTGTTTTTTTTTCCCCCCTCTGTGCTCTGCCTGCCGACATCCCTGTAGTGATGGGATTTTTTTTCTCTGTAATTTGAAGGGATGCTCTTTTTGTTTTTTGTCTTTGCCTGTTGTTGATATTGGACTAAATTTGTATATTGCTGCTCTGTAGCATTTTGAGTTGTTTTCCTGGTGTTTTAGGGGACTATGTATTTTTGTTATGTACCTGTATTTTAGTTTTCATGTTCCTTTGCCGGTTGGAAGGTTCTGTATGTTCATTTTGTATTTTAACTGTGCTCTAGGATTTTTTGTAGCATGTTCTGCCTTGTTTTCCTATGTTTGTGCCTCATCATTTTTGGTTATCTGTGTTGCCCTCCTTTGTGTTTTGTTTTGTTTTTTTCTGTTAGTGTTTTTCCCTTCTTGGTTCTCGCCCTCCTGGCCTGTTTCCCCCTCTGCCCTGCCTGGGTCGGCCCTGGTGGCCTTCAGGATGTTGCGTGGCGCCTGGAATTCACTTTGTGAATGGGGAGTACTGTCATGGTCTGAGCACTGACTCTGTCCACGCTCGGGTTGTCCCGAGCGTGGACAACCCGAGCATTTTTCCCCGTTCCCCCGTTCTCATCTCAGGTCTCATCTCATCTCAGGTTTGTCATATGGCTGTCAGGGCTTTTATTCTGTCAGCATCACAACGGGGCTTCCGGCTGCCAAAACCAAGTCAAGTTGTGACAGCTGTTCAGCATTTCATCTGATTACATTTCCCTTCCTTGATTGGTGGTTAATGGATATTTTAGGAAGCAGCTGAGGCTTACTCCTCGCTGCAACCTCGTCAAACGTTGATCCACACCATGTTCAGCTGGAGTCCCTAACTCCAGCTACAGTCATCCTTTGATTCATCGTCTTAGTAAGTGTTTTTGCTGAGTCTGTTATATTGTGTCTGTAGTCTTGGTCTTAGTCATAGTTCGTGTTTTTGCCCCACATGGCTGTTCTTTTGTCATTTATATCTTTTGTTAATAAATATGCAAACTTATTGGCTGGCCTTTGGCGTCTTATTGATGGCCCGCGAGGGCCATCCATGACAATATGCCACTAATATTGTATGCACTTTCAGTCTCTTTCATCCATCAGTCCAGACTCACGTCATTTTTGGGTCAGCTTTTTACCATTTTTGCATCTTATGTCCAGGAAATCTTCTGAAATCTCTGATAAAATGTGACTATAGCGAACAAACATAG
Source organism: Pholidichthys leucotaenia (assembly GCA_020510985.1). Lineage (NCBI taxonomy): Eukaryota > Metazoa > Chordata > Actinopteri > Cichliformes > Pholidichthyidae > Pholidichthys > Pholidichthys leucotaenia. Next base: position 386,424,630 of record CM035838.1, read on the forward strand.
TGAACAAACATGGCAGGCAACGCTTCTGTCTACAACTGTTTTGATCACATTTCAGTTCACACAGTCACACAGTTCACAGAGTGTGTGCTTGTCTGCCCTAGGGGTTCCCCTCCAACACGACAGGATATTGGATCATAAATATTCAACATGTTGGATTTTGGCAGAATGATGAAGTTAACCATGACTTTTAGTACGATTTGTGAGCATTAACTTTCCTTTCCCCATTCTATTATGCTGAGCACCAGAAAGTGCTCAGCAGAAAGAGCACCAAGCTAGAAGGTGGAAAATACCCTTTTTTTATATGGTCTTTGGTATGACCCGGCTGGGGCGTGAACCCACAACCTCCCGGCTGTGGGGTGGATGCTCTACCACCATTCTGGTAACTAACTTAAATAACAGGGAGAATCATTCATAAAATTACCCAGATTATTTAGTAATGTGTGGCTAGTCTAACACAATACCAAGGCCTGTGCCATGCATATTTTAAAATATCAACAAACATAGCAGCACCTTCTACAACCCCAATTCCGGTGAAGTTGGGACATTGTGTAAAATGTAAATAACAAAATACAATTTAAAAATCCTTTTCAACATATATTCAATTGAATACACTACAAAGTCAAGATATTTAATGTTCAAACTGATAAACGTTATTGTTTTGTTGCAAATATCTAACAATTTAAGAACAATGTTTCTCAACATAAAATTGCAAGGAATTTAGAGATTTCATCATCTACAGTCCATAATATCATCAAAAGATTCAGAAAATCTGGGACTTCCGGTCTGGACGCCATGGCGACTGCAGCTTAACACTGAAGCTCTCAGACTCAATCCAGGATAACACCTTGAAAATCAAACTTAACGGATTTTTGGAGGAGTGAAAATCAAAAGACAAAATCATCATGTCTAAAGGAAAACAGAAGAAACTGAAATTCTCCAGGCCAGGACACGTATCGGCCGGAGAATCTGAACTGGAAGATCCCCGTTCAGAAGACGAGGAGCTGGTGATAGCTAACAAAAGGGTTAGCCTGAAATCACTATTTGAGGAACTACGACGATTTCGCCGAGATGTTACGGCCGAATTTCGGGAATTCAGAGAAGAATTGAAAAGGACAAACAGCAGAGTGGACCAGGCCGAGAACCGAATCTTGGAAACAGAGGATCGAATAAAAGTGCTCGAAGATTCTGTGCTAGACCTACGCAAAAGACAAGCAGCTATAGAGGCTAAGCTAACCGACCAAGAAGGAAAACAAAGAAGAGATAACATAAGAATTCATGGTCTGATAGAAGGAACCGAAAATGGTTTTAACTCAATGGCAGAATGCGTGGAATCCTTACTAAGAGAGAAATTGGATATTCCACAAACCACCGACTTGAAGATAGAAAAGGCACATCGTTCATTAGCCGCTAGGCCGGCGGCGGAAGCGCCCCCATGTTCGGTGTTGGTAAGATTTTCCAATTTCAAAATAAAACAAGAGGTTGTAAGACTGGCCTGGCAGAAAAAAGGATTTATGCACCAGGAGAGAAAAGTCTACGTGGAACACGATTACGCCCCGGAGGTCCTTAAAAAGCGCAGGGAATACAATGACGCGAAAAAGGTGTTAAGAGAGAAGAAATTGCGCTTTCAGACACCATTTCCTGCGAAGTTAAGGGTCTTCTACGGCGATGAAACGTGTCTCTATAATTCGGCGGAAGAAGCAACAGCTGACATGGCGAAAAGAGGGCTCCCGGTAACGGTATTTAAACCCGCGGCAGACCCGAGTGTGAAGATCAAAGCGCAAACATGGACAACACAAAGACCCTCAAAATCCACGGACCAGCAGCGGGAAACCCAGCACCAGAGCGTCGCGGATAAACTATCCGTTTTCAGGTTGGAATAGCGACCTTTTTTTTTTTTTCCTCTTGAATCAATCCGCACATCCAACCCCCCTCATACAAGGTAACAAACATTAAAGGAGATGCATATTCAGCATGTGGTAAAACATTTCATGGAACAATCATATTATTTGAAACAAATAAGTCTTTGTAATAAAAAAAAAAAAAAAAAAAAAAACTTGTTAAAATAGAAATGTGACAATAATCCACATGTTCTCCTCATACTAACAAATACTGTTTTTGCGTGAATGTTTGATGTGATGGGGGTGGGAGGGTGCACACAATTTCACAGGGTTTAGGCATAAAAGGAAAAAAAAAAAAAAAATCATTACAAGTTTGGATTGGGTTCTGAAACTCACGTTAAAAGCATGGGACAACTTTCAGTGGTAAGAGAGGGCCCTCAACACGTAACAGAGTTTGAGGAATTTCCCTCAGAGCCTTCACTCCATCAAGGCTCTTACAGGGTCTTTAAAAAGACCTCAGCTCAGGAAGTTCTTTTGACAGCTTTTTGTTTTAAAGTTTTTTACACTATGTTCTTAATGTTTTTCTTGTTTTTAATGTTCTTTCAGTTTCTGAGTAGCACAAAAGAGGGCCACCACACAGTTATACTAAACAAAACAACACAATGGAGAAACAGGGTGTAACCAAAATAATTTCATATAATGTAAAAGGAATCCTGAATCCAGTTAAAAGATCCAAGATTCTAGGCAAAATGAAAAAAGACAAAGCAGGAATAATACTTTTACAAGAAACCCACCTAACAGACGTGGAACACAATAAACTCAGTAGACAAGGGTTTAAAATGATCTCTTCATCTTCATATAAATCAGGGAGGAGGAGGGGAGTAGCAACATTGATATCAACCAAAATTACATTTGAAAAAAAATCAGAACACAAAGATAAAGAAGGGAGATACAGTTTGGTAACTGGGCGGCTAGAGGGAGAAGATATCACCCTGCTGAATGTGTATGCTCCCCCAGGGGCTAACTGGAAATTTTATAAAAATGTATTCGACCTAATGATAACTAAAGCTCAAGGTTTAGTGATATGTGGTGGGGACTTCAATCTTAGACTGAATCCATACTGGGATGCTTCTGGTAATTCCCCACATCAAAATAACACCCAAAACAGGAATACTCGGATGCTACTAAAAGAATTGGGAGTCTGTGACGTGTGGAGGGAACTCAACCCCAGTGTAAAAGACTATACATTTTACTCAACTCCACATTCATCTTACTCAAGGATTGACTATTTTTTTATGTTTAATAGAGACATTGGTAGAGTAAAAACATGTAAAATAGGACTGATGGATCTCTCCGACCACAGTCCGATCTACATGGACTTAAATATCCAAAAATACACAAATAATACATTTTCTTGGAGGTTAAATTCAAATGTCCTGAAAGGACCATTGAAAGATGAATTGGAGTCAGATATTCTCAGATATTTGGAAGATAACGATAATGGAGAAGTATCCCCTTTAATACTGTGGGATGCATGTAAAGCTGTAATAAGAGGAAAGATTATTGCAAAACTGGCAACCCAAAAGAAACTAAGACAAGAAAAACTATCCACATTAGAGTCAGAACTTAGGAACCTAGAAAAAGAACACAAAGGCAACACTCATTCTACTGACTCGCTCAAGATTAAGGAAATTAAAAACCAAATAAATGAGATCTACACAATAGAAATCCAGAAGAAACTTACATTTCTGAAACAAAAATACTATGAAGCAGGCAGTAAATCGGCAAAATTGCTAGCCTATAAATTGAGGAAACATCAAACAGAAAGAGCAATCTACAAAATCAGAGACCCAGTATCAAAGGAAATAAAATTCAGAATTCAGGATATTCTTAAAAACTTCGAGAATTACTATAAGAACTTATACTCCCACAAAAAACATAAAAATGCATCCGAGGCATTCCTAAACACATTAAACCTTCCCCAACTTACGGAGTCACAAAATAAAACACTACTGTCAGAAATACATCCTAAAGAATTGGAAAAAGCAATTATGAAACTTAAAGCTAACAAATCCCCAGGAGCTGATGGCTATACAGCAGAGTGGTACAAAACCTTTAAACAGCAACTATCTCCTCTCCTCCTGAAAACATTTAATTATGTCCTCCACACAGGGGAAATCCCCCCCTCCTGGAGAGAAGGGGTCATTGCAGTTATACCTAAACCTGAAAAGGATAAACTAGAGTGCTCCAACTACAGACCAATCAGTGTACTAAACCAGGACTATAAGCTTTTTACCATTATCCTTGCCAAAAGGTTAGAGAATATACTGACAGACCTAATTCATTTAGACCAAACAGGTTTTATAAGACAAAGACAGACACAAGACAGCATTCGACGCACTTTACACATAATTCATCATATAAAAAAATATAACTTAAATGCAGTCATATTAGGATTAGATGCTGAAAAAGCATTCGATTCGGTTGACTGGTCTTTTCTATACAGAATCTTATCCAGTTTCAATTTTCATAACAACTTCATTAGAACTATACAGGCATTATATAAAAAACCAACAGCTAAAATAAGGATTAACGGTAATTTATCATCATCTTTTGAACTGGAAAGAGGATGTCGTCAGGGCTGCCCCCTGTCTCCACTGCTCTTTGCAATCTTCATAGAACCTCTGAGCCAATGGATAAGACAAAACCAAAAAATTCAAGGTATTACACTTGGTCAGAAGGAACATAAAATAGCACTCTTTGCTGATGACATTTTAATATACCTAGGGCAGCCAGACACTTCTTTACCAGAACTAACCTCAGTTTTTTCAGAGTATGGAGATTTATCGGGGTACAAATTAAATATGCATAAAACCCAAGTTTTAACATTCAACTATGACCCAAATCATTATTCACTAAGCAAACTCAAAACTAACTGGGAGTCGGAATCTATGAAATATCTGGGGGTCAATATCCCGAAACAACTCAACAAAATTATATCACTAAACTATGATCCACTGGTGACAAAAATAAAATCTGACCTAGCAAGATGGAATATGATACCATTCTTGGGTATTGCACAAAGAATTGAAGCAGTCAAAATGAATATACTTCCACGTCTTCTATACCTTTTCCAAACAATACCGGTAGAACCTCCCAATAAAACATGGCAGGAGCTGGACAGAAGGATCTCAAGATTCATATGGCAGGGCAAGAGACCTAGAATCAGATATAGAACCCTACAGCTAAACAAAGACAAAGGTGGGCTCGCGCTGCCAAATATCAGGGACTACTTTAAAGCCGCACAAATTAAAACTTTAGTAGAGATATGTAACCCAGTCTACTCTGCACAATGGAAGGAGATCGAATGCCAAATAACAAGTGACATCCCCCTACAGGCGATAATAGGGAACAATGTCTTACCTAAGCTTTTGAATAACACTAACCCGTGGATAGAGACCCCGCTAAAAATTTGGTTTAAGATAGTCAGAGAGAATCAAACTAAAGAGCCCTATCGACTTCTGCAATGGATCGCCTATGATCAGGACTTTACTCCTAATAAAACAGACACCAGATTTAAAAAGTGGAAGGAGAAGGGGCTGATAAAATATTACGATTTTTTTAAAGGGCAAATCTTAAGAAGTTTTGAAGATTTGAAAAAACAAGGCCTAATAAATCAAGACCTTTACAGGTTCTTCCAGCTTAGACACCACATAAACAATATACTTAAAAAGGAGGTTTTGGAAAGGGCCCAGTCAGGTGTTCTGAAGGTCTTCTTAATGGCATATAAAGGGATCCCAGGGATCAGATACATTTCTAAAATATACCAAGGTCTTCAAGACTTAAAAGGAGACAACACATCTTATATAAAAGAGAGATGGGAAAAAGAGGGGAATTTCACTTTACATCTGGAAATATGGGAAAAGCTAAATAAACAGCAATGGAAAAGTACCTCATCCCTGCAGTGGAGAGAATTTGGATGGAAAAACTTGGCAAGATTTTTCAGAACACCTGCACAAAACAAATTTACCCATAAGGGATTGAACTGTTGGCGCTTGTGTGGTGAAAAGACTGCAAATCATTTTCATGTGTTTTGGTCATGCCCAGTTATCCACCAATATTGGACCAATGTACAGACAATATTGGGGAAAATATTCAAAATTACAGTTCCCTTTTCTTTTGTAACTTTGTATTTGGGTTTACTACCGGACTCACTGGAAAGACGAGGAGAAAAATACTTATTCAATGTTTTAATATTGGCAAGCAAAAAAGCTCTAACTAAAAAATGGATGTTGAAGGACTGTCCTACACCTGAAGATTGGACTAACGTGATCCAAGACATTTACTCGATGGAAAAGTTGACATTCGCACTGAGACAGGACATGGATGGGTTCATGAACTTTTGGCAACCCTGGACCGCATATGTGTCTTCCATTAGATCTAATCTTTGACAAATACCATTTCAATAATGGTTCCTCTCTTTGTTCCAAAGCTACTCAGATGCTCTTTTATCTTTATTTACTTACTTTTTCTTTTTGTTTGTTTTTTACTGGTTTGTTTGTTTTTTTTATTTGTTTTTTGTTTGTTTTTTTTTTCTCTTTTCACTTTTTCTTTCACTTTAAAAAAAAAAAAAAATAAGGGGTGTTGTAAGAATTAATCTTCCAATGTTGTCAGATATCAGGAAATAAGGGAACATGTGATGAAAATGTAAACACTGCATTGCTGTAACGACCTGTATACCCTTTACAAAAACTTAAATTAAAAAAAAAAAAAAAGATTCAGAAAATCTGGAGAAATTTCTGCAAGTGACAAGGCCAAAAACCAACATTGAATTTCCATACCCTTCGTTCCCTCAGGCGGCACTGCTTTAAAAACCAACATCATTCCAGTGTTTCCCCTACCATTATATTAGGGGAGGGCAAATGTCAAGTTAATCTTCTATCTATCTAAATGCAAGGAATCTCTTGTCTGTGTACAAAGGGTAGTCCCCACAAGTGATGATCAGAAAATTGGTCCCCATCAAACATGAAAACCAGTATGTGTGTGTGTGTGTGTGTGTGTGTGTGTGTGTGTGTGTGTGTGTGTGTGTGTGTGTGTGTGCTCACTGTCTTTCTATTCTTGTGTGGCCCAAACCTTGACAAACCAGCTTTTTTGTGAGGACATCTTTCCTTGTGAGGACATTTGGCCTGGTCCTCATAATTTCTGTAATATATATCTGTAATTTTCAGTTTGGGCTCAATAAAGTATGTCTGTCTGTCTGTCTGTCTGTCTGTTTGTGGGGATCACACTTCTCAGCCTTCCTGGGAAGGTCTATGTCAGGGTACTGGAGGGGAGAGTCTGACCGTTGGTCGAACCTCGGATTCAGGAGGAGCAATGTGGTTTTCGTTCTGGCCATGACACATCAGACCAACTCTTACCCTTCTGAGAATCCTTGAAGGTTCATGGGAGTTTGCGCAACCAGTCCACATGTGTTTTGTGGACTTGGAGAAAGCATTTGACTGATTCTCTCGTGGTCTGTTGTGGGGGATACTGTGGAAGCATGGGGTATCAGATTTGTTGTTATGAGCTATCCGGTCCCTACACAGCCATTGCAAGAGTTTGGTTCGTATTTCCAATATCCAGTCAAACTCGTTTCCAGTGAGAGTTGGATTCTGCTAGAGCTGTCCTTTGTCACCAATCCTGTTCATTATTTTGATGGACAGGATTTCTAGACACAGCCAAGGATCGGAGGGTGTCATGCTTGGTGACCACAGGATCTCATCTCTGCTGTATGCAGATGATGTTGTCCTGTTGGCTTCATCGAGCAATGATCTACAAATCTCACTGGGATGATTTGTTACTGAGTGTGAAGTGGCTGGGATGAGAATTAGCACATCCAAGTCCGAGTCCATGGCCCTCAGCCGGAAAAGGGTGGATTGTCCGCTTTGGGTTGGGGATGAGCTTCTGCCCCAAGTGGAGGAGTTTAAGTATCTCGGAGTCTCATTCACAAGTGAGGCGAGAATGGAGCGTGAGATTGACAGACAGATTGGAAAAGCATCTGCAGTGATGCGGACGTTGTACTGGTCTGTTGTGGTTAAGTGGGAGCTGAGCTCTAAAGCAAAGCTGTCAATTTACCAGTCAATCTACGTTTCTACGCTCACCTATGGTCATGAGCTTTGGGTAATGACTGAAAGAATGAGATTGCCGATACAAGCGGCTTTCTCCATAGGATTGCTGGACTCACCCTTAGAGATAAGGTGAGGAGCTCAGTCATCCTGGAGAGGCTCAGAGAAGAACCGCTGTTCCTCCACATCGAAAGGAGCCAGTTGAGGTGGTTTGGGCATCTGATCAGGATGCCTCCTGGATGCCTCTTACTTGAGGTGTTTTGGGCACGTCCCACTAGGAGGAGAGGCTGCGTCTCCCAGCTGTCCTGGAAACATCTTGGTATCCTCCCCAAACAGTTGGAGCAGATGGCCAGGGAGAGGGAAATCTGGGCTTCTCTGCTTGAGCTGTTGCCTCCGTGACCCAAACCTCCGGAAAAGCAGTAGAAGATGGATGGATGGATGGAAATTAGAGTCATATGTTTTCAGTCAATGGGATGAAAATCAGGTGTGAGTGGGCACCATATTAAAGATCATGCAGACAAGCCAGAAGGCTATTGGAAAAATGTCTTGTGGACAGATGACACCAAAATAGAACTTTCTGGTTTGAATGAGAAACATTATGTTTGAAGAAAGGAAGACACTGAACTCCAGCATAAGAACCTTATCCCATCTGTAAAATATGGTGGTGGTAGTGTCATGGTTTGGACCTTTTTTGCTGCATCTGGGCCAGGTTGGCTTGCTATCATTGATGGTGTCACATCCACTGCGTAACTTGCAGCGAACATATGAAATAGATGCGAGCCCAACGTGCAGTAATGTAACGTGTTTATTTACAAAAGAGAATATATACAAAATGTCCAAATACAGTCATTGTTGAGAGGAGATGAGACAACCGGCTACAAACTCCGTTGGCTAGGATTAAATGCCATACGCGCTCCAGGCAGGGTAGGAGCGGAGAGGAAAGGCATAAATGAGGGAAGACTTACATATATTTTGGAGCGGAAAGGCTCTGAGGAACAAAACAGTTCAGTCCAGGGAAGAAGGCAACTGTCGCGAGCCAGGAAGTCCAATGTTGACTTAAGCTGCCACACTGACTGATCCCAGTGCCTCCCATAAGTAGGCAAATCACTAATGAAGGCAAGTGGTCACAGCCGTGTGGCAAGCAGGTGAATGACAATTAGCTGGAAATGTGTGTGTGTGCATGTGTGAGTGTGTGTGCGTGCGTGAGTGTGTGTGTATGTGTGCATGTGGTGATACCATACAGCTGGTGAATGTCTGGTGAGGAGGAGGCGTGGCTGTAGGACTGGCAGAGAGCAAGACTTAATCTGCCAGCTGGAATTAATAAGCCATAATCAAAAACCTACAGCCACAGGTCATGGACAGGGTTGAAAACAACCCCGAACATGACAGCTGGAAGAATACATTCTGAATTATACCAGTAAATACTAAAGGAAAATGTCAGGACATCTGTGCACGAACTGAATCTCAAGAGAAAGTGGGTCATACAGCAAGACAACGATCCGAAGCACACAAGTTGTTCTACCAAAGAATATTTAAAGAAGAATAAAGTTCATGTTTTGGAATGGCCAAGTCAAAGTCCTGACCTTAATCCACCTGAGATGTTGTGGAAGGACCTGAAGTGAGCAGTTCATATGAGGAAACCCGCCATCATTCCAGAGTTGATGCTGTTCTGTACAGAGGAATGGGCTAGAATTCCTCCAAGCTGATGTGCAGGACTTATCAACAGTTACCGGAAACGTTTAGTTACAGTTATTGCTGCAAAAGGGGGGTCACACCAGATACTGAAATGAGCGAATATTTGAAAAACAACAAAGTTTATCAATTTGAACATTAAATATCTTGTCTTTGTAGTGTTTCCAATTGAATATACTGCAGGTTGAAAAAGATTTTTAAATCATTTGTATTTTGCCTTTAATTACATTATACACAATGTTCCAGCTTCACCGGAATCAGAGTTGTGTCCCTTATTCACTTCTTTGTGTTTTTAAAGGTCAGAGAGAAAACATGCACACACATCACAATAATTAAATAACAGAAAATCACAGTAACTGTGTTAATTATGAATCTTAACCTGAGTGTATATTTGTGTTTCTGCACCTGCAGATGGTGTCAAATCTCTTCCTGGCTCATGCAGAGGTCATGGGTCTGCAGAGAGGAGGCCACAGGAGAAAGAGCAGCTCAGTCACTAAAAAATACCAAGCGCCAACTGTCAGCAACAAGTTCCAACAGTCCCTACTGGAGCTAGTGGAGAAAATGGACAGGTGAAATCTACATGGGCAAATAATTATTGGAATTGATGCAGAACACTTTCTACAATTTAAAAAGAAATTCTAGAATTTTAAAAAAATAATCTTTAATTTTTCCATTTCAGGTGCAACCCATTCTTTGTCCGCTGCATTAAGCCAAATAACATGAAGGTAGATTTTAAAGCTTTCCTTAATGATGTAAGCCCGTATCTGTCAGTCCTTTGACGATGTGCATACTGTATGTTTGCTTAGCAACCAGGTATGTTTGAGGAAGACCTGGTCAGCAGCCAGCTGCGACACTCTGGCATCCTGGAGACCATTAGGATTCGTAGGGAAGGGTACCCAGTTAGAATGCCATTCTACACATTTTTGTTCAGGTAAGATGGATACTGAAAGCTGGCTGGAAGTTACTTACAAAAAGAGTGGTGTCTGCTTTCGTCTTCCTGTCATGTTCAGGTTGTTAAATCTTTTAAATAAAAGCTGGCCAAGAGCTCCCAGGGTGGCCGTTTTTTTTTTTTAAGGGGACATAGGATGTGAACTTTACTTTTGTTGTATTGATGTGTATGAATTGAGCGATCTGGAGTGGCTACCACTGCAAAAACACAACCCTGTCACTTTGTTGTGGTTTGCCTGTGTTTCCCTAGGTCTGATTAAATGTCCAGTTTTGATTTGGCCCTGGTTGTGAAGTACGAACCAAAGCTCACCGGAATGATGCCACCCTTCCAACTTTATCCATGCCTGTTTTATTGATAGTGGGCAAAGCTTGATGATGAGTTAGCGTAAGGGATGCGAGGGTCACCAAACCATGTTTTTATGGCTATTTTCTATCAATTCTATTCACCCCTTCAGACAGTTGTGTTCCTAACTTGTTGATAAATCTGGTTTTGATTATACATCTTATATATCCTGTGTCATTCTGTCTTATTTTGTTATATTTTGGCCGCAATAACCCAGAAAATCAGGTTGCTAACTAAGTTTTAAAGGCAAATTTCTATGCAATCTATTCACACCATCAAAAATTTAACACTTAATGACGCTATTTTTTGGACACAATTGACACATGCATGTTCTACACCCCCTCCCCAAAGAAAATGTACATACACCCTTCATCAACCCATGGCAGCCTCATTCGCTGCTCATCAAATTCGAACAGTTACATATCTTGGAGGAAAGAAGTGGTTTGATGAGGTGTGTGAAGAGCTGCTGGAACACACACTGATCAAGTTCAAGTTGTATAGAGTCAATTTAGTGCCAAAAATATGTTGAACTCATAAATTGATATTCAAATTATTCCAGCATTTGTACGTGAAAATAAAGTTTTTTTTAAACACTGTAAAATATAACTATGTGAGAAATTCAGGTAAGGGTTAGGGGTGTATGTGTGCAAAAAATATTTGTGCTTGCAATGAAAATTTGTAAAGTGACTTAGGTGTTAAAATAGGAGTGCTTTGTGCGCATCTGTACAAAGCAGAAAATTGCATGTAAAACTAAAACCAAACTAAAAACATTATGTCCTTGTAGAAAGTAAAAAATTGTCATGAAATGCTATTAAGTCCCCCTGTCTCTAAATGTATTAATTGTTTTAGGTCTTAAGTCTGAGAGGGTTAGTAACAGCAATAGCAGTCTGCAGAAATAAACTCTTGCCTGTTTATTATTGGAGGCTAAAAGCCTCCACCCTTTTAGTCTGCTTATTACATACAGTGGTGGGAAAAAGTGTTTGCCCCCGTCCTGATTTCTCATTTTTTGTATGTTTTTCACACTTATATGTTTCAGATCATCAAACAAATTTAACTGGGTGGGCCACCCTTAGCAATGTAACAACTAGTCATGTTATGGTGATTGCGAAATCTGGTCTTAAGCCAGTGACCACTGAGAAAGGGCAGATGACAACCGGGGAAAAAACCTGGTGACAGCGTGAAGAGACTGCTGACAGGAGGGAACAGGCCCCACTGGGGCTGGCATGGGTTAGCTACCCATGTTGGCAGGAGTCTGTCACTACACAGTGATTTGGGTCCACCCAACCATGGCTACGAAAACTTCAAGAGGAAGAATACCCCTTGAGTCTGTGAGAGCAGGGGCGCAAGATGACTCATTGGCTGACTACATGGTAACAGACTTTGGAATGGAAATGATAATGAATCAGATGATCGGCGCAGCAGTGGACGGAGTAACAACTCTGGCAGGACATAAGCTACGAAGCTGCATCTGTGGCTCAGAAAAGATAACATCAGAGAAGGGTCTCAAGATCCATTAGGGTTGGAGAAAGTGCTTGAGGAAGCTTAGCGAGGGAACTCGCATTGACCACTACTTTCTTAGAAGTAGGGCAAATCAGTCAAATGAAGCCCAGTGGCAGGATATTCACCACAGCCCGCAGGGTATCAGAACCCCAAACAAAGCTCAACCAAGCACTGATTCACCAATGGCCATGAGTCCTGGGCCCCCCCAGCCACAGCCAGCAGTAGAGAGGAAAATGGATGGTTGAAAACCTCAGATCTTGTGGCCTAAATCCTCCCAGAAAAAGGAGTGGGAAATCATTGACACACACCTTGTCCAGCTTCTTGAAGGTCTGAAAGGGGGCGTAGAAAGAAAACTGGAGAATATAGGAGAAATCATGTATAATTACTGTATGGAGGAGAGATTTTGAGTTAAACGCAACAACACTAGTGCACAGAAGGAACCATCAGCCCATCTCAAGTCCAAAGGGCAGCAGGAGATTGAACAAAAGAAAGAAGATCCCTGAGAAAATGGTGGAAGAAAGCAGTGGAAGTGGAGAAGAAAGCACTTGAGGTACTTCAGAGTGGCATCAAGCAGTGCTTGACAACACTGCGAAGAGCAAGGTGTTTGAGAAAGCAACATAAGAAGAAGGAGCGAACAACGGCTACTTTCTACAGGGTTCCCTTCAAATTTGCCAAAAGCCTCTTTGTTAAGGAGAAAACCGGGACCCTTAAAGTATCCATAAGGGAACTAGAGGAGCACCTGAGAAATGTCTACTCTGACAATCAGAGGCATGCTCCATCATAATTCCAGATGACATGCCACCAATCCAACCATCTGAGCACCAGATGGACATAAGGCCCCCTAAATGGAGCAAAGTTGAGAACATAGTAAAGCGGGCAAGAGCAGCATCTGCTGCTGGTCCCAACGGTGTTCCAAACAGGTTATATAAGAACACGCCGAGTGTCCTGAGGTACCTTTGGAAGCTAATGAAAGTGGCATGGGAAAAAGGAATTGTACCAAAGGCATGGCGACGGGCAGGAGGAATTTTGATCCCCAAAGAGAAGAACTCCTCAACCATCACTCAGTTTCGCCACATCAGTCTTCTGAATGCGGAAGAAAAGATTTTTTCAGTGTCGTGGCCTGAAGGCTTTCAGCTTTTTTGCAGCGGAACAACTTTGTGGACACCTCGGTGCAGAAGGCAAATGTGTGGAATACACAAATGTCATTTGGCACCAGGCACAGATGGCCAAGAAGGAAAAGAAAGATCTACATGTGGTCTTCTTAGATCTTGCCAATGCCTTCGAGTCAGTGCCTCATGAGATGCTGTGGACAGCTTTCAATTTTTTCCAAGGCCCAGAGGGCATCATAAGGCTAGTTAAAGTCTATTTCCATGACCTCCAGTTTTGTGTTATGACTCAAGCTGGTATAACTGCCTGGCAGAATCAGAATCAGAATCAGAATTAACTTTATTGCCAAGCATGTTTACACACACGAGGAGTCATTAGGCGCGCTTGGTAAGCGCATCCTAATGACACGGCAGCCATACAAGGCGCCTGTCAGCAGTGGGGGGTAAAGAGGGGAAGGGGGAAGGGGAGGGAACACATTGGGCAGAGAGAAAAAAACAAAGTTTTCAAAATAGTGCTCGAATGAGCAAAATTGTGATCACATAGAAAAAAAAAACCTCAGTTACACAATTAGCAGACAAAATATCACACATTAACGAAACAAAAGCAAGAGAGAGACCAGTGTGTGTAGTCAGTCATGTAATCAGTATGAATGCAGTGTGGATGTATCATTTGCTGGTGCACAACAAAGGAGCATCTCCTAGGCAACGAATGGATGTTATGTTCATGTATTCTAAACATAGATAAGCATGTCCAGAGTCCATCTCTCTTCGTGCATGCCAGATGGTAGAGTTCTGTATTAGACACATGATAACGCTGTCCTTGAAGAGATCAGTTTGCTGAACAACAGCAATTGTTTGTTAATTGTTTGGGTTAAAGAGAAGCCAAAACTCCCTTCCTGCATAATCTCTGCACCTGGAGGAATGAGTTCCCAAGGACGCCGAATCAAGGCCTGATGAGCACAGTCACTTAGAGCATAGTAATTTCCACTCTCGTGCGATTCTGTGCATCACAGTTAATTCAGTTCACAGGCTTAAAAACATTCCCTGGAGAGCACCCAGCGGCTCAAGATGTTACCAACCTCCTGATTCAGTTCGACAATCAGTTCACCATTTGCCGCTATCAGAGCCCTCCCATGCTGGTCGAATTGTTGAAGGAGCTTCGCCGGGATCCGCATTTTGACAAGCTCTTCCAACTTCTTTAATTTCCGATACACCAGGAAACTCCGGAGCCAAACAGTAGAAATCCTGTGATCATAAGCCAAACAGATAGATGTCTTCCGCATCTTCAATCGAATCACACAGACACATGAGTTCCAATTGCCCCATGAGTCACACATTTGGGCTCCCCCGGGCCCAATTTTCTGTTTGAAAAGGTGGTGTCAATTGCATTTAAAGCCCGAAATTCCATTTTTTCCATTTTTCTCGTTTGGATTGAGATCCGCGAGAAGGAGAGCGACATAGACAAGATGCAGCAAGCTGGGATCAGTCAGGGAGGTGGAGGAGGAGAGGAGGAGAAAATGCGACTGCTCTCTCTGAAAGCCGGAAGAAGAAGCACCTTGAGATGGGCATAATGGCGGGCTGTACAATCTCACCACTGGCTTTCACCATGGCTTTCACCACTGGCTTTCACCACTGGCTTTCACCCTATCTCATGCTAATCGACTGGAGAGATTGGTGAACGCCCAGGTGAGGAAGTGGTTTGGACTTCCAAGATGTTTCAGCAGCATAAGCTTGTATGGGAATGGAGTCCTCTCTCTGCCAATTTCAAGCCTGGTGGAGGAGTACAAATGCGCCAAATCAAGGTTGGAAATGACCCTCGCAGAATCCTGGGATCCATTTGTTAGAGGTGCTGCTCCCACCCTAGTAACAGGAAGGAAATGGAAGCCAGGTGCAGCAGTTGCAGAGGCAAAGTCCACCCTGAGGCACAGGGACATAGTAGGGCAAGTCCAACATGGCAGAGGGGGCCTTGGCTTGGGAGTAACAACACCCATATGGCAAAAAGCTACTCCATCTGAACACCAACAATTGGTGGTGGAGGAGGTACACTGCAAGGAAGAAGCAGCCAGATGTGCTACAGCTGTGTCACAAGTCAAGCAAAGCCGCTGGATGAAGTGGGAGGGTGTGGAGAGGAGGAGGATCGTATGGAGAGAGCTGTGGAGCATGGCATCAAATCGACTGAGTTTTGTCATCAGAGCCACATATAATGTCCTGCCTTCTCCAACCAACTTACATCTTTGGCTTGGAGAGGACCCAACCTGTCCCCAGTGCGCTGCACCAGCAAACTTCAAACACATTCTGGTGGGTTGTATGACTAGTGTAACTCAAGGGAGATACACCTGGCGCCATAATCAAGTGCTGAAGTGCTTGGCTGCTGAAATTGAGAGAAGGAGGGTAACTATCAATGCCATGCCTCTAAAGGCCCAGAATACTTTCCTGCGATTGATATCCTTTATGAGGGAAGGGGAGAAACAGTGGGCCAACCCAGTACCAGCAGACTCATGTCCACTTGACACAGCCCGGGATTGGGAAATGCGGGTTGATCTAGGCCAGAGACTCACCTTTCCATCTGAAGTTGTAGCGACCAACCTGCCCCCAGACCTGGTGCTCTGGTCCAAATCTTGCCGATGTGTTTTCATCATTGAGCTGACAATCCCTTGGGAGGAATCCATCGATGAGGCTTTTGAAAGGATAAGGCTGCGATATGCAAACCTAGCAGCTGAAGCAGAAGAGTGGGGCTGGAATGTAAAGGTGCACCCTGTAGAGGCTTGCTGCAGGGGCTTTGTAGCCAGTTCCACCACAAGGCTACTGAAGGAGGTGGGAATCAGGGCAGGCTCAATGGAGAACTATCAAAGAGCTTGCCAGTGTCGCTGAGAGAAGCAGTTACTGGCTATGGCTGAAGAGGAAGGACACAGTATGGGCTGTCAAATGACCACATGGAGCTTCCATGCGACATACGCCCAGGCCTGATCAGCCTGTGGTGGGCCAGCCTTGGGCGAGGATGTCTTGTGATAAAAGGCCGAAACACCCTATGAGCCTGAGGTGCGCAACTGATGATGTGTTGCATTGGCGGCGCCATGTGGTAGTCAACCCCACCCAGGAAGACATAGTGGTTGGGGGGGTGGGGGGGAGTTGGTTGAAACCAGGCAATTGAGGTGCTGATTTTAGGGACTGTAACAACTAGTCCTATTATGGTTGGTGATTTCAGATCATCAAACAAATTTAAATATTAGACAAAGGTAACACAAGTAAACACAAAATGCAGTTTTTAAATTAAGGTGTTTATTATTAAGGGGAAAAAAATCCAAATCTTTATGGCCCTGTATGATAAAGTGGTTGCTCCCTAAACCTAATAACTGGTTGGGCCACCCTTAGCAACAACAACTGCAATCAAGCGTTTGCGATAACTGGCAATGAGTCTTTTACAGCACTGTGGAGGAATTTTGGCCCACTCATCTTTGCAGAATTGTTGTAATTCAACCACATTGGAGGGTTTTTGAGCATGAACCGCCTTTTTAAGGGTCATGCCACAGCATCTCAATCGGATTCAGGTCAGGACTTTGACTAGGCCACTCCAAAGTCATCATTTTGTTTTTCTTAAGCTATTCAGAGGTGGACTTGCTGGTGTGTTTTGGATCATTGTCCTACTGCAGAACCCAAGTGCGCTTCAGCTTGAGGTCACAAACAGATGGTCAGACATTTTTCTTCAGGATTTTTTGGTAGACAGCAGAATTCTTGGTTCCATTTACCACTGCAAGTCTTCCAGGTCCTGAAGCAGCAAAACAGCCCCAGACCATCACACTACCACCACCATATTTTACTGTTGGTATGATGTTCTTTTTCTGAAATGCTGTTACTTTTACGCCGGATGTATTGGGACACACACCTTCCAAAAAGTTCAACTTTTGTCTCGTCAGTCCACAGAGTAGTTTCCCAAAAGTCTTGGGGATCATCAAGATGTTTTCTGGCAAAACTGAGGCGAGCCTTTATGTTCTTTTTGCTCAGCAGTGGTTTTCGTCTTGGAGCTCTGCCATGCAGGCTATTTTTGCCCAGTCTCCTTCTTATGGTGGAGTCATAAACACTGACCTTAACTGAGGCAAGTGAGGCCTGCAGTTCTTTGGATGTTGTTGCGGGGTATTTTGTGACCTCTCAGATGAGTCGTTACTGTACTCTTGGGGTAATTTTGGTTGGCTGGCCACTCCTGGGAAGGTTCACCACTGTTCCATGTCAAGTCAAATCAAATCAAATCAAATCAAATCAACCTTTGTTGTCATGTTGTACATACAACTGTAGTGCAGGCAAAATGAAATTACGTTTCTCTAGGTATCCATGTATGTAAAAACATAATTTAAAACACACTCACTCACCCCCCCACCCCAACACAGCCATTCACACATCCCTAAGATACATTTAGTTATTACAGTAATATTAACTTATTACAGTTGCAGTTTAAAGTGATAATAACTACCTATGTATAAAATACCAATTAAAGTGGCTGAGTGAGTCAAAGTGGCTACTTGAAACTAACTAGATCTATAATATACATAAATATACATAATGTCCATAAGGTGCAGTAGCATGTGTGAAAGATTCCGGCTCAACTGTTCAGTATCCTAACAGCTTGTGGGAGGAAGCTGTAAATCAGTCTGGTGATTCTGCCTCTGATGCTCCAGAATCATTTGCCAGAAGGCAGCAGTTCAAAGTGTTTATGCAGAGGGTGAGAGTGGTCCTTGACAATGTTCAGTGCCCTGCTCCTACAACGGCTCTGAAAAAGTTCTTGGACAGAGGGGAGGGAAACTCCAATTACCCTCTCAGCTCCCTTGACTATCCTCTGCAGGGCTTTTTTGTCTGACATACTGCAACTGGAGTACCATGTTGCAATGCAGTACATCAGATCACTCTCCACCACACCTCTGTAGAAGGTCCTGAGGATACAGATGGGGAGAGAGGTCTGTTTGAGTTTCCTCAAGAAGTGCAGTCTCTGCTGGGCCCGCTTCCTGATCCCCGAGGAATTCTTGCTCCAGGTCAGGTCCTGTGAGATCTGCACTCCGAGGAACTTGATGGTTGGTTGCTATATTTGTGTATTTATAATATTTACTGTATAATATTTATAATTGTGTATTTATAATCTTTTTGCATTGATGTATGTGGTTATTGTGTATTTTCTTTTTTTTACTTGATTCTCTTTTCTAAAGCCCATCCAGGGACAAGAGTTGCAAATTAGCTAATAGCTATACACTCTATGTGCAACACATCAGATTGATTGTCATTGATTAATTGTCTATGTTTATTGCACTGTCCCTGTCAAATAAACTAATCTATCTATCTATGTTCTCCACTCTCTCCACCGAACGGCCTCTGATGCTGAGCGGGACGTGTTCAGGCTGTGACCGCCGGAAGTCGATAATCATCTCCTTTGTTTTGTCCACATTGAGCACCACATTGTTCTCCCTGCACCAGCCCTCCAGGTTTCTAACTTCTTCCCTGTACATAGATTCCCACAACTGTGGTGTCGTCCTTAAACTTAATAATCTGGTTCCCCTCATGTCTGGACACACAGTCATGTGTTAGAAGTGTAAACAACAGTGGACTGAGTACACAGCCTTGAGGGGATCCAGTGCTCAGCGTGATGGAGTTGGAGATGTTGTTTCCAACACGGACAGACTGAGGTCTCTTGGTCAGGAAGTCCAGGATCCAGAGACATGTGGCGGTGTTCAGACCAAGAAGGAGTAATTTCTCCATCAGTCTCTGGGGAATAATGGTGTTGAATGCTGAACTGAAATCAATATACAGGAGTCTGGCGTAGGTGTCTTTCTGCTCCAGGTGGGTGATGACAGAGTGCAGGGTGGTGACTATGGCATCCTCTGTGGAGCGATTTGAACGATACGCGAACTGGAGCAGGTCATGTGATGCAGGAAGGCAGGCTGTGATGTGTGGTTTGACAAGCAGTTCAAAACACTTCATCACAATTGGTGACAGTGCGACAGGACGATAGTCATTCAGACAAGACACAACTGGTTTCTTTGCCACCGGTACTATGGTAGAGGTCTTAAACCATCTAGGAATGATGGCCTGACTCAGGGAGATGTTATAAATGTCGGTCAGGACATCCGCCAGCTCACTCGCACAGACTCGGAGCACACGTTCCGGGATGTTGTCCTGACCTGCAGCTTTACGTGGGTTGACCCTGATTAGGGTCCTCCATGTGTCCGCTGCATTGATGGTGATAGCTGGCATAACAGATGGTGGAGATGGGCCAGCCCTCCCTCTGATTTTTGGGTTTGATGCTTCAAAACGAGTGAAGAAGTTGTTGAGCCTGTCTGGAAGGGAAGCGTCATCATCATCGACCCCCTACCTGGACTTATAATCCGTCAGCGCCCCAACTCCCTGCCACATCCGTTTGGTGTTCCCTGTGTCACGGAGGTGTCCATGGATTTTCTCCGCATAGGCGCGTTTCGCCATCTTAATTCCCTTTGAGAGTACAGACTTAGCTGAGCGGAGGGCAATCCTGTCCTTCGCTCTGAAGGCTGCATCTCTGGCTGTGAGCAGCGAGCGCACCTCTGCAGTCATCCAGGGTTTATATCCAGGGTTTCTCTCACTGTGGTTCACTGGAGTCCCAAAGCTTTAGAAATGGCTTTATAATCTCTACACAGAGAGGGTTCATTGCCTGTGTATCATTGCTGGCCAGACGTTGGATTCTTCTCCTGTGGAAATCTCCTACTCCTCCATCCGTGTCACAATGGATTAAAGACGTTATGCTTTTCCTTAAGCAAGGAAAGATTAAATATACCATAAAAGGATGTACTGCTGATTTCTACAGTAAGTGGCAACCATTCCTAAATTTTTTCCTAAGTTTGAGAACATTGCAAGATTGAGTGCTTCTGTGTATTGAATGATATTATCGTATGAGCCAGGGCAGAGGGTGGGCTGGGTGGGTAGAGGGTGGAGTTGTTTGTTTTTGTGTTTTTATGTTTTTGTTACTGTTAAATTTAAAAAACTAATAAAAATATCTGGGGGAAAAAAAAGAAATGGCTTTATAACCTTTTCCAGACTGATAAATCTCAACTACTTTGTTTCTCATTTGTTCCTGAGTTTCTTTGGATAGCAGCATGATGTCTAGCTTTTGATGTTTTTGATCTTTTGGTCTACTTCACTTTGTCAGGCAGGTCCTGTTTAAGTGATTTCTTGATTGAGAACAGATGTGGCAGTAATCAGGCCTGGGTGTGGCTAGAGAAATTGAACTCAGCTTTCCAAAGATGTGATAAACCACAGTTAATTTATGTTTTAACGGGGGGGGGGGGGGACTTTTTCCACACAGGGCCATGCAGGTTTGGAATTTTTTTTTCCCCTTAATAATAAACGCCTTAATTTAAAAACTGCATTTTGTGTTTACTTGTGTTATCTGTCTAATATTTAAATTTGTTTGATGATCTGAAACAGTTAAGTGTGACAAACACACAAAAAAATGAGAAATCAGGAAGGGGCTATCACTTTTTCACACCACTGTATATTATTTGTTAAATACAAATTACATATTTGTAATTTTAGACTAGCTAATTAGTTTTTTATGCTGATTCAGACCTCATAAATATGTGTTTGAATGTGTTTAATTCCCAGATACAAGTCTCTGGTAGGGCTACAAGACCTTCCTGCAGCCAATGGAGAGAACTGTGTTATATTGCTGAGTAAACTGTGTCCCCTCCGACCAGGAAGCTACCATGTTGGAGTCACAAAGGTGAAGTTGTTCAGGCTTTAAAATGGAAATGAAAAAAGGTGGAGTGTTTGGTCATAGTATTGGGTAACTCTTGAGATATTTTTTTTTTTCAGTTGTGCTTGACATGTTTGATGAGACAAGAAATATCATACATAAATATGATGTGTGTGTGTTCATGGCAGTTGTTTCTGAAAGAGGACATTTACCAGCTGTTGGAGTGTAAATGGGAGCGCTCTCGTCACCTTGCTGCCCTCACCCTGCAGCGCTACACTCGCATGTTCTTTGTCAGGAAACGCTATGTTTCTTTCCGGTACAAATTCATCCAGTTTCAGGCCCACTGTCGAGGCTACCTTGTGAGGTGAGTTAGAGACGTTTAAGCTTATTGTTCAGAGCACAACACCTGAGTTTGCCTTTGTACTTCAGCTACAATATCACAGTAAGCTTGAAACGGCAGTGGAGTTAAATGTCCCATGCACTGCTCTTTTCCCACATTGCACACACAATTAACACACAATGTGTAATTTTTAACGCATGAATGTGTAAAAAAAATTCTAACACAACAAACATGTCAAACATATTAACACAAGAACTGTGTCAAAATTGACACCCAATGTGTCATTCTTATCTAGACACACGGTTGTGTTGTTTTTAACACATCTGTTTTAAGAGTGTACAATGATGTAAAAATGTTAATTTCTCTGTAAATTGATGAGCTGGTGCTTTTACTTGTAGCATGAGCAGAAAGTCTATCCAGTGCGTGTGGTCAAAAAAATAAAACAAAACAAGTGTTAAGATTTATGATGCTTCGTTTCCTTTCATCCGCTAGGAAACAGTATGTGAAAATGAGGGAGAGTCTGGTCCGCTTCCGCTCGCTTGTCCACATGTATGTCAACCGCAAGCAGTACATCAAGGTACAGCTGATATCCATTAATTTTTTTCCCTTTATTTTTAGAAAATTTTCCTCAATTTAGGCCTATTTATAATGTGGGCTTTGTATTGTGATCTTCCAAGTTGAGTTGTTGATTTATTTGTCCTTTTTCCAGAGGAAGTTTGAAGCCCAGCGGAAAGCTGAAGAGGGGAGGAGGAAGAGAGAGATGGTACGTGGAAAGTTTAGACAGGACCTAAATGAAAAGTTTCTATTTAAGTGATTCTACCAGAAGACTGTTTACAGAGGAAACATAAATTTGTGATCGAACAATCGACCAACCTGGATTTCCTCTGTTTTTCAGTTTTGAAGGTAAAATGTCGTTAAAATTTCTTTTCAGGAGCTGACCAAGAGGGAGGTGGTTAATGTCACACATTTAGTGATCCCTGCAGAGCTGGGAGCTTTACTGCAGACAGCAGGAGGTGTGTAAGACGTCTGTGTTGTCATTCAGCATTCATCACATGCTGTACAGTGTTTATGAGAACACTATTTGCACAACATTGATAGTTTAAATATTTTGAGGGTCCTGACACAGTAGAACAGCTATGGCTATTAATAAGAACCATACAGAAAAAAATATTCTTATTGCCACTTACAGTGGGGCAAAAAAGTATTTAGTCAGCCACCAATTGTGCAAGTTCTCCCACTTAAAAGATGAGAGAGGTCTCCAATTTTCATCATAGGTATACCTCAACTATGAGAGACAAAATGAGAAAAAAAATCCAGAAAATCACATTGAAGGATTTTTAATGAATTAATTGGTAAATTCCTCGGTAAAATAAGTATTTGGTCACCTACAAACAAGCAAGATTTCTGGCTCTCACAGACCTGTAACTTCTTCTTTAAGAGGCTCCTCTGTCCTCCACTCATTACCTGTATTAATGGCACTTGTTTGTACTCATTATCAGTATAAAAGACACCTGTCCACAACCTCAAACAGTCAGACTCCAAACTCCACTATGGCCAAGACCAAAGAGCTGTCAAAGGACACCAGAAACAAAATTGTAGACCTGCACCAGGCTGGGAAGACTGAATCTGCAATAGGTAAGCAGCTTGGTGTGAAGAAATCAACTGTGGGAGCAATTATTAGAAAATGGAAGACATACAAGACCACTGATAATCTCCCTCGATCTGGGGCTCCACGCAAGATCTCACCCTGTAGGGTCAAAATGATCACAAGAACGGTGAGCAAAAATCCCAGAACCACACGGGGGGACCTAGTGAATGACCTGCAGAGAGCTGGGACCAAAGTAACAAAGGCTACATCAGTAACACACTACGCTGCCAGGGACTCAAATCCTGCAGTGCCAGACGTGTCCCCCTGCTTAAGCCAGTACACGTCCAGGCCCGTCTGAAGTTTGCTAGAGAGCATTTGGATGATCCAGAAGAGGAATGGGAGAATGTCATATGGTCAGATGAAACCAAAATAGAACTTTTTGGTAAAAACTGAACTTGTCGTGTTTGGAGGAGAAAGACCACCATACCTACTGTGAAGCACGGGGGTGGAAACATTATGCTTTGGGGCTGTTTTTCTGCAAAGGGACCAGGACGACTGATCCGTGTAAAGGAAAGAATGAATGGGGCCATGTATCGTGAGATTTTGAGTGAAAACCTCCTTCCATCAGCAAGGGCATTGAAGATGAAACGTGGCTGGGTCTTTCAGCATGACAATGATCCCAAACACACTGCCCGGGCAATGAAGGAGTGGCTTCGTAAGAAGCATTTCAAGGTCCTGGAGTGGCCTAGCCAGTCTCCAGATCTCAACCCCATAGAAATCTTTGGAGGGAGTTGAAAGTCCGTGTTGCCCAGCGACAGCCCCAAAACATCACTGCTCTAGAGGAGATCTGCATGAAGGAATGGGCCAAAATACCAGCAACAGTGTGTGAAAACCTTGTGAAGACTTACAGAAATGTTTGACCTCTGTCATTGCCAACAAAGGGTATATAACAAAGTATTGAGATGAACTTTTGTTATTGACCAAATACTTATTTTACCGAGGAATTTACCAATTAATTCATTAAAAATCCTTCATTGTGATTTTCTGGATTTTTTTTTTTCTCATTTTGTCTCTCATAGTTGAGGTATACCTATGATGAAAATTGGAGACCTCTCTCATCTTTTAAGTGGGAGAACTTGCACAATTGATGGCTGACTAAATACTTTTCTGCCCCACCGTATAAAAATAAAGACCCATAAAAATGTTTGAACGTCACTCACAAGCTCAGATGAAGAATACATTCCTTTATATTTTGAAGACCTCCATTCTCATATAAGCCTCTTGTTCCATCGTCTTTTTCTCCTCGCTCCAGTCAGGACGGAACTGCACTCAGATTGTCTGGCTTTGCTTCAGGCTCCTCATATCCAGGAAAACTCCCAACTCGCGCTACCGCTGGACATAAACAACTACCCTTTCTACCGCTATGTGCAGATCTACTTCAAGGTGAGACGCCCGTGCATCAGCATGTCTTCAACTTTGCAGTTAGGCAAATGGTACAAATCTATTTGAAGCATCATTTTTCTTGGACAGATTTGTCAGTTTACTGGATATTTGAATATATTTAAATGTTCTCCATCGCATTCATTAGAGAATTGGAGTCAAAGAGTTGCGGAACATTAAAAAGTGAACGCAAAATTTAAATAAACCAATCTGAATTCCAATGTTGACAATATATACTTGAAAACTTATGTACAGTATTTATATGGGCAAAGTTAAATACAAGAAGAGGAACAGTTGTCTGTGTTGCCTTTAACTTTTATTGAGTCATTTATTAGTTTGTTTCTTCGTTTGTTTTTTTGTATTAGGAACCAAAATTTGGGATGCTAATGACTTCTCTGGAGTCATCTTTGACCCGAGTGGAGGAGGACCTGAAAAGGGAAGCGCTGGAGCTCTTCAACATGGTTAGTTCCACAGCTAATTTTGCCCTACGCCCTTTAGTAAATCTCCACAGTAATTTTTAACGCCAAAACAGGGTTCTGTGATGGCGCAGCACGTTAGTAAATCTGCCCCATAGTTGTTTGTAGTTTGAAAAAAACAAACACGTGAATTTTCTCCTTCAGATAAGGAGACGGTTGTAGCAGAGTATCAGACTCAGATTGGCCACAATCTCCCTAGCCGTGACATCCATCCACCATTCAGTTCACTGCAACATTGTCCACACTTATCCTGATGGTGTGTGCTATTTTTCTAAACTCTTATCATAAATCATGTGTGTGATATGCCACGAACAGATGAACCGAGAGGTGAGGCAGCCACGTCTGCGCGGGATGATGTGTGTATATGTGTGCTCGTTTGGTGCTCAGTGGAGTGAAGAACCCGGCAATCCTCCTCCTTCCCCGCCGGAGAGTGATGCCGGTGTCTCCGCGGCGACAGACGGATACAGGGACACAGATAAGAAGGAAGTTATGTACATTGTTGAAGCTGAGGCTATGGCAGTTGGAGCATTGTACGGAGAATATGGAGCAACGGCCATTTAACCCAAGGTAATGGAGGGGTACAGATCCCTGGACCAGAGCTGAGATCAGGACAGACAGACAGAGAGGGAGCCGCATGGAACAGCTGAAAGCTACTACCCACAAGACCTCTTCTCTAACATGTACGACTACCGACGTGGCCGTGAGAGGGAGTGGGACAGTTCCTACCAGTGGAAAGGCAGTAAGCATAAGCACAAACAAAATCGATGTAGAACCAGGCCCTGTAGCCCATCCACCTTGCAGCGTGGCAGCCACATGTGGGCACCGAGCGTGAGGGGTGACGACAAGGAATGGCACCTGATTTGTGGGACTGGGAACGTCCTGCAAGAGAGAGATTTTCAGAACCTTTGGTGAAGGCACCTTTGTGATGCAGAGTATATAGTCCATTGCAGGGGAGGATCCCATGTTGTGCTGAAACTTCTAAAGATTGTGGAGAAATACAAGGAAGCAGCTCACCTTGAGATCTACATACTGGAGAAGATCAGTGAAAAAGACCCTGATAATAAATTCCAGTGTCCAGATGTATGAGTGGTTGTAGCACCTTGAGACGACTTTTTGTTGTGATTAGGCGCTATATCAATAAAGTTGAGTGAAATGAAACTGAATAATTTTTCTCCCTCATATTTAATGCCTCCTAACAGCCTGCTAGCTTTCAGCCTTCTGTGGGAGAATATCAAAACATCTTACAAGCCAGTGCATTAATTTTCCCCTTTGGAATAAAGAAAAAAAAAAACTCCTGAAGGCTGATAGTGATTCAGAGCAGCTTAAACAGTACAATTCACATGAAATTTACCAGTTTTCTCTAACATCCTGTGTGATTTTGATTTCTTCAGGTGTTGCGGTTCATGGGGGACCCTCATTTGAATGGGGCGCAGGAAAACATGTTTGGGAATTACATCATCCAGTGGGGCTTGTCATCTCCGGGGTTACGAGATGAGATCCTGGCTCAGGTTGTCAATCAGGTGTGGAGGAATGTAAACCCTGACAACGCTGAGAGAGGCTGGCTGCTGCTCTTAGGATGCATCTGCAGCTTCGCTCCATCCCCAAAGTTGGACAAATACCTCCTCAAGTAAGCTTTTGCTTTTGCATGCACCAATGAATAATACTGTTTGAAATTTTGGATATAGGGTTTCAATTGCAGGTTTCAACTATATTTAAAATTTGCCTCTTAAACTGTTACATTCATCCTAGGTTTGTATCGGACCACGCTCCTGCTGGATATCAGGCATTGCTTCAGCACAGGCTTATCCAAGCCAATCAGAAGATGCATTTAGTTTCAGGCTCCACCGAGGAGACTGCACGCACCTATCCACTGTCACTGCTGGAGTGGACAGCCAATAGGAAGAAGGCTAACATGGCATTACACTTGCACTGTTTTGATGGTGAGATGCCTCTGTGGTTAATTTGCTGTTGTCATCCCCCCGATGATGTGTGTGGAAATCTGAAAAGGCTATAAATCAGTACTGCGGCGAGCAATTTCAGTGGAATTTGTTGAAAGAGATTTGAAGACTATAGAGAAGCCAAGTCCAAACTGCAGACTGCAAACCAAGTCTACCTACGGGTACAAATAAGTAACAAAAAAAAAAAAAGTCCTGCCCATGGGAGCTAACTTTGGAAAAAAAAATATGTATTGGAGTCAATAGGAAGGGAGAAATTATTCTTCTACCCAATCGAATTTTGTCATGAACTATACAGTACATATAATGTTGTCAATTTTTAAGATATTTTTCCACATAAATAAAGTTGTAGGTTCTTGTAAAATAAAAGAATAATATTTAGTTTTGTGTTAAACCGCTTAGTGAACTACATCTACTTATCTCACCCAATATGCATCAGCAAACGTGATCATGGTGGTTATCTTGTCAAAGCTCACTTTTTTCTAACTGAGGAAAGTAGAGGTGGTCGTATCGATCAAGCATACGTCGGGGAAAATAAGTATTGAACACGTCAACATTTTTCTCATTAAACATATTTCCAAAGTAATCCATACATACAAAGAAATCAAGGCAACTGTGTTCACAAAACAAGTTATATTTAATAAAGTGAAATGACACAGGGAACAAGTATTGAACACGTGAAGAAAAAGCGGTGCAAAAAGGCGTAGAAAGCCAAGCAAATACAAATACATCAGAATTTAGGAAGCCATCCCATCCCCCATCAGTGCAAATTAATTTCAGCTGGTTAAGTCCTGAGTGATAGCCTTTAAAAATGTTTTGGGTATCCTTCCTCAAGCTTCTCACAATAGTTTACTGGAATTTTGGCCCATTCTTCCTGACAGAACTGGTGTAACTGAGCTAGGTTTGTAGGCCGCCTTGCTCACACGTCTCTTCAGCTCTGCCCACAAATTTTCTATGGGATTGAGATCAGAACTTTATGATGGCCACTCCAAAACATTGACTTTTTTGTCCATAAGCCACTTTGTAACTAATTTGGCAGTTTGCTTCAGGTCATTGTCCATTTGGAAGACCCATTTGTGCCCAAGTTTTAACTTCCTGGTTTATTATTATCTGGTTTATTGTTTGGCTCGGAAAGTGAGACGGCGGAAGAGAGGAAGACGAGCGGGCGCTCTCGTGCGACTTCGCAGGAGAGGCTCAGCGAACGTGCGCTGCCTGGCATATTTCTGTCCAATACCAACTCTCTCTCTAACAAGGTGGATGAACTGAAGACTGCTGATGCGTTTTTAAGGACCTCGCCTCCTCAGCTGTCCTCTGCTTTACTGAGACCTGGCTCCGGGAAAATATACCGGACAGCGCGCTGCGCCTCGACGGCTTTCAGCTCTTCCGTGCTGATCGTGACACAGAGCTTTCCGGCAAGACCACAGGAGGCGGAGTCTGCTTCTACATCAACTGCATCTGGTGCTCTGATGTAACGGTAATTCCAAACACTGTTCACCTGCCTTGGAATTTCTTGTTATCAATTGCAAGCCCTTCTATTCCCCGCGGGAGTTTGCTTCTTTCATAATGATCGCTGTGTACGCCCCTCCCGACGCGGACACGCGCGAAGCTCAGCGCGTGCTCGCGGATCACATTCAACACACAGAGCGGAGTTTTCCAGACTCGCTGATTATTGTGGCTGGCGACTTTAATCAGTGCAATCTGAGCCACGATCTCCCCCGCTACAAACAGTTTATTAAATGCCCCACCAGAGGATTAAACACACTGGATCACTGTTACACCACAGTGAAAGACGCATATCGCGCTGTCCCTCGAGCTGCGCTGGGATTATCTGATCACGTGATGGTTCACCTCATTCCCACATACAGACAGAGATTGAAGCTCACTAAACCTGTTGTGAGCACTACGAAGATACGGACCAGTGATGCTGAGGAGAAGCTGGAAACGTGCATGGAAATATCTGACTGGGGCATGCTTAAAGGAGCCACGCATGATCTGGATGAGTACACGGACACTGTGAACTCATATATCCACTTTTGTGAAGAGAACATTCTTCCATCACGCACCAGGGTGAGTTACTCTAATGACAAACCCTGGTTCACAGCTAAGCTCAGACAGATCAGGAAGGAGAAGGAAGCAGCGCTGAAAAGTGGAGACAGGGACTGCTACAGGGAGGTTAAATACCGGTTTAACAGAGAGCTGAAGAGGGCTAAATCTCTATACTCAGAGAGACTCCAGCAGCAGTTCACTGCTAATGATTCGGCTTCCGTGTGGAGAGGACTGAGGCAGATCACCAACTGTCGACCTAAGGCTCCTAAAGGTCAGGATGACAAAGCCCTTTGTCAGAGACTGTCCCAACACTATGCCCGTTTTGACACCTCGTCATCTGTGTCCAACTCCCCCCCTCCCTCCAGCTCCACAGCCTCCACATTCCCTACTTCATTTAAGGCACCCCCCCCTCCTCCCCCCTCCCCTTATCATCAGTGAGCAGGATGTGCTCAAACAGTTCTCCAGACTGAACCCGCGCAAGGCCCCCGGCCCAGACGGCGTGTCTCCCTCCACCCTGAGACTCTGTGCGAAACAGCTGGCTCCTGTATTCACAGACATTTTTAACACCTCCCTTAAGTTATGCCACGTGCCATCCTGCCTCAAATCCTCCACCATCATCCCTGTCCCCAAGAAGCCACGGATCACTGGACTTAATGACTACAGACCTGTAGCGCTCACCTCTGTAGTCATGAAGTCCTTTGAGCGCCTGGTCCTGTCCCACCTCAAGTCCATCACCACCCCCTCTCCTGGACCCGCTGCAGTTTGCCTACCGAGCCAACAGGTCTGTAGACGATGCAGTCAACCTGGCCCTCCACTCCATCCTGCAGCACCTGGACTCCCCGGGAACCTACGCCAGGATCCTGTTTGTGGACTTCAGCTCCGCATTCAACACCATCCGCCCCGCTCTGCTTCGGGACAAGCTGTCCCTGCTCAACGTGCTGACTCCCTCTGCAGGTGGATCATCGACTTCCTGACGGACCGGAGGCAGCATGTGCGGCTGGGAAAGACTGTCTCAGACTATACTAGCATCAGCACCGGATCACCCCAGGGCTGTGTACTTTCCCCCCCTACTCTTCTCCCTTTACACCAACTCCTGCACCTCCAGCCACCAGTCTGTCAAGTTGATCAAGTTTGCGGACGGACACTACCCTCATCGGGCTCATCTCCAACGGCGACGAGTCCGCCTACAGGAGAGAGGTGGCCCAGCTGGCGTCCTGGTGCAGCATAACAACCTGCAGCTGAACGCTCTGAAGACAGTGGAGATGATTGTAGACTTCAGGAAAGTCACTACTCCTCTGCCCCCCCTCACCCTCTCAGGCTCTCCCATCACCACTGCTGATTCCTTCCGCTTCCTAGGCACTACCATCACCAGGGACCTCAAATGGGAGCTGACCATCAGCTCACTCATCAAAAAAGCCCAGCAGAGGATGTTCTTCCTGCGGCAGCTGAGGAAGCTCAAGCTACCCACCAAGATGTTAGTGCAGTTCTACACAGCCATCATCGAGTCCATCCTCACCACCTCCATAACCGTGTGGTACGCAGGAGCCACTGCCAGGGACAGACTAAGGCTGCAGCGCGTCGTGCGCACTGCTGAGAAGGTGATCGGCTGCAAGCTCCCATCTCTCCAGGATCTGTACATCTCCAGGACCCGGAGGCGTGCTGGCCGGATCATAGCCGATCCCTCACACCCTGGTCACGTACTGTTTGCCCCCCTCCCCTCTGGTAGAAGACTTCGGTCCATCCAGACTAAAACCTCCCGTCACATGAACAGCTTCTTCCCCTCTGCCATTAGACTGCTGAACACTAAGTGACTCTCGTGCACCATGTACAGCAGCTCAACCAGACTCATGTCAATCATCACTGTTTTCTTCCTGCATTACCGACTGCACTATATAGTTCTTCACAGTATCTGCTGCTGGCTAATATATATTTTAACTGTTGACCAGTATCACTTAATCTTATCCTACACTTTATTACATGTATAGTTTATTTCTCTTATCTTATCATGTTTAATGTTGCAGCATTGTACCAAGACAAATTCCTAGTTTGTGTACTACATGAACAATGGCAATAAACCTGATTCTGATTCTGATTCTGATTCTGATTCCTGGCTGATGTCTTGAGATGTTGCTTCAACATTTCTATATAATGTTCTTTCCTCATGATGCCTTCTATTTTGTGAAATGCAGCAGTCCCTCCTGCAGCAAAACACCCCCATAAAATGATGCTGCCACCTCCATACTTCACATTTAGGATGGTGTTCTCAGGCTTGCAGTTTTTCCTTTTTCCTCCAAATGTAACGATGGTCATTATGGCCAAACAGGTCAGTTTTAGTTTCATCAGACCACAGGGCATGTCTCCAAAAATTAAGGTCTTTGTCCCTGTGTGCATTTGCACACTGTAATCTGGCTTTTTAAGTTGCTTTTGGAGTAATGGTTTCTTCCTCACTGAGCGGCCTTTCAGCGCATGTCGGTACAGGATTTATACAGGACTTGGACTGTAGATAATGACACTCTTTTACCAGACAGCATCTTCAGAAGGCCTTTTTCTTTAGTTCTGGGGTTGATGTGCACATTTCACACCAGAACACATCCATCTCTGCCACACAGAACCCGTTTCCTTCCTGAGCAGTATGATAGCTGGACATTGCCATGGTGTGTGTAATTGTTTGAACAGATGAACATGGCACCTTCAGCCATCTGGAAACTGTACCCAAGGATGTACCAGACTTGTGGAAGTCCACAGTTCTCTTCCTGATATTAGTGTATGCAAACTTGTGACTTTGAAAAAAGTAATAAAAAAAACTCTAAAAAATTATATACCAAATATAAGGTTTATTTAGAAAATAGAAATAATTCTGGTAATCCTAACTGACCTAAAACAGGAAAAGTTTAGTCTGATTTAATGTCAAACAATGAGAAATAAAGGGTTATGTGACTTTTTATACAGTGTATGTAAACTTCTGGTTTCAACTGTATATGAAGGTCTCTTTTTTCCCTGCCTTTTTGCTCACCACTCAAACAATTTACTGTCGGTCAATTGGCTTAAATTTCACAGATAAGAATAGATTTCTATTTAGGACACAAATTAACTCAAAAGGCTTATTTCATTTCAGTAGTCTTACGAAGTCTAGTCACATACAGTTTGAGGTGTGCTCCTCCAAGAAAAGCAGGAAGGCGTCACTGGCTGTGGTGTCACTTCCAAGCTCTATTGATTATTTATCACCAGTGTGGATCAGGTGTGGGGACCTCATGGCTTCTGCTGTTTGAATTGCACAATTAAGATACAGTTCGTTTGTAAGCACTAAACAATTGGTGCAATTTTAAAGCTGTAGAAGTGGTGAAGGTTTTGCTTTTGTTTACGTATTTATTTCTCTCTGCAGGAGGGTCCTTCCTATGTCCCGTCCATTCCTGGACCAGCGGAGAGGATTTAGCAGGAGACATCCTGCGCCACAGGTTGAAATGTTTTGCTCAACTTTGTTGCATTTACCTCAGGTAGATAAACAGATGTGCATTAACAGATATGACAAGACTGGAAATCTATGTTCTGTGGTCTTGCAGGGGTGTGTCTGACTGGTGGAGGGGGGGCTCAGTTCTGATGAAGGAGCATGGGCAGTGGGTGGAGTTGGCTGGCCACGACTATGTGATGGATTTGATCGCCGACCTGGAACTTCTTCCAGACTTCCCAAAGCAGAAGAGCTACTTTATCATCAGTGCTGATGATCCAGCTAGAGTCAGAGCTAATGCCAGCCTGTCAGTGCACAAACCTGCTCATACAAACGCTGGCATGATTCACTGTAGGTGATATAGGCTGCTACTGACAGACAGTCATTCACAAAGTACACTTCTCTCCTTCCAGTGCTTTGTTTGGCAGTGGCTTTGACTCAGACGAGGAGCTTTCATCTTCCTTTCGTCTCAGCAGCAGCAGACCAGCGTACAGTCTGCCTGACTCTGATGGTTACTTCAGTCACGGTACACATACAAATATGTATACAATTTACAACTGAGCACATACGTACATTTATAAGAGCATGACAGGGACAAGCAGTTAAAATTATGCAGCCCTGATGAGTAGGGTTCAGTAATCACCCAAATCCACACTTCGTTCATATCAAGGTTTATACTGTTTTTTCAACTACAGGCTGTATTTTACTCTTAGGGCCCTATTTCAGCAGTCTAACTTGCACTTTTGCGCCTTGTGCTGGTGCTTTCATTAGTTTCTGTCAGCACATTGTCTGGTTTTCTGCTGTGCGCCCTCGCCACTTCATTGGCGATCTGTCCAGGGTGTGCACTGCCTTTCCCCCAAAGACGCTGGGACAGGCTTCAGCCCCTCACAACCCCTAAAGGATCATTAAAAAGATGAATGAATGACTTGTAAACTAACAGACAAGTGCACACTTTAAGTATTCATTTATTTATTCATCTATCCTCTCCTTGTGAACAAAATGCCGGTCCCTGTTTTCTGTTTTGTTTTGCTTTTAAATTTAACTACCAAACTTCCATGCTGTTGCTCAGCGGGACCGGCCTGCCCTGAACCAGGAAAACAGCTGTCACCACAGCTGGACAAGAGTCGGCAGGTGTGTTCAAAACTAACATTCATCACTATCTAATTCGTGACAGGTTTTTTTTAGCCTCATTCACTGTCATTCTTTGAACTGAAGGATTCAAAATAAAAGTACCACATCAGTTGTTTAACTGTAACCCTAAACCCGAACCCTTGGCACGTCCCTCCACTAAGGCCCTATCTCGCACTGCTAAAGAAACTAAAAGTAATTGTAGAATGATGTCATCACGTCGTCACGTCACGTACGTGGCACACACACACAGCCAGGACTACTGGTATGTACACTTGCTTTCTTCCTGCATCGCTGAATTAAAAACATTTGTGAAATAACGCCTTCGGTGCCGTTCTACATGGTGTCAGAAGTAAAGCAGCGGAAACTAATTTTCCTGCCGAACTCTACATAGACCCAGTAAGTCAACTAATTATTTAGTTAGACGTTAGAAGTGTATTCTGTGGTACACGTGTGCCTCCCCCAGCTAACGCTAGCATGGCTGATGGATTCCGCCATCCGGACCCGCTTGTGTTCAACGACAAAATTGCAGAAAACTGGCGAGTGTTCGAACAAGAATACGACATTTTCATCGCGGCTGCCCACAACGACAAGCCCGACCGAACCAAAGCCTACATACTCCTCAATTTGGCAGGTAGCGAGGCTATTGAAAGGGAACGCACGTTCACCTATGCACCAGCTCAACGGAATAACGAGGGGGAGGAGATCCGTCCGGCAGAGTCACGGGAGGATCCAGAATGCCTAAAAAGAAAGTTCAGATACCTCTGCAGTCCACAGACAAACATCACAATGGAGAGACATGCATTCAACACAAGGAACCAAAAACCCGGTGAGACCATAGAGGCTTATGTAAGCGCACTCCGAAACAAGGCTAAAACATGTGACTTTGGAGCATTGCATGACGACTTAATTCGTGACCGGCTGGTTGTTGGTATCAGCTCCGATAGCGTGAGGAAGATACTACTGAGAGAGAGTGATTTAACACTACTAAAGGCCGTCAAAATATGCCAAATCAATGAACAAACAGAACAACATACTAAAACTCTAGCAACAACACCACGTAGTTCAACAAATGTGGATGCAATACGCCAAGACCGCAGAATGCAAAAAACAGTTCGCCACAAGCAGTACAAAGAACATTACAGTCCCAAATCAGACTACATAAGCTGTACCAACTGTGGACATGAACATCCAGCGAAGAAGGAACTCTGTCTGGCATATGGGAAGCAATGCAATTACTGCAAAAAGCCCAACCATTTCAAAAACTACTGCAGATCGGCAGCAAGAAACAAGCAGTACAAACCTGTCAACCAAATAGCCCAAGCAGACTCCGACAGTGACGGCGAGGACTCTGAATCATTCGACATCAACGGGCTGTCACCAGCCGCAAATAAGATAAACACACTGTCTACTGATGATGTGAAAGAAGAACTACACTGCAATGTAAAACTCAATGGCAAGACACTCAAACTGAAAGTAGACACTGGCGCAAAGTGTAACGTAATCTCCCTGGATGCATTCAGGTATGTGAGAAACACAGAAAAAATAAACAAAGACAACAAGGCCAGGCTCATCGCTTATGGAGGCACGGTGATAAACACTGAGGGGACTGTGTTGTTCAAGTGCCAGACCAGTGACCAAAGATCCTACAACCTGCGTTTCCATGTAGTAAACGGCAAAGTGCAACCACTGCTAGGGCTCCCGGACTGCATGAAGATGGACCTGATGACTCTGAAAGACCAGGTTTTCCAGGTGAACGTGACCGAACCGAACTCCTCTCAAAAGTGGTTTAATAACTATGCTGAGCTTTTCAATGGCGAACTAGGTTCACTCCCAGTAACCTACCACATGAAACTGGACCGGAATGTGACACCCGTCATCCGGCCCCCTCGCCGCATTCCAGTTGCCATGATGGACAAAGTGAAAGCAGAACTGGAAAACATGGTGCAGCAAGGAGTCATCACACCCATTTCAGAACCCACTGAATGGGTATCCTCAATGGTAGCGACACACAAAAAGGACACTGACAAGATCCGTGTGTGCATCGACCCAAGAGACCTAAATGAAGCAATTATGCGCCCCCATCATCCCATGCGCACAGTCGAGGAAGTTGCTGCACAAATGGCAGGCGCAACCGTGTTTTCTGTGCTTGATGCCAAGAGCTCCTTTTGGCAGGTCAAACTGGACCAAACGTCATCATTCCTCACCACTTTCGCCACTCCATTTGGGCGATATCGATACCTGAGAATGCCATATGGTATCAATGCAGCGTCTGAGGTCTTCCAGAGATCCATGGAGCAAATATTTGCCGGCCTCCCTTGCGCAATAATTGTTGATGACATCATAATCGGTGGAAGAAATCTTAAAGAGCACGACGAGAACCTTCAAAAAGTGCTCAACAGGGCAAGGAACGTGAAATTGAGGCTGAACCCCCAAAAATGCAGATTCCAGCTAAAGGAAGTCAGCTACGTGGGCCATGTCTTCACTGAACAAGGGTTGAAACCCGATCCAGCAAAGATCCAAGCGATCACTGACATCCTGGCCCCCCCAGGACAAAGCTGCTCTACAACGCTTCCTGGGTACGATAAATTACCTGGGCAAGTTCATTCCAAACCACAGCAACATTGCAGCACCTCTCCACCAGCTCCTGCATAAAGACACAGCATGGACTTGGACTGAACAACAACAAAATGCATTTGACACTCTGAAACAGTGTGTGACGTCACCTCCAGTACTCCGGTACTATGACGTACAAACACCAGTCACTCTGACATGTGACGCCTCGCAGTATGGCCTTGGTGGTGCATGTCTCCAGAATGGCAGTCCTGTCGCATATGCCTCTCGCACTCTTACTGAAACAGAAAGAAAATATGCACAAATTGAAAAAGAGCTGCTTGCTGTCGTTTTCACCTGTTTCAAATTCTATGACTACATATACGGAAAACCAGTGATCGTGGAGACAGACCATCAGCCCCTGGTCTCCATCCTGAAGAAACCTCTCCACACAGCGCCTGCGCGTTTACAACGCATGATGCTGAAGCTGCACAAGTTCAACCTCACGCTAGTTTACAAGAAAGGAAAGGAATTGCACTTGGCAGACATGCTGTCCCGTGCACCGAGCAACGCCATAGCCTCACATGCCACTGAACGTGAGGACTTCGAGGTAATGACGGTGCAGCACATCTCATCCAGTCGTCAGGAAGAACTCCGCACACATACAGCGAAAGACACCGCCCTCCAGGCCCTGAGCAACATCATCAAGCATGGATGGCCAGATAGGTTGAGCAAAGTACCCGTCACAGTGAAAGAATTCTTCCCGTTCCGTGATGAGCTCTGTGTGGAAGATGGAATAATCATGAAAGGTACAAGAGCAACAATTCCACAAACGCTGCACAAAGAATATCTCCTGCTGCTCCATAAAGGACACCCCGGTGCTGAAGCCACCAAGCGGCGAGCACGCAACATAGTCTATTGGACCACAATGACGAGAGACATTGACAATTTTGTACAGTCATGCAGCACTTGCAATGCCCTTAAACCACATCAGCAAAAGGAGCCAATGCAACCACACACAGTCCCAGAGCTCCCGTGGTCAACAGTGGCAACAGATCTGTTCGAATGGAACAGCCAGCACTACCTGGTCCTGGTAGACTCCTATTCAGGATGGTATGAACTGGATCCAGTCAAGAAAATCACATCACAATGTGTAATTAACAAGCTGAAACGTCACTTCTCAGTCCACGGAGTCCCCCACAAGCTGCTGTCAGACTGTGGAACACAATTCACTAGTCAGATGTTCCAAGACTTTGCGAAAAGCTGGGATTTCACTCATGTCACCAGCAGCCCTGAGTATCATCAAGCAAACGGGCTGGCAGAGAGAGCCGTACGGAGTGCAAAACGACTGTTGGAAACATCCAAAAGAGACGGTACTGACCTGTTCCTCAATCTTCTGAGCATCAGAAATGTCCCACGAGACGGCACGCTGGGCTCACCTGCACAAAGACTGATGTCCAGAGAGACACGCACAAATATTCCCATCAGCAGGCACCTGCTTAAGCCAATGTCCAAGAATCCAGAGTCGATCCACACCCACCTGTCAAAGAAGAGGCAAGCACAAAAAGGATTCTACAATCGTGGCAGCCGGCCACTTCCCCCGCTCCAAAGCTCCCAAGTAGTACGCCTGCAAACAGAGAAAGGACATGACAAAATTGGCATCATCAAAAGAATCGCAGCAGAGCCACGGTCTTACGTGGTGGAATCAGGAGGAAAAGAATACCGCCGGAACCGGCGACACCTGCTGCCAGTCACAGAACCACCACCAACAGAACCAGAACCAGATCCAGCCTCACCGGCAGACTCACCAACACAGAAGACCAGCAGTGAGACTGTGCCCAGTCTACCCGCATCTCCTCCCAGGCATGATGCCGTGCACACTTCCCCCAGGCAGGCCGCTGTGCCCGCATCTCCTCCCAGGCATGATGCCGTGCACACTTCCCCCAGGCAGGCCGCTGTGCACGCTCCTCCCAGGCTTCCTGCTGCGCACACTGACCACACGCCTGGCCTCCTCGGAGAGCCATCGCTCCCACAAGTCACCGAGACCCCCCTGGCCCGTTCCAGGTTTGGTAGACTCCTGAAGCCTAATCCCAAGTACAATACAGACTGATTGTGACATTTACTGAAGCTGATGTTTTTGTAGTTTCGTGTTGAAATATAGACATATTTACAAGCCAGGCATAAGTTCATTTTCAAATTAGATCAGTTATGTTGTGTCACGGGAATTTATTTTATTTGCAAGCCAGGCATTAGTTTATTTTCAAGATAGGTATGTTATGTGGTGCCATTGAAAGTTATTTTACTAGTTGTTTATTCGTCACAGTATACTCACTCTCACAGGAATGTGACATGTTTTCTCATACCAATCCAAGAGTCAATAGTGTTCTCTTTGTACCAAAGTTCTATACTAAAGAAGGGGGATGTAGAATGATGTCATCACGTCGTCACGTCACGTACGTGGCACACACACACAGCCAGGACTACTGGTATGTACACTTGCTTTCTTCCTGCATCGCTGAATTAAAAACATTTGTGAAATAACGCCTTCGGTGCCGTTCTACAGTAATGTAGAATTTGCATCCTGACTCGGATCACCTGTAATATATAATGGGTTCATCCGTAGCCCAAGGGCTACCTCTGGTGAAAACCTCCTCATCATCCATCCAGTAGCTTTTGCATAATCCTGCTAACAAACAGACAAACCAACATGAAAACGTTACTTTCTTGCTGGAGGGTAATAAACACTTGCTGCAATAAAGTGATTGCTCAAACCAGAATGTTACATATTTTCTCTGCTAAGCGAGGAGGTTTCTCTTGCATTTGTTTGATCGTTTGCGTGTATGTGACTGTTAGCACTTTGAGTTTGATGAAATTTTCATGAAATGCTAGAAATGGATCATGGATTAGATTTTGGGCTTGATCTGAATTACTGTCCTCCTTCATGATCTTTTTTAAAAACTTCTTAATGGGAAAATGAATACAATGTCAGATGTTTTGATGGCTCACCAGAGGGCGCTGTCTGCTAACAGCTAATAGGCTGTGAGGAGAAATTAAAATATGAGAGAGAAAATGAGCTGGCTTGGTGGAGATTTGCACTCTCTGAATGTTTTCTAGTCTTCATGGTTTCGACTTTTTCATTAATGTGCTGCTTGCTGCAATTAACGTTCACATTGTCCTTATGTCCTATTGACGAATAAGTTCAAAAAGCACTAAAACCGTAATGGTCAGGGCAGATATTGATCGACGGCAAGACAGAACTGGGACACAACACCTCTTTTAATGAGCCTGTGTGGGCTACAGTTTAAACCTTTTTTCTGCAGCAACCACAAATAAAGTAGTTTGTATGTCTGACTATCATATGTCATTGCAGACCTTTACAGATCACTCTACAAGAAGGGACAGCGCAGGCTGTTCCTGCTGAGGAGACTCAGGTCTTTTGGTGTACAAGGGGCGCTGCTGAAGTCATTCTATGACACGGTGGTGGCATCAGCCATCACTTTTGGAGTGGTCTGCTGGGGCAGTGGCATTACTGCAGCCGATAGGAAGAGACTGAACAAACTGATTAAGAAAGCTAGCTCTGTCCTGGGGCAGCGCCTTGATCCGATGGAGGAGATAGGAGAGAGAAGGACGGTGGCTAAACTGTCATCTCTGCTGGAGTCCGAGTTCCACCCTATGCAGGACATACTGAATGCACTGAGGAGCTCATTTAGCAGCAGACTACATCATCCCAGGTGCACAACCGAGAGGTTTCGTAGGTCCTTCCTACCAACGGCTGTCAGACTGTACAACCTAAGCAGGGCTGCTCGCAGAGATAGCAAAAAGACGTAACAAACTAATAGTTTTTTGAATGCAAAAGATGCAATAGACTTACACAATGGTCCCCTCCGGCATACAACTAGGAACATACCGGTCGCTATGGAGGGTGAGAATATGTATGGGCACATAATCATACCATGTAGGATAACTAAGTAGACGGTTATGCTGTTTCATTCCATCTAGCAACAATGCTCTGCACTGTGTGTGTTTATATATTTACATATTTATTCCATCTAGCTACAATGCTCAGCACTGGGTGTGTTTATATATTTATATATCTACATATTATTCCATCTAGCTACATTGCTCCGCACTGTGTGTGTTTATATACTTGCATATTTATTCCACCTAGCTGCAATGCTCCGTACTGTGGGTGTTTATATATTTACATATTTATTCCATCTAGCTACAATGCTCTGCACTGTGTGTTCATATATTCATATATTTATTCCATCCAGCTACAATGCTCTGCACTGTGTGTCTGTGTGTGTGTGTATATATATATATTTTATAGTAATACGTACATATGTATATTAGCTGCTCTTGCTTGCTTGTTTTTTTCTTGCCTTCTGATTGTTGCTCTGAGTGTTGCTATCCCTGTGCTGTTGCAATCCTGGAATTTCCCCGTTGTGGGACTAATAAAGGCTTATCTTATCTTATCTTATCTTATCTTACAGCAAGATTATGGTTGTGAGTATATCTTGTTAGAGTGTATTTAAAGGTCCCATTCACTCAAACATGGTGTGTTTTAACCTTCTAAAATGCTT
The DNA here is from genome assembly GCA_020510985.1 of Pholidichthys leucotaenia. NCBI lineage: Eukaryota > Metazoa > Chordata > Actinopteri > Cichliformes > Pholidichthyidae > Pholidichthys > Pholidichthys leucotaenia. Next base: position 386,465,420 of record CM035838.1, read on the forward strand.
TCTCAGGTCATATGACTACACAAAAAATGTTTAATGTATTTTCACTTAGAAATAATTTTTAAAATAATTTTATTTATTATTTTAACATTTTGGTAGAATGGGTAAAAGCCAGTTTTGCTCTTCTGGATCATCTTTCCTACGTCACTGACAAATGATCCAGTCTTTAGTTAGAACCATCTCTCTGCTGCCCAGATTAACAGGAAGCTCAAGGTGTTAGCATCAGAGCTAACAGTGCTACTAGGGAGTTTGCTTCCCATGCACAGTTTTAGATCTCACTCACCCTAATAAACATCCCTGTTTCCACCTGGTTCACTCACCCATAGGTGACAGTATATCTCACATCATGCTGGCTTATTTTGTTATATTTTTGCCATGATGCCACATAAAACTGATAGCATTAGTTTGGCTAGGTGGTCGGAGTCGATCAGTCTAACCGCATTAGAGCTCGCCTCAGCGGGGAGAGGCTGACAGACAGGCCGCCTGTCGTTATGTTCTATAAATTCTATTCAACTGGCGTGATTGAATACAGGACCCAATGGCAGTTGCTGCAACAGAAACTCTCAGACAGATATGCCAGGTTTTGCATTTTTATTTAAGAGGTGATGAACCGGAACTGACCTGGGAAGGGACAGGAGAGGAGAACGTAAGTATGATGGTGTAGAGAAAGGAAGCAGGCGAGGCAACGAGCTGGACAGCACAGAAACTTTATTCCATCTCCAACATACAGTACAGTAAAAGAGCTCCCGGATCTCTGTGCATTCCTCTTTTATATCTTTAATTTTTATTTCTTTCACTCTTTATACTGCGGACTTCTCACACAACACAACACATTGCCATCTACAGAAGTTCTCTGATGACTCTGCGATCGTTGGTCTCATCTCCAGCGGAGATGAAGCTGAGTACAGAGGGCTTATCCAGGACTTTGTGGACTGGTGCCATCGGAACTGCCTCCAGATCAACGCGAGGAAAACTAAGGAGCTGGTGGTGGACTGCCGCAGGCATGGGCAGCCCCTCACAGCACCAGTAAATATACAGGGAACAGACATCGAGATGGTGACATCCTACAAGTACCTGGGTATTCATCTGAACAATAAACTAGACTGGTCACACAATACTGACGCACTCTACAAGAAGGGACAGCGCAGGCTGTTCCTGCTGAGGAGACTCAGGTCTTTTGGTGTACAAGGGGCACTGCTGAAGTCATTCTATGACACGGTGGTGGCATCAGCCATCACTTTTGGAGTGGTCTGCTGGGGCAGTGGCATTACTGCAGCCGATAGGAAGAGACTGAACAAACTGATTAAGAAAGCTAGCTCTGTCCTGGGGCAACGCCTTGATCCGATGGAGGAGATAGGAGAGAGAAGGACGGTGGCTAAACTGTCATCTCTGCTGGAGTCCGAGTTCCACCCTATGCAGGACATACTGGATGCACTGAGGAGCTCATTTAGCAGCAGACTACATCATCCCAGGTGCACAACCGAGAGGTTTCGTAGGTCCTTCCTACCAACGGCTGTCAGACTGTACAACCTAAGCAGGGCTGCTCGCAGAGATAGCAAAAAGACGTAACAAACTAATAGTTTTTTTTTTTTTTTTGTTTTTTTTTTGAATGCAAAAGATGCAATAGACTTACACAATGGTCCTCTCCGGCATACAACTAGGAACATACCGGTCGCTATGGAGGGTGAGAATATGTATGGGCACATAATCATACCATGTAGGATAACTAAATAGACGGTTATGCTGTTTCATCCCACCTAGCAACAATGCTCTGCACTGTGTGTGTTTATATATTTACATATTTATTCCATCTAGCTACAATGCTCTGCACTGGGTGTGTTTATATTTATATATCTATATATTTATTCCATCTAGCTACAATGCTCAGCACTGGGTGTGTTTATATTTATATATCTATATATTTATTCCATCTAGCTACAATGCTCCGCACTGTGTTTTTATATATCTACATATTATTCCATCCAGCTACAATGCTCTGCACTGTGTGTCTGTGTGTGTGTGTGTGTATATATATATTTTATAGTAATATGTACATATGTATATTAGCTGCTCTTGCTTGCTTGTTTTTTTTTTTTTTTTTTTTTTTTTTTTCTTGCCTTCTGATTGTTGCTCTGAGTGTTGCTATCCCTGTGCTGTTGCAATCCTGGAATTTCCCCGTTGTGGGACTAATAAAGGCTTATCTTATCTTAATACCATGCATTGAGACCCAAAACTTCTGACCATCATACATTGTGTTTAGAACAAAGCCTGTGTGGCACATTAACATGACATAATGCTGTCGCCACTTTCACACCCTTCTTCTTCCAGCAGCTCCAGCATTTACTCCTCTCCCCAGGGGGCGCATAGTCCTTACTGTCCCATCCGATACCCCCCTGTGACACTTCCTCTTTCAGTCCATTGTTCCCCCCTTCACCAGTTGCCTTCTTCTCTGGGTGGACAAGTCCCACACCATGCCCCCACAATGATACAGTGAATGGGGAATGATTAAAGTATATAAGTTCTTACTGTTAATGAAGAGGGGAGTAGCTGCAACCTCTCCAGTGATTAACTGGAGTGCGTTCCAGATATGGTGACTAATGAACGTCTCCTCACTTAGATATTGATGAGAGAAGATGACGGGAAAGGAAGAGGACTTCAGCAGGGTAAGTATGATGAGCAGGTAGAGGACTTTGGATCTTGACAATGGTAAGTATAAATGGACCCTGGGCCCGGGGAGTTACCTGTGGTTACTGATTAGTTGAATGTTGTTAAATATTGAATACTGACTCACTTGGTTTTCTTCTTCCAGTGTAGATGCAGGATAGAGGAACAGGACAACAGGAGGCTGGGTGCACAGAGGGAAAGTGCAAGATCCAGGGTAGGATTTGTATCACAGAATTTTTTGCAGGCTTACATGAGATCCAGGGGGTATGGTCTTCAGAAGGTGAGATTGAGGCAGGCACACGTCGACCAGGTATAGCAGGCCCTGACCCCTGCGTCGGGCATCCAGGATCCTTCTGCTCATGTAGACTGGACCACAATCAATGATCTGAAGAGGAAGAGGCTTGGAAGGTGGACAAAGGGGACTAGAGGACAAAGGGGACTAGAGGAGACAGGTTTCAGCTGGAAGGTATGGTGAATACAAAGAGCAGTGGGGAGTTGTAAATGTAGAGATGGAGGTGGAGATGCAGATGGGTTGATAATCTGGGTAATGGGAGAAGGACCCATGGACTTTGGAGATAACTTTTTGGAATCAGTCTTGAGTGGGATGTTTTGAGTAGAAAGCCATACCTTTTGACCAAAGATGTATGCAGGAGCCAGGGTCCTGTGGTAATTGGTAATGCTGGTATTTTGTTCAGTGGTCCATGGCAGGTTTGACAACCGTAACACAGCGTTAAACTCACAGAAGCTCTAATGGATTTGCAAAATGCTTTACAAACCTGTTACGGGAACTGCAATCTGCAATCAGAGATCATGTCCACTGGTAAACTGTGGAGGCAGAAGACCTGATTGACCAGAACCTCAACTGTTTCTGTAGCAGAGCGGAGTTTGGGAAGTTGGGTACCTGACAGGGACTCTATTGGCAGTAAATTTGTAAGTCTGACAGTTTGTGTATGGCAACAGGAAACTAGAGAGGTAGAAATGAAATTTTGCTCTGCTCTGAAATCAGCTATTGAACTGGTGGAAATTGTTGTGTCCATAATGTAAGAATGACGAGTGAGTCTCACCTCGGTTAACGGGGGTTTACTCAGGATAATGTACAACTATATACAGAAGCTTACGGCACTCTCCTGCTGGCCAGGTGGCTTCACAACGAAAGTTATATATTTTATACCCTGGGCAGCGTCACCACCAGAAACCGGTAGTAGCCACCCCGGTCTGTCTCATAACCAACCCGGCCGCCATCTTACTAATACCAGCCCAATTACAGACATAACTCCCCCCCCCCCTCAAAAAAATGCCAAGCACACAAATAACCCACCCAAATTTATCACCCGAAACACACACTAATCAAAATATGTACGGAAATAAACAACACCTACCCAATCATACAACAAAGGCTGAGGGGCTGGGTAGACCACCAGCACCCACTACACGGCTGAGTGGGTTATTCTGCTGCTTGAAAAGGGGAACATACAAACAAAACAACAGAGCCGTGTTTCTAACTAAAAATAATCCCTTAACACAAGGGGCTACTCAAATAAAAAATCCAATTAAATCAAATTCCTTCAAACACTTAGAAAGGCCAGTCAAAATGAGTCAAATAAAGCAGGCAAGCTCTAGAAATTCACCAACGCAATCTCACACAGAGCTGCCAACGGCCACACTACAAAAATTTAACACCAAAACCCTAATTCACAAAACATGCAAAGCACAGTGCACACACAGGCATCTACGAGTGATGTGCAAACAACTAAAATAGGTTCGCAACTATACGTCACAATGACGCCTCCCGCACTCATTCTTACTGTCTTCTCTTTTTTTTTTTTTTTTAAACACAATTTATCGGGGCACCAAATAGAAACTAACATCAAAACAGGACTGAAGAAAACAACACATGCATGCAAAATAAAACCCTCAGTCCCCAGATGAATCCCTCTCAAGGCGTCTCCGTCTCTTCACACCAGGGCTCCTTCTGCACCGTCTCCTCTCCGCCTCCGGCAGCCGCAGATCTCTCGGGTGTCTCCAGACACGAATAGATCTGCGCCCATCTTCCTTCATCTGACCAGGCTCCACCTGGAACCGCCTCTGGTTGTCCTGCTGCTTGCGTGGACTGTGATCTAGACGTACTCGAGCCTCAACCTTGGTCTTCGAGGGAGCCCACTTCCTCTTAATCAGATCACTGGTCCTGCGACAGACCGCCGACTCCAGACGCTCCATCTTGCGGGCTCTACTGGGTCTCCTCTTGGCAGGTCATCACTGGGAGCGCTTTACGATAACCACACTCCACGGTCTAGCCCTGTTTTCTCCCAGCGTTGGCACCTCGTCCTGATGAGCCTCATCGGGGGTCCCGCTGTGCCGTCCGGCACCCTCGTCCAGGGCAGCCTGCGTGACGGCATTGGGTCCATCCCAAGAGGGCGCCACGTGGCACTCCCAAAGTCACATTGTCCACCCAGTCCAAATCCCACACCTCAGCACCCTCCACGGCAGGAACAGGTCGGCCCCACAGTCCACATCCAGACCATTCTTCACCCGAAACATTCGCAATGGAGAACCCAAAGCTGTAAAATAGGTTGCAACCCAAAACGTTAACACCGGATGCAGAAACGTTAATGCGAACACTGGGCGCCACACTGTCCTTATACCGGGCCTCCATCTCAACATAGCCCAAAATAGCCAACCTGTTCCGCCCAAAACCATAAAATTCTACCTGTTTCCTTCTTATCTGTCGGTGGGGAAACAGTCTCTCCATGGTTTCAAGATTTAGGGCAGAAATCACTGCTCCCATGTCCACTAGGAGCGGAATCTCAACTCCATCCAACGTGATGGTGCAGCCGATCCTCCCTGTCGTCGCCGGGGAGACGGTATGCACAACCATTGGAGTCTTCTGCGCAGCACCTGGTTCTCTCCCACGGCTCCTGTGTACAAAGTTTTCGCACACCCTGGCAAAATGGTTTAAAATCACATTTGCCACAATGCTTTCCTTTCGCCGGGTACACTCTGGACTTATAGCGGTGCTCAGTGGACCCACATCCATAATATTTTGGCGTACCAGGGGCAGACCTTATCCTGACCACAGAGGCAAAATCATCCTCTCCGCATTTGCCATCACAAGGGTCCAGGCTCAGTGCCTTAGCGCAAGACTCATTCTTCTCCAGAGAGGCCCCTTCAGTAAGGCCCCTTGCGATGGTCTCTGCTGCCTCGTACTGTTGGGCAAACTCGACAGACTCAGCTAACGTCATCTCTCCTGGGTACGTCGACAATCTGGACCTGGCCGCCGTGCAACAGATGTGCTCCGCCAACTGGTCCCGAATCATCTCGTCCTCCAGGTTCCCAAATCTGCATTCCCTCGCCAGGTTGTGGAGATCCGCCAAGAATCTTCACACAGGTTCTCCCGATCGCTGGTGGCGCTGTTGAAACTGAATGCGTCTAACAATGACGTTCTCCGGTGCCTTAAAGTACCGCACCATTAGCTGCACCACTTCATCAAAACTGTCCGCACCTCCAAGATTCTCTAGAATCCTCTGCCCTTCCACTCCTAAATTACGTACTAGCACAGCTCGCGCACGGAGCTTCTCCATCTCTCCCAAGTTCAGGACAACAAGAAGGCAGCGAACCAAAGAGGCCACGGCACGAGGGGCTCGCCCAGTGCCTCGAGAAACGGCCGAAAGCTAGAAACAGAGCGTTCCATTACTGCTTTTACCTCGTCGCCAAATGTTGTGTCCATAATGTAGGAATGACGAGTGAGTCTCACCTCGGTTAACAGGGGTTTATTCAGGATAATGTACAACTATATACAGAGGCTTACGGCACTCTCCTGCTGACCAGGTGGCTTCATGACGAAAGAGGCAGAGCCTCTTCTGCCCACTCTTTTATACCCTGGGCGGCGTCACTGCTGGAAACCGGTAGTAGCCACCCTGGTCTATCTCATAACCAACCCGGCCGCCATCTTACTAATACCAGCCCATTTACAGACATAACAGAAATCTCAGAAGAACATAAATGGATTAGTGTGGGTAGGGTGCTCGGGAGGAATTATTGCCTGTCAGTCCCCCTATACCTACTGATGGGCCTGCTTTTGGCCTTTGCGATTGATATGGTCAAACAGTTTGTAATGGTTTTGTAATTTGGACCATTCTTGATGGCCCCCACCCCCTCTGGTGGCCACCGAGGGATGGGGGCCAAGTGAGTGCTGGTTGGGCCGAGTGAGTGAGCCCTGCCCTCACCAACATATCATTCATCCATTCACACAACCTCGCAGACATATCTCAAGGCACCGCCCAGTGGACCAGCAGTGCCCCAGGGACAACGCCAACACCACATCTGAGGCCACCGACCAGGCCCCAAGCCCATGGCAGAATGAGGTCAGCAGGGGCTGCAGGGCTTTGAGCGAGCTTTTGGGCATAGAAGTCCCAGAAGTTGGCCCTCTTGTGGCCTCTTGTTGGTCCCCTTATGGGTTTTCTAGGTAAAAAGGCCAAATGGACCCTCTCTGGGACTTCTGGTGTTAAAGAGACATGCACTGAAAACATGCACTGAAACGAACATTCTGTGGAAGGCCGCAAAAGATGATTCACAGTGACGTTGCAATAATTAAATAATTAAAGGTATTTTGGCCGCAGTATGCCATGCACATTTCATTAAGACCCATGAGAGCTGTCATCATGTGGGAAAAATGCAGCAAATTGGACATTTAAGTGGCCATCTTAATTCCTGGATCTGAATCTGACTGAAAAATCTGTGTTTGGGTGTAAATATAATTATGGCAATATTCATTAAGATTTCACTGGGAAGTTTTTATTGGAGGTCTCACTGTAACAAAATATACTCAGATTTTAGTTGACAAGCTTGCATTTAATTTTACTGACATCTTTCTGTTTCCTAGCAAGACACGGGGATTACAACAAGTGTTTGTAATACGTCTTTGCATATAAAGCAGCATGATTGTGTTTGTCTGTGTTTAAAACCCCTCTGCTTTTTCTGTATTTGGTAGAGTCTGAAACATTCAGTGAGGGTCAGACTCAGAGGGGAATGGATCGCTACCTGGACAGTCTGTTTGACCCCGTGCTATCAGAAAGCAACATAGTGAGTGCTCACTCTTTTCAACTTTTGTACATTCTAACTATACTTTCTATTCTGTACAGAGAATATTTTAACAGAGCCACAATATTAGTTGATTTCCAGGAACAGGGTAATTATGTTTCCTTTTTAGCTTGTCTGAGACGAGCTCATGGGTTCCTCCAAGCATGTGCTTTGGAGTGGCTTGTGAAAATGTTGGTATCCAGGTTAAAATTGTCTGGTGCTTACTCGTACATAGAGCTGCCAACATCAAACTTCTACACATCCATTCATTTTGAAGTTAGGTGAAAAGTCAAGGTGACAGCATCACTAAGTGTTTGTTTCCCCCCACAACTCTTTAACAACAATGGCAACAAATATCAACTCCAAACTAGGTGCGGGAGTGCTGCAAGCAATCTTCTACACAGCTACTCGTTTTGCAGTTAGAAGGTCAAATTTTAAAGGTCCGTTTTTGTGTTGCGGTCCCCCATTAATACTCCATGCTGGTCCCAGAAAGACTGAGCATGGCCTTGCCCGCCGAGGGCTGGACACGTGGCAGGTCCCAGATGTGTGGCTCAAAAAACTGAATTGGAAGACGTGAATTTGAATGGAGTGAAGTGAAGCTGAACTGTAAGAATGAATTAGTGAGCTGAATTTTTCAGCTGAATGAAATAGTTTTCATTTTTACTGCAATACACATTCAAACCACTGGATTCAATTTGAAATTAGGCCATTCAGATTCAACCTTTAAAAACAGTTGTTCAGACTGAATAATTCAGGTTCAAATTGTGTGAGTCACGTTCAGATACAAACCCAATTCAAATTTGATTCCTACTGGCACGAGATTTGTCCCATAGAGCTCTAAAGGCTCACATCTCATTCGTGGTACACAATCTGCCACCTGTGGTGACGGACGGACCGAACATGTGATCCCCCACCCCTGTTTGTGGATAAATGGTTCAGACAGAAAGGGTGATTGGGTTACAGAGCGACCTGCCAGACTGGACTGTAACAGCAGTCAGAGCAAAAACTGTTCTACTGCAGTCAGTCTATGTTGGGCTTCGAGGAGGATTTCTCATTGAGACAGTTTACAAGTTTTCTTTAATCATGATTACTGTATTTTCTCAGCTTCTTTGGCTATAGCACCAAACTTCAGATAAAAGCGTGTGTTGTATGGACATTACACTGTATGTAGCTGTTGATTTCTTGTATCATTTCCTCTCGTGCACGCTTCCTGTGGTAGGTGTTTAGGTTTGTAGAATCAGATGAGCTACGCTGCATTACGTTCTATATGCATTTGAGTTGGAGCGTCTCTGACAGTGACTACAGTATTTCCTGGGGAGTATTGTATTTGTGCAGCTCCACTGACTTACTCAGAGAGGGTCTAAATCGACCAATACAGTACACTCCCTCGCTCTCTCTCCCTCTCTCTCTCTCTCTCTCTCGCTCTGTCTCTCTCGCTTTATGCCCAACTCTTCATGTCTCATAACTTCAGATCTCTCACCATTTTGCAACCATTCTCCTGCTCGACCTAAATCTGTGTTGCCTCCTCGTCTCTGTCCAGCAGGACACAGACAGGGCTGGAAGTTTAACAGCAAGGATGAAAGGAGGAGGAGGTATAGGCATCAGAGAAGGAGAAAGGGGAGAGGAGGAGGGTCACAGGAGTCCCATCCGGCCTTATCCACCAGGAATACATCCAGGAGGTGTGTATTTCCTGTTACTTATCGTTTGCTGTTGCTACAGGTTTTCTATTTTGATTTTCTTTCTAATTCTATTATTCTCATTCCAGTTTTTTTTTCACTTTATGCTGCCAATTAAGCCATTTGTAGTTTTTCTGTCTACAGCTGTTGTTTTTTTTTGTTGTTGTTGGTTAATCTTTCTATGTTCTTTCGTTCTTTTCCCCCACCTTCAGTTTCTCTGTCTAAATATGTCTTTCTGCCAGCATCAATAATTCACCTTGTCCTAAGCAGCCCTAAATCCTTGGCATTAGTCTCAGGTAGATGCTTGAATTGTTTTGAGGGCATTCTACAAACACCAACACTTGCTGGGGAGATAATGCATACATTTTTAAAAATGTAAAATTAAAGGAATAAGATAAAAAAAAAAAATCTTTTTTATGGAAATCATTTTTTGTTTGCACAGGGACTAAGTTTATAAGCTCAGGTGTCCGGTTCACCAACCTGAATGTATTGTTTAGCGGCTGTAATGAGCAGTCTGGCCTCATAGATAATGCATAGCCAGCCATCCATTGTAACCATTCAGCCTATGTGGGCATCTGTCACTTGCTTTGTTTCTCTTGCTCCCCGTGCCATTATTTGTCTCTGAAAAACACTCTCATGCAAGCACTTTACTTTTTATACCATCATAACCAATCCATGTGTGCCTCTTTTTTTTTTGCTGTGCAAAAGGTCTGCATCTTCTGTGGGATAAGAATTTTTCTGACAAAATATCTGCATTGAGACATACTAAATTCTAATATAATATTAATGAAAACTGGCCTGTCAACATTAGTAATGCAGGAGGTTTTTTTCCTGTTAAATATGCAATTTTTCTGTAATATTTTTGCACCATTTTCTTTGGAATTTTAGAATTTTTTTTCATAAAATTGAGACTTTGTACTTGAAAATTACTTAATTATCATTTGTGCATTTATTTTTATTCATTGCGGGCTCTGAGGTTGCTCTTTGGTGGCACGGCCTCCAGGGCGGATGAGATTGACCCTCAGCACCTCAAGGCCCTGGATGTTGTAGGGCTGTCTTGGTTGACACGCCTCTGCAACGCCACTGGAAGTCGGGGACAGTACCTTTGGCATGGCAAACCGGGGTGGTGGTTCCCCGCTTCAATTCAATTCAATTCAATTCAACTTTATTTATATAGCGCCATTTCACAACAACAGTCATCTCATAGCACTATCAACTGTAGGGAGGACCCCCACAGTTGCAGAAAGACCCCAGCAATCAGGCGATCCCCTGTGAGCAAGCACTTGGCGACAGTGGAGAGGAAAAACTCCCTTTTAACAGGAAGAAACCTCCAGCAGAACCAGGCTCAGGGAGGGGCAGTCATCTGCTGCGACTGGCTGGGGGGTGAGGGGATAGAGAAGAAGAAAAGAACAGACATGTAGAGAGCAAACAGCACGATGGGGACTCAATCTATGGGAGAGAACAAACAAATGTTAATGACCAGCAAAAAAAAAAAAATATTTCATAGAGAGTGAGGAAAGGAGTGAGGCCCAGTGCATTACTGGAGGTCCCCCGGCTGACTAAACCTATTAGCAGCATAACTAAGGGAGGGTTCAGAAAACACATGATCCCTCCCTAATTGTAGGCTATATCAAAAAGGTAGGTTTTAGCCCTATTCTTAAAAACAGAGATCGAGTCTGACTCCCGAATCCAGATTGGCAGCTGATTCCACAGGAGAGGAGCTTGATAACTGAAGGCTCTGCCTCCCATTGTACTTTTGGAGATTCTAGGTATTACAAGTAAACCTGCATTTTGGGAGCGTAGTGCTCTGTTAGGATGATACGGTAGTATCAGATCTTTTAAATAAAAAGGAGCCTGATTGTTTAGAGCTTTGTAAGTAAGAAGAAGGATTTTAAACTTAATTCTAAACTCTATGGGAAGCCAATGAAGGGAGGCCAGAACCGGAGAGATATGATCTCTCTTTCTAGTACCTGTTAAAACTCTTGCTGCAGCATTTTGGATCAGCTGAAGACTTTTTAAAGATGTTTTAGGACAACCTGATAATAAAGAATTACAATAATCTAATCTCGAGCTAACAAAAGCGTGGATCAGCTTCTCAGCATCACTCTGAGACAAGATGCTCCTAATCTTGGCAATATTACGCAAATGATAGAAGGCAGTCTTAGAAACAAATTTAATATGTGAATTGAAGGACAAATCCTGATCAAAAATAACTCCAAGGTTCCTCACAGAGCTATTAAGAGAAAGAGTAACTGCATCCAAACTGAAAGTTTGATTTGGAAAGGAATTTCTAAGGTTTTTTGGACCAACAAGAATGACTTCAGTCTTATCTGAATTTAATAGCAGGAAATTACAAGTCATCCAAACTTTGATTTCCTTAAGACAGGCTTCTAACTTGGCTAATTGATTAGTATCATCTGGCTTCATTGACAGGTATAATTGTGTGTCATCTGCATAACAGTGAAAATGTATACAGTGCTTTCTAATAATGTTGCCTAACGGAAGCATATATAAACTAAAAAGAGTAGGGCCAAGCACAGATCCCTGTGGAACTCCATGACTAAGCTTTGAGCTGAGAGAAAACTCATCATTTACATGAACAAACTGGAACCTATCAGATAAATAAGATCTAAACCACTGCAACGAAGTTCCATTAAGTCCAACATAGTGTTCTAATCTATCAAGTAGAATATTATGATCAATAGTATCAAAAGCTGCACTAAGATCTAAAAGGACAAGTACAGAAACTAGTCCATTATCAGATGCAATGAGGAGGTCGTTAGTGACCTTCGCTAAGGCTGTTTCAGTGCTATGATGGATTCTAAACCCAGATTGAAACTCCTCAAATAAACCATTTCCCTGCAGGTGGTCAAATAATTGCATAGCAACAACTCTTTCTAAGATTTTTGAAATGAAAGGGAGATTAGAGATTGGTCTATAGTTAGCTAAAGCTCCTGGATCTAGCGTTGGCTTTTTGAGTAAGGGTTTAATTACAGCCGTTTTAAAAGCCTGCGGTACATGGCCTAAAGTTAATGAAGAATTGATTATATGAAGAATAAAGCTACCAATAAGTGGGAAGACTTCTTTAAATAACCTGGTAGGAATAGGGTCTAAAAGACAAGTTGAAGGTTTGGATGAGGAAACTATTTTGTCTAACTCACAAAGGTCGATTGGAGTAAACTCATCAAGACAGACATCAATAGAAGGAGTTGTAGTAGTTACAGTATTTAAGTTAACTGTGGGAAGAATCTGATTGATTTTATCTCTGATGGATGAAATTTTATTATTGAAAAAGTTCATAAAGTCCTGACTAGTAAGCTCTAAGGGGATGCTAGGATTGACAGAGTCCTGACTCTTTGTCAACCTGGCTACAGTACTGAAAAGAAACCTGGGATTATTCTTGTTCTCTTCTATTAATGCAGAGTAATAACTCGTTCTAGCTTTTCTAAGAGATTTTTTTATAAATTAAAAGATGATTTCTCCAAGCTAAATAGATTTCATCTAAATTAGTAGAGCGCCATTTTCTTTCTAATTGACGAGTCTTCTGTTTTAAGCTACGAGTTTCTGTGTTGAACCAAGGAGTTAAAAATCTCTGATTAGACTTTTTCTTTTTTAAGGGGGCCACCAAGTCTAGAGCCTGATGCAGAGAAGCTGAAACACTATCCACCATGTTATCAATTACAGAAGGAGCAAGCTGTCTATAGCTTATTTCCGTTGTGTTGACACATGGCATAGAGGAAACAATCTGCATAAATTTGGAAACAGCATCATCTGAGAGGCATCTACTGTGATAATATTTTTCTTTAGGAGCCAAATAGTCAGAAATAGTAAAATCAAAGGTTAACAGACAATGGTCTGACAGTACAGGGTTATGAGGAAACACTACCAGATTTTCTATTTCTATGCCATATGTCAGAACAAGGTCCAATGTATGGTGGAGGTAATGAGTAGAATTTCCTACTTTCTGAGAAAACCCAATCGAGTCTAATATTGAATTAAAAGCCACATTAAGGCAGTCACTATCTACATCCACATGTATATTAAAGTCCCCTACTATAATTATTCTATCAGATTTCAGCACTAAATCAGCTAAGAAATCAGGAAATTCGGATAAAAATTCTGAATAGGTTGATGGGGAACGATAAACTATGGCAAATAAAATTGGGTTTAACCTGGAATTGCTAAAGTGTCCAATGCTGAGGACCAGGCCCTCAAAGGAATTATAACATGTTTTTTGCTTTACATTAACTAGTAATTTGGAATGGTAAATTGATGCTACTCCTCCTCCACGACCAGAACTTCTGGGATTTTGACAGTTTAAATAACCAGAGGGAGTTGATTCATTTAAACCAACATAATCCTCTTGTCCTAACCAAGTCTCTGTAAGGGAAATTAAATCAATCTGATGATCAATTAACAGATCATGGACTAACAGAGACTTGGGAGTTAGAGACCTAATATTTAATAAACCACATTTAATTTTTAAATTATGAGGAGGAACAGAGGCCAAATCATTCAATTTAGAGGCTTTATGTTTAATTTGAGTTTTACCAATATTTTGCTTTATCACTTTGGGATGCTTATACATCCCAAAGAAGGGGGACCGGCGGTTGTGTTCCAGCATCAGAGGGATCACATTCCTCAGCCTCTGTTATGAGGTCTATGCCAAGATACTGGATAGGAGAGCACGACCGTTGGTCAAACCTTGGATACAGGACTAACAATGTGGTGTTCATCCTGGTTGTGGCACATCAAACCAACTCTTTACCCTCTCAAGGATCTGCGAGAGTTTGTGGGAGTTTGCCCAACCAGTCTACATGTGTTTTGTGGACTTAAGGAAGGCATTCAACTGTGTCCCATTTGGTTTCATGTAAGGGGGTGCTTCGGCAATATGGTTATCGGGCTTGCTGCTACGAGTTGTCCGGCCTCTATATGACCACTGCGAGACTTTGGTTCATATTGCCAACAATCAGTCAAACTTGTTTCCAGTGAGAATTGGACTCCAAGAGGGCTGCCCGCCCTGCTCCTTGGCCTTTGGATGGGATTTCTCGGCACAGACAAGAAACAGAGGGTGTCATGTTTGATGGCCACATGATTTCATCTCTGCTGTTTGCAGATGATGTGGTCCTGTTGGCTTCATCGAGCAATGAGCTACAGGTGTTACTGCTGCTGAGTGTGAAGCAGCCAGGATGATCCCATTTCTTTACCAACACTAAACACTGCTATGGCGTTATTGTTTGTATATTAAACCATGATATTTAGCACAAAGATTGCCCATTTTTAGCTTCATAGAGACGTTTTTCCCCACAATATTCAGGCAAGCCTAATGTCATAATATTGTACAAGTCTCAACAAGAAAAAAAAAGCATTGGTTGACTTGCTGGATTTTGTGAGTCATATAAAGGCAGGTGGGGCAATAAGATATTTGCTAATGTTTACTCAGTTGTTGAGGCTGTAAAGAAAAGTTCATATTAAACACTGATAAACACTATAATGTAACACAAAACTTTTTAAAACTTTTTAAATGAACTTTTGTTACGGGTATTCTTGCAGAAATCTATATTAGTGTCAGATTTACATTGTTTACTGTCATTGGGAACATTAATTACCAAGCACATGAATTCAGAACATCAAGCAGACCCCCAGAAGTGACTCTTCTGAGATAACTAACTCTGTGTTCCCTGCCCGCTGCTTCTCAAGCTGTGCCAGTGCTTCCAGTAGCAGGAGGAATGATGCCCCCCATCCCCACCATGCCAATCCCCTCGCACCACCATCACCACGAGCAGCATCAACTTCAACAGCAGCAAAGGCAACAGCCCCAACAATACCACCAATACAACTGGCCCCAACACCCCTACCACCAACAGCAGACTACCTCTTCCGCTCCCGCTCCTCGCGTAGAGCCCACGCCATCACCCACTTGCATCCCTGCTGCAGCCCCCACAGCTGCCCCTGCTACTGATAGGGATACTGATGCTGCATCCCATGCCAGTATGGTCCCAGGTGTGCCAGGGGTCACCTCGCTCCCAGCCACGCCTGTGGTTTCAGGCTTGCCTGTGATGGCAGGTGTGCCAGGTAGACAGAAGGGTGTGCGTTAGGTTTTCAAGCATGTGTGGCCTGAAGCATTTGGCATTGTGAATTTATATTGTGTGCAAGATGAAATCCGCGTTTTGTTTTTTATTTAATATACAGAATGTACACTGTATATAATGTGCATTTAGTTTAGTGCATGTTTTGTTTAAAGTACATCTGCTTTCTGTGTTTTTTCTCTTGTAAATACATTGTCTCTACCACATGTTTCTCTCTTTCCAGGATCAGAACAGGCAGCACTTACCCAGGAGCAGCAGGCAATCATCAACCAGCAAGCTATCATTCTGGTCTGACATATTTGTTTGTTCATTAATCTCTGTTGATGCTAGTGCTGTTTGTTTAGGTCCACAAGAATATTCAGTAGGATAACTCTTTATTTTTGGTGACTTTATTAAAAACAGTGTATTTGAATTTAATTTCACCTGATGTTATTTTTTCTACAGCTTAGTGTACACAGTGTCCTCCAGTAATTGCTGAGAACAGTACTGTATTCAGCACCATAAAGAAATAGCTCACTTGCTTGCACTGGTGAGCCGTGTATTTAACACCGATACCTTTACCGGTGTCCTGCCTGACTGTACGTGTCCAGATCTAGCATCTTCTGATGCTAGATCTCCACACCACCTCCGCTTCAGGGATCCTTCAGGAGTGTGAATGGGGCATAACCACCGGAGCCACAACCAGTATTGACATACAGGTACATCTCAAAAAATGAGAATGTCATGAAAAAGTTCAATATTTTTTGTCACTCATTTCAGAAAGTGAAACCCATTATTATATAGATTCATTACACAGAGAGTGATATATATCAACACCAGCAGATGACATGGTTCCTCAAATCATCACTGAGTCTGGAAACTTCACACTAAACCTCAAGCAACTTAGATTCTGTGCCTCTCCACTCTTTCTCCAGATTCTGGGACTTTGATTTCCAAATGAAATGCAAAATCTACTTTTATTTGAGCAGAGGTCATCTGCTGGTGTTTGTCCACTGTGTTTTATCAAGACCAAAGTCAGCGCAGTCGTCTACCAGGAAATTTTAGAGCACTTCATGCTTCCCTGTGCTGACAAGCTTTATGGAGAACCTGATTTCATTTTCCAGCAGAACTTGGCACCCGCCCACACTGCCAAAAGTATCAAAACCTGGTTTAATGACCATGGCATCACTGTGTTTGATTGGCCAGAAAACTCTCCTGACCTAAACTCCATAGAGAATCTATGGAGTATTGTCAAGAGGAAGATAGGTGACACCAGACCCAACAATGCAGATGAGCTTAAGGTCACTATCAAAGCAACCTGGACCTTCGTAACACCTCAGCAGTGCCACAGGCTGATCACCTCCATGCCACGCCACATTGATACAGTAATTAATCCAAAAGGAGCCCCGACCAAGTATTGAGTGTGTACATGGACATACTTTTCAGTTGGCCAACATTTCTATTAAAAACTATTTTTTAAAATTAATTTATGTACAGTAATATTCTAATTTTTTTCAGAAACTGAATTTGGGGTTTTCATGGGCTGTGTCATGGGTGGCCCTCACGAGCCATCATAAGACGCCACATATCAACCAGTGAGTTTGCACAGTTTATTAAAGGAACAGAAGATGACAAAATAACGAGCCACGGGGGGCTAAAACACACTATGAAGATACTCACACAATGACAAGGAAGAGCGGATACATAATGAAACACACTTACGATCATGGAAGAAGGGTAGTAAACGTCTGACCAGAGGGATCCTCGATAACGTCAGACAAGGGGAAGTTTGACGAGACTGATGCACATTCCGCTCTCAGCTGCCCTCTTAAGTAGGGAGCAGCTGATGAGGCGAAATGCAGCTCAGCTGTCAGGCCTCAACTCTGATAGCCGGAAGCCCCTCCGAGCGCTGTCACAATAAAAGCTCAGAGAGCCATAGAAACACACACGTCAGCTGGGAGGAAAATACTGCATGGCCCGAGCGCTGACGAGATCGGCGCTCGAACCACGATAGTACCTCCCCCTGAGGCGGCGAACTACAAGCGCCGTATGACACCCAAGCCGCCCACCCCCCACCCCCAGGGTGGGTGGATGGGGGAAGGTCTGGAGGGTGAGAACCAAAAAGGACGAAAACACAAAGACGAGGCACGGGAAGACACAGGGAACAAACAAAGCAATTACAGAGTATGGCAGGGGAAGGAAAAAAAAACACACAATACTCCATAAGGCAAGGATGATACATAGACCAGACAAAAAAATGCAAATGACAATAGGAGACCTAACACTACAACACACAGGCCTATAAGACATAACATGGAATATACAAGTCATCCCTCAGACAGGGGAGAGGGTAAAAAAAAAACATGGTAAACAGCAGTGAATACACAGATCAGAATAGAGCAAATAACACACCAGAGTGACCTTTATATGTCAGTGGAGCTAAGAAACACACGTGGATGACAGCAGGCAGAGACCAATGAGACAGGAACAGTTCTGGTGGTCTCCCTGCGTCCAATGTCCAGATCGCCGATAAGGGGAACAGGAAACGTTCGGGCGGCCTACCCCAGTCCCAGGCCCGGAAAGACAGAACCTCCAGCGGCCGAACCAGGTCACCCAGTAGGAAGCACAGTACGTCGGGTGGCCGACCCAGAATGCCAAACCAGCGAAAAGGCTCACCAGGCGGCCGACCCGCATCACTCAGCCACCAGAACCGTAGGGGAAAAATTGAAGACAGCCTCCCTGGAGAGGGGGAAGACAAGGGAGAGCTGGGCCGAATCTTGAGAGCCCCAACGGCCCCCAGTGGAGATGAGCTGGGATGATGATGATGACGATGACGATGATGATGAGCCAGTCCAGCATCAGGCGGCAGAGGATCTGCAGCTTCCTCACCGACCTTGAACCGAACCGGCGCTGCGCCCCTGCTGGACCCCAATCGGGTCAGCGCTGCACCCACGACGGACCCTGATTGGGCCGGCGCAGTACCCGCGATGGACCACGATTGGGTCTCGGCTACACCCACGTCGGGCCCTGACTGGGTCAATGCCGCACCCGCGATGGACCCCGACTGGGTCGGCACAGTACCAGGAATGACCTCCAACCCCAAACCCGGAACCTCCAGCACAGCAACCGGGATTGACTCCGCACCGGTGACCCTGGGAGAAGGCTCAGGAGAAGAAGAAGAGCCGGGATCAGGATCACCGGTAGTGACAGAGCCCAGCGAGATGAGCTTGAGTGCAGCGGACGGCTGCCCCTGGCTCGTCTCCCCGAGAGACAGGCAAAAATGCTCCAAAATAGAAAGAAGGAAAGAAGGAAGGAAAACAAAGTAGAGCACTTGCCTGCACTCGAGTTCTGTTGCCGTCCAGGACTTCGACGATCCGGGCTCAGGACAAAGGAGGACGTCGTCTGGCTCCCACTCAGCTACAACGGGCTCTGCAGCCTGCGTGATGGTTTCCGCAGCCTGAGGACCCTCCAGCGCTGACGTCCACGCCGACAACCCACACGACGTGGTGGCAGGGGATCCTCGACCTGCTGGATCGAACCGCTCATTGGTGGAGACCCGGAGACGTTTCGTCGTCGGCGCAGGCTCCACACTGCAGTCCGCTCTCCTCCTCTGCTCATGACGTGGCTGCGGGGCTGGAACCAGGCTCTCCAGAATCACAGGCCCCCTCCTCGTCCGACGACGTAGGCCTGGCATCATGGACCGCTCAGCGGAGGGAGACACAGCGGCAGCAGGTTTAAAGTCAGAGGTTACAGCAGGTGGTGAGAGCTCGGGGGACTGCGAACCCCGAACTCCACCCCCAGGAGTCAGACAAGGCAAATCACCACAACCAGGAGAAGAATGAAATTGCACTTGCCTGTTCTCCGGGGGACTGATGGTGCCTGCTGTAGTGGACGTTGTTCCTCCCTTTCCCCACTGGATGGCGACGGAGGGCCCCCTGGGAGGACGAGGAGGAGCCGCTTGCGATGGTCCAATAACGGGCTTCGCAGGGGCAGGACTCGTGGCACTCACAGCAGCCGGGGAAGACGTCGAGGAGGAGGGGACAACAGCCGAGGCGATCCGGGCATGAGGAGCTGACGGGACAGCAGGGAAAGATGACCCAGGGGGAGAGGCTGCGGGAATTCCCTCCTGACGAGGCGTAGGAGCGGCAGCTGTCAGAGAGGTAGAGTCAGACGACCCAGAACAGGATCCAGACGGGGTTCTCGCTGAGTCTTCTTGTTAGCTGTGTGACGACAGTTACCGGCAGAGGGCGAGGCGAAGGAGAGGTCCGGGAAATGCTGCTCCTGTGCGGAAACAGAAGCGAGCAGGTTGGCGAACTCTGGATAGTCATTTAACGCCGGATTCCTCTCCACCAGCCTGATGGCCACTGTCACATGCTTTATAATCTGCATGGGGTGAACAGCGGAGCGAGCTGCCGCCACTCGGTCCCGGATGGAAACAGCTGACTGTTGTAGTTTCTCCGGGGGAATTCCGACTGACGTGTCACTCCTTCGGGGATCATCCCTGGGCGGTGCGACCTCCTGGCCTGGAACGGGGACAGGAATGTGATCCAGAAGTGAGGAGCGAGGATGCCTCCTCTTCAGCTTCCTGCCAGAGTTTCCCTCTAGCCCACAGAGTATCTCCTGTTGCGCAGTGATGTCTACCTTCCTCGCAATGACTTCAGGGTGGTTGGAGTAGCGAGGAAGGTGATTAATGATGTCCTCAGCGAGGTCCAGGTGCCGGCGTACATCGCTGGGAGAGTCGTAGAGGCTAGCAGTGATGAGAGTTCCATCAACGTAGTCCAGGGCCTCCGCCAGCTCGTAGCCCAGGCGCCAAGCGCAGCCCCTGAATGACGACATGACCTCCCAGCATACAGGTATCCAGACAGGGAGAAACAAGTCCAATTTAGGCAAAACTCACGGCGACAGGCGTCTCAGTCTGGCAGCAGTCTACTGTCATGGATGGCCCTCACAAGCCATCATAAAACGTCACATATCAACCAGTGAGTTTGCACAGTTTATTAAAGGAACAAAAGATGACAAAATAACGAGCCACGGGGGGCTAAAACACACTATGAAGATACTCACTCAATGACAAGGAAGAGCGGATACATAATGAAACACACTTACGAGCATGGAAGAAGGGTAGTAAACGTCTGACCAGAGGGATGCTCGATAACGTCAGATGAGCGGAAGTTTGACGAGACTGGCGCACATTTCGCTCTCAGCTGCCCTCTTAAGTAGGGAGCAGCTGATGAGGCGAAATGCAGCTCAGCTGTCAGGCCTCAGCTCTGACAGCCGGAAGCCCCTCCGAGCGTTGTCATAATAAAAGCTCGGAGAAACACACACATCAGCTGGGAGGAAAATACTGCATGGCCCGAGCGCGGACGAGATCGGCGCTCGAACCACGACAGGCTGTAAGCCATAATCATCCATCCATCCATCCATCTTCTTCCGCTTAATCCTTTTTCGGGTCACGGGGGGGGGGGGGGGGGCTGGAGCCTATCCCAGCATCTTTGGGCGAGAGGCAGGGTACACCCTGGACAGATTGCCAGTCCATCGCAGGGCCAACACAGAGAGACAAACAACCATTCACTCTCACAGTCATACCTAAGGACAATTTAGAATCCCCAGTTTTGATGCCAATTAACCTAACTTGCGTGATCCTGGGTTTGATCCCAGCCCCTGACCAACAGTGATCTGTGTGGAGTTTGCATGTTCTCCCCGTGTCTGCGTGGGTTTACTCCGGGATTTCTCCGGTTTCCTCCCACATGCCATAATCATCAAAATTAAAATAAATAAACACTTGAAATATATCACTCTCTGTGTAATGAATCTATATAATATATGGGTTTCACTTTCTGAAATGAGTGACCAAAAATATTGAACTTTTTCATGACATTCTAATTTTTTGAGATGTACCTGTATGTATGTGCTGCTTGACAAAACACACGTGCTGCACCTCATTGGTCAATGTGTCCTCCAGTTGGTGACCTGTTCAAGTCTGTTTACCAGCATCCAAGATGGCGCCGGGCCAGTAAAAGCTCTGCTACTTATATCTTTCAAAGTAAACAGCGACACATATGTCTGAAAACAATCAAGGCGAGAAATAAATGGTGTAGCTGCTGAATGTGTGTTTATTTTTACTAACATCCTCTATATTAAAAGTTCAGTGGCAGCTTGAGATTAGACGCAATGCTACCAGAATGCATTTTTTTTTTTTTTTTTTTTTTATTTAAGTTTTTGTAAAGGGTATACAGGTCGTTACAGCAATGCAGTGTTTACATTTTCATCACACGTTCCCTTATTTTCAGATATCTGACAACATTGGAAGATTAATTCTTACAACACCCCTTTTTTTTTTTTTTTTAAAGTGAAAGAAAAAGTGAAATTAAAGAGAAAAAAACCAAGAAACAAATAACAAAAAAAAAAACAAACAAACCAGTAAAAAACAAACAAAAAGAAAAAGTAAGTAAA
Organism: Pholidichthys leucotaenia; assembly: GCA_020510985.1. Lineage (NCBI taxonomy): Eukaryota > Metazoa > Chordata > Actinopteri > Cichliformes > Pholidichthyidae > Pholidichthys > Pholidichthys leucotaenia. The sequence goes on from CM035838.1 coordinate 386,487,354, forward strand.
TAAAGATAAAAGAGCATCTGAGTAGCGTTGGAACAGAGAGCGGAACCATTATTGAAATGGTATTTGTCAAAGATTAGATCTAATGGAAGACACATATGCGGTCCAGGGTTGCCAAAAGTTCATGAACACATCCATGTCCTGTCTCAGTGCGAATGTCAACTTTTCCATCGAGTAAATGTCTTGGATCACGTTAGTCCAATCTTCAGGTGTAGGACAGTCCTTCAACATCCATTTTTAGTTAGAGCTTTTTTGCTTGCCAATATTAAAACATTGAATAAGTATTTTTCTCCTCGTCTTTCCAGTGAGTCCGGTAGTAAATCCAAATACAAAGTTACAAAAGAAAAGGGAACTGTAATTTTGAATATTTTCCCCAATATTGTCTGTACATTGGTCCAATATTGGTGGATAACTGGGCATGACCAAAACACATGAAAATGATTTGCAGTCTTTTCACCACACAAGCGCCAACAGTTCAATCCCTTATGGGTAAATTTGTTTTGTGCAGGTGTTCTGAAAAATCTTGCCAAGTTTTTCCATCCAAATTCTCTCCACTGCAGGGATGAGGTACTTTTCCATTGCTGTTTATTTAGCTTTTCCCATATTTCCAGTTGTAAAGTGAAATTCCCCTCTTTTTCCCATCTCTCTTTTATATAAGATGTGTTGTCTCCTTTTAAGTCTTGAAGACCTTGGTATATTTTAGAAATGTATCTGATCCCTGGGATCCCTTTATATGCCATTAAGAAGACCTTCAGAACACCTGACTGGGCCCTTTCCAAAACCTCCTTTTTAAGTATATTGTTTATGTGGTGTCTAAGCTGGAAGAACCTGTAAAGGTCTTGATTTATTAGGCCTTGTTTTTTCAAATCTTCAAAACTTCTTAAGATTTGCCCTTTAAAAAAATCGTAATATTTTATCAGCCCTTTCTCCTTCCACTTTTTAAATCTGGTGTCTGTTTTATTAGGAGTAAAGTCCTGATCATAGGCGATCCATTGCAGAAGTCGATAGGGCTCTTTAGTTTGATTCTCTCTGACTATCTTAAACCAAATTTTTAGCGGGGTCTCTATCCACGGGTTAGTGTTATTCAAAAGCTTAGGTAAGACATTGTTCCCTATTATCGCCTGTAGGGGGATGTCACTTGTTATTTGGCATTCGATCTCCTTCCATTGTGCAGTGTAGACTGGGTTACATATCTCTACTAAAGTTTTAATTTGTGCGGCTTTAAAGTAGTCCCTGATATTTGGCAGCGCGAGCCCACCTTTGTCTTTGTTTAGCTGTAGGGTTCTATATCTGATTCTAGGTCTCTTGCCCTGCCATATGAATCTTGAGATCCTTCTGTCCAGCTCCTGCCATGTTTTTTTGGGAGGTTCTACCGGTACTGTTTGGAAAAGGTATAGAAGACGTGGAAGTATATTCATTTTGACTGCTTCAATTCTTTGTGCAGTACCCAAGAATGGTATCATATTCCATCTTGCTAGGTCAGATTTTATTTTTGTCACCAGTGGATCATAGTTTAGTGATATAATTTTGTTGAGTTGTTTCGGGATATTGACCCCCAGATATTTCATAGATTCCGACTCCCAGTTAGTTTTGAGTTTGCTTAGTGAATAATGATTTGGGTCATAGTTGAATGTTAAAACTTGGGTTTTATGCATATTTAATTTGTACCCCCGATAAATCTCCATACTCTGAAAAAACTGAGGTTAGTTCTGGTAAAGAAGTGTCCGGCTGCCCTAGGTATATTAAAATGTCATCAGCAAAGAGTGCTATTTTATGTTCCTTCTGACCAAGTGTAATACCTTGAATTTTTTGGTTTTGTCTTATCCATTGGCTCAGAGGTTCTATGAAGATTGCAAAGAGCAGTGGAGACAGGGGGCAGCCCTGACGACATCCTCTTTCCAGTTCAAAAGATGATGATAAATTACCGTTAATCCTTATTTTAGCTGTTGGTTTTTTATATAATGCCTGTATAGTTCTAATGAAGTTGTTATGAAAATTGAAACTGGATAAGATTCTATATAGAAAAGACCAGTCAACCGAATCGAATGCTTTTTCAGCATCTAATCCCAATATGACTGCATTTAAGTTATATTTTTTTATATGATGAATTATGTGTAAAGTGCGTCGAATGTTGTCTTGTGTCTGTCTTTGTCTTATAAAACCTGTTTGGTCTAAATGAATTAGGTCTGTCAGTATATTTTCTAACCTTTTGGCAAGGATAATGGTAAAAAGCTTATAGTCCTGATTTAGTACACTGATTGGTCTGTAGTTGGAGCACTCTAGTTTATCCTTTTCAGGTTTAGGTATAACTGCAATGACCCCTTCTCTCCAGGAGGGGGGGATTTCCCCTGTGTGGAGGACATAATTAAATGTTTTCAGGAGGAGAGGAGATAGTTGCTGTTTAAAGGTTTTGTACCACTCTGCTGTATAGCCATCAGCTCCTGGGGATTTGTTAGCTTTAAGTTTCATAATTGCTTTTTCCAATTCTTTAGGATGTATTTCTGACAGTAGTGTTTTATTTTGTGACTCCGTAAGTTGGGGAAGGTTTAATGTGTTTAGGAATGCCTCGGATGCGTTTTTATGTTTTTTGTGGGAGTATAAGTTCTTATAATAATTCTAAGTTTTTAAGAATATCCTGAATTCTGAATTTTATTTCCTTTGATACTGGGTCTCTGATTTTGTAGATTGCTCTTTCTGTTTGATGTTTCCTCAATTTATAGGCTAGCAATTTTGCCGATTTACTGCCTGCTTCATAGTATTTTTGTTTCAGAAATGTAAGTTTCTTCTGGATTTCTATTGTGTAGATCTCATTTATTTGGTTTTTAATTTCCTTAATCTTGAGCGAGTCAGTAGAATGAGTGTTGCCTTTGTGTTCTTTTTCTAGGTTCCTAAGTTCTGACTCTAATGTGGATAGTTTTTCTTGTCTTAGTTTCTTTTGGGTTGCCAGTTTTGCAATAATCTTTCCTCTTATTACAGCTTTACATGCATCCCACAGTATTAAAGGGGATACTTCTCCATTATCGTTATCTTCCAAATATCTGAGAATATCTGATTCCAATTCATCTTTCAATGGTCCTTTCAGGACATTTGAATTTAACCTCCAAGAAAATGTATTATTTGTGTATTTTTGGATATTTAAGTCCATGTAGATCGGACTGTGGTCGGAGAGATCCATCAGTCCTATTTTACATGTTTTTACTCTTCCAATGTCTCTATTAAACATAAAAAAATAGTCAATCCTTGAGTAAGATGAATGTGGAGTTGAGTAAAATGTATAGTCTTTTACACTGGGGTTGAGTTCCCTCCACACGTCACAGATTCCCAATTCTTTTAGTAGCATCCGAGTCTTCCTGTTTTGGGTGTTATTTTGATGTGGGGAATTACCAGAAGCATCCCAGTATGGATTCAGTCTAAGATTGAAGTCCCCACCACATATCACTAAACCTTGAGCTTTAGTTATCATTAGGTCGAATACATTTTTATAAAATTTCCAGTTAGCCCCTGGGGGAGCATACACATTCAGCAGGGTGATATCTTCTCCCTCTAGCCGCCCAGTTACCAAACTGTATCTCCCTTCTTTATCTTTGTGTTCTGATTTTTTTTCAAATGTAATTTTGGTTGATATCAATGTCGCTACTCCCCTCCTCCTCCCTGATTTATATGAAGATGAAGAGATCATTTTAAACCCTTGTCTACTGAGTTTATTGTGTTCCACGTCTGTTAGGTGGGTTTCTTGTAAAAGTATTATTCCTGCTTTGTCTTTTTTCATTTTGCCTAGAATCTTGGATCTTTTAACTGGATTCAGGATTCCTTTTACATTATATGAAATTATTTTGGTTACACCCTGTTTCTCCATTGTGTTGTTTTGTTTAGTATAACTGTGTGGTGGCCCTCTTTTGTGCTACTCAGAAACTGAAAGAACATTAAAAACAAGAAAAACATTAAGAACATAGTGTAAAAAACTTTAAAACAAAAAGCTGTCATAAGAACTTCCTGAGCTGAGGTCTTTTTAAAGACCCTGTAAGAGCCTTGATGGAGTGAAGGCTCTGAGGGAAATTCCTCAAACTCTGTTACATGTTGAGGGCCCTCTCTTACCACTGAAAGTAGTCCCATGCTTTTAACGTGAGTTTCAGAACCCAATCCAAACTTGTAATGATTTTTTTTTTTCCTTTTATGCCTAAACCCTGTGAAATTGTGTGCACCCTCCCACCCCCATCACATCAAACATTCACGCAAAAACAGTATTTGTTAGTATGAGGAGAACGTGGATTATTGTCACATTTCTATTTTAACAAGTTTTTTTTTTTTTATTACAAAGACTTATTTGTTTCAAATAATATGATTGTTCCATGAAATGTTTTACCACATGCAGAATATGCATCTCCTTTAATGTTTGTTACCTTGTATGAGGGGGGATGGATGTGCGGATTGATTCAAGAGAAAAAAAAAAAAAGGTCGCTATTCCAACCTGAAAACGGATAGTTTATCCGCGACGCTCTGGTGCTGGGTTTCCCGCTGCTGGTCCGTGGATTTTGAAGGTCTTTGTGTTGTCCATGTTTGCGCTTTGATCTTCTCACTCGGGTCTGCTGGGGGTTTAAATACCGTTACCGGGAGGCCTCTTTTCGCCATGTCAGCTGTTGCTTCTTCCGCCGAATTATAGAGACACGTTTCATCGCCGTAGAAGACCCTTAACTTCGCAGGAAATGGTGTCTGAAAGCGCAATTTCTTCTCTCTTAACACCTTTTTCGCGTCATTGTATTCCCTGCGCTTTTTAAGGACCTCCGGGGCGTAATCGTGTTCCACGTAGACTTTTCTCTCCTGGTGCATAAATCCTTTTTTCTGCCAGGCCAGTCTTACAACCTCTTGTTTTATTTTGAAATTGGAAAATCTTACCAACACCGAACGTGGGGGCGCTTCCGCCGCCGGCCTAGCGGCTAATGAACGATGTGCCTTTTCTATCTTCAAGTCGGTGGTTTGTGGAATATCCAATTTCTCTCTTAGTAAGGATTCCACGCATTCTGCCATTGAGTTAAAACCATTTTTGGTTCCTTCTATCAGACCATGAATTCTTATGTTGTCTCTTCTTTGTTTTCCTTCTTGGTCGGTTAGCTTAGCCTCTATAGCTGCTTGTCTTTTGCGTAGGTCTAGCACAGAATCTTCGAGCACTTTTATTCGATCCTCTGTTTCCAAGATTCGGTTCTCGGCCTGGTCCACTCTGCTGTTTGTCCTTTTCAATTCTTCTCTGAATTCCCGAAATTCGGCCGTAACATCTCGGCGAAATCGTCGTAGCTCCTCAAATAGTGATTTCAGGCTAACCCTTTTGTTAGCTATCTCCAGTTCCTCGTCTTCTGAACGGAGATCTTCCAGTTCGGATTCTCCGGCCGATACGTGTCCTGGCCTGGAGAATTTCAGTTTCTTCTGTTTTCCTTTAGACATGATGATTTTGTCTTTTGATTTTCACTCCTCCAAAAATCCGTTAAGTTTGATTTTCAAGGTGTTATCCTAGATTGGGTCTGAGAACTTCAGTGTTAAGCTGCAGTCGCCATGGCGTCCAGACCGGAAGTCTCCTTTTTTTTTTTTTTGTTACTTATTTTTACCCGTAGGTAGATTTGGTTTGCGGTCTGGTGACAAGCCACCGGCTGCTGGTCGCTGCGTGCGCGAGTGCCCTAAACCTACATGTTTTTTTGGTATGCGGGAGGAAACCGGAGAAATCCCGGAGTAAACCCACGCAACATGGGGAGAACATGCAAACTCCACACAGCTCACTGTTGGTCGGGGGCTGGGATCGAACCCACGATCTCATGATCCCCGCGATCCCCCGGCCGAGGGTAAAACTGTGCTGCCACAGTGCTAAACCACTGCGCCACCGTGCAGCCCTCTATGCAATCTATGTAAGATTGCAAGGCATCTTACATAGACAATGAATTGGAAGTGGAAAAACACACACCTAGGTGAACGCGTACCATCAATCCACCCAGGCTGTGCCAGCTATAGCGATGTTGTATTGAACGTTTATACCAGCCATTGTTGATGTCAAATAACAGCGGATTCATTAACTGCGCCTACTATTTCTTGCCTCAAATGTTGTTAGAAACAGTTTTCACTGATTTGTTTTAAAGATATCAGACAAAGTTTACTCACAGTCTACCATGTTGTCTGGGAGCTGAAATCTGGCGAAAGACTATCCACTGCTGGATGCACCGTCCAATCAGGTGCAGCCTTTGTGTTTTCAGCAGCATGACCAATGAGTCTTTCCTCCTGGACAGAACTCTTTGACTATAGAGAATGGGTGCGTAATGTCACCTGACGGAAAAACCGCAAGGAATTGTGGGAAAAGTGTTCTGCCTGTTTGTGCTTAGTAGTGAGCAATGAATGCGGTTAGGCTGTGTGTCCACCAAATGCGTTTTTTTCTGTGGTGGGCAACTATTTTTTGTTCATTTTCTATGTAGTCCATTGTTTAATGCGCTCAGTGCCCTCGGAGCAAAAACGGTCTCAGCAGTCAGCGCTGTGCTCATGGTGCTGAAAGCTGAAAAAAGTTCAACTTTCGGAGAGCTGCAGCACTCATCAGCTGCACACCTCTCTCACCAGCTGATCCCAATCAGCCTAAAAGCACACCATGATCAGTATTTAACAGCCAAAGCCTGAAGGGTTGTGTATTTTCTTACCAGTTTGATGTGATTTATTCCAGTGAGTGGAGCGTTTCAGAGCAAAATCTGAAATCCCTGGCATGCTTTGAGTGACAGGTCAGGTGGCTGCCAGGATACCGGGCAGAGTGCTTTTTTAAATCAGCGCATGAAAAGCATTCAGAAAAAAAAGTTGAGAGCATTTTTACTTTCTCTGTGGACATACAGCCTTATTAAAATTACACTGAATATGTTATTCAAGAGGAAATGTAAATATACATATAAAATGTCATACAAAATCCAGGATGACACAAGAAAGTGAAAACACTTATTTCCAATGTGGTCCTTTCAATTACATTATTATTCCTCCGAATACCACGCAACGTTAGAATGGGAAGTTTTGCTGCATTATCAAATACAACAATTGCTCTCAAGATTGGCGTGGAAAAAGATTGATAACGGCGTACGCTTTTAACTTCCTGACTTGGAAAAAAAGTGGAGAGAATGGGTCTCTGAGCTAACAGACGTGGGATGGAATGGATTACAGCGGTCAGAAAGAAAGACATCAGCTTTGACAATATTCCTGCACTCATGGTCGTGTGTTCACGGCATTTTCACGAACCTAAATTGTGATTTAAAAAATATAAACACAAATAAAAACACACAGGGCAAAATCAAATAATTTCCCCACATCATTTTTTTTTTAATGGGAGCTTTTCATGTTGCTGATGTTTTGTGATTTTTTTTCTTGAAGTTGTGATTACTTGTTGCCTTCATTACTTATGGAGTTAATATCAGCTGGTGGCTGAAGTCCATAGTGTCATGAATTGTCAAGAATTGCCCCTTGGGGCAGAGAGGAAGACCCACGCGCTAAACTGTGAGTTTGTGAGATTTATTGAAAACTACAAAACACAAAGTCCAAACAGTGCACAAACAGAAAGTCCAAACAGATAACCAAAACAACTTACAGTAATACAGCACACCAGAACAAGGGCTGGGTTCTGGTGGAGATGAGAGAGAAGAACTTAATTCAATTCAATTCAATTCAACTTTATTTATATAGCGCCATTTTCACAACAACAGTCATCTCATAGCACTATCAACTGTAGGGAGGACCCCCACAGTTGCAGAAAGACCCCAGCAATCAGGCGATCCCTGATCGCACTTAAGAGTGCGGCAACCAGAAATGAACATAGTTAGTTAGTTAGTTAATTCCCTTCACACCATGTTGGTGTATGGGGCGGCGCCTATCTCCGTTTACCCCCCTTAAATAGGGTCAGAAACAAATCCTACAAGTAATGACAGGTGTGGGTCACATGAGCGGGCAGAAGGTAACAATGATCAATAATTTGGACCGGCTGGGAGCAATGAGAGGGGAGCAACCGGAGCTGACAGCTGACAGGGGCAACGCCCACACGGAGCATAAACCGGGAAATGCCACTGACAGCTGTCAACCCAGAGGGAGACTACAACAGTAAAGAATAAAATATCAACAAATGCAGACTGAGATACAAATACAAATTAATACAAAATAAGAGTAACAAAACTATGACGTAAACAGGAAAATAGAGAATTACAGAAACCAAAAGGCACAAATACAACAAATATATAAATATAGAGAAAAAGCCATGAGACTGAGCATGGCGGAAACCTCCAGTGCTCAGCTCATGACACATAGACTGTTTGGTATCGTTAAATTAAGGAGATTCTCCTCTTTCAGGTGACTATAAACACATCACTGTCCTGGTTAAGGATGTTTTTATAGCAGCTAATTATACCGGTAATTTTTTTTGGTGTGCCAGTGTAATCAGCTGATTAGATCCACCTCCGGTGTTCTGAGATTTTGACATATTTATCAGAACAACACTGACAGTTGATGTTACAGACTGCAGTCAAAGATAAAAAATCTTTATCCTGTAGCTTGAAAGTGCTCAGACACATTCCTGACAGTTCCCTTTTTACGTACAAGTATGTGTGTTTAGCTCTGTCTATGTGTGTATATGCAGCAGGCAGCAGCAGAGCTCTGTACGCTGTAAATACACCATTATATGGTAGCTGTAAGTTAGAAAAGTGTTCAATAAGTTACATATGGGTTCACAGAGCGTTACTTATATGTTAGAAATTATTTTTGGGTATGCTAGACATTAATCTCGACGTATTTCGACTTTGTAGAAACAATGACTGCTTACCTTTGTGTTAAACGACAGTTGTCTGGTCGTTCACCCAGAATATTTGAGGTGGCTGGACCCATCCATTGGTGAATTGAACATGAGCCTCTAATGATTTATAGTTTTTAAATTGCTCATGGGTTTATGCGCTCACCCCACAAACCAGGTAGGCAAACACATCTGACAACGTGACTTGAGGCAGTTGATCCAGATCTGTGGTCCATTTCTTGTGCTCATATCGATCATCCCGTTTATTTCTTAATTTTTTTAGAGGTAGCGCTCCTTTACTTCCTTATTCAGCTTCTCTGAATCAAATTTTAATTTTCTATTTGCTGCATTCTATCAAACGCATGTCAGTCCACATTAGCAGCTGCCCAGACTACAGGTAAACCGAGAGGCTGGACAACGATGATGGCGACAGCAGCCCAGAATGCAGCACGGCATGACGTCAATGCCCATTCTCTATTGGTTTTCCACAATGTCATCTACTTTCTGGTTATGGAGTTATGATTATGCGATTCCTTCCATCAAAAAAAAACCCAAAAAACAAAACGGACAAGTGGACATGTACCATGACCACCCAATCAAAGGACACGAAAATGCTGATGTTATCGTATGCCTGCTAGCTTGCCCATGTGGGGCAAATTCAAAATCTGATTGGTTAAAGCAACAGTCTCATTACCATTTATTTCAAGCTACAAATGCCTGCACTCTTGATCCCTGAAGGCCTCAAGGCAGATTTCTTTGACCCCGGCAACACATGATGTCTGAAATATGATTGGATAAAAATGCTAGCATTCACATACACTACTGGAAGTAGTACAACCAAAAATTAAAGCTATGAAATGAAGAGCTAGACTATTGGGAATAATTAGACCAGCAGAGAAGGCCTTCATGGCCCTGATGGACCACCACTGCTTGCTTGCTTTCCTGCAATGACTTAAGTTACAAGATTAATTTGAAACACATGTATATGGTAAATATCAAACAATTCTGTCATATGACACGACAAAGCTACTAGACTTCTGTGTTCAAGCGAAACAATCTTCTTGTCTTGAAAGCAGCTGCTTTTTTATTAGTTTTTTGGTGCCATTATTTTCATTTTAATCACATCTTAACAGAGTATTTGCCAGAGCGTTTATTAAACAAAAGTAAGTGACTGCTAACACGAGGATAGAAAGTCTTACACAAACTTAAATATACTTCTCTAGAGAAGTATGATTTTAAACATTATTCAAATTAATATTTATAGACATAGTTATTCTATACACCCGAGTTCTTATTTGATACCAACATGCATGATATTTGGTTGTTTACCTTCATGTTTAACATATATTTGAACGGTGAATGAATAAATAGTGTAGTGTGTGTGTGTGTGTGTGTGTGTGTGTGTGTGTGTGTGTGTGTGTGTGTGTGTGTGTGTGTGTGTGTGTGTGTGATACAGGCCCAGCAGATGACCATGCAGGCCATTGCAATCCAGCAGCAGATGCTATCCTCCTTTCCGCCCGTTGCTCCGGCACCCCAGTCACCACCCTCCCATCATCCCTCACACCTACCACAGCGCTCCCGCACACCCAGTCCAGTGAGTGAATACAGTTGTGTGAACTGTCTGCAGTGACATACAAATGTATGTTCTTTTTAGCACTGTTGTGGGGTTTTTTTGGTTTTTTTTGTCTCTGTCTAGACCAAAGAGAGTGAGGAGTCACCATATAAACCCAGCAGGGCATCTGTCCACCAGAAAGCAAGTAGGTCTTATTCTTGCTGTGTGGTGTGAATGTCATGGTTGTTTCTCCTTCTTCTTCCTCCTCCTCCTCCAGCTGCTCGCTCTAGAGGTCACCACAGCAGATCATTTGCCTCCATCTCATCCTTTCCCTTTCATCCTCTTCTGTCACACCAACCCGCTCTATGAATGCCATGGTAACAATAAATATTAAAGGTGATAAAGATAACATTTGGACCTCCTATGCAATCGTCACTTAGCGTACTCTTGCCCCAGCTGCTTGGGAGAGACATATGACATCAACCCAGTTATGCTACTGGCTGTGACTGGCTGTTTTCATGCTGACACAAGTTTTATTTTAGCTGTATACCAAAACATATTCAATATACAGTTATATAATCAACATGGGCTTAAAGTGCAGACTCTCAGCTTTAATTTGAAGGTATTCACATCCAAATTGGAGTTACGGTTTAGGAAGTGCAACTATTTTTACACAAACTCTCCTCATTTCAGGGGCTCAAAAGTAATTGGACAATTGACCTAAAGCTGTTTCATGGGCTGCATGTGGTTTTCCCTCATTAATCCATCATTATGCCTCGGTGAAACGGAAGCATACAGTAATCGGTTAGTGCATCTGTTTGTAGCTGTGTGTATCTGTCCGTCCATCTGGCTGGCCGGCTGCCTCTCTGTTTCAGCTCGCCCGGTAAAAATTAAGTGGTGTAGAAGCTGGGTTAATCATCTCAGACTGGATGCAGAGGGTAAACAGAGAAGGACAATAGGTATTGAGATGAGAGAGATTATGGTGAGGTAGCAGGTAGAAGGAGTTGGGGGAGAAGGGATGAATGTATTGTGATGCGAGATGTCATGCAGATGTGAGATGGGCGGTTGATATAAAAGGAGAGACCCTGGTGTATACAGACATGCTTTTTCTATGTATGACTGATGTGAGAGTGAATAAAGTTGTCTGCTGCATAAGTCTGCCTCCGTTATTTGCACTCTCCACAGTGGAACTAAAGGCTTGTATCATTGTATCACCATATTTTCTCAACTTGTAATTTGCAGAGAGGAGTGGCGACCCCTGTCCTGTATAAGCTATAGAAAGAAACACTTGTTCCCAAGGAGACTCGATTAAAAAAAAAAAAAATTGCCAGAATTGCGAGATAAGGCTTTGTCTTCAAAATAAACACAAATTTAACTCACCATTTCTGTCAATGCCGCCACAAAAAAAGGTATTGCAATAACTATCCCGGGCCAGTAGAGGTTGGAGTGCCACTTTTTACAGCCACCCATGCTACTATGCCACAGGCACCGAGGCACAGCACCTTGGTGCTTTCATTAATCAAGCAGATAAAAGTTCTGGAGTTAATTCCAGGTGTCGCATTTGCATTTGGAAGCTGTTGCTGTGAACCCACAACATGTGGTCAAAGGAGCTCTCAGTGGAAGTGAAACACATCATCCTTAGGCTGAAAAAAGAGAAATCCATCAGAGAGATAGTGGAAATGTTAGAAGTGTCCAAATGGTAGATGATGGCAGGATCCTTTCCATGGCAAAGAAAAACCCCTTCACAACATCCACCCAAGTGAAAAACAGGAGCAGGTGTATCAGTATCTAAGTCCACCATAAAGAGAAAAATTCATGAGAGGAAATATAGACAGTTCACCACAAGGTGCAAATCATTACTCATCCTCAAAAATAGAAAGGCTAGATTAGACTTAGCCAATCCAGTTCTGGAACAGCATTTTTTGGACAGATGAAACCAAGATGAACCTGTACCAGAATGATGGGAAGAAGAAAGTATGGAGAAGTTTTGGAACGGCTCATGATCCAAAGCACACCACATCTTCTGTAAAACATGGTGGAGGTAGAGTGATGCAAGCCATGCACGCCCATCTAAATAACATCTAAAAGTGACATACTGTATATGGTCAAGTGGGTATTTAGAACAGAATGGGTTTTATTGTCATTGTACAGTTGTACAGCACAAGTGTTGTACAAATGGTCTAGTGCTGGTAGATGAACAAGGATTCCAGTGGCCGTGAATAGAATTTATAGGAACAAGCTATCAAAACCCACTCGATCAACAGTAAAACTAACGCCAGGTGGCCTGTCTGTCAGTCTCTCCCCACTGAGGCAAACTCTAATGACCACGTCTGATCGTCTAGTCAAGCTGATGCTAATGGTTCTATGTAACATCACAGTGAAAATATAACAAAATAAGCCAGAATGACGTGAGATATATTATTGACTATGGATTAGTGAACCAGGTGGAAACAGGGATGTTTATTAGGGTGACTGAAATCTAAAAAAATAACAATATAAACCACACTTTGTAAACTAACTCCTTAGTATCACCGTTAGCTCTGAAGGTAACACTATGGGCTCCCTCATCTACGTGTTTGCAGGCAGATGTAAACAATGATGGCTTTTTTCTGTGTTTTCTTTAATGCACCTAAATTCCCTCTGCTTTGGGATGCCCAAAGCAAAAACACTGGAAAAGCTTTGCAGCTTTTTTTTCTCCACCATAATCATTCTTGTCAAAGAGATGGAGACTTTCTGCTGTACAGTCTTCTTCTTCTTCCTCCAGCTGCTCCCTTTAGGTGTTGCCACAGTGAATCATCTGCCTCCATCTCACCCTAGCCCTTGCATCTTCCTCTGTAACACCAACCCTCTCCATGTCCTCCTTCACTACATCCATGAATCTTCTCTGTGGCCTTCATCTTTTCCTCCTGCCTGGTAGCTCCATCTTCAACATCCTTTGTCCAATATATCCACTGTCCCTCCTCTACACATGTCCAAACCATCTCAGCCTTGCCTCTCTTACTTTGTCTCCAAACTGCTCATCCTGAGCTGTCCCTCTGATATATTCATTTCTAATCTTGTCCCTCCTAGTCACTCCCAGTGAAAATCTTAGCATCTTCAACTCGACCACCTCCAGCGTCATCTCCTGTCTTTTTGTCAGCGCCACCACCTACAAACCATACATTATAGCAGGTCTCACTGCCGTCTTGTAAATCTTCCCTTTCACTCTCGCTGTTACCCTTCTGTCACAAATCACCCCTGATACTCGTCTCCATCCACTCCACCTTGCCTGCACTCTCCTCTTCACCTCTCTTGTGCATTTTTTATTGCTTTGGATGGTTGACCCCAGGTATTTAAACTCATCTACTTTCACTACCTCTGCTCCTTCCATCTTTGCCGTTGCACCTGCCTCCCTCTCATTCACACTCATGTATTCTGTCTTGCTTCTACTGACTTTGATTCCTCTTCTCTCCAGAGCATACATCTACCTCTCCAGGTTCTCTTCCACCTGCTCCCTACTCTCACTACAGATCACAATATTGTCTGCAAACATCATGGTCCATGGAGACTCCTGCCTGCCCTCATCTGTCAGCCTGTCCATCACCATGGCAAAGAGAAGGGGCTCAGAGCCGATCCCTGATGTAACTCCACCCCCACCTTGAACCCATCTGTTATTCCTACAGCACACCTCACCACCATCTCGCTGTCCACATACTGTACATGTCCTGCACCATCCTCACATATTTCTCTGCCACTCCTGACTTTCTCATACAGTACCACACTTCCTCTCTTGGCACCCTATTATATGCTTTCTCTAGATCCACAAAGACACAGTGCAACTCCTTCTCTATACTTCTCCATCAGCAATCGTAGAGCAAACATTTCATCTGTAGTACTCTTTTTTTGGCATGAAACTGTACTGCTGCTCACTGATTGTCACCTCTCCTCTTAACCTGGCTTCAACAACTCTTTCCCATATCTTCATAGTGTGGCTGATCAGCTTTATGCCTCTGTAGTTACTACAGCTCTGAGCATCACCCTTGTTCTTGAAAATTGGTACCAAAACACTTCTTCTCCACTCCTCAGGCATCCTATCACTCTCCAAGATTGTGTTAAACAATCCGGTTAAAAAGTCCATTGCCATATCTCCTAAACATCTCCGTACCTCCACAGATATGTCCTCTAGACCAACCGCCTTTCCATTCTTCATCCTCTTTAAAGCTGTCCTCACTTCTGCTTTGCTAATCCTCGGGACTTCCTTGTTCACCATCTTTCCTTCATCCATCCTCCTCTCCTCACTTTCTTTATTCATCAGCTTTTCAAAGTACTCCTTCCACCTTTTCAACACACTCGTCATTTGTTAGTACATTACCATTTCTGTTCTTAATCAGCCTAACCTTCTGCACATGCTTTCCACCTTGACCTCTCTATCTAGCCCAGGGGTCTGCAACCTTTGCCAACCAAAGAGCCATTTTGCCTGTCTCTGACTAAAATAGAAGTGGCTGAGGGCCACAACAGCAATTTGACCTTTAAAATAAAGATTATGCTGCTTATAAGTTTATATATATATGAAAATTATGTGGCATTAATGAATTCACACTACAACAGTGGAAAAAACTGTCAAGCTTTATATGTAGCTTCATTCATGAAATAAACGTATTAGAAATATACTGCAAATTGTTTTGTGCTGAAAAACAAGTTTCTGAATACCTGACCATAATTTTTTGTATAGTTTTTTAATTATCAGCACACTCATAAATTTTTAAATCTGAAAAATATCATCCATCCCCTACTTTCAACAGTGATCCCATACCTTCAACAGTTATTAGTTTCTGATATTTTAATAAATTAGAGACGAAAGCGACTTCCGGTTATGGCTGCCACGTAGGACGGACGTGTCTCGCTCTGCTCTGCTCCTGGAAAAAAAAAAAATCGGCAAATAACTCTCTCATTTGGGACAGAACGTATCCCAGCATTTGGGCGAAGATATGTCGGCGAAGCCTAAGGCTGGAAAACCAGGAAAAGGAAAAAGCGAGCCGCCGAAACAGTCCAAATTAACGGACTTTCAGGTCTGTGACGCAGTAAACAAAACTCCATATATGGCGGAGGAGGCTGGCAACGCTGCGATATCTGCGGGGAATGGCGCAGATGCGCTGATGGCTGCCATGAGTTCAATGAGAGCGGACTTTTCCTCTAGATTTGATGGGATTATGACAGCGTTGGAAGGAATAAGAAAGGAATTGGGTGACTGTGTAGAACGAACGGCGCAGATGGAGCTCCGTCTCGCTAGTGCTGAAGATGACGTCACCCGTCTTCAATTAAAGGTGCGCACTTTGGAAAAAAAAAATAAATCTCTGGAAGATAATATTTTGGATTTGGAATCTCGGTCGAGACAGAATAATTTGAGGCTGGTGGGTCTTCCAGAGGAATCAGAAGGTCGGGACGTATGTTCCTTTCTGGAAAAGTGGATTCCGGAGGTGCTGGGCAGCGAGGAGTTGCAATCAGCAGTGGTTCTGGAAAAAGCACATCGTATTGGCCCACGGAGAGATAAGGGACCGCCGAGGACCTTAATTATGAAGTTTCTTAGCAACAGAGACAGGATGAAGATCTTCAACGCTGCACGAGCTAAAAAAGGAGAGATTAAACACCAGGACCAGCAGGTGCGGTTCTACCCAGATTTGGCCACAGGAATCCAGCAATTGAGGAAGCAGTTTGATCCCGTACGTAAGGAGCTGCGCAACCTTGGGATTCGTCATGGTGTGATCTATCCTGCGAGACTGCTGACCACGTATGAGGGCAGAACCCACATCTTCAAGACCCCAGAGGAGGCGCAGGAGTTCATCAAGAAGATCAAAGAAGAAGAAGAGACTGGTGGGAGCTAAGCATGAACAAAATATAAGGTAGAATAATTAAGCATTTGCACAGGCATCTGACTGACTTGAAGTAAATAGTAAGTTTACAAAATATAGATTGTATTATATATTAAAAAAACAAAACAAACAAAAAAAAAAACTATGATGTACAAAGTTGTTAAAAATTTTGGAGTTAAGTTGGAAAACTACAGAGGAGAGTTAATGTTACGTCATTAAAAGCAGTAGAGTTAGGGTGATTGGGAGGATGAAGTGGCTTAGGCTGTTCCCCGTGGGTGTGGAACGGTCGATGGCTATATCGGGAGACAGAATTTTTCTTTTGATTTTGGGGGGTTTGCCACAAGTGTGGGAAGGGGAAATTTGTTTGTGTGTAGTTTGTAGGATGAATGTTCAACCACTCATGTTTTTGCTTCTCTGTATGAGCATGTTTACACTGCAAGGTAATCCCAAACTCTCTATTGATCATGGACCAAAGTGTTAATCTTAATTTAACTTCATGGAATTGCAGAGGTCTACAAAATTTAAAAAAACTTAAACAAGTTATGAATAAAATAAAGGACATGGGTTCAAGAATTGTGTTTTTACAAGAAACTCATCTGATAGAGGAGGATGTTAAAAGAATTAGGAGTAGATGGCAGGGAAGTGTATTCACCTCTTCATTTTCATCCCGAGCCAGGGGAGTTATGACTCTCATACATAAATCAGTTCCTTTTCAAGTGAAAAATGTAATTGGAGACAAATTTGGAAGATATGTAATCATTCAAGGTTCTTTGCTATTAGAAAATATAAATCTTGTGAACTTATATGGTCCCAATATAGATGATCAGAAGTTCTTTGCTAATTTATTTCTCATCTTATCATCACTTACAGGGCAACATATAATAGCAGGGGATTTTAATTGTACATTGAATCCAGGTGTGGATAGATCAACAGGACTGGATTGTACGCACATTGGATGTAGGATGACTATTAATCATTTTATGAAAGAATTGAGACTGTTAGATATATGGAGAGAAATGAAACCACAAGTTAAAGCCTATTCTTGTTACTCCAGTACCTACAAGACATTCTCACGTATTGATTATTTTTTGATTTCCACAGAATTAAGGTCCAAGATTCAAAACTGCTTTTATGATAACATCGTGATCTCTGATCATGCACCCTGTTGTCTAATATATGTAGATAAAAAATTGACAAAGGAATCAGGTAGATGGCAATTTCAGCATAAATGGCTTCAGGATGAGGAATTTGTCAAGTATATAGAAAAACAGATAGACGAGTTCTTTGACATCAATACTACACAAACATCAGCATGTGTAAAGTGGGAGGCTTTCAAAGCTTTTATTAGGGGACATATTATTAGTTATACAGGATCAAAATCTAAGAAGACTCGAGAGGAGAGAGCTAAATTGGAACATAAAATAAAAAGTCTTCAGGAAAAAGTGTATGCAGGAAGTGACCCAAGGTTGGAGAATGAATTACTGATTTTGAGAGCTGAATACGACAAAAAATCAGCGAATAGAGCTGCCTCGAGTCTTCTAAGATTGAAACAATCTTTTTATGAACAAGGTGAAAAATCAGGAAAATTATTAGCATGGCAGATTAAACAATTGGAAATTAAAACACCAATTACCAGTATTATAAGTAACGGACAGGTAGTTATAGATCCTTTAGAAATTAATAGAGCCTTTAGAGATTACTATGAAAAATTATATGATACCAAAAATGAACCTGATTTAACAAAACTAAATGGGTTTTTGAACGAACTATCTATACCGTGTATTCCAAATGAAAACAGGGAGATATTGGAGTCTAAAATTAGTCAAGAAGAAGTTGGGCTAGCCATTGATAATATGAAATCAGGAAAAAGTGCAGGACCAGATGGTCTTCCAGTTGACCTTTATAAAAAATTTAAGAATAAATTAATAAAACCTTTTTTGGAAATGGTTTTAGAAGCATTTCAAAATAATAATTTACCATCATACATAAATAATGCCTTAATTATACTGCTGCCAAAACCAGGTAAGCCCTCTAATAAATGTGAAAATATGAGACCAATAAGCCTATTAAACGCCGACCTTAAGATAATCTGTAAAATTTTAGCAAGACGAATACAAGAAATTTTACCAAATATTATTAATCGAGATCAGAATGGCTTTATAAAGGGTAGACAAGGCTTCCATAATGTAAGAAGACTATTTAATATTATTTATTTTAATAAAGAAGCACCGGATACAGCTCTCCTATCATTGGACGCCGAAAAGGCCTTTGATAGAGTTGAATGGCCCTTTCTTTTTGAAGTCCTACAAAGGTTTGGACTTGGAAATAATTTCATAAAATGGGTTCAAATAATATACAATAATGCTACAGCAGAAATCCTAACAAATAACAATATTTCAAAACCAATAAAAATCAATAGAGGATGTCGACAAGGCTGTCCACTTTCACCTTTACTGTTTACTATGGCAATTGAACCTTTAGCGATAGCGATACGTTTACATTCACAAATATATGGAATTAAAGTTGGACCAACAGAACATAAAATCTCCCTGTACGCCGATGATATAATTTTGTTTATGTCGAATCTAAAAAAATCAATTCCAACCTTGTTGAATTTAATAAAGAATTTTGGGGAAATATCAGGATATAAAATAAATAAAACTAAATCTTCAATATTAATGCTAAATGAGACCCAGAGAAATTACCCAGCCCCTGAGGCAAATCAATTCAATGTTGTAAATCAGTTTAAATATTTAGGAATCCAAATTATGCCTAAGCTAGAATCAGTCGCCAGCGTCAACTATGAAGCCTTAATGTCAGATATCAATGAGTTAACTCAGAGATGGATGTCACTACCAATGTCGATGATCGGGAGAATCAATATACTTAAAAGTAATATTTTACCTAAAATACTTTATTTATTTCAATACATTCCCTTATCACCACCTTTAGATCTATTCTCAAGAATAAAAAAAAAGTTAGTGGAATTTATATGGAACAACAGGAGGGCTAGATTACGTCTGTCTTTATTATATTTACCATTTGATCGTGGAGGTCTGAAATGTCCAAATTTTATGTTGTATTATTGGTCGGCACAACTGAGGTCTATGACATATTATTTTTCATCAAATGATCTCCCTCACTGGACTGAAATGGAATCATACAATTTACCTTTACCTCTTCCCATATTCATATACTCAGATTCGGCAAAAAAATTACAAAAACAAGTTAAAAATCCATTTGTAAAGCATATGATCAAAATATGGTGTGAAGCTAAAAACTATTTAAAAGAACCACAGTTATTGTCACAATTTAGTCCAATATGGGGTAATCAATATTTTAAACCAGGGAGAGCGGACGCTGTATTTAAAGTATGGAATTTAAAAGGGATACAAAAGATTCAGGATTTATATTTGCCATGTGCAGACAACATAATGTCTTTTGAAGAGCTGAGGATCAAATTTAATCTCAATAGAACACATTTTTTTAAATATCTTCAACTTAGAAACTTTATTCGATCAAATCAAAATAAAGCTCTCACTCGACCTATTTATTCATCCTTGGAAAAAATGATGATGAAAGATAGTAAAAGAAAGGGTATTATTTCAGAGTTTTATAACTCATTGACACTATCTTCAAGTGAAAATTCACTGAAAAGATTAAACTACTGGAAAGAAGATCTGCAAATTGAAATTTCGGAGGAACAATGGGAATTGGCTTGTACAGAAGCTCAAACCAAATCAATAAATGCACGCCTTAAATTGATACATTTCAAATGGTTAATGCGGATGTATGTTACACCGGAGGAGTTAAATAGATATAACAAAAATATACCAGATACATGCACAAAATGCATGGAAAGTAAAGGAACCCTATTTCATTGTTTATGGGAATGTAGATTAATAAGAATGTTTTGGGAAGAGGTGAGGGTAACAATTGAAAAAATAATCTCAAAACAAATCATACTGAATCCTAAACTGTTTTTGTTGGGTCTGTACCCAGAAAAGCATAATTTTAATAAAAGTGAAAGAACATTCATAGACCTCAGTTTGCTTAATGCCAAAAAATGTATTGCACTATTATGGAAAAAGACTCATAGACCAGATGTGACTCAGTGGTTAAGACAGATGTTAACAAACCTTCCATTAGAAAGAATAACATATATACTGAAATCAAAGGAAATTGTGTTTGAGAATATATGGAGACCTTTTATTGATTATGTAAAAAATTTAAACATAACTCTTGAAGAAGAAGGTGAATGATGTGTGTGGACCTTGTAAATTCCAAACTGGTGAACATAATATGTATACTTATGTATTGGATTGTCTAGACTAAACAGAGGAGCATTGTTGAAGACTTGATTTTGTTGGTGGTTGTTGGTGTTTTTAGTGCATTTTTTTTTTTTTGTAGTACTTTAGCGTTAGTGTTTGATTGTTTGTATCATGTTTGTTAAAAAAAAAAAAAAAGGTTCAATAAAGATATTGTGGAAAAAAAAAAAGAAAAAAAAATTAGAGACGAAAGTTTTATTTAGAAGAAGCTACTTTTCATCTTTTTTATGTTTCCTCATAATGCTCCTTATTATTATATAGTTATATAGTATTAATATACTATAAATTTGTATCCTTCACCTGTTCTCCAGACTCTTAATTTGACAACTAGTTGATTGGTTGTCTGATATGCTTCTTTATTTTGGAATAAAACTAAAAGAATTCTAAACATCTTTCTAAATAATATAACTTTAAAAATCATTTGGTGCAAATTAAGCCAATTAGAAACAATTACAACAGAGAGGAAAAACGTTTAAAAAAAAGGATTTCCTTCTGCTGAGCTAAATATTGGTTTTAATTTTTTTTTTTTTTAAAAATGCATGGCACTAATAGACAATCTGCACATATAATTCACTGTCCCAAACCCCACAGATAACAAACTAGCAGTTATCCTACAGACAAAAAGCTGAAAACATCCTTAAAAGAACAAGCTCACCTCTACTTCACTGTCACAGAATCTTCTATCCTCTCTTTTTTCGTTTTTACTTACAAATTGTGAGGAAAAATTGTCGGCTGTGATTTCAGACAAGTAAACGCCGTCAACTGTGATATCAGTTGACAGCGTTTCATAATAAAAGCACATATCAAAAACAACCATTCTTAAAAATGAATCACTGTAGAGGGCTTTTATTTTTTCATAACTAAGGAAGTATTGACCTGTGACGGTGAAAATAAATTTACACTAATTCAGTGTCATGATCCTGGGCACAGGTGAGGCCATGCCCAGTCTTCTGTTAGTAGTCAGTCTGTTTCTGTTCGTTTATTTCCTTGTTTATTGTCATCTGTTGTATTTGGTCGCCGTTTCATTAGGGGTTTATATTCTTAGCTGCGTCCTTATTGTCCTGTTTGTTTATAGTGTCATTTTGTATCTTGTTCTT
The DNA here is from genome assembly GCA_020510985.1 of Pholidichthys leucotaenia. Taxonomy (NCBI): domain Eukaryota; kingdom Metazoa; phylum Chordata; class Actinopteri; order Cichliformes; family Pholidichthyidae; genus Pholidichthys; species Pholidichthys leucotaenia. The sequence continues at coordinate 386,508,956 of CM035838.1, forward strand.
GTTCTATTTTGTGTTCCGGTCTGTACTTTTATTTTGACAGTGCTGTGCAGCTTCTGGTTGTCAAACTTTGCTTTGGGGGTTGCACCGCAGTCACTTGTTATTTTGATTACTTTCTCCACTCATGTATCCACACCTGCTTAACATCTAGCTCATTATTTATAGGGCACGACAACTGTTTCCCATTGTCGTGTCCTACTACATGGTTACACTGTCTAGCACTGGTACTGCTGTCCTCAGAAGCACAGCCATGCTCTGAGGGTGTTTGTGCTTTGCTGTCGAGGAGAGAGGAGCGCTCCATCCAGGTCAGTTTGTCCCCCTATTTCCAGCCGTGAGCCCCACAGCCTTCGGGAGTGCTCCAGCTGGATTCTACCCCTTGGCCCGGCGTTCCCAGGCTTCTGACCCCCTGGACGTTGAGGCCCGCTCTCCTCCAGTGCATCTGTGTTTTACGGTGATTGTGTTCCGTGTGTGTCTTTGTTCTTTCCTTCTGTTAATAAATGTGCCAAACCACAGTGTGCGCTTGGTGTTCTTCAACAGCCCTTTAAAGGGCAGAATCTTTACATTCAGACTTCGGTCATGTCTGGTGAATCAAGAATTCAAGGATTGTTTCTCATTTTTAAGGATAATTAAGGCGTTGATTTTAGATAATCACATTTAAGACTTTTTATGGGCGTGTAGACACTAATGAAGTGGCTGTTTTTCTCCTTGTTTGTGTTCTTGTGGAGAAATTCTCTCCACAACCATACATGAATGCAAATTAATCTGTCCACCCAGCATTGAACTTTATTTATTTATTTATTTATTTATTTATTATTATTTAAATATTTAGATAGGTTAAGCACAATCTCGTTCTGCTGTACATGATTGGTTGTACGGTTGAATGACAATAAGGGTGATTTAATTAATTAATTTTAATTAATTTTCCTCTGTGATTTTACTTTCTCATGATCTGTTCATGTCTTACTGAGAGTGACAGGAAGCGGCTGCTGTCCGTGCTCTCTCCTCACATGCACTGAGGACGGAGAGGCTGAGCGGCTCTCTGTGCAGCTGCCGCCAGATGTGACACAGTCACGCATAGTTGACAACATAATAAATAATTTTTAAAATATATATTTTACGTTCATGAAAGTATGTGTTTTCATTGAGAAATGTATCTAATCACAATAAACAATAATTTGAAAAATAATTAAAATGAGCTTCATTAATTTCCATATGTTATGAGATATAACTGCAGGGAGCCGCAGCATGGGGGCTGAAGGGCCACATGCGGCCGCTGGTTGCTAACCCCTGGTCTAGCCAATCAATACAAGTCCTTTTCTCCTTTCTTAGTGTCCAGCCTCTCATACAACTCACTATATGCCTTTTCCTTTGCCTTTGCCACCTCTCTTTGCCATACGCCTAGATTCCAAATACTCCAGTCTACTTTCTTCATCTCCCTGACCGTCCCACTTTTTTCTTTGCCAATCTCTTCCTTTGAATACTTTCCTGTGCCTCCTCATTCTACCACCAAGTCTCCTTGTCTTCTTTCCTCTGTCGACTGGATACACCGCATACCTTTCTACCCGTTTCCCTCACTACTTTTTGCTGTACTTTTCCAGTCATCTGGTAATTCTTCCCTACCACCCAGAACCTGTATCAACTCCTTCCTGAACTCTGTGCGACCTTCTTCCTTCTGTAACTTCCCCCACTTAATCTTTGGCTCTGCCTTCAAGGTTTTCCTCTTCTTGCTTTCCAAAATCATTCTACAGACTGCCATCGGATGCTGTCTAGCTACATTCTCCCCTGCCACCACCTTGCAGTCTCCTATCTCTTTCAGATTTCTCCTTCTGCATAAGATGTAGTCCATCTGTGTGCACCTTCCTCCACTCTTGTAAGTCACCCCATGTTCCTCTCTCTTCTTGAAGTATGTGTTCACCACAGCCATTTCCATCCTTTTAGCAAAATCCACAACATCTGTCCTTCCACATTTCTCTCTTTAAGACCATACCTACCCAGGACCTCCTCATCACCTCTGTTCCCTTCACCTACATGCCCATTAAAGCCCACTCCAATCACCACTTTCTCCTCCCTGGGAACACTCTCTACCACTTCATCCAGCTTATTCCAGAATTACTCTTTCTCTTCTACCTGACATCCAACTTGTGGGGCATATGCACTGACAACATTCAGCATCACATCTTTGACTTCTAGCTTCAAACTCATGATTCTGTCTGACTCCCTCTTTACCTCCTGAACACTCTTCACATACTCTTCCTTCAAGATTTCTGGTTTCTTGAAAACACAGTATACTGTCATACACAGGTGCTGGCCTGACCCATCAGGAGCAACTGGGGGTTCATTGTCTTGCTTAAGGACACTTTGACATGCAGACTGCAGACAGAGAGGGAATCGAACCCCTGACCCTCCAATCAGTAGTCGCCACACTACACCTGCGCCACAGATGTAGATACACCATGGTAGAACAGTTTAAATCCCCCTCCAGTGCTCCTAGCCTTGCTTCCCTTCCATCTGGTTTCTTGAACACACAGTACAGTATATCTACCTTTCTTCTCTCCATCATATCAGCCAGCTCTCTGCCTTTACCAGTCATAGTTCCTACATTTAACGTCCCTACTCTCACCTCCACACTTCTACCTTTCCTTTTCTCTCTCCCTCCTAACATGCCTTCCCCCTCTTCTCCTTGTCGATCTTCGACCAACAGTAGCCCAGTTTCCACCGGCACCCTGTTGGTTAACAGCACCAGTGGCGGTCGTTGTTAACTCAGGCCTCGACCAATTCGGTATGAAAGTCTCATTCGTCATGAACCGCATGTTTGATTTGGTAAAGGTTTTATGTCAGATGCTCTTCCTGACACAACCCTCCCCATTTACCCGGGCTTGAGACCGGCACTAGGAGTACACTGGCTTGTACACCCCCTGTGGCTGGGAGGCTTTCTTCTGCACAGTGATAACATAAAAAGAAAAAACAGTTCCTGCATAGAGCTGCACACAAGGTTTTCTACTACCATCCAGGTGGTGTTTTAATGATGTATTTTTTTTTCAAATACTTGTTTTCATGAAAATACTGTCTAGTTCACCTTTAAAGCTGTACCCTGTTCATTGTGTGATAGTAAATAAAAGTCTTGAATTGAGCAACTGCCCTATGATGATCGCTTTAAGGGGTTGTTCACACTATATACTACTTCATTGTTGTTTTTTATGTGCTGTATATAAAATAAAGTTTTCTTCCAGGCCCAACACATGGCCCCTCACCTGAGGACGTGGTCCGATCCAGTGTGAGTAATGCTGAACGCATGGAGCCGAGCCACGACATCAAAGACATTGTCAAACAACACCAGCCTGCAGGCTCAACATCTTCTCATGGATCACCCACTACAAGGTAACTTATGTGGTTTGATAGTAACTGCATACAGTGATATTTTATCTTCTGTTTTACTTATTTTGTTATTTGTGTAGGAGAAGTGATGGAAAGATGTTTGTGAAGAAGCCAGACCCTCATGATGAAGCTATGGAGATCCTTAAAGATCAGATGGCGAACCCACCACAACTGGTATCTCACCTTTGCTCCTACAGTACATGTGCACACACAGTTTCTAATATATCTAACTATATCTCGTATCTCAGACTCAAAGGAGGTCCCTGTCCTTTCATTCTAAAGAACATAGAGGAGTTAAGGACACAAAACATCGACCTAGAGGGCCAACCAGTTCCGTTAGCCATGCTCCTCCTCCAGGTAATCTTATCCTCCAAAAACATCCGTTAATAAAGGCAGATCTGTTGGCATGTAATGGGCACAACTTTATGTACTATGTAAGGCTATTGTCATAACAATGGGAAACATTATGAATCTGTGTTTTTAGTCTCTAGAGATTTACCAGTAGAAGAGGAGATCATTCAGACTCAGCTCCACAACAGAGCCAGTGATGAATATTACACCTACACCAATGTCCCATGGAAACTCTTCATGAGGAAAGAGGTATGCGTTATGTAAAACTATACTTTACAACAAATTGGTATATCCTGAAAATTCCAGGAGGTAAACATTAGAGTGCTTTATTGCCATTTTTATACATAATTATCTTTATGTATTTACAGGTTTTCTATCCTAAAGAGACAGTCAACAATCCACTACTCCTAGACCTGATCTTCAGACAGGTTGGTTTATAAATCCAATGTTTTCCTTCATTTCTGTTATCTTGATTTTGCTTTGGTTTGAGTTAAAATTAGAATTTTATTAAACATAGATGCAGACCAACGCTTCTCCTCTACACGCTGTACCAACAGCTCTGAATTGATTCCACATTTCTTTCTTGTCTGTCAGTGATATCTTGTTTGAGCATTCCCGACTCATGACCTTGTGACCTTGACCCCTGACTTTTTGACCCTAAACCATACCTACAGATGAGGGACCCGAGGTCAACCACTGTAGCAAGTCTGGCAACTCCAACTTCAGTTTTTGTTCGCATTTTGACTGCAAATGATCTTGTGACCTCAAAGTCAGCCTCTGTACCAAGTTTACTGATTCCAGGGCTTAAAGTTTTCCAGCGTCTGCCGTTTGGCTGCAGGGAAAAATGATACTCCTACAACAGGCGGCCCGCGAACTCCCTATTTATGGCCCTCGAGCTGCGATTCCTTCACTACATGTTTTGGTCAGGTCAGCACCTGTAAACGTGGACTGTGATCTCCAGGCCAACGATGCGCTGACAGCCTGTCAGTGTGTAAGCAGCTGGAGCCGACCGGCACTTCTACTTTCACTTTCGGAGTGGTAGCGGCATCAACCTAGATTGAACGAAAATGGCATGCTCCAAGTTTGCTGCTAAAAGAAAAGTGGACAGTGAAAATCAGCAATTAAAAGACGAATGGACTGAGCAATCTGCATTTGTTCTCCCTCCTACCAGCACAAGACCACAGCTTGATAAAGATTTACAATTTGAAACGGCATTATGAGAGCAAGCATAGGAATTTTGAAGAGACATTTCCTCAGAATTCAGAGGTAAGAACAACAAAAATAAATGCACTGAAATCGTCATATCAAGCTGCAAGCAAGATTCTTGTTCCATCTATGACACAACAAAAAGCAGCAGAGTTGTGAAAGTCTGTTCTGAAAGTGGCTGCCTTCAGTAGCTCCTCCCACAGCAGAACAGCCTGGTGACGTGGGCGCAAATCAAGGGGTCCAGGGGGGCTTTTTTTTTTTTTAAATTTGCAGCTGTTCTTATAAATGTGTAACTTTTTCTCATTAATTTACAACATTTATTTGTAAATGTAAAACTTTTTTGTTGTAAATTTGCCACTTTTCCCACATAAATCTGCTGTTTTTGCATCTTAAATCTGTAAATTTGTAACCTTTTTATAATGTGACTTTTTTCTTGTAAATTTACATATTTTTTCTCACTAAATTTGCAACTATTTTCTAGTAAACCTGAGTTTTTGTAAATGTACATTTGTTTCTTTTAAATTTGCAGTTTTCTTTCTCATAAATTTATGACTTTTTTCGTGTAAATTTGCAGCGTTTTCCCCGTAATTGTACATTTGTACATTCTTTCTCATAAATTTGTGACTGACAACAATAATACTTATTGTGTCCCCTCAATATTTACTCTGAGAAAATGTTCTGTTTATTGTCCCTCCCAACATAGAAATGAAATATCCGCCCATGCAGCATGCTTTCACTGCTCTGGACCTCTGGCCCACTGGAAAAAAGAAATGCGGCCCCCTGGCAAAAACATTTGAGGACTACTGTCCTATAAAAACAAAAGATTTACATCCTATTCCTATACGCAGAACTACTTTTTGTCCAAGCGTTGTTGCCTGTCATGAGTCGCCACTCATCAGCGGCGCCAGCTGCGCGCACACCTGCTTCTCGTCAGCGGCGAGGTATTTAATCCACTCTGCCTTGGGCTTCGGCCTGAAGCCGTCTCTCTACTTCGGCATCGCTTGCTACAACGGTACTCTCGCCTACGAGCAAAACAATCTGGGTAAGCTCCCCTTACCTCCTTTCCTCCAGCCTTCTTCCCTGTGCACAGGTGGATTCCCCGGCGGCGGACTTCCTCATCTCGCCGCTGCCTCCGCGCTGCTGCTACAGGCACTCCAGGTCGCTGTCTCCCGGGCTCCGCCCTTGTCGACGCCAGCCACCTGTCCTAACCAAGTAAGCCAGCAAGACTGTAATTATCCTCTGTGTTGGTGTGGTGCCCGTTACCCTTCTCCCTCTGCTTCCTCCCATAGGGTTGTCCGGCTGAACAGCTTCCTGCCCCCGTGCCTGACGCAGACACCACCACCAACACATCCTTATTCTACAGACACGCAGTCACACAACCCTGTTGTTAATAAAGCTATTAAATCTACCCTGAGCCTGCGTGTGTGTCTCCTGAGCCGTGCATTATGTCAGTACGGCTTCAGCCGAGCGGCTCGGCAAACAACGGGCTCGCACGCCGTCTTTCCACCCTCGAGGCTCGGGTGGATCTAATAGCCCACCAACAACAGGTGATATTAAATCAATTGTCAGTAATAACTAACTGATTAGACCGCTTGGACCCCCAGCAGCCGTTCCCCTCGGCTCGTCTGGGTGGCGCAGCCTCCGCTGCTCCGGCGGCTGTCCAGCCTGCTCCGGGTGCGCCGGCACGGCTCACACCAATCCCCACTCCCGCTCGCTTTAGCGGCAAGCTTGGTGGAGCTCGGGGTTTTATCATGCAGTGTGAGTCCGTGTTCCATCGCGTTCCCGGAGACTTCCCCTCAGACCACAGTAGGATTAGCTATGTAGGTAACCTCCTGGAGGGTCGAGCGCTTACCTGGGCTTATGCCATCATGGCGAGGACCAGCTACGCCACCCTCACCTATGGCCAGTTCGTGCGACAATTCCTGGAAGTGTTCGATCACTCGCGTTTGGACAGTGTCCAGGTCGACCGCCTTCTCGGCCTCCAATAGGGGAGCCGATCGGCGGCCGAATACGCGATCGACTTCCGGGTTACCGTTGAGGAAGTTGGCTGGGAAGAGCGTGCGCTCTGCGGCATCTTCCTCCGCAGCCTTAACTCTGGTCTGAGGGATGAGCTGGCCGGCCGGGATGTCCCGGAGACTCTAGCGGAGCTGATCTCCCTTGCCATTAGCTTGGATAACAGGCTGCGCGAGCGCGCTTCAGAGCGGAAGTATGCTTCTCGCTCGCGGGGCGCCTCAGCGCGCCTGCCCCAAGCTCGCCACCTGGCGTTACCGCCGCCGGAGGTCTCCGAGGAGTCGGAACCAATGGTGACGGGCCAGACAAAGCTCCCCCTGGCGGAGAAACAACGCCGCCATGATCTGGGCCTTTGCATGTATTGCGGGGGCAGCCAGCACACGGTGGAGCATTGTCTGGAGAAGCCAAACGAGGAGGTCTGTGAGTCACTGTAGGGGGCCTCGCGGACGCTAATCGGTTAAATCCCCTCACACATTTGACGCTGCCCATCCGTTTTTGTCACAATCTCACAGGGCACCTCACGCATGCACTGGTGGATTCAGGCGCGGAGGGTAGCTTTATTTCACAGAGCCTGGCAACCCGATTGGGCATCCGTTGTCACCCCCTCGATCCTCCTCTCGCCCTAGTTAATCTCTCCCGTGTCTCACTGGGAAAAGTGACCCACCGGACATCCCCTATTCCGGTAATCATCTCTGGAAACCACCGAGAGGATATCTCCTTCTACATCCTGCCCACCTCGGTTTCACCTGTCATTCTCGGATACCCTTGGCTCCGCCTCCACAATCCCGTCTTGGACTGGAAGACCGGTAAAGTGTCTGCTTGGAGCACCTTTTGTATGGGCACCTATCTCCAATCCGCTGCCTGCGCCCCGTCCTCGCCCCCCACAGCTAAGGACACCGCACCCCCGGATCTCACCCTGGTGCCCTCAGAGTTCCACGACCTGGGTGCGGTCTTCAGCAAGTCCAAGGCGATGTCTCTTACTCCTCACCGGCCCTACGACTGTGCCATCAACATCCGCCAGGGGGCACCCCTACCCTCAGGACGTCTCTACAGCCTGTCTGCGCCAGAGAAGGAGGCCATGAACACCTACATGAAGGAGTCGCTCAGCGCTGGGATTATCCGACCATCTTCCTCACCATTAGGCGCAGGGTTCTTCTTCGTGGGAAAGAAGGAAGGCTCCCTTTGTCCTTGCATAGATTACCGACCTCTCAATGACATCACGGAGAAGGACCGTTACACCCTGCCCCTCATGGACACCGCCTTCCACTCCCTCCAGGGGGCGACCTGGTTTACCAAGCTGGATCTCCGCAGCGCTTACCACCTCGTCCGGATCCGGGAGGGAGATGAATGGAAGACAGACTTCCGTACCCCTAACGGTCATTTTGAATATCTAGTTATGCCGTTTGGCTTGACCAACGCTCCAGCCGTCTTTCAGCGCCTCATTAATGATGTCCTCCGGGATTTCATCGGCCTGTTCGTGTTCGTCTGCCTGGACGATATCCTCATCTTCTCCAGATCCAGGGATGAGCACTGGGTCCACGTGAGGCGGGTCTTGCAGAGGCTGTTGGAGAATCGTCTATATGTCAAGGCGGAGAAGTGTGAGTTCTACGCCAAGACTACTTCCTTCCTGGGGTTCGTCATCTCCCATGACCAGGTGCTCCCGGACCCAGCGAAGATTAAAGCGGTGGTGGATTGGCCCACACCAACCTCTAGGAAACAGGTTCAGCAGTTCGTCGGGTTCGCCAATTTCTACCGCCGCTTCATCCCAAACTTTGGAGCCATCGTCGGTCCTCTGACCCGCCTCACCTCTCCTAAGACCCCGTTCCGGTGGACTGAAGAGGCCGCAACGGCCTTCCAGGCGCTGAAGACGGAGTTTTCCTCCTCCCGGGTCCTCAGCCAGGTCGATCCCGCGCTGCAGTGCATAGTGGAGGTGGGCGCTTCGGACACGGGGGTGGGGGCGGTGCTTTCCCAGCGGTCTCCAGCCAACGGAGTCAAGCGACCCTGCGCCTTCTTCTCTCGGCGCTTGTCCCCGGCGGAGCGTAATTATGACGTGGGGGACAGAGAGCTTCTGGCCATCAAGCTTGCGCTTCAGGAGTGGCGCCACTGGCTGGAGGGGGCCGCCTTGCCATTCGTGGTCCTTACTGACCACAAGAACTTGGAATATCTAAGATCTGCCAAGCGTCTGAACGCCCGCCAGGCGCGCTGGTCCCTGTTCTTTGCAAGGTTTAAATTTAACATCACCTACAGGCCTGGCTCCAAGAACGGCCTGCCCGACGCCCTCTCCAGGCAATTTGCCCCGGAGGCCACAGAAGATGCTGTTCACACCATCCTGCCCAGGTCGTGCGTCGTGGGGGCTGTTTCCTGGGACATAGAGGATAAGATCCGGAGGGCGCAGGAGTCGGAACCGGACCCTGGCGGCGGACCGGAGGGGAGGCTCTTCATGCCATCTGCTGTCCGGGGGGACGTTATCCACTGGCTCCATACCTCTAAGCTCACCTGCCATCCTGGAGCTTCCCGGATGATCGACCTCCTCCAGCGATCCTTTTGGTGGCCAGGTCTGCGGAAGGATGCCGCCCACTACACCCAGGCCTGCCCCGTCTGCGCCACCAATAAGTCAGGTAAAGCTCCCCCTGCGGGTCTGCTCCAGCCCCTGCCCGTCCCTGGCAGGCCCTGGTCGCACATCGCCCTAGACTTTGTCACCGGCCTTCCTGTCTCCAACAACTTCGACACAGTTCTGACCATCGTTGACCGTTTCTCCAAGGCCGCCCACTTTGTGCCCCTACGGGGACTCCCCTCAGCCTTGGAGACAGCGGACCTCCTCATTCAGCACGTGGTCAGACTGCACGGAATACCGGTCGACGTGGTCTCCGATCGTGGTCCCCAGTTCTCTTCGGACGTCTGGAGATCCTTTTGCAACGCCCTGGGAGCCAAAGTAAGCCTCACCTCCGGCCATCACCCCCAATCCAACAGGCAGTGTGAACAGACCAATCAGGAGCTGGAGGCTGCGCTCCGCTGCGTCACCACATCTAAGCCCGCGTCCTGGAGCTCACACCTCGCCTGGGTGGAGTACGCCCACAACACCTCCCGCTCTTCTGCCACCGGGATGTCTCCCTTCAAGGCATCCCTGGGTTACGATCCACCTCTATTCCCCGTGCAGGAGGGCGAATTGGCTGTTCCCTCAGCCCAGGCGCACCTCAGGCGGTGCTGCTCTTTTTGGACTACGGCGCGCAATGCGCTTTTACGCACGGCGGAGCGCAACAAATCCACGGCGGACCGGCACAGAAGACCTGCCCCTGCCTACCAGGTGGGACAGCAAGTCTGGGTATCCACACAGGATGTTAACCTAAAGGGTGAGAGGAGGAAGCTGGCCCAACGGTTCATCGGCCCATTTCCCATTACAAAAATCATCAACCCGGTGGCTGTGCGTGTGGCTATTCCCTCCTCCCTCCGCATCCATCCCACCTTCCACGTCTCCAAGGTTAAACCGGTGGTTTCTGACCCCCTCTGCCCTCCACCTGCAGCACATCCCACTCCCCGGATGATTGGTGGCCACCCGGCCTGGACTGTCTCTGACATCTTGGACTCCCGGCGCCGGGGTCACGTGTTGCAGTATTTGGTGGACTGGGAGGGCTATGGACCCGAATGGAGACAATGGGTGCGTTCCTCGCTTGTGTTGGACCGGTCTCTCATCGCTGAGTTCCATCGAGCGCACCCAGAGAAACCATCGCCAGGAGGCGCTGCTAGAGGGGGGAGTACTGTCATGACTCGCCGCTCATCAGCGGCGCCAGCTGCGCGCACACCTGCTTCTCGTCAGCGGCGAGGTATTTAATCCACTCTGCCTTGGGCTTCGGCCTGAAGTCGTCTCTCTACTTCGGCATCGCTTGCTACAACGGTACTCTCGCCTACGAGCAAAACAATCTGGGTAAGCTCCCCTTACCTCCTTTCCTCCAGCCTTCTTCCCTGTGCACAGGTGGATTCCCCGGCGGCGGACTTCCTCATCTCGCCGCTGCTTCCGCGCTGCTGCTACAGGCACTCCAGGTCGCTGTCTCCCGGGCTCCACCCTTGTCGACGCCAGCCACCTGTCCTAACCAAGTAAGCCAGCAAGACTGTAATTATCCTCTGTGTTGGTGTGGTGCCCGTTACCCTTCTCCCTCTGCTTCCTCCCATAGGGTTGTCCGGCTGAACGGCTTCCTGCCCCCGTGCCTGACGCAGACGCCACCACCAACACATCCTTATTCTACAGACATGCAGTCACACAACCCTGTTGTTAATAAAGCTATTAAATCTACCCTGAGCCTGTGTGTGTGTCTCCTGAGCCGTGCATTATGTCATTGCCATATGTAGTGTGACTGGAGGCACGAGTGCAGGACCGAAGTAGCCCATATCCCAGTGGGCCGCTTCACTGATGGGCCGGTGTTCTAGTTGGACGTAAAATTAATTAACATCAATATAACCTAATAATCTGCAGTAGGCATGTTGTGAGCACTGTCCCGATGTTTAATAGCCCTAAATCTGCCTGACTGAACTACACAGCAGAGCGTCCCTCACAATTTGGTGCCAGTCATGATTGGTCCGACTGAAAGACAGACTGACGGCATTCAACAGGGCTCTGGACTCCAGAAGGTGTGTTCACATTTTGGTGGTTAACAAATGACCCGATTTTCCCAAAGAAAAATGAGTCAAACGGCATAGGTTAGGGGCGAGGAGGCTGCAGAGGAGTGTGTTCTTGCTGCAGCAGAGAGGCCATGAGATTTTCAGCACCTCAGGTTAGTGCAGTGAGTCTCAGAATAAATTCTATAATATTTAGCTGCCATCAAATAGTTCACAATTTTGACTCCTGTAGAGAGAGGAATGAGCAGGCGAGGCAGTGAGCTGGAGCAGAGCAGACTTTATTACTCGCTCTCTCTATCATCAGTCAACAAGAAGAATAACCCAGGTCGCTGGCATCTCTCTTTTATACTATACAAAGTCGCCTCACGACCTGGGGGGTTCACATTACAATACATACACTTACAATAACAATTCCCTTTGTCACCCAGCCTGTCGGCGCATTATTATGCAGTCCGGAGGAGAATGCGTATTATCATGCAGTCCTATGGAGAAAAACCACAGTCTGTCCTGCATATCCGTTTAACAGCCTTTAAGCGTCTCCTCCGGCGCCATTCAGTCTGAGTGGAGAATGTATTGTCTAGGTCCCCCACACTCCGACATATTTTTTCTCATAAACTGAAAAACTAATTAATTCCCCATTATGAAGATTTTTAAATAAAGTTCTAAATTTCCAAGAAAAAGTTAGCTACATGAACCTACAGTACATGTTCATATATAAATTTATAAGCAAAAGCTGCAATTTTATGGTTAAAAAGGAAAAAAAATACATTCAAAAAGTTCTAAAATTAAAATAATATGATTTTTTTACATGAAGAAAATCACATTTATAGAAAAAACTGCATATTTATAATCGCCTAAACATACCTAGTAGTTACCTTTTATCTTGATTTTAAGGTCAAATACTGCTCCATACAGATTTGTGTGGACACAGTTTGGTGAAAAAGCCTCTTTCCACAGTAGATATTGCTGAATGAAGAAAGAAAAACCTTGCTTGTTCTCAGGTGATTTGTTATTTTTTTAACAAGGGGGATGGCAGTGGTGGTGGACTCACAAATTTAGTGTAAGGTAAAGCTTATAAATGTAGATTAAGTATAAATTAACAAGAATAAAGCTGTAAAATCAGACAAAGGAGGCCAATTTACAAGTAAAATAGAAAATATGTGAGAAAAAAGCTACAATTTTGTATGAAAAACAATGAATACAGGGGAGAAATGGTACATTTCTACAAAAAAAAAAAATCACAAGAATGAAGTCAAAAATTTAAAGAACAAAAGCTGCAGATTAGTATAAATTTTAGTTTTTCCCATTTTTTATGCAATTAATGGTTTTTGTTGTAAACATTCTTGGACATTTTTAACTTTTTCTGTAAATTTGTGATACAGACATGCATATATTAGAACAGGACAAAAAATCTAAGATAAGATAAGATAAGATAAGCCTTTATTAGTCCCACAACGGGGAAATTCCAGGATTGCAACAGCACAGGGATAGCAACACTCAGAGCAACAATCAGAAGGCAAAAAAAAAACAAGCAAGCAAGAGCAGCTAATATACATATGTACATATTACTATAAAATATATATATACACACACACACACACAGACACACAGTGCAGAGCATTGTAGCTGGATGGAATAAATATGTAAATATATAAACACCCACAGTACGGAGCATTGCAGCTAGGTGGAATAAATATGCAAGTATATAAACACACACAGTGCGGAGCATTGTAGCTTACTGACACTGAACTGACATGACACTGTATATATTACTATTCCATACTAGGTTAAAGTTGTCTAATGAATAGCTGTTTTGTTTCTGTAGAATTTTTATGCCACTGAACTGAACTGATGTTCCCATTTTGGATTTATCTTTGTTTCTCATTTATTTGTCAGCTGGTTTACTGAGGTGAACTAAGTTCTATAGTCTTGTCAAAACATGTCTGCAATAAAAACTATTGGATAGAAATAGAACTTTTGCTCCAATTTCCTCCACTTGGCAAAAAGTAGGCTGGTCTTGGGCATGAAACTCCTAGGCTGAAAATTGGTCCCACTCCGGCCCTGTGCGAGTGTTTTATCCTTCAACGTACACAAAACCTTTCATACATTTCATAGGATAGAGATCAAGTTTTTGAGGCCTAGGGATTATTTCTTTTGAGCAAAACAATTATAAAAATGATGCAATTTAGAGTATTATATAAAGTTCACTGTTGCTGTATATATATATACTGTATATATATATATACGTATATATATAAATGTGTGCCTGTCCACTCCAATGATCCTGACCCCGGATTTTTTTACTTTAACCCCTGTGATCCCACCTTCTATTTTTGTTCATGGGTAAGAATGCGGATGACCTTGTGAACTTGATTTTTGACTGTTTGACCCTCCAAAGCATACCCCCAGTTGCTAGCCCCGAGGTCAACCTATGTACAAAGTTTGGTCACTGCAATTTCATCTGTTCTTGAGTCAGAGCGCAGACAGATGGATGGACAGACAGAACAGAAGGAAGTGATGTCCTACCCATGCCTTGACTCTGTTGGTGTGGGTGATTAACTTGGTGTAACTTTTTGTTAAGATAAAGCAATCTTAAGAAAGTTCAGAGTGAGTCATAGTTTATCAGCTGCAACTGTTGAAGATGTGGGCTGGTTGACTTCAGAATATAGACCAATCTGGCAAAATATGGAAGTAAAGAAGCCGCCATTACAGCGGTGACTGCTTCCAAAGATACAGTATGTACAGTATCTGTTTAAACACAAATTGTCAATACAACACTACAACTTCTTTTTATCTTTCCTTTTATTTAACGTTACATTTGTCAGAAATGACAAGGAAAGCTGGAAGAACATGGTGTAGTTCTCAGATGTCCCATCAGCAGTGGCAAACTTCAGCTATGAAGTTTACACAGATTTTCTGAATGTTCAGTGGACAAAGACTATTAACAGGGAGGATTTTGTTCCCAATAAGAACAGCAAAATGATTGTTATGCAGCTACCTAGCTTACCATGCGGCAGAAATGTTTTAACACTGTTCACCCAGCTAGCATTAAGGGGCTGACATAATCTCCAGGGGCTGTGCTGGTTGCACATTATAACTTTTAGTTATTATGAAATTTAAAATTAATTGTTCAAACTAGGCTGTCATGGCGGCCTCTGGGCCGTCATTGGCATCATTATCTCCAGCTGCGCACAGATCCACAGGTGTTAATCAGCAGCTGTTAAAAGCCAGCGTTGCTGACAGCTCAGTACGGAGTCGTCTGTCCTCCTCGTCAGAGAAAGAACCAGAACTCCGCTCTCTGGCCTCGTCAAGGTATTCTCTTGTCTCATCAGAAACTGTCTCGTCAAGAACTGTCTTGTCTAACACTGACTCGTCAAAGTCTGCCTCGTCAAGAACTGTCTTGTCTAACACTGACTCGTCAGAGTCTGCCTCGTCAAGAACTGTCTTGTCAAAAACTGTCTCGTCAGAGTCTGTCTCGTCAGAAGCTGCCTCGTCAAGATCTGTCTCATCAGGAACCTCTCTGGCCTCGTCAAGAACCTCTCTTGCCTCGCCTAGGACTTCTGTTCAAAGTCAAGCACGTAAGAGAGCTGTTTGTTACTCTACACCCAACCTCTACCCCTGTGCACAGGTGGACCCCCTTGGCGGCGGACCTGCGTCCCCAGCTGACGGGGTAACGCCAACACGCACACGTAGCGGTTCGCTACCACCACGACTACCGGTACGTCTTGCTCCACAAATTCCTGAATTGTTACTGTATCAGTTACAGGAGTACTGGCCACCGTTACCGGTGGAGTTTGTGTCATCGTCATCTGTCGTGTCATCGTCACCACGTTCTGTGGAATCACTCACCTCGTCATCATCTGGATTGTCATGGTCACCACGCTCAGTGGAGTCACTCGTCTTGTCATCAGCTGGATTATCATCGTCACCACATTCTGTGGAATCACTGGTCTTGTCATCAGCTGGTTTGTCATCGTCCCGGTCTGTGGTGTCACAGCCGGAGTCTCTGGAAGACCTGTCCTCGCCACAGTCACAGGTGGAAGCCTCAGCACGTTCACGGACGCCTTCACCTCCACGTTGCACGGCCGCTGGTTCTCAGCAGGACGTAACCTGTGCTTCTCCCAAGTAAGCCTCACTACTGATAGCTTGTCATTAGCGTGGGACAAAAGTAATTGTCTGTGCTTATATGTTCCAGGGTTGCCGGGTCTCCGTCCAGAGTGCTCAGCTCCAGTGACCAGGATACTATCCACGCTCTCACATTTGCACTACACACCCTTTCACTATAATAAAGATTATTGTTCACTAATTTACCCATGTCAGTGTCTGTCTCCTGGGTCCCGAAACATGTCAGTACGACTCCGTCACGTTGACCCAGCGGACAGCTCACTGTCGCGCTTAATTAACACTCTTAGCGCCCGGGTAGATTTGCTAGCCCACCAGCAGACAGTAATCTTGAATCAATTGACTCAAATTAATGGTCGGCTAGACCGTTTGGAGGGACACCAAACGTTTCCCCCGACCGCAAGTACTTCAACCCCTGCAGGCTTGGCGTCAGGACTAGCTAACACCTCCTCGTCCTCTCGCCTCACTCCTATTCCAACACCTGCCTGGTTCAGCGGAAGACTCGGGGAAGCTCGAGGATTCATTTTACAGTGTGAATCAGTTTTTCTGCGTGTGCCTGGGGATTTTTCCCTCGACTCTAGCCGGATAGGCTATGTCATAAATTTGCTGGCTGGTAGAGCCTTGGACTGGGCTTATTCGATCATGGCTAGACCTAGCTATTCTTTGCTTACCTACCAGGAGTTTGTGACTGAGTTTCTGTCTGTATTTGATCACACGGATAGGGGAGAGGTGTTGACAGAACGTTTTTTAAGCCTACAGCAAGGAAAGAGATCAGCTGCAGATTACGCCATTGACTTCCGGGTCTTAGCCGCAGAGATTGGGTGGGGGGAGCCATCTCTTTGTGGTATTTTTCTACGCAGTCTTAACGACGAGCTAAAGGATGAGTTAGCGGCACGGGATAAACCAGATAACTTGCACGATTTAATTGCTTTAGCAGTTAGTATCGATAGTAGGTTAAAGGAACGGGCGGCGAGTTACTTCCCGTCCGGTTAAACCCCGCCCTCGTGTCACTGACTCTCTTCCTCTCGCTTTACCCGCGTCAGAGAAGGCCCCGGATCAGGAAGCCATGATTGTTGGTCATTCTAAGGTGTCTGCAGCTGAGAAACAACGCCGTAGGGATCAAGGCCTGTGTTTTTATTGTGGGAAGGAGTCACATGAGGTTTCTGAATGTCCTAGTAAGTTAAAAGGGAAGGCCCGTGGATCGCAGTAGGGGGATTCACGGGCAAGAACACAGAGGAACCCCTTACTTGTTGTCATTTACCCCTCAGACTCATTCATACTCACACAGAACACTCCACACTAGCGTTAGTCGATTCTGGAGCTGAGCAAAATTTCATTTCTAGAGACCTGGCAACCCGGATGGGCCTTAGTTGTCAGACTTTAGAACCCCCTGTCAGATTGATTACCCTGTCCAAGGCGTTGTTGACTACCATTAACCTTCAGACAGCGCCTGTGTCCGTTATTGTTTCAGGGAATCACAGGGAGGAGATTCAGTTCCTAGTGCTCCCCGTTTCCTCTTCGCCCGTTATTCTGGGATATCCCTGGCTGCGCCTACATAACCCCACTATTGATTGGCAAACTGGGAGAATAACGGCATGGAATACGTTCTGCCTTAGTGCCTGTCTCCAATCAGCGGCGTGCGCCCCATCCGTGAAAGTGCCTCTGCCCGATTCATCTCCACCGGATTTATCTAAGGTACCTGAGGTTTATCACGATTTGGGGCAAGTGTTCAGCAAATCTCGGGCGTTGTCTTTACCCCCCCATCGTCCGTATGACTGCGCCATTAATCTGAAGGCTGGGGCCCCACTACCTGCTAGCCGCCTTTACAGCCTGTCAGCCCCGGAGTGCGAGGCCATGGATACATACATTAAGGAATCCTTGGCCTCTGGTTTCATCCGCCCGTCATCTTCGGCCGTGGGGGCCGGTTTTTTCTTTGTTGGTAAGAAGGACGGTTCACTACGCCCCTGTATTGACTTCCGGGGGCTGAATGAAATAACGGTCAAGGATAAATATACACTGTCCTTGATGAACACTGCGTTTGACTCCCTCCAGGGGGCATCATGGTTTACTAAACTGGACCTCAGGAATGCCTACCATCTAGTGCGCATTAGAGAAGGAGATGAGTGGAAGACGGCTTTTCGGACCCCCAGCGGTCATTTTGAGTACCTGGTAATGCCGTTTGGGTTGACTAACGCCCCAGCCGTTTTCCAGCGTTTGATTAACGATGTACTACGGGATTTTTTGAACTCATTTGTTTTCGTTTATCTTGATGATATCCTCATCTTCTCCCGCTCACTAGAGGAACATCGAGTGCATGTCCGTAGGGTATTACACCGCCTCCTGGAGAACCAGTTGTTCGTCAAGGCCGAAAAATGTGAGTTTCACACTGATCAGACCTCCTTCTTAGGATTTATTATTGCTCGTAACCAGGTGATTCCTGACCCTGCCAAGGTCAAGGCAGTGGTGGAATGGCCTGCACCCACCTCCAGAAAGCAGCTTCAAGGGTTCCTGGGGTTTGCTAATTTTTATAGGAGGTTCGTGCCTAACTTTGGTAATATTGCTCGTCCTTTGACTGCTCTCACCTCCCCTAAGATTTCATTCTGCTGGAGTAAGGAAGCAGCCGATGCTTTTGAGAAGCTCAAGAGGGAGTTCGCCTCGGCCCGAGTCCTTACCCAGGTGGACCCGAAGCTTCAGTGCTTGGTGGAGGTGGACGCGTCTGATGCGGGAGTTGGAGCAGTACTCTCCCAACAATCTCCTGTGGATGGTAAGATTCGCCCTTGTGCTTTTTTCTCTCATCGTCTCTCCCCTGCAGAGAGGAATTACAGCATCGGGGACAGGGAGTTACTGGCTGTGAAATTGGCCTTGGAGGAATGGAGACATTGGCTGGAGGGGGCTGCTCAGCCGTTCGTGGTTTGGACTGATCACCGTAATCTGGAGTACCTCAGGACGGCTAAGCGCCTGAATGCACGGCAGGCTCGCTGGTCCCTCTTCTTCGGCCGGTTTAATTTTACCATCACGTACCGGCCGGGAAGCAAGAACGGTAAGCCGGACGCTCTCTCCCGGCAGTTTGACCCCCCATCCTCCGAGGACCAGGAGACCCCTATCCTGCCGCCTTCCTGCGTCGTGGGCGCCCTGTCCTGGGGAATCTGCAAGACGGTTCGCCAGGCCCAGAAGACTGAGCCGGACCCTGGGGGGGGGGCCCCCGGGCCGCTTGTTTGTTCCACGCGCTGTCCGAGGCAAGGTGATTGAGTGGGGTCACGCTTCCAAGTTGGCTTGTCATCCTGGAGTGGGTCGGACTGTGGATCTCCTCCAAAGGACCTTCTGGTGGCCAGGGTTGCGGAAGGACGTTGTTGGCTATAGCCGGGCCTGCCCTCAGTGCGCCACCGGGAAGACAACGTCATCTCCCCCGGCGGGCTTACTTCATCCGTTACCTGTTCCTTCACGCCCCTGGTCTCATGTAGCTATGGACTTTGTGACTGGGTTACCCACTTCAGATGACTACACCACAGTGTTAACCATTGTTGACCGGTTCTCGAAGGCGGCCCATTTTGTGCCACTTCGGGGTCTGCCTTCGGCCCAGGAGACTGCGGACCTCCTGGTGCAACACGTGGTACGTCTTCATGGCATCCCTGCGGATATTGTGTCTGATCGAGGACCCCAGTTTGTATCTCAAGTTTGGAAGGCCTTCTGCACGGCACTTGGAGCCACTGCCAGCCTCTCCTCTGGCTATCATCCCCAAAGTAATGGTCAGTGTGAGAGGGCTAATCAGGAGCTGGAGGCCGCCCTCCGTTGTGTCATCTCCTCCTGCTCATCCTCCTGGAGCAAGTTCCTGCCCTGGATTGAGTACGCTCACAACACCACGATCTCCACGGCCACGGGCGTCTCCCCGTTTAAAGCCTCGTGTGGGTTTGATCCTCCGTTGTTTCCTGAGGAGGAGAAGGAGGTAGCGGTTCCTTCAGTCCAGGCACATATTAAGCGCTGCCGGCGAGTGTGGCTCCTCGCTTGCCAAGCTGTGTTGAAGACCACTGAACGTAATATTCAGGTGGCCAACCGGCATAGGAGACCCGCCCCGGACTATAAGGTGGGTCAGAAGGTTTGGTTATCTACTCGGAATATTGGTGTGCCAGCTGAAAAGCGTAAGCTAACTAAACGCTTTATTGGTCCCTACACCATTAATCGGATTGTTAACCCTGTGTCTGTGCGCTTGTCTCTCCCCTCTTTGATGCGTATCTGCCCCACTTTTCATGTCTCCCAGGTCAAGCCGTACGTCTCTGACACCCTGTGCCCTGCTCCCGCGGCACCCCCACCCCCAAGGATGATCGATGGCCATCCGGCCTGGGGGGTGACTGCCATCTTGGATGTTCGCAGGCGGGGTCGGGGCCTTCAGTATTTGGTGGACTGGGAGGGCTTTGGACCGGAGGATCGGTCTTGGATTCGCCCAGCGTTGATCTTGGATAAGCAGCTGATTCGCGACTTCCACCGGGCGAATCCAGGTAGGATTGGGCAGGTGCCTGGAGGCACTGCTAGAGGGGGGAGTACTGTCATGGCGGCCTCTGGGCCGTCATTGGCATCATTATCTCCAGCTGCGCACAGATCCACAGGTGTTAATCAGCAGCTGTTAAAAGCCAGCATTGCTGACAGCTCAGTACGGAGTCGTCTGTCCTCCTCGTCAGAGAAAGAACCAGAACTCCGCTCTCTGGCCTCGTCAAGGTATTCTCTTGTCTCGTCAGAGTCTGCCTCGTCAAGAACTGTCTTGTCAAAAACTGTCTCGTCAGAGTCTGTCTCGTCAGAAGCTGCCTCGTCAGGATCTGTCTCGTCAGGAACCTCTCTGGCCTCGTCAAGAACCTCTCTTGCCTCGCCTAGGACTTCTGTTCAAAGTCAAGCACGTAAGAGAGCTGTTTGTTACTCTACACCCAACCTCTACCCCTGTGCACAGGTGGACCTCCTTGGCGGCGGACCTGCGTCCCCAGCTGATGGGGTAACGCCAACATGCACACGTAGCGGTTCGCTACCACCACGACTACCGGTACGTCTTGCTCCACAAATTCCTGAATTATTACTGTATCAGTTACAGGAGTACTGGCCACCGTTACCGGTGGAGTTTGTGTCATCGTCATCTGTCGTGTCATCGTCACCACGTTCTGTGGAATCACTCACCTCGTCATCATCTGGATTGTCATGGTCACCACGCTCAGTGGAGTCACTCGTCTTGTCATCAGCTGGATTATCATCGTCACCACATTCTGTGGAATCACTGGTCTTGTCATCAGCTGGTTTGTCATCGTCCAGGTCTGTGGTGTCACAGCCGGAGTCTCTGGAAGACCTGTCCTCGCCACAGTCACAGGTGGAAGCCTCAGCACGTTCACGGACGCCTTCACCTCCACGTTGCACGGCCGCTGGCTCTCAGTAGGACGTAACCTGTGCTTCTCCCAAGTAAGCCTCACTACTGATAGCTTGTCATTAGCGTGGGACAAAAGTAATTGTCTGTGCTTATATGTTCCAGGGTTGCTGGGTCTCCGTCCAGAGTGCTCAGCTCCAGTGACCAGGATACTATCCACGCTCTCACATTTGCACTACACACCCTTTCACTATAATAAAGATTATTGTTCACTAATTTACCCGTGTCAGTGTCTGTCTCCTGGGTCCCGAAACATGTCATAGGCCCCTCCATGGATTACTACCTTATTGTGGTGGAGGGGTTTGCATGCCCGCCTGATCCCAGGAATTATTTTGTCAGGGACAGCTTGTCCCTGGTAGGGTCTCCTATGGCAAACAGGTCCTGGGTGAAGGGCCATACCAAGAGTGGTCCAGCAGATCCCCCTGAAAAAGTTACAACAAAGACCCAGTGTACACATTGAACCGCATGGGTCCGCCCTCCAGTGGGCTCACCACCTGCAAGATTAAAAGGATTATGGTTCTATGTGAACCGGGCGGCAGGCTGGGCTACTGTGCTCAGACTGCTGCCCCCACGACCCGGACCCCCAGATAAGCATTAGAAGATGGATGGATGGATGGATGCTCAAGCTAGGGCAAACTAATGACCACAAAGTAAATATCAAGGATCAACGACAACCATGATGGTAGCAGATGCTTGAAGTAACTGTCAACACAGTCAATAATGTCCACATTTCATTTAAATATCCGCAGACTTTTCAAAAGATTAATATTACTTCTTCACCAGTGTGGATGGAATTTTTTTTTTGTTAATTTAATAATGCTGTGTGATATCTAAGAGATGTAGGTAACCCATTCAGTTCTGAGTTTTCAGCTGATTAAATGCAATTTCTGTGATATTAAAAGCAATTTAAGTGACCTGAAACACTTTACAGAAATGTAATAATGCAGAACAGTTAAGCAGCCTTACTTGAATAGCTGCTACTGCCTAACGTCATCAACCTTCCCATCCTGCTGTCAAAAAAAAAAAAAAAAAACAGCAGCCAACCTTAATCATCTGTTACCGTTCACCTCAGTAATGGTTGTACCACAGGATGGTGCAGTACACAAATTAGTCGCTGGAATGGTAAATGTAGTATTTTGTGCTCTAAAGTGCTACAAGTAATTTACCTTTACCACACTTCTGGCTGTCTTTTTGTAGATAGTACATGATACCTTCTCTGAAGCCTGCATCCGCATCACCCAGGAGGAAAGACAAAAGATGAAGTCCCTGTTAGGTATGAGAAGCCATGCATTAGCGTTAACAACTGCATCTGTAAAAGGCCTCCATTTGCTTCTAAGATAACTTTTTTCTTTTTTTTTTAATTTCAGCTGAGAATAAGGTGGATCCAGTTTCAGGAACAAATGATGAGAGTATGAAGAAAAAAGTGGTCACCATGGCTAAAGATTCATGGGAGATCTATTTCTCCCGCCTCTTCCCAGCCTCTGTGAGTTTTTATTATGCTCATTTCTGTTCTTTTTATTGGTACGTGTGATTGTGTGGGTAAAGTGGGATTTTTGTCAACAGCTTAGAAAAAATTTGAAAAATGAAACAACAAATGTATACAGTATATATGTACAGCCGGGAAAATTGTCATAAGCAGCCTTCTGGGTCAAAATCAAGGACTCACGTGCAGGGCGATTCTTTAACATAGTTTATTGATGGAAAACAACAGAAGTTACAAACAGTGGCGTGGAGAGCACAGAACGTGACGAGCAAACCATACAGAGTGAATGGCGTGACACAATATATAGAGGGAGAAAATAATTAACAAATGCGGCACAGTCGTGAATGATTGCAACACAAAGGACCAATAAATGGAGAAGCAACAATGAACTGAGAGTGTAAGCACAAAAGCAAGACGGGATCAAGGTGATAATAAAGGATAAACATAACTCAGGGTGAATATACTGAAGAGAGGATACTGATAATGATGATAATATAACAACAAGGAACATAAAGCGTGGACAGAGTCTGACCCTGTCCAGATCACTACAGTATCTCCCCTTCAAGGGTTGGACCCAGACGACCCTAGGGTAACACCCACAGGAGAAGAAAAAAGAAACCCCCAAAACCCTCACAGGGCAGGCAGTGGGGGAAAAGGCCAGACAAAACAAACTGAAACCCCCCGACAGCAAAGTCCAAACCCAACACTGTTCATGGACCAATTAAAGTTCAAGGCCCCAAGATCCCAAAACAAAGTGGGTCGGGTGGTTTACCCAAGTCCATTGGCCACCGGACCAGAACAAACAACGGGTCAGGGGGTCTACCAAAGTCCGTCGGGCCCCAAATCAGAGTATAAGGCGGGTCGGGTGGTCTACCAGAGTTCTTAGACCACCGGACCGGAAAGCAGGATGGGTGCATAGATAGCAGTAGGGGCGCTTTAAACTCAGGTGAAAATGACAACATGGAAACCTTAAACTCAGAAGATGATAACAATGTAGAACCCCCAAACTCAGGAGATGGTAATGGAACATTGGCTGGAGGTCTCCTGACCGTAGGAACATTAGCTGGAGCGTGGTCCTCCTGCGACCCCATCCTCGACACGGCCACCTCAGACAATGGAGGGAAACAGGAGGTCAGTGAGGTGACACCACAGTCATTAACAACAGAGACTGATGTGGAGGACTCAGCAGCTGGTGGGATGTGCGCTTGGGTCCCCCCATCAGGAGCTAGACAAGTCTTTTCAAAAATTGTGTTTGAAAATAAATGAAAATGTGCTTGCCTAAATTCCTGGTCTTCTGCTGCCGACCACCTCACAATCAGGAGATAGGAGGTGCCGTGGAGCCGGCACTGGGGCTGGATGAGACAACTGGAGAGTGTTGACCTCTGGATGAGATGGTGACTGGGGCTCAAGAGCATCCGGCCCAGATGCCCAGAAATCCATCTCCAAAGCAGCCACCTCAGACAGAGAGGAAATGGTACAGGTTGGAGAAGGGGCCACACAATAACAGCCAGCAGAAGAGCTCAGCAGGGAGAACTCAGAAGCAGATAGAGGCTGCAACTGGATCTCCCTATCAGGAGCAAGACAAGTCATTTTTAAAATGTTAAAAAAAAAAAATGAATAAAGAGGACTTGCCTTAACTCCTGCGCCTCTGCTGGCAAGGATCCCAGTGGCTCCACTGCTGGAATGGATGTGACAACCTCGGAGTGAACTGCCGGGGTGCTGGCCTTTCTCATTAAACATATTTCTGATGGAGCAATTGACCTGAGATTTTCACCAGATATCAGTAACAACCCAAGTAATCCATACATACAACGAAATCGGTTCCGGTTCAGCCGGACCGGTGGCGCCACACGAGTCGGCTGCCCGTTGCAACAGCCTTTTTTTTTAATCTTCCTTCTTCTTTCTACACCTTTCACTCTGTATATATATCACGGACGCACGGATCGCCCCGGGGATCTCCCGGGTTGGCGGACGGAGCCACTGTTTGCAGCGGGAGACGTTACAGCGGGGAGGAGCTAGTGCTAGCTAGCACTTGGCCGCCGCCCGGTGCTAATGGGAAACTCGACATACCGGGAGCTGTAGCGAAAACGACGCGGGTGCCAGGCTGGAGTTTAGGCGGCGTGCAAGAAATATAAGACAGAATAATAAAGAGCGATGGCAAGAACCAAGCAGACCGCCCGTAAAATCTACTGGAGGAAGAAGCCCCCCAGGAGACAGCTAGCCACCAGGGCTGCTCGGAGAGGCGCTCCGGCCACCGGCAGAGTGAAGAGGCCTCGCCGTCACAGGC
Organism: Pholidichthys leucotaenia; assembly: GCA_020510985.1. Classification (NCBI taxonomy): domain Eukaryota; kingdom Metazoa; phylum Chordata; class Actinopteri; order Cichliformes; family Pholidichthyidae; genus Pholidichthys; species Pholidichthys leucotaenia. Next base: position 386,533,796 of record CM035838.1, read on the forward strand.
CCGTGGCTCTGAGAGAGATCCGTCGCTACCAGAAATCCACGGAGCTGCTCATCCGTAAGCTGCCCGTCCAGCGCCTGGTGAGGGAGATCGCTCAGGACTTCAAGACCGTCCTGCGCTTCCTGAGCTTCGCCGTCATGGCTCTGCAGGAGACCAGCGAGGCCCACCTGGTGGGTCTCTTCTTCGCCAAGAGGGTCGCCATCATGCCCAAAGACTTCCAGCTGGCCCGCCGCATCCGCGGAGAGAGAGCTTAGACTTTCTGCTGCACATTCACCAACCAACCATAATGCTCCGCACTGTGTGTCTATATATATACATTTATAGTAATATGTACATATGTTTACTAGATGTTCTTGTTTTTTCTTGCCTTCTGATTGTTGCTCTGAGTGTTGCTATCCCTGTGCTGTTGCAATCCTGGAATTTCCCCATTGTGGGACTAATAAAGGCTTATCTTATCTTATCTTATCAAGATAACTGTGCTCACAAATAAAGTTATATTTAATAAAGTGGAATGACACAGGGAGTAAGTATTGAACACATTTGGTGAAATTCATTTAATATTTAGTTGAAAAGTCTTTGTTGGTAATAACAGTTTCCAGACACCTCCTGTATGGAGAAACTAGGTGCAAGCATTGCTCAGGAGTGACTTTAGCCCATTCTTCCACACAGACGGTCTTCAAATCTTGAAGGATCAGTGGGTGTCTTCTATGAACTTTGATCTTCAGTTCATTCCATAGATTTTCAATTAGATTCAGGTCAGGTGACTGACTGGGCCATTCCAGCAGCTTTATTTTCCTTCTCTGGAGCCAGTTGAGAGTTTCCTTGGCTGTGTGTTTGAGATCATCATCTTGTTAAAATGTCTACCCTCGTTTCATCTTCAACATCTTGGCAAATGGCAACAGGCTCTTATCAAGGATGTCTCTGTACATTTGTCCATTCATCTTTGCTTCAATTATATGAAGTCTGCCTGTACCATGTGCTGAACCCCCCCCCCCCCCACACACACACACACACACCATGATGCTTCCACCTCCAAACTTCACTATTGGTATGGTATTTTGGGGCTGATGTGCAGTGCCATTTCTCCTCCAAACATGCTATGTGTTGTGGCATCCAAAAAGTTCAGTTTTGGTATCATCTGACAAGACTATATTCTCCCAGTATTTTACTGGATTGCGCAAATGTTGTGCAGCACTTTAAATGAGCTTCAACATACGTTTTCTTCAGCAGTGGAGTCTTGCAAGGTGAGCGGGCATAGGGCCCTTGTCGGTTGAGTGCATCACTTATTGTTTTCTTTGAAACAGCAGAATACTGCAAACTCCAGGTCTTTCTGGAGCTCTCCATGAGTGGTCTTTGGCTCTTGGATAACCCTTCTGATAATTCTTTTGACTCCTCTGTCAAAAATCTTGCGAGGAGCTCCTGGTCGTGGCCGGTTTATGGTAAAATGATGTTCTTTCCACTTCTGAAGGATGGCTCCAACAGTGCTCACTGAAACATTCAGCAGTTTAGAAATGCACCTGTAACCAATGCCATCATTATGTTTTGCAACAATAAGATTGCGAAAGTCTAGAGAGAGCTCTTTGCTTCTAGCCATCATGAGTTCTTTGTGGTCTGATAATCTGATATTCACAGATCATTTTAAAGACTATTAGTCAGGACTTAACCAGCTAAAATTAGTTTGCACTGATGGGGGATGGAATGGCTTCCTAAATTTTGATGGATTTCAGCTGGTTTCTTGGCTTTCTATGCCTTTTTGCACCTTTTTTTCTTCATGTGTTCAATTCCCTGTATCATTCCACTTTATTAAATATAACTTGTTTTGTGAACACAGTTGTCTTGAGTTCTTTGTATGTATGAATTACTTGGGTTGTTACTGATATCAGGTGAAAATATCAGGTCAGTGGCTCCATCAGGAATATGTTTCATGAGAAAAATGGTGGCATGTCCAATACTTATTTTCCCCGCTGTATATTGTTTTCATAATTCAGATTGTCACAAGACTGAGACTAATTAACAGTTCAAATCCAGTTATTGTCATGGTCTGAGCGCCAATTTCGTCTGCGCTCGGGTCATGCAGTATTTTCCTCCCATTCTGTATTATTCCTTATGGTCTCTCAGAGCTCTTGTTCTGACAGCATCTCTGCGGAGCTTCCGGCTGTCAGAGCTGAGCTCAACAGTGACAGCTGGAATTAATTGAGCTGATGACGCCCTCATCAGCTGATCTATCCTCCTGCCCTATTTAAGGGAGCAGCTTCGGTCTCTCGGGGCTGCGACCTCATATGAGTAACGCTGGTCTTCCCAATGTTAAGCTGGTGTACCCATTTCCCGGCTCCAGTCATCCTCTCGATCCTAGCTACTCTCAGTAAGTTTTCACTTAGTCTGTGTAGTATATCGTCAGTGTGTCTTAGCCACAGTCTTTATTTGTGTTTTGCCTCACGAGGCGCATTATTTTGTACATTGTATCAGTCCTTTAATAAATACGCAAACTCACTGGTTGCCTATAGCGTCTCATTAGTGGTCCGCCAGGACCGCTCCATATCAGTTATTCTGCTTCTATTTCAAAACATACTAGAAAGCACCTTGAGTGTGCAGAGCCCCACAAAGTAATGTTTCCCTCTTCATCTGACACAAAAAAACAATATTAGTGTAGAGGATGCCTTTCACAGACGAGACTGAGTTTATTTCTCAGGGTTGGTTTATTGAGAGGTCACATCCTCTAACAAGCACAGAATCTCAGAAAAGAGGCAGAACAGTCATCTTCCACAGTTCTTATACTCTCCAAAGTCACAAACCCCCAACATCAAATAACACACCCCCAACCCACAGTCCTTTAGTAAACATACAGCCCCCGAGACTCCTTGGCGTCTCCATTGTCTCTTATCCTTCTAGCCTCCGGGGCTCCTGCTGGGGCAATCTCTCCAACTTCCCATCTCCTGCCCGACCAACTTCACACCTCCTGTAGGTCTCTGCAAGGTCAGGTCCTCTTTGTCCATTAAGACGTGAAGCTTCTAGAATATGCACCGTCATGCCTACTAGGTATATGTGGGGAATATGGATACAATATATGCGCCCTAAATATGCGCCATATAACCCCCCCAAACGTCTAAATAAGGACAAAGTACACCCCAATATGCATAGAATCATGTCATATCACACAGAACAGAAAAATGGCACAACATATCACACTTCCGACTGCTTGGGCTTCAACCTCCTGCCATATCTGCTGTAAGCAGGTTTCAATCTGCCTGTAGCCATTTCTTGCATCTGTGGATTAGAGTCGTTAGTACATCCATGTGAAAGCTTAGAAGAGTGTCTCCCCGGCGGCCTGCCGCGGCGGGGGGCCCTGGCCAACTGCACTTGTTCATCAGCTAACACAAAAGCGGGTTTGAGTCTGTTAATGCAGACTAATTCTTTCCTGTCACCCAAATCGAGCAAAAAATGTTTTTCCCCAGCTTCCAACACTCTGAACGGTCCATCATAAGGTGGTCTTAAACCTGGCCTCTGAGCGTCGTGTCTGACAAAGACAAATTCTGCGCTTTTTAAGGCTTTAGGCACAAAAACGCGTGGGAAACTGTGATGAACTGGGCCGGGGAGGGTGTTTGATCCCGCGTCGCTCTGCAGCAGCTGAGCGGGGGGGGCGATTTGGTGCGGGGTTCTCTGGACCGCACCAAATAACCGGAGGGGTTGGGCAAAAACTAGCTCAGCCGGAGAGGCTTGCAAATCTTCCTTAGGTGCTGAACGCAACCCTAATAAAACCCATGGAAGTTTATCAACCCAGTTTGTGTCCGTGAGAGCCGCTCTGAGGGCTGCTTTCAATGACCGGTGAAAGCGTTCGCACAAACCGTTGGCCTGGGGATTTTATGCGGTCGTGCGGTGAATTTTTACCCCCAGACTGAGTGCCATGGATGACCAGAGCTTGGAAACGAATTGGGGTCCTCTGCCAGACGTTATGTCAGACGGGACTCCAAAACGCGCGACCCAAGCCGTTAAAAACGCGCGCGCAACGTCTGCTGCTGTAGTTGACGCCAGGGGGACCACTTCTGGCCAGCGCGTGGTGCGGTCCACCATGGTTAGAAGGTGTGTGAACCCCTGCGACAGCGGGAGGGGTCCCACCAAGTCGATATGCACATGGTCGAAGCGTTTGGCCGGGATGTGAAAAGGTTCTAGAGGGGCCCGCGTGTGCTTGTGTATCTTTGCTCTTTGACACGCTGCACAGGCTGCGGCCCATTCTTTGACCTGTTTATGCAGCCCCGGCCAAACGAATTTTTCTCCCACCATTTTGATCGATGCGCGAACGCCCGGATGTGCCAGCGAATGGATTAAGTCAAAAACGCGGCGACGCCACGCAGCTGGGACCACGGGGCGGGGGCGCCCCGTGGAGACATCGCAGATTAGAGGGGGCATACCTTTTTGATGCACCCTGTGCTCCAGCCTTAGCCCTGTTGGCCCAGACTGGAGCACGCGCACATCCGCATCGTTAACCTGCTCGGCGGCCATGGCTGCATAATCTAAGCCCACGCAGACCGGGGCTGCGAGCGCTTCCACGCCGCAAGCCTGGCCCGTGTCCACAGCCACCGTGTCTGCCCCCTGGGGGCCTGGCATTACAACATGCACGCGAGAGACAATCTGCCACGACATTGTGTTTGCCCGCCACATGTTGAATGTCGGTGGTAAACTCCGAAATCGCGGCCACCTGTCTCTGCTGTCGGCCCGACCAAGGCTCTGGAATCTTAGCCATTGCAAATGTTAATGGTTTGTGGTCTACAAACGCGGTGAAACGGCGCCCTTCCAGCCAGAACTGGAAGTGGCGGATGGCCAAATGCAGGGCTAAAAGCTCCCTATCTAATGCGCTGTATTTCCGCTCGTTATCGCGCAATATTTTACTGAAAAACGCAAGCGGTTGTCAGCTCCCTGCTACCAGTTGCTTGACAACCGCCCCAACTGCTACATCGGAAGCGTCCGTGGTTAGCGCCATGCGAGCTGCTGGCACCGGGTGTGCCAACAACACAGCGTTCGCGAGGGCCGACTTGACTTGGGAGAAAGCGTGCTCCCGTTCCGGGGACCACTCGACCTTATTTGCAGGTTTTTGTTTCTTTAGTGCCGCGTACAGTGGATGCATGAGCTGTGCCACGCTGGGGAGGAAACGGTTATAAAAATTGACCATCCCCAAAAATTCTTGTAATGCTTTAACTGTCTGCGGTTGGGGAAACTCAGTTATCGCGCGTACTTTATCGGGCAGCGGGACCGCTCCTTCTGGAGAAACGCGGTGCCCCAAAAAATCGATTTGCGCTACCCCGAATTGGCATTTTGCTGGGTTAATTATCAGCCCATGCTCTGTCAGCCTCTGAAAAACCGCTGTGAGGTGGCGTTCGTGTTCGACTTCGGATGCACTGGCTACCAAAATATCATCCAAATAGGCGAACACGAAAGGGAGGCCGCGCAACACCGCATCCATCATGCGTTGGAACGTCTGTGCGGCGCCCTTGAGGCCAAAAGACATGCGCAAAAACTCGAAAAGCCCAAAGGGGGTTATTACTGCCGTTTTGGGTATGTCTTGAGCGCCGACTGGGACTTGGTGATAACCGCGCACCAAATCTATTTTGGAAAAGATGCGCGCCCCCGCCAAATGTGCCGAAAAATCCTGGATGTGCGGAATCGGGTAGCAGTCGTGTGCTGAAGCATTATTTAACCTGCGGAAATCACCGCAAGGCCGCCACGAGCCGTCAGCCTTGGGGACCATATGCAGGGGTGACGACCAAGGGCTGTTAGAGCGTCTAACAATGCCCAGTTTTTCCAAGTTGGCGAATTCCTCGCGCGCGATGGCCAGTTTAGCTGGGTCCAAGCGCCGAGCTTTTGCAAAAACGGGGGGCCAGAGGTAGTTATGAAGTGCTCGACCCCGTGTTTAGCTACTGACGCTGAAAATGTTGGGACCGTGAGTGCTGGGAACTGATTGAGTAGTGCATGAAACTTATCACCCGCAGCTGTGACATTGGGATGTGCAGAAGGCAGGGCCACCCGAGCTGTACAGGAGATAGAGTGGAAAGATAGTGCATTTACCATACGTCTATTAGTAAGATCAACTAATAAACTGTTTGAGCATAAAAAATCAACACCTAGCATGTTGTTGCTAACTGCAGCTACAACGAAAGTCCACTCGAAGGTGTGACCGTGGAAGGATAGAAGGATCGTCTTCTCCCCATAGGTTTTGATCATCGAGCCATTTGCCGCTAGCACCAGGGGTCCGCTGGAAGGCGCCAGCAGGTCCGCGTAGGAAGGCTTGACGAAACTCAGCTGGGAGCCTGTGTCCACCAGGAAATCCTTGCCTGAATTCGCGTCCGTCACGAAAAGCAGCTTGTTCTTCGCGCCGAGAGCAGCAGCTGCTACCGACTCTCGGTCTTGGCATTTCCCTGGCGCTTGTATCGGCACGGTGGGATGCATCTGCGCGCCCTCTCGGCGAAACGTCGATGGTAAAAGCAGAGGGTGCCGTCCACTCCGCTTCTCCTGGTCTCTGCCGCTGCTGACGTCAGTGGGTCCGGTGCTGCGGCCTCTGGTCTCCCCTCATCTCGCGGGGGTGTGTTCAGCTCCGTTGCCGCCGTCGTGGCTGCGTGTCGTCTATGGGCGTCGACGAGCCGCTGCGCCTCCTGGCCCAGCCCGTGGTAGTCATGGTCGTTGAGCAGCTGTGAGCTGGCCAAGGTAACTCTCACTGCTGGCGGTAGTGTTCTGAGAAAGAGGTGGGCGAAGATAAAACTCTCGTCATCTTCGCCTCTCAGGTTCATCATCCTCGCCATCAGATCTGCCGGCCTGTCTGCTTCCCCTTCTGTTAGCGCCAGAAGTCTCTCTGCTCGCTCTCCCTGCGAGAGAGTGAAAGCTCGAATGAGGGTGGCTTTCAGTGCGCCATACTTGTCGTCCTGGGGCGGGTGGTTGGTCAGGCTCTCCACCCGCTGCACTGTGAGGCTGTCCAGCTTCGCAATGACATGGTAGAACCTTGTTGCGTCCGCTGAGATTCCCCGAAGGTGGAACTGCACCTCCACAGTGGTAAACCAGGAGCGCAGGTTATGTTGCCAGAAATCGGGCAGCTGTAGTGTGGTAGCTGCGTTAACCCGGTTGGCTCCTGAAGAGTCCGGTGCGGGAAGATCGTCGCCACCGGCCATAGTTTGTCGTAGGTCACCAGTGTAGAGGATGCCTTTCACAGACGAGACTGAGTTTATTTCTCAGGGTTGGTTTATTGAGAGGTCACATCCTCTAACAAGCACAGAATCTCAGAAAAGAGGCAGAACAGTCATCTTCCACAGTTCTTATACTCTCCAAAGTCACAAACCCCCAACATCAAATAACATCCCCCCAACCCACAGTCCTTTAGTAAACATACAGCCCCCGAGACTCCTTGGCGTCTCCATTGTCTCTTATCCTTCTAGCCTCCGGGGCTCCTGCTGGGGCAATCTCTCCAACTTCCCATCTCCTGCCCTACCAACTTCATACCTCCCGTAGGTCTCTGCAGGGTCAGGTCCTCTTTGTCCATTAAGACGTGAAGCTTCTAGAATATGCACCGTCATGCCTACTAGGTATATGTGGGGAATATGGATACAATATATGCGCCCTAAATATGCGCCATATTAGAAAAAATACAGCTGTTCTAATAATTCCCCCAACTTTTTATCTGTTTTATCACTATAAACATAATCTCTAAACTCTGTGACCATGAAGTTACACCGAATGGAAGAAAAGTGCAAACAAATTTATATTTACATTCTTCCCTGTGAAATCCAGCAGTGTTTTTCACTCTGCAGAACAATAGGCAGCAGCAGGACTGCTGTCAGCTACTCACCAAATAGGAAGCAGGAAATGGATTTCCTGCTAGCAGAAGAACATTATCATTATCATTTGGTTGTTTTATACTTTTTTAAATACTAGACATGGATGAAACAAAAATTTTGATGCAGTTTGATTAATATTTGACTCACTGAAACCATGTAATCGGCTGTTAGTCAGTTGTAAGAGGATTAGTGAGTTCATTTTGTGTTTTGTTTCAGTTAACTTTTTATATAGTGGCAACAGAATGCATTAGGGAAACCAGGGCATCTGAGGGCTCTGGTTTGGAGTTGACATCACCTTCTTCTCAAAGCATTTGTACAGAGGGTGATGTTGAGGTTCTTTTAGAGGTTCTTTCAGTATTTACCTCCTTGACGGAGGTAAATATTGTAACGTCGGGGCCATTTTAAGGGGGCCAGGGATTTCCCAGCATGCTTTGCCAGTTTGAAACGTTACTGTGTGTGTTAAATGTGTTATTTCTGGGTTATACTGCTGTGTCATTATAACTGCATTATAATGACCCAGCAGTGTTTAGCAGGATTAGGGCAAGATGTATCATGTGTGTGTAACCGTAATGTAAACAGAGGTCTGTGGGAATGACCTCCACTGCTCTGCGTACTAAGTGGAGGTTGGGGGTTGGTGGTGTGTAAATAAAGCCTGTTCATCACAACCATCTTGCTCCTCTTTCTTTGTGTGAACCCTGCTACGTCACACTGGTGTCAGGAGTGGGATGGAGCAAATGGAAGCGATCAGAATGGAGATCCAGCAGCTGGAGCAGGCCATTGCTCAGCTGATGATGGATGATGAGACCGAGGCATCACCACCGGGAGCCCGGAGCCGGGACGAACGGAGCGGCGGACCTGACGGGGCCAGCGCACCCCGCCTCCTGTCTTTTTCAAGACAGAGCGGGCAGAACAGAGCAAACGTTCCACCCTTCTTAGGACAGCACGGGCTGGCGACCCCACGGCGATCAAGGGTGGCGATCGATCAGGAAACGACCACCCCACCTGTTCGGCAGCGGGCCAAGATTCCCCGTTTCAACGGCGAAGCCACATTAGATGACTACCTGACACAGGTCGAGCTGACTGCGGCGCTGAACGGCTGGTCACCAGAGGAAACCGCCGTACAGGTCGCGCTGGCCTTGGAAGGGAAAGCCCTCTGCACGCTCTCTGATCTCCGGCCCGGGGAGCACCACAGCTGGCCAGCACTACAAGGGGCGCTCCAGAGACGATTTGGGAGAATAGCGGACGCTGAGCACGCCCAAGAACAGCTGACCCGCCGCCGCCGGAACCACCAGGAAAAATTAGGAGCCTATGCTGCAGATATATGGCTGTTAACCCGGCGCAGCTACCCAGAGTTCGCGCCGGAGGCAGTAGAGAAGCTCGCCCTCCGGAGCTTCATCCAAGGTCTCCGCCCGGCCCAGCTCCAGAGCCACGTACGGCTCCACGCCGCGAGCGACTGGAAGACTGCAGTGGCAGAAGCAGAGCGGGCAGAGCCGCTAATAAGTCGCACCGCTGAAGCAGCAACGCACAGCCGGAGAACCTACCAGGCTACGATGGAGAGCGAGGGGGAGGAGGAGGAATTACGGCAGACCACAGCGGCGCGTCCACGGAGAAGATGGCCTCGGCGGCGCGAGGAAGGGTGCTTCCGCTGCGGAGAGATGGGACACATCGCGCGATACTGCCCCGCACCCACCCCACGACAAACCGGCCCCTCGCCGGCGTTAAACTAGAGCGAGGTGGCGTGAACGGGGACAGGCCACCTCCAGCAGATGTTTCCCCCGAGGAGCCGGCACCGCGCGTGGGCCGAGTTGGACACTCTCCAGGGATCTATCTACAGTGCAGCTTGGGGAAGACGTCGATCCGGGCCCTGATTGACACCGGCTCTACAATCTCCTTGGTTCGACCGGGCGTATTGCCGGGCACGAGCAAGATGGCTCCGCGGGGGTGGGAACCCACCGAGCGCTGCGTCACCACAGCTACCGGTGAGCGCGCCCGACTGAAGGGGCGGAGAGTGCTGGTGGTGGGGGTGGCCGGTCAGAACATAAGACACCCGTTCTGGTTGGCTGACATCCAAGACCCCTGTATTATTGGACTAGACCTGCTCACAGCCTGGCGTGCCAAGATCGACACCACCGGACCTTCCCTCCAGCTGGGAAACCGGACCATCACGCTCCACAGCAGAACCCAGGGAAGGGACACGGGGGCACGCACGATCGAGGGATCGCCAAGACAGACCGGACCAGGCAGGTCACCGCGAGGACTGGACACGATGACGTCACCAGCGCGGACAGAGGGAGCACGAGCACACACAGGGACAGCAAGGGGAGGGGTCAACGTGTCAGCGGAGACGCAGCAGGCAGTGGAGGAATTATTTCAGCGGAGCTGCAGCGGGCTGGACCCGGAACAGAGACGCCAGCTGCGGGAGCTATTGGACTATTACGTGGGTGTTTTTGCTGCGAAGGATGAGGAATGCGGCCGGACCGGGTTGGTGCAGCACGAGATCGACACCGGTGAGGCCAGGCCGATTCGACTCCACCCACGCCGGCTGCCCTTTTCAAGGCGGGCAGCGGCGGAACAAAAAGTGCGAGAAATGCTGGAGGCAGATGTTATTGAGCCCTCTAACAGCCCCTGGGCAGCGCCTGTGGTGCTGGTCAAGAAGAAGGACGGGTCGTGGCGGTTCTGTGTGGATTACCGACGCCTGAACGATGCCACCAGGAAAGATTCCTACCCCCTGCCCCGCATCGATGACGCACTGGACCACATCGCCGGCTCCAGCTGGTTCAGCTCGCTGGATCTACGCAGCGGCTATTGGCAGGTAGAGCTGTCACCCGAGGCCCGCCAAAAAACAGCCTTCTCCATCGGGCAGGGACTGTACCAGTTTAAAGTGATGCCGTTTGGACTCTGCAACGCTCCGGCCACCTTTGAGCGCTTGATGGAGCGAGTGCTGGCTCACGTGCCGCGGAGTCGCTGCGTTGTTTACCTGGATGACCTGCTGGTGCATGCAGCTGATTTTGACAGCGCCCTGTCAAATCTCCGAGAGGTGCTGGGAGCCATCCAGCAGGCGGGGCTACGGTTACACCCTAGGAAATGCCACCTGTTCCGGCGGGAGACCACCTTTTTGGGCCACGTCGTCAGCGCAGCGGGGGTCGCCACTGACCCGGAAAAAGTGGCAACAGTGAGAGACTGGCCGGTGCCGCGGAACGTTGGAGAACTGAGGAGTTTTCTTGGATTGGCCTCCTATTATAGGAAGTTTGTGAAAGACTTCGCCACCATTGCCAGCCCGCTGCATCAGCTGACGCAGAAAGGACGCCTGTTCCAGTGGAGTGACAGCTGCGCTGCTGCTTTCTGCCAGCTTCGCGCAGCGCTCATCAGAGCCCCCGTCCTGCGGTATCCTGACCCGAGCCGCCCTTTCATTGTGGACACGGACGCCAGCAACCAGGGCATCGGGGCGGTGCTATCCCAGGAGGGAGAACACGGAGAGCAGGCAGTCGCTTTCTTCAGCCGCACTCTCAGCAGAGCCGAGAGAAATTACTGTGTGACCCGCAGAGAGCTGCTGGCTGTCATTCAAGGACTGCGTCACTTCCGCCCGTATGTGTACGGGGGGAGGTTCCAGCTCAGGACGGACCACGCTTCCCTGACCTGGTTGTTAAATTTCAAAGAACCGGATGGACAGTTGGCGAGGTGGCTGGAGGCACTGCAGGATTATAATTTCCAGATTGTGCATCGGGCAGGCTGCCTCCATGCCAACGCTGACGCGCTGTCTCGGCGCCCCTGCGCGACAGAGGAGTGTCGTCACTGTCAACGGGCTGAAGATCGGGACCAAATCGCCCCACGGGCTGCCGCTCTCCGAGCCGCTGCGAGCAGGAATCACGCAGCGACGCACAGCCCCTCCTCAGATGATCAGGCAGTTCTCCCCAGCGATGACGTCACAAAGGTTCTTGGCACGCAGCAGCTGCAGAGCGAGCAGGACAGAGACCCGGTCATTTCGCGGGTTCGGCAGTGGCTGGACGCAGGACAGCGGCCCGCCTGGGAGGTTGTGTCACCGCTGGACCCAGAGACTAAGGCCCTACACTCCCAGTGGGCCAACCTCCGCTGTCATGAGGGCGTGGTGTATCGGCAGTGGCAGACTCCAGCTGGGCAGCGGCACATTTGGCAGCTGCTGGTTCCTCGTCGACTCCGGCCCAAAGTACTCCAGCTGGTTCATGGGGCGGTAGGAGCGGGCCACTTCGGGGTGACAAAGACGCTGCAGCGCCTTCGGGCCCGGTTCTACTGGCCTGGCTGTCATCAGGACGTGGAGCTCCACGTTCATCGCTGCGACACATGCACAGCTCAGAAGGGACCAACTCAGCGATCCCACGCTCCCCTGCAGCAGTACCGGGTGGGAGCACCGATGGAGCGAGTGGGAGTGGACATCCTGGGCCCTTTCCCGACCACGGACCGGGGGAACCGCTACGTGCTGGTCGCGATGGATTATTTCACTAAGTGGCCAGAGGCGTACGCGGTCCCGGATCAGAGCGCCACTACGACGGCATCAAAGCTGGTGGATGAAATGTTCTGTCGTTTTGGCGCACCGGAGGAGCTGCACAGCGATCAGGGTCGGAACTTCGAGGCGGAGGTCTTCGGAGAGGTCTGCAAACGGCTGGGCATCCGGAAGACCCGGACCACCCCACTGCATCCACAGAGCGACGGCCTGGTCGAACGATTCAACCGGACCCTCACCACCCAGCTCGCTATCCTAGTGGACCAGCAACAGCGAGACTGGGACCTGCACCTGCCTTTTGTTTTGTGGGCGTACCGGACGGCAGCTCAGGAATCTACCCGGTGCACCCCTGCGGTGCTCATGTTTGGACGCGAGCTGCGCACACCGGTGGATTTGGTATTCGGTTGCCCCCCCGAGCCGGAGGTGGAAGGAAAACCCGGATTGGATTATTTTTTTTGTTTGAAAGAACGTCTCCACACGGTGCACGAGCTGGCTCGAGAGGCCCTGGCAGCGGCAGGGGGTCGGCAGAAGCGGGCATACGACTCCCGCTGCCAGGGGAGGGACTTTGCACCGGGGGATCGAGTCTGGGTTTTCTGCCCTGAGAGGAAGAGAGGACGATCACCGAAGCTGGCGAGCCAGTGGTCGGGGCCATGCGTGGTCCTGGAGAGACTGTCAGATGTGGTGTACAGGGTGAGGCTTAGAAAAAGGGACCGGGTTGTGGTCCTTCATCGTGACCGTCTCGCCCCGTATCGGCCATCTGCACCGCTGGTGGACGGACCGGAGCTTCCATCCCGGCCCGATACCCCGACCGAGACCCGGATGGACACTAGGGGGCCTGTACGTGTTGGCCACCGGCGCCGAAGACCGCCCCGACACCTGGATGAGTTTGTATTGGACTTTTAAATTGGACTTTAATTTTTCTGGGGACAGAAACCAGTCCAGGGGGGGGAAAGTGTAACGTCGGGGCCATTTTAAGGGGGCCAGGGATTTCCCAGCATGCTTTGCCAGTTTGAAACGTTACTGTGTGTGTTAAATGTGTTATTTCTGGGTTATACTGCTGTGTCATTATAACTGCATTATAATGACCCAGCAGTGTTTAGCAGGATTAGGGCAAGATGTATCATGTGTGTGTAACCGTAATGTAAACAGAGGTCTGTGGGAATGACCTCCACTGCTCTGCGTACTAAGTGGAGGTTGGGGGTTGGTGGTGTGTAAATAAAGCCTGTTCATCACAACCATCTTGCTCCTCTTTCTTTGTGTGAACCCTGCTACGTCACAATATTGAATGAATGGGGGCTCCATGGATTGTGTCATTCTCAGTTGTTGTGGAAGATGAAAGCAGACGAGGCAGCAAGCTGAACGACACACAAACTTTATTCCTCTTCCAACATAAAACACAAACTCTCCTGAGTGCCTGAGTGAACTCCTTTATATACTTTTAATCCCACCTCTGGCACGCAGGGTAAACACATTAGCATACAGACATGAAAGACATGCACACACATTAACGTGACATTGACACCCATGTCACAGAGCAGGTCTTGCTACCATACATTCGCACCCCTGCGTCCTCAGGTGTCAGCCTGGTGCAAAAGGCACATCTTTATTTGTTTGGCTCCCCTCACTTTCTCCATTAGCATCCCTAACTATCTTCTCCCCCACTACCCCTTTGTCCTGGGTGGAGTGCCATATGTACTGTGTCCACCGCACAGCCCCCATCCCCGAACACCCAGAAGGGACTCTAACCCTCTGGTACCTTGGGGTTGAGCTGGAGTCCATAACGGCTGTAACGTGGAGTCGCCGGACTGGCCAAAGTGTCTTGCTGTTGAGGTGGGCCGGAGACAAACTTGTCCTCCTGCGTGCAGTCCTGTGGAGGGGGAAAGGGTGGGGAGGGGAAAGACCTAGTCTTCTGCCAACAGTTCTCTGCAGGGGGAACACCAACTTGCGGGGCCACTGTAGGTGGGCGTCCGTGCCAAGGAGCTTGAGCCAACACCACCTGTTCGTCTGCCAACACATAAGCGGGCTTAAGCCTGTCAGTGCAGACAGTTTCCCTATGCCCCCTAAAGTCTAACACAAATGCTTTGCCCCGGTTTCCAGCACTCTGAACGATCCATCATACAGTGGGCGCAGCGGGGTTCTGTGTGTGTCATGCCTAACAAAAATGAACTTGGCACTCTGTAAGCTCTTTGGGACGAAGGTGTGGGGAAAACAATGGTGCGCTGGGCCCGGCACCTTGGCTGGCTCTGTACCATGAAAAAATTGTGCGGGCAGGTCGGTCCCAGGTGCAGGGTTTTCCAGTAAAAATTCCCCGGGGATCCGCAGCGCATGAGAAAAAATGAGTTCTGCTGGGGAGGCTGCCAGATCCTCCATAGGCACGGAGCATAACCATAACAGGACCCAGGGCAGGCGGTTGACTCAATTTGCATCCGTGAGTGAGGCTCTGAGCGCTGCTTTAAGCGACCTATGAAAATGCTCACTTAACCAGTTAGCCTGGGGGTTGTACGCGGTGGTGCGGTGGATTTTGACCCCCAGGCTTTGGGCCATCGCAGACCAGAGTTCCAAAACGAATTGCTGACCCCTGTCAGAAATGATGTCCGACAGGGATCCAAACCGTGCAACCCAAGCCGACAAAAAAGCGCGAGCCACTTCTACGGATGTGGTGGAAGCCAGCGGGACCACTTCAGGCCAATGGGTGGTGTGGTCCACGATTGTTAAAAGGTGCGTGAACCCTTGCGATGGCAGGAGGGGGCCACCAAATCCACGTGGACGTAGTTGAACCTCCTGGCCAGAATTTGGAATGGCTCGAGGGGGGCTTTGGTGTGCTTGTGCACTTTGGCCCGCTGGCACGCGACGCACACTGCAGCCCACCCTTTCACGTCCCTGCGTATGTGCAGCCAGACAAATTTCACCCACCAGTGAACCGAGGCGTGCACGCCGGGGTGTGAAAGGGAGTGGACTGACTCAAAAATGCGGCAGCTCCAAGAACTCGGAACCACCAGGTGTGGGCGACCAGTGGAGATGTCGCAGAGCAAGGAAGGGAGGGGGGCACCCTTCTTGCACCGCTCTGCTTTCCAGTTTTAACCCAGTCGGCGCAGACTGGAGTGCACAAATGTCCCGTCCCCGGTTTGCTCCGCAGCCATGGCGGGGAAATCTATTCCCATGTAGACCGTGGAGACTAACGTGCGCGACAGGCAGTCGTCCACGACATTAAGCATACCGACTACGTGCTGGATGTTGGTCGTAAACTCCGAGATTGCGGCCAAATGGCGTTGCTGCCGGGCCGACCACAGTTCCAAGACTTTGGACATTGCGTATGTTAGCGGCTTATGATCAACGAACGTGGTGAACTTGCACCCTTCTAGCCAAAACTGGATGTGGTGCGTTGCCAGGTGGAGGGTCAACAACTCTCTGTCAAACATACTGTATTTGCATTTGTTGTCTCAAAGTACGGCTGAAAAATGCGAGCGGCTGCCAGGCACCGGAAACATACTGCTCCACCACTGCCCCTATGGCAACATCAGACGTGTCAGTGGTGAGTGCTATCCGTACTGACGGGGCAGGGTGGGCTAGCAAAGCGGCATTAGCGAGCACTGTTTTGGCATTTGCGAAAGCCTGGACTCGCTCGGGGGTCCAGTCGATGTTTTTGGCAGGCTTCTTTTTCACCTTCACTTTTTTCACCTGGCGTGGCGGGGGGGTGAAAGGCACACCTTTGTTTATTTGGCTTCCCTCACTTTCTCCATTAGTGTCCCTAACTATCTTCTGCCCCACCACCCCTTTGTCCTGGGTGGAGTTCCATATGTGCTGTGTCCTCCACATTACGCCTTTTTGTCTTGGTCATAACACAAATAAATTAAACCATAGTTGTATCAATCCAAACAGCTTTCTGTCTTTCTTTCCTCAGTGTCCTGTGTTATTCTTGTGTGCTGTTATGTGTGTATTTTCCAGGGCAGTGTAGGGACAGGAGTGCAAGTGCTGTCCGTGTCTCATAAAGGCATCAAGCTGCTGAAAATGGTGAAGAGCAGCTCCACTCATTCAGATTACTTCAGAGTGCTGAGGCCTTACAGGTGAGCCTGATTCCATATCTAAACATGATGCAAAAAACACTTTTAATTAATGCCATATTTTAAATTAAATGCTTTAAAGAATACCTGTTAATTGGCCATACTGCATTATCAGATTATTTTGAATTGTGACTTGTAACTTGTCTTCTTGCTTTGCCATGCCACTTTCTCTGCAGCTACTCGGACATCCTATTTGTGTCTGTTCCCTCTAAAAACATGCTGGAGTTCAACCTGACCAACGAGAAGCTGATCCTGTTCTCTGCAAAGGCCCCACAGGTCAAACATATGATCGACCACTTCCTCACAGAGCTCAAAAAGGTCAGCAAGTTCATCTGTGTGTGTGTTCAGGGTTCATGATTTATGAATGAATGATTCTTGAGAAGGTTTTTAATTCTTATTGTTTAGTTTGGCCTTGCAAGCTTTCGGATTGTTTTGTTTCTATCTTTTGCTTATTTTTATTTTTTTTGACTGATGATTTTTAAAAATGTTTTAATGTATCCTTAGCATACAAATCTGTGCAGCAATATAATAATACAAAAGCGCATCACAAAATCAAACATATATAAGCATAAAAATACAGAGCACGTTAGAGGAAACTGCAAGAAGTAAATGTAATTTGACGCCACATTTTACTATTTTATTTAATTAATTTTCAAGTTTTATATATTTTGTTCTCATGTTTTAGTTGATTAACTTAGGGGTAAGAGTTAATAGTTCTGACATTACTGGCCACTCGTTCATTTCAGCCATTACCAAAGCACACAGTTGCAGGGTGTTGCACCTTTCTGTTAAAGCAGCACTGCTGTCGATAAGGTCTGTCCTAAAAAAAAAAAAAAGTAAAGTTTAAGCACCGGAAGTAGAGAAAAATAAAAGCAACACCTCCAGCAAATGCATTAAATACCTCATTATGGAGGTTCAATTAAATTAACATAATACATGTGTACTGGTGCACTTCTGTCAACACTTAAAGGTACAGTATGTAAAATTTTGGATAATCTGAATTTTGACATTTAAAAGCAGCATAAAATCTGTTTTCAAAGATTCAAAGATTTTTATTTGTCAATACTTCTATATGTACAGGACATACAGTAGAAGTGAAATGCTTCTCTCTCTCTTAGTGGTGTGCGCAATATATAAGACAAGAAGGAATAAGGATGGAAAACAACAACAACAACAATATATGTACAGTAATGCTACCCGTAGTGCAAATAATGGTAAAAACACAGCAATCCTATGTACAGTAAACTGTAATATTGTGGTGATGTGAAAATGACGAGGCATAGTTCTCTCTCAAGTCAGCTTTATTCACAACACCATCATCTCAAAGCAGAAAAAAGAGATCCACACAGTAAACTCTTGTCCTTAAATATCAGGACTCTCACACTTCACAGATCACATGTCACACAGACCACCTTGCATTATAAAGACAGTCACAATGCATTTTCTCTCCATGATATCACTTCCACTGTCTCCAATGCATCCCTTCCTTAATCCTTTAATTAAACCCCCCACAGTCTCAAGCCTTGCATACCCAAGCTAAGATTCTTGCAGCTTCCTGTAATCACTAAGGGAGCTGCTCTCCTTTGTTCTGACCTAAAATGTGAGTCACAAAACAGGTCCCACATGTGTGTCCACCATAATATCGCTAATTTGCAAGTTCAGTGCGGTAGTGGGGGTGCAAACAGTGACAGATTGGTCTGTGCATGATCAGTATTGCAATGACAGACAGCAGCTGGTATGACATTTGTGCAAATGGTTGCAGTAAGGTGCAGAGACATACAGCAGCAGCTGTATTACTGTTGGTGTGCCAAGTCTTTCTGTGCAAACAGCTGAGGTAGTTGCTGTGTGGGTGAGTGTATTACCGTCCCGAGGGGGGGGGGGGGTGTCAGGGTCCTAATGGCCTGGTGAACAAGCTATTTAGCAGTCTTGTAGAGCAGGCCCAGATGCTTCGGTACCTTCTCCCTAAGGGCAGGGGCCTGAAGAGGGGGTGTGGGTGGTGGGAGGTGTTGCTTGTGATGTTGATGGCTCTGCGGGTGAGGCGGGTGTGGTAGATGTCCGAGAGGGGGGGCAGAGGGGCACTGATGAGCTTGCTGGCTGCTTTCACTGTGTGTTGTAGAGTCTTCCAGCAGGAGGCAGTGCAGCTTCCATACCACACAGTGATGCAGCTGGTGAGGATGCTCTCAATGGTGCCCCAGTAGAATGAGCACATGATGGGGGGTGGAACTCGTGCTGTCCTCAGTTTGCGGAAGAAACGGAGGCGAGCTTGAGCCTTCTTGGCCAGTGATGTGGTGTTGTTAGATCAGGAGAGGACCTTGGAGATGTGCAGTCCCAGGAACTTGGTGCTGCTCACCCAATTCAAAGTGCTTTACATAAAACATTAAAGCATTATAGCAAGTTGCAAAAGAAATACAGTACATAAAATAATTTAAAAGCAAACTAAAAAAATAAAAAGAAACAGAAACAAGCTAAAATAGACTAAGACAAAGTGCAAGAAATAAAAATTACAGTGCATTGTGGAAGATTAACAGTTGTCCTACTGAATGGCAGCTTCAAATAGGAAGGTTTTTAACCTCAGTTTAAAGTAGCCGAGAGTTTCAGCAGCCATGATGCTTTCTGAGAGATTGTTCCACATGTGAGGAGCATCAAAACTGAATGCTCCCTCACCTTGTTTGGTTCTAACTCTGGGCACAGATAGTACACCTAACCCTGACGACCTGAGGGCTCTGGGTGGTTCATAATGGACCAGAAGATCTGAAATATATTTTGGCCCTAAACCATTCTGAGCTTTATAAACCAACAGCAGTATTTTGAAATCTATTCTTTGACAGACAGGAAGCCATTGTAAAGATCTGAGGACTGGAGTTATATGATCTACTTTCTTGGCCTTAGTGAGGACTCGAGTTGCAGCGTTCTGAACTAACTGCAGCTGTCTAATGGACTTTTTTGGGAGAGGGAGATGTAGGCGGCAGAGGTTGCACTACACTTCTCGTTATCTGTTATTTTGATAGACAGGTTTGTAAAAATTCTGTCATAATCTGTTATTACCTGTCATTTTAATTTTTATATCATAAGATGATTAATAGCTTTAGTTTTTGTTTACATGTAGTCACAGGCCTACATGATAAACCCTAGAAATTATATATATATATTTATTTATTTATTTATTTATTAGGGCGGCACGGTGGTGTAGTGGTTAGCACTGCGGCAGCACAGCAACTCACCCTTGGCCGGGGGATCCTGGGTTCGATCCCAGCCCCCGACCAACAGTGATCTGTGTGGAGTTTGCATGTTCTCTCCGTGTCTGCGTGGGTTTACTCCGGGATTTCTCCGGTTTCCTCCCACATGCCAAAAACATGCAAGTTAGGTTAATTGGCATCAAAACTGGGGATTCTAAATTGTCCTTAGGTATGACTGTGAGAGTGAATGGTTGTCTGTCTCTCTGTGTTGGCCTTGCAATGGACTGGCGATCTGTCCAGGGTGTACTCTGCCTCTCGCCCAAAGATGCTGGGATAGGCTCCAGCACCCCCGCGACCCGAAAAGGATTAAGCAGAAGAAGATGAATGAATGAATGAATGAATTTATTTATTTATTAAACTGACGAACAGACTGGAGAGACAATACGAGATAATCACTATTCAATAAGCAGAATAAAGTGGACAGTGGAAGTTACAAGTACTGTATAATCTACAAAATCTACAATTTTTCAGTTAACACAACCTCTGGTAGGGCAGCCATCTTGGACCAACATATGTTTCCAGGGTTTTATGTTTAACTACATAAATGGCTTCTGCATATTCTCCTGTATGCTCTGGAAGTGTCACGCGGTGACTCTTGCGGGCCACCATAAGACGCCAAAAGTCGCCAATGAGTTTTGCATTGATGTTTAACATACAAGACACAAGACAATAACACAAACTAAGAGCCGCTGTGGCAAAAACACTCACTACAAGAGGCATGGGATCATAGGGATACACCCAGCCATCTATGATCTTAACGAGAACAAAGACTATAACCGGAGTGGTGGCTTAGTTGGTAGAGCATCCACCCCACACCCGGGAGGCAGGAGTTCAAATCCCGGCCGGGTCATGCCAAAGACCATATAAAAGTGGAATTTCCTGCCGTTCAGCTTGGTGCTCAGCAATAAATGGAATGGAGGAGGGAACTCTGTGGCGGCGCCTTGCATGGCAGCGGCCCTCTGATTCTGCACTTGGGGTGTGTATGATTTACACTGTAGATAGGTAAAGCACAATCTCGTTCTGCTGTACATGATTGGTTGTACGGTTGAATGACATTAAGGGTGATTTAATTAATCTATTTAATTTAATAAACACGAACCTTTTTTTTTTGTTTTGTTTTTTTGTTTTTTTGTTACTTATTTGTACCCGTAGGTAGACTTGGTTTGCAGTCTGGTGACAAGCCACCGGCTGCTGGTCGCTGCGTGCGCGAGCGCCCTAAACCTACATGTTTTTTGGTGTGCGGGAGGAAACCGGAGAAATCCCGGAGTAAACCCGCGCAACACGGGGAGAACATGCAAACTCCACACAGCTCACTGTTGGTCGGGGGCTGGGATCGAACCCACGATCTCATGATCCCCGCGGTCCCCCGGCCGAGGGTAAAACTGTGCTGCCACAGTGCTAAACCACTGCGCCACAGTGCAGCAGCAGAACCTTGATGCGAATGCTGATGTCTCACAAGAAATCTCTCAAGATGTTTTGACGATACTGCTGCATCAACCTGCTGTCAGCGCCCGCTAATAAAGCCGGCAGCTAACGAGCAGTAATGTAGAACAGCTGATCGGCTTTGACAGCAGGAAGCCCCACCGAGCGCTGTCACAGTAAGAGCCCGGGGAGCCAGAATGTAATCCACTGCTGTCAAAGCCGGCAGAGATGATGTATGACCCGAGCGCGGACGAGATCGGCACTCGGGTCATAACAGTACCCTCCCTCCGAGGGTGGGCTCAGAACACCCATAGACATGCAAGCCCCCACCACCACCACCACCCCCTCCAGGGTGGGCGGAAGGCAGGCCCAGCGGGAGAGGATCAAATCACAGACTGTGAACCAGGGCACAGACAATCAGGAAAAAAAAAAACGACTCCAAAATACATGAAACACAGTTACCCAGGCACGATAACAGAAAAATACAACACTCCTAGAGCACAAATCAAGATCAAGACAAGGCAAGAAAAAAAAACAATACAAAGCACGATGACAAGAATACCACTCCCAAATGCACAAATCAAATACACACAGGACAGCAAAAAAACCAGAACAATTACAGGGCCAGATTATCACCCCGAATGACCTCTACCCCCGACAGTTCATGATGACCGGCGGAGACCAAACGCCACGGGAACAGTTCAGGCGGTCTCCCCGCGTCCAACGGCCGACGGGTGGTCATGGGGGGCGGAACATGACTGGGCGGCTCACCACAGTCCCAGGCCCGGAAAGTCCACTCCTCCTGTGGCCGAACCAGATCGCCCAGTAATACACACAACATGTCGAGTGGCCGACCCAAGGCACCGAACCGGCGAAGCAGTTCCTCGGGCGGCCGACCCGCGTCCCTCAGCCACCAGAACCGGCGAGGGACAGCCGGCGGCGGCCTCCCTGGCGAGGACAAAACATGGGAGAGCCGGGGCGAGCGAAGAAGGACCCCCACAGCCCCTGGCAATGATGCGCAGGGGCGATGACTCCGAAGAGGGGAATGATGGCGAAGATGAGCCCGTACTAAGTCAGGCGGCGAAGGGTCTGCAGCTCCTCCACCATCCTCGGACGACACCGGTGCTGCACCCACGTCGGACCCCGATTGGGCCAAAGCAGTTCCAGCGATGGACCCCGATTGGGCCTCGGGCGCACCCACGTCGGACCCCAATTGGGCCACAGCAGCACCCACGAAGGACCCCGACTGGGTCAGCGCAGCACCGCTGACGACCTCCGCCCCCGAACCTGGAACCTCCAACACAGTGACCATGACTGGCTCCGCGCCGGTGACACTGCAACAAAGCTCAGAGGACAGAGAAGAACCGGAATCAGCATCACTGGCAGCGACAGAGCCCAGCGAGATGAGCTCGGGCGCAGCAGGCGGCTGCGCCTGACTCGCCTCCCCAAGAGGCAGGAAAAAGTGCTCCAAGACAGGAGAAAGAGACACAAGAGAGAGCACTTGCCTGCACTCGGGTTCTGTCGCCGTCCAGGACTTCGTTGATCCAGGTTCAGGGTGAAGACGTTCATCCACAGGCTCCCACTCAGCTACGTCGGGCTCCGCAGCTGGCGTGATGGTTTCCGCAGCCTGAGGTTCCTCTGACGCTGACGTCCACGCCGATGACCCGTATGGCGTGGGGGCAGGGGACCCTTGACCCACTGGCTCGGACCGCTTTGGCGAGGAGACCTGGGGACGCTTCATCGTCAGCACAGGCTCCAGGCCGCAGTTGGCTCTTCTCCCCTGTCCACGGCGTGGCTGCGGGGCTGGATCCAGGCTCTCCAGAACCGCAGCCCCCCCCCCCCCCCCCCTTGTCTGGCGACGTAGGCCTGGCATCATGGACTGCTCAGCGGAGGGAGACACAGAGGCAGCAGGTTTGGTTATCACAACTACAACAGGTGGTAGGAGCTCGGGGGACTGCGAACCTCGAACTCTGCCCCCAGGAGTCAGACAAGGCAAATCACAATTATCACGTAAAGAATGAACTTGCACTTGCTTTTCTCCCGGAGGGAGGATGGTGCCTGCTGTAGGGGACGTAGTTCCTCCCTCTCCCCGCTGGATGGTGACAGAGGGCCCCCTGGAAGGACGAGGAGGAGCCGCTCTCAAAGGTCCACTGACGGACTTCGCCGGCAGCGGGTCCAGCCGGGGATTCTGCTGAGGTTCGCCTTGGCCGTGGCGCCGACGTCCACTGGCTGATGTCGAGGCGAAGGTGAGGTCTGGAAAATGCCACTCTTATGCGGAAACGGAGGCGAGCAAGGCAGCGAATTCAGGATAATCACTCAGCTCGGGGTTCCTCTCGACCAACCTGACAGACGCCGTCACGTGCTTGATAATCTGTGAAGGGTGAGTGGCAGAGCGAGCAGCTGCTACACGGTCTCTTATGGACGCAGCTGTCAAATGTAGTGTCTCCGGGGGAATCCCGGCTGACGTCACGTTCACTCGGGGCTCACCCCTGGACGGTGCAAACTCCTGGGCCGGATTGGGGACAGGAACAGGATCCCAAAGCTTCCGGCCGTAGTCCTCTTCCACCATACGGAGTATCTCGCACTGTGCGGCGATGTCATCTCTCCTTGCGCTGACTTCAGGGTAGTCGGCGTAGCGGGGGAGATGATTTAGAACGTCCTCAGCGCAGTCCAGGTACCAGTGTACGTCGCTGTGATAGTGGAGGAGGGAGGCAGCGATGAGCGTTTCGTCCACATAGTCCAAAGCCTCCGCCAGCTTGTAGTCCCGACTCCGAGCGTGGCCCCTCCGCGACGACATTCTCCCAGCACGCAGTTACCCAGACAGGGAAGAACAATCGTCCAATTAAGCAAACACTCACTGGGACGGCGTCTCGGTGTGGCGTCTCCGTTTAGACGTCTGGCAGCAGTATACTGTCATGCGGTGACCCTCGTGGGCCACCATAAGACACCAAAAGTCGCCAGTGAGTTTTGCATTGATATTTAATATACAAGACACAAGACAATAACACAAACTAAGAGCTGCTGTGGCAAAAACACTCACTACAAGAGGCATGGGATCGTAGGGCTACACCCAGCCACCTACAATCTTAACGAGAACAAGGACAAGACTATAAACACGAACCTTGATGCGAATGCTGATGTCTCACAAGAAATCTCTCAGGATGTTTTGACGATACTGCTGCATCAACCTGCTGTCAGCGCCCGCTAATAAAGCCGGCAGCTAACGAGCAGTGATGCAGAACAGCTGATCGGCTTTGACAGCAGGAAGCCCCACCGAGCGCTGTCACAATAAGAGCCCGGGGAGCCAGAATGTAATCCACTGCTGTCAAAGCCAGCAGAGATGATGTATGACCCAAGCGCGGACGAGATTGGCGCTCGGGTCATAACAGGAAGAGGGTGATGACTGATAAAATGTGTAGTGCTTTCATCTGACAGTTAGACTGTGCTGAATATTACACATTGCACCTTTGAAGAAATAAGAAAAACTGATGGAACAAATGCTTGATGATTACTTCAAATTAAAACTCTGCAAATTAATTCAACTTTACAAACATACTATTTAAAATTATCAAAAATTGGGAATAAGATAACGAAAACATGGGAATGAATAACATCACATGCAACAAAATAGGATTTGTTTGTGCAATTTAGCAAAACATGGCGTGAAAGTAGGGTTATTTTCACCTGCAGTGTCCCCTAAGTGGTTTCATATAATAAAATATAAAGGAAAAAATGGTTGTAACTGTGCGGTGTGATGTCACTCTCACTCCGTTCAATGTTTTATACAATCTATGGATGGCACCTATGACTTGCTATCATGACAACGCCTTGTTGTTGTGACGTTTGTGTTGTTAGCACAGACTAGTAGTTAGCAAACATGTTACTCACCCTCCAAGGTGTTTTCTGCAGGTCTGGACACATCGGTAACCTCATTTTAAGTGTAAACTGGTTCAGATATTAGTTGGCGAACTTTAGTCAGTCAGTCAATCAGTCAGAGTGGCCTCAGCTGAGCTGCACACCTAGCGATCCAGTCTTCAAGGGCTAGCATACAGGTGGCAAGCTCGCCAGTGTTGGCCACCCCAGTGTCTCCCTTCAGAGTGTCCATGAATGATATTAATGGCCATCCTGGGCAGTTGCTTGGCAGCTCTTCTGGCAGCCTGAACACTGAGGAAGATGATATCCCAAATATTTTAAGCAACCTGGATATTCACGATGATCCTTTCACTGTGGACGAGTATGAAGAGGTGAAGAAAACATTCTCTCTCGGAAAGAGAGAGCTCTCAAAGAATACCGGCGAAAGCAATAGCAGATCTAGATTATGCAGATGATATTGTTTTGCTGTCAAACACCATCTTACAGGCACAGATATTGTTGTCGCTTGTGGAGTTGGAATGCTTTCGGATCAGTCTCCCCATTAATGACCAGAAGACCAAAGGGATGACGCCCAGGGATGCTTCTAACTCTATTTCTCCACTGTTGACGAGTACCGGCAACCCTCCGGAAGTAGACAACAACTTCAAGTACCTTGGCTTCTGGATAGGATCTACTAGTCATGATATGAAGGTGTGCAGGGCACTCGCGTGGGGTGCTCTCAATGACATGCGAGCTATATGGCGCTCAAACATGTCAAGAGGGCTAAAAGTTAAATTCTTCTGTGCAACAGCGGAATCCATACTGTTATACAGAAGCGAGTGCTGGTCATAAAACGTCTCCCTTCAGAAGTCATTGGACAGCTCCTACACCTGGATGCTGCACATCCTCCTCAATGTAAACTGGCAAGACCATGTCTCCAATGAAGATCTCTATGGGCACCATATCAAAATATCAGACAAGGTGGCTTAGCAAAAACTTGGCCTTGCAGGGCACTGTTTCCATCACCAAAAGCTCCCAGCAGGACACCTGGTACTCTGGAAACCGACGCATGACTTTCGCCACCCAGGACAGCCATTAACATAATTCGAACTTTAGTGAGGCTAGAATATTATCCAGGTCTTCATTAAAAACATCGTTTGTCGTTCTCATTAGTCATGATAATTTTCAGGTTGCATCACTTGTCCATTTTTTTCATAAACTGTCCATTCTCTCCGAGATTATCTGGTGAGCTTCTGCATTTTTATGTCAGCCTCTAAAAGGCTGATGGGGTATTGTTGTCACCCCGCTGGGCGATTGGGTGGCAGTAGCAGTGTCAACACCTACCTTGTGAACGTGATAACTAGAGAAAGAAATGGCATAGACTTTTCAAATTGATGCCATAGTTCCATCCATCCATCCTGTCATATAATGTGATATTTATATGTGGTGTGTCTTTGAGACTGTGGTGACGTCACAGGTCAGAGTTGACCTTCACCGAGGAATATTGTATGAAAATGGCGATGTGTTGATGTTGCCGCCTGTTAATGTTTCCCGCTCCTAGTTTTTAAAAGAGAACTTTGTTGAAACCACTATTCGTGTGGACCTCAGTTCTTTACATGGTGTCAGAAGTGCTTGACGGACGCTCTGCTTCAGTAAGATGGCCAAGTTTAATCCCCCGGAAAGATTTCCTTTTCATCGTCCAAATGAATGGGCGGGCTGGAAAGAGCGCTTTCTGCGTTTCCGGACGGCTACAAAACTGAATAAAGAGGACGGCGAAGTTCAGGTCAGTTCACTGATTTACGCCATGGGCCCCGAAGCTGAAAACATCTTCAAATCATTCTCCTTTACTGAGGAAACGGATCAAAAGAAGTTTGACGTTGTGTTAGGAAAATACGACGAGTACTTCTGTCCTAAACGGAACGTGATCCATGAGCGCACTTGTTTTCACCAGAGGCTGCAGCGGCCTGGTGAGAAAGTGGAAATGTTTATCAGAGCCCTTTATGAGATGTCAGAACACTGTGACTTTGGTGTAGAGAGATGAACATATCCGTGACCGAATTGTTGTGGGCATCCTCGATAAAGAGCTGTCACGTAAACTGCAGATGATGGCTGATCTAACGCTTGCCCAAACTATTCAAACAGTTCGCCAGTCCGAGGAGGTTGTCCTCCAGGTTCACCAGCAGGGGGAGGCACACGCTACGGTGCAGGAGATCCAGGGAAAAGCAGCAGGCAGAGGAAGATCTCCATTTAAACCAAAGAAGAAAAAAAGTGGAGAGCAAAAAGACTCATGGTGTGGAAGATGTGGAAAATTAAAACACAGAGATCCTGAAAAGTGCCCAGCCATGAAGTCAACATGCAACAAGTGTAAAAAGGTGGGTCACTGGGAAAAGAAATGTCACAGTAAATCAGTCAGAGAAGTCACTGAAGAGACAGTTTCCCAGACACCATTTTTTTTGGGCGCAGTCACAAAAACAGACAGAAATGACGACCCATGGACCATACAGCTTACAATTGGAACAACACCAGTCAATTTTAAAATTGATACGGGTGCAGATGCAAAGATTATGGGAGAAAAGACATTTAACGAACTAGTTCCTAAGAAGGAATTAGAGCCATCTAATGTCACACTGCCCGGGTGGTCAGTTGGACTGTATAGGGAAATTTCAAGCCTTCACAGAATACAAAGAAAAACCATATACTTTTCCTGTGTATGTCATCAGTGGCAATAATGCAAACAATTTTCTGGGCAGAGACACAGCAATGTCGATGGGGCTTGTGAAGCGTGTCGAAGAAGTACACAAAGCATTTGGTGAGCATGGAACACTTAAAACAGAACCAGTTAAAATCCTGTTAAAAGAGAATGCTCAGCCATACACAGTGCACACTGCCCGTCGTGTCCCTTTGCCACTTTTGCAGAAGGTTAAGGAGGAATTGCAGCGTATGGAGGAGAATAATGTGATTGAAGCTGTGATTGATCCTACAGATTGGTGCGCGCCAATGGTGCCAGTCCCAAGGAAAAATGGAAAAGTGCGGATCTGTGTCGATTTAAAGAGGTTAAATGAAGCTGTACGAAGAGAGAGGTTTGTTCTTCCTACTGCAGAGGAAATCACTGCAAAACTTAGTGGAGCAACCACATTCACATCATTGGATGCTGCCTCCTGGTTTTGGCAGATTCCTCTCCATCCAGAAAGCAGTAAATTAACAACCTTTATCACACCCTTTGGGAGATATGCATTCAAACGTCTTCCATTTGGGATCACAAGCGCTCCTGAAATTTTTCAGCGCAAAATGACAGAAACCCTCAACGGCCTGGAAGGCGTGGCTATCTACATGGATGACATACTGGTGTACGGCGACACTCCTGAACAGCACGACCAGCGTCTCAGCAAGGTACTGGAAAGGATCGAGTCAGCCGGACTTAAACTGAACAGAGAAAAATGTAAGTTTAGACAAAACAAGCTTCACTTCTTGGGCCAAGAAATCGACAAATCAGGCGTGAGACCCGACCCTGATAAAGTCAAGGCAATCCGTGAGCTCCCTCCACCACAGAACGTGCATGACCTCAAGCGTGTCCTAGGCATGTTTAACTACCTAGGGAAATATATCCCACTTCTGACACCATGTAAAGAACTGAGGTCCACACGAATAGTAGTTTCAACAAAGTTCTCTTTTAAAAACTAGGAGCGGGAAACATTAACAGGCGGCAACATCAACACATCGCCATTTTCATACAATATTCCTCGGTGAAGGTCAACTCTGACCTGTGACGTCACCACTTTCCAGAGGTCTGGGTAGCGGAGGCAGCAGTTCAAGCAGAGAAGCCCAGACCTCCCTCTCCCTGGCCACCTGCTCCAGCTCTTCAGAGAGGATACCAAGACATTCCAAGGCCAGCTGGGAGACGCAGTCTCTCCAGCATGTCCTGGGTCTGCCCCAGGGTCTCCTTCTAGTGGGAGATACTCAGAACACCTCAAGTGGGAGGCGTCCAGGAGGCATCCTGATCAGATGCCCAAACCACCTCAACTGGCTCCTTTCCATGTGGAGCAGCAGCGGTTCTACTCTGAGCCTCTGCCAGATGACTGAGCTCCTCACCCTATCGCTAAGGGTGAGTCCAGCAATCCTCCTGAGAAAGCTCATTAAAGCTGCTTGTATCTGCAATCTCATTCTTTCAGTCATTACGCAAAGCTCAAGACCATAAGAGAGGGTAGGAGCATAGATTGAACAGTAAATCAACAGCTTTGCATTGGAGCTCAGCTCCCTCTTCACCACGATGGACCGGTACAACATCCACATCACTACAGATGCTGCTCCGAACCGTCTGTCAATCTCCTGCTTCATTTTCCCCTCATTTGTGAATAAGACCCAGAGATACTTAAACTCCTCCATTTGGGGCAAGAGCTCATCCCCAACTCGGAGAGGACAATCCACCCTTTTCCAGCTGAGGACCATGAACTTGGACTTGGAGGAGCTGATTCTCATTCCAGCCGCTTCACACTCACTAGAAAACTGTCCCAGCAAGACCTGTAGATCATTGCTCGATGAAGCCAAGAGGACAACATCATCTACAAACAGCAGAGATGAGGTCCTGTGGTCGATGAACATGATACCCTCCATTCCTTGGCTGTGCCTAGAAATCTTGTCCATAAAAATTATGAACAGGATCGATGACAAAGGGCAGCCATGATGGAGTCCAACTCTCACTGGAAACAAGTTTGACTGAGTGTTGGCAATACGAACCAAACTCTCACAACAGTCGTATAGAGAAAGGATAGCTCGTAGCAACAAGTCCGATACCCCATATTCCCGAAGCACCCACCCACTCACACACACAAAAAAAAACCCCACAAGCGATACAGTCGGTCAAATGCCTTCTCCAAGTCCACAAAACCCATGTAGACTGGTTGGGCAAACTCCCATGAACCCTCAAGGATTCTCAAGAGGGTGAAGAGTTGGTCCGATGTGCCACGGCCAGGATGAAAACCACATTGCTCCTCCTGAAACCAAGGTTTGACCAACGGCTGGACTCTCCTCTCCAATACTCTAGCGTAGACCTTCCCAGGGAAACTGAAAAGTGTGATCCCCCAAAGTTGGAACACACCCTCCGGTCCCCCTTCTTAAAGAAAGGAACCACCATCTTGGTTTGCCATGCCAAAGGTACTGTCCCTGACTTCCATGCAATGTTGCAGAGGTGTGTCAGTCGTGACAGCCCTACAACATCCAGAGTCTTGAGGTACTCAGGGCGAATTGCATCCATCCCTTGGGCCTGGCCACCGAAGAGTTATTTTAACCACTTGGGCAACCTCAGCTCCGATGATGGGCGAGTCAACCCACTCATCCTCAAGCTCTGCTTTCTCTGCGGAAGGTGTGCCAGTGGGATTGAGGAGGTCCTCAAAGTATTCCTTCCTCCTCCTGACAATATCCCCAGTCGAAGTCAGCAGCACCCCATCTGCACCATACACAGTGTGGATAGGGAGCTGTTTCCCCCTTCTGAGTCACTGGACAGTTTGCCAGAATCTCTTTGAGGCCAACCGAAAGTCTTGTTCCTTGGCCTCACTGAACTCCTCCCACACCCGAGGTTTTGTTTCAGCAACCACCTGAGCTGCAGTCCTCTTGGCCTGCCAATACACCTCAGCTGCTTCAGGAGTCCCACAAGCCAACCAAGTAGGGCTGTCACAGTAGAGGAAGTTCCCCTGCAGTGATGGTGGACAGCTCAATACCGCAGTATTCTTGCAAATGTTTTTAGGACCCTGTGGATTCATAATTTAAATAGGGTTTATAACTTAGGTGGCAAATGAGGGAAGCTGTAAGTCTCGCTGCAGCTTGCTCTCAGCTTTGTGCGCGTGTTGTACAACTGTGTGGAGCTCCGTTCTTAATGCAGGCATTAACTGCTAATTCTGTAAAAAAAAAAAAAAAACACGATCATTTTCATAAAGCAGTGGCGGTAACTAAAGGTGCGTTCACACCAAACAAGAACGGACAAATTTTTCGCGCAGCACGATTACATTAAACTCAATGTAAACACGCAAATAGACATGACTTCCCTTTCTGAGTGAGATGTAGACAGGTGATGTTGCCTTTATAACTTCTGCAGCTGTGTTGAATCTGCTGTGGAAATTCCCAAAATAACATCATGCTTAGGTTTACATTATCTGACCGGGGGCTCACCTCAAAATGTTGTCTCAAGTCTCCAAAACTTCATGGAAGATGGGTTTTCGCTGCTAGCTTGCTACGACGTCCGTAGGTCGTAGGCCCGTAGTTATTTACCATACTCCAAAATCCGATTCAGCTGAAGAGTTCCCAGTCCTCCTGTCTCCCAGTGAGTGAGTTTCATTTTCTAACTAGTTTACTCTGCAATGGTGATAATTATTCTCCGTCCGCTAGCTAGCTAATTAGCTGCTAGCATAGCTAGAAAACTCTCATTCAAACAAGCTGCTCTCATAGCTCATACACAGTCAGGAGCATACACAGTCCGCCCAGAAGGAAATAACACGCTTTGTGCCCTTTCAGTGCTCACTGTTACAGTTGTATTTAACAAGGAGTCCAAATGCTTTCACCACTAACTGCCTGCCTTAGCAATTTATTTAATGATCAATAGGGCCACATAAATGAATGACATATAGCCACACACACACAAAAAAGGTGAACACCGCGGTTGCTGCAGTTGGTTGTTTTCCTCCACGGTAGGCGTGTCCATACCGCGGTATTACATAATTGCGGTTATCGCGACAGCCCTACAACCAATCTTGATAGAACTCCTTCTTCAGCTTGATGGCCCCCTCACCACTGGTGGCCACCACTTGGTTCAGGGGTTGCCACCATGAGATGCACCAACAACCTTGAGGCCACAACTCTGGGCAGCTGCTTCAAGAATGGAGGTGGAAAACATGGCCCATTCAGCCTCCATGTCTCCAGACTCTCTTGGAATGTGGTCAACTTTCTTCCGGAGGTGAGAGTTGAACACCTTCTGGACAGGGGCCTCAGCCAGCCGTTCCCAGCACACCCTCACTATATGTTTGGGTCTACCAGGTCTGAATAGAATCCTCCCCTGCCATCGGATCCAACTCACCACCAGGTGATGATCAGTTGACAGCTCTGCACCTCTCTTTACCTGAGTGTCCAAGACAGTTGGTCGCAGGTTTGATGACACGATAACAAAATCGATCTTCGACCTGCGACCCAGGGTGTCCTGGTGCCAGGTGCACATATGGATACCCTTATGCTTGAACATGGTGCTCATTATGGACAAACTGTGATTGGCACAGAAGTCCAATAACTGAACACCACTCAGGTTCAGATCAGGCAGGCCGTTCCTCCCAATCACACCCCTCCATGTTTCATTGTCATCGCCCACATGCAAATTTTAGTCCCCCAGTAGGACAATGGAGTCTCCAGGAGGAGCACTCTCCAGCACCCCAGTCAGAGACTCCAAAAAGGATGGGTACTCTGAACCATCATTTGGTGCATAGGCACAAATGATGGTCAGGACCTGTCTCCCAACCTGAAGGTGCAGGGAAACAACCCTTTTGTCCACCAGGGAAAACTCCAATGTAGAGGCAGCAAGGTGGGGGGATACAAGAATACCCACTCCTGTTCACTGCCTCTCACTCAGGGTAACTCCAGAGTAAGCCAAGCTCCAGCCTCTCTCCAGGAGACTGGTTCCAGAACCAGAGCTGTGCGTTGAGGTGAGGCCGATTATATCTAGCCAGTATCTGTCAACCTCATGCACCAACTCAGGCTCCTTCCCCACCATAGAGGTGACATTCCACATTCCAAAAGCCAGTTTAGGAAGCCGGGGATCAGATCGCCAGGGTCTCTGCCTTCGCCCACCACCTGATCCGCATATCACCGGACCCCTATGGTCCCTCCTGCAGGTGGTGAGCACACTGGAGGGCAGACCCACATAGCTCCTTCAGGCTGAGCCCAGCCGGGTACCATGGGCAGAAACCCGGCCACCAGATGCTCGCCATTGAGCCCCTCCCCCAGGACTGGCCCATACCAAGCGGGGTACACTGAATCCTTGTTGTAACACTCATCATGAGTGTTGATGAGAGTCTTTTGGATCGTTCTTAATCTGGCCCTTCACCCACGACCAGTTTATCTTGGCTGATCCTACCAGAGGCACACTTGTAGATACCACAGTTGTATCTATGAAAAATCTCGGACAAGTTTGAATTTAGGTGACCTCTGACCTTTAGGTCGAGGCCAGAGGTCAGTTTTTTCCCTCAATCTTGTAAACGTGGTTGCAGAAAGAAATGACATAGGCTTTTCAAATTGTTATCATCATTGTATCTAAGACAAATCTTGGACGGCTTAGACCCTGACCTCTGACTGTGGGTTTGGGGTCAAAACTGTCAAAGGTCAAGGTTAGTATTCCCTATGCCCTGTTAGTATTGAATGAGTAAAGCTAGGGTTACCACACTTTGTACACAGGTTCACCCTGTGACCCTGAACTGTGAGTGTGGTTTTGTGATCGCAAGGTCAAGGTCAAAATACCATATAAACTATTTCTCAACAACAAAGAAAGAGGCTGAGGGGTACCACCGGCAGCCACCAGTATTTTTTTCAATTGACTGGTTACGTTACTTGGGGCCATATTTAAAAACTGGGTATTTTCTTTTCCTTGAGTGTTTCTCGTGGTTCATTTTGTCTCTTATGGGCTGCCTTAATTTCCTGTGTTTGGTCCGAAAGTCTGAACCTTTCTGAAAATTGCTTTCACACTATAAATGAACCAGACCAAGATCCAGTTTGATCTGGACCAAAACCACCTCTTTTTTGCCAGACCAAATTTCAGCTCTTTGGACCAGACCATGGTTCGGGGGAAGTTTCACATCTAAAATTTTGATCAAAATCAAACTGAAAAGTCAGAAAGTCCAGACCAAATAGGTTAGGTATGAAAGAACCCTAAAACTATGGTATTTTTTGGATGTCATGTCTTTGTCTTTCCATCATTGATAGTGCAGTGTAGATATCACCATGTTAACATTTTTAGCTCATTCCTGCATAGCCGAAAGAAGCTAATAGGATGACACATTGTCCATCTGTCCACATTTCACAGGAATCACTACTCCTCCTAGGCATTTCCCCAATGCTCACCAAACTCACTCACATGATCCTCAGGTGGGTCTACATCCAGATCCAGGTAAAGGTCATTGTCAAAGGTCAGGTGATCTGGGCATTTATGGCTTCATGAAAAACATTACTTCTCTAAGGCCATTGGCCTTAAGCACATGGGTCTGCATTTAGGCTGTGCTTAAGGTCAAGGTCAAAGGTCAGGAGATCTGAGCACTCTCAGGGTGCGTTCATCCACCCAGAATGAGCGACCCCATCACTGTCGATCTGATTTTGTCTTTGTCAGGACTCTGAGTACATGGTGGCTATTAGGAATTACATCACTGAGGACAGGACTCAGCTCAGCTTCCACAAAGGAGACATAATCAGACTACAGCACATGGATGGACTGGAAGCTGGTGAGCCAGAAAAGACTTCCACATTATTACCTACTGTATAACAGATCTCTGCCTTCATGCCTGCCTTTGTCTATTCTGTGCCTTGGGTGCTATAAACTGTGTTTATGAACATAGGGAAACGCTATGGCTGTATTGTGAGGAAGAAAGTCATGCTGCTGGAGGAGCTGAAGAGAGACACTCCTGAGTTTGGTGGGTACAGCATTAATGTTCTGTTGGTTCTTTTTGGCTGGACTGTTTTTATCTGTAAAAGTTTAATTGTGTGGTTGTGCATTTATTTGAAATGTGTTGTGGCAAAAATTAATTTGTGTATTTGTGGAGAGATGAAATAAACAGAGATCCACACCAGTAAGCCTTTTTTTTTGTTCTTTTATCTTTGCAATGAGATCAGAGTGTACAGAAAGCAGAGGTTATCCAAACAGCAACCTGCCCACTCAAATATAAAGGCATGGGAGTACACAGCATAAATACTCTGTCCTCAAGTCAGATGAGAAATGGTTGCAAATTTGCAGCTAAGAACTGGCTGAAACAGGCGTGAAGGCAGGCCTTGAAAAACACACAAAAAATATATGAATATGTAATATGTTAACATGCATTCACTTTCCTGATTTGTGATAAGATTTAATGTATCCATGTATACGTATACCTAAATTAATTATGAAGACATTAAAACTAGGAAAGAATGTGGAAAATATAACTTAGTCTATGTAAAATTTACCAACTAAAAGCATAAGGTTTTGTTAAGAGCAAATTTTTTGACATCCCATCAAAACATAGATATACAGTGGATATAAAAAGTCTACACACCCCTGTTCAAATGCCAGGTTTTTGTGATGTAAAAAAATGAGACCAAGATAAATAATTTCAAAACTTTTTCCACCATTAATATGACCTACAGTGGTGTGAAAAAGTGTTTGCCCCCTTCCTGATTTCTCATTTTTTTGTATGTTTGTCACAAATGTTTCAGATCATCAAACAAATTTTAATATTAGACAAAGGTAACACAAGTAAACAAAAAATGCAAACACTTTTTCACACCACTGTATAACCTGTACAACCCAATTGAAATACAAACTGAAATCTTTTAAGGGGAAAAATAAAAAACTTACAATAACCTGGTTGCATAAATATGTACACCCTTAAACTAATACTTTGTTGCAGCACCTTTGGCTTTTATTACAGCACTCAGTCTTTTTGGGTAGGAGTCTATCAGCATGGCACATCTTGATGTGGCAATATTTGCCCACACTTTTTTGCAGAAACGCTCCAAATCTGTCAGATTGTGAGAGCATCTCCTGTGCACAGCCCTCTTCAGATCACTCCACAGATGTTTGATCGGATTCAGGTCTGGACTCTGGCTGGGCCATTCCAGAACCTTAACTGTGTTTGTGGCAGTGCCTTGCATGGCAGCCACCCCTCTGATTCTAGACGTGACTAACATTGTAGATAGGAGAAACGTAATTTCATTCTACTGTACATGATTAGCTGTATGGACTGAATGACAATAAAGTTTGCTTCTTCGCCTTCTTCTGGTGAAGCCATTCTTTTGTTGATTTGGATGTGTGCTTTGGGTCATTGTCGTGCTGAAAGATGAAGTTCCTCTTCATCTTCAGCTTTCTAGCAGAAGCCTGAAGGTTTTGAACCAACACTGACTGGTATTTGGAACTGTTCATAATTCCCTCCACCTTGACTAAGGCCCCAGTTCTGGCTGAAGAAAAAACAGCCCCAAAGCATGATGCTGCCACCATCATGCTTCACTGTAGATATGGTGTTCTTTTGGTGATGAGCGCCAAATTTTGTGTTTGTGCCAAATATACCTTTTGAAATTATGGCCAAAAAGTTCAACCTTGGCTTCATCGGACCATAACACATTTTCCCACATGCGTTTGCCACATGCGTTTCAAATGTGTTTTTGCAAAATGTAGTTGGACTTGGATGTTTTTCTTCATAAGATAAGGCTGCCGTCTTACCACCTTACCCCATAGCCCAGACATATGAAGAAGACAGGAGATTGTTGTCACATGTACTAAACAGCCAGTACTTGCCAGAAATTCCTGCAGCTCCTTCAAATGTTGCTGTCGGCCTCTTGGCAGCCTCCCTGACCAGTTTTCTTCTTGTCTTTTCATCAATTTTGGAGGGATGTCCAGTTCTTGGTAATGTCACTGTTGTGCCATATTTTCTCCACTTGATGATGACTGTCTTCACTGTGTTCCATGGTATATTTAATGCCTTGGAAATTCTTTTGTACCCTTCTCCTGACTGATACCTTTGAACAATGAGATCCCTCTGATGCTTTGGAAGCTTTCTGTGGACCATGGCTTGTGCTGTAAGATGTGACTACAAAAATGTCAGGAAAAGCCTACTAGAACAGCAGAACTTTATTTGGGGTTAATCAGAGGCACTTTAAATGGTGGCAGGTGTGTGCTGACTCCCCATTTAGCATGAGTTTGAATGTGATTGATTAAATCTGAACACAGCCACATCCCCAGTTATGACACAGTGTGCATATTTACGTATGCAACCAGGTTATTGTAAGTTTATTTTTTATTTTTCCCCTTTAAAGATTTCAGTTTGTTTTTCAATTGGGTTGTACAGGTTATAGGTCACATTAATGGTGGAAAAAGTTTTGAAATGACTTATCTTGGTCTCATTGTTTTACATCACAAAAGCCTGGCATTTGAACAGGGGTGTGTAGACTTTTTATATCCACTGTAGATTGGCAGTAATAAAATAAACAACTGTCTCTGGTTCAGTACCACAAGAAATACATTTAACATCTACCTTTGGTTTTCATATGATGGCCTTTAGTACATAATGCATCTTTTAATGTAATTGTTTTGAGGTTGGTTTTTTTTTTTTGTGTGTGTGTGTGTGTGTGTGTGTGTGTGTGTGTGTGTGTGTGTGTGTGTGTGTGTGTGTGTGTAGGCTGGCGTTTTGGGGCCGTGTATGGAAAGCCAGGAGTGTTTCCCAGTGAGTATGTTCATCCTGTGGCTGCTCCAGACTTCCTTGTTCTGCCGGCTGAGCGCGTGGAGCCTCGGGACAGGCAGGGACGAGTTGCTGCCTCGGCTGCTGTTGCCGTAGCGATGGGCTCAGCTATAGCTGCTCATGAACTTGATCTCTCCACAGAGGTGCATGTCTCTTTTTAGCTTTCCTTTCTACCACAGTGTCATGGTGAGAGTGACCTATAGAGTATAACATAAATAACACACATAAGGTGCTTTTCCACCAGGGTCAGTACAGTAATGTTCGGTACGGGACGGCACGGTTTGTCCGCGTTTCCATTAGGGACCGTAACTGCTTTCAGTTCTGTTTTTTCAGAAATGTTCCTATTTTTTCAGAACCCCTCGATTGAGGTTCCATGGGTACCGTCCTGGTGACGTAAAAACACTGCAGCCCACTGATTTGTCCAGGCGTAATGTCACAAGAGTGGGCGTAATGCTGACTTTTCAGAATAGCTGGCGAGCCGCCATTTGCAATGTTTCGTCCGTAAGCCAGCCAACAAGTGATATTATAAACAACGATAGAATGGCTTCACAGAAATCAACAGAAATCAACACCGCGGTCCAGCAGAGTTTTCTGTGCCTTTCGGCTGATGAGAGAATCCAGAGGGAAGCAGACGGAGCCGCACTGGGAAGCAGACGGAGCCGCACTGGGAAGTAGATGGAGCCGCACTGGGAAATAGATGGAGCCGCCCGAACTGAATTGAATGTACGGCCGTGGGAGCACCCAACTTCAGCAGTTGAAGCCGTGATGTTGGGATATAGAGGACGGTGAGTGATGTGATATGCATATTTTTTACGTTTTTTATCCCAGCAGTGGAAAGTTCACTTTGGACAGACGAAAACTTGATCGTGTTTAAACGATGACTTTTTTTTTTTTTTTTTTTTTTTTTTTTTAAATTTTTTAAAATTTTTTTATACCCAGAGGGGAAATTGAGGGCATCCACCTGGATGGATGAAGCAGCCACGGACCTAGCTAGTTAGCCATCAATGCTACGTCCGTCCTTGTATTTTGTGCTTGTGTTGACAATATCTGATGATATAAGCTAGTTGTAATCCTGGTTAAAAAGGTGTTTTTTTTGCATGTTGCACTTTTGTGTTGTGCATGTACTTAATAAGTTGTGTGTATTTTGGTTGTAGAGTTGGAACAGGCTGCATTTGGCACGACATGGCAAGCAATGTATTCTGACTGGTAAGCTGCACATCTTGTTGTTTATAGTCAGATCTTTTGCTTTTTAAGTTAAAGTATAGGTAAAGTGCCAAATTTAAAGTAGCACAATTTCCACTTAATATGAAAGGAACTGAACTGAGATTTATTTGATTATGTGAATATTAATTACAGAGTAATTGAAATTGAATGGCACATCCAATATTAGCCACATTAAAATAAACCACTTGTTTATTATTTTTTTTTTATCAGATCACTTCTGTGATCCTTTATGAGTTATAGTCATAATAGTGTATCTTGCACTTGGGGAATGGGAGTTGTTCAGTCACCATTAGAATTTAGTTTATGTGTAGTCTATAGTACTTCATCTTTAAACTCATCCAGTAAAAAAACACATTACAAATACTGGAGACCCATTGTAGTGCTTCCTTTTATATTTTAGCAATACAAGCACAAAACACCACCCACACTTGAAACCAGGGCAACACAGCGGTGGCTAAACTTTTATTGATAACGTTATTTCACACCATCACAACAACTCAGTATCTAAACTCAGTGTAAATGGTGTAGAGATTGAAAGGGTATCCAGAATTAAAATCCTTGGCATAATAATTGATAATAAACTGTGTTGGAAGTCACATAATTATATTAAAGGTAAAATTTGCAAATCAATCACAATACTACATAGAGTGAAATATTTGCTGAATCAACCCCACACTATATACTCTGTATCATTCATTAATACTCCCATACATGACATATTGTACTGAAGTATGGGGAAATACATATAAAACTAACATATATCCAGTCTTTATGCTTCAGAAGAGAGCTATTAGAATAATACACAAAGCTGCTTACAGGGAACCAACAAACCCACTTTTTCTTAAATTAAAAGCTCTCAAGTTGAAAGATCTGGTTGACTTTAAAACTGCAGTAATAATGTTTAAAGTGAAGAATCTATCACTGCCCACAAATATTCAAAAGCTGTTCCAAATAAGGGAGAAACAATATCATTTCAGAGGAACATGTATATTTCAAAAACCTTCAGTGAGAACTACCACCAAGCAACACTGTGTTTCAGTGCAAGGAGTCAGATTGTGGAACGATTTTGGACCTGAATTAAAATCATGTACAACGCTTGGAAAATTTAAACAAAAATTAAAGGAAGAAATACTCCAAACATATATACAAGATGACATGTAAAATCACATAAGGATTGTCATATCCAGCCTGTGTTGTGCTGTTGCTTAGCTTTTTGTCACGTTTTGTCTTGGCTTTGTTCTGATTTGTAATCGCTCTTATTTTATTTTATTTTTGAATTCTTAGATGGAACATGGGTGGGCAATATAAGCTGCGGATTCAGCCATCACCCATTTTGGATAACTTATGTTGAATTGTATATTCCGAGGAGTTATTGTTTAATTTGACCTTGCTGGATTTTTTTTTCCCCTTTGTTATATTATTCTGTTCCTTTCTTTTAATCTTTTAATCTAATCTATCCGAAATAAAGATTCATTCATTCATTTCTCAAATATGTTTTAAACTTGCTTTAATTATCCACCACCCATTTCTGTCTTTGATCTAGGCAAGAGGGAAACGATCCACCCAAACCAGACCTTGCCTCACTGTTTACAGAGATGCAGGCTGAAGATCTGCTGAACCGGGACCAGTGCAAGGGGCCGACCAGTTGCTGCTCAGTGAGGCAGCGTGGCCTGCGTGTGTGACCCATTCCAATTTCTTTTTTTTTTTTTTTACAGTTTGAATTTTGCACATTCTAAATAATCTTGAATTTGCTGCTGATTGTAATAAACAATTTAGTGATCTATGTGTTTGCATCACGATTTTCTATTTTGTCTGTTAAGGCACCAGTGTGAAAAGAGTCAACAGCACAAACCATTTTTCAGTGACTTTGAAAATAATGGCTCATTTTTAAGAAAAATAACCAAAACAATTACAGTGGTACCTCTACTTACGAACGTCTCTACATACGGAATTTTCAGGTTACGAGACGCCTCAACGGGAAAATATTGCTTCTTGTTACGAACGAAATTTCAGGATACGAAAGGCAAAAAAAGCACGCGCTCCTTGCAGCTCCCGTAGTTTACCGAACGTAAACATACAGTGGTACCTCTACTTACGAAATTAATTCGTTCCGG
Organism: Pholidichthys leucotaenia; assembly: GCA_020510985.1. NCBI lineage: Eukaryota > Metazoa > Chordata > Actinopteri > Cichliformes > Pholidichthyidae > Pholidichthys > Pholidichthys leucotaenia. Next base: position 386,574,439 of record CM035838.1, read on the forward strand.
AAGAATTCTCGTAACGTGAAAATTCCGTAAGTAGAGGCGTGTTTTACATGTAAATGCCGTAATCCGTTCCAAGCCCCCCAAAATTCGGGCATAAATTTTTTATAAATCGTAAAAACGCATCAAAACATGTAACAAATACATGTTACAATTAGATTACTGCACAATAAACATAAAATGAGAGTTTAAAATGAGAGAAAGAATAATAAAAGAGAAAGAATAATAAAAATTATGTTCATTTACCTTTTAACTGCGATCGTCGGCGTCAGCGTCACCTTTTGCCTTCTTTGGTTCATGTTCTGTCTCATCAGTGGTTTTTGCCTGACGTTTTGTGAAGAAACGATCCAAGGACGTTTGTTTTTGTCGGCTTGTAACGATCCTTCTAAAATGTGCAAGGCAAACATCATCATAGTGAGCGATAGCCCGACTAGTGAACACTTTTTCCGGGTGATTCTTTTCAACAAATTCCGAAACTTCATGGAATTTTCCTAAAATTTCTTTAATTCGGGCTGTTGGCATAATGGCTGCCTCCTCCTCCTCCTCCTTTAATATTTTGTGAGCCTTGAATGCCCTGGGATTTTCGGAGTGGTACACCAGCAGGGGCTTAATTTTGCAATCCCCACTGGCATTGGCACAAAGGGCCAGCGTAAGGCGGTCCTTCATGGGCTTGTGGCCTGGCATTTTCTTCTCTTCTACTGTGATGAAGGTACGGCGAGGCATCTTTTTCCAAAAAAGGCCCGTCTCGTCACAATTAAAAACTTGCTGTGCAAGCCTTCATCACTCACCAATTGTTGGAATTTTTGCACATATTCGTCGGCTGCTTTGCGGTCAGCGCTACATGCCTCGCCATGCCGAACAACAGAGTGAATTCCAGACCTCTTTTTGAACTTCTCGAACTACCCACGCGATGCCTTAAACTCCTGGTGTATTTCTTGGGCCGAAGTTCCCTCGCCTGCATCTTCCTTCACGAGGTCATTAAAGATGGCGGTCGCCTTTTTACAAATTATGGCCTCGGTCACTGTGTCACCTGCTATCTCTTTCTCCTTTATCCACACGAGTAACAACCTCTCCATCTCATCGTTCACAGCCGACCTCCTCTTTGAAATGACAGAGAGGCCTTTGGAAGGAGTCACAGCTTTAAGGGCTTCCTTTTGTTTTAAAACTGTGCTGATCGTTGATGTATTACGGCCATACTCCTTGGCGAGATCAACCAAACGCATCCCCTTTTCATACCTCTCAATTATCTCCTTCTTTGTCTGTATGGATAAAAAAACTCTCTTCTTTTCTCCTTTTCCACTTATCTCCGTCACCTTCTTGGGGGCCATAGCGAATAAATGTTCGTTCTGTACTGTTCACTATCGTAAAACTGCCCGAACACTTCATGGCCAATGGGATACCAGGAAGATGCTAGGCGATAGCCAATGGCAGAGCAGCTACAGGTATGTTTACGTTCGGTAAACTACGGGAGCTGCAAGGAGCGCGTGCTTTTTTTGCCTTTCGTATCCTGAAATTTCGTTCGTAACAAGAAGCAATATTTTCCCGTTGAGGCGTCTCGTAACCTGAAAATTCCGTATGTAGAGACGTTCGTAAGTAGAGGTACCACTGTACCTGTAGCTGCTCTGCCATTGGCTATCGCCTAGCATCTTCCTGGTATCCCATTGGCCACGAAGTGTTCGGGCAGTTTTACGATAGTGAACAGTACAGAACGAACATTTATTCGCTATGGCCCCCAAGAAGGTGACGGAGATAAGTGGAAAAGGAGAAAAGAAGAAGAGAGTTTTTTTATCCATACAGACAAAGAAGGAGATAATTGAGAGGTATGAAAAGGGGATGCGTTTGGTTGATCTCGCCAAGGAGTATGGCCGTAATACATCAACGATCAGCACAGTTTTAAAACAAAAGGAAGCCGTTAAAGCTGTGACTCCTTCCAAAGGCCTCTCTGTCATTTCAAAGAGGAGGTCGGCTGTGAACGATGAGATGGAGAGGTTGTTACTCGTGTGGATAAAGGAGAAAGAGATAGCAGGTGACACAGTGACCGAGGCCATAATTTGTAAAAAGGCGACCGCCATCTTTAATGACCTCGTGAAGGAAGATGCAGGCGAGGGAACTTCGGCCCAAGAAATACACCAGGAGTTTAAGGCATCGCGTGGGTAGTTCGAGAAGTTCAAAAAGAGGTCTGGAATTCACTCTGTTGTTCGGCATGGCGAGGCATGTAGCGCTGACCGCAAAGCAGCCGACGAATATGTGCAAAAATTCCAACAATTGGTGAGTGATGAAGGCTTGCACAGCAAGTTTTTAATTGTGACGAGACGGGCCTTTTTTGGAAAAAGATGCCTCGCCGTACCTTCATCACAGTAGAAGAGAAGAAAATGCCAGGCCACAAGCCCATGAAGGACCGCCTTACGCTGGCCCTTTGTGCCAATGCCAGTGGGGATTGCAAAATTAAGCCCCTGCTGGTGTACCACTCCGAAAATCCCAGGGCATTCAAGGCTCACAAAATATTAAAGGAGGAGGAGGAGGAGGCAGCCATTATGCCAACAGCCCGAATTAAAGAAATTTTAGGAAAATTCCATGAAGTTTCGGAATTTGTTGAAAAGAATCACCCGGAAAAAGTGTTCACTAGTCGGGCTATCGCTCACTATGATGATGTTTGCCTTGCACATTTTAGAAGGATCGTTACAAGCCGACAAAAACAAACGTCCTTGGATCGTTTCTTCACAAAACGTCAGGCAAAAACCACTGATGAGACAGAACATGAACCAAAGAAGGCAAAAGGTGACGCTGACGCCGACGATCGCAGTTAAAAGGTAAATGAACATAATTTTTATTATTCTTTCTCTTTTATTATTCTTTCTCTCATTTTAAACTCTCATTTTATGTTTATTGTGCAGTAATCTAATTGTAACATGTATTTGTTACATGTTTTGATGCGTTTTTACGATTTATAAAAAATTTATGCCCGAATTTTGGGGGGCTTGGAACAGATTACGGCATTTACATGTAAAACACGCCTCTACTTACGGAATTTTCACGTTACGAGAATTCTTCCGGAACGAATTAATTTCGTAAGTAGAGGTACCACTGTATTTGCTGAAGACTGTACTGTTGGATGTGCCAGTGCAGAAGACACTGCACACTTTAGTGATAGTCCCAGTATATGGAGGAATTCTGGGCCATATTAGCATCTGGATTTCCTAATAATGGGATAGAAGAGAGAACCTGCAGGGTCTTGGCCCTCCATGGCATATGATTGGACACCCCTGAGTTTGAGTTTAATGGGATTTAACATTTTAACTCAAACTGCTTTATGGTTCATAATTCTGTTGGCAGACTTACACCAAACCAAAAGTGATTTCTCAGACTGCTGGATTGTTCTTAGACAGCTTTTTCCAATCTTTTAGTATTTGTCACTTGGTGGTAACCTTCACACATAAAACAAAAGTAGAGACATCTGCAAAAGTACAAAGGTTTATTGTCAAAATTCCCAGGACAATACTACATGAATACATGTATAGTTCTCTGTTGTTGCAGATAATATATGATATATGATACAGTATCTACATGTAGTCAGCAATACTCAATATATTTCCAGTTAATCCATGTATTTCTCCATGTAACCTTGTGACTGCATTATTTTAATTACTTTTAATCCTAGATCCATTTGTATTGACTTAAAATGCATCATAATTGTTAAATATGTCTTATGCCTAACTCAGCACTGTTTACCTGTTGAAATATATATTTTACGGCTCATATGCTACAATATGGCACCTAGCTGATCCATGTTTTACCACGACACCACTGGCTGGAGCAGGTAAATCTCATGACGTCTCAACAGTCTCTCCATGATTTTGACACAGATCAGAGCAATTTGTTGCACAGGAAGCTAAACATTTCTACAGACATTCTGCAGTTCTGTAACCACTTCGCGTTCCTGAACCTGGGGTGACATCACTGCGTTGAACGTTCAGACCCACAGTTTTAAGCGATATTTTTGCCACAAGAGAGCCATCTGAAACACACACACAGAATACATGTTTTAGTACCTAATACCGATAACTTGCCGACATTACAATGTTGTACGGCGGACTTAAAAGCAAAGCAGCATTAGCAATCATTAGCTTACCGTCATACGTGTTGCAGTTGTATCCTCATGTCGTCCCCTTTATACTGCTCTATGGTTTCCTAAACGCTCCAGTACTTTTCCAGAGTGTGTCGTATCGCCACCTTTGCCTTCTGTTCTCCTTTTCTGCCTTTCTTCTGTCAAAAAAAGCCAGAGAACGCAGATGCCTCGTATCCTGCCAGCTTGTGTTTTCCGTAACATTACGCTTGTTTTACACCAATTACGCTTGTTTTGCATAACGGGAGGGAGAGGATTGCGCCGCCTCGCCTGTAACTATTCCCACCCACTTCAAGTGGGACCTCCATCACTTTTGGAGTGGTCTGCTGGGGCAGTGGCATTACTGCAGCCAATAGGAAGAGACTGAACAAACTGATCAAGAAAGCTAGCTCTGTCCTGGGGCAGCGCCTTGATCCGGTGGAGGAGATAGGAGAGAGAAGGACGGTGGCTAAGCTGTCATCTCTGCTGGAGTCCGAGTTCCACCCTATGCAGGACATACTGAATGCACCGAGGAGCTCATTTAGCAGCAGACTACATCATCCCAGGTGCACAACCGAGAGGTTTCGCAGGTCCTTCCTACCAACGGCTGTCAGACTGTACAACCTAAGCAGGGCTGCTTGCAGAGATAGCAAAAAGACGTAACAAACTAATAGTTTTTTGAATGCAAAAGATGCAATAGACTTACACAATGGTCCCCCCCGGCATACAACTAGGAAAATACCGGTCGCTATGGAGAGTGAGAATATGTATGGGCACATAATCATACCATGTAGGATAACTAAGTAGACGGTTGTGCTGTTTCATCCCATCTAGCAACAATGCTCTGCACTGTGTGTGTTTATATATTTACATATTTATTCCATCTAGCTACAATGCTCCGCACTGGGTGTGTTTATATTTATATATCTATATATTTATTCCATCTAGCTACAATGCTCCGCACTGGGTGTGTTTATATTTATATATCTATATATTTATTCCATCTAGCTACATTGCTCCGTACTGTGGGTGTTTATATATTTACATATTTATTCCATCTAGCTACAATGCTCCGCACTGTGTTTACATATTCATATATTTATTCCATCCAGCTACAATGCTCTGCACTGTGTGTCTGTGTATGTGTATATATATATTTTATAGTAATATGTACATATGTATATTAGCTGCTCTTGCTTGCTTGTTTTTTTTTTCTTGCCTTCTGATTGTTGCTCTGAGTGCTGCTATCCCTGTGCTGTTGCAATCCTGGAATTTCCCCATTGTGGGACTAATAAAGGCTTATCTTATCTTATCTTAGTGCAGTGGAAACACAAAGTGGGCCGAACTGTACCGTCCCGTCCCGTACTGAACCGTACCGTACTGACCCTAGTGGAAAAGCGCCTATAATAGTGATATCAGCTAGTCTGTTTATACAGTGTGTGCTGGAATGTACAACCCTACTTCCGGTGAAGTTGGGACGTTATGTAAAACATAAATAAAAACAAAATACAATGATTTAAAAATTCTTTTCAACCTATATTCTATTGAATACACTACAGAGAAGATATTTAATGTTCAAACTGATAAACTTTATTGTTTTGTTGCAAATATTCACTCATTTTGAATTTGATGCCTGCAACACGTTCCAGAAAAGCTCGGACAGGAGCAAGGAAAGACTGGGAAAGTTGAGGAATGCTCAAAAAACACCTTTTTATTGCATTCTACAGGTGAACAGGTTAATTGGAAACAGGTGAGTGTCATGATTGGGTGTAAAAGGAGCATCCCTGAAAGGCTCAGTCGTTCACAAGCAAGGGTGGAGCAACGTTCACCAATTTGTGAACAACTGCACAACTAGTTCAACAATTCAAGAAGAATATTTCTCAGTATACAGTTGCAAGGAATTTAGGGATTTCATCATCAACAGTTCATCATATCATCAAAAGATTCAGAGAATCTGGAGAAATTTCTGCACATAAGCGACAAAACTGAAAACCAACACTGAATCCCCATCCCTTTGATCCCTCAGGTGGCACTGCATTAAAAACTGACATCATTCTGTAAAGGATATTACCATGTGGGCTCAGGAACATTTCGGAAAACCATTGTCATTTAAGACAGTTCGTCACTACATCAAGTGCAAGTTAAAACTCTATCATGTAAAGCAAAAGCCATATATCAACAACATCCAGAAATGCCACCGGTTCATCAGGGCCCGAGCTCATCTGAAATGGACTGACTGTCACACACGGCTCTAGGGAGCCGCGCAATAAGAGCCAAGGGCGAGCCAGTGAGTCGTGATGTTTTATTGAAGGTAGGGGTGAGGGATGAGGGAAGCACAGATACTCAACACAATAACACTCATGAGCAGTACAGCGACAGAGAACACCGTTGGCACCGGGCGTAGGGGTACACAACAAGAGGGCTCACAGCAGGTAACACTCACGGGTTAAGCAGCCAGAAGAATAGAGAGCTGGCACTGGGCAAAGGACTCCAATACACAGGTCACTCTTACAAGGTGGTACTCCCAAGTGATACAGTAAGGAAAGTAGCGGGTTAGCACCGGACATGGGGGTACCAAGGCACAAACTCCTTACGGGAAACACTTACGAGTTGTGCTGAAGATGAGGCAGGGGCTGGCACCAGACGAAGGGGCTCCAGCCTAGCAGTGCTTATGTCGCAGCCCCGAGTCATCGAGGCTGCTCCTATTTATTCACATTGGCAGCGCCCCAGCTGATGAGGATTAATTGGCCCCAGCCGTCCGTAATGCTGCCAGCTGGGAGCCTGCTGAGACGCTGCTCAATGGGAAGCAGGGATGAGGGAAAACATGGGCTGAGTGCTGAGACGGCATCTCAACCCATGGTGACACTGACGCAGAGTGGAAAAGTGTGCTGTGGTTTGATGAGTCCACATTTCAAATAGTTTTTGGAAATCATGGACGCTGTGTCCTCCGGGCTAAATAGGAAAAGGACCATCCAGGTTGTTATCAGCATTAAATTCAAAAGCCAGCATCTGTGCTGGTATGGGGGTGTGTTAATGCCCATTGGCATGGGTAACTTGCAAATCTGTGAAGGCACCATTAGTGATGAAGGATACATACAGATTTTTCAGCAACATATACTGACATCCAAGCAGCATCTTTTTTGTGGACATACCTATTTATTTCAGCAAGATAATAGCGTGGCTTTATAGTAAAAGAATGCGGGTACTAGACTGGCCTACCTGCAGTCCAGACCTTTCTCCCATTGAAAGTGTGCAACACATTATGAAGCACTGAAGTCGTACATCAAGCAAAAATGGCAAAGAATTCCACCTACAAAGCCTCAACAATTAGTGTCCTCGATTTCTAAACACTGAGTGCTGTTAAAAGGAAAGATGATGTAACACAGTGGTAAACATGCCCCTGTCCTAGCATTTTGGAACGTGTTGCAGGCATCAGTTTCAAAAGGAGGGGATATTTTCAAAAAAAAACAATGTTTATCAGTTTGATCATTAAATATCTTGTCTTTGTAGTGTATTTATTTGATAATAGGTTGTAAAGGACTTTTAAATCGTTGTATTTTGTTTTTATTTATGTTTTACACAATGTCCCAACTTCACTGAAATTGGAGATTGTAGTTTCTATCCGTGCATTGTCTGTTTATGCTTTGCGTTACACCATCTAATTACCAGTAGACAGTGTGCTGGCTTTGCGCCGTGAGGAGGAGGCTTATTTCAAAGAGGTGTGACAGCACACAATCTCATGCGCATCAGTATTATCGTGCATTCTATGACAGTGTGTTTTGATCAGGAGGCTTGTTGTCATAAGCACATTGTTAATGCTCTTTCATTGGCATGTTTTGAAATTGCACAGCTCCTACTAACTGGCGCACATGGGGAAACACAGCATGCTCTGGGATTTTCAGTTATTTTAATGGACAGAGCTGTAACAATTACAATTTAATCACCAGTCATTTTAATTATAGCACGGTGATACACTTAATGGTTTTTTATTCCACCCACATTCTCATTTTAATTGCGGACTTACCATTGGAGTCTATAGATGAGGCATTGATGTATTAATTTTTTAGGGGAATGAATGAATGAACAGGGAGGGTGTGGATGTGGCACATGAGGGAAGCATGGTGAGAAACTGTCAGTCTGAAGATTTCAAACGACAAACCTCTTCTGTGACAAAGTATTTTGTCCAGAGAGGAAAAATATGGTGCGTGGGTTTACGATTCAGTCCTCTTTTTAATTTAACTACTAGACTGCAGCAGGACCATTCTGCCCCATAAAGAGAAAAGAGCCGTCACCGCGGCCCTGGAAGAGCCAGCAGGTCCATGCAAAATATTCATCTTTATCTATTGATGACAGTTTTTACAGTTTTTTAACCTTAATCATTCTTTTAACAGAATAATTACAGGAGGGGGGCTGAAAAGTTCATAGGCTGAACCGTTCATAGTGGTCGAATTTGACCGATTGTGGTTAATTTTTCAACCGCAGGGATCCAAGAGCTGCAACACCAATGGAAGAAGTGTGTGGACTGAAGGGGAGACTGTGTTGAAAAATAAACCACATTTGGTCAAATTTGACCACTATGAATCTTTCAGCCCCCCCCCCCCCCTCGTAAATGTTTTGAGTTTAAACACAACAATTTGCATTTAGCAGAGTAGATTAATGGAGCAGCTCCTCCTTCTCAGTTTAAAAGAGAAATCTGGATGAATGATAATATAACTGAAGAAAATTTTACAACTTTGTCAGAATAATGGACAAAGAGAAAGACTGGCATGATCTCTGAATTGTAGCCTACAGCTCTCATCCATGTGTAATTATGACTGCGTCTCCCAGTGCGAGCAGGGCTGTGGAGTTAAAAAGCTCCTTGCTGTTAAATGCATTTTTACTTTGTGAATGAGCTACAGGCTGCTGCTGAATTCCACCAGCATTTGGCTTGTGGCCATTGAGCCCTGAATTTAATACAGATCTTTACCTTGTTGATGTCTGAGTAAGTGCTAGTGTCACTCATTCCTGTCATTCTGCATCTGTATACTAGGTCATAAATGACATGTATGGGGACAACCTAAGTATCGAACTGAACGACCTACCTCTGCACAGCAACCAGTACCACATGGCCGAGTTTGCCAAGAAATACTTCAGAGAAGCACAGAAGAACAGAAGGTGAAACACATGCTATAATGATACCAAAATAACCATTTAAAGGGGTCATTGACTGGACTTTTTCCACATGTTGGCATCTCCCACAGGTCTTCATGAAATGTTTGTGACATATTTTGAGCAAATTGTCTTATTATTTAATTATTACAGTATAATGTAGAATCATCCTTTATAGCCTTCCTAAGAATGGTTCATTTCAGTGCATCTCGTTAAATACCTAAGAGCTGCAGTTAACACCACCCTCCCACTTTCGTCACTATTGCTAATCATAGCTGCCTAGCTCCTAGCTGGGGTAGCAAGTCTGAGCCAACTAACATACAGCATATTCATCTTAAAGAATTAATGAAATAAAGCATCACTGGTGGACAGGGGTGTGGTTTCAGTGGTTGATAGGATATACCATACCAAACCATACTGTAGCGAACTCAATATGAGCACCCTACTTGGCTTGCCAAGTGGGTTGACCCTATTGGCGACACAGGTAGAGTGCGGGACTCCGGAGCAGGAGGCGTGAGTTCGAACCTCCCGGTGGGACGTCGCCATGTCGAGCAGCACGTTACAATACCATACCACTTTATTTATAGAGCACTTTTAAAAAAACGACAACATGGCCGATCCCTGTTGTACAGTAAGCACAGAAACATTTGAGAATGAGTGAATGGTGGCTCAAGGCAGCTAACTGATTCTAGATGTTCATTTTGACTTCTATGGTCAAGTGTTAATAGATGAACAAGGATTTCAGCGGTGGTGGGGGGGGGGGGGTCAACAGAATTTATAGAAAATAGTAATCAACACCAGTCAGATTGACAGCTAAGTGGCCTTTCTCTTAGCCTTTCAGTGCTGAGGAAAACTCCAACCGCCTAGCTAAGCTAATGCTAACAGTTCAATGTAGCATCACTTCGAAAATTTAGCAAAATAAGCCAGAATGATGCAAGATATACTAATCGGGGTGGTTTGTGTTTGTCCATCCATCTGTTTATTTGTCTGTTAGCAGGATCACCCCAAAACTACTGGATGGATTTTGATGAAATTTTCACCAGAGGCGGCCCTTGGGCCAAAGATGAACCCATTAAATTTTGGTGATGATCTGAAGTGCATACTTCCACCAAGGAGCTTGTTTGTATTTGTGCAGCAGGATTACACAAAAACTACTGGATGGATTTGAATGAAATTTTCACCAGAGGTGGTCCTTGGGCTACAGACAAACCCATTACATTTTAGAGGTGATCCATGAGGGACAGAAGGAGCCTTGGCGGAGGTATGCACTCTCTGAGTGCTTTTCCAGTTGACTATGGATCAGTGAACCAGGTGGAAACAGGGATGTCTATTAGGGCGACTAAAATCAAAAGAAAATAATATAAACCATGCTTGGTAAGCTAACTCCCTAGCAGTACTGTTCTTTCTGAAGCTAGCACCTTGGGCTCCCCGTTCATCCCCATGACAGACAGCTAGGCTGGCCAATATAGAGCAGCAGGCAGGTATCAAGGCTGGGTTTACTATGCTTTGGATGTTCCTAGCAAACCCAGAAGAATTAAAAGAACTGCTCAGAGACAGAAACTATTCAAAGGCTGTGTTTTTTTTAAAGAAGTGTGTTTTGATATTTTTCAATAATCACATAACTAATATATGCATTTGTAAAGGTTTAAACCTACAAAAACACAATTTTTCAGTCAATGGCCCTTTTAAAGACCATTGACATGAATAATTGTTAATATACTGTATTTAATTACTGTATTTCCTCACAGTGAGCAAAAGGCCAAAAAGGGAAAGGAGGGCAGAGACCCTGCTGATATGGTCAAGTTCTCCAAGGTAATTTCACTGTCTCAGTCACAATTATAAATAACCCTCAGTGTATCTACAGTATCATCCCATTATTTTCATTCAAGAATATTGTAGTTGATAAAAAAAAAAAAATAGGTATTTCTAGGCATACACACATGGACAAAATTGTTGGTACCCCTCTGTTAATGAAAGAAAAACCCACAATGGTCACAGAAATAACTTGAATCTGACAAAAGTGGTAATAAATAAAGTCTATGAAAATTAACCAGTGAAAATCAGACAATGCTTTTGAATTGTGGTTCAACTGAGTTATTTTAAAAAACAAACTCATGAAACAGGCCTGGACAAAAATGATGGTACCCCTAGAAAAGATTGAAAATAATGTGACCATAAGGACATGTTCAACCAAGATGTGTCCTCTAATTAACATAAGATAAGATAAGATAAGATAAGCCTTTATTAGTCCCACAATGGGGAAATTCCAGGATTGCAACAGCACAGGGATAGCAACACTCAGAGCAACAATCAGAAGGCAAGAAAAAAAGCAAGCAAGCAAGAGCAGCTAATATACATATGTACATATTACTATAAATATACATATATACACACAGTGCAGAGCATTGTAGCTGGATGGAATAAATATATGAGTATATAAACACACAGTGCGGAGCATTGTAGCTAGATGGAATAAATATGTAGATATATAAACACCCACAGTATAACACCCACAGTATAACAGGTGTCTACAAACTTGTAATCAGTCAGTCGGGCTATTTAAGGGGTGACAAATAGTCACTGTGCTGTTTGGTGACATGGTGTGTACTACACTAAACATGGACCAGAGGAAGCAAAGGAGAGAGTTGTCTCAGGAGATTAGAAAGACAATTATAGACAAGCATGTTAAAGGTAAAGGCTATAAGACCATCTCCAAGCAGCCACGGGACTGTAACCAACCTCCCTGGACGTGGCCGCAGGAGGAAACTTGATGAAGAATGGTAACAAAAGAGCCCAGAACAACCTCTAAACACATTCATGGTGAACTCCAAGGTCAAGGTACATCAGTGTCAGATCACACCATCCGTCGTTGTTTGAGCCAAAGTGGACTTCATGGGAGACAACCAAGGAGGACACCACTGTTGAAAACAAATCATAAAAAAGCCAGACTGGAATTTGCCAAACTGCATGTTGACAAGCCACAAAGCTACTGGGAGAATGTCCTATGGACAGACGAGACAAAACTGCAACTTTTTGGCAAGGCACATCAGCGCTATGTTCACAGACGCAAAAATGAAGCATACCTAGAAAAGAACACTGTCCCTACTGTGAAACATGGAGGAGGTTCTGTTATGTTCTGGGGCTGCTTTGCTGCATCTTGCACAGGGTCTCTTGAATCTGTGCAGGATACAATGAAATCTCAAGACTATCAAGGTATTCTAGATAGAAATGTGCTGCCCAGTGTCAGACAGCTTGGTCTCAGTCGCAGGTCATGGGTCTTGCAACAGGATAATGACCCTAAACACAGCTAAAAACACCCAAGAATGGTTAAGAGTGAAACATTGGACTATTCTAAAGTGGCCTTCTATGAGCCCTGATCTAAATCCTATTGAACATCTGTGGAAGGAGCTGAAACATGGCGTCTGGAGAAGGCACCCTTCAAACCTGAGACAACTGGAGCAGTTTGCTCATGAGGAGTGGGCCAAAATACCTACTGAGAGGTGCAGAAGTCTCATTGACAGTTACAGAAATCGTTTGATTGCAGTGATTGCCTCAAAAGGTTGTGCAACAAAATATTAAGTTAAGGGTACCGTCATTTTTGTCTAGGCCTGTTTCATGAGTTTGTTTTTTAAAAGAATTGTTGAACCACAATTCAAAAGCATTGTCTGATTTTCATTGGTTAATTTTCATAGATTTTTTATTTATTACCACTTTTGTCAGATTCAAGTTATTTCTGTGACCATTGTGGGTTTTTCTTTCATTAACAGAGGGGTACCAACAATTTTGTCCACGGCATGGGTACTGTGGTCATGTCAGACAGTGTATGGAATGAGAAGCTGAAGTTGTGCTTCAGACTAAGCTAAGATAGATTTGATATATAACTTCTGATGATTGTTGCCAACTGGATACACAGAAGAAGGGTTTCAACTGATCCATGTGCTAACTCTGAGATTGACTGATTTGCTAGGATTGTGGCTGATCCTGACTTTATGTCTTGTCTGAACCAACACGGTGCAGGAAACATATTTTTCCATCCAGCCATCATGTTGAGCTATTAAATGTTGGAACACAAACCTGTGAAAATGGTTATCCTTTTAGAACTGCCGTTACGATTTACTAAAAAATGGACATGTGGCTTAATGATTTAATTGTAATGTGTTTGACTCTTCAGTCTCCAATCCAAGAGTCACTGATTGACTTTTCAGACAGCGGGATGAACAGAGTGGCTGCTGACATCTTCTTAGGTGAGAAAGCATGAAAGGGATTATATCAATGCAGTTGAGGAGAGACTGGTGGCTGGTGCTAGACTGTAATAATAAAGATGTGGCCTTTCTTTGTAATTGTTTTGGGCTCCTCTGCTCAGTTTTAGCTCTATAGGGAATATTTACTTTTTTCCAGCTATAATGAAGTTCATGGGAGACTCCCCACTTAAAGGTCAGAGTGAACAGGACCTTGTCACGACTATACTGAAGGTACTTACAAATGTCTACTATCATATCAAAATAAAAGGCAGTGCATAAATCTCTCTCTCGCTCTCTCTCTCTCACACCAGTTGAGTGGTGACCATGGCCTGATAAAGGATGAAGCCTACTGCCAAGTGATGAAGCAAGTTACTGCCAGCACTAGCTCCAAACCGTAAGATTTCATGTGTTCACTGATGTCTATATGTTGGTACACAGAGTAGTCATGGAGAAGATTTATTTCAAAGTTGTGTGTCTGTTTCTCTGTGTAGGGACAGCTGTCAGAGAGGATGGAGGCTGATGTACATCCTCACAGCTTTCCATCGTTGCTCTGATGTCATGAAGCCATTTCTGCTGAAGTTTCTGCAGGATGCGTGCAACAGCCCTGGTCTGCAGTACCAAGGTTGACATCACATTTGTGTATTAACAGAGTGTTGATGGTAGATTTTTTTTTTTTAGTGTAAAAAGGATTTTAGAAAACGGTTTCCCTAATTAACAGGTATCGCCAAGGCCTGTGAGCAGAATCTGAGGAGAACTTTTCAATATGGCGGACGATTACAGTATCCAAACAGCATGGAACTGAAAGCGATGCTGGTATGTTTGTGATTCTATATTTTAGTCGTCTTACTGAATAATGTTTTAAATGCTATGAGATGCAATAAGAAGTAATAATAATAATAATAACATTAAATAACTACTTAATAATTGTTACTGTATTTAAATGATGGGAAGGATCTGATTTATTTTTATCTCTGATAGATGAAATTTTATTATTGAAGAAGTTCATAAAGTCCTGACTAGTGAGCTCCAAAGGAATGCTAGGTTTGACAAAGTCCTGACTCTTTGTCAGCCTGGCTACGGTGCTGAAAAGAAACCTAGGGGTTATGCTTATTCTCTTCTATTAATGCAGAGTAATAAGTTCTTCTAGGTTTCCTAAGAGATTTTTTATAATTTAAAAACTGATTTCTCCAACCTAAATATAATTAATCTAATTTAGTGGAATGCCATTTTCTTTCTAATTGAAGAGTCTTCTGTTTGAAGCTGCAAGTTTCTGCGTTGAACCAAAGAGTGAGAAATCTCTAGGGGTGGGAATCACGAGGGAGCTCACCATACGATATGTATTGCGATACTTGGGTCACAATGCAATACTATCACAATACTGTACTACGATTTAGGGCTGTGTGATATGATGATATACATTGCTGACGTGATGGAAAAAAGTACCATTTCATATAAAACTGTATCGTTTATATCGGGATTTTAAAGACACACACCCCATTTCTACTTGTCACTGCCCCGCCTCTTAACCACAGTGTGCCAGATATGTGCAATAGTGGGTTCCAGTGGTTGGCAGCTAACTGCAAGCTAATGTTTTGGTCATATAGCTACTACTTCTGTTTGCCAGGGATGTGGGACTTTTTCCCACCGTGCTGCATCAGAGAGGATAGTCCTCTAACCTCGTTTTAATTGGAGGTAAGCAATGTGTAATGTGTTACTTTGCAGTGATTTGCTCTGTAACGAAATTACTGTTTAAAAATTCAGTAATGCGTTACAGTTACTGAAATTTGAGCTGACTCAATATTACTCACATTACTCGTTTTATTAATATGGATAGATATTTTAGCGCAAATAAACTGACCCTACCATAGCTGGTGCAGCCGTCAGTCTCCTCCCCCGTGGGTTGGTTCCCTGTCTCGCGGTGGGAAGAAATGCTGTGGTGACTTCTTATATGGAGTCCTGATCACCTGTTGTCCGAGCGATGAGTAGCACCCCAACAGCTCCTAACTCTGTGGTTAAACATGAGTATTATTTGAGCAAGAAGCTCGCATTTGGGCCACAGTTGGGAAATGTGTAAGTAATTGTGCGTAAGTTTTCTTACGCACAGAGAAAAAGTGACTTGGTTTGTTGCAATTAAGAACAGCTTCTTGTAAGCAGTGAACTTTCATTTATCTGTGCTTTCTGTTTTATTTTATCTCATTCATTTACATGCTGATGTGATATGCAACTATTTCATGGAAGTAAATCCTCTAAATATGTGTTTTTAATGGGCTGGTCCAGGGGTGTCAAACATAGGGCTCACCAGGGGGTCCAAAATTTTCTCTGTGAATTGACAGCTTTATTTCTAATAAATTTCTGACTTTTTACTGATTACAATAGTTTATGTAAATCTGAGACATTTTTTCTCTGTAAGATGAGACTTTTTTCTCATCAATTTTCTTTTTCTTATTTTTTCTGATGAGAACAAGGGGACCTTGATCTTGCTGTGCATGCAAGATGATTTAAGTATGCATTTAAAAGTAATGTGAAAGTTACTTTTCCAAGTAACTAGTTACTTTAATCATGCAGTAACTGGTAAGTAACTCAGTTACTTTTGAAAAGAAGTAACTAGTAACTGTAACTAGTTACTATTTTTTAGTAACTTGCCCAACACTGGAGGTAAGTAATGTTAACACCATCTCACTATAATTATAAAACGATAAAACGGCAAATGCTAAATGGGGGTGGCAAAAACCAGTGTACTCCTAGTGCCAGTCCCAAGCCTGGGTAAATGTGGAGGGTTGTGTCAGGAAGGGCATCTGATGTAAAACCTTTGCCAAATCAGACATGCAGATCCTGACAATTGAGACTTTCATACCGGATTGGTTGAGGCCCAGGTTAACAACGACCGCCACCGGTGCTGTTAACTGATAGGGTGCCGGTGGAAATTGGGCTACTGTTGGTCGAAGATTGAGAAGGAAAAGAGGGGGAAGGCATGTTAGGAGGGAGAGAGAAAAGGAAAGCTAGAAGTGTGGAGGTGAGAGTAGGGACGTTAAATGTAGGAACTATGACTGGTAAAGGCAGAGAGCTGGCTGATATGATGGAGAGAAGAAAGGCAGATATACTGTGTTTTCAAAAAAACAGATGGATGGGAAGCAAGGCTAGGAGCATTGGAGGTGGATTTAAACTGTTCTACCATGGTGTAGATAGGAAGAGAAATGGAGTAGGAGTAATCTTGAAGGAAGAGTATGTGAAGGAGATAAAGAGGGAGTCAGACAGAATCATGAGTTTGAAGCTAGAAGTCAAAGGTGTGATGTTGAATGTTGTCAGTGTGTATGCCCCACAAGTTGGATGTCAGGTAGAAGAGAAAGGAATTCTGGAGTAAACTGGATGAAGTGGTAGAGAATGTTCCCAGGGGGAGAGAGTGGTGATTGGAGAAGACTTTAATGAACATGTAGGTGAAGAGAACACAGGTGATGAGGAGGTCCTGGGTAGGTATGGTCTTAAGGAGAAAAATGTGGAAGGACAGATGTTGTGGATTTTGCTAAAAGTGTGGAAATGGCTGTGGTGAACACATACTTCAAGAAGAGAGAGGAACATAGGGTGGCTTACAAGAGTGGGGGAAGGTGCACACAGGTGGACTACATCTTATGCAGAAGGAGAAATCTGAAAGAGATAGGAGACTGCAAGGTGGTGGCAGGGGAAAATGTAGCTAGACAGCATCCGATGGCAGTCTGTAGAATGATTTTGGAAAGCAAGAAGAGGAAAACAGTGAAGGCAAAGCCAAAGATTAAGTGGGGGAAGTTACAGAATGAAGAAGGTCGCACAGAGTTCAGGAAGGAGTTGATACAGGCTCTGAGTGGTAGGGAAGAATTAGCAGATGACTGGGAAAGTACAGCAAAAGTATTAAGGGAAACAGGTAGAAAGGTATGCGGTGTATCCAGTGGAGACAGGAAGGAAGACAAGGAGCCTTAGGGGTGGAATGAGGAACTACAGGAATGCATTCAAAGGAAGAGGTTAGCAAAGAAAAAGTGGGATTGTCAGGGATATGAAGAAAGTAGACAGGAGTATTTGGAAGCTAGGTGCATGGCAAAGAGAGAGGTGGCAAAGGAAAAGGCATATAGTGAATTAAACACTAAGGAAGGAGAAAAGGACTTGTATCGACTGGCTAGACAAAGAGATCAAACTGGAAAAGATGTGTAGCAGGTTAGGCTGATTAAGGACAGAAATGGTAATGTACTAACAAATGACGAGAGTGTGTTGAGAAGGTGGAAGGAGTACTTTGAAGAGCTGAAGAATAAAGAAAATGAGAGCGAGAGGAGGATGGTGAAGGAAAGATGGTAAACAAGGAAGTCCCAAGGATTAGCAAAGCAGAAGTGAGGGCAGCCTTGAAGAGGATGAAGAATGGAAAGGCGGTTGGTCCAGATGACATACCTGTGGAGAGATGGAGGTGTTTCGGAGAGATGGCAGTGGACTTTTTAACCAGATTGTTTAACACAGTTTTGATGAGTGAGAGGATGCCTGATGAGTGGAGAAGAAGTGTTTTGGTACCAATTTTCAAGAACAAAGGCGATGGTCAGAGCTGTAGTAATTACAGAGGCATAAAGTTGATCAGCCACACTATGAAGATATGGGAAAGAGTTGTCAAAGCCAGGTTAAGAGGAGAGGTGACAATCAATGAGCAGCAGAACAGTTTCATGCCAAGAAAGAGTGCTACAGATGCAATGTTTGCTCTAAGAGTGTTGATGGATCAGTATAGAGAAGGTCAGAAGGAGTTGCACTGTCTCTGTGGATCTAGAGAAAGCATAGGATAAGGTGCCGAGAGAAGAAGTGTGGTACTGTATGAGAAAGTCAGGAGTGGCAGAGAAATATGTGAGGGTGGTGCAGGACATGTATGAGGACAGCGAGACGGTGGTGAGGTGTGCTGTTAGAGTTGTAATTGTCACTGGTGGTGAGGATGCTGCTGTGGTGGTGGCCATGGCTTGGTAGCATGGGGGAGTCCAGTCACGGCCTGTTGGTTGTGGTTTGGACTCCTCTGTCTGCCTGGGCCGGGGTGGCCCCTGTGGCGGTGTTTCTGCAGCTGTGGGCTGAGACTGGCTCCTGGTGCTGACGGTCCGCCTATGATGGCGTTTCCTCACTCGGGTCCTCAGTCCTCAGCCATGTTTTAACTATGCCTATTGTTACTTGTGGGGGGGGGGGGGTGGAACAGGGTGGGAGGAGGTGGGCTCTGGGGTGGGTTGGGAGTCAGGTGGATGAATGTCTTGGACAAGAGTGGGGGTGGGAGGGAGGGCTTGGGGAGGGCTCTCTTTGTCTTTTTACTGTTTTGTTTGTGTTTTATCTGGAATTGTTTTTAACAGTAAAGCACTTTGAGCTGCACTTTGTTGTATGAAAGGTGCTATATAAATAAATAAAGTTTAAGTTTAAGGTGGGACAGATAGGTTCAAGGTGGGGGTGGGATTACATCAGGGATCGGCTCTGAGCTCCTTCTTGTTTGCCATGGTGATGGACAGGCTGACACGAGGTCAGGCAGGAGACTCCGTGGACCATAATGTTTGCAGACAACATTGTGATCTGTAGTGAGAGTAGGGAGCAGGTGGAAGAGAACCTGGAGAGGTGGAGGTATGCTCTGGAGAGAAGTGGAATGAAAGTCAGTAGAAGCAAGACAGAATACAAGAGTGTGAATGAGAGGGAGGCAGGTTTAATGGTGAAGATGGAAGGAGTAGAGGTGGTGAAAGTAGATGAGTTTAAATACCTGGGGTCAACCATCCAAAGCAATGGAAAATGCACAAGAGAGGTAAAGAAGAGAGTGCAGGCAGGGTGGAGTGGGTGGGGACGAGTGTTAGGGGTGATTTGTGACAGAAGCATAGCAGCAAGAGTGAAAGGGAAGATTTACAAGACGGTAGTGAGACCTGTGATGATGTATGGTTTGGAGACGGTGGCGCTGACAAAAAGACAGGAGATTGAGCTGGAGGTGGCAGAGTTGAAGATGCTAAGATTTTCATTGGGAATGACTAGGAGGGACAAGATTAGAAATGAGTATATCAGAGGGACAGCTCAGGTCGAGCAGTTTGGAGACAAAGTAAGAGAGGCAAGGCTGAGATGCAGAGGAGGGACAGTGGATATATTGGATAAAGGATGTTGAAGATGGAGCTGCCAGGCAGGAGGAAAAGAGGAAGACCGCAGAGAAGATTCATGGATGTAGTGAAGGAGGACATGGAGAGGGTTGGTGTTACAGAGGAAGATGCAAGGGGTAGGGTGAGATGGATGTGTGTGTGTGTGTGTGTGTGTGAGAGAGACAGAAAACAAGCATCTAGAATGGATTACCTACTGTAGCTTTAATACCGTTCTTCTCGTCATCTGTCATGTTTAAATGACTTCTGCTTTGTCAGCTGTGTGACTGCTCTCAGTTACAGCAATCTACTCTCCGTGTTAGCATTTACTCATGTGACGCATCCCTGTAATTAACTGTTTCTGTGCAGGCTGGTCGTAGCTCCAAGAGGCAGCTGTTCCTGCTCCCAGGTGGGATCGAGAGGCACTTAAAAATCAAGACATGCTCTGTAAGTGGTGCGCACACACACAAGCATGCACACGCTGTGGCTACATCAATTTGTGTAGTTGCTTCCATGTTTGAAAAGCATCGTCATTGTGAATGTGTGTTGAGCTAATAGTCCTCCTTTTGGCCAGAAGGAAACTACATCTCAGGTTCCTAAAAGACATTTTAAGTGTTTACTTAATACAATATGATGGTACTTAAATATGTTATGGTCTCGTATACTGTAAAACAGACCATAAAACAGGGTATGTTTTCAGGTTGACCCATCTTGTGATTGAAAGTTGTCATTGAGTATAAGATGGTGAATTCATGGCTAGAGGGGAACTGTAAGAATACAGATGCTGGGTTTGTCTCATAATAGCAGCATGGTTTATTGTAAACAAACCTATTAATTTTAGGTTGCTTTGGATGTGATTGAAGAACTTTGCTTTGAGATGGGACTACAAAGGTTGGAAGCTCTGGATGAATATGCTGTGTTTTTGGTCACACACAAAGGTAACAACAACTACAACCTTGGAACAGTAGAACTTTGAAGGAATTTGGACTTTTTAGACTCATTGGTTTGGATAATATACAATACTGTGATTACTGGATAATAACTGAGTTGCTCTTCTGTGTAGGTCAGAATGTACGTCCTCTGAACAAGCGTGAATACATCCTGGACATCGTTACAGAGGCCGAGTCAGTGGATGCCAACTACAGCCTTTGGTTCAGAAGAGTCATATGGAGTCTAGCTCTCAAACTTGACAATGAACTCTATGTCACCATGCACTATAACCAGGTACATATGACAGTTTGAAAGAAAGAAAAGCTGATTTACAGTGTCACTGAGTTATAGAGTGTGATGAAGCTCCTGCAGTTTTGAAACTTTTCTCCCTTGATGTCAATACTCAGAATATCACACCGAGAAGGATTATTTCTAAAGTCCTGGATGCACAATTACTCCCTAAAATCCTTCTTATTTATAGTAATAAATTATTCTGTCCACAATTCACTACTCCTTCTACGCAATGGCTCAGCTACTCACATAACTCACATGCAGTTATCCCCAGATTGATCTGCATTCAGTTTGTATTCAGGGTCCAAGGTAAGGAGACCTGGACACATACTGTACTGTATGTAATTTCATGAAAATCAGTACACCTAGGTAATTGCCCAGATGCTCACCAAAGTCAGGCTGTATTTCAGTCTACTTCAACGGTACTCCCTACTCTGCGCTCAGGGGATATCAGTTGAAAGGGAAAAATTATGTTTTTGTAGGCTTTAACCTTCTGAAATGGTCACATGATTATTGAAAAAACATCAAAACACTCAGTTCTCTTAAAACACACACAGCCTTTATATTGTTCTTCTCTCTGATGAACCATTTTTACTCTTCTGGGTTTGCTACAGTATGTCATAAACATAATAAACCCAGCCTTGATACCCACCCACTGCTCTATTATTGGCCAGCCTAGCTGTCTGTCATGCAGAGAAGCAGGGAGCCAAAGGTGTGAGTGCAAACAGTGCTAACAGTGGTACTAGGGACTTCACTTCCCAAGCGCTGTTTGTTTTTATTTTCTTTAAATTACAGTTGCCTTAATAGACATCCCTGTTTCAACCTGCTTCACTAATCCAGTTGATAATATCTTGCATCATCCTGGCTTATTTTGTTATATTTTTACTGTGATGCTACATCGAACCGATAGCATTAAAGTATTATACACCTTGCAGCCCATCTTTAGCTTCTACATTTCAGATCGTATTAACTTCAAATTTATACTGAAGCTTTAACTCATCAGTATTTTTATGTTGATCACAGTTCTCATTTGTGACCTCTGATATGCAGATGCATGGAGCATGTGAGCTTGCTCACTAAGGTTCTTTTATTGTTATATTTTCGCTGTGATGCTACATCGAACTGTCAGCATTAGCTTGGCTAGGTAGTCGGACAGGCTGCCTGGCGTTAGCTTAACTATCAATCTGGCCAGTTTTGATCATTATTTTCTAAAAATTCTATTCAACCCCCCACTGGAATCCTTGTTCATTCAACACTGGAGCATATATATTGCTTTTAGATGTTATTTTATTATCTAGCTGATACTACCATTCACTCATTTATGAATGTTTCTGTGCTTATTGTACTCCAGGGACTGGTCATATCCTATCCACCACTGAAACCACACACTCCTGTCCACCAGTGATGTTTTATTTCATTCATTCTTTAAGACAAATTTATGTTAGATGGCTCAGTCTTGCTATCCGAGGGAGGGCAGAGTTAACTGCAATTCTTGAGCACTTAAAGAGACATGCACTGAAACGAGTTGTTCTGAGGAAGGCTGCAAAAGATCATTCCAATCTTTTTTTATATACTTCCATGCTGCATAGGTCAGTAGCTTCTTTTGCAGCAGCTGCTCAGTGCTGAGTTTTTTCTCGCTTCTATTTTATTATTTGTTTTTTTGTTACAACTTTTTTTTGCTTGTGTTAACGTATATTCATCGTGGTCACCATGGACACTAATGTTGCTATTCTTGTGCTGATATTGGTGGTCTTTTTCTTCACTTTAGCTGCGACTGGGGTGTTATGTATGGTAAAATACCTGGGTGAAGGATGAGGCAAGATGACTGGGCGAACACAGCTTTATTGATAGAACTGCAAGTGCAGTAACATGGCAGGCACCTGGCAGAGGGCACCGGTCAAAGAGGCCACAATATGGATGCCCTCTGCCTTATATAGGGCAGTGCAGTGACGTGACGGGGAGTGCACGTCACCACATTGTACTTCACAATAATGTGCTGTTTATTATACATAATATTCCCCCCCTTTAGAAAGTCCAAAACCACACATACAATTGAAACCCCCAACCCAATTTGGGACCCGAATCACACACTAAAATAATGAAAAACAATGTACTAAACTGGCCTAACACACTCAGTCAAAACAATCTAAAATAGGGCTGACGGGTGGACTACCGTACAGTCCGCACGGCGGGGTGGATTATTCTGCCACTTAGATATTTTATCACCTTTAGTAAGAATTTTGATTTTTTTAGCTCAAGCTAATGGTATTGGATGTTTTGTGTGTACTGTTTGATAATAGCAAGTCAATTGAAATTGATTAGAATTTTACAGAGGTCTTTAAGATTAGTTTAAAGGATAATTTGGTTTTAATTTACCCTTTTTCTTTTGGAAGTTTTTTTTGTGCAGTTACCTGATTGGTTTGGAGAAATGTGACCGAGTGTACCTGAGGCTATTAGTTAGCTAACAGTTATTTCTCGGACGCAGGCCTGGTTTTACTTTTATTTATGGACTTACTGTGACAGTGTTGTACCCGACAAGCCCCATGAGGTTTAGGTAAAGTTTACTCTTATTGTGATGAGCCCATTTGAAAATGGGGTCTAGGATTTGATACTTAAGTGGCCAAAGTTTGTTGTTGACAACGTATGGATCCATCCACCTGGGCAGGAATTTAGGAGCAATTTTCCTTGCCTGTAGATTGATTTGTTGTGTTTGTGGTACAAATGCTTAGTGGAAGACCTTGTCCCCCCCTTGAGGTTTGCCGTGGGAGGCTTTTTGGTCGTTGTATGGTTTGTGTTGTTTGGCGGATCGGTCCAAGTGTTTTTGAAATGTGGCCTTGGGAGCAATGTACGTCGTTTTGACGCCTCTGTGTTCTGCAGCTGGAAGGTGATGGGCGTTGGCAGTCATCACCCCTCTCTGGTTTCGAGGAACTACGAGCGGTGGCGATGATTGGTCATTGGAAGCAGGAATACGAGTGCCATTGTGTAGCTGCAGAGAAGGCCGCATCGCAGGAAGTGTTTTCGATGTCTATTATTAGAGAAATTTGACGCAGGGAGTGTGTGTACAGTCGGGTCTGACCAGTGTTTGACAGTTTTATAGACCATGGAGTCACAGGCTTGAGTAGAGGTGCACCTAGTGTTCACAAAAGTTGGGTCCACTGATGTATAACCCTTAGGTTGTGGAGGATCCGGGGAGCCGGTTGATTTGGCTCCTGTAACCACGCAGGCTGCAGGGTTGGGTGGGTGGGATTCAGAAGGTGACACCAACATTGAGCCAAAGGTACAAAGGGGGCCATGTGGAGCTTTCTGCTCGGCCAGTGAGTTCCCAAGGTCATTCGATCCCTTGTCTTGACCTTGTGTTTGAAGGTGACCTTTGACTTCCTGAGGACAGTGTTCACCTTGGGTTTTTTTGTGGTCGCTTTCAATCGGGTTCAGTTGTTCCAACAGCACAAGTTGTGTGAGACTCAGTGTGTCCAAAGTGTCAAGAACAAAGCACTGCGATTCAGTTGTCCTTGGTAGATCGAATGGGTGAGGGTGTTGAGTTTGAGCCCATAGTTTGAGACTCTTGAAGTCAATCAGTGGCTCAAAGTGATTCAGTAGGTCTTTGCCGACGAGCAATGGAATGGAGTCAAGTTTGGACACATAGACTAGATGAGTCAAGGTTATGGGACCAATGGTGACTGATTAGTGACACGCCCGATAGTCATGTTAGTGAGCGCGTATGGTCGAATGGCTAACAAACAAGCTTCCAGTTTTAAATCTTTGCAAGCGCGGTTAATAGCTACATGTAGTTGGTCAAAAAGATTGTGTGACATAAGAGTGATGTCAGCAGCGGTGTCTAAAAGAGCATCCTGACACATCACGTCTTCAAAGGTCAGTGGAAGATAGAATTTTCGCCCACCCCCTTCTTGTTTAAATCGCACAGAAATCAGGGAACTGGTGGTTTGACATGGATTTGCGAAATGTCGTTTTTAGAGGAGTGGTCTTTGGCTTGTGGTTGGGTTGCCAGAATAGCACTGGACTGCACTGGGTCCTTTGGTTCTTCTCCATTTGTAGGAAGGGTTTTCTTTTTGCTGTTTCTTCATAATTTAGAGCATTTCTTCTGAGTTGTCATAGCTGCGATAGCTAGGATGTCAGGTGTTTCATCTTCTCTGTTGTTTTGAATCTTCACTAGGAGACGTTTGAGAGCTTCTATATCTTCTCTACTGAGAGTAGGAGTTTCTTTCTTCTTCCAAGGTTGGTCTCTGCTTCTGAGCTTCTGTGACGAGGTAGAGGAGACCATTTGCCACGGCTATGCACGTCTTTGGATCAGTATCTGTCATCTTGAGAGTCCATACCATATTCTCGTGATCTACCTGGTAAATTTTTCGACGATAGTCGGGCTTTTGTGAAGTTAGTCCTGAGTGGGATGCAGAGGACCTAGTTTGGTTCTGACCTTGATGAGGTCGGTTGGGGAAACGTCTCGGATTTTCAGGTGATCGCGGTGTAGGAGATGGAGTAGGGCGAGGGGCTCCTTCCAACTCCAGGGTGTCAGACGCAGCACTGATAGCTAGCACGGTGGCCGGTTCAGCATGCTTGCTGCGACTTTGTTGCTGTTTTTGGAACGCATAATGTGTGAACTCTCTCAGCTGACTTATTGAGCTTGACCTTGGGTTAGCTGTAACTCCAAGGTGGTGACTCACAGTGGAATGGAGGTTCTGGATGAAGAGGGTCTTAAAATTGTGGTCTTCTTCCATCCCTGGTGTATTTTGAGATCTGAAATATGCAAGAAGAAGTCACTGGTAGTAGGCCTGTGGAGGCTTCGAGCGCCCTTGCTTCACAGCCAGGGCTGCCGATAGCCCTGATTCTAGGCATGAATTCCTTTTCAATGGCTTTGCAGAGTCACATGTAGTCCGTCCTGATGTCTGTCGGCTGTCTGTCTATAAATTTTGATACCGACTTGTTAGATCTTAGTTTAATCAAATAGATGTGATCGTCGACCGTAGCATCAGGGTACTTACGCAGGTAGTAGTCAATGTCTTGTAAATAGGCTTTAGTATCAGGTGAACCGGTAGGGCCTGGATCAAATTTCGTGAGATTTCTCGCGATCTTGTCAAGGTCACAGTCTGAAGGGGTACGCACATGTTGTCCACGTGACTGTCCGTACTCGAAACAGGAGTCGGGCAATGGAGCGCAGTGGAAGTCCTGGTCTGGTGAGATGCATTCTCCTTTTGGCCTGACCAACCTGTTTGGGGTTCGTGGCCTCGGTTGGGGAGCAGCCGGAGTTTGTGGAGGTCATGGAAACGAATGTGGTCTTGCTTCCTTTTGTTGTTGGTATTCCTCCGCTTCTTCTTTTAAATCTTTTAGATTTCAGTGTGCTTCCTGTAGGAACAGTTAACATTCCTTGTAGTCAGACTTCATGTTTTCAAGTTGACCTTCAACTCTTCTGAGTTTCTTCTTCATGTCCTGAAGGACATCTTCAAGTTCACTGTTCTCTTAGCGAAGGATGTCGTTGTCATGAGTCAACTCTCGCTTTTCTGGTTTTGCCTGGTTCAAATCTCGTAACGCGCTATCAAGTTGAGCTTGAATATCGTTGTTTTCATTTTGAGATTGTTCCAGTTTCTTCCTTAATGATTTGTTCTCTTCCTGGAGAGCGAGGGTTGTTGATTGTTGATTCCTTAGCTCATTCTCGGCGCATAACGCTTTAGGTTCAGCTACTTTTAATCTCTTGACTAATGCTATTGAAAACTTTCCCAACGCGCTGGGGAGAGTCTTCCCTTTTGGTGGGTTTTCGGTGTAATCGTCCAAAAGTTCTTCAGTGAGTCGTTTCAGATCTTCAGGCTGTTTTCTTGACCCATGTTGTGAAGCTAAATATAAAATCAGAAGTCCATTCTTCCAATGTTGCTTGAAGGTCATCCAGTTCGGTAAATTGGTCGGTTGTTTGTAGACCCACCATGTTTTACCCTTGTTTACCAGTTAGCTTAAAAATCAACTTGTTGATTGTAGCTAAATTTGTTAGTCAAGGGTTATCCTTGATTGTTATTTTATATTCATGGTAGTTATAAGTTCTTTTAGAACTTGTTCCAACTTACAGGCTTGTAAGAAGGGAGGTAGAATTTTGGAATTATTATAGAAATCTGAAGATGTTTTAATTTATTTGTTTGTTGAAACTGTATTTTGATTTGTAGTTTCAAATTTGTGTGGATTGACTTATTTACTTAGGGTGTTTTCACACCTGCAAGCTTTAGTCCATTTCAGTTGAACTCAAGTTTGCTTTCTCTACTAGTGCGGTTCGTTTTTTCTGGTGAGAACATGGTAATTGCACTGAAGTGCGTACCAAAACAACTGTACTGAGACCACCTGAAAGGGGTAGTCTCAATTCGAATTAAATGGCGAACTCTGGTGTGGTTCTGCAGGTGAGAAAGCGACCGCACTAAAATGGGACCAGCGGCAAATGGTAAAATATTTTATGTCATACCTGATAGATCTTTGAAAATGTCTGTGGCTGAGCACACCATGATTCTGGAGGATTAATGAACGTTATGTTATTTCCCATCCGTAGCAGCGCTTCATTTTCAAACTGTATGATTTGCCAAAAGTGGTATATGCACGTATGTAATAAATGATAACCAGGGCAATGAAAACCCGCCGTAGATTACACTACGATTTGTATTATTTTCTCCAAGAAATGCATAAAGACACGGCAGAATGGGTGAATTTATCGCGCAGCACGATTATATTATAACTCAATGTAAATACATGAAAAGACATGAATTCACCGTCTGGGTGAGATACAGACAGACGAAGTTCCCACTCACCTGAAAAAGCTGTCCCTGTTGAAAACTTGATGTGTATGTGACGTAGGCAAGGTTCACACAAAGAAGAGGAGCAGATGGTTGCGACGAGCAGGCTTTATTCAACAACACCACCCAACACCCACACTCTGAGCAGACAGGAGGGGAGGTCATTCTCCTAGACCCCCATTTCAATCATGGTTACACACACATGATACATCTTGCCCTAATCCTGCCTATAAACACTGCTGGGTCATTATAACACAGTTATAATGACACAGCAGTATAATAACTCAGTAATAACATTTAATACACACACAGTAACGTTCTCTGCTGGCAAAGCATACTGGAAAATCCCTGCCCCCCCTTAATATGGCCCCGACGTTACACTGCCCCCCCTGGACTGGTTTCTGTCCCCAGAAAAATCAAAGTCCAACCCAGAAGTCCAACGCGACTCAATCCGGGTGTTGGGGGCGGCTTTGATGCCGACGACCAGCACATCCAATCCAACAGCTTCAGTAGGACTACGCACAGTCCCTCCCCTGGCAGCGGGAGTCATGACTCCCACCGCTGCCAGGACCTCCCAGGCGGCCGCTGGCCCGCGTCCAGGCGTCCAGCCCCTGCCGAGCCCGGGAAAAGACCAGATCTGTCCTGCTTGCTCCGCTGCTGCTGCGCGCTGAGGGCCTCTGTGACGTCACCGCCGAGGGAAGCATCTGTGGGAGGCGGTCTGTCCCCGTCCATGCCACCTCGCTCTAGTTTAACTTCGGCGAGAGGCCAGTTTCTCGTGGGGTGGGCGCAGGGCAGTACCGTGCGATATGCCCTGGCTCTCCGCAGCGGAAGCACCCTTCCTCGCGTCGCCGCGTCCGTCTCCTCCGTGGACGTGCCGCCATGGTCTGCCGTAACTCCTCCTCCTCCCCCTCGCTCTCAGCACGGCAGTTTCCTCCGGTGACCAGTCGTTCAGCACGGCAGCCAACTCGACCTGGGCCAGGTGGTCATCCAGCAGCTTCTCGCCGTTGTAGCGGGGAATCTTGGCCCGCTGCCGGATGGATGGGACGGTCGCCTCCCGGTCGATCGCTGCTCCTGATCGCCCTGGAATTGCCAGCCCGTCCCGCCCTGAAAAGGGCAGGAAGCGGGGCTGGTTTGCTCTGCTTGGCCTGCTCTGCCTTGAAAAAGGCAGAAGGCGGGGTACGCTGGTCCGCCCATCGCGGCGAGCCACTCCGGGGGTCGGCGTCTCAGCTCTGTGCTTCGTTCCCAGCCAAGCGATGAACCGCCGCAGCCGCTGGACCTCCCCCCGGGTCCTGGCCACCATCTTGCTCCATCCCCACTCCTGACACCAGTGTGACGTAGGCGAGGTTCACACAAAAAAGAGGAGCAGGTGGTTGCAACGAGCAGGCTTTATTCAACAACACCACCCAACACCCACACTCTGAGCACAGACAGGAGGGGAGGTCATTCTCCCAGACCCTCATTTCAATCATGGTTACACACACATGATACATCTTGCCCTAATCCTGCCTATAAACACTGCTGGGTCATTATAACGCAGTTATAAATGTTATTACTGAGTTATTATACTGCTGTGTCATTATAACTCAGTAATAACATTTAATACACACACAGTAACATTCTCTGCTGGCAAAGCATGCTGGTAAATCCCTGCCCCCCTTAACACGGCCCCGATGTTACATGTATTTCCTGGCAGCACGTCCGTGGTAGGAATCCGTGGGGAAAGAAATAAAATCCAACATCCTGATTCAGCTGAAGAGCTCCTGGTTCTTTAGCCTCCATTTTGGGTAGAAAATAGCAATAGCCAACCGCGTGGATCCAAGAAATAATTTTACCAGAGAAAACCAAGGAGAAAAGTTTAAAAAAAAATGTCTCTTTAACTTGGAGTAGTGATGAGTGGGGAGTGAGATGCAGGCTCTGATAGATATTTGGTCTTAAAAACAGATTTCTCAGCTGCTTGTGGTTACACACAAGAATACCGATGTTTTTAAAATGTTTAGCGACATGATGGTAGCACAGGGGGTTTATACAGACAGCAGAACTTTTCATTTTTATTAGTTTGTGGCACTTAAACACCTTACAAGGGAACGGTGTTATGCTGAGAATTGCTGGCTTGCCGAGAATTGCATCCCATCATCGAATAAACATAATTCAAAGGTAACTTACAAGAGGTAATAACAATTTTTACTTCTGAAAATCTATAATGGGTACTTCTAAAAATGCACAAATGGTTACAAGCCTGGTTGTAGTGTTATATTTTATAGTTTTGATGCATGGGATGCAATTCTTGGCAAGCGAGCAATTCTCAGCATAACACCAGTCCTGGCCAATCAATGAGCTGGATTTCTCTTCTTTGCCAAGATTTTTTCTTCCTGGTCAGTGGTGGCTTCAGCTACAGCACCACAAACGAGCAGCTGCTGTAACTGCATGATGTTGTCCAAGCAGTTTGGTCCGCTTGAGTGAAGTGCTGTGTGAATGCAAACCGAGCCAAATGAAGGTGTGAAAATTCTCACCATCTCCTGCCAAATCAAACCGAGAATCCCGAACTATGCTGGTGTGAAAGCACCCTTAAATTTTCAAAGCCTAGTCTTTGAATTGTCACCAAAACTGGCTTTGGAATTTTGTTGAATGTCACTTGCCAGGATGACTCACAATGGCAGCTTGCAAAATGGCAGTTGCACTGCTTATTCTGCATATGTGCTGCACCCATGCAGGAATAATCTTACAATTTTAACTTTGTGTGTGATTTGGCGCTATTGCCTCAACAATTTCCTC
This sequence comes from Pholidichthys leucotaenia, assembly GCA_020510985.1. Lineage (NCBI taxonomy): Eukaryota > Metazoa > Chordata > Actinopteri > Cichliformes > Pholidichthyidae > Pholidichthys > Pholidichthys leucotaenia. The sequence goes on from CM035838.1 coordinate 386,604,782, forward strand.
TCAGTAACTTTTATTACTGTTGTTCAGCGTGAAATGGCTAATTCCACTGCTTTACACAAGGTTTATACAAAAATGGTTAATTCAATTTAGCCCACTAGGAATTCTTACCGCATGAGTTGAATTAACAAAAGATGGATCGGATTCATCACAATTCCATCTTTTCAGGCTTTATTTTAATTAATTCAGCATATATCAATGCTTTTTCAACTTTAGCATGCTTAAAAAAAACAGTCTGTGGAGTGCAGCAGTTTGAGTTGGGGGTCTACGACCCCTCCCCTCTGCACTTCCACACACAGATACTGCTAGGCTCAGGCAGATAAGGGGGATGAATCACCTCCTCCCTTTTGTGTTCCTCACACAGAGACCTGGCCGGCCAGATAAGTTTTACAGTGCAAAAGATCAGATTTGACTATACCCACACAGCTTGTGAAATCATAATTTCATGTCCATTTCGAGATTCTAGCGGAGCCTCACACGGCAGCACCATTATAAAATGTAGAAGATTTATAGGTTTTATAGGTGTTTTATTGTTGGTACAAATATTAATGCAAATATGATTGTGAGTAGGAATGAAGATTTATTTTCACTACACTCATATCTTCATAGGGCACCACTCCGGATAATGGACAGTTTTATTAACAATTCTTTGTTTGTACCAATTATGAATCAGTCTCAAGAAAACCTTTGTGAGTTCTTGTCTACTGATAATCAAGAAGATGGACATGAAATCAAATAATAACTCCCATATGTCTTTCAATTGTTCAATAAGAAATGCCAGAACAGGTTAACTTTAAAACAGAGAATTCAACATGTATATTGGGCGCCATAGACTATTACTAAGGTACTTATGAATCAAGCATTTGTGGAACCAAATAAAGCACAGTTTAACTTGTCAGTATACTGGAAATTGGAAAACCAGAAAATAGCATTGGTCAAGAAAAGTGGATTCAATTTTATGAAGAAAATGATGAGTCAGCTATCTAGAAAAATGGAAAATTGGTGTTACTCTGAAAAAGAACGTAAATTAATGAAAGGACAAAATGCATTTTGAAATTCTGATGGGGCTTGCATGAAATTAAGTTTAACCACTTGCACTCCAGGCAATTTTCCTAAAAATGCCAAAAAATAACGTGCCCAAAGTAAATCGAAAGCTGTTATTCAACCCTTTGCAGCATCTTCATGGGGTTGGTCTCATTTAAAAGAAAACACTTTGAATTTTTTGGCAAAAAAACCATAATCTCTCTACGTGCTCTGGCCACTGAGTTACAGTCATCTAAACATACTGAACTTGAAGAAAAAAAAATTGGACACAGTGTTTTTTTGGATACAAATGCTTGTAAATAACACACAGCTGTCCGATCCGGCTGGAAAATGCAACAGAAATATAGAACCAAGTGTTATCCAGCTGAGATCCAAATTTGGTAACAATACCACAAAAAATGAATATTTTACACAGCTTTGTTCTCAGGCTGTTCCCAGGCGTTTTGGAACTGTGCCAAATTGTGCCAAATGGCACAGTTTGGAAAAACGTCTGTAACTTTTGAATAATTCAATGTAGAAGCTTCATTTTAGGCTCTAATGAAAGGTCACACTCAGGGCTGTGTCTGTGTGTGTGTGTGTGTGGGCGGGGGGTCGTCCCCCCCCCCCCGCTACCAAGGACCAAATTCGGCTCTCGCTACATGACGGATTACACTCCTTGCATGTTTTCACAGCGCCCCCCCCCCCTCGCTACTGTGTGTGTGTGGGGGGGGGAACCGTGAACGGACCGTGAACGCCCCCCGCCCCCCCCGCTACAGAAGAGGGCCATCGCTACATGATGGAATAGACTGATATGCTTCCCCCCGCGGACCGGGGGGCGTTCGGACCGTGAACGCCCCCCCCCGCTCCTCTTCTGCAGCGGGGGGGGGGGGGGGGCGTTCACGGTCCGAACACGGCAAATGAACCGTTTATCGCGGCGCACGAACTTCGTACTTCGTGCGCAGTACAGTTGTAATTTACCGATCGGTCAAAAGTCAATTTTGGATTACAGTTTTCAGGGATAAATAATAATTTAGCTTATAACACCTTACCTCTTCAAAGCAGCAGAGTCGTGGCGAACATTTCTTCCCCCATTGTCAGACGAACGCGACGCTGCTCCGCTCGTGGATCCCGATCAAAACATAATTCCATTATTGCCGTTTTGGCGAATGATTTACGACTTTTGTCGTCGGCCTCCGTCTATTCTGCTGGAATGAGTGCAGGTCCCACTTGTGGGTGTTCTTCATGCTGCTGGGTGAGCCTGGGTCTGTAGTAGATTCGTCCAGCGTCCTTTGTTTTCATCTGTTGCAACAGTAAATCTCTCTTCACCCAGCCTGAATTTCTGTGCTTCAATTGGCTCCTGCGTTCACAGTAGGCGGGTCCTCCTTCCTAGATTTTCATTCATTGGCTCTTCAAGGTTTCAGAAACCCAATTCAAGGCTCTTATTAGTCGAATGAGAGGTCAATCAGATGAACTAATCTGTTCGCGGCTGTCTCTGCAGTTTTTTTTTGAGTGGCGCTTGGACGCCACTACATCACCATCACCACCATCATGCGTCATGCGTCCAAGCGCGCACGAGGGCGCTCTCGTGCGCCCTCGTGCGCCCTAGGATGCAGAGACTTGCCCGCCCGCAGAACAACGGAGTGCAAGTGGTTAAAGAACTTATACCAGGAATATTCTGAAGAATTAAGTTTAAATTAAACACCAGACTGTCAGCCAAGCAGAATCAGTAGGTAGCAGGCGGTCCACAGGATTCTGTTTCAACTGGACCAGCATGGGTTCTGTTGGAAGACTGGCAAACAGGCTTCTTACCACAGTTATGGCCTACTCCCAAGATCACAAAAGGCTGGTTCTTCAGCAGGCTGGCTGCGGTCTTCTCTTATGCACTGAAGAAGGAATTGGTTTATTGTACAAAGTCCCCTCAGAAATTCAATCTGAGGCAAAAACACATCACAAATCCGTTTCTTCCAATGTTGGGGGTTTAAATGAGTTGGTTTAAGCTCAAAAAAATCTAACAAAATCTCCTTACACAGTAATTTAAAGAAAAAGATTAAAATAAGAAAAAGTGAACTTCAAAGAAAAGAAAAAAATTCACAGAGCATGACGGGCTTACTTGGAAGATAAAAAAAAATGGGGGAGCACAGAAGTCTGCTCCTTACAACTTGACCAACGCCCCAAGCAGAATCTCACTGAATTTCATGGAATTGGGCTGAACCAATTACATTTGAGCTTCTTTGTTTGGCAGAAGTCATAAACTAATTACAAATGCAACGAAGATAGGTTTGGGGCCCATTGGTCAGTTCAAATTTCTGAGGTGGAGGTCTCCCACAGGCAGAGGAGAGAGCAAAATTTGATATGAAGAGTGAAATCCTCCTAAAACACATATGTTGCTGAATAAAGCATAAATTCCTTAAACTTTAGTGACTACGATATTCTTCTCAATAATAAGGGAACATACATTGTCTCTACATTGTATCTGTAATTAATTTGTGATAGTAAGCATGCAAAAATTAATTTCTTCATGAAAATAAAGCAACACATATTAAATCATATCAATAAAAACATTTGAAACCACAATTGTCCATTCCTGAGTTCAGCCAGGTCTTCAGTAGCGGATGCTGTCTTGAGAAAAAGAATATGAATTAATTTATTGTTCACAACTGCAAAGATTCCATTTCAGAGAGGAAAAAAAATTAAATATCCCTGCATCGTCCACCAAATGGCACTGTAAAACTGTCTGGTTAATGAGGAATCTTGACTCCCAAGTCTGGATTATATCAACCATAAATCTGTCATTTGAAATATTCCTTTACCAAAGAGCAGAAAAGGGAGAATGACTAAAGCTGTGTTCACACCAAACGCGAACAGGTGGCGTGAATCCATAGAAATTCAATGGGAAGACGCGAGTACGTGCAAATTTTCATCATCGTGCATTTGTGTCCGCTAGCTTGCTACGCTACCAGCTAGCTAGCTAGCAGACGTAGTAAAATTATCACTGTTGCAGAGTAAACTAGTTAGAAAATGAAACTCACTCAACGGGAGACAGGAAGACCGGGAACTCTTCAGCTGAATTGGGTTTTTGGAGTTATTTACCTCCAGGTTTCCAGCCACGGACGTCCTAGCAAGCTAGCTAGCAAGCTGGATAGCAATATAAACACAGGATCATCTGTGAAATTTTGGAGGCTTGAGACATAATTTTCGGGTGAGCCCCCAGTCGGATAATGTAAACATAAGCATGACGTTATTTGGGGAATTTCCACAGCAGGTTGAACACAGTTGCAGAAGTTTTAAAAACAACTTCACCTAGTCTGCATCTCACTATTCATGTCTGTTGGCGTATTTACACTGAGTTATAATGTAATCGTGCCGCATGAAAAATTCGCCTGTTCGCATTTGGTGTGAATGCACCTTAAGTCCTGGAGAAGGGATTAACTTCCACTTTATGGCCAATGGATAGTGTTACAGCACTGGTCTTTGGGTGATAGAAGGAGTTCATGACCAGACTTTTGAGTTGAAACAATTTTTCTTCAGCAAAGAATGATTTTATAGATTGGAACCCAAGGTCAACGCTACAATGTACTAATCTGGCCTAACACACTCAGTCAAAACAATCTAAAATAGGGCTGACGGGTGACTACCGTACAGCCCGCACGGCGGGGTGGATTATTCTGCCACCAATAACTAAAGAAAAATCCTTTTAGTAAACTAAAATTACACGCCATACTCCTAAACTAAAAGAAAAATACATAAAATAATCCCATATCATAACATACATGCAACAACATCAGAACTATAAACATTCTTTATTTACAGCACAGTCCCTTGGGTGGGAGAGGTAGAACCGGCATGGGGGGGCCCAGGGCAGCCCCTCAACGAGTGCACCCCTGGAAACAGCAAACCCCTGGGATGATGGCTGATCTTCCGGATGATGGAGCCCAACTCCTTCACCACCAGCACCGACTCCCGTCCAGCCTCGTCACCTGGAGCCTCTTCCCGGACACGCCAAAGCTGATTGGCATGCTTCAGTGAGCTGTCGAACAACCAGAAGTGTGCTGCGCTCAGCTTTGCCACTATGCGCAGATACCCTCGATGTTTTGCTGGCTGTCGTTTGGCCCATCTTCACTGTGGACTTTCTTCACCCAAAACCCGAACCAAGTCCAAAACCCTCAGCGGGTCCCGGCTCGGCCTAACATGGTGCTGCTGAGCATGCAGTACTTCCATGCTCGTTGGTCTGGCCCCGTCCTTTTCTAAAACCATCGTAGCAGTCACCATCATTGCTGTAGACCTTCCATCCCCCTCCGACCAAGCTCCGGAGGCATCTGGGGCAAGCACATTGGTGTCACTTGCCAATGCAGGTGCCTCGCTGCCACACTTGGTACCCCCTCTACAATCTCCCGAGCGCCGGCACTGAGATCCTCTTGTGCCGAACCTGAGTGAAACTGATCCTGCTTGATCGCCGTGGTGTCCGTTAGCTCTTCGTACCACACAACGTTCTCTTCAACCACCGGAACCGGGGGGTTCCAGCGGCCACAACCCGACCATTCATTCCCGACATTGTCTTTAATGACGAAACCCAGTCCTTAAAACAAATCACAGCACATGATGTTATCACCTCGCTCTGTCATGTGGAACGTGAAGTCAACTATCTTCGCAGACTTGTAACGGACCGTTAACTCCAAAGTCCCAAACGTGCACAGCCTGCCACCTCCATAACCATACAACAGTGCCGGGTTACCTTTAATCCTGTAGTGGGGTGAAAACTTCCTCACCGTGGCCCAATTCACAATGACCCCTCTGCCCCCATGTCGAGCAGCAGTGGTATCTCCACGTCATCCAGTTTCACTGTGCAATATGTGTACCTGTTTGTGCTGGGGGACACCGTATGGATGGTCGTTGGGGGCAGGCAGAGTGATTTCTTCCGTGGGCTCTCCGGTTCAGATACACGGCACACTCTAGCATAATGGTCCACATCTTAGCTTTATTGCGATGCGTTGCAGACCCACAACCCTTGCACAAGGGTTTTCTAGGGGCAGACCTTCGGCTGGCAGCGTTGGCTTCCATAGTATTGTCGTCCAAGCTATCCTTGCTATCTGAGTCTACAACATTTGCCGCAGCGGGTGGCTCCGGCGGCCACTGTAACTGGCACCAGGTTAGCTCCGAAGTCAGCTTGTCTGCGGCCTCCAGCTGGAGAGCTAGTTTGACAGCTCTGACTAATGTTAAGTCATTGGGCGCCGTGAGTAGCCTAGCCCGCAATGCAGTGCTGCACATGTGCTCCGCAAGCTGGTCACGTACCATTTCATCTTCCAACTGCCCAAAGTGACACTCGCTAGCTAGCTGCCTCAAGTCGGTGACAAACTCATGAATAGGCTCACCTACCTACTGATGTCGCTGCCGAAAACGAATTCTCCAGACAGTCACGCTATCCGGGGTGTGGAAATTTTTTGCTACCAGCTCCACGATGTCTTCAAAAGAGTCCGAAGCTCCGAGTGTGTGCAGGACTCACTGGCCCTCAATACCCAAGTTATGAACAAGAAGCGCATCTGCTCTTAACTTATCGAGCTTACCGAGGTCCAGCGCGGTGATGTAGGTTCGGAAGGCCTCGAACCACCTGGGCCAAGGCACTAGCACTTTGCCCGGAAGCTCGAGAAAGGGGCGAAGTGGTGAAATACATGCCTCCAGGAGTTAATCCTCGATCGCCAAATGTTATCCATCCATCCGTCTTCTTCTGCTTAATCCTTTTCGGGTCGGCGGGGGGGGGGGGGGGCTGGAACCTATCCCAGCATCTTTGGGCGAGAGGCAGGGTACACCCTGACCCTGGGCAGATCGCCAGTCCATCGTAAGGCCAACACAGAGAGACAGACAACCATTCACTCTCACATTCATACCTAAGGACAATTTAGAATCCCATTTGATGCCAGTTAACCTAACTTGCATGTTTTTGGCATGGGGAGGAAACCGGAGAAATCCCGAAGTAAACCCACGCAGACACGGGGAGAACATGTTATGTATAGTGAAATACCTGGGTGAAGGATGAGGCAAGATGACTGGGCAAACACAACTTTATTGATGGAACTGCAAGTGTGATAACATGGCAGGCACCTGGCGGAGGACACTGATCAAAGAGGGCGCAATATGGATGCCCTCTGCCTTACATAGGGCAGTGCGGTGATGGAAAGTGCACGTCACCACACTGCACTTCACAATAATGTGCCATTTATTATGCATAATATGGAGATCCGGTGCGCTGTGGCTCCATTGTTTACAGCAGGGATGAGCTGCTAGCTCTTCATAGCTCAGAGACCTGATGTCCTATCGATGCCATTACCGACGTACAGCGCTGACACAGTGATCAGCAATTTTTTTCTTATGTGCTAGTTTTAATGCGTTGCTCCATTGCCAAAATGGGTTTCTGCTGATGTGTAGAGTGGTTTGTGTGTGTTGTGTGTTTTTGTTCATTATAGAACAATGGACAAGAGCAGACTGTGATGGAGTTGGAGCTAATAAATGTTAAAAGACAGGTGCATCCGACCACCACCACTGCTGTCATTTGACAATCTATGTACTGTAATTACTGGGGTTAGAATGAGTCATACAAATGCTATATCTCTGCTTAACTTCCTCAATATGATTTTAAATTTGGATCACTGTTTATCTGACTCACTTTTGAAGTAGCGCCGTGGTGAACGAGTAGAGCGAAGCAGAGACGAGAACCAGGAAATGTGAAAGAGGAGACAAAGTGGACCAATCACAGCTCTTGCAATCTGCATCGCCAACCTACACCTCTCCTCTGGAGAGGTGCACGTAGGGTAACGCAGTGGGGTATTGTGTTGCTACTGTGTCAACACCATCGCAGCTGCGTTGCATTGGTGTGGGTGCATAAATCCAAGTTAAGGTGTAAATGATGGGCAGCAGCATCATGACAGCCAACAGGAAGAGACTGAACAGGTTGATCAATAAGACCAGCTCTGTTCTGGGGCACCACCTCGACCTAGTGGCGGCGGTTGGAGAGAGGAGGACGGTGGCTAAGCTGTCATCTCTGCTGGAGTCAGAGTCCTACCCCATGTGAGACAGACTGAATGCACTGAGGAGCTCATTTAGTAGGAGGCTGCACCATCCTAAATGCTTGAGGGAGAGGTTCCACAGGTCCTTCCTACCTGCTGCTGTCAGACTGTAAATGTGTGCTGCTCATAGAGACCGTACATAACACAAAAAGTCACACTGACACTTCTAGTGGCCCAGCATAGTTATTACAATACCTTTTTCCACAGCTGCATTGATGGTAAAGGGGAGTTAAATTTATGTTTGTTTTGAAAACAAAGGCTTATCTGGAAATTGTGGCAAATTAAACATCGAGAAAATATAGTGATACAATGATACAAGCCTTTAGTTCCAGTTGAGTTTGAGCAGGTGAGCGGAAAAGCTGGTAACAGACAGACAGACACAGACACATGGAGTAATTACCGTATGCCTATGTTGCCTTTGTGCTGAGGCATAAAAATACAGAAGCACAAGAATAAAATTAGGAGCATAAAGAAAAAGCTGGCAGACAGACAGAGACAGACAGACAGACACAGACACACACACACACATTGAGTGAGGCCTCCGTTGCACTGAGGCATAATTAAATAATTAAAGAAAATTTGAACAAAATGTGTCACATTTCATGAAGACCTGTGGAAGCTGTAAAATGTGGAAAGTGTAGTGATAACTCAAGGGAATTTCCCTTAACAAAATCTCCATTTGAAACACCCTGCAATATCACCTCCCTCTTCCTTGTGTTACTCTGGTAACCTTGATTATGTGTTGCTGTGGACATACTAAAATTAAAGTATTTATACAAATTTATATTTTATTAATACGATTAAAAAGCAACATTAATTTAGCTTGCTGGTAACATAAGCAACTACAGTTTGTTTCACTCAGTGTAGGTGCACTGACATGGGTAATCTTGCTGACTGAAGTGATGAACGGCTGCTCACTTCTTCCCTACTCAGCTCTCAGTTCCCTTTAAACTGAACACTTTTTGCTTCCTATGGTTTGGAATCTCACTTATTGTGGCTGGACACCCTATGTAGTCCACTTCATACAGCACTACTGGGCAATTGGAATGCACCCTTACAACCATCCTCAGATGGGTCTGCATTCAAGTTGTGTCAAAGGTTTACAAAATAAAAAAACTGTCATTTAAAATATCAGTAGGCCTAGGTTGTGTACATGTAAATATAAAAAGAGAGATAATCAAAGGCTGTTTGTGACCTCAGGGTGTGTTCATGGGGCTGCAATGAAGTACTGGTATTTTTTTATGATGAGCAACAAATAATGGAAAACTGTCAAAATGACTGTCTTTGAATGTCTTTTTTTTCAAGGTGTTGCCAGACTACCTAAAAGCCTTGCTCAGTGTGGTCCCTCAGGGTAAGGCCAGTGAACAGCATCTGCAGCAGATTGCCAGGCTGGCTTCACTACAGCACTGTGCCAAAGACGCCATCTCCTTGCCAACCTTGTAAATATCTTTTATCCATTGCATACATCAACCTTTGACTAGGTGAATGTCACTTCCAGTTTAGCCTGACTGGCTCTGCATCACCTGCAACAGCATTATATAACTTTCCTATTTCTGGTAGAAACACTGAAAAGACTACTGGCATATTTTAAAGCCCGAGTCCCATTAGCCAATCAAAGATAACATAAGATAAGAGCCTTTATTGTCATTGGACAGGTGGTCGGCGTCTAAACCGGTTCCCCCACCAGTGCACACTGGCGAGGAGGGTGGCATGTCACCCTGCAGGACTAAAAACAAGACCTGTCAAAGGGCGGATGAGCTCCTAGTGAGCCAACGGCCAGCATGCACCCTGGGTAGGTGGCGCCCAATAGCCCCGAATGGCAAGCCCTCTAGGAGGAGGTAAACTCTGAATGGAAAACCCGAATGCAGGCGTTGCGAACCGCACTCCGATCTAGTAAGCGAAAGAACACATGACAACAACTAAAATCCACACCAGGGTCCCAGTCCCTGCTACTCAACATTCAGATCTTATCCTCGTACCCTCAGGTATCAATGACTGAAATACCCTAAATCCATCTGGACGGGTATCTCGTGATGGAGGTGGGAATGGGTTGACATACTTACTGAAATGTAAGAAACAAACACTCTTTAGTACTCTCAATGCCCATAATTTGTCAAAGGACAGCAGACTCCTAGAACTTGTCAACTTTGCAAAACAACATAGGATTGACATCCTGAGCATTCAAGAGCACAGATTACACCACCCAGATACTGCAATTGAGTGCAAGACAAGTAATGGCTATCATCTGATTACATCGTCGGCATGGCGAGGCTCCCAAGGCTCTACTATTTGTGGAGTAGGCTTTTTGTCCCCTCGCGCTGCTCAACAGTTGACATCCATTGAGAAGATATCTCCACGCATATTAGTGGCACAATTCTACGGCAACCCCAAAACCACCGCTATAGCATGTTGTAGTCCAACTAATGTCAGCGATGAACTGGCCATAGATTAATTTGTGAAGATTTAAAGTGTCACCAAAAATGTTCCAGCTTACAAGCTCTTGGTTGTGGGGGAAGATTTTAATGCACAAATTGGCCCAGAGGATGTACCGTTCACATTCAACCAAGAAACAAATCGCAATGCAAACAAATCAAAACTGCTTGACTATGCTGAAGAATTCCAGCTTTTGGTAGCTAATACCAAATTCATGAAACTCAAGCACAAATTATGGACATTCGAACTGCCTACAGGAAAGCGATCCCAGATTGATTATATCCTTGTCTGCAACAAGTGGAGGAAGAGTACTATGAACTGTCAGGCCTATTCATCATTTTCAAGTGTTGGATCGGACCACCGAATTGTCTCGTGTACCATACGGCTGAGCCTCAGGCAGTCCAAGAAGCCCACTCTAAATCCTATGATGGAAGTTGACTGGAAGCTTGTGTGCACCTCCCCAGAGGTTTCCTCAGCGTTCACCCTGAAAGTTCAAAATCGCTATGACGCACTCTCACAACCTGATGACGACATTGAAACGTCCTATAATAACCTCATCTCTGTCACTGAGGAAGTTGCTTTGGAAGCGCTTCCTAAAAAGAAGAAGGAGAAGGACAAGTCACTCAGCACTCATGCCCTAGTTAACAATGCTCGCAAGGCTGTTCGCGAAGCCACACAATGTAATGAAAACAAGCCAACAACAACCACTCTCAGAAACATGACCAAAGCACAGAAACAACTTGATGAAGCCTATGCACAAGCTGAAGCAGAATGTATTGAAAAGAAAATTGACCAAATCAATTATCTCAGTTCCCCAAACCAACATGCAGCTGCATGGCCTATTATCAACAACCTTGCTGGATGGAAAGGCAGACCATTGGTCCACATTAAAGGATCATTGGCTGAAAAGCGGAAAGAGAATTGGTTATCTCACTTTTAGAGCCTGTTAGTGGGTCAGCCAGTTACTCAGGGAAGCATAGATCTACCCCTTATCCAGATTACCGAAACTCTAGACATAAGTACATCTCCGTTCACTATACAAGAGCTGCGTGATGTGGTTAGGTCTTTGAGGGCCAATAAATCAACCGGCCTTGATAACATTCCAGGTCTTATCTGGAAAGATCTTCTGTTCCATGACCTTCTGCTAAAGATTTGCAATCACACCTTTTCTGACTTGCTGCCACCATCTGCATGGAAGAAATTTGCGATTGTACCTATCCCAAAAAAGGGCGACTTGACTTCAAATTATAGAGGCATCTCCCTAATGCCTATTACCGCCAAAATCTACAATAAGCTTCTTCTAAATCGACTAGTACCCACTGTGGACCCCCTGCTGCGCAATAACCAAAATGGCTTCAGGAGAGGGCAGTCAACAATCTCTCAAATACTGTGCCTGCATCGCATAATAGAATAAATGAAGAGACTGAACAAGGATTTCACTATCTGTTTTGTAGACTTTCAGAAGGCATTCGATTCCATCAATCGGGACGCGATGTTTAATATCTTACCTCTTTATGGTATCCCACAACCTATCGTCGCAGCCATTCAAGCGCTCTATATCATCACCAAGGCTACAGTCATAACAGCTGATGGTGAAACAGCATTCTTTGACATTGAAGCAGGGGTTCTTCAAGGCGACACTCTAGCACCATTTTTATTTATTATTGTGCTAGATTATGTTCTACGCCTCTCCTTAGACACAATAAATGACAAGGGTCTACAACTCCCAACCAAGATGTAGCCAGAGGCATCCTGCTAAGTATGTTACAGATCTTGATTTTGCTGATGATATTGTCTTAGTATCAGACCTTGTCGTGAATGCAGAATTGCTTCTCCAGTCGCTAGAAAAAGCAGCAAACCTGGTAGGGCTTTACTGCAACAAAAGCAAAACAGAGTTCATTTCTGCAACACCGAACTGTAGCCTGCTTTTGCTGGCTGGCACGATATGAAGTCTCGTAAAGCTCTAGCATGGGCAGCGTGTAATAAGCTTAACAAGATATGGCATTCGAATTCACGTATTCAGGATGCTGATAGAGCCAATTTTGCTCTATGGCTCGGAGACAGGGGCGCTAACTGCATGTCAAGAAAAACGACTGGATGAGACATACAGTATACATACTTACTGAGGCATATACAAAGCATCCGTTGGTCCGAGCACACCACTCTCGAGCGAATATATGGTGACATCCCACCCTTCTCTCAGAGGCTCACCAAACGGAGACTCAGATTTGCTGGCCATTGCCATTGGGCCACTGGGGAGATTATACACTCCCTGCTCCTTTGGAAGCCTATTGGCCCAGTCCAGTCCTGGAAACTTACATTCCCAGAAGTACTGTTGAGGGATTCAGGGATAGCAAGAGAGGACTTGGCGACAGCCATGGAAAATTGTATGGTGTGGCAGGAAGTTGTCCACTGTGTCCCGACCCCTCAGGCCGCTACATGATGATGATGATGATTGTCATTGTGCAAAGTACAACAAAACGTTATCCACCAACTAACAAAGCACCTTGTGATTGGCTATTGAGACTGAGATTTTAAATCATGTCCATTGTAGTGTCTTCAGTATTCCTAATAGGAACAGGAAAGTAGTACTGCTTTAAAAGGTTACCGAGTAGTTTGTGGTTATCATGGTGGCAAACAAACCCCACCTATGCGTAACACTGAAAACAACAGTTGACATGCGTGTGTATAATAAGGTAGAGTATGCACCTGTAACTTCTAAATTATAATGTTATAATTGCTGTGTGTGTGCTTGCGTGCATGTATGCGTGTTTAGCCGTGAGGTGCAGGAGTGTATCCCTCCACAGTTCTACAGCAAACAGGGCTCACAGCAGTGGCTGAACATGATAACGCAGCACATGCAGCAGATCCAGTCTTTAAATCCACACCAGGCCCGTGCACAGTTCCTCGGTAAGACCTTGTTGGCTTGCATATGTTGAAGTATTCCAAACTCACAGTGTGAATGTGCAACAATAATCCATACATGTTAAAGTGTACATGTGGATCTTCTCTCAAAAATGCTTGAAATGTTCAAAACTGCAATGCCCTCTCTGAATGTGTGTGTGTGTGCGTGCGTGCGTGCGTGCGTGTGCTTCCCCCCCTCAGGTCTTGTCAGTGCCTTCCCGATGTTTGGCTCCTCCTTCTTCTATATCCAGAGTTCAGGATCTGCCTCTATCCATGCCCCGTGCATCTTGGCCGTTAATTTGAATGGACTTCAGTTTCTTAACAAGGATACACATGTATGTTGTGCTGCATCCTGACTCTTCCAGTCTCTCTGTATCTCTGTTGCAACCTGCTGATGACACTCTGTAACACTCTAAGCTCAGTGGCCACTTCCCTCTGAGAACATCCTGTTTGAAGCCTCACAATGGCGAGGTACTGTTGATCAGTTGTTAGGTGTCATCTTGGTCTCATGATGTCAAAATGTGAACAGTGTGATGGAGAGGACTGTTTAAATACCAATTCTAATTAAATCAGAAAATGTCTTGGTCAATTCATGGAACACCTGTTGGGAATTTTACCATTAAGCACCTTGTTAGAGAACAGCAAGTTATGCAAAAAATACTGAAACATTGAACAGTTGGACATGTGCATTCAAAAGGTTAGAGAAGGTCAAATTAAATTCACCTGTAAAGGTTATAGTAGTGCATTTTAGGTGCATCCTGAAATCTCACCCAAAAGCCGAAGCAAATCATATGGCTCCCTCTGCTGGTTATAGTTTTTCATCATGTTTTCACCTGCATTTTGTATTTGTTTTAAAAGCATAACTCAAAAAATGATTTACAAATTTTTATGAAGTTTTTATGGGACTTCAGAGATGGACAGCTTGACCAATCGATTAGATTTTGGGGATAATTTATATCTTAAAGGGATTTTTTTTTTAAATTTATATTCCTTCACATAAGCAGATCCTCTGTAATGGTTCATCAGTCTGGGGTGCCAATCAGTTTTTTTTAACCCTGAAAAATGATTTGAAAATACATATAAAACTCCACAAAGAATAAAAAATAACCAGAATACATTTTGGAAAATGTCAAACAATAATCATCCAATTAAATAAAAAAAACAACAACAACAACACAGAGCAAACAAGAACCAGTGAATCTGGGTAAGTTGTAAAGCTTCCTGTCCACACTGTGCACGGTGCGAATGGGGTACTACTGACTTTGAACATGGATCATTGTCAGGTGGTGGAAGGAGTACTTTGAGGATTTCCTCAATTTCACTGATGCACCTTCCATCGCAAAGGACGAGGAGGATGACTTGCCCATCACAGGGGCTGGGGTTGCTGAAGTTCTTAAAAAAACCTCTTTGGTGGCAGGGCCCCAAGGGTGGATGAGATCGCCTTGAGTACCTCAAGGCTCTGGATGTCATAGTGTTGTCCTGGTTGACATGCCTCTGCAACATCACATGGAGATCGGGGACAGTACCTTTGGCATGGAAAACTAGGGTGGTGGTTCCCCTCTTCAAGAAAGGGGACTGAAGGGTGTGTTCCAACTTTAGGGGGTTCACACTCCTCTGCCTCTCTGAGAAGGTTTATACCAAGGTACTGGAGAGGAGAATCTGGCCTTTGGTCGAACCTTGGTTTCAGGATGAACAATGTGATTTTTATCCTGGTGGTGGCACACTGGACCAACTCTTTACCCTCTCAAGGACCCTTGAGATTTCATAGGAGCTTGCCCAGCCAGTCTACATGTGTTTTTCAACTTGGAGAAAGCATCCATTTGTGTCCTTCATGGTTTCTAGTGGGGGCTGCTTCTGGAGTTTGGGGTATCGGGCTCGTTGATATGAAATATCTGGTCTCTAGGTCTTGAGACTATGGTTTGTATTGCCAACAATCAGTCAAACTCGCTCCCAGTGAGAGTTGGACTCCGCCAGGACTGCCCTTTCTCTCCAATCCTGTCCATCATATTTATGGACAGAATTTCCAGGTGCAGCCAAGGAAAGGAAGGTGTTATGTTCAGTGACCACAGGATCTTGCCTCTGCTTATTGCAGATGATGTCCCGTTGGCTCCATCAAGCAATGACCTACAGGTCTTATTGGAATAGCTTGGTACCGAGTGTGAAGCGGCTGGGATGAGAATCAGCACCTCAAAGTCCGAGTCCATAGTGCTCAACAGTGAAAGGGTTGATTGTCCTGTCTGGGTCAAGTTTAGGAATTCAAAAGTCTCAGGGTCTTATTCAGGAGTGAGGGGACAATGGAATTGGAGATTGACAGATGGATTGGAGGAGCATCTGCAGTGATGCAGATGTTGTACAGGTCTGTTGTGGTGAAGAGGGAGCTGAGCTCTATGGCAAAGCTGTCGATTTACCACTCAATCTACGTTCCTACCTTCACCTATAGTCAAGAACTTTGAGTAATGACTGATAGAATGAGATCATGGATACAAGCAGCTGAAATGAGCTTTCTCCGCAGGGTGGCTGGATTCACCCTTAGAGATAGGTTGAGGAGCTCAGTTATCCAGGAGAGGCTCAGAGTAGAGCTGTTGCTCCTCCACATCCACAGGAGCCAATTGAGATGGTTTGGACATCTGGTCAGGATGCGTCACGGACACCTCCCGCTTGAGGTGTTTTGAGCATGTCCCACTGGGAGGAGACCCTGGGGCAGACCCAGGACACGATGGCCTAGGAACACCTTGGTATCCTCCCTAAACAGCTGGAGGAGGTTGCTGGGGAGAGGGAAGTCTGGGCTTCTCTGCTTAGACTGCTGCCTCCATGGCCCAGATCCCTACATAAGTGATAGAAGATGGAAGGATATATATGTGATTTCAGTCACCGATTTCTCCCCTTTAATAATATCAGTTGTTATTGTATTTTATATCTTTGGAAAGCCTGATTAGTCATCTTTACAACGAGGTACAACTTGTAAGGATTATTGTAAGGAAGAGTTATTTGGTGGATTGGATGATTACACTCTCCCACAGTAATAAGGAAAAAACAGCATACATTTAAGATAAGATAAGATAAGATAAGCCTTTATTAGTCCCACAACGGGGAAATTCCAGGATTGCAACAGCACAGGGATAGCAACACTCAGAGCAACAATCAGAAGGCAAGAAAAAACAAGCAAGCAAGAGCAGCTAATATACATATGTACATATTACTATAAAATATATATATACACACACACACACACACACAGACGCACAGTGCAGAGCATTGTAGCTGTAGCATTTATTGGCCATTTTTACACTTTATTCATTTTACACTGTAATGGACCTCAGTAGCATGTGGAAGATCCAGCCTGGCACCTCCTCCTCATGCTGGTCACATTTTGCTGTGGGATAGCATCCCCTTCCTCAACAAGGAGTTGCTGAAGGTCAACTACCATGGTTGTGTTGGTCACTGTACCACCTACAGCACGCCCAAGCTGATCCCACAAGTGTTCAATTATACCTGTGACTGGCACACACCTGGCAGCACTTGAAGTGCACAACAAGAGTGAATACCAATAGCAGCCTATTGCAGGGGATTTTGGCTAACTTTTTGGGGGCGCTACCCACACGTTTAGCTGTGTTGCTCATTTCACGAATGCATGATCCTCACAAGTTGTACCTCATTGTATAGATGACTAATTAGGTTTTCAAAACAAAACAATACCAATTAATTAATTGGTAATTATATATTATACCAATACCAATTAATACCAATTGGTATTGGTAATAATACCAATACCAATTGGTATTATTAAAGGGGAGAAATCAGTGACTGAAATAATGTTTCCAAACGTTTTTGAGAAGTTTAGATATACTGTACATGCATGCATACTGTCATGAGCTGAGCACTGGAGGTTTCTGCCACACTCAGTCTCATGGCTTTTTCTCTATATTTATATACAGTGGGGCAAAAAAGTATTTAGTCAGCCACCAATTGTGCAAGTTCTCCCACTTAAAAGATGAGAGAGGTCTCCAATTTTCATCACAGGTATACCTCAACTATGAGGGACAAAATGAGAAAAAAAAAAATCCAGAAAATCACATTGAAGGATTTTTAATGAATTAATTAGTAAATTCCTCAGTAAAATAAGTATTTGGTCACCTACAAACAAGCAAGATTTCTGGCTCTCACAGACCTGTAACTTCTTCTTTAAGAGGCTCATCTGTCCTCCACTCGTTACCTGTATTAATGGCACCTGTTTGAACCCATTATCAGTATAAAATACACCTGTCCACAACCTCAAACAGTCAGACTCCAAACTCCACTATGGCCAAGACCAAAGAGCTGTCAAAGGACACCAGAAACAAAATTGTAGACCTGCACCAGGCTGGGAAGACTGACTCTGCAATAGGTAAGCAGCTTGGCGTGAAGAAATCAACTGTGGGAGCAATTATTAGAAAATGGAAGACATACAAGACCACTGATAATCTCCCTCGATCTGGGGCTCCACGCAAGATCTCACCCTATAGGGTCAAAATTATCACGAGAACGGTGAGCAAAAATCCCAGAACCACATGGGGGGACCTAGTGAATGACCTGCAGAGAGCTGGGACCAAAGTAACAAAGGCTACATCAGAAACACACTACGCCGCCAGGGACTCAAATCCTGCAGTGCCAGACGTGTCCCCCTGCTTAAGCCAGTACATGTCCAGGCACATCTGAAGTTTGCTAAAGAGCATTTGGATGATCCAGAAGAGGATTGGGAGAATGTCATATGGTCAGATGAAACCAAAATAGAACTTTTTGGTAAAAACTCAACTTGTCGTGTTTGGAGGAGAAAGAACACCATACCTACTGTGAAGCATGGGGGTGGAAACATCATACTTTGGGGCTGTTTTTCTGCAAAGGGACCAGGATGATTGATCCGTGTAAAGATAGAATGAATGGGGCCATGTATCGTGAGATTTTGAGTGAAAACCTCCTTCCACCAGCAAGGGCATTGAAGATGAAATGTGGCTGGGTCTTTCAGCATGACAATGATCCCAAACACACTGCCCGGGCAACGAAGGAGTGGCTTCGTAAGAAGCACTTCAAGGTCCTGGAGTGGCCTAGCCAGTCTCCAGATCTCAACCCCATAGAAAATCTTTGGAGGGAGTTGAAAGTCTGTGTTGCAACAGCAACAGCCCCAAAACATCACTGCTCTAGAGGAGATCTGCATGGAGGAATGGGCCAAAATACCAGCAACAGTGTGTGAAAACCTTGTGAAAACTTACAGAAAACGTTTGACCTCTGTCATTGCCAACAAAGGGTATATAACAAAGTATTGAGATGAACTTTTGTTATTGACCAAATACTTATTTTACCTAGGAATTTATCAATTAATTCATTAAAAATCCTTCAATGTGATTTTCTGGATTTTTTTTTTCTTATTTTGTCTCTCATAGTTGAGGCATACCTATGATGAAAATTGGAGACCTCTCTCATCTTTTAAGTGAGAGAACTTGCACAATTGGTGGCTGACTAAATACTTTTTTACCCCACTGTATTTGTTGCATTTGGTGCTTTTTGGTTTCTGTTATTCTAGTACTGTTTTCTATTTTCCTGTTTATGTCAGTTTTGTTACGCTCTTATTTTGTATTAATTTGTATTTATATCTCAGTCAGCATTTGTTGATATTTTATTCTTTATATCCTTATTGTTGTGTTCTCCCCCTGGGTTGACAGCTGTCAGTGGCGTTTCCGGGTTTGTGCTCCGTGTGGGCGTCACCCCTGTCAGCTGTCAGCTCTGGTCGCTCCCCTCTCATTGCTCCCAGCTGGTCCAAATTATTCATCATTGTTACCTTCTGCCCGCTCATGTGACCCATGCCTGTCATTACTTGTATGATTTGTTTTTGACCCTATTTAAGGGTGGTTATTATTTCCCCTTGTGGCAGTCTTGAGTTTCTCCTATCTTCATCTCCACCAGAGCCCAGCCCTTGCTCTGGTGTGCTTTATTTGTAAGTTTGCTCATTGTTTGAATTTTGTGTTAGAGCACTGTTTGGGACTTTGTGTTTCGTTGTTTTTTTTCAATAAATCTCACAAACTCACAAACTGGGCTGCACGGTGGCGCAGTGGTTTAGCACTGTGGCAGCACAGTTTTACCCTCGGCCGGGGGATCGCGGGGATCATGAGATCGTGGGTTCGATCCCAGCCCCCGACCAACAGTGAGCTGTGTGGAGTTTGCATGTTCTCCCCGTGTTGCGCGGGTTTACTCCGGGATTTCTCCGGTTTCCTCCCGCACACCAAAAACATGTAGGTTTAGGGCGCTCGCGCACGCAGCGACCAGCAGCCGGTGGCTTGTCACCAAACTGCAAACCAAGTCTACCTACGGGTACAAATAATTAAAAAAAAAAAAAAAAAAAAAAAAAAAAACCTCACAGTTCAGCACGTGGGTCTTCCTCTCCACCCTGAGGGGCGATTCATGACACATACAATATGAGGGTTATGGTTTGGTAGAGAAAATGTGGAAGTTTGCACTGCCTGGGTGCTTTCGAGTTTTGTTTCTTTCAATTAAATAACTAACAAACGTCATGTGAGAGGAAACATTATTTTAACATGTAGAATCTGAATGTTATAAATGATGTTTTTTGATATATTTCTGTTATTGTTTATAGGAAGCCATGGTGCGTTTTCCTCTGAAGGAGATCCAGTCAACTCGCACCCAAAGACCAACATCGGGTTCCAGTTACCCATACGTGGAGATCATGATAGGAGACCTGCTTAACCAGCGGGTCACACAGCTGCAGCTGGAACAGGTTGGCATATAAGATGGAGAGAGATGCAGATAGATGAACATGGGTAACAGTGCCCTGTGTGTATGCAGCTTGAGTCTCATGCTGTTTTTTATGTTTTCAGGGACTGGAGCTGTGTCGAGTCATTGCCATGCACATGGAGAACATGTTATCAGTCAGAGAGAAGAGACTCACCTTGCCACCGAGCGAAATCACCCTGCTCTAGCACATACATGAGGATGTGTCCTCATAACATTCACAGTTAAAGCCTTAAAAATTTACCTTATCTACCTCTATTCTTACAACTGAATATATTTTCATATGTCAAATCAAATTTTATGTGTGATGATGACTTAATTGTGAATAGATTTTAAAAAATTTGTCTTTATCAAGGGCCATGACAAATTATTTAATTTATTTATATACTAATTTTCCAAATGAATCATTTATCAGATGTTTGTGTTTCTATGACTGATTGTCAAGAGAAGTTGGAATTTATTAAATATCTTACTTATTTATGTTTCACTCCTTTGCCCAAAACTGTTTAAGGTTTTAGTTGCCATGGCTGATTATAGCAGTACTACAGTGATTGTTAAGGTCTTGTTTGCTTTTCATGCCCCACTTTAGAGAATTCATTCTAATCTTTGTGCAATAGTATAATGAATGACAATAACAATCAAATGTATCTGATGCGGTCTGTCTGATAGGATTTTTTTTTTTTTTTTTATTTACATTATTTAGTGTCTCCGTCAAGATTAGATTTAGAGGAAAGGCCTGATAGGAGAAGCTTATTTTGATGACCACATTTTTGGCACAGTTTTCAGCTTCATAACTGAACAGTTTGCACTAACTTTATTTGTTTATGCAATGAGTTTTATTTTCTAAAAAGCTGTTGTATACATTTAATGATAATAATGAATAATTAAGTCACATTAAAGTTTTTAGTATCACCACTTGTGATTGTGTGAATTAAGCGTTTATTACCTCCGCCAAGGAGCTAATGTTTTCATGCTGGTTTGTTTGTCTCTTAGCAGAATTACCCAAAAACTACTGGACAGATTTAAATTCTCACCAGAGGTGGCCCCTGGGCTATAATTGAACCCGTTAGATTTTGGAGGTGATTTGGGTCAGGATGCAGATTCTGGGTCACTTGTTCACTTTCTTTAACATCGCGAGCCTTGGCATAGGTATGCACTCTCTGAGTACATCAGAGACATGATTTAAATTCTCCCATCTCTAGAGAAGAGGCTATATTAGCAATTAACAGTTTACAATCAGGTAAAGCACTGGGGCCAGATGGCATGAGCAGTGAATTTTACAAAGAATTTCAAGATATACTTGTGGATCCATTTTTGGAGATGATGGAACACTCCTTTATCTCTGCGAGCTTACCTCAGTCATTAAGAGAAGCTGACATCTCTCTAATTCTTAAAAAAGGCAAGTGTCCTGAAGATTGCTCAGGATATAGACCTATTGCTCTTTTAAATCAAGATGTTAAACTGTTATCTAAGATCCTGGCTCTGCAATTAGAGAAGGTTTTGCCTTTTATCATTAAGGAGGACCAGACAGGTTTTATTAAAGGCAGAAGCTGTAGTCACAACATTAGGAGGCTTTTAAATATTGCTCATTTCTGTCAATCACAAGAAAATGACACTGTAATCATCTCACTGGATGCAGAGAAAGCCTTCGACCGAGTTGAGTGGCCTTATCTATTTAGAGTATTACAAAAATTTAATCTGGGGGATAACTTTATCAAATGGATCAAACTTTTGTATAATAAACCTTTGGCATCAGTCATAACAAATCGTTATAGATCTGATAATTTCCCAATTTATTGCTCAACACGTCAAGGCTGCCCCTTAAGCCCTGCTCTTTTTGCCCTTGTAGTAGAACCTTTGGCTGAAGCCATCAGGCAGGATCCAGCTGTCAGGGGTATAGGTGTAGGGGAGACGCAACATAAAATTTCCCTTTATGCGGATGACGTTTTGTTGTACGTAGCAGAGCCTGCTACCTCTGTTCCGCGACTGGTTGATATCATTAATTATTTTGGGTCTTTTTCTGGTTACAAAATTAATTTCTCTAAATCTTTAGCTATGCCCATGGGAAGCCTCAGAAGTAGAATAAACTCCCTTATATCATTTCCATTTCGCTGGTCTATGTCAGGTTTTACATACTTGGGTATTCAGATTACTCCTATATTTCATCAGATGTTTAAAGCTAATTTTAACCCTCTCCTAGACACTATAAAGAAGGACTTAAACAGGTAGTGTTCACTTCCCCTATCATTACTCGGCAGAGTGTCTGTCATCAAAATGAATATCCTGCCTAGGTTATTGTACCCCCTACAGATGGTTCCAATATTTATAACTCATAAGGTTTTGAAGTTACTCAGTGGTTGGTTGAGTGATTTTATCTGGAATAAAAGGAAGCCGAGGTTAAAAATGGTAAAATTACAACTTCCAAGTTCAATGGGAGGTTTGGATGTTCCTAACATTAAATAGTATCAAATAGCATCTCAACTAAGGTTTATAGCAGAATGGATTAAAGATGATCCTACTTCTGTTTGGTTGGGCCTTGAAAAGTCACAGACCTCCTGCTCACTGTTGGGCCTCTTGTCTTGTAAGAATTTCAAGTCAGTTAGAAATCTCTGGGATAATAACCCCATAATTTGCAACACTCTAAAGGCCTGGTTTATGACATGAAAGCTTGAAGGAAGATCAGATTTAACTACTTTATTAATTCCCATTCAAGGCAATCCGGACTTTGTTCCTGGTTTGATGGACAGTGGTTATAATATACAGTATGGACAGCTAAAGGGTTAAAGAAGATTTATGACCTTTTTGATGGTGCATTAACAAGGTCAGGAGTTCCTGGCAGCGGAGGGCGAGGGACAGAGCTGTGTGGAGGAATCTGATCAGACCTAAATGAAACAGTCATTGTCGTCCCCGACAGACTGCTATGGTGGTGGTGGTGGTGGTGTGTTATCATTTGAACAGCTTCAGGAGAAATTTGGTCTTTCTAGACAGAATTTTTTTAGATACCTTCAGATCTGAGATTTCATAACTAGAAAGACCACACTCAATGTAAATGCCACAGTGTCTGCAGTTGAGTGGTTACTTCTTTTTTTTTTTTTTTTTTTTTTTTTTATTACTTATTTTGTACCCGTAGGTAGATTTGTTTTGCAGTCTGGTGACAAACCACCAGCTACCGGTCGCTGCATGCGCAAGCGCCCCTTAACTCCCTAACCTGCATGTTTTTGGCATGTGGGAGGAAACCGGAGAAATCCCGGACTAAACCCACGCAAACACGGGGAGAACATGCAAACTCCACACAGATCACTGTTGGCCGGGGGCAGGGATCGAACCCACGATCTCACGGTCCCCGCGATCCCCTGGCCGAGGGTAAAACTGTGCTGCCACAGTGCTAACCACTGCGCCACCGTGCAGCCCACTTTTAGGCCCAACCAAAGAAATTATAATTCGCTGTTATAGTGATTTAAGTCAGCCAGATGTGTTATGTGTGTCAATTATGCAGGATCTTAAACAGAAATGGCAAAGTGAACTTGGTGTAAATATTTGTGAGGATTCATGGGATGCAATCTGGGAGTGTGCCAAGAAGATCTCAATATGCAATCGTGCAAGACTATTGCAATACAAAATCTTACATCGCTTACAAATCTCTCCCAGTAAAAGATCCAACATGAATCCCCAGCTTTCACCCATGTGTCTGAAGTGTAAAATTTCAGTTGGTACCTATACTCATTGTGTTTGGTCTTGTCCTAAAATCCAAGCATACTGGCTGGACGTTGTACAAGACATGAGTCAGATATTTGGTGTGAATGTAGACATGGATCCTCATTCTCTGCTACTGGGACACCCAAACCAGGACTTACTTTTTGGAAGCGCTGCAAGACTGTACAATATCCTTGCACATGCGGCAAGAAGGAATGTTTTTTTTGTCATGGGTATGTGACAAACCACCAACTAAAACAAACTGGCATAAAATTATCATGGAGTGTTTCCCTTTGGAACTTCATTCAACAAAGAGACATTTTATGAAAATATGGACCCCATATCTCAAATTCTCAAACCTTACGGTGGCTTCAATTCTTGGGAGCGTTAACTTGGATTAAATATGACTTCCTTTTTCTTGGACCTTGTTTGTGGTGCCGTCATGGATACGCTCCTCTGTACAAGTGTACAAGTGCTGGTTTATGTGTGTACATGTATGAGTTTCTAGCTGTGAAGTACAGACGTGGACAAAATTGTTGGTTCCCCTCTGTCAATGAAAGAAAAACCCCACAATGGTCACAGAAATAACTTGAATCTGACAAAAGTGGTAATAAATAAAAATTCTATGAAAATTAACCAATGAAAATCAGACAGTGCTTTGGATTGTGGTTCAACACAATTATTTTAAAAAACAAACTCATGAAACAGGCCTGGACAAAAATGATGGTACCCCTAGTGTTCTGCCCTCAGTAGTGTGTTTTGTAAGAGTTAGAAAATAGTTCATAAGTTTATATTAAATATCATAGTTCATTTATAATAATTCACGTTATCTAAATAGTCATTGTGTGTTAAAAGTAATTTCTTTATAGTTAGTAGTAATTTGTCTGTATTTTATATTGAAAGCGCAGCCAGTTGCAGCTATGATTTATGGGTAGAAGAAACGGACATCGAGAGGGAGACAGAAAAAAAAGGCAGAGAGCTTAACCTGCCGGCGAATGTCTGAAACGTTCCTCCTGTGTGTTAAATCCTTTTCCTACACCTCCAAAAGCAATGGCTTTTCACTTGGGCTTTTCAACGAGCTTCGAGCCACAGTTGTAAAATACTGTAAGCTGTCTAAGAAGACTGAAAATAAAGGAGCAGGACGCTCGGTTTCCTGGCTCGTGAAAAACGAGTTTGGCTTGCTGTTGATCTGCGTTAACATACCCCTGTCATGGCGGCCTCTGGGCCGTCATTGGCGTCATTAGCTCCAGCTGCGCACAGACCAACAGGTGTGAATCGACGGCTGTTAAAAGCCAGTGTCGCTGACAGCCCGGCACGGAGTCGTCTGTCTTCCTCAACGGAGAATGAGCCTGAACTCCGCTCTCTGGTCTCGTCAAGAATATCTCTTGTCTCGTCTGGAACTTTGTCTGTCTCGTCAAGAACTTTGTCTGTCTCGTCAGGAACTTTGTCTGTCTCGTCTGGAACCTCGTTTGTCTCGTCAGGAGCTTCACTTGCTTCATCCAGGAACCCTTCCCAGCGACAAGCAAGTAAGCGCACCATTTGTTACTCAACTCCAAACTTATACCCCTGTGCACAGGTGGACCTCCTTGGCGGCGGACCTGCGTCCCCAGCTGACGGGGTAACGCCAACACGTCCTCGTAGCGGCTCGCTACCACCACGTCTACCGGTACGTCTTGCTCCTCAATTACCAGAACTGTTATTGTATCAGTTACAGGAGTATTGGCCAACGTTATCGGTGGAATCACTGTCATCAGCATCAGCTGTATCATCATTGCCACTTTCTGTGGAGTCACTAACCTCGTCTTTGTCTGCATCGTCGTCATCCCGGTCTGTGGAGTCACAGCCGGCGTCATCGTCAGGATCAGCGTCATCCCGGTCTGTGGAATCACAGCCGGCGTCATCGTCAGGATTGTCACTGTCACAGCCACGGGTGGAAACCCCAGCACGGTCACAGACACCTTCACCTCCACGCTGCACGGCCGCTGGAACTCAGCAGAGCAAAGCCAGTGCTGCTATCAAGTAAGCCTTGCTATCTGCAGCTCTTTGCTAGTGTGGAGCATTAGTAATTTGTCTCTGCTTATTTTGTTCCAGGGTTGCCGGGTCTCCGTCCAGGTCGCTCAGCTCCAGTGTCCAGAACGATATCATCGCACTCACACTCGCATTACACTCACTCACTTTAAAATAAAGATTATTGTCACTATCTGCTCGTGTCAGTGTCTGTCTCCTGGGTCCCTAACCATGTCAGTACGACTCCGTCACGATGACCCAGCGGACAGCTCACTGTCGCGCCAAATTAACACTCTTAGCGCCCGGGTAGATTTACTTGCACACCAACAGACAGTAGTCTTGAATCAATTAACTGTTATAAATGGTCGGCTGGATCGTCTGGAGGGACACCAGACGTTTCCCCCCACCGCGGACAGTTCTGCCCCTGTGGGCTTAGCATCTGGGCAAACTAACATCTCCTCGTCTTCTCGCCTCACCCCTATTCCCACCCCTGCCCGGTTCAGTGGAAAACTCGGGGAAGCTCGTGGATTCATATTACAGTGTGAGTCAGTTTTTCTTCGTGTTCTGGGGGACTTTACTCTTGATTCTAGCCGGATTGGCTACGTCATAAATTTATTAGCAGGAAGAGCTTTTGACTGGGCGTATTCTATTATGGCGAAACCAAGCTATTCTTTGCTTACTTACCAGGAGTTTGTGAACGAATTTTTGTCTGTGTTTGATCATACGGATAGAGGTGAGGTGTTGACAGAACGATTGCTGAGCTTACAACAGGGAAAGAGATCAGCTGCTGATTACGCTATTGACTTCCGGGTCCTGGCTGCAGAGATTGGGTGGGGGGAGCCATCATTATGTGGTATTTTTCTACGTAGTCTTAACAATGAGTTGAAGGATGAGTTAGCGGCACGGGACAAACCGGATAATTTGCGGGATTTGATTGCCCTAGCGGTTAGTCTTGATAGCAGATTAAGGGAGCGGGCGGCTGAACGGCGTTCTACTTCCCGTTCGGTTAAACCCCACCCTCGCCTCCCCAACTCTCCTCCTCTCGCTCTATCTGTGTCAGAGGAACTTCCGGTTCAGCAAACTATGATCAGTGGCCGGTCTAAAGTGTCAGCAGCAGAGAAACAACGCCGCAGGGATCTGGGCCTTTGTTTCTACTGTGGGAAAGAGTCACATGGGGTTTTTGAATGTCCCAATAAGTTAAAAGGGAAGGCCCGTGGATCACAGTAGGGGGATTCACGGGCAATAACTCTGAAGAACCCCTCACTTGTTGTCGATTACCTCTTAGACTCATCCATTTACATATAGAACACTCCACATTGGCGTTAGTAGATTCTGGAGCTGAGCAAAATTTTATTTCTAGAGACCTGGCAACCCGGATGGGCCTTAGCTGTCAGACTCTAGATCCCCCTGTCAAACTGATCACCTTGTCTAAAGCGTCTTTGACTACTATTGCTCATCAGACGGTTCCCGTGTCAGTTATTGTATCAGGAAATCACAGGGAGGAAATTCAGTTTCTTGTTCTGCCCGTTTCTTCTTCGCCCGTTATTTTGGGGTACCCCTGGCTGCGCCTACATAACCCCACCATTGATTGGCAAGCTGGGAGAATAACGGCATGGAGTACGTTCTGCCTTAGTGCCTGCCTTCAATCGGCGGCATGCGCCCCATCCGTCAAGGTGCCTCTGCCTGATTCATCGCCACCGGACTTGTCCAAGGTGCCAGAGGTCTATCACGATTTGGGGCTAGTATTTAGCAAGTCTCAGGCGTTGTCCTTACCCCCTCATCGCCCTTATGACTGCGCGATCAACCTGAAGGCTGGGGCCCCTCTACCTGCTAGCCGCCTGTACAGCCTGTCAGCCCCAGAGCGCGAGGCTATGGACACATATATTAAGGAGTCCTTGGCTTCTGGTATCATCCGCCCGTCGTCTTCGGCAGTAGGTGCTGGATTTTTTTTTGTTGGAAAGAAAGACGGTTCTCTACGCCCCTGTATCGATTTCCGGGGACTGAATGAAATAACTGTGAAAGACAAGTATACCCTGCCTTTGATGAACACTGCTTTTGACTCTCTCCAGGGGGCGTCCTGGTTTACTAAACTGGACCTTAGGAATGCCTACCATCTAGTGCGAATAAGGGAAGGAGATGAGTGGAAGACGGCTTTTCGGACCCCCAGCGGACATTTTGAGTACCTGGTAATGCCGTTTGGGTTAACTAACGCTCCAGCCGTCTTCCAACGACTGATAAATGATGTTCTACGGGATTTTCTGAACTCGTTTGTTTTTGTTTATCTCGACGATATTCTCATTTTCTCCCGCAC
Organism: Pholidichthys leucotaenia; assembly: GCA_020510985.1. Classification (NCBI taxonomy): domain Eukaryota; kingdom Metazoa; phylum Chordata; class Actinopteri; order Cichliformes; family Pholidichthyidae; genus Pholidichthys; species Pholidichthys leucotaenia. Next base: position 386,632,988 of record CM035838.1, read on the forward strand.
ACTAGAGGAACATCGAGGGCATGTGCGCAGGGTGCTGCAGCGCCTCCTGGAGAATCAAATGTTCGTGAAGGCTGAAAAATGTGAGTTCCACACTGATCAAACCTCCTTCCTTGGGTTTATTATAGCTCGGAACCAGGTGCTCCCTGACCCGGCCAAGGTCAAGGCGGTTGTGGATTGGCCTGCACCCACCTCCAGAAAGCAGCTTCAAGGGTTCCTGGGGTTTGCTAATTTTTATAGGAGGTTCGTGCCTAATTTTGGCAATATTGCCCGTCCCCTGACTGCTCTTACCTCCCCTAAGATCCCGTTTTGTTGGAGTAAGGAGGCAGCTGAAGCATTTGAAAGACTCAAGAGGGAGTTCGCCTCGGCCCGAGTCCTTACTCAGGTGGATCCGAAGCTGCAGTGCTTGGTGGAGGTGGATGCTTCTGATTCAGGAGTTGGAGCGGTACTCTCCCAATGGTCTCCTGAGGACGGTAAGATTCGCCCTTGTGCTTATTTCTCTCACCGTCTCACTCCTGCAGAGAGGAATTACAGCATTGGAGACAGGGAGTTACTGGCAGTAAAACTCGCCTTGGAGGAATGGAGACATCGGCTGGAGGGGGCTGCTCAGCCGTTCGTGGTTTGGACGGATCATCGTAACCTGGAGTACCTCAGGACGGCGAAGTGCCTGAATGCACGCCAGGCTTGCTGGTCTCTCTTCTTCGGCCGTTTTAACTTCTCCATCACGTATCGGCCGGGAAGTAAGAACGGTAAGCCGGATGCTCTCTCACGGCAATTTGACACACCATCCTCTGAGGACCAGGAGACCCATATCTTGCCGCCTTCCTGCGTTGTCGGCGCCCTGTCCTGGGGAATCTGCAAGACAGTTCGTCAGGCTCAGAAGACCGAGCCGGATCCCGGGGGGGGGGGGGGGGCCGGGCCGCTTGTTTGTTCCACGCGCTATCCGGGGCAAGGTGATTGAGTGGGGTCACGCTTCCAAGTTGGCTTGTCATCCTGGAGTGGGTCGGACCGTGGATCTCCTCCAAAGGACTTTCTGGTGGCCAGGGTTACGGAAGGACGTTGTTAATTACATCCGGGCCTGCGCTCAGTGCGCCACCGGGAAGACGACGTCATCTCCCCCAGCGGGCTTGCTACAGCCCTTGCCGGTTCCTTCACGTCCCTGGTCTCACGTAGCTATGGACTTTGTGACTGGTTTGCCTACCTCAGATGACTACACCACGGTTTTGACCATCGTGGATCGGTTTTCAAAGGCAGCCCATTTTGTGCCACTTCGGGGTTTGCCTTCGGCTCTGGAAACTGCGGACCTTCTTGTGCAACATGTGGTCCGCCTTCATGGCATCCCTGCTGACATTGTGTCAGATCGGGGACCTCAGTTTGTATCCCAGGTTTGGAAGGCCTTCTGCGCGGCACTGGGAGCCACAGCCAGCCTCTCCTCTGGTTATCACCCTCAGAGCAATGGCCAGTGTGAGCGGGCTAATCAGGAGCTTGAGGCCGCCCTACGCTGTGTGATCTCCTCCTGCTCATCCTCCTGGAGCAAGTTCCTTCCATGGATTGAGTATGCTCACAACGCTACGATCTCCACGGCTACGGGTGTCTCTCCATTTAAGGCATCTTTCAGATTTGACCCTCCGCTGTTCCCGGAGGAGGAAAAGGAGGTAGCAGTTCCTTCAGTGCAGGCGCACATCAAGCGCTGCCGGCGAGTTTGGCTCCTCGCCCTCCAAGCCCTGCTGAAGACCACCCAACGTAATATCCAGGTGGCCAACCGGCATAGGAGACCCGCCCCGGACTATAAGGTGGGTCAGAAGGTCTGGTTGTCAACCCGGAATATTGGTGTACCGGCCGAAAAACAGAAGCTCACTAAGCGCTTCATTGGCCCTTACACTATTAATCGTATTATTAACCCTGTGTCTGTGCGCTTGTCTCTCCCCTCTTCGATGCATATCTGCCCCACTTTTAATGTCTCCCAGGTCAAACCATACGTCTTGGATCCCCTGTGTCCTGCTCCAGCGGCTCCCGCGCCCCCGAGGATGATCGATGGCCATCCGGCCTGGGGGGTGACTGCTATCCTGGATGTCTGCAGGCGGGGCTGTGGTCTTCAGTATTTGGTGGACTGGGAGGGCTTTGGACCGGAGGATCACTCTTGGATTCGCCCAGCGTTGATCTTGGATAAACAGCTGATTCGCAATTTTCATCGGGCGAATCCAGGTAGGATTGGGCAGGTGCCTGGAGGCACTGCTAGAGGGGGGAGTACTGTCATGGCGGCCTCTGGGCCGTCATTGGCGTCATTAGCTCCAGCTGCGCACAGACCAACAGGTGTGAATCAACGGCTGTTAAAAGCCAGTGTCGCTGACAGCCCGGCACGGAGTCGTCTGTCTTCCTCAATGGAGAATGAGCCTGAACTCCGCTCTCTGATCTCGTCAAGAATATCTCGTCTCGTCTGGAACTTTGTCTGTCTCGTCTGGAACCTCGTTTGTCTCGTCAGGAGCTTCACTTGCTTCATCCAGGAACCCTTCCCAGCGACAAGCAAGTAAGCGCACCATTTGTTACTCAACTCCAAACTTATACCCCTGTGCACAGGTGGACCTCCTTGGCGGTGGACCTGCGTCCCCAGCTGACGGGGTAACGCCAACACGTCCTCGTAGCGGCTCGCTACCACCACGTCTACCGGTACGTCTTGCTCCTCAATTACCAGAACTGTTATTGTATCAGTTACAGGAGTATTGGCCAACATTATCGGTGGAATCACTGTCATCAGCATCAGCTGTATCATCATTGCCACTTTCTGTGGAGTCACTAACCTCGTCTTTGTCTGCATCGTCGTCATCCCGGTCTGTGGAGTCACAGCCGGCGTCATCGTCAGGATTGTCACTGTCACAGCCACGGGTGGAAACCCCAGCACAGTCACGGACACCTTCACCTCCACGCTGCACGGCCGCTGGAACTCAGCAGAGCGAAGCCAGTGCTGCTATCAAGTAAGCCTTGCTATCTGCAGCTCTTTGCTAGTGTGGAGCATTAGTAATTTGTCTCTGCTTATTTTGTTCCAGGGTTGCCGGGTCTCCATCCAGGTCGCTCAGCTCCAGTGTCCAGAACGATATCATCGCACTCACACTCGCATTACACTCACTCACTTTAAAATAAAGATTATTGTCACTATCTGCTCGTGTCAGTGTCTGTCTCCTGGGTCCCTAACCATGTCAACCCCGAGTATATAACACTTAGGGATAACAGTACAGTGAAAAGCCAGGTCAGCAGTTGGTGAAGATAAGGTCCACGACACAGCGAGGGACGACACTCAAGAGTAAAAAAAAAAAAAAAAAAAAACCCATGTCAGCAGTTGGTGAAGTTAAGATTCACGACACAGCAATGGACGACACTCAAGAGAAGAGGGCAGAAGAAAAGGCGAACTCCGAAGCCAAATCATCACACAACGCTAGCTCCAGCTCCAGACGTTCTAGCTCCAAGTTATCCTCAAAGTCCAACCTAATGGAAGCGGCCATCATGGCGCGAGCCTCTGCTGAAGCTGCGAATGCTAGAGCCTTGTACAGTAAGAAACAACTAGAAATTAAAAAGCAACAAGCAAAGCTAGAACGAGAACAAGCAGAGCAACAAGCAAAGCTAGAACAAGCTAAGCAACAAGCAAAGCTAGAACAAGCAGAGCAACAAGCAAAGCTAGAACTGGATCTAGAGATGCTGGAGATAGAGAAGGAAACAGTGGCCGCCACAGCAAAAGCAGAAGTTCTAGAAGCTGCTGCAGCTGCCGAGCTGGACGAAGAAGAGAGTGTAAGGAGCGCAATTCCATCACAAGTTGTCAGACAGAGAACTATGGAGTAAGTGCACCACCAAATCCAGCTAAAGTCACAGGCGCGACCAGCTGAAGAAGAAACACCTCAAGTCGAACCCGCACAAAGGGCGCAATCATTCACTCCGAGGAGACCCGAACAAACTCTCTCTCCACCAGCATTCAAGAAAACGCACGTGAAAAATGAATCCATCGACATACCGAGAGACTATGTCAGGCCAAACAGCTACCATGCTTCCCACAATGGTGACCCACCTATGGCAGACTTTGCTAGGTTCCTCGCGCGCAGAGAGCTAATCACAACCGGACTCTTTAAGTTTGATGACACCCCCGAAAACTTTAGAGCATGGCAGTCGTCATTCATAAATGCAACTGAAGACATTGGTCTCACATATAGCCAGGAGTTAGATCTCCTAGTCAAGTGGCTTGGTAAAGAGTCCTCAGAGCACGTTAAAAGAATCAGAGCTGTCTACGCCACTAACCCCAAAGCTGCTCTCCAATTGTCATGGGACAGGTTAAAGGAATGTTACGCTACGCCAGAAGTAGTAGAAAACGCCTTGTTTAAAAAATTAGATAACTTCCCTTGCCTTACAAACAGAGACAATGTAAAACTCAGGGAACTTGGAGATTTACTCTTAGAGCTGCGGGTCGCTAAAGATGAAGCTTATCTCCCAGGCCTCGCCTACCTTGACACACCCCATGGGGTTAAGCCCATAGTTGAAAAGTTGCCTCCAAATTTACAAGATAAATGGCTGCACGCGGGCTCAAAATACAAACAAAAATATGATGTAACCTTCCCTCCCTTCTCATATTTTGTAAAGTTTGTCCAAGACGAGGCTAAAGCAAGAAATGACCCAAGTTTTGCGACGTGCAGCAGCCAACCCTTCAGCAAAGGTGAGAGACCACCATTCAAACAAACTAGCTACAGAACGCCTCTAACTGTAAACAAAACAGAGGTCGACACAACTGATCCCGCTAGTACTAAAGAGGACGATTTAACACGCTACTGTCCAGTTCATAAGAAAATGCATCCTCTAGCCAAATGTAGAGCTTTTCAGAATAAACCGCTACAAGAGAGGCGAAGCATACTCAAAGAACACAAACGATGTTTTCGCTGCTGCTCTCTCACGCACGCAATAAAGAACTGTGACATAAAACTCAAGTGTGAGGAGTGCCAAAGTGAGAGGCATTGCTCTGCCATGCATCCTGATTCAAGTCAGCAACCCCAGCCAGGAAACACACCTGAACCAGAGCCTCAGCCCCGAGACAACACACCACCTGAGGTAATGTCACGGTGCACTGAGATCTGCGGCGAAGGTAATCCCCTACGTTCTTGCTCAAAGGTATGTCTAGTTCGAGTTTTCCCTAAAGGCCAATCAGAACGCTCCGTTAAGATGTATGCAATCCTTGACGATCAGAGTAATAAATCGCTGGCCCGTCCTGAATTCTTCGAGCTGTTTGGGATCAAAGGCAGCCCTCTGACATACCTCATGAGAACATGTGCTGGTTTAACTGAAATGCTTGGCAGGGAAGCAGCGGGGTTCCAAATCGAGCCAGTAGGCGGAGGCCCACGCTTAGACCTCCCTCCTCTCCTTGAATGCGACGAGATAATGTTCAGTAGGGGTGAAATACCTACGCCCGAAGTCGCTCTTGCTCACGCCCACTTAAAACACCTCGCTCCTCTCATTCCCAAGTATGACCCAGATGCTCAGACAGCAATTTTACTGGGCAGAGACATCCTACGAGTCCACAAGGTAAGGCAACAAGTCAACGGACCCCACAATGCTCCCTTTGCTCAACGCCTGGACCTAGGCTGGGTAATTGTGGGGGAGGTGTGTCTTAACGATCACAAGCCAATCGTCAATGTTTATAAGACGCACATGCTCTCCAACGGACGCCCATCCTTCTTCACTCCTTGTCCTAACAGCATCTATACCAAAGAGAAACCATGCTACGGCGGGGAGCACAAGGACGGCCTCTTCAAACGCAGCTCAAAACCCAACGCAGCGAAAGAAAACTTGGGGACAAAGTTTTTGAGTGCACAGAGAACGATAACAAGTGCGCCGCGTCCTTCGAAGATGAGACCTTCATAAAGATAATGGAGGAGGAAGTCCACCAGGATGGAGACAACAACTGGATCGCTCCTCTGCCATTCAAGTGTCCTCGCTTGCCGCTCCCAAATAACAGGGACCAAGCATTGTCTAGACTCAGCTCACTAAGACGCAACTTAACAAAAAACCCTCAAATGAAAGAACAGTTTTCAGAGTTTATGGACAAGCTGTTCGAGAACAATCACGCAGAGATCGCTCCACCCATCACCGATAACACTGAATGCTGGTACCTGCCCATTTTCTGGGTATATCATCCCCAGAAGCCCAGTCAGATACGGGTCGTCTTTGATTCAAGTGCCGAGCAATTTGGTGTGTCACTCAACTCAGTACTGTTAACAGGTCCAGATCTTAATAATACCCTCCTCGGCGTGCTGATTCGGTTTAGGAAGGAGCTCATTACAGTCACTGCCGATATCCAGCAAATGTTTTATGGGTTCTTAGTCAGACCAGACCATAGAGACTATTTGAGGTTCCTGTGGCACAAGGAAAACGACTTGTCAAAAGAGGTGCAGGAGTACCGCATGCGGGTGCACATTTTTGGAAACAGCCCGTCGCCAGCGGTAGCTATCTATTGCCTACACAGGGCTATCCAGAAAGGCGAGCCAAAGTTTGGAGCAGACACAAGACACTTTGTTGAGAGACACTTTTATGTGGACGACGGGTTGATTTCGCTCCCCACTGAACCTGCAGCCATAGACTTGCTCAAGCGCACATGCGCATCCTTGGCCGAGTCCAATCTCAAGCTCCACAAAATTGCCTCGAATAGTGTCTCAGTCATGCAAGCCTTCAAGCCAGAAGACCTGGCCACCGGTATCAAAGACTTGAGTCTCGGCGATGACACTCTACCAGCTCAGAGAAGTCTAGGCCTGTGCTGGGACATAAACACTGACTCTTTCACATTCAAGGTTGCCGTCGATGACAAACCCTACACCCGCCGCGGGGTTCTGTCAACAATTAACGGTATCTTCGACCCCTTGGGACTAGCGTCACCAGTGACAATCAAAGGCAGACTCTTGTTACGTGAACTGTCGAATGGTGTCCAAGGTTGGGATGCTCCTCTTCCTCAGGACAAGATGGACACATGGGAAACATGGAAAGTGTCCCTCCAAGATCTTAGCAGCCTCAAGGTGCCACGCTGCTATGTACCAACTTCCCTCTCTAAGTCCACTTACACCGAACTGTGTATCTTCTCCGACGCTTCAAGCTGGGCTATTGCGGCAGTAGCATACTTGAAGACAGTCAATGCAGAAGGACAATGTGAAGTCGGATTTGTGCTTGGGAAAGCAAAACTTTCACCACAACCAGAGCCCACGATACCTCGCCTTGAACTTTGTGGAGCAGTTCTAGCGGTTGAGATGGCAGAGCTCATTCTGGACGAACTTGATCACAAACCAGATGCTGTCAAATTCTACTGTGATAGCAAGGTGGTTCTTGGGTACATCTGCAATGATTCGAAGCGCTTCTATGTTTATGTGCATAACCGCGTTCATCGTATATGTCAGTCCACATCCCCTGAACAGTGGCACTACGTCACATCAGAGCAAAACCCAGCTGATCTAGCTACCAGGTCAATACCTGCATCACAGCTCATGGACACCATGTGGTTTAAGGGACCAGACTTCCTTTACAGACCACCTGAATCCGGGACACCTGAATCCTTTGAGTTAATCGAGCCTGAAGTAGACTCTGAAATCAGAAAAGTCGCTACCTTTTCTACTCACATTCAGAAGAACGGGCTCTCACCAGAATGCTTCCAGCGCTTTTCAAGTTGGAACTCATTAGTATGTGCCATTGCATTCCTAATTCACCAAGCTCGTTCTCACTCATCAAGCAACCTGTCAGGTCATTCATGCAGGGGCTGGCATCGATGTAGCAAGCCACGCACTCCAGAGGAGCTGGATGCTGCCAGTAACCTCATCCTCCAGTCTGTTCAAAAGGACGCTTTTCCCGACGAGTATGCTGCTCTCCATGCCAACCAAACCGTCTGCAGTTCAAGTCCCATCATGGCTCTTGACCCCTATATGAATGAAAGCCTCATCAAGGTTGGAGGTCGCCTCAAACATGCTTCATTGAACACAGCATCCAAGAATCCAACCATTCTCCCAAACAAGCATCATGTGACCCAACTGCTTGTTCGCCACTATCACGCCAAAGTTGTGCATCAAGGAAGGCAGTTCACGGAAAGCACAATTAGGCAAGCCGGACTGTGGATTGTAGGTTGCCAGAGACTGGTCTTGTCCATTATCCACCATTGTGCAACGTGCAGGAGACTCAGGAGAAAACTAGAGACTCAGAAAATGGCAGATCTTCCACCTGAGAGACTCAAAACATGCCCTCCATTTTTATATGTCGGGTAGTAGATAAAAGGAAGTAGTGGCAATTAGTAATGCCAGGCGGGGAGTGTTCTGCCCTCAGTAGTGTGTTTTGTAAGAGTTAGAAAATAGTTCATAAGTTTATATTAAATATCATAGTTCATTTATAATAATTCACGTTATCTAAATAGTCATTGTGTGTTAAAAGTAATTTCTGTATAGTTAGTAGTAATTTGTCTGTATTTTATATTGAAAGCGCAGCCAGTTGCCGCTATGATTTATGGGTAGAAGAAACGGACATCGAGAGGGAGACAGAAAAAAAAGGCAGAGAGCTTAACCTGCCGGCGAATGTCTGAAACGTTCCTCCTGTGTGTTAAATCCTTTTCCTACACCTCCGAAAGCAATGGCTTTTCACTCGGGCTTTTCAACGAGCTTCGAGCCACAGTTGTAAAATACTGTAAGCTGTCTAAGAAGACAGAAAATAAAGGAGCAGGACGCTCGGTTTCCTGGCTCGTGAAGAACGAGTTTGGCTTGCTGTTGATCTGCGTTAACATACCCCGAGTATATAACACGTAGGGATAACAGTACACATAGAAAAGATTGAAAATAATGTCACCATAGGGACATGTTCAACCAAGATGTGTCCTCTAATTAACATCACAGGTGTCTACAAACTTGTAATCAGTCAGTCGGCCTATTTAAAGGGTGACAAGTAGTCACTGTGCTGTTTGGTCACATGGTGTGTACCACACTAAACATGGACCAGAGGAAGCAAAGGAGAGAGCTGTATCAGGAGATTAGAAAGAAAATTATAGACAAGCATGTTAAAGGCAAAGGCTATAAGACCATCTCCAAGCAGCTTGATGTTTCTGTGACTACAGTTGCACATATTATTCAAAAATTTAAGATCCACGGGACTGTAGCCAACCTCCCTGGACGCGGCCGCAGGAGGAGACGGATAATATGAATGGTAACAAAAGAGCCCAGAACAACCTCTAAACACATTCATGGTGAACTCCAAGATCAAGGTACATCAGTGTCAGATCGCACCATCCGTCGTTTGAGCCAAAGTCGCCTTCATGGGAGACCACCAAGGAGGACACCACTGTTGAAAACAAATCATAAAAAAGCCAGACTGGAATTTGCCAAACTGTATGTTGACAAGCCACAAAGCTTCTGGGAGAATGTCCTATGGACAGACAAGACAAAACTGCAACTTTTTGGCAAGGCACATCAGCTCTATGTTCACAGACGCAAAAATGAAGCATACCAAGAAAAGAACACTGTCCCTACTGTGTCTTGAATCTGTGCAGGGTACAATGAAATCTCAAGACTATCAAGGTATTCTACAGAGAAATGTGCTGCCCAGTGTCAGACAGCTTGGTCTCAGTCACAGGTCATGGGTCTTGCAACAGGATAATGACCCAAAACACAGCTAAAAACACCCAAGAGCCAAACATTGGACTATTCTAAAGTGGCCTTCTATGAGCCCTGATCTAAGTCCTATTGAACATCTGTGGAAGGAGCTGAAACATGCCATCTGGAGAAGGCACCCTTCAAACCTGAGACAACTGGAGCAGTTTGCTCATGAGGAGTGGGCCAAAATACCTGCTGAGAGGTGCAGAAGTCTCATTGACAGTTACAGAAATCGTTTGATTGCAGTGATTGCTTCAAAAGGTTGTGCAACAAAATATTAAGTGAAGGGTGCTGCAGCGGATGATAAAATAAGGCAGCGATGCTGAGGTTTTAAGGAGAGTTTATTATATCATACCGCCGTCACGAGCTCCTCTCCCGGCGCTGTGCGTGCACGCCGGGAGCGAGCCCACGGCTCTCAGTGAAGAGGGGACACAAAGTCTGTGTCCTGCAGCAGAGGTTGAAGTGAGAGAATGAGAGGAGATTTACAGCACAGTGCAGCTTATATACTCAACTCAAACAATAGATCAAAGACATTCACAGCAGTTAATCTGGGCATTTGCATATCAGAGGTACAGACAGGATGCATGAACACAATGCATGGATGACAATTTAACCTCACGGCTGTAAACGCAGCATGCAGCGGAAAAAACCCAGGAGTGCGAGCTGACTGTCTCTGTGTTCTGTCTGTGTGTTGTAGGGGTTGAATCAAACCGCTACACTGCTCCCCCCCCAGAGGGAACGGTAGGGGACTGTGACCTCGATGTTGCAGTCTGGGCAGCGAGCAAGGAAAAGCTCTGTGCAGGAGGAGGGGGAGGGGTAGTACATGCTGACCGGGCGCGGGAAAATCGTTCGAGTCGCACCAAAAGTGTTTGCTGCTCCGCGATGTCCCGTCTGAACATGCAGAGATCAGAAGAAGAAAAATTTGTCACTGGCTCCTCCCGCGATTAAGTCCTGCAAGGATTAATAGCGGCCATGAAGAAAAGACGAGGCTGCGTGGCGGCTGTAATGAGAGCAGAGGGACTGGCGTGTTGACTTTAGGTTCAGGCGTAACCCTAAAGCCTCGGGAACCGCAGACAGCTGAATTCCCCTTGTGTGCCGTGGCTAAGACCATAAAATCCAGTGAGCAAGCTGCGTGCCTCAGGTGAACGAGCAAGCCTGAAGGGCCAGTGTGCAGCAGAAGGAAGGCGGTCAGAAAAGCCGTATGTGTCCCGTGCGTGTTGTGCCGTCCTCGTAACTCCCCGGTGCGTGCGCCGGGGTTCCGTGATGGGTGGGCCAGCTGGAGAGGAGAACCAGGGTCAGGGAGCTTAATCATCCCTGTTCAGTGTGTTGGAGCGGTGCAGGAAAGTAGACGCTCTGTCACTCGCTCGGTCATGGTGCGTTCAGGTCCACGTGTGCTCCGTCGGCCATGGGGATCGCCGTCGTGGAGAGGGGACGAGGTGAATGCGCTCTCGTGTGGAGGGGCTGTGAGCGCGGCCGGTCCAGTGTGGATGTGCCGATCTAGGCGTGCAGATCTCACCATGAAACGTTGCTCAGCTTTCCCGGTCGTGGGTGTTCTCCGGGGAGTTTCGCCTGGAAACTCCGCGTTGAGGTCTCCCTGAAACAGAAGGGAGGGCAGATCAGTCAGGCTGCCGCGTTCGCTTGTCGTCGGAGAATCACCGCCGGGTGTTGCGTTCGCTGGGAACGTGTTCGTTTCAACGTCGGGTCACCCTTGCGGCGGATGTTAAAATAAGGCAGCGATGCTGAGGTTTTAAGGAGAGTTTATTATATCATACCGCCGTCACGAGCTCCTCTCCCGGCGCTGTGCGTGCGCGCCGGGAGCGAGCCCACGGCTCTCAGTGAAGAGGGGACACAAAGTCTGTGTCCTGCAGCAGAGGTTGAAGTGAGAGAATGAGAGGAGATTTACAGCACAGTGCAGCTTATATACTCAACTCAAACAATAGATCAAAGACATTCACAGCAGTTAATCTGGGCATTTTTGCATATCAGAGGTACAGACAGGATGCATGAACACAATGCATGGATGACAATTTAACCTCACGGCTGTAAACGCAGCATGCAGCGGAAAAAACCCAGGAGTGCGAGCTGACTGTCTCTGTGTTCTGTCTGTGTGTTGTGGGGGTTGAATCAAACCGCTACAGGTGCCATCATTTTTGTCCAGGTCTGTTTTATGAGTTTGTTTTTGAAAATAATTCTGTTGAACCACAATTCAAAAGCATTGTCTGATTTTCATTGGTTAATTTTCATAGAATTTTTATTTATTACCACTTTTGTCAGATTCAAGTTATTTCTGTGACTATTGTGGGTTTTTTCTTTCATTAACAGAGGGGTACCAACAATTTTGTCCACGGCTGTAATATCCCCCTTTTTTTTCCCTTTCCTTTTTTTTTTTTTTTAAATTTCAATCTCTATTTTTGTGTAGATCAATGTTGTGCTGAGCTGTTTTTCACGTTTTGTTGTTTTGTGTGTGTGTGTGTGTGTGTGTGTGTGTGTGTGTGTGTGTGTGTGCGCAAAACAAAAAAAAAATCAATAAATACAATTTAAAAAAGAATATTATCATGGGAGGAGATCACAGTAGTCAATATCTATTATTAGATGGATATTATCACTTATGTCTATTTTGCATAAACCAGTATTGCAACCACTTTTTAGGCGTTTAGCTAAAATAAGGGCAAACATTTTATAATCATTATTTAGTAAAGTGATAGGTCTCCAGTTTTCAATATCAGTCAATCAATCAATCAATCAATCAATCAATCAATCAATCAATCAATCAATCAATCTTTATTTCGGATAGATTAATAGTACAGATTAAAAGAAACAGAATAATATAACAAAGGGGGAAAGAAAATCCAACAAGGTCATATTAGACAATAATTCCTCTGATTATACAGTTCAACAGAAGTTATCCGAAACGGATGATGGCTGAAGTCGCAGCTTATATTGCCCACCCATATTCCATCCAGGAATTCAAAAGAAAAACAAAACGAGCGATTACAATTCAGAACATAGCTAAGACAAAATGTGACAAAAAGAAACTAAGCAACAGCACAACGCAGACTGGATATGACAGTCCTTATATGATTTTATATGCCATCTTGTATATATGTTTGGAGTATTTCTTCCTTTAGTTTTTGTTTAAATTGTCCAAGCATTGTACATGATTTTAATTCAGGTCCAAAATCGTTCCATAATCTGACTCCTTGCACTGAAACACAGTGTTGCTTGGTGGTAGTTCTCACCGAAGGTTTTTGAAATATACATGTTCCTCTGAAATGATATTGTTTCTCCCTTATTTGGAACAACTTTTGGATATTTGCGGGCAGTGATAGATTCTTCACTTTAAACATTATTACTGCAGTTTTAAAGTCAACCAGATCTTTCAACTTGAGAGCTTTTAATTTAAGAAAAAGTGGGTTTGTTGGTTCCCTGTAAGCAGCTTTGTTTATTTTTTTTTCCACAATATTTTTTATTGAACCTTTTTTTACAAGCATGGCACAAACAGTCAAACACTAACACTAAAGTAATTTAAAAATTAAAAAAAAAAACACTAACAAAAAAAAATAAAAAAATAAAAATGGACTAAAAACAACAACAACCATTAACAAAAGCAAGTCAACAACAATGCTCCTCTGTTTAGTCTAGGTAATCTACTACATAAGAATACATAATATACATTCACCAGTTTGGAATTTGCAAGGTCCACACATATCATTCACCTTCTTCTTCAGAAGTTGTGTTTAATTTCTTTACATAATCACTGAAAGGTCTCCATATATTCTCAAACACATTTTCCTTTAATTTCAGTATATATGTTATTCTTTCTAGTGGAAGGTTTGTTAACATCTGTCTTAACCACTGAGTCACATCTGGTCTGAGTCTTTTTCCACAGTAGTGCAATACATTTTTTGGCATTAAGCAAACTGAGGTCTATGAATGCTCTTTCACTCTTATTAAAGTTATGTTTTTCTGGATACAGACCCAACAAAAACAGTTTAGGGTTCAATGTGAATTGTTTTGAAATTATTTTTTCAATTGTTATCCTCACCTCTTCCCAAAACATTCTGATTTTTCTACATTCCCATAAACAATGAAATAGGGTTCCTTTACTTTCCATACATTTTGTGCATGTATCTGGTATGTTTTTGTTATATCTATTTAACTCCACTGGTGTAACATACAACCGCATTAACCATTTAAAATGTATCAGTTTAAGACGTACATTTATTGATTTGGTTTGAGCGTCTGCACAAGCCATTTCCCATTGTTCCTCTGAAATTTCAATTTGCAGGTCTTCTTTCCAATAATTCAGTCTTTTCTGTGAGTTTTCACTTGAGAATAGTGTCAATGAGTTATAAAACTCTGAAATAATACCCTTTCTCTTACTATCTTTCGTCAAAATTTTTTCCAAGGATGAATAAGTAGGTCGGGTGAGAGCATTATTTTGATTTGAGCGAATAAAATTTCTAAGCTGAAGATATTTTAAAAAAATGTGTTCTATTAAGATTGAATTTAATCCTCTGTTCTTCAAAAGACATTATGTTATCTGAGCGTGACAAATATAAGTCTTGAATCTTTTGAATCCCTTTTAAATTCCATACTTTAAATACAGCATCCGTTCTCCCTGGTGTAAAATATTGATTACCCCATATTGGGCTAAATTGTGACAGTAAGTGTGGTTCTTTTAAATATTTTTGGTTTCACACCATATTTTGATCATGTGCTTTACAACTGGATTTTTAACTTGTTTCTGTAATTTTTTAGCCGAGTCTGAGTATATGAATAAGGGAAGAGGTAAAGGTAAATTGTATGATTCCATTTCAGTCCAGTGAGGAAGATCATTTGATGAAAAATAATATGTCATAGACCTCAGTTGTGCTGACCAGTAATACAGCATAAAGTTTGGACATTTCAGACCTCCACGATCAAATGGTAAATATAGTAAGGACAAACGTAATCTAGCCTTCCTATTGTTCCATATAAATTCCACTAACTTTTTTTTAATTCTTGAGAATAGATCTGAAGGTGGTGGTAAAGGAATGTTTTGAAATAAATAAAGTATTTTTGGTAAGATATTACTTTTAAGTATATTAATTCTCCCAATCAACATTGGTAGTGACATCCATCTCTGAAGTAACTCATTAATATCTGTCATTAAGGCTTCATAGTTAGCACTGGCGACTGATTCTAGCTTAGGCAAAATTTGAATTCCTAAATATTTAAACTGATTTACAACATTGAATTGGTTTACCTCAGGAGATGGGTGATTTCTCTGGGTCTCATTTAGCATTAATATTGAAGATTTTGTTTTATTTATTTTATATCCTGATATTTCCACAAAGTTCTTTATTAAATTTAACAAGGTCGGAATTGATTTTTTAAAATTCGACATAAACAAAATTATGTCATTGGCATACAGGGAGATTTTATGTTCTATTGGTCCTACTTTAATTCCATATATTTGTGGATGTAAATGTACTGCCATCGCTAAAGGTTCAATTGCCATAGTAAACAGTAAAGGTGAAAGTGGGCAGCCTTGCCGACATCCTCTATTGATTTTTATTGATTTTGAGATATTGCTGTTTGTTAGGATTTCTGCTGTAGCATTATTGTATATTATCTGGACCCATTTTATGAAATTATTTCCAAGTCCAAACCTTTGTTGGACTTCAAGAAGATAGGGCCATTCGACCCTATCAAAGGCGTCCAATGATAGGAGAGCTGTATCCGGTGCTTCTTTATTAGAATAAATAATATTAAATAGTCTTCTTACATTATGGAAGCCTTGTCTTCCCATTATAAAACCATTCTGATCTTGGTTAATAATATTTGGTAATATTTCTTGTAGTCGTTTTGCTAAAATTTTACAGATTATTTTAAGATCAGCATTTAATAGGCTTATTGGTCTCATGTTTTCACATTTATTAGGGGGTTACCTGGTTTTGGCAACAGTATAATTAAGGCATTATTCATGTATGGTGTAAATTACTATTTTGAAATGCTTCTAAAACCATTTCCAAAAATGGTTTTATTAATTTATTCTTCAATTTTTTATAGAGGTCAACTGGAAGACCATCTGGTCCTGCTCTTTTTCCTGATTTCATATTATCAATGGCTTGCCCAACTTCTTCTTGACTAATTTTAGACTCCAGTATCTCCCTGTTTTCATTTGGAATACACGGTATAGATAATCCACCCAAAAACCCATTTAGTTTTGTTAAGTCCGTTTCATTTTTTGTATCATATAGTTTTTCATAATAATCTCTAAAGGCACTATTAATTTATAAAGGATCTATAACTACCTGTCCATTGCTTATAATACTGGTAATTGGTGTTTTAAATTCTAATTGTTTAATCTGCCATGCCAATAATTTTCCTGATTTTTCACCTTGTTCATAAAAAGTTTGCTTCAATCTTAGAAGACTCGAGGCAGCTCTATTTGCTGATTTTTTTTATCATATTCAGCTCTCAGAATCAGTAATTCGTTCTCTAACTGTGGGTTATTTCCTGCATACACCTTTTCTTGAAGAATTTTTATTTTACGTTCCAATTGGACTCTCTCCTCTCGAGTCTTCTTAGATTTTGAATCTGTATAACTAATAATATGCCCCCTAATAAAAGCTTTGAAAGCCTCCCACTTTATACATGCCGTTGTTTGTGTAGTATTAATATCAAAGAACTCATCTATCTGTTTTTCTATGTACTTAACAAATTCCTCATCCTGAAGCCATTTATGCTGAAAATGCCACCTACCTGGGTCCTTTGTCAATTTCTTATCTACATATATTAGACAGCAGGGTGCATGATCAGAGATCACAATGTTATCATAGAAACAATTTTGAATCTTGGACCTTAATTCTGTAGAGATCAAAAAGTAGTCAATACGTGAGAATGTCTTATAGGTATTAAATTAACAAGAATAGGCTTTGACTTGTGGTTTCATTTCTCTCCATATATCTAGCAATCTCAATTCTTTCATAAAATGATTAATAGTCATCCTACATCCATTGTGCGTACAGTCCAGTCCTGTTGATCTGTCTATACTGGGATTCAATGTACGATTAAAATCCCCTGCTATTATATGTTGCCCTGTAAGTGATGATAAAGTAAGGAATAAATTAACAAAGAAGTTTTGATCATCAATATTGGGGCCGTATAAGTTCACCAGATTTATATTTTCTAATAACAAAGATCCTTGGATGAGTAGATATCTTCCAAATTTGTCTCCAATTACATTTTTCACTTGAAATGGGACTGTTGTGTGTATGAGAATCATAACTCCCCTAGCTCGGGATGAAAATGATGAGGTGAACACGTGACCTTGCCATCTTCTCCTAATTCATTTTACATCCTCCTCTATTAGAGGAGTTTCTTGTAAAAATACAATTTTTGAATCTATGTCTTTTATTTTATTCATAACTTGTTTAAGTTTTTTTAGATCTTGTAGACCTCTGCAATTTCATGAAGTTAAATTAAGATTGACGCTTTGAACTATGATCAATAAGGAGTTTGAGATTACCTTGCAATATGAACATGCTCATACAGAGAAGCAAAAACATGGATGATAGAACATTCATCCTACAAGCCAAACAAAAACAAAAACAAATTCCCCTTCCCCACATTCGTGGTTATCCCCCCAAAATCAAAAAAATTCCGTCTCCCGTTATAGCTAGTGACTGTTCCACACTTGCGAGGATCAGTCAAACCGCTCTCACTTTCTCCTCTCAATCACCCTGACTCTACTACTATTTTTAATGACATTAACTCTCTTCTGTAGTTTTTTCAACATAACTTCAAAGTTTTATAGCAACTTTGTATATCATAGCTTTTTTTTTTTTTTAATACAGTCTGTATTTTGTAGACATGTTATATGTTTCAGATCAATCAGATGCCTGTACAAGTGCTTAAATGTTCTACCTTTGTCATGCTCATGCTTAGCTCCCACCAGTCTCCTCTTGGATCTGCTTAATGAGCTCCTGCGCCTCTTGAGGGGTCTTGAAGATGTGAGTTCTCCCTTTATATGTGACCAGCAGTCTTGCCGGATGAATCACTCCGTGACGAATCCCGAGGTTGCACAGCTCTTTGCGGGCGGGGTCAAACTGCCTCCTTAATTGTTGAATTCCTGTGGCGAAGTCTGGGTAGAAGCGCACCTGGTGATCCTGGTATTTAATTTCTCCTTTAGCTCGCGCCGCGTTGGTGACTGTCATCTTGTCTCTGTAGCTGAGGAACTTTATAATCAGCGTCCTCGGTGGTGTCTTATTATCTCTCGGTGGGCTGATTCGGTGAGCGCTCTCTAAGACGACCGATGACTGCAGGTCCACGTTGTTTAGCGCTTCTGGAATCCACTTTTCCAAAAAGGAACATGAGTCCTGTCCCTCCGCTCCCTCCGGGAGGCCCACCAGCCTCAAATTATTCCATCGCGAGCAGGATTCCAAGTCTAGGACGTTATCTTCCAGACGTTTCCATTTTAATTCCAGTGTTTGCAGATTAGTTTGTAGGCTGGTGACGTCATCCTCAGCGCTTGAAATTCGGAGCTCCGCCTGCGATACTCGTTCCATACAGCCGCTTATTTCCTTTCTCATTCCTTCTATCGCTGCTATAATTCCATCAAATTTAGACGAAAACTCTGCTCTCATGGAGCTGATGGCAGCGAGCACCGTGCTTGTCCCCTCCTCAGCAGCTCCCGCTCCGCCGCTGGCTACATCCTCCGCCATCGTCCCCGGAGCCTTTTCTGCTTCGCCTCGAGCATGGATGTCTGTTAGCTTGGGTTGTTTTGTCGGATTGCTTTTTCCTCCACCTAATTTCCCAGCCTTGTTCTTTACTATATCCGCGCCTAAACGCTGGGATGGGTTTTTGTTCCAATTAAGAGAGTTTTAGTTGTGGAGTGTGTAAATAACGAGGCGGATTTGACTCAGACAGTTTATTACACATCTCACACAAGAAGCATAGAGAGAATGAATACTCAGCAGAGACTCTCCTCTTAAAAAGCATGGCATTCTTCTAGAAGCTTCTAACACACAAAAGGTCACATTGCATTCACTTCCTTAATCCTTTAACATCCTTCTAGAAGTTTCTAACACACAAAAGGTCACACTGCATTCATCCTTCACACCTCCCTGTTATCTCCCAGGGAACCTCTGCTCTCTGTTCTTGTCTAAGATGCTATACAATTATGCACTCCCCATGTGTCACCAAATAGTAAACTTTTTATTTTTAGGAGCAGAGCAGTGTGAAACACGTCTTCCTACGTGGCCGCCATAACCGGAAGTCCCAGCTTTGTTTATTATTCTAATAGCTCTCTTCTGAAGCATAAAAACTGGATATATGTTTGTTTTATATGTATTTCCCCATACTTCAGTACAATATGTCATGTATGGGAGTATTAATGAATGATACAAGGTATATAGTGTGGGTTGATTCAGCAAATATTTCACTCTGTGTAGTATTGCAATTGACTTGGATATTTTACCTTTAATATAATTAATATGTGACTTCCAACACAGTTTATTCTCAATTATTACACCAAGAAATTTGGTTTTGGATACCCTTTCAATCTCTACACCATTTACACTGAGTTTAGATACTAAGTTGTTGTGATGGTTGTTAAAAACTATAAATTTTGTCTTACTTAAATTGAACGTTAATTTGTTTGAATCAAACCACAGTTTAAGCTTTCCTAATTCCTTTCTGAGTGTATCCAAAAGTTGTTCCAAATTGCTTCCACTGCATAATAAATTAGTGTCATCGGCAAACAATATTAAATCCATTTTTTCTGAAACTTTACATATATCATTTATATACATATTGAATAACAATGGCCCCGAAACTGAACCCTGTGGGACTCCACAAGTAATCTTCAGTAACTGTGAGTTTTTGTTACCAACACATACATACTGATATCTATTCTTTAAGTAACTACATAACCAGGACAGTGCTACCCCCTAATACCACAATTTTGTAGTTTCTTTAATAATAAATTATGATCCACTGTATCAAATGCTTTTTTGAGATCCAGGAATACCCCAACTGAATACTCTTTATTTTCAACGGCAGTTGATATTTTTTCTATAAATTCCATTAGAGCAAATGCAGTTGTCCTCTTGTTTCTGAACCCATATTGCTGCTCACACAATAAATTATTCTTCAGTATGAAGTTGTCAATTCTCTCATAGAATATTTTTTCAAGTATCTTGGAAAATTGTGGCAATAGTGAAATTGGTTTATAGTTTGAAAGTTCCCCTCTGTCACCTGTCTTGTATATCGGAATTACTTTAGCTATTTTCATTGCATTGGGAAATATACCTGTTTGGAGAGACAGGTTACAGATATACCGTACGTCAGTGGTTTCACTAAGCATTCAATGCTAGTTTTGACTATGAGCATGTCAATACCATCACAGTCCGCAGATGTTTTACTTTTAAACGATTTAACAATTTCAATGACCTCTCTCTCGTCTGTGTTCTTTATGAAAATGGAATCTTTTATAGCGGTGTTTTTGCTTATTGCATCACCTGTAGGTGCCGTAATGGGTATTTCTCGAGCCAAATGTTAACAAAAAAGTTATTAAATTCACCTGCAGGTGAAGCTGCATTCACACTCTGAGTCGTTTTATTATTTTTTGAAAAATTGGTTGGGTAGCTTGTATTTCTGTTTTTTATTTCCAAGAATATTGTTAAGTATTGTCCATGTATTTTTAATATTGTCTCTGTTTTTCTCCAGTTCTTTACTGTAATAATCTCTTTTACTACAACTTATTATATATGTTAACTTATTTTTGTATGTTTTATACCGCTGCTCTGCTTCTTTTGTCCTTTTCTTTAGGAAAGCTTTACATAATAATTTTTTTCTTTTTACACGCCTTTTGTAATCCTTTGGTTAACCATGGCTTATCGGCAAATTTATGTTTAAGCTTTTTCTTTACTAAATAATATATATAAAATCTGTCTGTTAGGTCTGTGTATTAATGTTATACCTTCAACGTAGTAGAAAGCTGACTTTTACAAATTAATCATGGCCAATATTTTTGACAGAAAAACATTTATAAAACTCTCCAGCCAACCCATCATTACCCGGGGATTTATTGTTTTTTAGGGATTTGATGGAATCGATCATCACTTGATGCTACTGATGCAAATATTGGCTGACATAATAAATAAGACATTTAAAAACGCTAACACTTGAAGAGAAAAATACCATATTTATTTTGTTGTGGTTTGATTTTGTATAGAGGGCGCACCGTTTGATAGTAGTTACAAAAAATGTGTAGTATGGGTATGGACGCCTATGCGGTGTGAGCCGTACTATAAACCGAGCGCCCATCCGTGTGGGCGTTTCTGGGTAATTACTCTAGGATTTCTTTTACCCCATTGGTTCAGCATAACGGGGTCCGTGTGAACCGGGGAGAGGGAAGGGGGGCTGCGGTCAACCCACCACGGTCTAAACAGCTCCAGGAGGGCGAGAGAGGAGAAGAGAAGAGCCGCAGAGACAACAGGAGCAGCAGTGTGGGACCCCCGCTTCCAGCCTGCATGGGCTAGTCCGTTAGCTAGCCTAGCATCGTCCGACTTCGACTAACCGCCGTTAACCCCGGGTTGTTCCCCCAGCCTTCCCCCGGCTTAAAGATGATGAAGTTTCGGTTCCGTCGGCAGGGCACAGACCCACAGAGGGAGAAGATCAAACAGGAGCTTTTCTCCTTTAACAAGGTAAAATAACGGAACAAGAGGGGCTGCATGGTTCCATCACCCATGCTCCCCAAAAGTAAACCAGTCCTTCCTTATTTATATTAACAAAACGGGCGCACGAGTGGGGCACTCTGCAGAATCCGGCTGGTTCTGTGCTGGTACTCCAGTCCTGGTTCGCTCACCTCATCTGTGAAAAAGTGCTGCTGATGGGACTGACTCAGGCTTTGTTGATGTGTTTTTTTTGGGGGGGGGGGGGTGTCAGCTTGTTAATTAGCGTTCACTGAAGCAGGGCCCGCGTTCAAACAAAGCCAGCACTCTGTCTAATACTTGTGCGCCTGATATTGCTGTAATTAACCACCGACAAGGGATTATGTCCGTGGTGGGGATTATGAGGGCGTCACATCAAACGGATTGAATTTAAATGGAAGCTGTTGCAGCGGATTGATGCTCGAGTGTGACCAGAGGTAGCCAGAAACTGTACTCGAGTAAAACTAGGGGATTATAAGACTGGTGAAAGTAGTCGCGAAGAAGTTAGCTGGTGGTGGAGTGAGGAGGTACGGGGAAGTATTCGAAGGAAGAGGTTAGCAAAGAAAAAGTGAGATGGGGAGATGAAGAACGTAGACAGGAGTGTTTGGAATCCAGACGCATAGCAAAGAGAGAGGTGGCAAAGGAAAAGCATGTAGTGAGTTGTATGAGAGGCTAAACATTAAGGAAGGAGAAAATGACTTGTATTGATTGGCTAGACAGAGAGATCGAGCTGGAAAAGATGTGCAGCCGGTTAGGCTGATTAAGGACAGAAATGGTACTAACGAAGGAGTACTTTGAAGAGCTGATGAGTAAAGAAAATGAGAGAGAGAGGACGATGAAGGAAAGATGGTGAACAGTGAAGTCCCGAGGATTAGCAAGGCGGAAGTGAGGGCAGCTTTGAAGAGGATGAAGAATGGAAAGGCGCTTGGTCCAGATGGCATACCTGTGGAGGTACGGAGATGTTCAGGAGAGATGGCAGTGGGCTTTTTAGCCAGATTGTTTAACACAATCTTGGAGAGTGAGAGGATGCCCGAGGAGTGGAGAAGAAGCGTTTTGGTATCAGTTTTCAAGAACACAGGTGATGCTCAGAGCTGTAGTGACTACAGAGGCATAAAGCTGATCAGCCACACTATGAAGATATGGGGAAGAGTTGCTGAAGCCAGGTTAAGAGGAGCGGTGACGGTCAGTGAGCAGCAGTGCGGTTTCATGCCAAGAAAGAGTACTGCAGATGCAATGGTTGCTCTAAGAGTGTTGATGGAGAAGTATAGAGAAGGTCAGAAGGAGTTGCACTGTGTCTTGGTGGATCTAGAGAAAGCATATGATGGGGTGCCCAAGAGAGGAAGTGTGGTACTGAATGAGAAAGTCAGGAGTGGCAGAGAAGTATGCAAGGGTGGTGCAGGACACGTATGAGGACAGCAAGACGGTGGTGAGGTGTGCTTTAGGAGTGACAGATGGATTCAAGGTGGGGGTGGGATTACATCAGGGATCAGCTCTGAGCCCCTCCTTGTTTGGACAGGCTGACAGATGAGGGCAGGCAGGAGTCTCTGTGGACAGTGATGTTTGCAGACGACATTGTGATCTGTAATGATAGCAGGGAACAGGTGGAAGAGAACCTGGAGAGGTGCAAGAAATTGTCGCGAAAAAATTACTTGACTAGAAAGTATCTGCTAAAGATACTTTAGATAGAAAAGTTTCTTGAGTAGGGTGTAATGACTTAAATCTTGCTCAGTTTGAGTTTTTTTGTTTTTTTCTTAAATTTGTGACCCTTCTCATAAATGTCTTTTTTTTTTTGTAAATACCCTAATGTTATAAATTTGGAAGCTATTTTTCTCTCACCAATTTGCAACTTTCTCACTGCTAGTATTTTCCTCATAAACTTGTGACATTGTTCTTGCAAATTTTGCTTTTTTCCCCAATATTTCCTGACATTATAAATGTGTTTGACTTTGCCTAATCCTAACCTTTTGGTTACGAATTTGCAGCTTTTGTTTTGAATTTGTGATTTTTTTTCCCTCACAAATGTACAATTTTCTGCTCGTAATTTGCACCTTGATGTGTTCGTGTTGGCATTCGGTGCCCTTTTTATACCATACATAGTGCTGCATGTTCTTCCTGAACTAATCAGTTTTATCAGTCCACAAAACATTTTCATAGTAGTGTTGTGGCGTGTCAAGGTGCTGTTTGGCAAACTTCATGTGTGCAGTAATGTTTTTTTTTTTTTTTTTTTTTTTTCTTGGAAAGCAGCAGCTTCCTCCAAGGTGTCCTGCCATGGACACCTCTTCTTCTCCTTCTTTCAGCTGCTCCCTTTAGGGGTCGCCACAGCGGATCATCTGCCTCCATCTCACCCGATCATTTGCATCTTCCTCTGTAACACCAACCCTCTCCATGTCCTCCTTCACTACATCTGTGAATCTTCTCTGTGGTCTTCCTCTTTTCCTCCTACCTGGCAGCTCCATCTTCAACATCCTTTGTCCAGTATATCCACTGTCCCTCCTCTGCACATGTCCAAACCATCTCAGCCTTGCCTCTCTTACTTTGTCTCCAAACCGCACAACCTGAGCTGTCCTTCTGGTGTACTCATTTCTAATCTTGTCCCTCCTAGTCACTCCTGATGAAAATCTTAGCATCTTCAACTCTGCCACCTCCAGCTCGGCCTCCTGTCTTTTTGTCAGTGCCACCGTCTCCAAACCATACATCATAGCAGTAGGGGTGGGTTCAAAAGATCAATATATCGATATGTATCGATACATGTTTGACTGAGCCGATATCGATCCACAAAATCCGCGGATCGATCTTTTAATATTAATATGTTTTAATATAATATTTTTACGTTTGTGAACGTCTGCTGAGTATAATCGGGTCGAAACCGGGTCAGTCAGCCAGGAACAACGGCCGAGAACCATAAACAACTGACGCGCTAACGGAGCTAGCAAGCTAACGGATATGCTAGTTCTTCTTCTGTGGTGTTAAAACGGTTCTCATCCGGCAAGAGTTTCCTGCCGCACGTGCTCTTTCGTGTTTACACGAGCGGCGATATTAACGTGCGTCTCTTAATTTAGCAACAAAAGTCACCGTAAAGATTGTCCTCAACAGCTTCTGAATATTTTTCATAAATAAAACTTATGTGTTCCCTGCGGCGCGTGCACACGTCTTTTGTGTTTACATGACGCGGAGTTAATAACGTGCGTCTCTTAATTTAGCAGCAAAAGTCAACGTCTGTCCGTCTGACTGTCCTCAGCAGCTTCTTAATATTTTTCATAAAGCGGGGATAAACGGACTTTTACTCCGTGCAGCGCTGTGTTGGAACATCAAGTTGACGACTGATAAACGGAAAATGCGGAGACTGAAACCCGTGAAGCAGAGACTTGGAGCTGCTGAGACTGTAAGTATAATTGTTTGTTTTAACGTTTGTGTCGTCAATTAATAATTTATCTGGCATGATGGTGGTTTCTTTTACAAACTATGGACACAGAGAGAACTGCTGGTTAAGCGCTGTGAATAAATGCAGAATTAAGGTATATTTTATGAGATTATGGACTTCTGCCACTTAAGCGATGTGAAGAGAATAAATCACAATAAAATTAATAAAGGCTGCAGTACAACAAGCTATTGTTACTCAGTAGAACTAAATTGAAATGAACAAACCTTCTCAGGAAATGAACTGAAACCCTTTTCCAACATTGAAAGTTAATTTGTAGTTAAAATATTTAAAAAAAAAAACCTAAATTATTAAACCCTATTGTGGTGTGGCGATCTAAAAATATGAATGTTAATTTTACTGTGAAATCTATTCTTTTTATCTGCCTTCAGATGTGTGAAGACTGGAAGCTTCATCCTCACTGAGACCTTCTGAAGGTCAGAGGTCGTCAGTGGAGGAGCCATCCCTGCTTCATGTGGATTTCAGCACAGAAGAAGACCTTCAAGATTCAAGGAGGTGCTGCCATCACTTTCTCCACACTAACATGCATTCAATGCAATTTAGTTGTTGTAATGACAAATTCTTTTATTTCTTTTTTTAAAGTTCTCAGCAAGAACACAATATTGGTCATTTTTTTTTTTTTTTACAATTTTACTGAGCATTTAATTCTAAATAAATCACTGTTTAACAAGAAATTTTTGGCAATCCTGTACTTTTCTTGTGGTGTTACATAGAATAGCATCACTGTAAACTATGGAAAAAGCAGCTGCTTTAAAATCTGTACTTCCTCACACAACTTTGAGTGCAAAAAAACTCTAAAAGTGCCATAACTTATGGCACTTTTAGGGCGCATGCGCACGCAGCGACCAGCAGCTTGGTGATATAGTGCGTGTGTGCGTGTGTGTGTTTTTTGTACTTTTTTACGTTTTTAGAAAATCCTCTGTGTCGTTTCTGCCCTGGAGCGTTGGTGGAATATATGGCGAACAGCTCCCTGGTATCTGCAACATGGATTTCCTGTCATATCTCGCACTACTGCTTTCTGTGCTGTGGCTCTTTGTCTCTGAGGTAAACGCGTTCGGCTCCATGGCGAGCAGAATAGCGGGCAGAATACAATATTCCAGGGACATGTTGCTGCGCTTTAACACAGCTGGTGCAGAGTCTCTGATTGCGCCCAGATTTCAGCTGCCGGACTTTATTTTGAGAGACGGACACAGCGGTGAAAAGAGAAGCGGCAGGAGGAAGCGTGGAAGACGTGGAGGTGTGAAATTGCGCCTTAGGAGACGTCAGTTTGGTAACATTCCTCTTCCTTCGATCATTTTTGGGAATGCACAGTCTGTGAGAAACAAGGTGGAGGAAATTCAAGGCAACGTACGTTACCAGAAGGATTTTAAGAACTGCTGCGTCATGGCTTTCACTGAATCTTGGCTTACTGCGCATGATCGAGATGCAGAGCTGTGGATTGACGGCTTTGGAGCTCCGCTGCGCTCGGATCGGCAGGAAGAGGTAACGGGGAAACGTCAGGGGGGCGGAGTATGTTTATACATTAATAAGCAGTACTGCACATCTGTCACGGTCAGAGAGCGCATCTGTACACCCCATGTGGAGCTGCTGTCTGTGTCGCTTCGCCCCTTTTATTTGCCTCGAGAGTTTCCCCAACTTTTCATCACAGTTGTGTACATTCATCCGAGGGCAGACGCTGACTCCGCCTCCAGCACCATCTCTGATGTGATCCAGCGGCTGCAGTCAATTTCTCCAGAGGCGCCAAACTTCATTCTTGGGGATTTTAACCATGTTTCTTTAAAGAAGACACTTAAAAACTTTCATCAGTATGTCTCCTGCCCAACCAGGCAAAAAAAGACATTGGACCTGTGCTATGGATCCATAGAGAGGGCCTATAAATCACTCCCCCTTCCTCCTTTAGGATCATCAGATCACAACTGTGTTCATTTGCTGCCCACATATAAAACTGCTCTCAGAAGAGGCAAGGTGGAGATGAGAGACATTGATGTGTGGACAGAAGATTCAGAGCACAGCCTCCAGGAATGCTTTGACTGTACAGACTGGAAGATGTTCATAATGGCCTGCGGGGATGATTTGGACTCTCTGGCTGAGCTCACATGCTCATACATGGCTCACTGTCAAAATAAGTTTGTTCCACGTAAACGTGTCAAAATATATCCCAACAACAAACCATGGGTTACTAAATCAGTTAAATCCTGCTTACAGAGGAAAGCACTTGCCTTTAAACAGGGGTCTGTTTCTGCGCTACAGGTTGCCACTAAGGAGCTAAAGGCCGAAATTTTAAGAGCAAAACAGAATTATAAATCAGAATTGGAAAGCAAGATGGCAGCAAATAAACTTGGTTCGGCCTGGGCCAGTATGAAAAAAATTGCAGGCCTTCAGAGCACAGAGCGCAGTAATCGTGTGTTTTTAGATGGTTTTAGTTCAGACACAGAGCTGGCTAATGCTCTTAATTGTTTTTATGGTCGTTTTGACTCCTTTGATTTTAGCACAGAAATCCAAGATTTGAAACAGAAACTCAAAGACAATCAGCACTTTAATATTGAGATGCAGGATGTTGAAAGGGAGTTCCGCGCTGTAAAAGTGAACAAAAGTCAGGGCCCTGATAATATATGTGGACGCCTGGTAAAGTCCTGTGCACATGAACTGAGTCCTATATTTCACTACATTTTCAATAAGTCCTTACAGACACAACATGTGCCTAAGATCTGGAAAGATGCCGTGGTTGTTCCCGTTCCAAAATCCAGCTGTCCTAAAACGGTAAATGACTTTAGACCAGTTGCTTTGACTTCAATTTTAATGAAAATTTTTGAAAAACTGGTCAGCTGTGAGGTCCTAAAGCAGACTGAACATGCATTGGATCCTCTGCAGTTTGCCTATAGGCCTCACAGAGGAGTGGAGGATGCCACTGTCACTCTGTTTAACATGCTTTTTAAACATCTGGATTTTAATGGGACACACGCCAGGCTTTTATTTGTGGACTTTTCTTCTGCCTTTAATACAATCCAACCTCATATTTTAGTTGAAAGGCTCCTGCAACAATTTGATTTAAGCAATAATCTGGTGGGTTGGATTCTGGATTTCTTAACCAACAGGACGCAGAGAGTAAGGGTCAATGGTACATTGTCTGACCTAAAGTGCTCTTCTACTGGCTCTCCTCAGGGGTGTGTGTTGTCACCACTACTCTTCATCCTGTACACAAACATGTGTCGGAGCAGACATGACAACAGACACATTATAAAGTATGCTGATGACTCAGTCATTGTCAGTCTCCTCCAGGATGGTGAGAGTGGCCATGGCCCAGTAGTTGATGACTTTGTTCACTGGTGTGAGGATTCCTACCTGCAGCTGAATACAACAAAAACGAAAGATATGATTATTGACTTTAGGAGGAAAACTCCCAGGCACAAAGTCACCATACTAAAAGGCCAGACCACCGAATGTGTACAATCGTACAAATATCTTGGGACGATTATTGATAGTGGATTGAACTTTGAGGTGAACTGTGAAAGGGTGTGCAAAAAGGGTCAGCAAAATTTGCATTGTTTGAGGAAACTTGCACGCTTCCAAATTGACCGAACCATAATGACTATGTTCTATCGGGCTTTTATTGAATCTGTTTTATCCTTTTCTTTAATGTCATGGTTTGGTCAGATAAAACTGAAACAGAGGAAATCCTTGGATCAGGTAGTCAGATGGTCCAGTCGTTTGCTTGGTGAGTCACAGCTGAGCCTGACATCCCTGTACACCAGACAAGTACAGAGGATGGCCGACTCGATTTTAAATGATGACTCCCACCCTTTGCACTGCAACTTTCAGCTTCTTCCCTCCAGACGGAGGTTTGCTGTCCCAAAAAGTAGAACCCAGCGCTACAAAAACAGCTTTGTCCCTGCTGCTGTCAAAGAGTTGAACAAGCTATAAAAATTATATTGTACATATTTTATATTTACCTATTTTGTAAGATGTGTGCCTGTGTTTGTGTCTATGTTGAATGTAATTGTGGCTTGTAAATATGGATGTCACCAACTGCAAAACAAATCTACCTACGGGTACAAATAAAGTAACCTGAACCTGAACCTGAACCTGAACCTGATAACTTTTTGGAAAAGCTCCCACAAATCCAGGCTTTTTGGGCCACAACAATCACAAAAACAGCTGACAAAATCCTAGAGGGACTGAAATACAGTGAGATTATGTCTGCATGGTTCATGCATTGAATTTGTTTACTTACTCTGGGTGGTTAACTTGACACGACACACCCTTTGCACTAAAGAAAGCACCTGTGAGCACTTTATGAAATGATAAGTTAAATAATAAAAAGTGCATTATTGTAACTGATTTTGGGTCAGTTCTATATGTGATAATTTATGAATTAACAAAGTTAGAAGATTCTTGGTACAATTTGCAGCATTAGGTCTCGAAGATTTTTGTTTCATGGGAAGTAAAATGGCTATTAAAATGGTAATTCCCCAGATCGAATCGGGATTGAATCAGAATCGAATCGAATCGATTCAGAATCTCAAGAATCGGAATCGAATCGATTCTGGAAATTAGGGATCGTTCCCAGCCCTACATAGCAGGTCTCACTACCATCTTGTAAATCTTCCCTTTCACTTTTGCTGCTACCTTTCTGTCACAAATCACCCCTGACACTCGTCTTCACCTGCCTGCACTCTCTTCTTCACCTCTCTTGTGCATTTTCCATTGCTTTGGATGGTTGCCATGGACACCATGCCTGTTCAACAATTTGCGTATGGTAGACTCATGAACAGAGGTGTTAACCAATTCTAGTGATTCCTTCAAGCCTTTAGCTGTTACTCTAAGGTTCTTTTTTTACCTCATTGCACATTCTAAGTTGTGCCTTTGGAGTCAACTTGGTTGGGCACCCACTTCTAGGAAGAGTAGTCACAGTACTAAATCACCTCCATTTGTAGAGTTTAACTGTGGACTGGTGAATACCTGAAGTCTTAGAGATAACTTTGTAACTCTTTCCAGTTTTATGCAAATTAGCAATTCTTGATCGTAGGTCTTCAGAGATCTTTTTTTCAAGGCATGGTTCACATTAGCAGATGGTTCCTATGAATCGCAAACTCAAAAAGTTTGTGTTTTTTATAAATCAGAGTAGCTCTACACCTCACTTCAATCTACTGTAGTTTCACTTCTTGGACTCCAGGTCTGCTAACTACTGGTTTTTATTAAAGTAATTAATAATAATAATAAGTTTATTTGTAGAGTCCATTTAAGTTCATTTTAAAACATCCAGGTGTCAGATAAACTTTCAAAAGGACAAAATTCAGCTGTCTGTACTCACTTGCAATAAAAACAACACACCTTTCGAGACCAAGATGTGCACATTTTGGACAGAGAAGAGGGGTGGTTTGAAAGAGGTGTTAAGGAAGCCAGCTATGTTAAAGTGGAACGGCCCTCCCTTAAGAGAGGAAGGGGACTAAGACATCATCTGTCCTCCGCTTACAATGCCGTGTTAAAAACCATTCCTCGACACTTTATGGACAAATGGACTTGCTCCAAGTCGCAGGTTTAAAGGAGGAGCACTACATTTTGTTTTTTTTTCTTCTCCTTTTCTCCCCCTTGGTCACATGCCATGGACTACATTCATTTTTTTTTTTTTTTTTTTTACTTCTCACAAGTCATGTGACCTCCTTGCAGGTTATTTGTTGGCCAGAGACACTTCCTGCTACAGTCTGACAACTGATGATGGTGTTCGGATGAACACTGAAATGTCTTGTATTTTAATTAGTTTTTAGTCCAGTGTTTTTAATAAAAAAATTCCTTTTGAAAGTTTATTTGCAGAGCACTTTTCACACAGGGTTGAGAATGGGCTTTGGGAAAAAAAGAGGAAACTAAGCCTGGGGTGTTAGGGGACGCAGGCCTCCAAGGCGGATCCAAGGTGGAGCCTTGGTGGGGGGTCTGGTGTTTTAGAATGCTCAAATGTGGTCTTATATTTAAAGTTAGAAGTAAGTACAAATGCATTTATAGTTTACCTTTTTAATCTGCTGCTGCATCACATGTGTAAATTTATATCTGAATGGTATGTTGATGTAATAATACTAAATTATATTTTACTACTATTTAATATGTTTAGAACTGACACAGAATTACATTTACATAGTTCTAGAACAGACAAAATAATTTAATTAACCAAGTAAAATAAATTATAAATATTAACAAAATTCCATCACCAAGTCCATCATCCATTTATTAAAATATACTGACATTCTGCAAACATTTTGATTTATTAATGTGTGCATTTGTTAGTGTTACTAGGAATATAAAAAATGTTGCATATTAGTATATTTTAATATTTGAAAGATAATCTAAGAAAGTAAGTAAAACCTAAAAGATGTTTAATATTTTTATGCAATGACCATAAAGAAATTGTTTACTAATAAAAGCAAAGATATCTTAGGAAAGGCAACCCATCACCACATGACAAAAAAACTTACACATGCATTATGTAACTCCTCCTAGTGAAACAAAAAATGATAAATTATATTCAAAATTCTTAGATTGCATTTCAAATTGTGAGAAAATATGTAATAACATTTATCTATTAACAATCGATAATCAGCATTCAAATCCAATTAGTGTTTCAAAACAGGCATGATGTCACAACTTACACATGCTATTTCATAACAAATTCATTACACGAAAATTCTCAAGTACATTACTTATAACGAGAAAAAAATCTTACCTCGGAATGTGTCTTCCGATCACTAATTGCTGTAATCGGGGCCGATTGTGATGAACTTTGATTGACTGGCATCTGAATTTGACAGTGTCCATCAATTGTTTTGAACACAGCATGAGTGAGTCGTTCGATCTCCTTGTAGCCACAATTTTGAGATGTTTCTGTTTTGAACAGTGCTCAACTAAGGCAACACAACCACGAGATCCATAACTCAAGAAATCGTTGCAATAAACACACTGGGCTTTCCCTGGTACTTGGCATTTCGCTATGAAGTTGGCCATTTTTTCAACCACAACTTCGGTATTTTTACTGATCTTTACAGTCATTGACACAGTTTTTTCGAGCCATTCCCAACGAACTTGTTCCTTATCCCTTTGTCGATTTCTAAAATTCTTGCTTTGTTGTCTTTTGTGAGTTTTAGGTTCACCATTTTCACGAAATCGGGAAAACTCGGTTGATTGAACTGTCCGCTATTTGCATTTTGCTCCGCTTGTTGAATATGACAAAGGAATAACAAAATCGCCGATTGGTTGCTTCAATAAGTATCAGCCAATCAGTGGCCTTGTTACATTACATTACTGATCTCGCTGGGTAGCGCATTCTGCGCGGTGGATTTTAGCAGCCGATCGAAAATACGACTCGCTGCTCATAACAGACCTCACCCCCCCCTAAAATTTTCTCCTCGAATTTAGACGATTCACGAGAATGACCCTAGACATGATCAAATCCGAGGAATTCCGCAGATCTGGGGAGGATTCTCATCCCTGTTCACAGACGGGGTCACAAAGTGCTTTCCATAAAATCAAACAGTAAATAAATAAAAGACATAAGAATAAAAACGGTAAACAATAAAAGGCACAAGAACAACACACAACCAGCAGAGGATTTATAAAACACCAAAGTAAAAAGATGGGTTTTAACTGCTTCTTAAAATGAGCAAGTGAAGGTGCAGATCTTAAAGTGAAGGTGTAGATCTTAAAGTGTGAGGTAGGGCGTTCCATAAATGTGATGCCACAGCTGCAAAGGCTCTGCCACCTTTGGGCTTGAGTCTAGGTTTTGATACTGAGAGGAGGTTCTGACTTGAAGATCTAAGAGATCTGCTAGGAGAGTATGGATGCAGTAGGTCACAGATGCAAGAAGGAGCCTCACCATGAATGGCTTTAAAGGTAAAAACAAGAATTTTAAATTGAATTCTAGAATTAATGGGAAGCCAATGCAGGGAGGATAAAATGGGAGTTAAACGACAGAACCTACTAGATCGAGTTAGGAGAGGAGCAGCAGCATTCTGGACTGACTGCAAGTGATCTATGGAAGACTTGTTCAAACATGTAAAAAGAGCATTACAGTAGCCCAGACGTGAAGAGACAAAGGCATGTATAAGTTTCCAGCTGATTCTGTGAGACCAACAATCTAATTTTAGAAATATTTCTGAGATGGTAAAAACACGACTTAGTTAATGACTTTACATGTTTATCAAAAGACATGGACTGATCAAAAATAACTCCTAAATTTTTAAGATCAGCCTGTACATGTGAGCTCATTGACCCCATACCATCCACCCTGTTGAGGTTGGATGGTATGGTTCACACCCGACAGCTTTCCTGTTGGGTATGAACTCTTATTAACATAAGGGTTCACTTACTTTTTCCACCAGCGCTGTGGATGTTCAATGGATGTCCAATAAAGACATGAAATATTATAATTGTTTATGGTATTAGGTTCAGCACATTGTGTTTATCTGTACTTGGGACTTAGATGTAGATCAGATCACATTTTATGAAGAATTGATAGAGAAAAACAAGGTAATTCCAAATGGTTCACATGCTCTTTCTTGCAATAGTATACTGAAAATAATCCGCATGTGCATGCTAATGCAATTATTGGGATGTAGCCATATATTCTAATATCCAGATTTTATTAGTTTGATTGGAATTCGGTTCTGTAATACCTCGGTGAAACGAGGCATACAGCAGTGTGCGTGTGTGTGTCCGCAGACCTACACAGAGGCGTTAGCACCCGCTGGTGCTTTTGTAGATTTGGCATTCAGATATTCACATTTCCTCCTTGACTTTTTGATTTTAATGAAGGTAAATTGAAAATTATTTTTAAGTCTTGTAAAAAAAAAAAAAAAAAGCCCTGTAAGTTTAGAAGAAAAATTTCACAAGAAAAAAGTAGCAGCCTGATGAGTCACGAAGTTTACCATGAAGTTACCAATTTTAATTTGCAAATATATTAGAAAAAAGACTCAATTTTACACACATGGACAAAATTGTTGGTACCCCTCTGTTAATGAAGAAAAACCCACAATGGTCACAGAAATAACTTGAATCTGACAAAAGTGGTAATAAAAAAAATTTCTGTGAAAATTAACCAATGAAAATCAGACAATGCTTTTGAATTGTGGTTCAACAGAATTATTTTAAAAAACAAACTCATGAAACAGGCCTGGACAAAAATGACGGTACCCTTAACTTAATATTTTGTTGCACAACCTTTTGAGGCAATCACTGCAGTCAACTGTCAATGAGACTTCTGCACCTCTCGGCAGGTAGTTTGGCCCACTCCTCATGAGCAAACTGCTCCAGTTGTCTCAGGTTTGAAGGGTGCCTTCTCCAGATGGCATGTTTCAGCTCCTTCCACAGATGTTCAATAGGATTTAGATCAGGGCTCATAGAAGGCCACTTTAGAATAGTCCAATGTTTGGCTCTTAGCCATTCTTGGGTGTTTTTAGCTGTGTGTTTTGGGTCATTATCCTGTTGCAAGACCCATGACCTGCGACTGAGACCAAGCTGTCTGACACTGGGCAGCACATTTCTCTCTAGAATACCTTGATAGTCTTGAGATTTCATTGTACCCTGCACAGATTCAAGACACCCTGTGCCAGATACAGCAAAGTAGCCCCAGAACATAACAGAACCTCCTCCATGTTTCACAGTAGGGACAGTGTTCTTTTCTTGGTATGCTTCATTTTTGCGTCTGTGAACATAGAGCTGATGTGCCTTGCCAAAAAGTTGCAGTTTTCTCTCGTCTGTCCATAGGACATTCTCCCAGAAGCTTTGTGGCTTGTCAACATGCAGTTTGGCAAATTCCAGTCTGGCTTTTTTATGATTTGTTTTCAACAGTGGCGTCCTCCTTGGTCGTCTCCCATGAAGTCCACTTTGGCTCAAACAACGACAGATGGTGCGATCTGACACTGATGTACCTTGACCTTGGAGTTCACCATGAATGTGTTTAGAGGTTGTTCTGGGCTCTTTTGTTAGCATTCGTATTATCCGTCTCCTCCTGCGGTCACGTCCAGGGAGGTTGGCTACAGTCCCGTGAATCTTAAATTTCTGAATAATATGTGCAACTGTAGTCACAGGAACATCAAGCTGCTTGGAGATGGTCTTACAGCCTTTACCTTTAACATGCTTGTCTATAATTTTCTTTCTAATCTCCTGAGACAACTCTCTCCTTTGCTTCCTCTGGTCCATGTTTAGTGTGGTACACACCATGTGACCAAACAGCACAGTGACTACTTGTCACCCTTTAAATAGGCCGACTGACTGATTACAAGTTTGTAGACACCTGTGATGTTAATTAGAGGACACATCTTGGTTGAACATTTTTTTTTAAAATTTTTTTTTTCCTCCCGGCGCCACACGAGTCGGCCGCCCTTTGCAACAGCGGCTCGATTCCGAGTCTTTTTCCCTTCCTCTCTCTTTTTGATCCGTCTTTTTTTTCACTCCACTTATATCACGGACACACAGATCGTCCCAAATGTCTCCTGAGCCGGTGGACGGAGCCACTGTTTATAGCAGGATACGATACAGCGGGGAAGAGCTGCTAGCATTCAACCGCCACCCGGTCCCATTGGAAAAACTCGACATACCGAGAGAACTGAGGTGAAAACGCCGCGGCTGCCGGGCTGGAGTAAGGCGGAAGACAAAAAATATAAGGTACAGACCCTCCCTTCCATCTATTGTCATGGGAAATGTACGGTCGTTACTGGGAAAGGTAGATGAGCTAGCGGCTATCTGCCGTTACGATAGCACATATCGGGAGTGCTCCTTTTGTTTTCTGAGACGGGGCTAACTGAACTAGCAGCAGATGCCAACACTGAGCTGGAGGGTTTCCACATGATACGGGCAGACCGAACACCAGACAGTGGCAAAGCAAGGGGCGGTGGAGTGATAATGTATGTTAACAACAACTGGTGCAGACCGGGACATATCACTGTTAAACAACGACACTGCAGCAAAGACATTGAGTTGCTAGCTGTTAGCATGCGGCCTACATATCTCCCGAGAGAACACTCACACGTGATCTGCATTGTTGTTTATGCAAATCCGACGGCGAATGCTGGGACAGCGCGTGACGTCATCCATTCAGTAACCAACAGGCTGCAGACAGAACACCCAGATGCTCTTCTCCTCATCTCAGGCGATTTCAACCATGTTTCACTATCTCCCATTCTACCCACGTTCACCCAGTATGTCACATGCCACACTAGAGACAATAAAACACTGGACTTATTCTACGCAAACACTAAGGAGGCGTACACCTCATCACAACTCCCCCCACTCGGGAGATCGGATCACAACTTGGTTCATCTCCGGCCGGTGTACAAACCCCTAGTGCACAGACAACCTCCGGCCATGCGCACAGTGGAGTTATGGTCTGAGGAGACAATGGACACTCTAAAGGGCTGTTTTGAAGCCACCGCCTGGAAGCAGCTCTGCGATCCACATGGTGAGGACATCGATGGCCTCACTCACACCTTCACGGACTACCTCAGCTTCTGTGTGGACAAATCCGTTCCCACCAAGACCATACGGTGTTGCTCAAACAACAAACCCTGGATCAACCCTGAGATAAAAACACTTCTGAGAGAGAAGAAGAGGATCTTCAGGTCGGGGAATAGGGAGATGCTGAAGTCCGTACAGAGGGAGCTGAGGAGAAAGATCAGAGAAGGCAAGGACAGCTTCAGGAAGAGGATGGAGGACAAGCTGCAACAGAGCGACATCAGCGGGATCTGGAGAAACCTCAAAACCATCTCTGGGCTCCAGAATACCTCCCCCCAGGCCACGGGGGGCAGGGAGTGGGCGAACAACCTGAATCTGTTTTTCAGTAGGTTTGACCAACCGCCCTCCCCCCTGACTGCACAACAACCACTGCTGCCTCTAAAGAAATCAAGTCCTGCTGCCCACTCCCCACTCCACCAACACCCCCCCACTCCCAACACACAGCCCCCCATCCTGACCCTGACCAGGACTCAGGTGAGGACGGAGCTGAGGAAGATCAAGGCGAGGAAGGCGTCGGGACCGGACGGCATCAGCGCAAAGCTCCTCAAGTCCTGTGCAGACCAGCTGTGTGGGATTGTGACGTACATCTTCAACCTGAGCCTGAAGCTGGGGAGGGTACCACAGCTGTGGAAAACATCTTGTGTGGTACCTGTACCAAAAACTTCCCACCCCAAAGACCTGAACAGCTACAGACTGGTGGCCTTGACGTCCCACTTGATGAAGACCCTGGAGAGACTGCTCCTTGCTCACCTCCGCCCCCTGGTGGAACCAGCAATGGATCCACTCCAGTTCGCCTACCAGCATGGCATTGGGGTGGAGGATGCGGTGATCTTCCTCCTTCACCGTTCTCTGTCCCACCTGGAGAAGCCCGGGAATATGGTGAGGATCATGTTCTTTTTTCTTTTTTTTTTTTTTTTTTTCTTCTCCAGTGCTTTCAACACCATCCAACCGATGATCCTGAAGGACAAGCTGCTGCGCGCAGGGGTGGACCAGCACCTGTCATCATGGATCCTGGACTACCTCACGAACCGGCCTCAGTTTGTGAGAACCCGGGACTGTGTGTCCGACACAATAATCGGTAGCACGGGGGCCCCCCAGGGAACGGTGCTGGCTCCCTTCCTGTTCACTCTTTATACTGCGAACTTCTCACACAACACAACACACTGCCATCTACAGAAGTTCTCTGATGACTCTGCGATCGTTGGCCTCATCTCCAATGGAGATGAAGCTGAGTACAGAGGGCTTATCCAGGACTTCGTGGACTGGTGCCATCGGAACTGCCTCCAGATCAACGCGAGGAAAACTAAGGAGCTGGTGGTGGACTGCCGCAGGCATGGGCAACCCCTCACAGCACCAGTAAATATACAGGGAACAGACATCGAGATGGTGACATCCTATAAGTACCTGGGTGTTCATCTGAACAATAAACTAGACTGGTCACACAATACTGATGCACTCTACAAGAAGGGACAGCGCAGGCTGTTCCTGCTGAGGAGACTCAGGTCTTTTGGTGTACAAGGGGCGCTGCTGAAGACATTCTATGACACAGTGGTGGCATCAGCCATCACTTTTGGAGTGGTCTGCTGGGGCAGTGGCATTACTGCAGCCGATAGGAAGAGACTGAACAAACTGATCAAGAAAGCTAGCTCTGTCCTGGGGCAGCGCCTTGATCCGGTGGAGGAGATAGGAGAGAGAAGGACGGTGGCTAAACTGTCATCTCTGCTGGAGTCCGAGTTCCACCCTATGCAGGACATACTGAATGCACTGAGGAGCTCATTTAGCAGCAGACAACATCATCCCAGGTGCACAACCGAGAGGTTTCGTAGGTCCTTCCTACCAACGGCTGTCAGACTGTACAACCTAAGCAGGGCTGCTCGCAGAGATAGCAAAAAGACGTAACAAACTAATAGTTTTTTGAATGCAAAAGATGCAATAGACTTACACAATGGTCCCCTCCGGCATACAACTAGGAAAATACCGGTCGCTATGGAGGGTGAGAATATGTATGGGCACATAATCATACCATGTAGGATAACTAAGTAGATGGTTGTGCTGTTTCATTCCATCTAGCAACAATGCTCTGCACTGTGTGTGTTTATATGTTTACATATTTATTCCATCTAGCTACAATGCTCCGCACTGGGTGTGTTTATATTTATATATCTATATATTTATTCCATCTAGCTGCAATGCTCCGTACTGTGTGTTTATATATCTACATATTATTCCATCTAGCTACATTGCTCTGCACTGTGTTTATATATTTACATATTTATTCCATCTAGCTACAATGCTCTGCACTGTGTGTCTGTGTGTGTGTATATATATTTTATAGTAATATGTACATATGTATATTAGCTGCTCTTGCTTGCTTGTTTTGTTTTTCTTGCCTTCTGATTGTTGCTCTGAGTGTTGCTATCCCTGTGCTGTTGCAATCCTGGAATTTCCCCGTTGTGGGACTAATAAAGGCTTATCTTATCTTATCTTATCTTATCTTATCTTATCTTATCTTATCTTATCTTATCTTATCTTATCTTATCTTATCTTATCTTATCTTATCTTATCTTATCTTATCTTATCTTATCTTATCTTATCTTATCTTATCTTATCTTATCTTATCTTAACATGTCCCTATGGTGACATTATTTTCAATCTTTTCTAGGGGTACCATCATTTTTGTCCAGGCCTGTTTCATGAGTTTGTTTTTTAAAATAATTCTGTTGAACCACAATTCAAAATCATTGTCTGATTTTCATTGGTTAATTTTCATAGAATTTTTATTTATTACCACTTTTGTCAGATTCAGGTTATTTCTGTGACCATTGTGGGTTTTTCTTTCATTAACAGAGGGGTACCAACAATTTTGTCCACGGCTGTACATGGAAAGAAATAACATCTTTATGTGAAAAGGGTTGCTACAAATATAAGGAGGAAGAAGTTGCATATTTGTACAAAAGTAAATTTATGAGGGGGGAAAAAGCTGCAAATTTGACAAAGAAGTTGCAAATGTACATGGAAAAAGTTTCACATTTATAAGAAAAGCCATATTTCTGAAAAAAAAAATGATGCTGACGTAGTCTACTGAGGGAGAATAAAGACTGTCGACAGTATTCAGATATTTGCTCTGGATCACTCACAGATAGGAGGAGCTCTGAAACTACTATTTGGGAATCAAATATTTTCTGAGCTAGACTGGAAAAAATGGTGATTTTGAATCTGATAAAACAAAAACATGACCATTCAGTTCAAATTAGTGAAATCAAAAACTACTCAGACTACAGCCAAAGGTACTTGAGTAAAGTACCTTTACTCAAGTACTGAACCCCCAGTTGCTCCTGGTGGGTCAGGCCAGCGCTGTGCATGGCAGCTCTGCCACCATCAGTGTGTGAATGTGTGCGTGAATGGGTGGATAGCAGGATCTGTGAAGTGCTTTGGTCATCCAGTGATGAGTAAAAAGTGCTATAAGTGAACGTCATTTACCTTTTTTACCATTTAAAGGAGCAGAAGGTTTTTTTTTATAAATGTACTCGGATAAAAAAAGAGGGGGGAGGTTATTCCACAGTAAAACTATTCAGTAAAGTACAATTTTGTAAAAGTTGCTTGAGCAAATGTAAATACCAACTACCCATATCTCTGAATGTGACCCATAGTTTTTGCTGCATTGGTCAGGAGAATCTGGCAATAACTCTTCCATGCATGGATTTTATGTAGCTGTTTTTTTTGTGCTGCTGAGCGTTCAGA
Organism: Pholidichthys leucotaenia; assembly: GCA_020510985.1. Classification (NCBI taxonomy): domain Eukaryota; kingdom Metazoa; phylum Chordata; class Actinopteri; order Cichliformes; family Pholidichthyidae; genus Pholidichthys; species Pholidichthys leucotaenia. The sequence goes on from CM035838.1 coordinate 386,672,998, forward strand.
CCCTTTGTTTCAGTTTTTGAGGGATTTGTGGGTGAAGCCACAAGTGTCAAGTTTCATGCTACTCAACCCTGTTAGGAAATCTGCGTGGTTACGAACCAGTTCATGTACAGTAAATCTGAGCCCGTGTTTGTCTTCGGTGGTGCAGGAGTCTGTTTAAGAGCTCCTGGCCTGAGCAAATTTGTAATCCACTCTCAGTAAGGAAGATGCATGTTGTCACCTTGACCTCAGACTGGTGGGAACCTAAAATAAGCAGAAGGTCTAGTTCATCAGTTCTAATGTATGGAAAAATCATGTTTTGTAATATTTCTGAATTTGCATACTCGAGCAATGTTACACAAGAGAGAGTGTGGAGTCAGTGAATATATCACTGTAGTGATTCAGTCGGTCTGATGCCATATGGAGCGCCAAAGACATCACCACAGTGAGATATTAATTATAGCACACTCCCCCTTGTGTAATATTGCTTTTATACAGCAGTTACATGAGCACAATTTATTAGCGGACAACAATACGGGACAAGATATTATGATTTGTTTGTTTAACCAGTTATTTTGCTCTACTGAGGAAAATATTCTGTCCCGAGTGTACCCACTTAACTGTTCATAAGCACCTCTGTATATAACAGTATAAACTTATTTTAATTTCGCACTCATGTACAATGTAACTGGATATTACACAGTGAAGAAGCCATTGTTTATACAGTATGTGCAACTATGCTGCTCATGATCTGGTTTTGTGGGTCGTGTAACTTGTGCCTTCTTGACGGCTGCTAGTTAGCTTGTTACCTGCATTGTGGGAGTCCTGGATGAAGCCACAATTATGTTGTCACCTCAGCTTTTCCTTTTTGTCCTCGGCTCTGTCTATTGTTAACGGATGAGCTAATGTGCAGCTCTGGAAAAAAAAAAAAAATAAGAGACCACTGCAAAATCTTTCCTATATTAGCATTTCTACATGCATGGCTACCATTCAGTTTAAGTATCTTTTGAATTCCAACATAAGAACACCTCAGTGTACTTAAAGGAAGAATATGCAATATTTTCTCCTGTCAGATATTCCAGAAATACCTAAAAATGTAACTAAAGCGTAAAGAAATATTTCTTTTTCTGTTATGCCAAATATAAATTGATATTGCAGAGCTATGAATTCATTTATTATTTTTGCCGGGATGACAAAGTGATAAATACCAGTGTACACCAGCAGGGTGAGTATTAAAGTGACACTCCTCCAAAAATCAATTTTTTTTTCCTGTTTTTAACATGTCTGTAACATGTTTTTGGGACGTACAAGATGTATCAAGAGCAAAATCAGTCCCAAGTCTGTGTTTTTCTGCCGTGAACGTCCAGTTAAGCACCCCACACACCCCCATCTCCCCAAAGGGGGACTTTGGACAGTGTTTCTAGCTGCGTAAGCATTCGTGCTTAGCCTGATTGGTTATAACATTAACCAATCAGGCTAAGCACTGGGCATGACTAAACACCTGAGTTCACTCCCCAAGGGGAAGAGGGAGGAGCAGACGTCTGCTCTTAGGGGACGAATGCACCAAGACCGCCGCCCATCTGTTGAGGCCGCGTGCACTGCGCTGAGGTTGTGGTTCCATGGCGGCAGGTAGGAGCACCGGACCGCCAGCTCCCAGTGAACTGCCCGGCGGGCACCCATCAGGCTCCAGGTGGGACCACCGAGAGCCAGCTTGCTTTGGCGGGTGTCGTGGCGGACGGGGTGCCGCGCCCGCCGGCTCCCCTCATTCACTCCCAAATGGGAGAGACTTGGACAGTGAGCTGGGGAGACCCTCGCAAATGAGCAACCAGAGACCCGCAGGGAAGCCGGGCAGTGACTCTCTACCTTGTACAATGTCCTCTTCTTACTGTTCTTCTTGTGAGTCACTCTTGGGTTCAAACATGTACGGCCGAATCAGTCCCATGTTTTGACTAGCCATGGTTTAGCAGTCTTCGGTGTTCTCGGGTCAGAGGACAGTGGAGGGCTGGCCTTGCAACATCTGCTATTGGTGGGCAGGAGTATGGGTGGAGCTAATTAGAATATTCATAGATTTGCACATACTTAAGTAGGTGGAAGATGTAAAAGCTCTTTCCAAGGAATTTGAAGGCAATGGAAATTTTTTGTGGATGAAAAGCCACAATATACTGTTTTTGTGCACATTTTTTTTTTAGGTGGTTTTGGAGCCGCCGGAGTGCATCTTTAAGCCAGTTTTCATCTAAGTGTTTAATTTCTAGAGTAGGGCAGAACATGTAATGATAACAGTTAATTACCGGTTCACTTGGAGTAGACAAACTCGAAGAAGTCATCATGGATCATCGGTAAATAAAACTGTCAAATTCACTTCAGCCTAGTGGATGAAGGTTCATTCCTGCCATCTGGTGTTGCCCGCAATCACCTGCAATTTCTACATAGTTCACTTTTGAAGAGGTACAGATTAGGTGATCATCTGAGCATGGTGAGATGCCTGAAAATTGTGAATAAAAATCAGTTATTACACAAATGCCGATTTCTGAGTTTTTCCCAAGTTAGAACTTGAGTATTGTAAAGTTTAAGCGTATAAACACTGTTTATATACATGCGTATAAATGGTAAAACCAGATAAAGTGATAATTTTTCAGTTGTCTCTTTGGGCTCTTAATTTTTTCCAGCGCTGTATATAGTGGTTAGAGGCTAACGGTGATTGTCAATCATAAAAATTGGTCAGCACAGATTTTTATTGTTGACAAATTGGTTAATTTTAAAGTTTATATGCATGCTGTGGAAATGTTCAGTTTAACTGTTCCAGCGAAGAAGAAAAGGAACGCATCATGGTGACACGAAGAGAAAATCATGGAGAATGCCAAAAGTTTCCAAAGTATGGGAGGATTTTACTGAAAATAAATAAATGAAACCAGTTAAATGCAGACTGTAAAGCAGTGTTGTCATATCACATCTGCACTACAGCGACGCAGCCATTCCCGCCTCCTCTTTGTTCCTCCGTCTCTGGCTACCCGTCAGTGGACTGCACCGGGAAGGTCAGCAAGTAACGTTAGCGCTTCTTATTTTCAGTGAGTGACTCTGTTTTAGAAAACTGACCACACTGTTCGTGTGTGCCATTTAAATAAGTTTACCTGCTGTCAGACGGTAATCTCTGACGATGGTTGCTGACAGCTGAGCTGCTTCCGTTATGCTATATGTTAACTGCAGTAAATGGATGAATTACATGAGCAGCTTATCCTTTTTCATATTCTCTATTGTTGCCATAATCAGCCTTCATTCTGAATATTAGTGCATCTCGGTAAATTAGAATATCATGATTTGTAATTTAATTAAAAAGAGAACCATAATCATCACAAATAATTTAAAACAGCTTAAATATTTTGCTGTATGTGTAGTAGAGGCTCATGCTCCTGCACTGATATTTAAAGTTCTTTTTTTAAAAAATTCTGGACTGGAAGAAGATCTTTTAATTTTCATCTGAAGCCTAATTAAACTTTTAAACTTCTAGACCCAGCAAGGTTTCAAACAGGATGGACTAGCTTTTTATTTTCTTTTTTAACTTTGATGGAGTTGAATATTATTCTAGTTTGATTTTAACACACCAAGCCTTTATAGAGCAGCAGAGCTGCTATTTGAGTTTTTACACTTTAACATCTATTATTTAATTGTGTTCCTACAGACACTTCTGATTAAGCTGTCAAGTTCAAGTTTCCAACTCATGTTTGATGGGTCATTATTTTATTTAGCTATGGAAACTTTTTATAATGGGCTACATTATATTAAGGCAGAGACTGACCGTGATTTTCACAGGTGTGCAGACTTCAACAGGTGAGGTAAAACATGACCTAGAGCCGTGCCAGCAGGAAGCTGAGCTGGCGGACATGACGGACATAATCCTGATTAGCCGACTAATCGAAAAAATTGTCATTAGATTAGTCAGCTACCAAAATAATCATTAGCTGCAGCCCTGATCACAGCATTACAGTTGTCACATATCAGATCAGAACCCACCAACAGTTACTATAATTCAAAGATGATACATGTCTGGTGAAATGTCCCAAGTGCAGTTATCATGAAATATAGCAAATCCTGGAATCCCTTCCGTCCAATCAGATTGCTCGGTTGGAATCAAGTGTTGCATAATGTGTAATATTTTGAGGTGTAACCACTGTCTGTGTGTTTCCAACTTCATTACCATATTCATTAAATGATAGATGGTATTAGTTGTATGAACTTACTGACCTTGACTTTCCCTGACCTTCAGATACTTTTTTCAAAGTGTTTAGTGCACATCTTTCTATTGTTAGGATTAAATAATTATATGTAAATTGTTTTATGATTAATATCCTCCTTTCTCAGTTATGAAGTTGTTTTTTTTTTGTTGAGCTAACAAAACAAGATTTCTAAAGAGGCACTCGCTTTGTTAAATCCTTTACTGGTCGTATCGTCTCTGAATGTGGTGAGAGACTTAAACAGGTTTTTATCCCTGTTGGCTGAATGGTGCATTGTGTCCTAAAATCTATGGACTGTTTGTTTTGTGTAAAACCACACACGCACACACACACACACACGCGTGCGCGCGCGCGTAAGCTTTGGCACCAGTTGCCATAACTGTCACAGTGGTGGCCTGTCTACAGGAAGGTTACTTTGATCTCTGTGTGTGTTTGTGAGCGATCAGCCTAGCACTTTAAAGACGGAGTTAATGTTTTACCTCATGTCTGAGAACTAAGCAAAACAACCCATGCCCTTTTATTTGTCCTCTTGTGTCCACTAGCCTTTAGACCAGGGGTGGGCAGTGAGGGCCATTCCACTGCAGGTTTTCTGTTCCACCCAGTCTCTTCAGCAGATGTTTGCGCTGATCAGCTTCAAGGATTGCTAATCAGTGAAAACACCTGCTGAAGAGACTGGGTGGAACAGAAAACCTGCAATGGAATGGCCCTCCATGGCACATGATTGCCCACCCCTGCTTTAGACTATTTTAAACCTTTGTAGATGTAACCTTTTTCACAGTTGTTTTACTATCATGGGTACGAAAAAAACCTGAATTTATGTTAATCCAGTTTGACAAGGCTTGTGGAGCATTGCAATAAAGCAATCATGGTGTCATGTGTCCTTTTTAGGAACTTTTCTCAAGCTTTATTAAGGGACTTCTCCCTTTCAGATGCCTTTCCTAACTCTACAGTCTGTCTCACAGACGGACAGGTGTTGTGTTCCAGGACTTGACAGAGAGTGGATTTTACAAGTGTGACTGGTTTTAAATAGACTGCACTCTGAATCCAAATTTCTGACTTTGAGGGTGGTATGTGACTTGCCAGAGGTGATTGTGCCCCCTCCCATGTCCCCAGCTGTCCTACACTCACTTTGTTTTTAGTGCAGCGGGGCCTAAGTGTCAAGGAGCTAGTAAAAGCTGGGTATTCTGACTCGTTTTGCTGAAACGCATTTAACGTGGACGTACAATGAACGTGGAAAGCAGCAACACACACGTATATGAGAAAAATCTCTAAAATCAAAACATTTGTTCCTTTGAATTTTCTTTCTCACCATATATTAAATCACATTGTCTTTCTTTTTTTTTTGCTGTTCCTTCTTAGACCGTGGCGCATGGATTCCCCCATCAGCCCAGCGCTTTGGCCTATGACCCTAAACTGCAGCTTATGGCCATCGGCACAAAATCCGGAGCCATCAAAATGTATCCTTCATCTTCAGTGAGCCCTTCATCATCGCCAAGAAGTGGTTCCAGTGCTGTCATGGGGCTCAGTAAGGCTGGAAAATAAACTCTGAAGTAAGAAAGCTTGTGTGATTTTAATGTCACCATTTTTGACAAATAATCCTATAAATCTGAAAATAGTTGACCCAAATATTTTGATGTCAAAAATTTCAAAGTCATAACATTACAGCTTCAATTCCAGCTGGTTGTAGACTTGCAAGGCTGAAAATATCAAACAAATCTAATCTATTGGATACAGAAATTGTTTTTCCACTGCTGCCAGTTCACTTCTTTTGAAGTGCTTCCTTGTGTGCCGCTACACTACTGTTCTCAACTGTACGTGTGGGGCAGAAGCCAGTTTTACATAATCTGTCATCCTTCTTTGATTACATTTTTTGTGTAGCAATTTTTTATGCAAATTATAGAATCAAAACTACTCTGTCCATCATTATAAATCGCTCTCCATATACTGTGCAATCCTCTGCTGGTAAGTTTTATGGCTTCAGGTTGTCTGTTTCTTCAGGTGCACTGTTGGTTTCTGTTGAATGTTATGGAACTCTACATAAATCACATATGCAGAGGAGCCGTTTATGTAACATCAATTCTGTAGTGCAGTGTGCTGTTGTGCGTTTTCTTGCTCTGTGAAATTGCACTGTCTGCACCACTGATGGAAAGAGAAACCGTCACTCATTCCCTGTAAAACTGACAGCACAGTCCATTCCCAGCAGTCTTTTCATCCTAAATGTATTCAACAGAACCTCTGGGTAATTTTAAAATTCATGGGAAAAATGCTGCCTTGCCTGGATCATCCTGAATAGGTATATAGTAGTATCTGGCCCTCTTCCCCGCCGTGTCTCCATTATGGGGGTAGGGACCATTAGTCTCCGGAGGATTTGTTTGTGGCATAATCATTTGACAGTTTTGACCGTGATGCAGCGTGACACAAAGCAAAATATGTTTAAAATGCATTGAAATCATAGAGAAATGATTATGCCCGGAATGACTGTAGAGTGAAGTACATGGGACCATCTCCCCACTATTGTTGAATAATTGTGAAGCGGAACTGATTGCTGTAGTACTCGTGTTCTCCCAAAGCTCACGCTGCATGACCACATACAGTGGGGCAAAAAAGTATTTAGTCAGCCACCAATTGTGCAAGTTCTCCCACTTAAAAGATGAGAGAGGTCTCCAATTTTCATCATAGGTATACCTCAACTATGAGAGACAAAATGAGGGGGGGGGGGAAATCCAGAAAATCATTCTGATTTTTAAAGAATTTATTTGCAAATTATGGCGGAAAATAAGTATTCGTCACCTACAAACAAGCAGGATTTCTGGCTCTCACAGACCTGTAACTTCTTCTTTAAGAGGCTCCTCTGTCCTCCACTCGTTACCTGTATTAATGGCACCTGTTTGAACTCGTTATCAGTATAAAAGACACCTGTCCACAACCTCAAACAGTCAGACTCCAAACTCCACTATGGCCAAGACCAAAGAGCTGTCAAAGGACACCAGAAACAAAATTGTAGACCTGCACCAGGCTGGGAAGACTGAATCTGCAATAGGGAAGCAGCTTGGTGTGAAGAAATCAACTGTGAGAGCAATTATTAGAAAATGGAAGACATACAAGACCACTGATAATCTCCCTCGATCTGGGGCTCCACACAAGATCTCACCCCGTGGGGTCAAAATGATCATGAGAACGGTGAGCAAAAATCCCAGAACCACACGGGGGGACCTAGTGAATGACCTGCAGAGAGCTGGGACCAAAGTAACAAAGGCTACCATCAGTAACACACTACGCCGCCAGGGACTCAAATCCTGCAGTGCCAGACGTGGCCCCCTGCTTAAGCCAGTACATGTCCAGGCCCGTCTGAAGTTTGCTAGAGAGCATTTGGATGATCCAGAAGAGGATTGGGAGAATGTCATATGGCCAGATGAAACCAAAATAGAACTTTTTGGTAAAAACTCAACTTGTCGTGTTTGGAGGAGAAAGAATGCTGAGTTGCATCCAAAGAACACCATACCTACTGTGAAGCATGGGGGTGGAAACATCATGCTTTGGGGCTGTTTTTCTGCAAAGGGACCAGGACGACTGATTCGTGTAAAGGAAAGAATGAATGGGGCCGTGTTTCGTGAGATTTTGAGTGAAAACCTCCTTCTATTAGCAAGGGCATTGAAGATGAAACGTGACTGGGTCTTTCAGCATGACAATGATCCCAAACACACCGCCCGGGCAACGAAGGAGTGGCTTCGTAAGAAGCATTTCAAGGTCCTGGAGTGGCCTAGCTAGTCTCCAGATCTCAACCCCATAGAAAATCTTTGGAGGGAGTTGAAAGTCCGTGTTGCCCAGCGACAGCCCCAAAACATCACTGCTCTAGAGGAGATCTGCATGGAGGAATGGGCCAAAATACCTGCAACAGTGTGTGAAAACCTTGTGAAGACTTACAGAAAACGTTTGACCTCTGTCATTGCCAACAAAGGGTATATAACAACGCATTGAGATGAACTTTTGTTATTGATCAAATACTTATTTTCCACCATAATTTGCAAATAAATTCTTTAAAAATCAGACAATGTGATTTTTTATTTTTTTTTTCCTCATTTTGTCTCTCATAGTTGAGGTATACCTATGATGAAAATTGGAGACCTCTCTCATCTTTTAAGTGGGAGAACGTGCACAATTGGTGGATGACTAAATACTTTTTTGCCCCACTGTATACCAAACTAGAAAAGCACTCAGAGAGCGCATACCTCCGCCAAGGCTCCTTCCATCGGTCATGGGTCACCTCCAAAATGTAATGGGTTTGTGTGTAGGCCACGAGACAGTTCTGGTGAAAATTGCAGCAAAGTCTATCCAGTAGTTTTGGAGGATTCTTGCTAACACTGTGAGAAGATAAGAGCCTTGGTGGAGGTATGCGTTTCCGGATTGTCACCAAAGTGTTATGGGTTCCTGTCTAGGCCAAGGTCCACCTCTGGTTAAAATTTCATCCAAATCCGTCCAGTAGTTTTGGAGTGCTCTTGCTAACACTCTTGGCCCTTTTCCACCAGCACGTACTCAGCCCGACTCGCCTCGATTCCACTCAGCCCGACACGGTTTAGGTCGTTTTCCATTACAACTGAGTACCACCTCAAGGTGGGTGGGTTCATTGCAGGAAGGTGGCCCATTATGTTGCTGACATGCTGACGTTTTGCTGTCAGAAGCGAAGACCTATTACTAATACTAATTAATTACAATTAATAACTAATTAATTACAGCAAGCACAAAATGCAAGCAAAGCACAGAGTTAGTGCTGATGGCTATGTAGGTAGCTAACTAGCTACCAGTTGTCTGAATACAGGAGGCACCAGTGATATCCTTGTTTATTCAAGTGAGCTTGCCACCAGTGGGTTAATGACGTAAAAAATGCTTAAAATCATAAAACACTCACCAGCTTCCCCGTGAGCAGCCATCAGCTCGGAGACCTCCTAATATTTCATTTCGGGTCGCTTTGCCGTCGACTGGGCTGAAAAGTTCATAGTGGTCAAATTTGACCAAATGTGGTTTATTTTTCAACTGCAGGGATCCAAGCGCTGCAACACCGATGGAAGAAGTGTGTGGACCGACAGGCAGACTGTTGAAAAATAACCACATTTGGTCAAATTTGACCACTATGTGAACTTTTCAGCCTGTGAACGTTTCAGCTCCGTCAATGGAGGAGCAACCCAAAATGAAATACCAAGAGGTCTCTGAGTTGATGGCTGCTCACGGGGAAGATGGTGAGTGTTTTGTGACGGAGTTGAGTTGTATGTAGCCATTCATTTCGTTGATTATCACAGAAATAATAAAAACTCTGCTGAATTTACAAATAGCGGTTATGACTCTTGTGAAGACGTCGCTCTCATCCAGTGATATTACGCCCTGGCCAATCAGTGGCCTGCAATCTGTTGACGTCACATTTTCAGCTCGACTCAGCGCAGTTGGAACCTCACTGAAGTAGGCCCCAAAAAAGTACCTGGTACTAGGTACTAATGGAAAACCCTACAAACGAGTAGAGTCGAGGTGAGTCTGGCTGAGTAGGTACTAATGAAAAAGGGGCTTCTGTGAGGAAAATAAGAGCCTTGGGTGGAGGTAGGCGTTCTCAGATCATCACCAAAAGGTAATGGGTTCCTGTCGAGCCCAAGGACCATCTCTGGTGAAAATTTCATCCAAATCCATGCAGTAGTTTTTGTGGAATCCTGCTGCACAAATAAAAATAAGGTCCTTGGTGGAGGTATGCACTCTAATATCGTCACGAAAATTTAATGGATTCATCCTTTCCCCAAGGGCTACCTCTGGTGAACATTTCATCAAAATCCATACAGTAGTTTTTCTGTAATCCTGCTAACAAACAAACAGACAAGCCACCCCCATTACATTACCTCCTTGGTGGAGGTAATAATCTTGAAGACACTCTGCAATCACGACAGCATTATATAATAAATTATTAACCAATAAATTTTCACTGCCATCTTTTTCTGGTCAAATTTGGTGCTTTTCATTTCCTTGTTCATGTCAAGATGCAGGGTTTCATCCAATCAGCACTGAGTCAGTCCTAAACCCCACCCAGCTATTTTCAGGGCTGCTCTGAAGTGCAGTGCATCCAGAAAGTATTCACAGCGTTTCATGTTTTCCACATTTTGTTATGTTACAGCCTTATTCCAGAATGGATTAAATTAATTTTTTCCTCAAAATTCTACACACAATACCCCATAATGACAACATGAAAAGTTGTTTTTTTTGTTTTTTTTTTTTAAGATTTTTGCAAAATTTATTAAAAATAAGAAATCACATGTACATAAGTATTCACATCCTTTGCCATGAAGTTCAAAATTGAGCTCAGGTGCATCCTGTTTACACTGATCATTCTTGAGATGTTTCTATAGCTTAATTGGAGTCCACCTGTGGTAGATTCAGTTGAGTGGACATAATTTGGAAAGGCACACACCTGTCTAAATAAGGTCCCACAGTTGATGGTGCATGTCAGAGCACAAATCAAGCATAAAATCAAAGGAATTGTCTGTAGACCTCCGAGACAGGATTGTCTCAAAGCACAAATCTGGGGAAGGGTACGCAAAAAATTTCTGCTGCTTTGAAGGTCCCAATGAGCACAGTGGCCTCCATCATCCATAAATGGAAGAAGTTCGGAACCACCAGGACTCTTTCTGGAGCTGGCTGGCTGTCTAAACTGAGCGATCGGGGGAGAAGGGCCTTAGTCAGGGAGGTGACCAAGAACCTGATGGCCACTCTGTCAGAGCTCCAGTGTTCCTCTGTGGAGAGAAGAGAACCTTCCAGAAGGACAACCATCTCTGCAGCAATCCACCAATCAGGCCTGTATGGTATATTGGCCAGATGGAAGCCACTCCGTAGTAAAAGGCACAAGGCAGCCCACCTGGAGTTTGCCATAAGGCACCTGAAGGACTCTTGGATCATGAGAAACAAAATTCTCTGGTCTGTTGAGACAAAGATTGAATTCTTTGGAATGAATGCCAGGCGTCATGTTTGGAGGAAACCAGGCACCGATCATCACCAGGCCAATACCATCCCTACAGTGAAGCATAGTGGTGGCAGCATCATGCTGTGGGTATGTTTTTCAATGGCAGGAACTGAGAGACTAGTCGGGATAGAAGGAAAGATGAATGCAGCAATGTACAGAGACATCGTGGATGAAAACCTACTCCAGAGCGCTCTTGACCTCAGACTGGGGCAACAGTTCATCTTTCAGCAGGACAACGTCCCTAAGCATACAGCCAAGATATCAAAGGGGTGGCTTCAGGACAACTCTGTGAACGTCCTTGAGTGGCCCAGCCAGAGCCCAGACTTGAATCCAATTAAACATCTCTGGAGAGATCTGAAAATGGCTGTGTACCGACATTTCCCATCCAACCTGATGGAGCTTGAGAGGTGCTGCAAAGAGGAATGGGCCAAACTGCCCAAAGATAGATGTGCCAAGCTTGTGGCATCATATTCAAAAAGACTTGAGGCTGTAATTGCTGCCAAAGGTGCATCAAAAATTATTGAGCAAAGGCTGTGAATACTTAAATACATGTGATTTCTTAGTTTTTTGTTTTTAATAAATTTGCAAAAATGTCAAATTTTTTCATGTTGTCATTATGGGGTATTGTGTGTAGAAGTTTGAGGGGAAAAATGAATTTAATCCATTTTGGAATAAGGCTGTAACATAACAATGTGGAAGAAGTGAAGCGCTGTCAATACTTTCTGGATGCACTGTACATACTCCTGACAAGGTTCTTATTTTGGCCACTACAAGTTCCTGAAAACTTCCAATTTTGGGGAAGTTCCTATAGTGTAGACACACATCATGGGGGAGTTCCTGTAAAACTGGTTCCTGTAGTGGAAATAGGGCTAATATTTTTGACCTGAGCCACGTCATCAAATGGTAACATTAGTGACCAGGAATACTGATAACAAGGTTTCAGTTCTGTTATCACTTAAATTTATGACGTTTTACTTATCATTTTCAGTGTAATTTCCAAGCAAGTGTGTTCTAAGCTAGGTTCTAATTTGGGGTTTGTTTTCCATCATCTGGTTACATCTTTTTCTGATGCTCTTTTCTTGTAGCCAATTGGTCAGAATTATATTACATACTGTATTTGTTTTCTTCTTTTCTAGTCAGTGCCATTCTCAAAGTAGTCACATAGTAGATAATTTTGTCACTGAATGCCTGAGATACCATAAGGAACTGTGGTCGGTAGGGATTTTACCCCTGGCCCCAGCTGTGGCAGTGCAATGTTAAGTCCATCAGAGTAACACAGGATGCGTTGGAACGTTGAATGAAGCGATGCTTGGAGTATGCATTGGTTTGGCTGATGAAATGAATTGCAACAAAACCCTGATTTGGCTCAGGGTGTCACTTGCGTTAGAAATTCCAGTAATTTTGAGGCTGTATTCACAAGCCATAGCTCAACATGTTTGGTACCGCTGTCATAAAATGTCTGTGATTTAGCAGCACAGTATAGGTTTATCAGTGGCGGTAGTTTGGCCCTTTGATGTTTTGTCTTCTTTGCAAGCTGAAAACCTTTCATAGTTTATTTTTTCCCTGGATGCTTCGTGTTTATCTTGTTTCTTTGATGACTGACCTGCAGTGAAGAGTGTGTAATATTATTTAGCAAAACTAATGTGTTTTGATCCAGATTCTGACTTCTTTTTAGCCACTGCATGTGAACATTTAGTCAGTTTTTTTCTCCTTTATCAGTGTGCAAAGGAATGCTGCTGTTTGTGTGTGCTCATGCATTAGACTGGAGAATCAGCTCTTTGAGATGTAGCTTTCAGGAAGTGAGGGAGACGGAGACAGACAGAGAGAGGGTGGTGGTACCAGGCACTTGCACCCTGTAGAGAGATGGATAGAGGGAGAAATGTCGAGATGGAGATATACAGAGGCAGTAAAGACAGGGGAGTGTGAAAGAGACAACGGGGGAGGAAAAATAACTTAGTCCATGACTACACCTACTTGAACAAAGCTCACCAGTCACCCTGCTTTTTAACAGGGTCCTACAGTTGTGGGAATACCAGAAAGTCTGCATGAACACTCAGGAGAAATGTGTGCGAGTTAAGTCTTGCAGAAGTGGAACAAAACTTTTTTACACATGCAGGGTTCCAGACTGCAGCCAAATAACACATGGAGCTGTTTTTATTACACGCCCATCTCTAAAGATGGGATGTATTATGGTATGATGATGGCAGTCTGTTCGTCCATCCAAGTGTGTCCAGTAAAGTCCTCCTACAGTTTTAAAGCTAGGACATTTTCGTTTTACAAAGGCCCACATTTACAGTGGTGTGAAAAAGTGTTTGCCCCTTCCTGATTTTGCATTTTTTTTGTATGTTTGTCACACTTAAATGTTTCAGATCATCAAACAAATTTAAATATTAGATAAAGATAACACAAGTAAACACAAAATGCAGTTTTTAAATGAAAGTGTTTATTATTAAGGGGAAAAAAAATCCAAGCCTACATGGCCCTGTGTGAAAAAGTGATTGCCCCCTAAACCTAATAACTGGTTGGGCCACCCTTAGCAGCAGCAACTGCAATCAAGCGTTTGCAATAACTGGCAGTGAGCCTTTTACAGCACTGTGGAGGAACTTTGTCCCACTCATCTTTGTAGAATTGTTGTATTTCAGCCACAATGGAGGGTTTTTGAGCATGAACCGCCTTTTTAATGTCATGTCGCAGCATCTTAATCGGATTCAGGTCAGGATTTTGACTAGGCCACTCTGAAGTCTTCATTTTGTTTTTCTTAAGCCATTCAGAGGTGGACTTGCTGGTATGTTTTGGATCATTGTCCTGCTGCAGAGCCCAAGTGCGCTTCAGCTTGAGGTCACGAACAGATGGCAAGACATTCTCCTTCAGGATTTTTTAGTAGACAGCAGAATTCATGGTTCCATTTACCACGGCAAGTCTTTCAGGTCCTGAAGCAGCAAAACGGCCCCAGACACTACCACCACCATATTTTACTGTTGATATGATGTTCCTTTTCTGAAATGCTGTTACTTTTACGCCAGATGTAATGGGACACACACCTTTCAAAAAGTTCAACTTTTGTCTCATCAGTCCACAGAGTATTTTCCCAAAAGTCTTGGGGATCATCAAGATGTTTTCTGGCAAAACTGAAACGAGCCTTTATGTTCTTTTTGCTCAGCAGTGGTTTTCGTTTTGGAACTCTGCCATGCAGGCCATTTTTGCCCAGTCTCTTTCTTATGGTGGAGTCATGAACACTGACCTTAACCGAGGCAAGTGAGGCCTGCAGTTGTTTGGATGTTGTTGTGGGGTCTTTTGTGACCTCTTGGATGAGTCATTGCTGCACTCTTGGAGTAATTTTGGTCAGCTGGCCACTCCCGGGAAGGGTCACCACTATTCCATGTTTTCGCCATTTGTGGATAATGGCTCTCACTGTGGTTCGCTGGAGTTCCAAAGCTTTCAAAATGGCTTTATAACCTTTTCCAGACTGATAGATCTCAATTACTTTGTTTCTCATTTGTTCCTGAATTTCTTTGGATTGCAGCACGATATCTAGCTTCTGAGGATCTTTTGGTCTACTTCACTTTGTCAGGCAGGTCCAATTTAAGTGATTTCTTGATTGAGAACAGGTGTGGCAGTGATCCGGCCTGGGTGTGGCTCGAGAAATTGAATTCGGCTTTCCAAAGATGTGATAAACCACAGTTAAATTTATGTTTTAACGGGGGGGGGGGGGGGAATCACTTTTTCACACGGGGCCATGTAGGTTACCCTTAATAATAAACACTTTCATTTAAAAACTGCATTTTGTGTTTACTTGTTATCTTTGTGTAATATTTAAATTTGATGATCTGAAACATTTAAGCGTGACAAACATACAAAAACTGAGAAATCAGGGACCAAACACTTTTTCACACCACTGTATCAAATGTGCATAAGACAGAAAAGTGGTTGTATGATCATTTCAAAGCAAAGATGGGTATATGTCAATCTGGATGCGATCGTAGGATACGCTCAAATCTCACAACAGGTCTGAGATCATGTACCCTACTAAAATTTTCAAGTCTCTGTATATGCGCAGTGCAGCAGAGAAACTTGGCTGTGGGAGAATTATTTGATCAGATTATTAAGCACTGCAACCTTTTCGATATGTTTGCCTTGTGTTGAGCGTTTTAACAATTGAAGAGGCTGCTCTTACTAATTATAAATGTTCTTTACGCACTTGTCACTGCAGCAAATATACCAAATTTAAGCAGAAAATTAAAAAAAAACTCAATGGATCTTTTAAGGAGTTTTTTTTTTTTAATATATGGTTGTATTCAGAATCAGAATCAGAATCAGGTTTATTGCCATTGTTCATGTAGTACACAAACTAGGAATTTGTCTCGGTACAATGCTGCAACATTAAACATGATAAGATAAGAGAAATAAACTATACATGTAATAAAGTGTAGGATAAGATTAAGTGATACTGGTCAACAGTTAAAATATATATTAGCCAGCAGCAGATACTGTGGAGAACCATATAGTGCAGTCGGTAATGCAGGAAGAAAACAGTGATGATTGACATGAGTCTGGTTGAGCTGCTGTACATGGTGCACGAGAGTCAATAAGTCACTTAGTGTTCAGCAGTCTAATGGCAGAGGGGAAGAAGCTGTTCATGTGACGGGAGGTTTTAGTCTGGATGGACCGAAGTCTTCTACCAGAGGGGAGGGGGGCAAACAGTACGTGACCAGGGTGTGAGGGATCGGCTATGATCCGGCCAGCACGCCTCCGGGTCCTGGAGATGTACAGATCCTGGAGAGATGGGAGCTTGCAGCCGATCACCTTCTCAGCAGTGCGCACGACGCGCTGCAGCCTTAGTCTGTCCCTGGCAGTGGCTCCTGCGTACCACACGGTTATGGAGGTGGTGAGGATGGACTCGATGATGGCTGTGTAGAACTGCACTAACATCTTGGTGGGTAGCTTGAGCTTCCTCAGCTGCCGCAGGAAGAACATCCTCTGCTGGGCTTTATATCTTTACAGTGTAGGGAGTCATGTCCCGTGTGAGTGCTGTGTTAAATTGATATTCTTAAAGAATTTTTTTTTGGCTAAGATATGTTAAGTAGTACTTGATCATAGTTGAGTCCCTCCACGATTTCACGATGTTGCAGTTGCATCAGTTCACACGAAATCAGCCAATCAGCGCAACTATTGCATAACCTTGCAACTGTGTCCAATCACTGCAACTTTCCCACAATTTTGGCCAGTCGTCGTCAACTTCTGCCAATTTCACCAATCAAATTTGTCTTTGAGTGACTCACAAACACTCGGTCTAACCAATCAAATGCATCGCTTTACCACGTTCACTTCCGTGTTCACAGTGAGTATTAACGGAACACATCAGCAAAAAGAACCCACTTACCCACGAGGTTTCCAACACCGCCCCTTCCTCCGTCTCCCCCAGCCTGCCAATGGATATCTCGCCATGTCTCTGTTCTGACCGAGTGTATGAGGTGCTGGCTTTGTGCTGAAAAACGTCTGACTGCCCCAAAAACACCTCATTGTGGGAGCACGCGTGAGGACAGATGCCATAAAACCATGAACAAAGTGAGCAAATGTATCACTACAGCCAGTGTTTGAACATGTTATACATCTTTAGAGGTAAAATCATTACTACATCATGTCACTGGCCACGGTTACATGGGCAAAATTTCTTCGATCTGATTACAACTCAGATCAGAATTTTACTGTTTACATGGATCCTGAAAAAGCTGATCTGATCAGGACGTGCGTTTCCATGTGTCACACGTTTGAACGGAATAAATCATTTTGACATGCGCACGTCGACATTTCGACATTCCGAAAATAGTAGAAGAAGAAGCAACTTCCAGTGTTAGCAAGCCCCGCTTCTTGTCAAAATTGACCTGTATTGTGTTCTTCAGACTGTACTTTTGTTTCTGCTGGTCTCCATAATGAAGCTACAAGTACATACTTCTGCATATGATGAACAGAGGGAGACAGCAGGACGATACAGACCAGTTTTGTTTTACTCCTGCTATGTTTTCCGCTAGCTGCTGCTAAGGCGGAAATACATCACGCCGACGTGCGGCTGTTGTATAGACATGCGCAGTAAACATATTTTCTGCCCTATGTTCAAAAGGAGTGTTTCATGCGCACCATTCGGATTAACAATTGACATAACCCACCCCTCTCAATCGGAATGAAATTTTGATCCGAATGAGCATGATCGGGTTAGAATATTTAGATTGGCATGTTTACATGAAGCATTTTTATTCCGATCAGGCTTTTAATCCGGTTACTTGTGTCCATGAGCTTTAAAACTTTGAATCTCCAGTCTGGACCCCCCACCCCCCACCCCCGTAAATGAAAGATGTGTGTCTGAAGAGACAAGTGTGTGTGTGTGTGTGTGTCAAGATATGCAGCAGACAGACGGGTAGGAGTTGGGCACAGAAGGAGAGAATACTGTCTAATTTTTTTTAAAGAAAAACACGGACTCCAATAGACAATACAGAGCAGCAGAATAAATTGTTTTTTCCTCTCCGCTCGGTACCGAGTGGTTGGGGACCGTAGGGAGTTTTCCAAATCTCTACTCTTTCACATGCATTCAATGCAATTTAGCTGTTGTAATGGATATTGTGTTAAAGTCTGTATTTGCTGTTGCACAAGAGTTTTTTTTTTTTATATATAGCAGAAGTTTCTGCTTAATTTACAAATCACTATAATAGGAAATTTTTGACAATCCTGTGCTTTTTTTGTGTTGTTATCACCACGGTAATCTGGGAAAAAGCATCTGCTTTAAAATTTGTAATTATTCCCACAACTTTTGGTGCAAAAAAACACCTCAAAACATTGCAACTTTATTGCAACTTTTTGAAAAAGCTCTCACGAATTCAGGCTTTTTGGGCCACAACAATCATAAAAATATCCTGCGAAATCCTGGAGGGACTGATAGTTACTATGAAACTGCAGCAGAGCTGAAGAGCCCACAGAAGCAGACTGATGTCCTACATAGGCGTTATAAAAATGCTTCAGATCACCAGAGGCAAAATGTAAGGAAATTATTTTATTTTTCCCTTATGCGTTTTTGTACAATATTGTCGGGTGTCAGAGCTGTGCTGTGGCTGAGGCAAGACTTCTGTCTGCACTTCTATAATGTAAGTAATAAATTCTTATATTTGACAAGTATGCTTTAAAATGCCCAGGCGAACTACATTTAGACAAAAACTTTATTCAGTTATTCCCATTATTGTTTGTAACCAATGAAGGCAAACTCACTCCTCTGTGTTAAGTCTGACCGCTTTTTTTAACCTCAAAATAAAGAATTGTGATTATAGACAATATAACCCAAATACACAAATAAACCATGGGTTAAGTTATAACCCTGAGCTGGTTAAATGGGCGCTGTTGTGCAGCATCAATTTTCTCCTGGTTCTTTTGCATTTAAAGCAACTTTTGAGGTCTCCACACAACACTGCTTTATTATTTTTCACTTCTCTTATAAAAAAAATTTTCTAATTAAAAAAGCTCTCTTTTTGCCATCTTATGTTACACTGTGTTGTAAATACTGAGGGCAAGGGCATGCGCGTGGTATTTAAATTGCGATTCTTTCCATCCGCCAGACTTATCAATGAGGGATCAGTGTATGATGAGTATGACCAAATGCGCATGGATTCATAAATATCATGTGGACCTTTTTGTACAGGCATATCTACACCCAAATGTGTGCCAGTTTCTATGCACTTTTTGTAACTGAGGGTCACAGCATTTGTACATGTATTTAAGATGTGCATATTGTAGGGTTTTAAATGATTTTCTGATATTTGTTCCACTTTGAATTGTAGATTGTTTCCTTTTCTTAAACTCCTTGCAATTACATGGTTATTAGTTTTATTACCATTCTAGAGTATATTGAATCTTGAATTTACAATCGGTTTTTTGATTGAAAGTGTGCTAGATGTGCATTGGCGTATGGATAGATGTATAACACGTGTGCAGCGTTTTTGTGAGTGAGTGAGTAAAAATCACAGGGTCACATTTGTACAAGTGTAAAATCATTAAGGTATGTTCATGCTGTTTTGAATGAGTTTATCTTAGGGCTGGGCTATTAACGGAAATGAAACCCAAAATCAACGATCAGGGTGCAAAACCGATGCAACCTTGAGCATTAACCCCCCCCCCCCCCCCCATTGTGTGCGTGTAGAGCTTTCATATAGTACCTCTTTAAGACGTGCCTGTGGAATTCCGTGTGCGGACATGCAGCTCTGCACCCCAGAAGCAGCACAGTTGGCACTGCTTGAAAGCAGTAGAACACTGCAGAAAAAAGTAAAATGGCTTGTCACAAAATGAAATGTGGTGCCCATCCACATAGTCTGTGATGATTGACTATTTAATCTGAAGATGCCAAGAAAAAGTGAGTGAAGTGCATGGAAACTAACTACGTAGATGCCTGAAGTTAAGTTGTTGTTAGCCTCTGACAGCTAGCTGTGTCATTTCAACATTTTTTCCAGTGGGAATTTAGGACAAAATGGACAAGCTTAAGGTTGTATTTAAGAACCCTATAAGAGGCTCATAATCACTGTGGTGGTAAGGCAATCATGGCTGTGTAAAGGACTCCCCCCCCCCCCCCCCCAAAAAAAAAGCAGCTAAAAAGCTAATGTGAGTCAGTGTGAGCCATTTGACCCACAAACCCTCAAGAGGTATGCAAACAAACACTGACTTCTGCACTGGACAGTGTTTAATTTGTGTGTGAAAGGACATTAGGTGCGTTACCACCAGTGTTGGGAAATTACTAAAAAATGGTAACTAATTAGTTACTAGTTACTTTAGTTACGAGTTACTTTACCAATTACTGCATGATTAAGGTAACTAATTACTTGGAAAAGTAACTTTCATGTTACTTTTAAATGCATACTTAAAACCCCTTAGCATTCCTGCCAATTTCCAGCCAATGTGAAATGTTCTGTGGGTGGAAAACTAGAATTTTAAGAGGCTAAGAAAGAAGATTTTTCATTATACACTATTACACATTGTCTGTCACACAGATGAGACAAAAACATTGCATGACCAGATTAGAAAAATTGATCTAAATATTTTCTTGCAACTAAAATGTAATGATTCACTGCATCAAAAGTTTTTTTAGGTCCAGTAAAACAGCTCCCACAACCTGACCTTGATCTATTGAGAGTTTTTTGTTTGTTTTTAATTTTTTCAGTCAAGTAGGAGTTAGCACTCTCAGCTGAATAATTTGGTCAGAAGCCATAGAGAGGATGTAAGTAATTATTAGACTCCATATACGCCAATAATTGTGTAGCAACAGTTTTTTTTCTAAAACTTTGGAGAAAATTGGTAATATACTAACAGACACGTACATGATTTACAGCTCTAGATTTAAATCCCTTACCATTTCAGCCAGTGTCCTGTCAATGTAAAACGTCCCACGGATGGGACATCTTGCACACATAGCAAGATAATTTAATTAATGGATTACATTACAGGCTTATTAATGTCAGGCTAAAAACAGACCTTTTCAGACAGAGCTTTTAGAACATGTTCAGTCTGCTTTATCCTACCTTGAGAGCTCTTATTGTGGGAAAAATCTGAAGAAAATCAACATGATATTGCTAGTAATTTCCTCATTTTGGAGCAAGAGTTGTCAACGGTGCATAAAGCTGTCCATGCTTATCTTACCTTTATGATTATGGATTTAATCCGATGTGCACTGATCCAAAGAAAATGTCTATTATCCACAGTCCAAATGTCTGCTGTGACAGAGACATGATCCAGTCCTTCAAATTTCTTTTGGGGATCAAAGTCCATTTTTTGAATGAATGTTTATTCAGGTAGCAAGTAAATGCATTTTAATTTCAGTGGAACACAGTCCAACTGTCTGAGGGAAAGTGTTATCATGTCTTCAGTCTGGAATGACGTATCTGGCAATCAGTCGGTTTAATTCTTGCTGGGTCACAAACTGTCCAGATGCCTACCTGTGATTGAAATCCAGCCGTGGGTGCTGAGACGAGTATTTCCACTTTACATCCAGCCGTGGCTGTTCAGATAGCGTAGATCCACTTCACTGTGTTGTTAGTATAGCATAGCACTAGCTTTGTCGGAGCTGAAGATTGCCGTAAGTCTCAGTCGGCTCTTTAGTTTGCAGCCCACCAATATGTTTTTGTCTTTAGCCATGACAAAGGAAAAAAAATAATCTATTTCCACAAAAACGAAGTAGCTTCATCTTTTCCTCTGCTCAATAATTAAGACTCACAGGCTCACTGCAACAGGTCACGTCGACCGACGACTGTCAGCTATGTAAGGTCAGTTTGTATATTCATTTATTTGTGCCAAAAAGATCTATCCATATTAATAAAACGAGTAACGAGTAATGCATCTGATCAAAGTTCAGTAACTAACGCATTACTGAATTTTTAAACAATAATTCCATTACACAGCATGTTACTGCAAATGTAGTGGTGTTAGTTTCTAACGCATTACTCCCAACACTGGTTACCACACCGCAGTGATATGATACCATACTGTTGTGTAATATTGATACAGGCTCGGGGTGGTAGGAAAGAATTACCAGATGACTGGGAAAGTACAGCAAAAGTATTGAGGGAAACGGGTAGAAGGGTATGTGGTGTATCCAGTGGTCAGAGGAAGGAAGACGAGAAAACTTGGTGGTGGAATGAGGAGGTACAGGAAAGTATTCAAAGGAAGAGGTTAGCAAAGAAAAAGTGGGATAGTCAGGGAGATGAAGAAAGTAAACAGGAGTATTTGGAATCTCGACACATGGAAAAAGAGAGGTGGCAAAGGAAAAGGCATATAGTGAGTTGTATGAGAGGCTGGACACTAAGGAAGGAGAAAAGGACTTGGTATCGACTGGCTAGACAGAGAGATCGAGCTGGAAAGGATGTACAGCAGGTTAGGCTGATTAAGGACAGAAATGGTAATGTACTGAGAAATGATGAGTGTGTTGAGAAGGTGGAAGGAGTACTTTGAAGAGCTGATGAGTAAAGAAAATGAGAGAGAGAGAGAGAGAGAGGATGATGATGAAGGAAAGATGGTGAACAATGAAGTCCCGAGGATTAGCAAGGCGGAAGTGAGGGCAGCTTTGAAGAGGATGAAGAATGGAAAGGTGGTTGGTCCAGATGACATACCTGTGGAGGTATGGAGATGTTCAGGAGAGATGACAGTGGACTTTTTAACCAGATTGTTTAACTTAATCTTGAAGAGTGAGAGGATGCCTGAGGAGTGGAGAAGAAGCATTTTGGTACCAATTTTCAAGAACAAAGGTGATGGTCAGAGCTGTAGTAACTACAGAGTCATAAAGTTGATCAGCCACACTATGAAGATATGGGAAAGAGTTGTTGAAGCCAGGTTAAGAGGAGAGGTGACAGTCAGTGAGCAGCAGTACAGTTTCATGCCAAGAAAAAGTACTACAGATGCAATGTTTGCTCTAAGAGTGCTGATGGAGAAGTATAGAGAAGGTCAGGTTCAGGTTCAGGTTCAGGTTACTTTATTTGTACCCGTAGGTAGATTTGTTTTGCAGTCTGGTGACATCCATATATACAAGCCACAAATTACATTCAACATAGACACAAACACAGGCACATGTGAAGCTGACTATAAACATGATAAAAATACTCAAGGCTCCAGCAATCAGGGTATAAAAAGACAAAGAGATGGGAGAAAAACCAGAGGTAAGAGAGAAGGGTCATATTAAAAGTTAAAAACTAGTCAAAGAGGTTAAAAACTCAAAGGTCTAAACCCCAATAAAATATTTAGAACCCAAGTGACATCCTACAAAAATAAGTAAATATAAAATGGAGTTAATAAATAGGTACCTAAATTATGTGCAATATATTTTTACAGCTTGTTCAACTCTTCAGAAGTTGCACTGTGTCTTTGTGGATCTAGAGAAAGCATATGATGGGGTGCCAAGAGAGGAAGTGTGGTACTGAATGAGAAAGTCAGGAGTGGCAGAGAACTATGTGAGGGTGGTGCAGGACATATGAGGACAACAAGACGGTGGTGAAGTGCACTGTAGGAGTGACGGATGGATTCGAGGTGGAGGTAGGATTACATCAGGGATCGGCTCTGAGCCCCTCTTTGTTTGCCATGGTTATGGACAGGCTGACAGATGAGGTCCTGGACTGGCAGGATTAGATCTGGGCGGGGCAGATAACATAGCAGTGTTTGCCCCACCCTCCTTAACCCCACTGTGGTGCCCTTGAACAAGGCCCTTAATCCCAACTGCTCCAGTGGAGCTGCTCAGTGGCCACAAGTCAATCTGTGGTTGTACTGGGCAGCTTCCTGGTGTCCTTGAAAGAGAGGTTGCCTCTCAATGGACCTACCCTATGGACCTACCCTGTATAAATAAAGGTTAAAAAAAATTGTGATCTGCAGTGAGAGTAAGGAGCAGGTGGAAGAGAACCTGGAGAGGTGGAGGTATGCTCTGGAGAGAAGAGGAATGAAAGTCAGTAGAAGCAAGACAGAATACATGAGTGTGAATGAGAGGGAGGCAGATGCAACGGTGAAGATGGAAGGAGTAGAGGTAGTGAAAGTAGATGAGTTTAAATACCTGGGGTCAACCATCCAAAGCAATGGAAAATGCACAAGAGAGGTAAAGAAGAGTGCAGGCAGGGTGGAGACAAGTGTCAGGGGTGATTTGTGACAGGCAGCAGTAAGAGTGAAAGGGAAGATTTACAAGACGGTAGTGAGACCTGCTATGATATATGGTTTGGAGATGGTGGTGCTGACAAAAAGACAGGAGATGGCGCTGGAGGTGGCAGAGTTGAAGATGCTAAGATTTTCATTGGGAGTGACTAGGAGGGGCAAGATTAGAAATGAATATGTCAGAGGGACAGCTCAAGTTGAGCAGTTTGGACACAAAGTAAGAGAGGCACGGCTGAGATGGTTTATACATGTGCAGGGGAGGGATAGTGGAGATATTGGACAAAGGATGTTGAAGATGGAGCTGCCAGGCAGGAGGAAAGGAGGAAGATCACAGAAGATTCATGGATGTAATGGAGGAGGACATGAAGAGGGTTGGTGCTACAGAGGAAGATGCAAGGGATAGGGTGAGATGGAGGCAGATGATCCACTGTGGCGACCCATAAATGGAGCAGCTGGAAGAAGACTGTTGTGTAATATTGCTTACAACCCTTGTCAGGGAACTGTAAGGGACAAGAAAGGTGGAACAAAAAGACAAAACTGACATGAAAGGGTTAATTAACTGTGATGCTGATTTAATGTCAAATAGCCCAGCCCAAGTTTATGATTGTTGTTGGCTTATGATGGTTAATACAGTGAAAAATCCTGTGTATTTATCTATCACATATGTGACAGCTTTATTTGAAGGCTGACTCTAAAATTGTGATGATCTTCAATATGTAGTCACTTTTGTTTACTCCATTATTAAGGAGTTCAGTAATTACCATCTGTTAGTTTTTAGCTAACCTTAGATGTGAAGTTATTGAGCTTGGGGAACTTCATGATAACATGCACACACTTGCATTGTCTCGAGTTTACAATCACAATCCCTACTTTCTTCTTACGTCTTCCTTCTGTCTGTTCAGTGGGTCAACCATATCCAGTCCGTTAGCATTATTGGATGTTACCACCGTTTGCAGCTATGCTCCTGCTTGTCTGGTAATCTCGTCTCCTTTTGTGTACAGCAAATGTTGTTGGCTCATCCCAATTGTTGTGGAAGACGTCGCATATTTCACCTAATGAAGGAAGGAGGAAAGCGGTCTTTCAGTTTCTCCTCTGGTTAAATTGGCAGCTGAATCCAGTGTAAGCATTAGGAGTCAGGCTGTCTCTGGACCTCCACGCAAACTGGTCTCTATAATGTCCTTTTTAAAAGGTATACTTCCTAGAGACATTATGAACAAACATTTTAGAAAATATAATCTTCAATATACACTTTAAATAGGTTCAAAACAATAAAATAAGACAGCTGTTCAATAGTATACAAGGTTTCTTAACATATGCTGTAAGAAAAAGAAATAGATAAAACAGTGTGAGCAGTTCATGTGCTGGTGTGATAGTCTGAGAAAGAAGAGGAGTTGATCTGGATCCCTGACATGCAGTGTATTTGGACAGTGATCTCCTACATGCAGATCACGGACAACAGTTTCAAGGTAAACTTGTTAGGTTGTAATTAAAAATAAGAAAAAAAACAAAACATTTATACCTCAATGGGCCAGGCAGTGGCCCAGATGCTCACTGGACTCAAACGGTAGACTAGATGCAGGCCCTTAGTTGGACCTACATCTAGGTTTTGGCCTGAAACTGGCTCTCCAGTATATGGTTAAACTTAAAGCAGACCATAGAAATCCAGCCTACTCTACAGTTTTTCACCCTCGATGTTTGCAGATGTATAAGGTCAGACCTAAGAGCATCACTCCATTTGGACTCCGTATAGAACCTCACCTGGTAAAATTAAACCCTGATATAAACAATGTAATACAGACGCAGTTTTGTCCCATTCCACCATGGAGTTTAAGGAAACCCAATATAATTCTGGATCTGAGCCAAAACAAAAAGAAAGACACTCACCCAAATGTGTACCAGCAGCAGCTCTTGGGCCTTGTTTGTTAGGTTAATTGGTTGTTCTAAATTGTCCCTAGATATCTGTCTCCTATAGGCCCTTAGAATAGAGGGTTAGTACTAGTGAAAGCGCTTTGAGTGGTCTTTGTGACTAGAAAAGCCCTATATAAGTGCAGATTAGTTAGTAGTTAGTTAGTTAGACATAAAATGCCGTTTTCCTCACCATATTTCCATATACTCGGATGGTTCCAAAGTAGATGGCTCAATCTCTGCTGCAGTTGTCACCGGGCACAATCAGCATGGTTTGCGGATTCCCAAACAATGTTCAGTTTTTACAGCAGAGGCTTGTGCTTTGCTTCTAGCATTGGAACACATTGAGAGAACCAAACAACAGAGCTCCTTAATTTTTACTGACTCCAGATCCTGTCTTCAGGCACTTGGGTTTTTAAAGACTTATCACCCCATTATTGTTCGGATTTTAGAGAAACTAGGATTTTTACAGAAACATAATGTTAATATCATCTTCTGTTGGATCCCCAGCTATGTTGGCCTGTCAGGTAACGAGCAGGCAGACAGTGCTGCCAAGAGAGCCCTTACCCAAGAAGTCACTCAGTGCCCGATCCCAGCCTCAGACCTCAGGCCTCTAATAACCTCCTATATTTTAAAGAAGTGGCAGACTGAATGGGACACATGCACTGCAAATAAACTGCATGATATTAAACTTGCCATAAGCCATAGACATTTGCATCACTTTCAAAACTGACATGAGGTAGTATACACTAGATGCCGTATTGGACACTCTAAGCTTACGCACATTTTATGAAAAGGTGAAGCACCACCATCTTGTCAGTTTTGCGGAGGTTTTTTATCAATAAAGCACATTTTACTTGTCATACTCAAAAGTCACTGAAGGATATTTTTAATGAGGCACCACCAAAGAAAATTTTAGGGTTTTTAAGCACATGTGCATCTGAAGCATCTTATTTAATTTTTCTATTTTATTGTATCTACGTATGTATCTCGCTGTATTTATTTATTCTTTCATTTATCATACTGTCTCTGTATAATTTTTAACTCAATTTTCGTATTAGTTCTAATTTTGCCATGAAATAGCCATAGATGCTGACATGGCACTAAACAAGAACACTCACTCACTCACTCGCTCGCTCACATCTAGGTTTTGTTCAGTGTCTAGGTCAAATGTCACAGGATATGAGTCATTGCAACTTTCAGTAGGACTAGATTATGTATGGAGGAGCCAAGACTTGATGAACTTGGTGTGGTCTTCAGGTCAGAATGAGCTACTTCATCATTGATCGTCCAGCACAGTCTCCTCAATAAGATGGTCTTGCACCTTTTGAGAAGTGTAGAGCAGGTATATGTAGTAGGAAGAAAATGGTAGAAATGGTGCCTTTCACTGGTTGTGAAAATGAGTGTGAGGAGATTTTGAAATGTTAAAAAGTGGAGAAGAGAAAATGTCGACAGGAAGACACATTATGAAGTGCCTGAATTGAAGCATGCAGTACAGGTGTAGCTGTTGTCCAGAACAACTTTTGAAGAGTTGTGCCATAATAGGATCAAGCCGTGACTTCATTTATCTTTAGTGGCTGTATTTTTGTTTGTTTGTTTTTGTGAAGATTGTCAAGATGTCAAATAAACTATACCTCAGTAACAAAGAACGCTAGGGTCACCAGTCTTGCTACACAGGTTCACCTTGGGATTCTGCTCTATAAGTATGGGTTGTATAAAATTATTTTTGTTGTATATTTATGGATGATAGGCTTATCATAATTTGGTTAAGCCTCAATAATTATATGGAAAAAAGTAGAAAACTGCTTTCCTTCAGTAACATCTTCAAAGAAAATGGAGGTGGGGGATATTGCACTCGCCTTAGCACAACACAACAAATAGAGCAGTTTAATGGTTGTGTGTCGGTCTAAGATGTGACTGTCATAAAAGTGCTGAGAGAGGAAATGATTTTATTGACTAAACTCTTGTGTTTTATTTGGACCTGCTGTATATCAACTTGTAGGTCTCTTTACTGGTGTTAGCATAGCAGATCTTACTAGTATCTGCACTATAATAACTGACATTCTGTTCTTTATGGGTTTTAAAACTGTTGATAGCATGTGCTTGTGCTGGCTATATAATAGCTTGTTTGTTGAAGTTTTCTAGCATTGATTATCTATTACAAATTGCATCCAACAAATTGCATCCAACTTTGTACACTTCTCATTTTTATTTGCAGGTTTCTCGGGTGGGATTTTGTTTTTCATTTTTTTTGTTTTTAATCTGACACAATATGACAAATTTTTGTCAGTTCATCTGTGTATCATAACTTCCTCCTCAAGTTCTTGATTGTAAATGCTTTAGCAAGGTTACAGATTTATTTATGGTTCCACGGTTAGGATTACTCTCTTTCATAGCTGCCTTTCCTCTGCTTCATAAGGCACACAGACAGGCACATGAACTAATGGGTGTACTTACAGTTTAAGTGATGAAATTTGCAGACCTGTTTTCCCACAATTGTACTACACACAGTGCTGCAATGATAAGTTGACTAATCGACTAGTCAGTCATCACGAAATTAATCGACAACTAATTTGATAGTTGACAAATCAGCTGTGCATCCTTTTCCAGGAAAAATCCTAAAATACATACTGTATACATCAGACTGTGAAACATGAAAAATTGCCACCTTTCTTGTTTTCGTTTGTGGACTATGAGTTAACTGAATTATGCTTTTGTAATGTCTGACAATTGTGTTGCTACAAACACTTTTGATTAAGCTATCAAGTTTCAAACTCATGGTTGATGGGTCATTATTTATCATTGGGAATCGTTTATAAAACATTAAAGGCAGACACTGAGAACAAGGTGATATTCTGAGGTGTACAGACTTAAACAGGTGAGGTTATACATCCACTAGAGCCCTGAACAGGAGCCGTGCCAACAGGAAGCAGAGATGGTGGACATGATAGAAATAATTGTGATTAGTCGACTAATCAGGAAAAAAAATTGTTGTAGTCGACCATCAAAATAGTTATTAGTTGCAGCCCTACACACAATGTTCATGAAATATGAAAATGTATCATGATTCTCTGAACAATTTAATAGCTTCAGTAATATAAGTAGAGGACTTCCGGTGGACGGCAAGATGGAGTAGTCGCTTTTCTCCCACTCCCGCACTGATTCTTTCATTCAGCGTGTCTCCTAATCTGACCACCTGCTAAAACCAGTTGCGTATATTGTTCAGACTGAGCAAATTCTCACTGAACACTTCAATCATGTCAAACAGAGCAAAACGGGAGGAACTAAAGAAAGACGAAGTGACTGCGAGCTCCGTTTTGACCACGCTAGCTGAGCACAAGGCTTCCTTACTGACGAAGTTCAATGCTGTGTTTTCCAGACTTGATGCAAAACTGGACAATATTCAGGCTACAATCTTAGATCACCAGTAGCGCTTGTCGTCCCTTGAACTCTCCGCAAATTCCATAACTCTAGATCTGCAGACAATGGAAGCGGTGCTAACAAAGGTAACCAAAGAGAATGCTAAACTAAAGGCTGAGTTTGTTGATTTGGAAAGCCAAAGTCGTCGTTGTAACATAAGGATTATAGGCCTCCCTGAGAACATTAAGGGTACACACCCAACCGTTTTCTTCTCCCAGCTCCTGCTTGACGCATTTGGTGAACATGGGTTAGCAACAACTCTGACGCTGGATCGAGCTCACTGCATGCTAATGGCTAAGCCCAGCTAGAGCGTTCGTCATATGCTACCACAAATTTCAAACCAAGGAGCTGGTGATCCGTGAGGCCTGCACGCTGAGAGGCAGACTGAAGTATAAGGATACCCCGATTCAGATCTTTGAAGACTACTGCCCTGAAGCGATGGAGAAATGGCTGGCCTATCGTGATGCCATGAAGGAGCTCTACAACCTGGGCCTCAAGCTTGCACTGTACTACCTTGCTAGGCTATTTATTACAACAATTGAGGGAAAACGTCTGTACCTAGCATCCCCCAAGGATGCCCAAACGCTCATCGATTCCAATCACCAATGAGGGTAGATGCACATATTGATGCTGACTGGTATGTGTAGTTTGAAGCTTTTTAGTTGAAGGCTAATTTCTTTCATTTCAAATCAAATCAAATCAAACTTTGTCATATTGCTGTACATACAACTGTAGTGCAGGCAAGATGAAATTGCGTTTCTCTCGGCATCCATATAAGAAGCAGCATGATTTAAGACACACTCCCACATAGCTCCACCCCCCACCCCCACCCCCCATCCATTCACACATCCCTGAGACATACTTGGGGAAAAAGAATAACTAACTATAATATACAAAATGTCCGTAGGTGCAGTAGTGTGTATGAGAGATTCCGGGTCAGCTGTTCAGCATCCTGACAGCTTGTGGAAGGAAGCTGTTGATCAGTCTGGTGGTTCTGCCTCTGATGCTCCGGAATCGTTTACCAGATGGAAGAAGTTCAAAGTGTTTATGCAGAGGGTGAGAACGGTCCTTGACAATGTTCAGTGCCCTGCTCCTACAACGGTTCTGAAAAAGTTCTTGGACAGAGGGGAGGGAGACTCCAATTACCCTCTCTGCCCCCTTGACTGTCCTCTGCAGGGCTTTTTTGTCTGACATACTGCAACTGGAGTACCATGTAGCAATGCAGTACGTCAGAACACTCTCCACCACACCTCTGTAGAAGGTCCTGAGGATGCAGATGGGGAGAGAGGCCTGTTTGAGTTTCCTCAAGAAGTGCAGTCTCTGCTGAGCCCGCTTCCTGACCTCCAAGGAATTCTTGCTCCAGGTCAGGTCCTGCGAGATCTGCACTCTGAGGAACTTGATGTTCTCTACTCTCTCCACTAAACGGCCGCCGATGCTGAGGGGGACGTGCTCAGGCTGTGACCGCCGGAAGTCGATAATCATCTCCTTCGTTTTGTCCACGTTGAGCACCAAAATGGTTGAGCACCATTTCACTAAAGGCATCTGTGTTTGTTAGTATGCCTATACTGAGCATTGACCAGTTTTAGGTTTATACTGTACTTGTTTTCTGAGGCTACTAATTCATTGGTTATAGTGAGCCTCTCTTACTTATATTTTAAGTTTTGATCAGATAGTTTTGTAATTCATCTGCTTTGTTTGTAAAACATTCCCTCTTTAGACTTAGTCAGTTTTTTGTTTTTATTGGATTCCTAAGTTTACTTTAACACTAACTGTAATATATTATGCTCAGTTACTTTTTGCCTGCTTTCTGTTGGACTGATTACACTTGGGGATGTTTTTGCATTGGACTACGTGTCTCTTTTTTTTTTTTTTTTTTTTCTTTTTCGGGGAGTGAGATTACCGGAAAGAAGGATAGATGACGTTCTGCAGTGGTGAAGACTTCGCTCTGCTGTGCAATGGGCACTCGAGATTATCTTGGACAGTTGGGTTTTCAGGCTGTGGTTTGGGTTTATGTGTTTGCCCCCTCCCCCCCCTTTTCTTTCCCTTCTCTCTCTCCATCTCCCCCCAGGGCCCATTCTAATACCCCTCATGTACCTGGTGCTATGTTGCCAAATGTTGAACTTCTTATATTTGACCACATAATGTATGCATAACATAAACACCATGCTTAGATTTGTGTCTTGGAATGTCCGAGGAATAGGGGGCTCCCTTAAAATAAACAAGATCAAATCAAATCAACTTTATTGTTATATTGCTGTACATACAACTGTAGTGCAGGCGAGATGAAATTGCGTTTCTTTATTGATTTGACATATTATTGACATATACGTATATTGACAGATTATGTCCCACATGCAAAATCTTATTCAGGAAATGCCTCGTTGAAACTGAGAAATCTCTCTACTTAAGAAAAGCCGGGTTAGTAATTTGTTTCACTGTAAATTCAGTGAGAAAGCCAAGGGTGTCACCATTGTAATTCACAAAAATACTGTTTGTACCTTACAAGACTGTAGAGGACCCTACTGGCTGTTTTGTCATTGTCTCCGGGTCATTGCAAAATACCCCAGTCATATTAGCCAATGTATATGGCTCTAATTGGGATGATACCTCTTTTTTTGCCAAACTATTTTCATCCTTTCCAGATGCCGAAAATCATTACATCATGTTGAGAGGTGACTTCAACCTGGTTTTGGACCCTATCTTAGACAGGTCCTCCAATAAGCCATTTTCCTTAACTAAATCATCCAAGACTTTGCACATGTTTATGGATCAATTAGGACTTACTGACCCTTGGAGGCATAAATTCCCAACGAATAAGGCCTTCTCCTTCTGTCGTGTGCACCGCACTTATACCCGTATAGATTTCTTTCTTCTTGGCAACGGACTACTTTCCAAAATTAACAACTGTGAATACCATCGTATTTTTATCTTTGACCACACGCCCATATCACTTGATTTCAATCTTGGCACTCATTTCAGTTTTT
This sequence comes from Pholidichthys leucotaenia, assembly GCA_020510985.1. Lineage (NCBI taxonomy): Eukaryota > Metazoa > Chordata > Actinopteri > Cichliformes > Pholidichthyidae > Pholidichthys > Pholidichthys leucotaenia. Next base: position 386,705,154 of record CM035838.1, read on the forward strand.
TCAGGCAGTGGAGGTTTAATTCAGTTTTATTAGCTGACGAGCACTATAAGCAGTTTTTACACTCCCAAATTTCACAATTTGTTGAACTGAATGACTCACCGGAAATGGGGAGAGGAACGCTCTGGGGAAACATCAAACGCCTACATCAGAGGCCAGCTTATTTCTTACATTTCCAGTTTAAAACAGAAGTACATTATATTGACGAGCTTGCTTACTACTCCTGCGGGGTGAGGGCTGGGTGTCCTTCACCATGCGTAGACATGCGTAGAGGCAATCAGGTTAACCAGTGTGTGCCAACTTTGCCGGTTTTGGGCCAGCTCCTCTGCGTTGTCAACAGTGACTCTGAGCTGTCGGAGGTCTCTCTCCACCACATTGAACCATCTGGTGCATGGCTTGCCTCGAGGTCTTTTCCACCCTGAGGTCCTGGGGTCGTACATGAGGATGGCTTTTGTCGGATGTTCTGGTGGAAGGGAGAGGACATGGCCAAGCCAGCAGATATGCCGCTGTGTAATAAGGTGGGATGCTGCAGGCTGATGTATGCGGGCTCGGTGCGCGTCATTAGAAGTGTGCTGGGGCCACCTGATATTCGTGATGGTTCTGAGGGCCCGACTATCAAATCCATCCACTCTCAAGGCCAGAGTCTTATTTAGTGGCCATGTCTCTGACCCATAGAGTAGGATGAAAAGAACTCACTCACTGTATATGTGGAACTTTGTCTTACGGGAGATTGAACAATGACTCCAGAGAGGTTTCCATAGCGCCTGAAGGGCTGATTCAGCTAGGCCACATCTGCGGTTGATTTCTGGTTTCATGCCCCCGTTGTTAGTCACTGTGGAGCCCAGATACAGTGGGGGGAAAAAAAGTATTTAGTCAGCCACCAATTGTATACCTCAACTATGAGAGACAAAATGAGAAAAAAAAAATCCAGAAAATCACATTGATGGATTTTTAATGAATTAATTGGTAAATTCCTCGGTAAAATAAGTATTTGGTCAATAACAAAAGTTCATCTCAATACTTTGTTATATACCCTTTGTTGGCAATGACAGAGGTCAAACGTTTTCTGTAAGTCTTCACAAGGTTTTCACACACTGTTGCTGGTATTTTGGCCCATTCCTCCATGCAGATCTCCTCTAGAGCAGTGATGTTTTGGGGCTGTCGCTGGGCAACACGGACTTTCAACTCCCTCCAAAGATTTTCTATGGGGTTGAGATCTGGAGACTGGCTAGGCCACTCCAGGACCTTGAAATGCTTCTTACGAAGCCACTCCTTCGTTGCCCGGGCGGTGTGTTTGGGATCATTGTCATGCTGAAAGACCCAGCCATGTTTCATCTTCAATGCCCTTGCTGATGGAAGGAGGTTTTCACTCAAAATCTCACGATACATGGCCCCATTCATTCTTTCCTTTACACGGATCAGTCGTCCTGGTCCCTTTGCAGAAAAACAGCCCCAAAGTATGATGTTTTCACCCCCATGCTTCACAGTAGGTATGGTGTTCTTTCTTCTCCAAACACGACAAGCTGAGTTTTTACCAAAAAGTTCTGTTTTGGTTTCATCTGACCATATGACATTCTCCCAATCCTCTTCTGGATCATCCAAATGCTCTCTAGCAAACTTCAGACGGGCCTGGACATGTACTGGCTTAAGCAGGGGGACACATCTGGCACTGCAGGATTTGAGTCCCTGGCAGCGTAGTGTGTTGTGTAACTGATGGTAGCCTTTGTTACTTTGGTCCCAGCTCTCTGCAGGTCATTCACTAAGTCTCCCCGTGTGGTTCTGGGATTTTTGCTCACCGTTCTCATGATCATTTTGACCCCACGGGGTGAGATCTTGCGTGGAGCCCCAGATCGAGGGAGATTATCAGTGGTCTTGTATGTCTTCCATTTTCTAATAATTGCTCCCACAGCTGATTTCTTCACACCAAGCTGCTTACCTATTGCAGATTCAGTCTTCCCAGCCTGGTGCAGGTCTACAATTTTGTTTTGGTCTCCTTTGACAGCTCTTTGGTCTTGGCCATAGTGGAGTTTGGAGTCTGACTGTTTGAGGTTGTGGACAGGTGTCTTTTATACTGATAATGAGTTCAAACAGGTGCCATTAATACAGGTAACGAGTGGAGGACAGAGGAGCCTCTTAAAGAAGAAGTTACAGGTCTGTGAGAGCCAGAAATCATGCTTGTTTGTAGGTGACCAAATACTTATTTTACCAAGGAATTTACCAATTAATTCATTAAAAATCCTTCAATGTGATTTTCTGGATTTTTTTTTCTCATTTTGTCTCTCATAGTTGAGGTATACGTATGACGAATGGAGACGTATGGAGACCTCTCTCATCTTTTAAGTGGGAGAACTTGCACAATTGGTGGCTGACTAAATACTTTTTCCCCCCAGTGTACACTAAGGAATTGACAAACTCGATGGCATTATTCCCGAGCTGTAATGGGGGTGGGTCCGGCCCTTCGCCAACATGCATTAGCTTAGCCTTTGTCCAGCTTATCTGAAGGCCCAGCTTCGCTGCCTCTTCGTGATAGACAACTAGAGCATCTCTCAGCTGACTGTAGGTTGGGCTGAACAGGATGGTATCATCAGCATGTTCAAGGTCAGCTCGATGGTAGTTGCCAAACTGCATGCCAGGGATCCGCTCGCAGACCTTGGTCATCAGATAGTCTACTGTATGACACAGTTGAAAAGATCAGGAGCGGCCACACAACCTTGTCGGACCCCGCTGTTGATGGGAAACCAGCCAAACTCCTTTCCATTTACACGGACACAGCTCTCCAAGCTGCTGTAGAGCCGCTTAAATAGGGCTACAATCTTGGGTGGGATCACCTCCTGCAGGATACTCCAAAGAGAAGCGTGGTCCACTGTCTCGAAGGCAGCCTTAAGATATATAAAGGCTATATAGAGATGGTGGTCCTTGTGGAATTCATAGGCCTTCTCTATTAATAGGCGAACAGCAGAGATGTGGTCTGAGGTCGAGCGTTTGGGGATAAAACCTGCCTGCTGAGGGCAATGGCCGCCTGTAATGGCTGGAAGGGCACGACTGAGGAAGATCCTAGTGAAGAGCTTACCAGGAATGGACAAAAGGGTGATGCCTCTGTGGTTACTGCAGACGAGTTTGTTGCCATTTCCCTTCCAGGTGGGGAGGATGATGCCCCTGGTCCAGTCACTGGGGAGCTGCTCTGTCACCCAAACATGATTGATGTGGGTGAGCCACTGGATGATGCAGTTTCCGCCCATCATCAACTTTTCAACATTCCCAACGTTCCCTGGACATTTCAACTGGACTGCCCATTTCGGAATTGGACCCTAGCATGCCCCCGACCAACAAGTACGGATTGACCTTCGCCCCATCTCCCGTGTTGCCATGTGTAATGTCCAGACACTCCTTCGCACCGGAGCAGCCACACTACTGTCCCAAGAGCTCACCCGCTACAACATGTCCATGGCAGGTCTCTGTGAATCACGGTGGCAAAGCAGCGGTGAAACAATTGTAGGTGATTACCATTTCATCTGGAGTGGCCCTGAGAAGCAGATGGGCCTCTAAGTTGTAGTACTTGCCATGCCAAAGTCCATCCACAAGTCACTCATCAGTTGGATACCGGTGAGTGACAGACTACTTTCGGCCCACTTTCTTCACCAGCATGGAAAGATGACAGTTATTGTTGCCTGTGCCCTCACTGAGGTTGGAGATGAGGAAGAAAAGGATGCTTTCTTTGACCAGCTTCATCAGGTTGTTGGATAGGTTCCACCGTACGACATCACCATTATTCTTACCAATGCCAACACTACCCTCTCTTCTAGAGATCTGCTTCCAGCCCAGTCTCCCGGTCCACCTGTCAGCACCACCTTTGCCAACTCATCTGTGAACAACAATGGTAACCGTCTCCTTTCCAGGGGCTTTCCTGTTGTTAATCTTGGTCAGGGCAGCCGCAACTTCTTCAGGGGTGACTAGATCAGTCCTGCAGGAATCAGGAAGCAGTGGCATTGGCAGTGGCTAAGAGATTGGGGTCAACGGGAACAGGAGGATGATGCAGAAGGTGACTGAAGTGCTCTTTCCAGCAGTCGAGGCAGTCTGTCTCACTGGAAACTGCCACTGATGTCCTTCACCTGGGCTGTCTTGGTGTGTAAATGGTAAGTGGCATTCACTTATATAGCGCTTTTATTCTCATCTCTTGATGACCAAAGTGCTTTACAGATCCTGATATCCACCCATTCACACACATTCACACACTGATGGCGGCATGCTACCTAACATGGCACTTCCAGACCCACCAGGAGCAATTAGGGGTGAAGTGTCTTGCCCAGGGACACAACGGCAGGATATCTGGGGAGAGCGGGATTCGAACCGCCAACCATGCGGTTATTGGACGACCCGCTCTACCTCCTGAGCTACTGCCGCCTCTCTTTGTACCTCTCTTTGTCCTCTCCTATGGCCACATTACGTAGCTGGTTTAATCTGCTGTACTCCATGTCAATGTGTGGGCCATTGCGTCCTTGATGCCGCATGCTGAACATGCCGCTCATGTTATTTTTGGGCGCTGACTCCAGGCGCTCGGCTTCTTCTGACCAGTACCTCTCTTTGTCCTCTCCTATGGCCACATTACGTAGCTGGTTTAATCTGCTGTACTCCATCAGGTTGCCTTGGAGGCGGGCCTCTCGATGACGGTCGATGATGTCCAGAGTCCGCCGAGAGATCCAAGGTCGTTTTGGGGAAGATTGTGAATGTCCCAGATAGGGGTGGCTTCAAAAGATTGATACGATATAGCGCGATCCACGTTTGATTGAGCCGATATCGATCCACAAAATCTGCGGATCGATCTTTAAATATAATTGCTTTTACGTCTGTGAATATCTGTTGATTCTGATCGAGTTGAAACTGGGTCAGTGAGCCAGGAACTGTGGCCAAGAACCAGAAACACCCGAAGCGCTAATTGAGCTAACAAACTAATGGATATGCTTGTTCTTCTTCTGTGGTGTTTAAACGGTTTTCATCCGGCAAGAGTTCCCTGCCACACATGCGCACATCTTTACTTCCGTGCTTACATGAGTGGAGAAACGGTTTTGTACTAAGCAGAGCTGTGTTGGAACATAAAGTTGTCGATTGATAAACTGAAAACGCATGGAGACTGGCTGAAACCCATGAACAAAGAGGGAGACTTGGAGCTGCTGAAATTGTAAGTAAAATATCATTTGTTTGTTTTATTTGTCGTAAATTAATAATTTATCCGGCATGATGGTGGTTTCTTTTACAAATTATTGATACAGAATAACTGTTGGTTAAGCGCTGTGAATAAATGCAGAATAAAGGTATATTTTATGAGATTATAGACTTCTAGCACTTAAGTGAGAGATTTGAAGATAATGAATCACAATAAAATGAAAATGGCAGAATTAATAAAGGCTGCAGTATGAGCAGTTTTTACGTAATAGAACTAAACTGAAATGAACAAATCTTCCTAGGATTTTGAAACCCTTTTCAAAAATTGAAAGTTAATTTGTAGTTAAAATATAAACGACAAAAAAAGAAACTAAATGATTAAACCCTACTGTGGTGTGGAGATTTAAAAATATGATTATTAATTTTACTGTGAAATCTATTCTTTTCACCTCCCCTTCAGATCTATGAGGACTGGGTTTCCACTCCAAGGTCCATCCTGCACTGAGACCTTCTGAAGGGAAGAAGTCGTCAGTGGAGGAGCATCCCTGCATCGCTGTGGATTTCAGCACAGAAGATCTCAAATTTTTCAGGGTCTTAGTTTGTAAATTCAAGATTCAAGAAGGTGCTGCCATAATTTTCTCCATACTCTAATATGCATTCAGTGCAATTTAGTTGTTGTAATAACTAATTCTTTTCTTTTTTTAATTTAAGTTCTCAGTAAGAATACAATGTTGGTCATTTTTTTTTTTACAATCTTACTGAGCATTTAATTCTACATAAATCATTGTTAAACAGGAAATTTTTTGGCAATCCTGTGCTTTTCTTGTGGTGTTACATAGAACAGCATCACTGTAAACTATGGAAAAAGCAGCTTGTGGTGGCACTTAGTAGGGGGTTTCTCCACCCAGAATCGGAGGTTGGGTGGGGGAGATGGATAAAAGGACTGAATGAGGAAGAACGAAGACGCACTGTGGCACTGAGGGGTCTTAGAGTTAACAGAAGGGAGTAGTCGACCCCTGGGGTGACAGGAGTCACACTGGAGTTCGCCAGAGTGTGAGCGACGGTGATAAACAAGGTTTCGTGTCCTGTATGTTGATGTGCCAGACATACTTTGTGTACTGTGTGTAACGTCTTTAATCCCTGGGTCTCAAAGGCGGGAATAAAGAGGTATAAAGGTGAGCACCCAGAGATCCCGGGAGAGATTCTGTTTTCTGTGTTGGAGGTGAAATAACGTTCGTTTGTTGTCCAGCTCGCTGTCCCACCTGCTTTCATCTTCCACAAGCTACTTTAAAATCTGTACTTCCCCACACAACTTTCAATACAAAAAGCCTCTAAAAATGTCAACTTTTTGGAAAAACTCCCACAAATTCAGGCTTTCTGGGCCGCAACAATCACAAAAACAGCCAATGAAATCCTGGAGGGACTGAAATACAGTGAGATTATGTATACATGCTTCATGCATTGAATTTGGTTACTTACTCTGGGTTGTTAACTTGACACTACATACCCTTTGCACTAAAGAAAGCACTTGTGAGCACTTTGTGAAATCACAAGTTGAATAATAAAAAGTGCATTATTGTAACTGATTTGGGGTCAGTTTATCCATTGAGGGATCAAACTCAATTGTCTCTACATCTTTGAAGATATGGAGCCAGATAAGGAAGAAACTTAGCCTGTCGGGCCCCTCCACTCTGGCCCCATTGCTCCAAAACCATACTTTTTTACCTTCAACTACAGACCAAGCTTTTAAGCTTTGGAATAGTCAAGGCCTTAGAAGTATCAAGGATCTCTGTAACGACGGCTTTTTTTCTTCTTTTACAGAGCTCTCTAACAACTACCACCTGCAAAATATACACTACCATTCAAAAGTTTGGGGTCACTTAGAAATTTCCTTATTTTTGAAAGAAAAGCACTGTTTTTTTCAATGAAGATAACTTTAAACTAATCAGAAATACACTGTAATATATAATATACATTGCTAATGTGGTAAATGACTATTCCAGCTGCAAATGTCTGGTGTTTGGTGCAATATCTACATAGGTGTATAGAGGCCCATTTCCAGCAACTATCACTCCAGTGTTCTAATGGTACACTGTGTTTGCTCATTGCGTCAGAAGGCTAATGGATGATTAGAAAACCCTTGTGCAATCATGTTAGCACAGCTGAAAACAGTTTAGCTGGTTAGAGAAGCTATAAAACTGACCTTCCTTTGAGCAGGTTGAGATCTGGAAAAAAATTATTTCAAATACAAATCATTATTTCTAACCTTGTCAATGTCTTGACTATATTTTCTATTCATTTTACAACTCATGGTGGTAAATAAGTGTGACTTTTCATGGAAAACACAAAATAATTGTCTGGGTGACCCCAAACTTTTGAACGGTAGTGTACATCTTTTTTGCTACTTTCAAGCTAGAGACTTTGTCAAAAAACTGTTTCCTCACTTCCCAAATCGTCCTTCGGAAACTCTACTTGATACCATCTTGAATACGAATCCCAACAAAAGCAAATGTCTCTCTTTTATACAACGCTATTCACTCTACCATGCCTCAACCTTCACATTCAGTGAAAACCACCTGGGAAAATGACTTCGGAGCGACTTTGACAGACCAGCAGTGGTACTCTGCTCTAAATCTGATACACTCTTCCTCTTTGTGCTCGTCACAGTTTAATCCAATGTAAAATACTTTACAAAACTCATATGAATGCAAGACTTGCCAAATTCTGCCCAGCCATTTGAGATACTTGTAACAGATGTAAACAACCTCCGGCTGATCATTTTCATATGTTTTGGTCATGCCCCAAATTATTGACTCTCTGGGAAAGTATTTTTGACACAGTAAGCAAAGCGTACAAATATACTATCTCACCTAACCCATTAATGACCATTTTTGGAGTCCCCCCCCCGATTCTAACTATCACAGTACTATGAAGTGCGCCATGGCTTTCTCAACTGGTCTAGCTCGCCATCCAATTCTATTAAACTAGAAACTCACCTCCCCCCTACATATGCACACTGGATAAGGGAGATCTTCTACAACCTCAAGATTGAAAATCTGAGATATTCACTATCAGGTTCAACAAAGACATTCCAGGACACCTGGAACCCTTTTTTGGAATTTGTTGATTCTCTTGCCCTGGTATAAACTAAGTTTGATGTCCCCTGATACTAGTCTGTAATGGCTACAGTGGCCCTACACCCTGTTAACCCCCCCCCCCCTCCTCTTTGTTTTTTTTTGGTTGAGACTTATCTCACTTGGCCTGAATGAGTTGGGATGAAGACGGGTTGAAAAAAGGTGTGGGATTTCCTCTTGCCATACTTTTATTGTTAAATTAATAGTTGCTTTTTACAGTGTTATCATGTTGCCACAAACGGCAATAAAGAGTTGGAATAATAATAGATGTAGATTAAATGTGCACATTGATTATGATTTGATTATGACTCAGAAGGCTCTGATGCAAGTAATTCTTCATACATCATTTTTTTGATCCCAGGATTTTCTTCCTCCCATTGTGTGACACTTTGGTACTTCCATCCATCCATCTCCTTCCGTTTAATTCTTTTCGGGTCATGGGGGGGCTGGAGCCCATCCCAGCATCTTTGGGCGAGAGGCAGGGTACACCCTGGACAGATCGCCAGTCCATCGCAGGGCCAACACAGAGAGACAGACAACCATTCACTCTCACAGTCATACCTAAGGACAATTTAGAATCCCCAGTTTGATGCCAATTAACCTAACTTGCATGTTTTTGGCATGTGGGAGGAAACTGGACAAATACTGGAGTAAACCCACACAGACACGGGAGAACATGTAAACTCCACACAGATCACTGTTGGTCGGGGGCTGGGATCGAACCCAGGATCCCTCGGCCAAGGGTGAGTTGCTTTGGTACTTTTAAAGCAAAATATTTCCAGTATCTTTTATCTTTATGGAAGAGAAATGTGTCAGGTCACATGGATTGTTACATTTGTCAGCATATATTCCACTTCAAAAAAAAAAAAAAAACCCCAACATGATAAGTGTACCTGTAGCAGTATATTTGTTATAACACAGACTACAGAGTACCCTGAATTGAGAAAAAAGACTCGATGTCCTGCTCTACCATTGCATGTCTGTTTTGTGTCACACCACAGACTCTTCAGAGTTCTGCTTTTTTCATTTCATCAAAATTAATTGCTTCATTAACGAATATTTAACAATCAAATTCTTGACATTTGTACATAAATTCAGACTTGTCTGCATCATGATGCATTGGAAAAAATTATTTCCCTTACCCCTAGTTGAAATAAGGTACAGAAGGCTGCCTGTTCTCGTTTTGACAAACTGAACAAAATCCAAAGTTCTTCACTTTATGATGATGCCAAATTTTAAAAGGCAAATCCATTTCAACTAGCATGTTTGATGTTTTTATTGAATATATAACAATTTTTTCCCCCCAGTTTTGGTGACAGAGTTGCAGCTGGAGAGAGGCTGGTTGTGGAAATCAAGTTCATATGAAAACAACAAACTTGCAAGTGTGTTCACATTCCTTAATTATCTGACAGGCTTGCAGACTTTGGTTTGACCTGAACATTCTGGCCAGCATACCTGCCAGTTCAGGAGTACACTCTTCTTGACTGTTGTGCCAAGTGTGCTGCTTGACTCTTAATGATGTCTGAATGTAATCATGAAACGATGTGCTGCACATTTGAACCTTAAAGTTTAATAACTACAAGAAGGACCAAAAGTTGAAAAATATGTGGTACTTGTTTAGATTAAACTTCTTGGTTCAGTCTCTCCTCTTCTGCCATTGTTCTCTTTTCAAGTTTCTCACTTGCTCTTTCCTCCTCTTGTCATTTTCTGCATGTTTCTGAAGGCAGGGTCATATTACACCCTGAGAGTTTTTGCGCCAACCACAAACTGGGGCTCGGTAGAAGGAAGGGGACAATGTGATGTGGAACGTTTGTTGCCCCCCCCCTTCCCCCCAATATCATGTGTGGGGGTAGTAGAGTGATCTCAGAGTCTGTCCTCAGTCATGGAATGCATGTTGCGTTGCCCTGGGTTAACCCGTGTGTGTGTGTGTGTGTGTGTATGCAGATTGGGTGAGTAAGGGCTTTGTTGCGGAGTCTAGTCTTAATAAAGGGAGCTTTTGAAATGGTTTCCAAGACGACCATTGCAGTTGCCCGGGATGAGAAGTGCTTGCAGTGGAGGGTTTTAAGTCTGAAGCTCAGCACAACAGACATGTTTGTTGGAGAAAAGGGGCATCAGTTAATGGTAGAAATTTTTTTTTTTTTAATCAATACTGTACCTATTACCTAGGACTGGGCTATATACTGTATATACTGCTCCAAAAAATAAAGGGAACACTAAAATAACACATCCTAGATCTGAATGAATGAAATATTCTTATTAAATACTTTGTTCTTTACATAGTTGAATGTGCTGACAACAAAATCACACAAAAATTATCAATGGAAATCAAATTTATTAACCCATGGAGGTCTGGATTTGGAGTCACACTCAAAATTAAAGTGGAAAAACACTCTACAGGCTGATCCAACTTTGATGTAATGTCCTTAAAACAAGTCAAAATGAGGCTCAGTAGTGCGTGTGACCTCCATGTGCCTGTATGACCTCCCTACAACCCCTGGGCATGCTCCTGATGAGGTGGCGGATGGTCTCCTGAGGGATCTCCTCCCAGACCTGGCATGACAAGTAGAAGTAGAAGTTTTACTCAGAGGGACTTTTAATTATAAAACTACAACTATAAATGCCAGATTTCCCCATTAAAACATATACAGTGGGGAAATGAGTATTGAACACATCAACATTTTTCTCATTAAACATATTTCTGATGGAGCCATTGGCCTGAGATTTTCACCGGATATCGGTAACAACCCAAGTAATCCATACATACAAAGAAATCAAGGCGACTGTGTTCACAGAACAAGATATATTTAATAAAGTGGAATGACACAGGAAATAAGTAAGATAAGCCTTTATTAGCCTTTATTAGTCCCACAACGGGGAAATTCCAGGATTGCAACAGCACAGGGATAGCAACACTCAGAGCAACAATCAGAAGGCAAGAAAAAACAAGCAAGCAAGAGCAGCTAATATACATATGTACATATTACTATAAAATATATATATATACACACACACACACACACACACACACACACACAGTGCAGAGCATTGTAGCTGGATGAAATAAATATATGAATATATGAACACACAGTGCAGAGCATTGTAGCTAGATGGAATAAATATGTAAATATATAAACACCCACAGTATGGAGCATTGCAGCTAGGTGGAATAAATATGCAAGTATATAAACACACACAGTGCGGAGCAATGTAGCTAGATGGAATAATATGTAGATATATAAAAAAACACAGTGCGGAGCATTGTAGCTAGATGGAATAAATATATAGATATATAAATATAAACACACCCAGTGCAGAGCATTGTAGCTAGATGGAATAAATATGTAAATATATAAACACACACAGTGCAGAGCATTGTTGCTAGGTGGGATGAAACAGCATAACCATCTATTTAGTTATCCTACATGGTATGATTATGTGCCCATACATATTCTCACCCTCCATAGCGACCGGTATGTTCCTAGTTGTATGCCGGAGAGGACCATTGTGTAAGTCTATTGCATCTTTTGCATTCAAAAAAAAAACAAAAAAAAAACAAACAAACTATTAGTTTGTTAAGTATTGAACACATGAAGAAAAAGAGGAACAAAAAGGACTAGAATGTCAAGAAACCAGCTGCAATTCATCAGACTTTAGGAAGCCATCCCATCCCCCATAAGTGCATATCAGTTTCAGCTGGTTAAGTCCTGACTGATAGCCTTTTAAAAAAGGTCTGTGAACGTCAGATTGTCACACCACAAAGAACTTGTGATGGGTAGAAGCAAAGAGCTCTCTCTAGACCAGGGGTGGGCAGTGAGGGCCATTCCACTGCAGGTTTTTTGTTCCACCCAGTCTCTTCAGCAGGTGTGTGCTCTGACCAGCTTCAAGGATTGCTAATCATTGAAAACACCTGCTGAAGAGACTGGGTGGAACAGAAAACCTGCAGTAGAATGGCCCTCCATGGCACATGATTGCCCACCCCTGCTCTAGACCTTCACAACCTTATTATTGCAAAACATAGTGATGGCACTGGTTACAGGCGCATTTCTAAACTGCTGAATGTTCCAGTGAGCACTGTTGGAGCCATCATTTGGAAGTGGAAAGAACATCATTTTGCCATAAACCAGCCATGACCCAGGAGCTGCTCACAAGATTTCTGATGGAGGAGTCAAAAGAATTATCAGAAGAATTATCCAAGAGCCAAAGACCAGTCGTGGAGAGCTCCAGAAAGACCTGAAGTTAGCAGGTACTGCTGTTTCAAAGAAAACAATAAGTAAAGCACTCAACCAATATGGGCTGTATGTATCAGTCACCTGACCTGAATCCAATTGAAAATCTATGGAACGAACTGAAGATCAGAGTTCATAGAAGACACCCACTGAACTTTTAAGATTTGAAGATGGTTTGTGTGGAAGAATGGGCTAAAATCACTCCTGAGCAATGCTCGCACTTAGTTTCTCCATACAGGAAGCATCTGTAAGCTATTATTACCAACAAAGGCTTTTCTACTAAATATTAAAATGAATTTCACCAAGCTTGTTCAATACTTATTCCCTGTGCTATTCCACTTTATTAAATATAACTTGTTTTGTGAACACAGTTGCCTTGATTTCTTTGTATGTATGGATTACTTGTACAGAAAAAAAAACAAAACATTAAACACAGGGTAAAGATGCTCTGTACCAGATTAGTGTTCACTAATTTCCGTCTGTAGCATTGAGTTGCTAGCTGTGAGCATGCGGCCTATTTACCTCCCTAGGGAATACTCGCACGTTATCTGTATTGTTATTTATGCAAATCTGTCTGCAAACGCTGGGGCAGTGCGCGACGCCATCCACTCACTTGCTAGCAGGCTGCTGATACAACACCCAAATGCTCTCCTCTGCATCTCGGGTGATTTTAACCATACTTCACTGTCCTCCATTCTGCCCACGTTCACCCAGTATGTCAAGTGCCACACCAGAGACAATAAAACACTGGACTTTTCTTATGCAAATGCTAAGGAGGCGTACACCTCATTGCCACTTCCCCCACTCAGGAGATCGGACCACAGCTTGGTTCACCTCCTGTCTGTATACAAACCCCTAGTACACAGACAACCTCTGGTTACTTGCACAGTGAAAATATGGTCTGAGGAGGCGGTGGATGCTCTAAAGGACTGTTCTGAAATCACTGCATGGGAGCAGCTCTGCGATCCACATGGTGAGGATATTGACAGCTTCACACACACCATCACAGACTACATCAGCTTCTGTGTGGACAACACCGTATCCACCAAGACCATACGGTGTTGCTCAAAAAACAAACCCTGGATCAACCCTGAGATAAAGTCCCTACTGGGGGAAAAAAAAGAAAAGAATCTTCAGGTCGGGAAACAGGGAGGAGCTGAAGTCTGTACAGAGGTTGCTAAGGAGTAAGATCAGAGAGGGTAAGGACAGCTAAAGGAAGAAGATGGAGGACAAGCTACAGCAGAGTGACATCAGCGGGGTCTGGAGAAGCATCAAAACCATCTCTGGGCTCTAGAATACCTCCTCCCACGCCACGGGGGTCAGGGAGTGGATGAACAACCTGAACCTATTTTTAACAGGTTTGACCAACCGCCTTTCCCTCCGCCTGCACACCAACCACTGCTGCCTCTACCATCATCTAATCCTGCTGTCCACGCACCCCCCCAACACCCCCCACTCCCAGCACACAGCCCCCCTGTCCCAACCTGACCCTCACTACGACCCAGGTGAGGGCGGAGCTGAGGAAGATAAAGGCGAGGAAGGCCTCTGGTCCAGACAGCATCAGCTCGAAGCTCCTCAAGTCCTGTGCAGACCTGCTGTGTGGGATTGTGGAGCACATCTTCAACCTGAGCCTGAAGCTGGGGAGGGTCCCACAGCTGTGGAAAACATCCTGTATGGTACCTGTACCAAAGATCTCCCACCCCAAAGACCTGAACCGCTACAGACCAGTGGCCTTCACATCACACCTGATGAAGACCCTGGAGAGGCTGCTCCTTGCCCACCTCTGCCCCCTGGTGGGACCAGTGATGGATCCACTCCACTTCACCTTCCAGCATGGCATAAGGGTAGAGGATGCAGTGATCTTCCTCCTACACCGTTCCCTGTCCCACCTGGAGAAGCCTGGGAGCACGGTGAGGCTCATGTTCTTTGATTTCTCCAGTGCTTTCAACACCATCCAACCAGTGATCCTGAAGGACAAACTACTATGTGCATGGGTGGACCAGCATCTGTCATCGTGGATCCTGGACTACCTCACAAACCAGACACAGTTTGTGAGAACCCAGGGTTGTGTGTTCGACACGATCATCTGCAGTATGGGGGCCCCCAGGGAACAGTTCTGGCTCCCTTCCTGTTCACCCTTTATACTGCAGACTTTTCACACAACACATCACACTGCCATCTACAGAAGTTCTCTGGCAACTCTGCGATTGTCGGCCTCATCTCTGATGGAGATGATACGGAGTACAGAGGACTTATCCAGGACTTCGTGGACTGGTGCCATCGGAACTGCCTCCAGATCAATGCGAGGAAAACTAAGGAAGTGGTGGACTGCCGCAGGCGAGGACAACCCCCCACAACACCAGTAAACATCCAGGGAACAGACTTTGAGATGGTGACATCCAGCATGTACCTGGGTGTTCATCTGAACAATAAACTGGACTGGTCACACAATACCGACATGCTCTACAAGAAGGGACAGCACAGGCTGTTCCTCCTGAGGAGCCTCAGGTCTTTTGGTGTACAAGGGGCGCTCTTGAAGACCTTCTACCATTCGGTGGTGGCATCAGCCATCACATTTGGAGTGGTCTGCTGGGGCAACGGCATTACGGCAGCCGACGGGAAGAGACTGAATAGACTGATCAAAAAAGCTAGCTCTGTCCTGGGGCGGCGCCTCGACCCAGTGGAGGAGATGGGAGAGAGGAGGATAGTGGCTAAGCTGTCATCTCTGCTGGAGTCAGAGTCCCACCCCATGCAGGACACGCTGAATGCACTGAGGAACTCATTTAGCAGTAGGCTGTACCATCCTAGGTGCGTTACAAAGGTTTCGCAGGGCCTTCCTACCTACGGCTTTCAGACTTTATAACCTAACCAGGGCTGCTCGTAGAGGTCATATTGAATGCACTAAACGTAACAAATTTGCACAATAGTGGTCCCCTCCATTATACAACTAGGACAATATCAGTCACTACAGAGGGTGACAACTAGGCTGATTCAAATATGAACTAGAAAAGCACTCGGAGAGCGCAGACCTCCGCCAAGCGCCACAGTTCCCCCCCCATACAGTGTTTGTGTGTACGTTTTCAGATTCCTTGACCATGAAAACATATGACTAGCAATTGGATTCACAATGATAGGATTAGTGGTTCAGTAGTAAAAGCATTACCTCCTTGGCGGAGGTAATAAACTGAAGTGTTGCTGTTGTGTCCATCTCCTTCATCTGCAAACTCCCAGGCTGCGGGCGTTGCAATTCATCGCACAACCGCGTACAACCCACAGGCCAATGGGTTATGCGAGCGTTTTCATAGATCACTGAAAGCAGCACTCAGGGCTTCACTGACGGATGCAAATTGGGTAGACAGGTTGCCATGGGTTTTATATTGGGGTTGCGCTCCGCGGCAAAAGAGGATTTGGAAGCTTCCCCGGCAGAGAACTTGTTTTTGCGCAGCCACTATGGCTGCCCGGGGAATTTCTGCCAAATAATCCCCTGCCGGACAGCTGCCCATCTCAGCTTTTGCAGCGTAGCGCAAACACAGACATGCTGCCGGGCCCTGCCCACCACTGTTTTCAAAATGGCCGCATCTCACAATGTTAAAGAATCCTTTAAAAAATTCCTGTATCTAGACGGTGATCCGGATCATCCCCAAAATTTAATCAGTTCTTCCTTGTACCATTTCCAACAATGCCTGAAAGTTTCATCGAAATCCGTCCAAACCTTTTTGAGTTATCTTGCTAACCAACAGACAGACAAACAGACAGACAAACGCTGGCAAAAACATAACCTCCTGCGGCCTGGCGGAGGTAAATATACTGTATGGGTACATATTCATACTATGCGGGGTAACTGAATAGACCATTACGCTGTTTATTCCATCTAGCTACAATGCTTTGTGCTGTGTATATTTTTGTGTATATATGTATATTCACTGCTCTTATTTTATCTTCTGAATTATTGCTCTGAGTGTTGCTATCCCTGTGCTGTTGCAATCCTGGAATTTCCCCATTTTGGGACTAATAAAGGCTTATCGTATCTTAGTCCCTGGGGCAGGCAGGAAGATATTAAAAGAAAAACGGCACATATAGAAAGCAATTCAGTTTGGGTTTCAGAAACTGTTGACCCTGAAACAAGCAGGGAGTAAGTTTAAAAGGTACAAAGATAAGAGAAACCGCACACATCACTATCATCATCACTCTGTCTTCTTCTTCTTCTCTTAGATTTGATTGGTGGTTGGCAACCAGCGCAAAAGTGCATTACCGCCACAGACTTGATTATGTTTTCCTTATAGCTTTGTGACGTTTTCCTCATAGCTCTGCGACGTTCTCCTCATAGCTTTTTGATGTCTTCACTCTATAAATTTAAGAAATTTCTGTCTGTCACGATCATAGGATATCATGAGATCATAGGACTAGCGATGCCGTCAGAAAGATATGTCTATATGATGTCATATAGTCATAGCACTTCATAGGACGCCCTATGATGTCTGCATGATGCCTTTATGATGTCATATAGACCATCACTCACGATGCCTACACTTATGTGTCTTTATGATGTCATATGGCTCAAAATTGCCAAGGTGAATAAGTCACAGGGCCAGTCTTTACAGTGTGTTGGGGTTTTCTGCACAACACATTTCTTCAGCCATGGCCAATTCTACGTTGCCGTGAGCACAGTTGCCAAATCAAGCAGTCTCTGTAGTCTTGCTCAAGATGAAGAAACTAAGCAAAAGCGTTGTTTTCTGAGCAATGTGGTTTTTAAAGAGGTGCTGACATGGTAAAAATTGTGTAACCTTGAAGAATGCCAGTCTACACTACAAATGTGTAAAATGCCAAGCGAAGCACTGATTTTCTCCGGGTGCTCCGGTTTCTTGGTTTCTACGGGCATGCACGGGGCCTTCCTGATCAGGGTCGAAAGCCTCTTTTTGCTCAGATCTGTTTTCATGATCCTGACCATGAACTGGAATTACGACGCACCTATCCCTCAACCAGTGGTCTGAACGAAGAAGACCCACCAGATGGAGAGCAATAGAATGAGGAGAACTGCTGCACATCAGAAAAGATGCTGTGAACATGAAACACCTCAGGTTCCAGCAGTACGTCGCAGGCATGACTGTGAACAACACAGCCGTCTGAGACAGGAGGAGACCCTTCAACAACGGGCATGCAGAAATACTTGCTTATACTTGGTTTCTACAGGCATGGAGGGGTATGCATGGGTATGTACTAGTAAAAACAATTTAAGAGTATAATTTCAAATCCCATTTAAGGGAGAGAGTCAATGCTGGCAGGCTTGATTACTTAAAATCCATTTTTTGGTCTCTGTGGAAAAGTCTCTGTAATTTGCTCTGGTCTTCAAAGTAGTGGGGAGCTTGTTCCATTCCGTTATAGCTTTGTATGAGAAGGCTGATTGTCCAAAAGCAGTTTTACGTAGGGGGATGCAATAATGCCACCTAGAAGAAGTCTTTGTTATTCTGGTATTTTGTTCAGAAGTTAGGTGCGCAAAAGTCTTAAGGGGCGGGGGTGCAGAACCATGGATAATTTTAATAAACAACCATATATTTGCATACATGATATATTTTCAAAGCTTAACATCTTGTGTTTGGCAAGTATACCACAATGATGATACTGTCATGTCTTCTTATCCAGAATTTTGACGGATTGTTTTTACAGGGATTCCAAGGGTTTCAGAGTCGTACTGTTGGCTTGTGACCAGCATGAGATGCAATAGGAGAAATGTGTTAAAATCATGGCATTCAGAAACGTTTTTGATGCTTTTACAGTAAGTGAGATTCTGATGCAACGAAAGTTTGCAAGGTTATATTTCAGAGTGTGGCTCATCCGTTTTGGGCTTTTTAAAGCTGAACGTGGGATCTAATGAAATGCCCAAATACTTAAACTCTGTAATATTTTCTATATTTGCTGCATTTACAGTTAGTCAGTGCATATGATTTTGTTTGTTGGTAAAATACATGGTAGCTGTTTTCCCTGTGTTCAGAGTGAGGCATGATTGATTAAACCATTTTGACACTTTCTCCATTGCTATCATTAACTTGTCAGCCACTTGTTTGGCACCCTGTTTGTTACTGATATCTGGTGAAAATCTCAGGTAAATGGATGGCTCCATCAGAAACATGTTTAACGAGAAATGTTGACATGTTCAATACTTGTTTTCCCCACTGTATATAGACACATTTACTTTTTTTAATTGAGGAAATGACAGTCATAAATAAACTGTTACACTGCAGACAGTAAAAAAAAATTTAACTTACTGGCAGCTGGTTAATATATTTGATAAGGAGTCTTCAGTCAACTTTTAGAAAAGGATCAGCCTATAGCTAAGAGAAAAAGGTGATGTGATGCTGTGCAGTCTGAGGAACTGCACAAAACTGGATTTAAAACGTTTTTATTTCAGCTGCTCCAGTGATTTTTTTTTTTTTTTTTTTTTTTCCCCCCCACCATTCAGCTAAGGTAAGCACCATATTAGGGATGTATTTTAGTCTGTACAAACCTCCTTGGTTATAAATTTAATGATTACTTTTATAAGGCTTACTGGTCGCGTTAAAAGCCATACCCCTGCAGCAGTACTTCAATGGCAGGCCACCACTGAGGTTGCCCATCGGTCAATGGGGAGGAAAAAACAGGGCAGCGGTTATAATATGATCATATCTGATACAAACTGATTTTTGTTTTTCATTTTAATATATTTGTTTTCTAAAGAAAATATTTGTAAATCACAAAATAGTTAATATATAATTCCCACCACAAAAAGGTAGGCCTGACTATTTAAACTAGCCATTTGGGTAGGCAGGCAACGCGTGTGTGTCTGTTATTTTCCCCCATCACCCTACATTGGTTTCACCAGAATTTGTGAGAAAATGCTGAATTATCCAGTCATCCTTTTTCTACCTGTAGCCTCTCAGGCCAGTTTATTAAAATGCACAAGATTAATAACTCATGACAGTATTGTTGGACTAGTTGGCTGATTAATTAGAAAGGATTAAATTTCAGTTAAACTGGTCTGCCAGTTCTGTTTAATGGAGAAACCATATCAATATGATTTAAAAAAAAAAAAAAAAAAAAAGCACTGAATGTTTTCATTCACATTTTGATTTTTAATCGTTAACTTTAAGAACAAGAATATAGATTAAACACTTGTTTCTGATTACACAGATGAACAACACAATATTACAAGATGACGTTAAAATAAAAACATTAAATGTGTAAAAATGAACACGACCTGATCTCAGTCAACCTTTACGTCATCTATAGGCCTGAATTCAAATCTTCTTCTCGGGGGCGCACAGATGGGGTGGGAATTACAGTTAAATACCATCAGTGCAATCTGTCAAAATGATGGACAGCCCTCAAAATTTTCCTTCATTGCTAAAAAATTACCTGTCAATGACGGCGAATTCTCAGTTAATGCAGCCTACATTTAAAAAAAAAAAAAAAAAAAAAAAAAAATCCATCAAAGCTGTGTACAGTAGGACACATTGCTCCCCTCTGCTGTTGAATTCTGAGTCTCAGTGTTGTTTGCTACTCTTCCCACAGGCAGGTTTGGGTCCATGGACCGTATGTTTGACACTGCTGTAAACAAAGTTTTTACTGAGCATGAAGGATTGGTATTTTCTTTTTTTAATTCTTATAGTTTTCTTTATTTCATATAAATTAATTCAATACTACACAACTCACCAATGGCTAGATCAGGGGTGTCCAATCATGTGCCATGGAGGGCCAAGACGCTGCGGGTTTTCTCTTCTACCCAGTCTCTTCAGCAGGTGTTTTCACTTATCAGGAATCAGTGGGAAGAAATTCAGTGGAATCTGCTGTTGAAGACACTTGCTGGAGGTAAAGCCTGCAGGGTCTTGGCCCTCCATGGCACATGACTGGACACCCCTGGGCTAGATGAAGACTGTGGCGAACTGCACCTGTTGCACAGCAACAAAATACATTCTGTTGAGAACGTTTTTGCTCCGAGTGGATTAAACGCTGGTCTACATATGAAATGAACAGAAAATAGAGGCACAGATGGGGGGGGGGGGCACCTATGCAGCATTGTAGCTACTATATTCCCTGGTGTGTGTGTGTGGGGGGGGGGGGGTGGCTGGTCTGGAGGCTAAAGGCTTATGTTCATGGGCAGGATGCTTGAGACGGTGCCCCGACTGTGGCTTCCCCTGCCTGGCAACCCAGCGTGAAATAGCTCGTAACTAATTTTTAGCCGACCGCCGCATGCATTTTTTTTTTTTTTTTTTTTTTTTTTTTTTTTTTTTAAACTCGTTACCGGTCCATGAAGCAAAAAAGGTTAGGGACCACTGCTCTGCAAAGGATTTTTTTTTTTTTTTTTTTTTTTTTTTGCAGCAATCCTCTGGAGGCAGGTTGGGAGTGAGCGGGTAGGGGAGGTGTTATGTGTTCAGAGCAGGGTGAAGTTGCAGGGCAGATGGCAAGGAGAAAGCAGATGAGGTATTGATACAAACAATACTGGGTCATCCTCTGTCGTAGGTGAAAATAGAGCGATGCATTTGAAAGTATCAAGATATCACCCAGTCATACTATTAGCACATTGTCTAGGTTCAGACAGAGAGTCAACTCTTTTGTTATTCAGTCTTTACACAGAAAAGCAGGTACAGTAGAACTTAATACATTTCTCCCATCTACAATGTTATTCACACCTCAGTGTTTCTGACTTTGGTGTGGGGGCACTGTGGTTTGAGACGCACGCAGACGCACTTTAAGACACTACATTAATTGAAAAAACAAAAGTATGTAGTCATATTATGAATAGTTTTGTTTAAATTCTTAGGCTAAAAGTGCTGAACAATTAAGACTATATCAGACTGCAAGTTTTGTATAGTTTTCAACTGTCAACACATTATTTTTTTTATGTGAAAAACATCATCCATCTCTCACTTTCAACATTTCACAGCTTTAGTTCCTGACATCTTAATAAATTAGAAACTACAGTTCAGATTCATTTACAAGAAGCTACTTCCATACTTACTGTTTCTTCAGAAAAGTTCTTATTTATATCCATTAATATAGATTTATATCCTTCAAGCCTCAATCTCATTGGGCTGCAACAGCTCGCAACTAGTAGGAGACAGGAAAATTGTGACACAATATGCAAATTCATGACAGTTTTCACTTCGAATTGTACTGGATTGGTACAACACATTTGCAAACATAGCCTGTCTTGCATAATATCAGTGTTGTAACTGATGTATACTCCCCCGTGGATCCCCACCTTATCATGGTGGAGGGGTTTGTGTGCCCTAATGATCCCAGGACCTATGTTGTTGGGGGTAACTTGCCCCTGGTAGGGTCTCCCAAGGCAAGACCCCATAAAAGTTACCACAGGGTTCCTGTATAACCCACCTGGTGTGTGGTTACTTGGGTCCTGCCCTAGAGCCTGGATGGGAGGAGTTTCTCGATGACAAGTGCCCGGTGACCAAGTTTCTATCCATAGGATCTGGTAGGGCTCAGTCTCGGTGATCCACATGGGTCTAGCCTCCAGTGGGCTCACCACCTACAGGAGGGATTATGGAGATCATGATGCTATGGGAACCGGGCAACAGTTTGGTCTTCTTTGCTTAGATTGCTGTTCCCATAACCCAGACCCCCGCCTCCCGGATAAGCGGTAGAAGATCAATGGATGGACAACAAATATAATAAAGGTCACCCAGATGTGAAGTGATTTTTGCCATTTTGTTTTGAATAAAATGGTGCCATTGTTTAGAATTACATTTGTGCTAATGTATTAAAGAGACTGCAGTGGATATAAAGCCCCTTAAAAACAAACCTACATCGTCTAAAATGGTGTTTTGTGCTTTTTTTTTTAACAAAAAACCTTTCATGGTCTTGCAATTGCTTTTAAAAGTATGTACACTTTTCCTCCTCCTTCAAATCCCAGGATCTCCCACATCCCGCCCACAAGGATGCTAATGCACCGCCTCTCCTGGAGAACCACAGCACCCAGAAGTCTGCAAGCTGAGAAATTTGACCAGAAAACAGTAGCATTGAAGATCTGATGTTCAAAAAATTACAATCCATTGCTGCAGTGACTGCAGAGGGTCCAAACAACCACTCAGTACTTGTAGAGTACACAAGCACAATGGCAAAGCGGGATGGCTCACACACCGGCTGCTATGCTGGGACGCAAGCTACATACAGCTGCCCAAAAGCAGACCACAAGTCCCCACTGGGGACTGACTTACCCCCTCGACCCAGCTCCCCGAGCTGTACAGGGCAGTCAGGTGAAAGAGATTGCATCCACTGATCGCCTTTTAGCAACATCAACTAACAACCCATAAGCACATAAAAAGTCTGCGCCTAAAATGGGGGCAGAACATGCAGCTACCACGAAGTTCCACTGAAAGTTCAGTTCAATTCAATTCAACTTTATTTATATAGCGCCATTTCACAACAATAGTCATGTCATAGCACTTTCAAATGTAGGGGAAACCCCCACAATTATTGGGAAAACAAAAGTTGCGTCCGTGTAAGCAAATCATCAGTATCCGCTCGCCAAATGTCCTGATGGTGGATCCGTTGGCGGCCGTGAGCTTGGGACCGCTGCCTCCTGCCCCCCTGTCTGCACTGACTAGCAGGATGAGGCTCTTCAGGGAGCCAGAGTCCACCAGAAACCGTCTCCCCAAACGTGTGTCCATGACATAAAGCAGCTTGTTTCTGTTGCCAGCGGTTGCAGCTGCTACTGACTGCTGGCCGTGCCGTTTCCCGACTTCTTGAATTGGCATGGCGGCAGGCATTGCTGGGCTTTCGAGCCGAAGCGGCAATGATAGAAAGAGATCTTTCCATTCCTGCGTCTCCTGGCATCTGCTCCCGCTACCACCAGCGGCTCCTCGACCTTGCTGGAGTCCCTCCTGGACACCAGTGCCGCTACATTCACACTGAGAGTTCTGGCTGCTAAAATGATGCGATCCACTTCCTGTGCCAGTGCGCTGTGGTCTTTGGCCACTAGCAATGGTGAGTTGGCCAGGATCACCCTCACTGCAGCCGGTAGGTTCCTGAGGAACAGGTGGGCAAACAGGAAAGACTCGTCGTTCCTACCCATCAGCGCCAACATGCTCTCCATGAGCTCCACAGCTGATCTGTCCCCCAACTCCGAACATGTTAGGAGTCTCTCTGCCCTCTCACTGTCAGAAAGGGTATAGCGCTGGAGAAGCATCTTCTTGAGCGCCTCATATTTTCCCCGGGTCAGCGGCTCCTGCAGCAGGCTCGTCACCTGTTGCATGGCGTGCGTATCCAGCGCAGTGACCACGTACTGTAGTAGTACTTTGTGTCATCCGTTGTTATCTTGCAGAGTGCGAACTGGGCTTCTATGTGCAGAAACCACACGGTCGGGTCATGAAGCCAGAAGTCTGGGAGCTTGACCGAAACAGTGCACGCGGCGCTGGTGCTCTCCCTCCAGGTAGTCTCCGAGGAGGTGCTCGTCTCACTCTCCATGGCACGTCTTGGGGTCACCAATGTGGAGAAAGGACGCAGGCAAGGCAACGAGCTGGACAGCACAAGAACTTTATTCTTGCTTCAACGTACAGTCCAGCAAAAGTGCTCCCGGGTCTCTGTGCATTCCTCCTTTATATCTTTAATACCAGGCATGGAGGCTCGGACCTTCCAACCATCATACATTGTTGTTTAGAACAAAGACCTGTGTGGCACATTAACATGACATAACGCCGGCGCCACTCTCGCACCCTTTCCTCTTCCAGCGGCTCCGGCTGTTCCTTCTCTCCCCGGGGGAGCGCATAGTCCTTACTGTCCCGTCTGATACCCCCCGGTGACACCTCCTCTTTCAGTCCATTGTTCCCCCCCTTCCCATCTGCCTTCTCTGGGTGGAGAACTCCCACACCATGCCCCCACAGTGTGACTTTTTTTTACAGCCCCCCGTGCTACCATGCCACAAGCACTGAGGCATCAGCACGTTGGTGCTTTCATTTGGGTCAAGTTTTCAAAGCAGCGGTCCAAAAATGCTAACTGGCACTGCAGGCTAGGCTGAATAATCAGTTCCACCCTCTTCCTCCGAGGCCAATCACCGTGCTTAGTCCTGATTAGTTTCCCATTACAAGGGGGAAAAAAAAACCTCGATATTCACTAGTGTCACTTTAATAAAATTTGTACTCCATTTTTGAGATATTAACAATTATAATAGAAGAAGGTTGCAGCTCAGCCACTTTGTCCAATTCCAACAAAAGTAGCATTATCCACCACAATTTTTGCAGTGGCAAAATAAATGCATTTAAATGCTGAATTTAGTGGTATAAAGCAGCAAAAATAAAGCATTAACCACAGGCACTGTTTTGTTTTAAGCACAGGTTAGTAAATATTAATATCTCAGAAACGGATGCATAAACTGCAGCTTTTTTCCCAGCACAAATGTAGAAATAATCAACTGTTGAAATAAAATTTTTTAAAAAGTATAAAGTGGCTAAGACGGCGTCACTTAGATTTTTATCTGGATAGTCCTAGTACATACTGAATCACACCAAAACCTAGTGACCTTGAATCTGAAGTATCGACCATCCAGCGACCACAGTACAAGCTAATATTTACACTCCGTCATGGCAGAGCTTTGATCCGTGTGTTTGTGAGCGTGCTTCAGCTGACGACTGTGTGTCTCATTAACATCCTGTTGGCTACACACACACACACACACGCACACACGCACACGGTGATTCACCATATCAATTGCAACATCACAGGCTTTGTTGGCTATAGGACTGCATTTCTTATTTTAGTATATCTCGTGGGATGTCCTGATTTTGAAATTTCTGCTCTTGAACTATTAGTTGTGTACTTAAGTTGTGCCACATTGCATGTAAGCATTAAATTGAATGATGCTATTGAAATTCTTCTCTCCCTGTCACCCAGATGTAATCTGAAGTTCTTTGTTCATCTTGACTCGCTCTGAAGTTTATGGTAAAGTAGTAAATTCCCTATTTGCATCCTGGTGCAATCAGTTAGTCCTTTAGTAGTAATAACTTTTTCTGCACTTTTCCCCTCAGCCTTGTCCAGCTTTTGATTTGGTTGTTTCTGAGGTTTGATTTCCTGTCTTTTTTTAACAGAAAAATGACTGTAAAATGTCTCTTTCTGTAACCAAAATTGTGTTTTTCTGCTTGGAAAAAGCTGGTATTGGTGTTCAGTTTTATTAGTCACAAGCATCAATTTTATGTTCAAAACTCCTCCCACCATCATCTTTCTCCACATTGACATCCTGAAGAATAGCAAGACATTTAAAAACCTCCTCCCTTCTCTTTTCTGCCGTCTGTCCTCATCCTCCTTGTGCCTCAGTGCTTGTCTTTGGTCGCGCCGGCCTTTGCACCGCTACACCCTGACGGATGAATGAACACACACGCATTCACTCTCTCTCTTGCAGAGCTGGCAACAGGTTGCAGGGGTCTGTCTGGTGGGATAAAGGCTGTGTGGTCCCACCGAGTTGGGCAGAATGAGCGCGTTCTTGAATGGGAGATTTGAGGCATGAAAAAGAAAACATTGATCTGAACTGACAAATCAAAGATGTCAGTTGCCTGGTGGTGGGGGTGAATGAGCCAGGAAATAGCTGAATTAAATCAGAAATGGTGAAGAATTTGTAAGATGAAATGATGGTGTTAGTTACTTACATAAAAAAAGAAAATGCCGTAATAGTGTTACTTATTAGCTAGACACCTGCACATAAAAGCATTATGTTGCCACTTGGGCCTACAAATCATAATAGGCTAAATCCTCCATTGTTGTGTGATGGGCCTTGGCACTGCTCCCTGCACATAAATCCCACACCACAATGTTTGCCATGCTTTTTTGCTGTGTTGGCATGCCAACATTAGGCTCTAAAGTACTGTAAAAAAAAAAAAAAAAAAAAATCTTTTGATGTTTTGGTTTGAAAGTTAAAGGATTGTCTGAGGCTAAATTACTTGTCCACTTTCCCTCATGGTTGCGTGTAAGAAATGGTTTGGCCATCATGACAGCCATGCATTTTTGTAGAAAATATCAGAGAAAATAGCAAAGTTGCAAATTGACTATAGAAAAAGCACTCATTTACAAGAGAAGTGCATACAGTTCCAGTCAAAAGTTTGGACACATTTACCAACTGAAAATGAATGTGTAGGTGTGTCCAAACCTGGTAGTGTGTGTGTATATATAAGGAAATGGCAGATACTGTATATTGGGGGAAGGGGGGGCGCATTCTTCAGGGAATGGTTGCACTGTTCTGAGAGAAGAGTAGCATATTTAAGAGGAAAATACTCATTTATTACTAATGTTGGCAGGCCAGGTTATACTAAAATTCACTTCAAGAGCAAATATATTTTGCAGCTCCATGCAGGTTTTTTTGCCGTAAAGTTGTCCCTTCTGTTTTAAAAGCAGCTGACCCCTATCCTATCAAATCTAAATGATGCCATCCATGTGTTTTTAGCTCATCCCAGCAAAGCTGAAAGGAGCTAATGCGATGACTTGGCGTGCGATGGTCCGTTTGTCCGTCCGTCCACATTTCATGGGAATCTCTACTCCTCCTAGGCATTTGCCCCTCACCAAACTCACTCACAAGGATCCTTAGGCGGGTCTACATTGTGGTCCCCTCCGGTATACAACTAGGACAATACCAGTCGCTACGGAGGGTGACAATATGTATGGGTACATAATCATACCATGTAGGACAACTAAGTAGACGGTTATGCTGTTCATTCCATCTAGCTACAATGCTCCACATTGTGTGTTTATATGTACATATGTATATTCGCTGCTCTTGTTTTTTCTTGTCTTCTTGATTGTTGCTCTGAGTGTTGCTATCCCTGTGCTGTTGCAATCCTGGCATTTCCCCATTGTGGGACTAATAAAGGCTTATCTTATCTAGTTGTGCTCAAGGTCAAAGGTCAGCAGATGTGGGCACTTTGGTAATTTTAATGAACACGCTACTTCTTCTAGTCAGTTGTCTCAGTGTTCACCAAACTCACTCACAATGATCCTCAGGTGGGTCTGCATCCCAGTTTTGCTCAAGATCAAAGTCAGGGTCAGGAAATCTGTGCACTTGTATGATTTCAAGAAAGCCCCTACAGGAAAGTCAAGACTGCCCCTAGGCAGTTACCTCAATTCTCACCAAACTCACTCACAGCGTTCCTCAGGGAGGTCTGCATCCAGGTTGAAGTCAAGGTCATTGTCAAAGGTCTCGAGATCTGGCTATTTATGATTTCACAAAAAAACATTACTCCTCCTAGGCCATTGGCCTTGACCTTATGCACATCCTAGATGGGTCTGTATTACGGATGCAAGTTATCAATTGATTAATTAATTGATAATGGATTCACTTTATCAATCGATTAACGGTTAATTGATAAGCGGTGTTTTTCCTGAGAATCTGAATTTCCCTCGGTACAATACGGTCTGTCTTTAACTTATAAAAAGTTGCTGTTTTTTCATATACTGAATAAAACATGAACATTATATTCCTCAATGATTTATTGTACCATTTGCATTTTTTTACTACAGAAAATGGCATTTTTTTGTAGTTTAACAAATTTTGCACTGTATAATGTGTACTATGTGCTAGGAAATCTCGGTAAATTACAAATGTCATGATTTATTTATTTTAAAAACTACTATCAATATCATAAAATTTATCCTTTTTAGTTAAAAAAAACAAACTTTCATGTAATTTACTGAGATGCTCTAGTAGACAGTTTTTAACATGAAAATAAATTGTGAGCTGCTTCATCTGTTGCATGTTAAACATTATCACAGTACCCCGGCAATCCAGGCAAACCCAGAACGATCTTGGCTCCCTCTGTTGTCTTACTTCAGAGGCAACTTGAGTCTGGTCTGCTTTCCACTCTAGCGGCAGGTTAAAGGGAGGCAGGGGGGATATGTTGTTGAGCTCGTGTAGCCTGCTGCGGTCCATTTGTCCACCCTGTTGATTTGGCAGGTGGACATTGGAACTTGCCATTGGAACTTGTTGTGGCTCTCTGATGTAACCCGGAAGGGCAAATTTTTCTCACTCTGCACAACACATGCACTCTGGGGGCTTAGCGTCTTCTTCTGTCTTTTCAGTTGAAATGCGGCAGTGGGTGACCACGTGCGCCCCCGCTTGGACGGCGACACCACTACATTTCATAGAATAAGCTCCCATTGAAAAGGACTGCTGAGTCAATTAATTGACAACTAATTTAATTTAGTCGACTAAATTCTTATTGACAATTAATCGAAAGTCAATTAATCATTAACATTCCTAGTCTGTATCTACACTGTACTTAAGGTCAAGGTCAATGGTCAGGAGAGCTGAGCACTCTTTGGGTGATTTCGTCCGGCCAGAATGAGCTACTCTGTCATTGATGGTCTGGTTTGATTTTGTAGGTTTTCCTGACACCCACGGAAAATCAATCTTAGAAAATCTTTTACCAGTTAGAAAAAAAGTGACTCATGATCCAAGTGTAGGATTTCTCGTAATTGTACAAAGAAGTTCACATCTGAGAATAAGCATTTCCATTGTTTATATCATGAAATAGAACATGTATTGTAGCTTGAGGCCACATTTGTAGTTGTATTTTTACCAGTAGAGTAGTGAATTTACAGTGTAACCATGTTATTTAGTGGGGTTAATCTTCTGTGAACTAACTAACTAACTAACTAACCTGCACTTATATAGCGCTTTTCTAGTCACAAAGACCACTCAAAGCGCTTTCATTAATACTAACCCTCTATTCTAAGGGCCTATAGGAAACAGATATCTAGGGACAATTTAGAACAGCCAATTAACCTAACATGCATGTTTTTGGCATGTGGGAGGAAACCGGAGAAATCCCGGAGTAAACCCACGCAACACGGGGAGAACATGCAAACTCCACACAGATCACTGTTGGTCGGGGGCTGGGATCGAACCCACGATCCCACGATCCCCACAATCCCCCGGCCAAGGGTAAACTGTGCTGCCGCAGTGCTAACCACTGCGCCACCGTGCAGCCCAATAAAGATTTTGTAGTGTTAAGGGTAAACATTGTTTTATAAAGGCAACCAAGGAAGGATTTGATAGTGTAGCATCCCTAGTGTTAAAGCGACACTGAAGTACATGCATTTGTTTTCCTTGTTGCGTAGTAGCAATGTTTAACAAGGGTTGTGTATGTTCTATCTGTAACATATAAAGCTAATTACTGTTTTTGCTATACTGATTAAAAGACGTATTCCATATTTCTCAATGATTTATTGAACCATTTGCATTTTTTACTAGACAGTGGGTTTTTTGTGGTTTAACAAATTTTGTACTGTATAGTGTGTATTTATAGTGTGAAATGAATCAGAAGGCTATCATTATTCTGACAGATTATATTAATTTTGAAGCTGCAGCAAACAACTGTGTGCCATAATTACACAAATATCACAGCAGCTGAAAGTGAGAGGTTTCTTTTAGGAGAATTTTTTCACTCACTTCCACGGAGTCTGCAGCAGTCTCTCACCATCTCCGGCTCTTGTGAAGCTGACACCAGCCTGTTCCGTTAGTCCAAGCCAGGCTCCTCTGTCGCTGTGTGTTGAAATGTAAATACCTTTACCTCAGTGGTAACTTGGGTCCAGTCTGCTTTCGTGTCTAATGGTAGGTTAAAGGCAGCGGCGATGGGTTTTTGTGCTCATGTTGTCTTTTTACTTGCTACAGTCCATTTCCCCGCTCTGCTGATTTTAAGCAGGCAGGTGGATCGTCAAGCTCACACATCTGAACTGGCCATTCTTGTTTTGGCTCTCTGACGTACCCTGGAAGGATGAAACATTTCACTCTGCACAGCGCATGTGCTTCGGGGGCTTGGCGTCTTCTTCTGCTCTTTTTCTTTTGTTTAGATTAGAAGACAACAGTAGGTGACCACATGCACCCCTGCCTGGACGGTGACACTACTACATTTCATAGAATAAACTCCCATTGAAAAGGACTACAAAGGTATAGTCATTGGCAATCAAGTTAATTTGGTCAACTAAATTCTTATCAACATTTATTTGAAAGTCGATTAATCATTAACATCCCTACCAGGGTCATACCCTATCAACCACTGAAACCACACACTCCTGTCCACCAGTGATTCATTATTTTATTCATTCTTTGAGACAAATTTGCATTAGTTGGCTCAGACTCTCTACCCAAGTTTGGAGGTGGTCAGCTAAGAATAGCAATAGTACAGTAAGGGTGGGGGGCGGAGTTAACTGTGGCTCTTGGGAATTTAAAAGGACATATTCTGAAACACACTGTTCTGAGTAAGGCTGCAAAAGATGATTCACAATGATGCTGCAATAATTAAATGATAGGCAATTTGATGAAAATATGTCACAAACATTCCATTAAAACCTGTGGAGGCTGTCAACATGTGGGAAAAGTGAGAAAGGGACCTTTCAGGCATAAATATTTTATTATCTTCCTTTCACTGGTATGATGGATATAGAAGCTCCTGTTTCCTCCAGTTCTGATGTACTTTACACATTTTCAAGAGGAAATTGTCTGTATCACAAGACATTTTGCATTTATCGGGCCATAGTAGGAGAAAATTAAGTAAAAGCGTTTATACTTATACCATCTAAATGCTGATTTGGCATTATGTACCTGTAACAGGGACTACAGATGGAAATTGGTGAGAATGCTATAATCTGGCACAGAGCATCTTAACCCCGTGTTTAATGTTTTTTTTCTGTACATAGTCCCTGACAAATAAACCAGTAAACTATAACAGTGGTTGGAGAAACCTTTAATATACAGGCTTTAATCCATAGTAGTTCCTTGAGGGGTTTTTAAATGGCCAGTTGTGTATATTAAATCTTTTAGGATTGACTGTTTCATTGTCAGGGTGCACTGAGGAGGTGTCACAGAAAGAGGAGAGCAGGAGGTAGGTGGAGAGGTACTAGCTATAGCCATGCAAATGAGATGGGGCTGTTTCTCTAGTGGGTGGGTGGAGTTGTTTGACTTGTCTTTTTGTGGACTGCCTCCTGCCAGACGCCTGCAAAATCTGTGAATGTGTAGGGAGTTAAAAGGGAAGTTTGAGAAGGTATTCACAGATGGTGTGTTTTTAAAAATGGAACTAAAGCAAATGAAGGGTTCTCAAGTCTGCTTCTGAAACGTTTTTGAGGTTTTTTATTACTTTTTCATTTGCTTGATTATTTCTTGTGCCTAAATTGTTATTGGTCACCACAGTGGTTTGGTCTAGTAAGCTATCCTTTCTTCCTTCCTGTCCATCCCTAGCTTCTGTCACATTTGTGTGTATTTTAAGGGGGTGTAGGCCGATGCCCGTGGGTCCGCACGGAGGACAATGCCTTCTGTTTGTCTGTATTCAGACCGTGAAATTGCTTTATCCTTGCTAACACGCTCTCTCTGCGTCACCGGGCAATTGCACTTGTGTGTACGTGTGTGTGCGAGGAAGAGACGGGCTTACAGTGATTATGAGTTACTGTAGGGCTCTATTGTGTCATTTAAGGATCCTCTGGTGAGTAGTGTAACAGATCTTGGCGTGGTACAATTACGACACGCAGATCAGTTCACTTATTCAAGAGGTGACTCAGAGATTTAAGCCACCTGTGTAATAATGATGTACTCGTAATGCTTACAGTAGCATCTGTATGTCAGAATTACACACTGCCAGGAAGTAGTCCCGGTGAGGTGGTACAGCAAGAACAAAGATGAGACAAAGATGATGATGGTAGGCGACTAGGCATATCAATCAGAGTAAAAGATAAAAGACAAATGGTGCAAAAATTCCAATAAACCCCACACATAGGATGTGTGTTATTGATTCTTACTGCTCTTACAGTTCCGTTAGTTACCTCGGCCAAGGAGGCTCTGTAGTCGTCGGTGTCCCTCTGTTTGTTAGCAGGATTACACAAAAACTTAATGGACCATTTGCATGACATGGTTACACCAAGTGCAGCTTGCCCACCTTTATGCTGCATTTCCCCTCTGGTCCACTTTGGACGAGCCCAGCACACACACAGCGTTGTACCTGCGTCTATCAGGCCAAGCAGTTGACGCATGCGCACAACTGTTATTTCTAGTTTCGTCCCAGCCCTATAGGTAGCACAGATGTGCTAACATGCCAGTTTGTTCACCGGCTACAAACACGAGAGTGACGCACATTTTTTTTTTTTTTTTTTTTGTAGCAACAACAATGGCGTTGTTTCAAGGAAAAGAAGGAATTACCGTTTTCTAGTGCTCTTCTCCGCTCAAGCTGCTGCTGCTGCAAAAGTATTCATGTATGTTTATTCTTGTCTTCCATGTCCTTGTCTTCCTGGTCTATTTTGTCTTTGTATGCTGTGTTGGTAGTGCCACCTTGTGAATGGGACCTTCAGTCTTGCGCATGCTCTGTCAACACGTCCAGATCGTGGGCAGGCCGCGCGGTCACAAAATTTGGGCTGCACGCGGTTGTCCGCAGTAGAGCCCTGCGTACACTAGCGGAGTGGAGACGATGACATTAATTTCGTCACACGAGGTTTCCGGTTGCACGTACGTGGACAGTGGAGGTGCAGCATGAATCTAGTTTAAGGTGAGTAATTTTTTAACGATCTGAATCCAGGAAGTTTTGAAAAGGAGACCTGGATTACTCTCACAGAAGAGCTTTGATTGGGGGTGTGTGGCAGATTTATGAGAGATTTTTTTAAATTTACAACAAAGGCTGTAAATTTTGGGAAAAAAATTGGTATTTAAAAAGTAAATGAGTATAAGAAATTTACAAGAAAAAATATGTCAAGTTTACAAAAAAAAAAGCTTCAAATATACAAGGGGAAAAATGCACAAAAAAAGTTGCAGACTTGCATGAAAAAAAGCACATTTCTGAATAGCAGTAATGGTGGTGCGGTCCACTGAGGGAGGAAAAAAGACTGGACAGAATACCTGCATATTTGCTCTGCATTGCTCCTAGATCCCCAAAACAGGTATATTTAGGATGGTCTTGCATAGTTATCAGCCCACTGTTATTAATGGCTTGTATGTTGGACAGTGAGCAGATCCTAAGGGAAGGTTGTGGTGGTGGTGGTGGTGGGGGCTTTGTTCAGATTTGCACATAAACTTTTATTGAGGTCAGAGCAACACGATGACATCATGACCGGGAATCCCTCTACCAGCTGTCCTCTGACACACCATTACCAGGAACTCCATGTGTGTGTTCAGCTAATTTGCCATTTTCTAATGAGAATGACTTAAAATCCCCTCTTTCCTTATAATTAGTGCACAAGATAAATATTCGTATTCTGGGTAGCGTCTTGGTGGCCTGGTTTCTGTCAGAGCTGCTACAGATCAGCCAAATATCAAAGATCTACCACATTCTTAAATATTCATTAGTGGTCTTATTTTTGCTCTGTGTGCTGACAGCTTTCTTTGCACTTTTGCAGAGGCAGCCTAAATGTGTCAGGGAAGCTGCCTAGGCCTTTTAAAGTGAGCTGCGGTCATCATGACATGGTCTGGCATGTGAGCACAGACCGCTGATGGCCATGATAGTCTCTGATCCTTTTCACACAGCTATGACTTCTCTTTTTACTTGCTTCCCTGTCAGTTTTCTCAGTTTGGTATCTCTAATATTTACGGTTTCTTTCTGGAATTTGCTGCAGTTAATATTTTCCTTAGCTTTTGCCTTCTAATGTGCACATAACACTTGTTTGACATACAGCTCTTTGATGCATGTTACTCTTAAAAGTAAGACGAGCCAGCTAATTTTATTGTGTAATGTTTTTTATTGCCTCTTACGTTAGACCCAGTTAGAAGTAGACTCCTGCTGCCCCTCTGGGCTCTGTATTTGACTCTTAAAACAAAGCCAGTCAAGACAGATTTTCACCTATTACAGTTCTTTATATGAGGGCTGTTGGTGAAATGGAAAGAATGATGTATTTAAAACCCTATTGAGCGTGCCATGAATCACATTGGCTTTTTGTTGAAAGTGGGATTTTAAACATGACACTGTAACGCTCTTGATAGCCGTAGTAATCCAGTAAAAACATTATGTTCAAGTCTATTGTCCACTGTTTTAAGACAACACGGGCAGACATTTGAGTGCTTCTGGTGGGGGAGCATTTAAGGTTGAGAAGGTATTCAGACCCCCTTCTGTTTTTTTCTTCAGATTTATGTTGCAGCCTGATCTACAATTGTTTGAATTTATTTTCTCATTAATCTACACTTGGTACCCTGTAATGACAAAGTGAAAACACAATTTTAGGATTTTTTTGTTGTTGTAAATTTATTAAAAAGAAAAACAAACCTGAACTATTACATATGCATAAGTATTCAGATCCTTTTCCAAAACATTTGAAATTTAGCTCAGGTGCCTTCCATTTCTCTTGATCATTGCTGAGATGTTTCTACGCATTGTTTGGAGTCCACCTGTCATAAAATAAATTGATTGGACATGATTTGGAAAAGCACGCACCTTACTGTAGAATTCTTCACAGCTGATGATGCATATCGGAGCAAAAACCAAGCCAAAGGAGCTGCCTACGGAGCTCAAAGACAAGCTTGTTGCAGTGCACAGATCTGGGGAAGACTACAAAAAATCTGCTGCACTGAAGGTTCCCAAGAACACAGTGGCCTCCATAATGCTTAAATGGAAGAAGTTTGGCACATCCAGGACTCTTGAAGAACTGGTCACCAAACTGAGCAAGTGAGGAAGAAACGTTTTGGTGAGAGAGGTGCCCAAGAACCTGATGGTCACTCTGACTGCGCTCCAGAGATCCTGTTTGGAGATGGAACAAAGTCCCAGAAGGACATTTCATAAAGCCCAGGTCTCTGGAGGGTTGCACTGGTAGTTGTCCTTGTTATAAACTTACAAAAAAAATCTTAAAATTCTCTTTTCACTTTGTCACTGTGGGTTACTGAGTGTAGCTTAATGAAGAAATGAATTTAAATGATTGCGGCATCAACCTACAGTGTCACAAAACAGAAAAAAGTTAAGGGGGTCTGAATTCTTTCTCAACCCACTGTATAAAATTTCATAGAGCAAGAAACTTCAAATTTTCACATTTTTTTTACCTGGCAAAAGAACATAAATTCCTCGGTACAGTAGTGAGATATTTTGCTCCAAGAGTTTTTCACTTCTCTTGAACATAAAATAGAATTTGCCATTTTAGTACTTTTTAGAGGTAAGGTACTCATTCCAACATGGTTGCAATACTAACTCCAGTTATTACACTAATATAAATGACTGGTACGATCAGTAGTTCCCCTTGTTAGTTTTCTAGTATGTTGGATATTTACTTGTGGCTTGTTCAGTTGGACTCTGCACTTGTTGCCTCACTCTTGATTTGAACTGGCAGCTCATGACCCACAAATGAATGTTCTGCCCCCACACCTCCACCTCCAGCTGTCTGAGGTATGTGTTATTGCTATGAATTAAAGGCAGGGACAGGAAGTGACACCACTCAGGAATGCCAGTGTACCGCTCAGATTGGGCTCCTGAGGATAAACACTGAATAAGAATGGATTTAAGATAAAGAAATAAGGACCCCCACCCTAACTACAGGAGAATATTAAAGCTAAAAAAAAAAAAGATGATGTAGGATGATTATGGATATCCGTTAGAATTTTTAGTTCCTCTTTCTGTATTCAGAGAGCTGGAAAGTCAGTTTACAAGAGTAAATTTCTGCCTTTTCTAACAAAGTGTTCCACAGTGTAGAAAACTGACAAAGAAAATGGAAAATGTGCTGATTTAAAGATTGTTTCTGTGAATGAAAAGGAAAAAAATGTACCAGTGTTACAGAAATGGAAATGAATCTGAAATATAACATCGATCTGTTGTGTTTCCTCAGATAAAATGGGAATGAAGGAAAACAGCTTTGTATACATAGTGGCATACAAACACATGAACTCACCAGATTTCCTCTAATTTTTCACCACTTTTAATCCACATTCCTGTGGGCTTATGTAAGCAGCTGTGTGTCAGTGTTTCTTCTGTGTATCTAAAATCACATTTGGAGCTGTTGCATGAACGCTGTCACAGTTGTTGATCGTTGTCTTTATTTCATCAGCTCTGCTTCATTTACTGGGCTAACAAAGGGGCGACTGCAAGATTACCACCACAGACATGTACACTGGTGGTTTTAAGCATCTGTGTCATCTGGTTTTGGTAATTGCTATAAGCTTTGTTATAGCGTTCTAATTCCCTCCCTACTATTACACCTAAACAGTATGTTTCTTCTAGTTAACAACCCCCATTTATAGCACCCTGCCCTCTTAGTCACATTTCATTGCATTTAAGAGTTTCAAGGAAGCGGAGGGGTGCTTTGAGAAATTCCCCTCTACCTACTTGTCTGCACATTTCTTTTTGTGGTTTTGGATTAGTATTTCTGTGGGCTGAAAAAAAAGCTGAACTGTTACAAGTGCGTGCATATTAGTGGTGGGAATCTTTAGGCACTTCATGATTTGATTCTAAACAGATTCTCAGTTCCTCTTGATGCATCATTTTTTTTCTGTTCAGGGTTTTTTTCCTCCCGCTGAGTGACAACTTGGTACTTTTAAAGCAAAGTATTTGCAGTGACCCAGTGACAAATGGAAGAGAAATGTAGCACGTAGTTATGTTACACTTCAAAAAACCAACATGAAAACTGCACCTGTAGCAGCATATTTGTTGCAACACAGACTTCAGAGTACCTTGAATTTTAACAAATAAGGCTGCGCGTCTGCCGAGCACATAAAAACGTTCTGGACCCTTAGGTGGATATTTCATTTCCCTGTTGGTGGGGGACAAGAAACGGAACATTTTCTTCAGAGTAAATATTGAGGGGGACACTATAGGTAGTATTATAGCCAGTCAGTAATTTACGAGAAAAAATCTTAGACTTCTGGGGAAAAAAACCCTGCAAATTTACAAGAAAAAAAGTCACAAGTTTAGGAGGGGGGGGGGACATGTTTGCAAGAAAAAGTTGCAAATGTACAAATGTAGTTATTAGTGAGAAAGTTGCAAAGTTATAACAAAAGCAAGACAGGGCAAATCCCCCCCCCCCCCCCCCCCGCTTACTTACTTGGTTGCCATTAGGCACATGCTTCCTCCAAACCTTTCTATCATCCATTAGTGTTCCCAGTTCTGTTACAGTGACTCCACCTGCATCCTGCCTTAGGACTTCCACATAGCTTTGTCGTGGTCTCCCTCTGGTGTGTTGACCGTGGGTTGGTTGCCACAGGACTGGTTTGTGGGCGCTCCTTTCTGGGTGGCGGTGGCAGTGTCCAGCAAGTTGCATTCTCCTTGCTGCTATTTTGTTCCCCACTGGAGGAAGGTCACCATACAACTCTGTATTGGTTGCATGCGTCCACCATTTTACATTGAGCACTTTCCTCAGCATGCAAGTGTAGGTACCATTTAGAGAGTGTTCTATCTGCAGTGTTACTGTCAAGCTTTTGCATCCATATAACAAGATGGACTCTATGGCAGCCAGAAAGAATCTGATCTTTAGATTCCTCGACATTCTTGACTGCCAGATAGTCTTCATCTTGTTCAAGGCATGCCATGCTTGTGCTTTTTGTGTCTGTGTCTTCCTCCGTGCTGTCTATCCATGAACCCAGGTATTTGAAGTCTTCTTTCTTTTCCAGCTCAGTACCCTCTTTTGTTTTCAGTGGTCCTGTTTCCCTGATGGTGTAGGTCAGGTACTTTGTTTTCTTGGCATTGATACCGATGCCAACCTTTTTACTTTCAACCTCTACTCTAATTAGTAGTTCCTGGGCTTGTCTTATCACATCTGATGGCAGAGCTATGTCATCGGCGAAGTCCAGGTCAGTTGGTGTTTCCTTGGGGAATCTTGATGATCTTCTGGGATGGATGGTGAATCCCAGTTCCTCTTCCCTTCCCTCCGTGGCTTTTCTTAGAGCATAGTCAAGGACTATGATGAAGAGGAAGGGAGCTAGTGTATCCCCTTGTAGCACACCCGCTGTGATATTAAACAGCTCTGTTTCACCGTCTGGGGTTATTATCCTTGCTCTGGCGTCCTTGTACTGTACATGGCTTCTATGGCCTGAACCAATCTTGGTGGAATTCCATATGCCCTTAGTAATCCCCCCTTCCCTGATTTATGCCCATGTCTAGACCTATTTTTCTGGGCGCTGTGTTCCACTTGGCCTGTCACTCACAGCTCGCTGTTGGCATTTCACATATTTTGCATGGAAACTCTCTACTAACTACACTAATCTGCAGAAAACTAGTAAGGGCCCCTTTACACAGCACAGGGATAGTTGGATTACCATTTCTAACTATCTCCTAAAGCCTCAAACAAGCCATTTCTGTGTAAATGTTTGGGAGATCCTTGTGTGTTTTGGACTGAGTAAAACTTTGAGGGGACGGTGGAGATCACTGGAAGATCATTGAGAGGTTGTGGTAATTGTTGGGCACTTATTGAAAGATTGGAAGTTTTTAATCTCAATTATTTTTCAATGATTGCTGCCCCTGTGTAAAGAGGGTTTTAAGAAAGGATGCATCCCTCCAAGCTTCTGCTGTCAAATGTTCATCATGGAATCCTTTTAGCCTGAATCTGATTGGCTGTTTAGAGAGGTGTGCCGCTGATGAGTTTAACTTTTTTTCAACTTTAAGGGCTGTGGGCGCAGTGACAAACGCTCACTGCTGCTGAGAGCATTGAACACTGGACTGCATAGAAAATGAACAGAAAATGGAAACTCCCGGTGGGTGTTTGGGGGGGGGGGCACTTCATAGACATGCACTTTAATAGACTTCTAATGCAAATTGTCCCCTCTGTGGAGTGCCACCTTATTGTGGTGGAGGGCTTTGAATGCCCAAATGATCCCAGCACCGCTTCCCAACCGCTTTTGAGAGCAGATAGGAGATTGTGCACCAGATGGTAGAAGGATGGTCCAAGCCAGCCAGCCAGACTGGCTAGACAGGTTCAGTTCTCGATAGGTGTGCATCAAGACTGTGCAGACAGACACGTGGTGAAGGAAGAGAGAAAATAGTCAATATTTCTTTCAAAATAAAACACCCAGCAGACTTGGGTGTAAATGTTACAGAATTGTGTTTCCTTGACTGAACGCTCACAGCTACGGGGCACCTGGTGTGGAATTCACAGGTCTGCATAAAGATACCACTCCTGTCACCCAGCTCCACTTCCTGCCGGGACAGGTAAGCACAGCCATCACTGTGTTTGAAAAATGGCATTGTAAAACTAAAGCTGCGCTAATACAATGTGTTCCTATCTACTTAAGGGTCATCTTCTGTCTCTTTTGGATGATAACACAATTCATCTGTGGGAACTGGTGGCTGGGGCAGCCAGGGAAGTTGGAGGGGTGAAGAAAGAAGGTACAGTCTCCCTGCGGGAAGTGAAGTCATACAGTCTACCAGGAAGGCCTGGCATTGAAAGCTGCAGGTGTGTGAGAACCTTTTCTGTTTTTTTTTTTTTTTTTTTTTTTACAAAATAAAACTGTGGTAGTTGCATCTACCTCGCTCAAACATTTTTCCCCTTCTCTTCCTTCAGTACCACACGGGTGACTGTCCTCCTCTTGCTAAAGTCATGTGACCTACTGTGCATCGGAACAGAAGGAGGAGGCGTGTATTTCCTGGAGTTGCCCCGCCTCTTGCTGAAGGACAGCCAGACTCTGCTCCAGGATCAGATCACAAATAGGTGATACTATCACATAAAAGAGTCAAGGGATGAAATTACTGAAGTAAAACCACTGAATGATGTTTGCTTGGCTGAAGATGGGAGTTAAAAGTTACTACATGTGTGTGAAATGTAATGTTCTGCACTTTAAACACCCCTGAAGCCCCCATTTTCAACTGCGTTCAAGCTATGGCCTTTTTTGGCGTCCGCCAGCATATTGTAGAATTAAAATGGAATCTAGCAGTAAACTAAAAAATGCTGGGGGAGATGGCTTAAAAAGAAAATCGACTTTGATGTTCCAGTCCAGAATCCACATATATCAAGTCTGCATTTTTTTGATAGAAATATATTGGGCTGAAAATGATAAATGACTTCCAGAATCTTTTTTTGGGGGGGGTGGGGGCTCCACCTGCCTTTGGGGTGTGGTTGGGTGGGTGCTCTGTGCCTACAGCTAACTGAGCACCCACACTCACTGCTGGTGCTGTAGCCATCTGTCACTATTAAGCTTTCAAACACAAATGCTTGTGCACTCCTACTGCCCCCGCAGCTTGAATATGCTCATCAGTGTGACCGTTCTCCACAATCTGTGGCAATGGCAGCAAGCTGGTCCAATACACTCCACTCAATACTTATTTTGTGCATTATGACTCTTTTCTGTATGATTTCAGCACATTTTAATCAGCGCAGCCGTCCGTCTGTTTGTAACATTTTCTGTTTGCTGTTTGTCACCACTCTAGCTTCTACATTTCTGATCAGATTCACTTCAGATTTATGCAGAAACTTTAACTCATCAATATGTTGGGATAGGTTGGGTCCAGCCCCCCCCCCCCCCCCCCCCCGCCCCGGCAACCTGAAAAGGATTAAGCGGAAGAAGATGGATGGATATGTTGAACTCATTTGCTTTTCAGACATTTAATGACGGATTCCATTTATTTTTTGGCAGGGGTTATTTTCTGTTGTCACCACAGTAGCATCTGAATTTTTGATTGGATTGACTTCACATTTATACAGAAGCTTTAACTCACCTTGGACAAGTTGGATTTAGAGATAAATCTAATGAAGGGTTCCATTTTTCAGGGGGGGTCTTGTTGTTTTTTCAGTCCATTTTGTGGACTTGTGTTGTCGCCAGTATAGCTTCTATATTCCTGATCGGATTGACTTCCAGCAAAGCCAAAAGGAGCTATTACAATGACGTGCCATCCGTCATCCCTCTGTCTGCCCGTTCACATTTCACAGGAATCGTTACTCCTCCAAGGCAATTACCTCAATGCCAATGCTGTTGTCAAGGTCAACGGTAGGAGATCTGGACACTTATGTGGCTTCAGAAAAATCAGTACTCCTCCTAGGCAGTTGCCCTAATTCTCAACAAACTCACTCACAATGATCCTCAGGTGAGTCTGCATTCAGGTTATGCTCAAAGTCAAGACCAAAGGTCAGGAAATCTCGCCGGTTATATGACTGAATGAAAATTGTTACTCCTCCTAGGCAATTGCCCAAATTCTCACGAAACGAACATGCAATGATCCTCAGCTTTGTCTGGATCCAGGTTGAGCTCAAGGTCAATGTCAAAGGTCAGGAGGTGTGGGCATTTATGATTTCAATTGTTACTCACGCGCCATTGTTAGATGGCGGCGCGTGCGCAACGCGAGGCTCAGCGTCCCACCAGATTCTGGGGATTAGCAGTGTTATTTCTGCTCATTTCGGGTATGTTCGTTCAGAACAGCTCTGCTTTTACATCTTACACCCGAGATGAGCTTTTGAATATTGGTTTACAAAACAACGATAACGACCTTTTTATCAGCAACCTACGTCTGAATCTACGTCTCATCCCGGAGCTCTGGAGAACTCCCGACGCTCGGCAGGCTTCCCGGCCGACCGGAAGTGCTCGCAGGCGGCGTAAGGACCGTAAACAAAGGAGGGGTAAACGCGGTGGGCTAAGAGCTAAGCTAAAGCTAACATCGCACCGGCTATCGCTACCCAGTATTTTCCTTGCTAATGTACGGTCTCTGGCGAGCAAAATGAGTGAACTACGGCTTCGGATCACCAACAATAAGAAACTTATGAACTGCAATATCATGATTTTTACGGAAACATGGCTTCACAGTGGAATACCCGACAATGCTATCGAGCTAGCCGGCCTACACACGCTCCGGGCAGACAGAGCAGCAGTTGACTCTGGTAAGACAAGGGGGGGGGGGGGATTGTGCATTTATATTAACAAGGCTTGGTGCACGAACTCTGTCACTGTTGAGAGACACTGCTCAGCTAACCTGGAGTTTCTCATGGTTAAATGTAGACCTTTCTATCTGCCACGTGAGTTCACTTGTACCATCATAACAGCCGCTTACATTTCTCCGGATGCTAATGCTAAGCTTGCTATGAAAGAACTGCATGCAGCTATTAGCAAACAACAAACTGCACACCCAGAGGCAGCATTTATTGTGGCGGGTGATTTTAACCACTCTAACCTCAAGACAGTGCTTCCTAAATTCTACCAGCATGTCTCCTGTCACACAAGAGGGGACAAAACATTGGACCATGTTTACACCAATATTGTGGGAGCCTACACAGCAACTCCCCTCCCCCACCTAGGTCAGTCTGATCATTTATCCTTGTTCCTTACCCCCAAGTATGTACCGCTCATCAACCGGGTGAAGCCATCAGTGAGGACCATCAAAGTGTGGCCAGAGGGGGTTGACTCTGTACTCCAGGAGAAGTTTAGGAACACAGACTGGAGTATGTTCACCTCTCAGGCTACCTGTGGCTCCCACATAAACATCAACTCTTACACCCACTCAGTCCTGGACCATATCAACACCACTATTGACAGTGTCACCACGGAAAGACAGATCACCACGTACCCAAATCAGAAGCCGTGGATGAACAGAGAAGTGCGACTTCTGCTAAAAGCACGTAACAATGCCTTTAGATCTGGTGATGCACAGGCCTACAGTTCATCCAGGGCAGATCTGAAGAGGGGCATCAAGAAGGCCAAGCACAGCTACAAGCTGAAGGTGGAGGAACATTTTGGGGACTCTGACCCCCGACGTATGTGGCAGGGCATTCAAGCTATCTCTGATTATAAGCCCAGCAACTCCATACCTATAGCCATGACTGTGCCCTTTCTCAATGAGCTAAATAACTTCTGTGCTCGTTTTGACAAGGACAACAATGAAAAGAACATCAATTTCCCACCCTCTGATGACCTCCACCACCTCACACTCACCCACACCGACGTCCGTAATGCGCTGAGTCATGTCAACGTACGTAAGGCTGCTGGCCCTGATGGCATTCCTGGGCGTGTGCTGAAGGCATGCGCTGAGCAGCTGGCAGGGGTCTTCACAGACATCTTCAATCTGTCCCTGGCCCAGGCCGTGGTACCAGCGTGCTTCAAGACCACTTCAATAGTACCAGTGCCGAAACATTCAACACCATCGTGCCTAAATGACTATCGCCCTGTGGCACTGACGCCCATAGTCATGAAGTGCTTTGAGCGACTGGTCTTGGCACAGCTCAAAAAAGGCCTGCCCCCTACACTGGACCCTCATCAGTTCGCCTACCGGAGCAACAGGAGTACAGAGGATGCGGTTTCTACAGCGCTGCACTATGTACTCTCACACTTGGATGACAAGAACACCTATGCAAGAATGCTGTTTATTGACTTCAGCTCAGCATTCAACACAGTTATCCCCTCCAAGTTGCTCACCAAACTTGGGGACCTGGGAATCAGTACCTCCACCTGCAACTGGATCATGGATTTTCTGACCAACAGACCCCAGCATGTTAGGTCAGGCCCCAACCATTCTTCCGTCATCACACTCAACACTGGTGTACCACAGGGCTGTGTGCTCAGCCCATTTCTCTACTCCCTCTACACCCATGACTGCAGGCCTATGTATGGATCCAATTCCATCATAAAGTTCGCAGATGACACCACGGTGATTGGACTCATCAGGGACAACGACGAGTCAGATTACAGGGCAGAGGTTGAGCACTTGGCTACTTGGTGCGCTGACAATAACCTGCTCCTTAACACCAGCAAAACCAAGGAGCTCATAGTGGACTACAGGAAGGAGAGGGAAGAGACACATGACCCCATCCATATCAATGGCATAGCTGTTGAACGGGTCCCCAGCTTCAAATTCCTGGGGACCCACATCTCGGAGGACCTGTCCTGGTCAGTTAACACCACCAGCCTGATCAAG
Organism: Pholidichthys leucotaenia; assembly: GCA_020510985.1. Classification (NCBI taxonomy): domain Eukaryota; kingdom Metazoa; phylum Chordata; class Actinopteri; order Cichliformes; family Pholidichthyidae; genus Pholidichthys; species Pholidichthys leucotaenia. Next base: position 386,749,407 of record CM035838.1, read on the forward strand.
AAGGCCCATCAGCGCCTCTTCTTCTTGAGGACATTGAAGAAGAACCATCTGTCAACTGACATCCTGGGCAACTTCTACCGCTGCGTGATAGAGAGCACCCTGACCAACTGTATCACACTCTGGTATGGGAGCTGCTCTATAGCTGACCGCAAGGCGCTGCAGCGGGTGGTGAAAACCGCCCAACGCATCACAGGGACTCCACTTCCAGCTATAGAGGACGTCTACAGGAAAAGATGTCTGTGCCGGGCACGCAGCATTCTTAGGGACTCCAACCATCCTGCTCATGGACTGTTCCAGCTTCTCCCCTCCAGAAGACGTTTCAGAAGCCTTCGGACTAGAACCAGCAGGTTTAGGAACAGTTTCTTTCCAACAGCTGTCACGTTATTGAACTTAGTTCCCCGCTGACTCTCTTACAATCATCTTTTACCATCCTCACCTGTACATAACTGCATAACTACATAACTACATCTAACTTATTGCACATTATTTGCACATAACAGTACTTTTAACTTTCTGCACTGCTGCATATATTTGCATATATTTGCTTAAATTGCACATACTGTTAATTACCGTATATACTGCACTGCTGTCCTTTGCACTTCTGATTGGATGCTAAACTGTGTTTCGTTACCTTGTATTCATACATGTGTAATGACAATAAAGTTGAATCTAATCTAATCTACTCCTCGTAGACCAGGAATAGGCAATCATGTGCCATGGAGAGCCAGTCAATTGCAGGTTTTCTGTTCCACTCAGTCTCTTCAGCAATTCTTTTCTCTGATTAGCAACCCTTGAAGCTGATTAGCGCAAACACCTGCAGAAGAGACTGGGTGGAACAGAAAACCTGCATTGGAATAGCCCTCACTGCCCACCCCTGTCCTAGACAATTACTGCTTTGTTTGGAAGACTCATACACATTGATCCTCAGGTGGGTCTGTATCTAGGCTGCGCTTAAGGTCAAGGTCAACAGTCAAAAGATCTGAGCACTCTCGGGGTGATTTCATCAGGCCAGAATGAGCTACTCTGTCTTTGACGATGTGATTTGTGGATGAGAAGTTGCCCGGGATTAACAGCAGCACAGCACACTGTAACGTTTCTTTTAAATGATTGTATTCAAAGAAATACTGTTGCGATTATTAGATGCTGCTTGATACCGTAATACCACATTACTGTCGAACCTTATTATAATGACCTTATTAGTTTCAAGATCATTGTGTTAACGCTCCTAAAAGGTGAGATTCTTTTTTCTTTGAAAGAATCCAGTGGTTGGTGTGTTTGATTTTCCAGAAATCTGTCCAGGGATGAAAGAGAATAATATTCAAAGACATGAAAGGAAACACCAGCCTTGCACTTGATGCACTGGGCCAATGTGAGGGCAAAAAGTAAAGCAGATGGCAGTTATGTCAGTTTAACAGCAGCATTTTTTTCATGGTAACAAAATACGTGAAAACTCTACAGTGGCTAGGTACAAACTGCGACATCCAACTGTCAGACATGGAAAATTTGAGCTTGATTTTTAGAATGTGCTCAGATAAAATAAACTGTCAACATTACTACAGTCATGTGAAAAAATTAAGACACCCTGTATAAGCCTGTGTTTTGTTTTGGGTTTTTTTTTTTTTTACATATTTGGACATATGGATATTTAATGTCCATCCATCCATCCATCTTCTTCCGCTTAATCCTTTTCGGGTCGCGGGGGGGCTGGAGCCTATCCCAGCATCTTTGGGCGAGAGGCAGGGTACACCCTGGACAGATCGCCAGTCCATCGCAGGGCCAACACAGAGAGACAGACAACCATTCACTCTCACAGTCATACCTAAGGACAATTTAGAATCCCCAGTTTGATGCCAATTAACCTAACCTGCATGATTTTGGCATGTGGGAGGAAACCGGAGAAATCCCGGAGTAAACCCACACAGACACGGGGAGAACATGCAAACTCTACACAGATCACTGTTGGTCGGGGGCTGGGATTGAACCCAGGATTCCCCGGCCAAGGGTGAGTTGCTGTGCTGCCGCAGTGCTAACCACTCCGCCACCGCGCTGCCCGGATATTTAATGTCAATGTTAAAAATACTGGGAGATTCATGTAATACAACTAAACAGTTAAAAATGAATTAAAGACTTTTCAAAAATTTTCTGTAATATGTAATTCTAAACAAACGGTGAGGAATAAATTAGAACAGCCCCCATCTTTTTTAGGACACCCCCACATTCATTTCCACTTAAAATGGCTAAAATAAATGTTAAAAAATGCAAATAAAAATAAAAACAAGGTTGGACATAGATATGTGAACATTTCTTAATCAAGAACTGAATATTTAATGGGATGTCCTAATTTTTTCACATGACTGTATCTATAAATTCAAGACATCTGTCTGTTTGTGTGTGTGTGTGTGTGTGTGTGTGTGTGTGTGTGTGTGTGTGTTCCTCAGATATCTCTCAAACCGTGAGACACACTGACCTAAGATTTTAAATGTGCTTTGCTGAAGCTACGAGGGTGTGTATCCCCGAATATGGAGTCACTCTGTCAAAATATGTAATTTTTATTAATAAAAGTTTAGCCACCACTGTGTGACTGCTCTGTCTTCACCCCCTGGTTTCAAGAAGTGTGGGCGGGGTTTCAGATTGACTCCATGCTGATTGGACAATACGCGGCATCACGACCATGCTGACTGGATAACACAGCATCACGACCTGTCAGTCACCACAATGCTTTGCAAACAAAGATTTTAGAAGTGCTTTGCTGCTGAGGTTACAAGGGTGTGCATCCACGAGTATGGAGCCGCGCAGTCAAAAAAGTTGCAGTGATTGCTTAGGTCTAATGGATATATTCGGCATAGAGAACACGAGGTGTGTGTGTGTGGGGGGGGGGAGGCGTGCTGCCGGGGACCCATGGTGCCGCAAATGACATCACTGGCACATGAGTAAAGCAGCAGCTGACACTCCTGTCCCACTGGGCGCTCCGTGAACATTGAGGGGGAGGCATGCTCAGCCTGCCCGGTCAGTGGTAGACAAAAGTCCCGACTGCTGCTTCATTGTGGAGCGGAATGACCAGATCAGCTGCATATTACATGCAGACACATGCTTTGACTAAACGACAACAAGATGCAAAAATGTCCAAATCATGAAATAAATCATTTTTATTTAAATATTTACAGATAAATGGGCGGCACTGATGCAGAAGTTGCAGCCAAACGGCTCATTCTGCTCTGTGTGTGTGTGTGTGTGTGTGTGTGTGTGTGTGTGTGTGTGTATGTGAGACTGATGAAGGGATCAACGCTGTACTTGGATGTCCTGAATTTTCCTCTGGGGACCAATAAAGTATACAAGATAAAAATACAAAATAATAATAATAATAATGTTCAGTGTTTTGTACTTATAATATTACTAAACTATAAAAGGATGCACTACAGTGGGTCTCAAGTATTTGTAAACGTGTCCTGTTATAGTACTGCATGACTTTGATGATAGACTGTAAACTACACATATAAACTATATTATAATGATGACAGAACAACTCCTATTCCCCAAAGTGCAACATACAACATTTATGAATATAACTCATAAAAGATCACACAAATAAGTGATCTGACAAAAAATAAACAAGCGGTTCTTGTGGCTAATATTGGCTGTCCCATTCATTTTCAGTTATTCTGCAATTAATATTCACACAGTCAAATAAATCTCAGTTCAGTCCCTTTCATATCTGTCAAAGTCTAACATGTGTGATTGCCTACATATAGGCTACACCTCTGTAGTCCACTTTCAAACAGCCTACATTTGCGCCTGTAAAGCCTGATTGGGCTACCAGTTTCAGACAGGAATACTTGCTTTCTGCGGACCTGCACTAGTGTCAAGAAACAGAATTGCCAAGCAAATACAGGGTGAGTCAGCTAACTTAAATGACAAATGTCGGACAGCAGCACAGATGCCACAGACACCACACAGCTGTCATTTATGTGGGGACGTGGCCACTGTTAAGTGTTTGAAAACTGCTGCTTGTAAGACTGTTTATGACCCATGACTCGTTATATTTTCTGTATGTGGTTCTCAGCAAGAAAGTTTGGACACCTCTGCCAAGTGCTGTTTTACTTTGTCTGTACAATTGCCTTTTCTTCATTGTTCCCCTTCGCTCGTCTCCATCTGCTCTCACGGTGTGTAATCATTTCCTCCATTCACCAGCTGAGCTCATGTCCAGCTGTGCGGGTCAGACCCACATTCTTCCAGGGACAAGTATCCCTGCCGACCCCAGCTGCAGCAGTACAGAGGTCAGGTTCATGGGGTTTAGGGTCCAGAAATACGAAACATTTCATAATTTAAAACGGAAGAATAACAATCTGTGGCAGTTGTCTAGATTGTATTAAAAATTCAATTTGCTTAGCTTGTGCTGCAAGGAAGGACCTCTGAACCAAAAGTAGCTTGTTTCTCAGTTGGTTAAAATGGAACAAAGTTGAGATGGCAATTTATTTTGGACCAACCCTGCTTTTTAAATAGTGATTTTGAACACATGTTGAGATGCCTAGAAAATATATTGATAAAATAAGATGCATCAGAATGAAATGTGGTAAATACTAGTGAAGCTGAATTTAAAAAGTAGCAGTCTTCCCATCTACATTTAATTTATGTTTATTTTCATTTTTTCTATTTAGCTGAGTGGATGATCCTAAAACTTTTTGAAAACCTGCCTTTTTGTCAGTGATGCTCATAGATGACGTGAACTTTGTCCTTGAGTGTGCGCTCACAAGATCGAGTCTTTACCATAAGTGGTTTCTGTTGTTTTCACGCTAGCTTGAAGTGGGGAATAACTCCACTTAGTAAGAGTAATTGGCTATTTGCAGGAATTCCAATGTAACAAGACTTGTAATGATCAGTTGGCCGTGTCACTTTCCTAGAAACTATCAACAACCTCTAAATCACTTACATCGATTTTTAAAATGTAGGTACAGTATTTGCATCCATCATGTTCATTACAAACTTGAACACTTGCACCAAATGAGGTAAAAGTGGCACCAGTAAAGAGGGGTGATGCTGGGTCACAAATGGACTCACAAACACCTGTGTATTACATACACTATGTAGGGTAGTTGGGTTCTGCTTTTTTACTTTGCCCCACCTCTCAGCTGTTATGTGTTGTGGAAGGCGGTGGTGTGCAGTGATGTATGAGAACACAGCAAACCAAATGAAACCCATATGGCCTTATCATTCATGCACTATGTGCATCACGTTGCATGAGGGAGAACAATCTGTAGAACAGACGTACAGACTAGGGCTGGGTGTCATCACTGATCTCCAGAATCAATTCAATTCCAATTCACAAGGTCCTGATGTGATTTGATTCAGTCAGGGATGTTAGTATAATTTTCCTTTTCTATCAAAGAATTTCCTAGAGATCTAATGCTGTAAAGTTTATCAGGAACTTTCTAACCACACGAGAAGATCTCTTGTACACCTCTTGAAAGTTTCACATTCCTGAAAAGGCATTATGTAAAAGAAAGGATCTTAGTATTTTGTGACTCGATATCAGATGATTCAAATCAACATTTTAAGCCCAGCCCTAGTAAGTACTTGGGTTGTCTTTATGAGCAACAGTATTTTTCTCTAAATTCCTTTAAACTGGCTGTGTCTCAATGCTGCTGTTGTTTCTCGTTCATTCTGCCGTGAATGTCTGATTGGTTGGCAAAAGCCCTTGTTAACCGGGTTTGTTTAGGGAAGTGTGCAGAAGTGAGGCCTAATGAGGACTCCAATAAGACCTCTGTGTGTGTGTGTGTGTGTGTGTGTGTGTGTGTGTGTGTGTGTGTGTGTGTGTGTGTGTGTGTGTGTGTGTGTGTGCGCGCGCGCGCGTGTGTGGAATGTAGACAGTGCATCTTTGTCCCAGCTGCCAAAAAGCAGTAGTATGATTCAAGAGTTTAAGCTCAATATTCCATGTATGCCCCCCCCCCCCCCCACACACACACATTCTTCAGTGGGGCTATGCAGCAGGATGCTGGATTCCCTAAAAATACTTACGAACAGTATGAGGCAGACAATAGGATGCTTTGTTGGGGATGTTTCTGCCCCTGTGCTTCCGGAGAGGATCTTCCTCTGTGAACCCTGTAACAGCTCTGTGTGTGTGTGTGTGTGTGTGTGTGTGTGTGTGTGTGTGTGTGTTAACCAGGCGGTCTGTTTCCTCTGCAATAGCGCTGCCTCATCTCCACTAAAGAGTCCACAAAGCTTCAATGCTTTCTCATGTCTGCTTCGCTAGTTTATCGCTTTTTATTTTCAACCTGTTTCTTTTTTTCTTTTGTCCCTTTTCCAATCCTTCACTGAGGGAATTCTCTGACATCTCGAGGGTGTGTCCTGCACTACATTCCTCTTCAGTCTCAAAGGAATGTGTGGTTCACAAGCTCTGGTCGTTGCAGCTAGATACTGATGATGATGCCTCTGTTGTTGAAGGATGCTGCAGTGTAGTATTTGTTTGTTTTGTCTGCTCTCCTTACATTTTTTTTAATATTGGGATTTTTTTCTTTTGGGCTGTTGTGATGCAAGTAAGCAGGAAGGGGTATATCTTTTTTTCATTCATTTTTGTTCATTCTGCAGTCTTTCACATTGTCTGTCATCCACCTCACTTTCTGTGAATTGCATTGAAGGATTCTTTTCACAGGGGCTCCCCTTTAATCAACCTTTTTTTCACTCCTAAATACACATTCATAACATAATTACAGTATATCCATTGAACTTGTGCGAGGGAACAGGTGGTTGATAATTTAGATGAAAATAATGCCCTTTGTTGTCCTCCTTTATCTTCGTTATCTCACCTTCTTACGGTCTGATACAAGTTGGATTTACTTGCTCTGAGTATTTAAATATGAGCTCATAGAAATATTTTGTTTTATCTAGCCTGCCAGATGACTACAGATGTGGTAAATCTTTGGGACCTGTGGAAGCTCTCCAGGAACACCCTCAACTTTCAGGGAAGATTCTGATTGGCTACAGCCGGGGTCTGGTGGTCCTCTGGGATCTGAGCACACGCCATCCAGAGCAAGTCTTCCTAGGCAAACAGGTACCTGGTTTATGCAATAAAATTTTGTGTGCATTTATTTTGTGCTTGACAGAATTTTGATGCGTGCAGAATGTAACTCTGTGTGTGTGTGTGTGTATCCTGCAGCAGCTGGAAAGTCTGGTGTGGGAACGCTCTGGAAGCTTATTTGTCTGTTCACATAACGATGGCGGCTATTCTGTTTGGGCTGTTACCAGTGGCAACATGTGCAATCACCAGCCAGTGTCTTCCACCATCCCCTATGGTGAGAAATCCACACATGCACTCCCACTCTTCATTCCCACATCCTAGATACTTTTGTGTTTGAGGTGTCTGTATAATCCTTATTTTCTGTTGTCTGGAGACAGTGTCATTTGTCTTTGTGGAGGAGAAAACTAACTGACATATGAAAGTTTTTATTTTATTCATTTACTCCATGCAGCAATTTGATCCCAAATTGTCTAATAAATGCGAAACAACCTGTAAAAGCACACCCTTAAATTTTTAATGAATATGGAAAATATAAGTAGTTTTGTGTATTCATATTTAGTACTTTAGTATTTAAATACCAGATTATGTACCTTCAGGCAAAAATAAATGCAGACTATAGCGGTGATCATCGGGTTCCAAGCAGATGTAGACTTAAAGGTCTACACCTGCTTGGATTTGAAAGACTCTGGAAAGAAAACTAGAGAGAGATGTGTCTAAAGACCCCAGAATAACTGCCAAGATACTAGTGAATGACTTGGTCAAGTTGGGAATTGTAGTCTCAAAGAAGACAAGCACTAGAACCCTGTACAGGAATGGACTGTGAGATTGCAGACCAAGAAAGATAAGATAAGATAAGCCTTTATTAGTCCCACAATGGGGAAATTCCAGGATTGCAACAGCACAGGGATAGCAACACTCAGAGCAACAATCAGAAGGCAAGAAAAAACAACATCTAGTAAACATATGTCCATATTACTATAAATGTATATATAGACACACAGTGCAGAACATTATGGTTGGTTGGTGAATGTGCAATGTGAAAAACTCCACTTCTGCAGAAGAGACACCTTCAAGCCAGACTGAAGTATGCTAAGGACAACCTGGAGAAAGATTATGCATACATAGGAGCACGTCCTTTGGTCAGATGACGTACAAGCCTCAGAACACCGTCCACACAGTAAAACACGGTGGTGGGAGTATTATGCTGTGGGGATGCTTCTGTGCCTCTGAAATTGGGAATCTTGTCAAGGTGGATGGAATCATGAACAATGAAGGATTTGAAAGAAAACCTCAAGCAGTCATCAGCAAAACTGGATCTGGGTTGTCAACGACAATGATTAAATCATGCACCGCTTCTAGCGAAGAACTACCTCCAGAAGACCACAGTGAACGTTATTGACCGGCCTGCACAAAACCCGTGGTTTGCTGCCTTACTGTGGTGGAGGGGTATGGGTGTCCTAATGATCCCAGGATCTATGTTGTTAGGGGCAACTTACCCCTGGTAGGGTCTCTCAAGATAAATTGGTCCTGGTTGAAGGGCCAGACCAAGAGTGGTCCAGTGGATCCCCATGAAAAAGTTAAAGCAAGGACCCAATGTACCCAAAGGAGCCACATGGGTCTGCCCTCCTGTGGCCTCACCATCTGCAGGAGGGATCATAGAGATCATGGTGTTATGTGAACCAGGCAGCAGTCAGGGCTTCTCTGCTCAGACTGATGCCCTATGGACTGGACCCCCGGATAGGCAGTAGAAGATGGATGCTAAGATCATCATTGGGAGTGACTAGGAGGGACAGGATTAGAAATGAGTATATCAGAGGGACAGCTCAAGTTGAGCGGTTTGGAGACAAAGTAAGAGAGGCAAGGCTGAGATGGTCTGGACATGTGCAGAGGAGGGATAGTGGAGATATTGGACAAAGGGTGCTGAAGATGGCGCTGCCAGGCAGGAAGAAAAGAGGAAGACTGCAGAGAAGACTCATGGGTGTAGTGAAGGAGGACATGGAGAGGGTTGGTGTGAGAGAAGAAGATGCAAGGGATAAGGTGACATGGAGGCAAATGATCTGCTGTGGCGACCCCTAAAGGGAGCAGTTGAAAGAAGAAGAATAGAGTGACCACTGTTAAAATGTTTTAACATTTGTTTCTGTCACAGGACCATTTCCCTGCAAAGCCATCAGTAAGATTCTGTGGAGGACAACACAGGCAGGGTGAGTGTTGTGCTTCTTAGGCACAGTTGATCTCTGCAATTAGATTAGCCATTTTGGATCATTTACATATTTGCTTTGCTAGTCCAGGTTCTTAAATTTGCTGTGATATTTTCCCAAGGGAGTGTGTACTAGAGCAGGGAACCCCAAATAGAACTCCAAATGTCTAGATATGTCAATCACTTTATTTACTATATGTCCATCTGGCCAATAATGGACATTCACACTGATATTGTATTGGGGGGGGGCTATAAAAACTGTGCTGTCCAATCAAAATGTTGTTAGTTGCTCTGTATATATTGATTCAAGGTGACACACACACATGTCTGTCCTGTGATCCTCACTGCAGTTGTCCAGTGCTGTTGTACAGTGGGGGGATGCCCCGAGCCAGCTACGGTGACCGCCACTGTCTGACCATCCAGCAGGACAAAGATCACGTCACACTCGACTTTACATCTCGAGTAATTGATTTCTTCACTGTCCACAACGTAGAACAACAAAAAGGTAACATTGTGCATCTATGGATTCCAGTTCTGTTTTTACATCTTTGTTGAACTTCAGTTTTCTTGAGCATCAATCTTTTTCTTTTCCTCCACAGAGTTTGATGAGCCATCAGCTTTAGTGGTACTGCTAGAGGAGGAGCTGGTTGTAATTGACCTTCAGACCCCTGGATGGCCATCTGTGCCCACTCCTTACCTTGCTCCTCTTCACTCCTCGGCCATCACCTGCTCCTTCCACATCTCCAGTGTCCCTCCCAAACTCTGGGAGCGGCTGATCAGCGCTGGCAAAGCTCAACAGGGAAGACGGCACACACACAGGGTGAGAAGTACAGCAGCTCCATGAATGGCAGGATTATTTTGCAAATTGGTTTATATGCAGCATATTTGATTACAGGAAATCCCAGACTGTGTGTAAGCTGCTTAACCTGAGAGCACGTTTAACAGAGCGTAACTGATCGCTGGGCTGGTTGTTAATGTAGTTAAGAGGTTTTTGTTCCAATCTAGAGCAAGATACCTCAGTATGAAGAAAATGAGAGAAAACTTTACTTAATCTGAATGGGCTATTCTTTATAAGCGGAAGTAATTCCTCACAGACTACTGGTTAAACAAGGGAATAAACAGGAATGTAACCTTTAGCCTGCTAGTAGTGTGTGAACCTTAAGAGCAGGTGTAAGCAGTTAAAGGCTTTACAAAGGCTTTGTTGCCTAGATCAGCTGTGTGATCAGTGACAGATTAGCCACACTCTCACACAGCTGTTGTGCTCCCTCTTTGTTAGTCTGTGTGAGGCCAAACCAGAGACTGGCACTGTAGCACAGGAAAACGTGACCAAAGCACTCCGAGCTGCTGATGACAGAATTTAGTTGGGCTCATACTAACTTATGAAACATCGCAGCTTAACTTCAGTCTTTCTTTTGGTGTAGAGCTGGCCAATATGCGGTGGGAAGAATCTGGCACCCTCACCCAAACAACAAGAGCTGCTATTGACAGGGTAGGTGCACACAAAGACACACCCATTTGGGGGGGGGGGGTTTAGAGCTGCATGAAGAAGCGTTTTTATTTAATATTACTTTGGCCATATCACATGGGTACATGGCAGAAATGAAGAAAATGCATGTGACTCCAGTTGAATATTGATTTTATAATGGTAATTGTAATCACAAAAGTCACCTAAAAATAATTTATGGAGCAAAACTAGATGGAAATGCATAGTATTGGATAGGTTTCAATCAAAAGGAAATACAAGGGCTGTTCCATTAAAGATTTCCTCTGACTCATTTCCCATGGACTGAGAGGACCCAGTCTTGGCACAGTTATTTGCCTTCCTCTACATAGGTACCACCAGGGCTCACACACTTCTCCATTCACTTTATGCAGCTGTGGAGACCACCTGTAGAAGTGTGGAGGTTGTGGCAGAAGCCACAACTTAACTTGATATCGGTGTTTCATCATCTTGGAAGTGCTTGCCCTTCAATATGACTTCACGGTTGGAAAGAGGTGGAAGTCAGATGGTATGACGTTGGAAGAGTAAGGGGGGGTAGGAGAGAATTTCATAGCCACAGAACTGTGCTTCTGTCTGGGTGTTAATCTTGCAGGAGGCTGATCCCTTTAGTCAGCATACCACACCTCCCAGTTTGGATGACCTTCCAAAATATCTCCAACAGTGAAGCGTAGGAACTCCCGGTAATTGTGGTACCCTATGACAGGACATCCATCATCAGTACTCCCATGTTGGTCCTAAAAGACCGTGATCATGACCTTGCCTGCCGTGGGTTGGATACCTACTGCCTTCAGAGGTGGTGAGTTGTGATACTTCTGTTGCTTCTACTGGGTTTTAATCTTTGAATCACAGTGATCGACCCATGTTTTATCCTTCATGTTTAGTCTGTTGAAGTCCTTGCTTTTCTTGACACATGGCCAAAAGAGCCTGGGAGCATGTGAATTGTTCCTGCTTCTGGAAATGTGTGAACAACTGGGGAATCTTATCTTGCAGACAGCTTCCACATGAGCAGATGGTCGTGGAGGATTTTTTCCACAGACCCCACGCTGATCTTGACATCTTGGGCTAGTCGGTGAATGGTTGTGTGGTGATTCTCCAAAATGGCGGCCTCCACTTGCTGGATGGTGTCTTCATCAATAGCGCACTGTGGTCGCAGTGGAATGGGTGTTGTTTCCACCGATGTCTGACCACACTTCATCTGTCGATGTCTGTGCTTGACTATGTCATATGATGGGGCATCCTTCCCATAAGTGTCTTTCATCTCATCGGACACATCCTGTGGTGTGCAGCCTCTCAAGTAGAGGAACCTGACGACCGCTCTCCATTCAACTGGCTCCTTTATCACACTTTTATCACCACAATTCAAAAAGTGAAACTCATATATTGCATAGATTCATTACACAGTTTGTTTCTTTCAATTTTAATGATCAGGTACAGTGGTTAGCACTGTGGCAGCACAGTAAGAAGGTCACAGGATCGATTCCACCCCTGACCATCGGTGACCCTTCTGTGTGGAGTTTGCATGTTCTCCCCTTGTCTGTGTGGGTTTACACCGGGTACTCCGGTTTCCTCCCACATGCCAAAAACATGCAAATTAGGTTGATTGGAGACTCTAAAGTGGCCCTAGGTGTGCATGTGTGTGTGAATGGTGAAGGGATTGGTGGTGTACTATGGCTGCCTCATCCATCCAGGTGGATGCCCTGAATTATCCTCTGGGATTAATAAAGTATACAAAATACAAAAAAAAAAAAAAAAATAAAAATCATGGCTTATAGCTAATGAAAACCCAAAATTCAGTTTCTCAAAAAATGAGAATATTATACAAGATCAGTTAAAGCCCCGACCAAGTTTTGAATGCATATGTGGACATAGAGTGGTGTGAGAAAGTGTTTGCTCCCTTTCTGATTTCTCATTTTTTTGTATGTTTGTCACGCTTAAATGTTTCACATCATCAAACAAATTTAAATATCAGAATCAGATTTATTGCCATTGTTCATGTAGTACACAAACTAGGAATTTGTCTCGGTGCAATGCTGCAACATTAAACATGATAAAATAAAAGAAATAAACTATACATGCAATAAAGTGTAGAATAAGAGTGAGTGATACTAGTCAGCAGTTAAAATATATTAGCGAGCAGCAGATAATGTGGAGAACCATATAGTGCAGTCGGTAATGCAGGAAGAAAACAGTGATGATTGACATGAGGTCTGGTTGAGCTGCTGTACATAGTGCACGAGAGACAATAAGTCACTTAGTGTTCAGCAGTCTGATGGCAGAGGGGAAGAAGCTGTTCATGTGACGGGAGGTTTTAGTCTGGATGGACCGAAGTCTTCTACCCGAGGGGAGGGGGGCAAACTGTACGTGACCAGGGTGTGAGGGATCGGCTATGATCCGGCCAGCACGCCTCCGGGTCCTGGAGATGTACAGATCCTGGAGAGATGGGAGCTTGCAGCTGATCACCTTCTCAGCAGTGCGCACGATGCGCTGCAGCCTTAGTCTGTCCCTGGCAGTGGCTCCTGCGTACCACACGGTTATGGAGGAGGTGAGGATGAACTCGATGATGGCTGTGTAGAACTGCACTAACATCTTGGTGGGTAGCTTGAGCTTCCTCAGCTGCCGCAGGAAGAACATCCTCTGCTGGGCCTTTTTGATGAGGGAGCTGATGGTCGGCTCCCACTTGAGGTCCCTGGTGATGGTGGTGCCTAGGAAGCGGAAGGAATCAGCAGTGGTGATGGGAGAGCCTGTGAGGGTGAGGGGGGGCAGAGGGGTTGTGACTTTCCTGAAGTCCACAATCATCTCCACTGTCTTCAGAGCGTTCAGCTGCAGGTTGTTGTTGTTGCACCAGGACGCCAGCTGGGCCACCTCTCTCCTGTAGGCGGACTCGTCGCCGTTGGAGATGAGCCCGATGAGGGTGGTGTCGTCCGCAAACTTGATGAACTTGACAGACTGGTGGCTGGAGGTGCAGGAGTTGGTATAAAGGGAGAAGAGTAGGGGGGAAAGTACACAGCCCTGGGGTGATCCGGTGCTGATGCTAGCAGAGTCTGAGACAGTCTTTCCCAGCCGCACATGCTGCCTCCGGTCCGTCAGGAAGTCGGTGATCCAGTCGGGCACGCTGAGCAGGGACAGCTTGTCCTGGAGCAGAGCGGGGCGGATGGTGTTGAATGCGGAGCTGAAGTCCACAAACAGGATCCTGGCGTAGGTTCCCGGGGAGTCCAGGTGCTGCAGGATGGAGTGGAGGGCCAGGTTGACTGCGTCGTCTACAGACCTGTTGGCTCGGTAGGCAAACTGCAGTGGGTTCAGGAGGGGGGTGGTGGTGATGGACTTGAGGTGGGGCAGGACCAGGCGCTCAAAGGACTTCATGACTACAGAGGTGAGCGCTACAGGTCTGTAGTCGTTAAGTCCAGTGATCCGTGGCTTCTTGGGGACAGGGATGATGGTGGAGGATTTGAGGCAGGACGGCACGTGGCATAGCTTAAGGGAGATGTTAAAAATGTCTGTGAAGACAGGAGCCAGCTCTTTCGCACAGTGTCTCAGGGTGGAGGGAGACACGCCGTCCGGACCGGGGGCCTTGCGCGGGTTCAGTCTGGAGAACTGTTTGAGCACATCCTGCTCACTGATGACAAGGGCAGGGGGGGAGGGGGGGCGCCTTTGATGAAGTAGGGATCGTGGAGGCTGTGGAGCTGGAGGGAGGGGGGGAGTTGGACACAGATGACGAGGTGTCAAAACGGGCATAGTGTTGGGACAGTCTTTGACAAAGGGCTTTGTCATCCTGACCTTTAGGAGCCTGAGGCCGATAGTTGGTGATTTGCCTCAGTCCTCTCCACACAGAAGCCGAGTCATTAGCAGTGAACTGCTGCTGGAGTCTCTCAGAATACACAGATTTAACTCTCCTCACCTCTCTGTTAAACCGATATTTAACCTCCCTGTAGCAGCCCCTGTCTCGACTTTTCACTTTTCACTTATCAGACAAAGATAACACAAGTAAGCACAGAATGCAGTTTTTAAATGAAGGTGTTTATTATTAAGGGGAAAAAAAAATCCAAACCTACATGGCCCTGTGTGGAAAAAGTGATTGCCCCCTAAACCTAATAACTGGTTGGGCCACCCTTAGCAGCAACAACTGCAATCAAGCATTTGCGATAACTGGCAATGAGTCTTTTACAGCGCTGTGCGGAATTTTGGCCCACTCATCTTTGCAGAATTGTTGTAATTCAGCCACATTGGAGGGTTTTCAAGCATGGACCGAGTTTTTAAGGTCATGCCACAGTATCTCAATCGGACTCAGGTCAGGACTTTGACTAGGCCACTCCAAAGTCTTCATTTTGTTTTTCTTAAGCCATTCAGAGGTGGACTTGCTGGTGTGTTTTGGATCATTGTCCTGCTGCAGAATCCAACTGTAGTTTATCACATCTTTGGAAAGCTGAGTTCATTTTCTCTAGCCACAGCCAGGCCTGATTACTGCCACACCTGTTCTTAATCAAGAAATCACTTAAATAGGACCTGCCTGACAAAGTGAAGTAGGCCAAAAGATCCTCAAAAGCTAGACATCATGCTATGATCCAAAGAAATTCAAGAACAAATGAGAAACAAAGTAATTGAGATCTGTCAGTCTGGAAAAGGTTATAAAGCCATTTCTAAAGCTTTGGGACTCCAGTGAACCATAGTGAGAGCCATTATCCACAAATGGCGAAAACATGGAACAGTGGTGAACCTTCCCAGGAGTGCCCGATCGACCAAAATTACCCCAAGAGCGTGGCAACGACTCATCCAAGAGGTCACAAAAGACCCCACAACAACATCCAAGGAACTGCATGCCTCAGTTGCCTCAGTTAAGGTCAGTGTTCATGACTCCACCATAAGAAAGAGACTGAGCAAAAATGGCCTGCATGACAGAGTTCCAAGACGAAAACCACTGCTGAGCAAAAAGAACATAAAGGCTTGTCTCAGTTTTGCCAGAAAACATCTTGATAATCCCCAAGACTTTTGGGAAACTACTCTGTGGACTGATGAGACAAAAGTTGAACTTTTTGAAAGGTGTGTCCCATTACATCCAGCATAAAAGTAACACTGCATTTCAAAAAAAGGAACATCCATATCAACAGTAAAATATGGTGGTAGTAATGTGGTGGTCTGGGGCTGTTTTGCTGCTTCAGGACCTGGAAGACTTGCTGTGGTAAATGAAACCATGAATTCTGCTGTCTACCAAAAAATCTTGATGGAGAATGTCTTGCCATCTGTTTGTGACCTCAAGCTGAAGCGCACTTGGGTTCTGCAGCAGGACAATGATCCAAAACACACCAGCAAGTCCACCTCTGAATAGCTTCAGAAAAACAAAATGAAGACTTTGGAGTGGCCTAGTCAAAGTCCTGACCTGAATCCGATTGAGATGCTGTGGCATGACCTTAAAAAGGCGGTTCATGCTCGAAAACCCTCCAATGTGGCTGAATTACAACAATTCTTCAAAGAAGAGTGGGAGAAAATTTCTCCACAGCGCTGTAAAAGACTCATTGCCAGTTATCACAAATGCTTGATTGCAGTTGTTGCTGCTAAGGGTGGCCCAACCAGTTATTAGGTTTAGGGGGCAATCACTTTTTCACACAGGGCCATGTAGGTTTGGATTTTTTTTCCTTAATGATAAACACCTTAATTTAAAAACTGCTTTTTGTGTTTACATGTGTTATCTTTGTGTAATATTTAAATTTGTTTGATCTGAAACATTTAAGTGTGACATACAAAAAAGTGAGAAATCAGGAAGGGGCAAACACTTTCTCACGCCTCTATACTTTTCAGTAGGCCAACATTTCTATTAAAAAACTTTTTTAATGAGTCTCATGTCCATCCATCCTCTACCACTTTTCCGGAGGTCCGGGTCACAGAGGCAGCAGTTCAAGCAGAGAACCCCAGACTTCCCTCTCCCCGGCCACCTGCTCTAGCTCTTCTGAGAGGATGCCACAGAGTTCCCAGGACAGCTGGGAAACATGGTCTTTCCAGCGTGTCCTCGGTCTACCTCGGGGTCTCCTCCCAGTGGGACGTGCCAGAAACACCTCAAGTGGGAGGCGTCCTGATCAGATGCCCAAACCACCTCAAATGGCTTCTTTCAATGTGGAGGAGCAGCAGTTCTACTCTGAGCCTCACCCCATCTCTCAGGGTGAGTCCAGCAATCCTATGGAGAAAGCTCATTTCAGCCGCTTGTATCCGTGATCTCGTTCTTTCAGTCATTACCCAAAGCGTATGACTGTAGGTGAGGGTAGGAACATAGATTGACCAGTAAATCAACAGCTTTGCCTTAGAGCAAAGCTTCCTCTTCACCATGACAGACCAGTACAACATCCGCATCACTGCAGATGCTGCTCTGATTCATCTGTCAATCTCCTGCTCCATTCTCCCCTCACTTGTGAATAAGACCCCGAGATACTTAAACTCCTCCACTTGGGGCAAGAGCTCATTCCCAACCCAGAGAGGGCAAGCCCCCTTTCCCAGCTGAGAACCATGGACTCGGACTTGGAAGTACTGATTCTCGTCCCAGCCGCTTCACACTCAGCAGGAAACCGTCCCAGTAAGACCTGTAGGTCATTGCTTGATGAAGCCAGCAGGACGACATCATCTGCAAACAGCAGAGATAAGATTCTATGGTCACCAAACATGACACCCTCCGTTCCTTGGTTGCACCTAGCTATCCTGTCCATCAAAATTATGTACAGGATTGGTGACAAAGAGCAGCCCTGGTGGAGTCCAGCTCTCACTGGAAACGAGTTTGACTGGGTGTTGGTAATACGAACCAAACTCACAATGGTCATAGAGAGACTGGATAGCTCATAGCAACAAGCTTGATACCCCATACTCCTGAAGCACACTCCACAAAAAACCACGAGGGACACGGTCAAATGCCTTCTCCAAGTCCACAAAACACGTGTAGACTGGTTGGGCAAACTCCCACGAACCCTCGAGAATTCTCAAGAGCTTGTCCAATGTGCCACAGCCAGGACGGAAACCACGTTGCTTGCTCCTCTTGAATCTGAGATTTGACCAACAGCAGGACTCTCCTCTCCAGTACCCTGGCATAGACCTTCTCGGGGAGGCTGAGGAGTGTGATCCTCCTAAAGTTGGAACACACCCTCTGGTCCCCCTTCTTGAAGAGAGGAACCACCACCCCAGTTTGCCATGCCAAAGGTACTGTCCCCAACTTCCACGCAGTGTTGCAGAGGCATGTCAGCCATGACAGACCTACAACATCCAGGGCCTTGAAATACGCAGGGTGAATCTTGTCCACCCCCGGGACCCGGCCACCAAAGAGTTTTTTTTTTTTTAACCACTTCAGCGACCTCAGCCCCTGTGATGGGCGAGTCATCCCCAAGCTCTCCTTCCTCTGTGCAAGGCATGTCAGTGGGATTGAGGAGATCCTTGAAGTATTCCTTCCACCACCCCACGGTGCCCCCAGTCGAAGTCAGTCGTGCCCCATCCGCACCATACATGGTGTGGACAGGGAGCTGCTTCCCCCTTCTAAGTTGCCGGATAGTTTGCCAGAATCTCTTCGAGTTCGAATGAAAGTCTTCCAAAGTTCCATGGCCTCACCAGACTCCTCCCACACCCGAGTTTTTGCTTCAGCAACCTCCCAAGCTGCACTCCGCTTGGCTTGCCAGTACACCTCAGCTGCTTCAGGAGTCCCACAAGCCAACCAAGCTTGATAGGACTCCTTCAACTTGATGGCCTCCCTCACCACTGGTGTCCACCACTTGGTTTGGGGGTTGCCAGTACGAGATGCACCGACAACCTTGCAGCTGCAGCTCTGGGCAGCTTCTTCAGCAATGGAGGTGAAGAACCTCCCGGACAGGGGCCTCAGCCAGACGTTCCCAGCACACCCTCACTATACGTTTGCATCTCTGGTAATATTCTAATTTTCAGAGAAACTGAATATGAGGTTCTCATCAGCTGTTACCCTTCATCATTAAAATTAAAAGAAATAAATGTTTGAAATATATCACTGTGTGTAATGAATCCATATGAGTTTCGCTTTTTGAATTGACTTACTGAAATCAACTTTTTGATGATATTCTAATTTATTGAGATGCACCTGTATATTTGGACACAAGTTTTATTTTATCTGTTTACCAAAACATATTCAAGGTACAGTTATATAATCAACATGGACTTAAAGTTCAGACTCTCAACTTTAATTTGAGGGTTTTCACATTCAAATTGGAGGTAGGGTTTAGGAATTACAACGGTTTTTATACAAAATCTCCTCATTTCAGGGGATCAAAAGTAATGGAACAAATAAACATTACCATAAATAAAATGTTCATTTTTAATTCTTTGTTGAGAATCCTTTCTTTGCCAGGCCTTTACTGCAGCTGTCTTCAGTTGTTGCTTGTTTGTGGGTCTTTGTGCCTTAAGTTTTCTCTTAAGCAAGTGAAATGCATGCTCAGTTGGGCTGAGATCTGCTGATTGAATTGGTCATTGCAGAATATTCCATTTCTTTGCCTTAAAAAAACTCCTGGGTTGCTTTTGCAGTATGTTTTGGGTCATTGTGGTAGCAGTGGCTTAGGGGATCGAGCAAGTTGTTTAAACAGGAGGGTTGGTGGTTCAAATCAAGCTCCGCCATCCTGCCATTGTATCCCTGGGCAAGACACTTTACTCACCTTGCCTCCAGTGTCAGTGAATCTGGTGTATGATTGTGTATAAATATGTGGTAGTGGTCGGAGAGGCCGTTGGCATGGATTGGCAGCCACGTTTCCGTCAGTCTTCCCCGGGGCAGCTGTGGCTACAGCAGTAGCTTACCAATGTCTGAATGAATATTGCACCTATTGTAAAGCATCTTTGAGTGTCCTTGAAAAGCGCTATATAAATCTGATGCATTATTGTCCATCTGTACTGTGAAGCACCATCCAATCAACTGCTGCATTTGGCTGAATCTGAGCAGACAATACTCTATATCCCTGTACATTTCAGTATACATCTGACTGCTTCTGTCTTCTGTCACATCATCAATAAACACTAATGACCAAGTAATTGGGAGCCATACATGCCCATGCATCACACTGCCTCCACCATGTTTTATAGAAGATGTGGTGTGCTTTGGATTATGAGCTGTTCCAAGACTTCTCCATTCTTCTTCCCATCATTCTGGTACAGGTTGATCTTGGTTTCATCTGTCCAAACAATGCTGTTCAAGATCTGGGCTGGTTTCTCTAGATGTTTTTGGCAAGTTTAATCTGGCCTTTCAGTTTTTAATGATAAATGATTTCAACTTTGTGGTGAACAGTCTGTATTTGCTCTGTTGTGAAGCGTTTTTCTTCACCTTCTAAAGATCCTGCAATCATCCTCCCATGAACATCCAGGCCTTTTGGAGTTCCTGAACTCACCAGTGCACTCCTTTTTTTTTTTTTTTTTTTTTTTCTCAGAATGTATCAAACTTGATGTGGTCACTCCTAACATTTCCACTATCTCTGTGATGGATTTCTTTTTTTTTTCAGTCCACAGATAGTCCGTTTCACTTCCACTGAGAACTCCATTGACCACATGTTGTGGGTTCACAGCAACAGCTTCCAAATGCAAATATCAGACCTGGAATCAACTCCAGACCTTTTACCTGCTTGACTGATGATGGATTAAGAAGGAAATAACCCATGCAGCCCCTGAAATAGCTTTTGAATCAATTGTCCAATTACTTTTGCACCCCTGAAATGAGAAGATTTTGTATAAAAATGGTTGCATTTCCTAAACTGTATCTCCAATTTGTATATGAATACCTTCAAATTAATGCCAAGAGTCTGCACTTTAAGCCCATGTTGATTATATAACTGTATATGGAATATGTTTTGGTAAACGGCTAAAATATCAAAACTTGTAAGTGTCCAAATATATATGGACCCAACTATATGCATTATTACGCATGTGCTATTTCAGCTTCCTACAGTAACCATAAGTGGGTGAGGTGAAATCTTTAATGAACATCCCTCATAACTGGCTAATGAGACAGCTAAAGTTATGGGAAGGAGGTTTTCAGTTGAATATATTGGTTGAAGTAGGTCTTTAAATGTTATGAAAGTCGATTACAACTATCTTGTGATTGGTTTGAATAGTAAATATTTATGTTTATTTTAAACAGTTGGCTAACCACCATTGACAAATGATTACACTAAATATAAACATTAGGGTTGTGGTAGTCCAGACCTAGTTTAAAATCAGTTTGAATTATTTTGTGTGACCACAAGGTTTTTGGGTCAGTTTTATGATGGCTTAAGTGTTGGGATTATCTCAAATAAAGGTTTGGAAAAAAATGGAATTTGGAAAATGCTGCCATGCTAACCATCAGCATGTTGGCATGTATTCTTGTGCCACAGTGCTTAATTACCATAATGATGTCTTTATTTTTGTCTTAAATCTGATGAGTACAGGCATGAGGATGGCACGGTGCGATTCTGGGACGCATCGGGCGTCGCTCTTACTCCTCTGTATAAACTCAGCACAGCCAACATCTTCCACACTGACTGTGATCCTTGCGATGACCCCCATGACCCAGACACCAATGACCCTGACATGCAGCAGGAGGAGGAATGGCCTCCCTTCAGGAAGGTGAGGAGTGATGATGAAAGAATGAATCCGACAGGCTCTTAGCTGAGGGGAATAAAAACAGTCTGTCTTTTGCACACATGCAGTCTTGTAATGCTGCAACTGCGGCCTTAAATTTCTGATTGTTTTCATGTGTTTGGTTTTATTAGCAAGAACAATGGGGCGGGTCTGTCTGAAATCCAAACTCTGAAGTAACCACAGTCTGATTCAGCTTTAATGGCCAGTTTTCGCTGCAGAATTATATTTGGATAAAATGGTTCACAGCAGAGGTGTGCGATATGACGATATAGAGCTTTATATGAAACAATAGATGTTGTCATCCAATATATAATTTCTGTCGGGGTGTCACAAAATGCACTGCTTATGGCAGTATCTGCACGTTATTTTTATGACTGTGATCTGTACATGCACAGTCCAGATGGCGCGTGTCCCAGCATGATCCAGCATCACGACCTCCACAAGAAGCAAGCATATGAAAGACCACGGAGGAGGTTTACAAATTAAAGGCACTGAACAATCTTCAGCTGTTAAAACTAAACACCAGAGCCAAACGGTCAAACGGGCTTTTGCCAGTGAAACGTCATATCGTAAAGACTTCATCATCGTGGAAAAGAGATAACAGCGGTCATTTTAACTGTGTTCATCTACCCATCAGTGAGTGTCTAAAAGTATTTTACTAATAATAAATCATAGTAGGCCACTTATGATTAATGTACTAGTTTTACATGTGAGATGTTTGAATAATTATTGCTGGGTAGTCAAAGTAAACCTTGTTATGATATTTAAGGTTTTCCAACTGGACATAAGGATGGGGAGGAGAAAAATAGAGGAATATTAAAGGGTTATTACTTCTTTTAAATAAAAAGAGACAATTGATGACAGATGAATTTGTACAATTTTATTTTTCAGTATATAATTTAAAATGTTAGAGATGGTCCTTTTTATGTGGTAAACTATAGAATTTACAGAAAATGTAGCATATTGGCATATACTGTATATTGTTATTGGGATATAGTAGTAATAATAATAATAATAATCATGGATTGCATTCATATAGTGTCTTTCAAGATACCCAAAGCACTTTACAATGAGTCCATTACTCATTCACTCCACAGACAATGGTAGTGGTAAGCTACTACCACTGATATAAGATATCTTTAGTATCTGATATAAGATTACTTATATCAGAATATGACATTTTGGTCATATCACACAGCCCTAGTTCACAGACAGGAAGTGGAATTTTATGTTGAAGGTGTCCCATATTTCATCTTTTCTTGACAACCCCAAGAACATATATCTGGTCCTTTGGTTTGTGACATCATAGAACCCAAGAAGTGCTATCTGCTTATTTCTTTAAGAACTTGACTAAATGGGGAGAATTTGTATTTCTTTGAAGTGAGCTTTTTAATATTTTAATGGTGTGCATTTGACAGATGGTTGTATTTGATAAAGACTAGTGCATACCCGTGCATGTCCATAGAAACCAAGTATAAGCAAGTATTTCTGCATGCCCGTAGAAAGCAGGTGTAAGCAAGCATTTCTGCATGCCCGTAGAAAGTTGCTGTTATCATGGCAACAGTAACCATGGTGATGCCTGCCTTTGATCTTTGACATAGTTAAGCAAGTATTTCTGCATGCCCATAGAAAGCAAGTGTAAGCAATCATTTCTGCATGTCCGTAGAAAGAGTGGTCTTACCTCACAGTGTGCCTATGATGTCCATAGGAGGAGTTGTTCAAAGCTTAAATGATCATGTGACATCATAGGAACACAGTGTGCGCCTGTGATGTCATAGCTATGAACACCCACAGCTCCCCTATGGATCCCCTAAGGACGTTCATTAAAGATTTC
Source organism: Pholidichthys leucotaenia (assembly GCA_020510985.1). Classification (NCBI taxonomy): domain Eukaryota; kingdom Metazoa; phylum Chordata; class Actinopteri; order Cichliformes; family Pholidichthyidae; genus Pholidichthys; species Pholidichthys leucotaenia. The sequence goes on from CM035838.1 coordinate 386,772,541, forward strand.
TCCTGCTAAACTTGCAAATATCCGGGGAAGCTGAAATTTGAGGATGCACACCCTATTTTTAGCATGTAAGCTGGCATTTTTTACATTTTAGGCTAATATTTAGCATCTTAGATAGCCAATAGATAGCTAATAGCCATCCTATCAAGCTTGGCTGGCTTGTGGGACTCCCGAAGCAGCTGAGGTGTACTGGCAGGCCAAGTAGAGTGCAACTCGGGTGGTTGCTGAAGCAAAAACCCGGGTATGGGAGGAGTTTGGTGAGGCCATGGAACAAGACTTTTGGTCGGCCTCAAAGAGATTCTGGCAAACTGTCCAGCGGCTCAGGAGGGGAAAGCAGCTCCCCGTCCATGCTGTGTATGGTGCAGATGGGACACTGTTGACTTCGACTGGGGATATCGTCGGGCGGTGGAAGGAATACTTCGAGGATCTCCTCAATCCCACTGATACGCCTTCCACAGAGGAAGCAGGGTTTGGGGACGAGGGGGATAACTCGCCTATCACAGGGGCCGAGGTCGCCAAGGTGGTTAAAAATCTCCTTGGTGGCCGGGCCCCGGGGGTGGACAAGATTCGCCCTGAGTACCTCAAGGCCCTGGATGTTGTTGGGCTGTCATGGTTGACACGCCTCTGCAACATTGCGTGGAGGTCGGGGGCAGTGCCTTTGGCATGGCAAACCGGGGTGGTGGTTCCTCTCTTCAAAAAAGGGGACTGGAGGGTGTGCTCCACCTTTAGAGGGATCACACTCCTCAGCCTCCCTGGGAAGGTCAATGCCAAGGTACTGGAGAGGAGAGTCCGGCCGTTGGTCGAACCTCGGATTCAGGAGGAGCAATGTGGTTTTCGTCCTGGCCGTGGCACATCGGACCAGCTCTTTACCCTCTTGAGAATTCTTGAGGGTTCGTGGGGGTTTGCCCAACCAGTTTACATGTGTTTTGTGGACTTGGAGAAGGCATTTGACTGCGTCCCTCGTGGATTTTTGTGGGGGGTGCTTTGGGAGTATGGGGTATCGGGCTTGTTGTTACAAGCTATTCAGTCTCTGTACGACCGTTGTGAGAGTTTGGTTCGTATTGCCAACACTCGGTCGGAGTCATTCCCAGTGAGAGTTGGACTCCACCAGGGCTGCCCTTTGTCACCGATCCTGTTCATAATTTTTATGGACAGGATTTCTAGGCGCAGCCAGGGAATGGAGGGTGTCATGCTTGGTGACCACAGGATCTCATCTCTGTTGTTTGCAGATGATGTTGTCCTGTTGGCTTCATCCAGCAATGACCTACAGCTCTTGCTGGGACGGTTTTTAGTGTGAAGCGGCTGGGATGAGAATCAGCACCTCCGAGTCAGAGTCCATGGCCCTCAGCCGGAAAAAGGTGGATTGTCCTCTCTGGGTTGGGGACAGGCTCCTGCCCAAGTGGAGGAGTTTAAGTATCTTGGGGTCTTGTTCACGAGTGAGGGGAAAATGGAGCGAGAGATCGACAGACGGATTGGAGCAGCATCTGCAGTGATGCGGACGTTGTACCGGTCTGTTGTAGTGAAGAGGGAGCTGAGTTCTAAGGCAAAGCTGTCGATTTACCAGTCAATCTACGTTCCTACTCTCACCTATGGTCACGAGCTTTGGGTAATGACCGAAAGAACGAGATCGCGAATACAAGTGGCTGAAATGAGCTTTCTCCGTAGGATTGCTGGACTCACCCTCAGAGATAGGGTGAGGAGCTCAGTCATCCGGGAGAGGCTCAGAGTAGAACCGCTGCTCCTCCACATTGAAAGGAGTCAGTTGAGGTGGTATGGGCATCTGATTAGGATGCCTCCTGGACGCCTCCCACTTGAGGTGTTTCAGGCACGTCCCACTGGGAGGAGACCCCGGGGCAGACCCAGGACACGGTGGAGAGACTATGTCTCCCAGCTGGTCTGGGAACGCCTTGGTATCATCTCTGAAGAGCTGGAGCAGGTGGCGGGGGAGAGGGAAGTCTGGGCTTCTCTGCTTGAACTGCTGCCTCCGCGACCCGGACCTCCGGAAAAGCGGTAGAAGATGGATGGATGGGATGGATGGATTTAGCATCTTTATGCTAACTTCCTGTAACATTAAGCTACTTCTGCTTTTATGCTACTGTGATCTTTGATGATGTCATAGCGAGTCCTATGATTGTGAGTGATGCCTGCCTTTGATCTTTGATGATGTCACAGTGAGTCGTATGATCGTGAGCGATGCCTGCCTTTGAACACACACACACACACACAGATTTTCTTGACTCAACTCAATGGTATCTATATGACGTCATATAGACATCAGGTAGACATCATAGGCGATCCTATGATCTTTTTAGCGAGTCCTATGGTCGTGACAGATGGAGATTTCTTGAATTATATATAGTGATTAAACATACACAAACAAAATTGTTTGACCTGACTAAGTAAACATAAAACTGGAAATCAGGGATAGTAAGTAGAAATAAATTTCAGTATGTTCTGATCCTGGTACATACACGTTTCCCTCTGAGGATTTTTTACTCCCTTTTCAGCACTTTTCTTCCTATTCTCTTCATAACCCCCCTTCACACATACACACTCATTTCCTAATGTATCCTGTGGTAACAGGGCTGCATGTTCAGGAATGTGGCCCTCATATGGGATGAAGAGCCTTTCCCTTTTTTCTCTGCTGTAATGAAAACCAGACCCATCAGCCCACTTATTCGTTCTCTCTGTGTATGTGACCAACTTCTCCTGCTCCTTATTTTGCTAAGACACAACTCCCATGCGATAGGGATCCTGTTGGGAATTCTGTTGGGAATCCCTACTGTGTGTGTGATGGCTCAAGACTTGTTTGTAGAGCATGTGGAAGCAGGGAAGTGGGCATTGGACTGAAAAATGGGGAACAAGAAGGTGTCATTTTAAAGGAGGAGGAATGCATTAGGAGGACATTTTAATGCTGATCTGAATTTGTTACGGGGCTTTTCAAACCAAATGTTCAGAATGAGATGAGCAGTGTTTTTCGTTTCAAGAAAAGTTGAGACTCTAACCTTGTATTGTCAGACACATGATCAGCCATGGTCTTGGGAAAAGTGCATGTTATGGCTGTGCCTATCACACTTTCTGAGCAGAAGGATGTAGAGCAATTTTTTTTTTTTTTAACAAATTTTAGCTTTTTGACCAACATTGGGGCTTTATTGTGGACTTGTGAAGGTAGATGCACCTAATATACTGGAAATTCAGATTTCAGGGGAAAAGTTGGCCTAGGAAGCAAACGATGAACCTTGTACATAGAGTAGTGAAGTCAAAGTTAGATGAACACAAGCTGCTTAAAAAAAAACAACAAAAAAAAAAAACAAGCCATGTCTGGAAAATTATTACAGCTATTATAGTGGAGCAGAAAAATCATGAAAATTGTGATACAACCATCAAATCTGGCACAACCATTCCTTAAGGATGACTTATCAAATCTGGCTGATGAGGCACTTGACAAGCCAACGTTTCAGTGTTCCGGAAACAATTTTTGCCATAGAAATTGACCCAGTTCCTTGATCAGGGTTATCTTGGGGTTGATTTGTATATTTTTCCACATCAGGAATTCATTTTTCCGACCTTTTATGGGTGTAAAACTGTCCAGATTCAATTCAACTTTATTTATATAGTGCCATTTCACAACAACAGTTATGCTATAGCACATAGCATTCATAACACAGATCTGCTCAGTTTTCATCTTCTACTGAAACTGATAGTCACATGTGTATTGTAGTTGGTGTATACAGCTCTGATAAAACGGTTTCTTGTTCTTCTATTCAGACAAAGTAGAAGGATGTTTCATACCTTATTTGACATGTTTCAACTGTCAGCTGCAGTCTTCTTCAGAAAAACATCATCTGATCTTCTGTGATGTCACATCAGCTTTTTTATCCTTTCTGTAGGCGTGACTGATCTGACCAGTCCAAAAAGTTGGTGGTCAGAGTTTTTGCTCACTCCAAAACACACACGATCTCCAAAAAAATTTACACTGAAAAGGCTTTTCTGAGACTTTAGGAGACCACTGAGAGATTGGGCCAATTTTTGATCTCTCTGGTCGCTTGATACTGTATCGCGACAAGGACTCTGGCAGGTACTCAAGAAATATGGTTGTCCAGAGAAGTTTGTCAACCTGATCGAGGCACTCCATACAGGTATGTAAGCAAACGTGGCAATAAGTGGTTCAGTGTTTAAAGACTTTTCAGTAAGTAACGGAGTGAAACAAGGGTGTGTGCTGGCGCCTACACTCTTCTCGCTATATCTGTCAGCCAGGATTGAGGTGGCCTTCAAAGACACTTCAGAAGGAGTATACATTCAAACAAGGAAAGAAGCAGACTTGTTCAGTGTGGTACAGTTTAAAGCCAAGAGTAAAACATTGATAAAGGTAGTAAGAGAAATGCTCTTTGCCGATGACGGTGCTCTAGTTGCTCAGAGTGCGGAAAATATGCAGTCTTTAGTGGAGAAATTTGCAAGCGCAGCTAGCCAATTCGGCCTCAAAATCAACATCAAGAAGACAGTGCCTCTATCAACTGCCAAAGTTCCAGTTATCAACATCACTACCAGAAGAGCTCAGCATTAGTACAGAGCCACTAGTCAATTGTAAGACTTTCAAGTATCTCGGGAGTACTGTTTCAGAGAATGCTAGGCTGGAGGATGAACTGTCTCTCAGAATGGGAAGAGTGAGTGCTGTGTTTGGAAACTTGAGGGAGAGACTATGGAACAATAGACATGTCTATCAGTGTGAAATGCAAAGTGTACAGAGCGACTGTACTGGCTAATCTATTGTACGGTTCTGAAACTTGGACTGTCTACAGGGCGCAGGTAAAGAAATTTCATGCATACATGAGACACCTTTGAGCCATAATGAATATCTCGTGGAAAGACAAGATAACCAACATAGAAGTGCTGAAACGAGCTGGTCTACCATCAATGGAGGACATGCTAATACAGATGAACCTGAGGTGGCTCGGACATGTAGAGAGGATGGATCATTGTCTCCCTCGGCAGTTACTCTACTCACTGTTATGCGAGGGCAAACGCAATCAGGGTAGACCAAGGCTCAGATTTAAAGACACTGTAAAAAGAAACCTGAAGAAGTTGGACATAGACAGGAGTTCCTGGCAGCAGAAGGCGAAGGACAGAGCTGTGTGGAGGAATCTGATCAGACCTAAATGAAACTGTCATTGTCGCCCCGACAGACTGCTGTGATGAACCTGTTACATCAGAGATGCCTTTTTTGCATCCATTTTCAGTGGATGTAGCCTTGGCTTGGAGGAAAGGTCTTCAAGTCGTATCTAGCATAGTCTTACTGTATGTTGCCATTTATGAGCATCAGCGGTTTCCATCCACTTTATTCGACCCCTTTTAAATGCATAGCCTTGATTACCTTTAATGACCATTAATTTAATGTTGTTGTGGGCAGAATAATTTTGTCTTAATTTAAAAAAAATGAATCAAATGTCATTGTATAGCAATTCATAATATAAGTTGTGTGACAGGACAACTACACCACAGTTCAGCCTACATACCAGGATATTTTTTTGCCCAATCACAGGTCTTGTGAGATGCTTTGCTATTCACGGTTTCCCAAAAGTGACAAGCCTCATAGATGCACTGTTCAGATGGGTAGGGGCTGAGGACAGGAAAGTACATAGATAGATGTACTTTATTGATCCCAAACTGGGAAATTACAATGTAACAGCAGCATGACGGTAGACAACCAAACGACAGAGACACACTCATAACAGACAAAGGGATTACCCATGGAAAGTAAAACTAATTCTACTATAAAAAAAAACAAACAAAAAAAACACACACACACACATATAAAAGGAGGGGGTGAACTACAGGTGGCAGGCAGTTTTTGCTCAAATTTCATTTGTTTTTTGTTTTTCTTGGTCAGATTTCTGCCTCTTGTATCTTTTATGTTATTGGGTAGAAACCCAGTAATTAACAATTGATCACCAGCTTCAAATGAAAGCTTGTTTTTGTATGTTTTCCGTGTGTGTGTGTGTGTGTGTGTGTGTGTGTAGGTTGGCTGTTTTGACCCATACAGCGATGACCCCAGGCTTGGGATCCAGAAGATAAGTCTGTGCAAATACAGCAGCAAGCTGGTGGTCGCTGGAACGGCCGGACAGGTGAAGATCAGTCACAAAACACAAGGAGCACATTTATGTACTCAAAAGTTGAGAATGCTTTCAAAAATGATGTCTAAAAAAAGTTTGTATTAATTTATTTATCAAAAGAATGAAAATGAAGCAAATCATTAATGGGTGTCCTCCGTCTCTTCTAACAACAGCCGTTCTTCAGTGTAGTTTTTAAGTTAGTTTGCAGATCAGTTTTTTAATCTTATTGGAATATTTGACACAATTTGTCTTGTGTGTCCAAAGGCAATCCTAGGCTGTTCTTGTGACTGGTCAGGTGTTTAGGTTTGTGACTTTTCAGAATTAATTTCAAACAGCCGAGACCCCTCATTGATTATGCAACGGATGTACTTGATGTCTTCAGGTGATCGTGCTGGGTTTGAGTGACGACGTCTCCAACCACCTGGTGGATGTGTCAGTGGTTGATCTGCTGCAGGACAGGGAGGGCTTCACCTGGAAAGGCCACGACAGACTGGAACCACGTCTCAAACCTGCCCCCTTTCCCCCGGGCTTTCAGCCTCTTGTGCTGGTGCAGTGTCTGCCCCCGGCCTCGGTCACAGCTGTGGCGCTGCATGCTGAGTGGAGCTTGATCGCCTTCGGGACGAGTCACGGATTTGGTCTTTTTGACTATCACAGGCGAAATGCTGTGTTGGCCAGGTTGGAGGCAGTCAATCACTGCTCAAAATTGTATTTGTCGTTGAATTTTACGTCTGTGTTTTCTTCTTTTTGGGGGATAGATTTGTATTCTAGAATGGAAACCTTGCCATTCTTGAAATATTGAAAAACACCTCTCTCCATGTCCTTTTTGTCCTTCATTTACCTTTGTTTTGATTGCATTATTTGAGTAGCCATGCTCTCTCCTTTTTTTTTTTTCCATTTCAGGTGCACCTTGCACCCTAATGACTCCTTGGCGATGGAGGGTCCTCTCTCCAGAGTTAAGTCCTTGAAAAAGTCCCTGCGACAGAGCTTCAGGCGCATTCGCAAAAGCAGAGTATCTGGGAAGAAACGCACAATCACTACACCCAGCAGCAAGGTATCCGAGTGTCTCTAGTTGTAGGTAGGCTGTGCTAAACATAATCAAACCAAGTTTCTGAATGTGCATTTGTTTGTGTAGGTTCAAGAGGCCAATGCTGCTCTAGCAGAGCAGGAGGAAGTGGCTCCAGTGCAGAGAAGGATTGAGCCTCGGTCAGCAGATGACTCGCTGTCTGGGGTGGTTCGATGCCTTTGCTTTGCAGACACCTTTCTGCGTGATGGTGCGTTTACTTGCTCAAAATTATGGTTACACATAGTAGTTCATGATACTTACCAGTTTTAAACCTTATTTTTACTTCTACAGTCATGTGAAAAAATTAGGACACCCTGTGTGTGTGGTTTTTTTTTTTTTACATATTTGGACATATGGATATTTAATATCAGTGTTAAAAATACTGGGAGATTTATGTAATACAACTAAACAATTAAAAATGAATTAAAGACTTCCTTCAAATTTTCTGTAATATGTAATTCTAAACAGTGAGGAATAAATTAGGACACCTCCCATCTTTTTTAGGACACCGCCACATTCATTCCCACTTAAAATGGCTAAATAAATGTTAAAAAATGCAAATAAAAATAAAAACAAAGTTAGACATAGATATGTGAACATTTCTTAATAAAGAACTGAATATTTAATGGGGTGTCCTAATTTTTTCACATGACTGTCAAAACGATGCTGTAGCTCCGGTGTAGCCATGTAGGGCTGGACAATTGACCAAAAAAAAAAGACGTTCAGGACATATAGCCAGTGCAGTCAGTCTTTTTGGTTTTTCCCCCCTGCTTGGTATGTGGGGCGGCAGTGGCTCAGGAGGTAGAGCAGGTCGTCCAATAACCAGATGGTGGCGGTTGGAATCCCGCTCTCCCCAGATATCCTGCCGTTGTGTCCTTGGGCAAGACACTTTACCCACCTTGCCTCCAGTGTCCATAACACTGGGTATGAATGTGTATAAATGTTCGGTAGTGGCCGGAGAGGCCGTTGGCACAGATTGGCAGCCACGTTTCCGTCAGTCTGCCCCAGGGCAGCTGTGGCTACAGTAGTAGCTTACCACTACCATTGTCTGTCTGGAGTGAATGAATAATGTATCTATTTGTAAAAGCGTCTTTGAGTGTCTATGATAAAGCGCTATATACACTACCGTTCAAAAGTTTGGGGTCACCCAGACAATTATTTTGTGTTTTCCATGAAAAGTCACACTTATTTACCACCATGAGTTGTAAAATGAATAGAAAATATAGTCAAGACATTGACAAAGTTAGAAATAATGATTTGTATTTGAAATAATAATTTTTTCCTTCAAACTTTGCTTTCGTCAAAGAATCCTCCATTTGCAGCAATTACAGCATTGCAGACCTAACATGATTGCACAAGGGTTTTCTAATCATCCATTAGCCTTCTGACGCAATGAGCAAACACATTGTACCATTAGAACACTGGAGTGATAGTTGCTGGAAATGGGCCTCTATACACCTATGTAGATATTGCACCAAAAACCAGACATTTGCAGCTAGAATAGTCATTTACCACATTAGCAATGTATAGAGTGTATTTCTGATTAGTTTAAAGTTATCTTCATTGAAAAAAAGTGCTTTTCTTTCAAAAATAAGGAAATTTCTAAGTGACCCCAAACTTTTGAACGGTAGCGTAAATCTGATGCATTATTATTATTATGTACTGGCCCTTTAAAACATCTCCTGTGTGCGTTGTCTCATGACTCCACAACTTAAAAGCAGCAAAGTCATATTATAGAGCACTGCTCGAAAGCAGGAGAACATGGAAAAATTAAAGCAGCTTGTACCAAAAAGAAGTGTAGTGTCCATCCACATAGTATGTGGTGATGGACTCTTATTTCATCTGAAAATGCCAAGGAAAAGTGAGCAAAGTGCACGGAAACAACCCCAAATTTGAAGACGCTAAATCGCTGTTAGACTTTAACCGCTATCCCTGTCAGCTTGACCGTTTACAGTGGAGCAACGGACAACAAAATGGACAAGCAGAGGTTTTATTTGTCATCTCAGTTAGGGACTCGTAAATCCTGTGTGGTGATAACATAATCATGGCTGCATGAATGACTCTAAACATAGAATAGATTAGAATATGCTTTATTGTCATTCAGGTTCAGGTTCAGGTTACTTTATTTGTACCCGTAGGTAGATTTGTTTTGCAGTCTGGTGACATCCATATTTACAAGCCACAATTACATTCAACGTAGACACAAACACAGGCACACATGAAGCTGACTATAAACATGATAAAAATACTCAAGGCTCCATCAATCAGGGTATAAAGACAAAGAGATGAGAGAAAAACCAGAGGTAAGAGAGAAGGTTCATCTTAAAAAGTTAAAAACTAGTCAAAGAGGTTAAAAACTCAAAGGTCTAAAACCCAATAAAATATTTAGAACCCAAATAACATCCTACAAAAATAAGTAAATATAAAATGGAGTTAATAAATAGGTACCTAAATTATGTGCAATATGTTGTTACAACTTGTTCAACTCTTGTACTGTACAGTTGTACAGCACAACAAAATTGTGGGTGCTCCACCAGGCTACTGCGCAATAAAGTAAGAGAGAAGAATGTGAAATAAAACAGTTACAGAACACACGGTGTACCATACAACCGAAATAAAAATAAAAGTAAAAATTACAAATAGCCCATAGGTACTGTATATACACAGGTATGGTAGTGGCTTCGCGGGTGAAACCATGTACATAGGAGTGCAGAGTTCAGAGCACACAACTGAGTAAAATGGCCCAAGGATTATGGAAAATATGTACAGTAGTGGTTTCATGGATGGGTCAATATACATGAAAGTGAGGAGTGCAAAAACAGGTGAGATATAGTGATAATTAAAAGGTCCTCAGTTCTGTGCATTTGAGCGTTCAGAGGTAGGGGGTTGGGGTCTCTGCTGTTCACAGTTCGGATAGCCCAGGGGAAGAAACAGTCTGTCAGTCTGGAGGTGTGGGACCTGATCGATCTGAACGGTCATTTAGAGGGAAGCAGGTCAAACAGGTGGTGGGCGAGACGTGAGGGGTCTCCTGTGATGGCTTTGAGACGGGAGGCTCTGAAGATGTCTTCCAGGGAGGGCAGAGAGCTGCCAATAATTTTTGGGGAGGTGTTGATGACCTTCTGCACAACCTTCCTGTTCTCAGCCGTGGAGCCAGCATACCACACACCCGGACAGTAAGTGAGCATGCTCTTCACTGAGTAGCGATAGAAAGCCAGCAGCAGCTTCTGGTCCAGGTTGTTCTTCCTGCAGATACGGAGGAAGTGCAGCCGTTGCTTGGCTTTCTTCACCAGAGCCTTGGTGTTGACAGTCCAGGAGAGGTCAGAGGAGATGTAGGTGCCCGGGAACCTGAAGGTGGGGACATTTTCCATGCGGTCGCCATTTATTGGTGGGAGGGGGGTCCTGTCTGTTCTTCCTGAAGTCCAGAATGAGTTTTTTGGCTTTTTGAACATTCAGTTTCAGGTTGTTTGCTTGGCACCACAGCAGCAGATTCTCTACCTTTGCCCTGTACGGCTTCTCACCATCATCGGTGATGAGCCCAACCAAGGTGGTATCGTCTGTGTATTTCACGATGATGGTGGTTGGGTGGGTTGGAATGCAGTCAAAGGTGTATAGGGAGTACAGTAGAGGGCTTAGCACGTAGTCTTGGGGGGAGCCAGTGCTGAGGGACAGTGTGGAGGAGTGGTGGGGGCCAAGTCTGACTGTTTGTGGGCAGTTGGTGAGAAAGTTCGTTATCCAGGAGCAAGTGGGGGAGGTGCAGTTTATTGATCAGGATGTCTGGGATGATGGTGTTAAAAGTTGAGCTGTAGTCTACAAAGAGCATCCTCATGTAGCTCCTTGGGTTCTCCAGGTGACTCAGCACTCTGAAGTGTGGTGGCAATGGCGTCTTCTGTAGATTGGTTCTCCTTGTAGGCGAATTGATGGTGGTTGAAGGAGGGGGGAAGACAGTCCCTGATGTACTGGGACACCAGTTGCTCAAAACATTTCCTGACTATAGACGTGAGTGTTATGGGTCTATAGTCATTCAGGCTGTCAATTGCGGACTTTTTGGGGATGGGGATGATGGTGGAGGAATTGAGGCAGGAGGGGACGGTGGTGTGTGTCAGGGAGAGGTTGAACAGCTTGGTGAGGATCCCTGCCAGCTGGTCTGCACATGCTTTGACTGCCGCTCTTGGAATGCCTTCTGGACCAGCAGCTCTGCGGGGGTTCACTGCTCTCAGTTGCCTCTTCACCTCATGCACCTATGGGGGGGTTACGGGTTTGGGGGGGAGGTTTGCTCAAACCGGGCAAAGAAGCTGTTAAGCTCCTCTGCCAGAGTGAGGCTGCTGTCTGATGCTGGGGGGCCCTGGCACCTGTAGTTGGTGAGGGCTTGGATGCCTTTCCACATCTGTCAGGGGTTGTTGTCTAAGAGAAAGCCCTCCACCTCCCTCCTATTGGCGTTTTTAGCGAGTTTCATGCCTCTCCTCAGGTTAGCTTTAGCAGTGCTGTACAGAGAGCTGTCCCTCTGTCTGAAGGCTGAGTTGCGGGCTCTGATCAGAGCCTGGACTTCACTGGTCATCCAGGGTTTGTGGTTTGGAAATACCTGGATGTGTTTGGTGACTTACATTTTCTACACAGCATTTGATGGAGAAAAGGACAGATTCGGTGTAGGAGTCCAGGTCCTGCTGTTCAAAGATGCTCCAATCAGTGCAGGCAAAGCAGTCTTATAGCTGTAGAAGAGCGTTTTCAGCCCAGGTTTTAATTGTTTGGTTGGTTGGGGGGGGGCGGAGGGATGCTTCCTAAGCGGGGAGTAGGCAGGAATCGGAAATGGGGAGAGATGGTCTGGTTGTCCAAAGTGGGGAAGGGGGTGGTTCTGTAGGCATGCTTAATGTTGCTATAAATGTGATCCAGTGTTAACATGGCTAACTAGCTGCCCGCGTGAATCGCATGACCCACAAAACCTCAACAGGCATGTACTGTATATAAACACTGACTTCTGCCCTGGAGAATATCTAAGTTGGTTCCATATGTGAAATGACAATAGGACTTTTTAAAAAAAATTATATTATGCTCATTTACTACTCACACACTCTCGTGTAATATCACGTAATTATGAGCCTTGTCAGTGAACTATCAAAAAACCCTGAAATTAACGTGAAAGGGTCAATTAGCCGAAATGCAGATTTAAGGTCAAATCACCCAGCCACCCTGACGTGCACCTCTTCAGAAAGTGACTATTTGTGGCGGCGATGCGCACCATAACAGCTGTGACTGGCTTTGTCTCCTACACATTTCCTGTTTCTTTCCTCTGTTCATTCACCGTGTCATCACTTCCAAAGTGACTTCGATAAACAGTGGACCAACTCAAAGAGAGACTGAGGAAGTTAGCAAATATGAACGTTTGTATGACTCACCCCATTACAAAGATTAATGGCAGCAAAATGATGGCAGCAGTGGTTGCATACACCACCTCCTCCAATAGATTTTAGATTTTTAGATTCAACTTTGTCATTACACATGTATGAATACAAGGTAACGAAACACAGTTTAGCATCCAATCAGAAGTGCAAAAGACAGCAGTGCAGTATATACAGTAATTGACAGTATGTGCAATTTAAGCAAATATATGCAGATAGGTCAGTGTAGAAAGTTAAGAGTACCGTTATGTGCAAATAATGTACAATAAGTTAGGTGGGCAGTTATGTACATGTGAGGATGGTAAGAGATGGGAATAAGTTAGCATAAATTACAGAAGAGCAAAGTACAGGTGAAGTGAGGTAAGTAGCAGACAATCTAACTATACAGAGTGGCAATATGCAGAAAAACAGTATGTAGTTAAATATGTGATGATAATATAGAGAAGAGCAGTATGTATCAATATATAATGACAATATGCAGATATGATATATATCTGTATACAGTTTGAGGAAGCATGGGGTTAGGGGGGTGTTAAAGGGGAGAGAAGTGGAGGTTCAGCGGGGAACTAAGGTCAATAACGTGACATCTGTTGGAAAGAAACTGTTCCTAAACCTGGGGCTGCACGGTGGCGCAGTGGTTTAGCACTGTGGCAGCACAGTTTTACCCTCGGCCGGGGGATCGCGGGGATCATGAGATCGTGGGTTCGATCCCAGCCCCCGACCAACAGTGAGCTGTGTGGAGTTTGCATGTTCTCCCCGTGTTGCGCGGGTTTACTCCGGGATTTCTCCGGTTTCCTCCCGCACACCAAAAACATGTAGGTTTAGGGCGCTCGCGCACGCAGCGACCAGCAGCCGGTGGCTTGTCACCAGACTGCAAACCAAGTCTACCTACGGGTACAAATAAGTAACAAAAAAAAATAAAATAAATAAACCTGCTGGTTCCAGTCCGAAGGCTTCTGAAACGCCTTCCGGAGGGGAGAAGCTGGAACAGTCCATGGACAGGATGGTTGGAGTCCCTAAGAATGCTGCGTGCCCGGCGCAGACATCTTTTCCTGTAGACGTCCTCTATAACTGGAAGTGGAGTCCCTGTGATGTGTTGGGCGGTTTTCACCACCCGCTGCAGCGCCTTATGGTCAGCGACAGAGCAGCTCCCATACCAGACTGTGACACAGTTGGTCAGGGTGCTCTCTATCACGCAGCGGTAGAAGTTGCCCAAAATGTCAGTTGACAGATGGTTCTTCTTCAGTGTCCTCAAGAAGAAGAGGCGCTGATGGGCCTTCTTGATCAGGCTGGTGGTGTTAACTGACCAGGACAGGTCCTCCGAGATGTGGGTCCCCAGGAATTTGAAGCTGGGGACACGTTCAACAGCTATGCCATTGATATGGATGGGGTCATGTGTCTCTCCCCTCTCCTTCCTGTAGTCCACTATGAGCTTCTTGGTTTTGCTGGTGTTAAGAAGCAGGTTATTGTCAACGCACCAAGTAGCCAAGTGCTCAGCCTCTGCCCTGTAATCTGACTCATCGTTGTCCCTGATGGAGGGGATAACTGTGTTGAATGCTGAGCTGAAGTCAACAAACAGCATTCTTGCATAGGTGTTCTTGTCATCCAGATGTGAGAGTACACAGTGCAGCGCTGTAGAAACCGCATCCTCTGTACTCCTATTGCTCCGGTAGGCAAACTGGTGAGGGTCCAGTGTAGGGGGCAGGCATTTTTTGAGCTGTGCCAAGACCAGTCGCTCAAAGCACTTCATGACTATGGTCGTCAGTGCCACAGGGCGATAGTCATTTAGGCACGATGGTGTTGAATGTTTCGGCACTGGTACTATAGAAGTGGTCTTGAAGCACACTGGTACCACCGCCTGGGCCAGGGACAGGTTGAAGATGTCCGTGAAGACCCCTGCCAGCTGCTCAGCGCATGCCCTCAGCACACGCCCAGCAATGTCTGTCTTTTCTCCGTTGCACTAATTGTAATAAAAGTTTCTCTTTTTTTAAACATTTATTAGTTTTAACTTCATCACAGTCCCCTTGTATTTTGCCAATGAATAAAGGAAATCACTCTACTCATCTGTTTCGGTTGCACAACAACAAATACAAACCAGTGCACAAGAATAAATGCTGACAGTGCTGTTGACCACTTGTGCAGGCTGCACCGTGGGCTCTTCGTAGGGTTAACACATAAGTATAAATCAGGCTTTATAAGTACACCTGTTCATCTTCTCATTAATACAAATATCTAATTAGCCAATTAGGTATGTGGACGTGGTCAAATGAGCAGACTGGGAAGAAAGGTGATTTAAGGGACTCTGAATGTATCATGGTTTTTGGTGCAGCCAACAGATCTGCAGCAACTGTGTGATGCTGGCATATCGATATGGACCTGTATCTCTGAGGAATGTTTCCAACACCTTGTTAAATGTATGTCATGAAGAATTAGGCACTTACGGAGGCAAAATGGATCCACCCAAGTGGCCAGTGAGTGTATATCAAAACCCATTTTAATTGTCTCTTTTGCCTTGTGAATTTTGGAATTTTATACTGTAAATGACAAGACTGAAGTGTGACAGTTGAATAAAGGTTAACCAGAGGCTTTGCAAGGAGCTGCAAAATCAAGACAGACTGTTTATGCTGAAACTAAAATGGCTCGTTTTGAACACTGGACTGAGTGGCTTTACCAAGGCCCATTAATGGGGATGCTAAGCTATTTTAATATTCCAAGAATTAAAATATTGTACTAGTAATGGTGGAAGAGCTTTTGAAGATTATGTATTTTATCATTATCACTCTAAGACCAGCATACTGTGTCTCAAATAGGTACACACCATGGCCCCACACTATGGGCAGGCACCAACTCGGGCAGTGTGTACGCCTATGCTCTGGAGGTGCCCGGTGTTGGATCGGGGCGCATGTCTGAGCGGGGCGGAGCGAGCGAGAGCAGCTCATGCGTGGAGGCAGTGTTGGGTAAAGAAATTCAGCTGATGCACAGAGCCCCTGTGGTGTCGATCTGTGTGTTGGACGGGAGAGGGAAGCCTTTACCGGACCCATATGAAGCATCCCAGGACCTCTCTATCGCACCAGATATGACCAATGCTCACTCTGTCTTAATCGCCTCAGAGGAACAGCTCAAGGTAATGTCTAACTAAATGAAATAGATTCATTCTGGTTGTAATGTGTATTTTATTATTTTAAATCGTGGCTTACTTCCTCGTCTGTTCATTCCCAGGTGTTCTCTCTCCCCAAAGTAAGTGCCAAAACCAAGTTCAAGCTGACGGCACATGAGGGTTGTCGGGTTAGGAAGGTGGCCCTGGTGGTCTTCAGCTCCACAGCTCAGGAAGACTACAGTGAACACACACTCGTCTGTCTGACCAACCTAGGAGATATGCACTTGTTCAACATTCCAGGCCTTCGACCACAGGTATGAGGTTGAAGAGTTTTTTTGTTTTGTTGTATCCTAATTTTTAAACCAAATTGTTTATTTTTATGATATCTAGGTTGTTTTTATAGTGTAGTATCTGGAACATTTACAGTGGTGTGAAAAAGTGTTTGCCCCCTTCCTGAGTTCTCATTTTTTTGTATGTTTGTCACACTTAAATGTTTCAGATCATCAAACAAATTTAAATATGAGACAAAGATAACTCAAGTAAACACAAAATGCAGTTTTTAAATGAAGGTGTTTATTATTAAGGGGAAAAAAAATCCAAACCTACATGGCCCTGTGTGAAAAGTGATTGCCCCCTAAACCTAATACAGTAACTGGTTGGGCCACCCTTAGCAGCAACAACTGCAATCAAGTATTTGCAATAACTGGCTATGAGTCTTTTACAGCGCTGTGGAGGAATTTTGGCCCACTCATCTTTGCAGAATTGTTGTATTTCAGCCACATTGGAGGGTTTTCGAGCATGAACCGCCTTTTTAATGTCATGCCACAGCATCTCAATCGGATTCAGGTCAGGACTTTGACTACGCCACTCCAAAGTCTTCATTTGGTTTCTCTTAAACCATTCAAAGGTGGACTCACTGGTGTGTTTTGGATCATTGTCTTGCTGCAGAACCCAAGTGCGCTTTGGCTTGAGGTCACGACCCGATGGCCTGACATTCTCCTTCAAGATTTTTTGGTTGACAGCAGAATTCATGGTTTCATTTACCATAGCAAGTCTTCCAGGTCCTGAAGCAGCAAAACAGTCCCAGACCATCACACTACCACCACCATATTTTACTGTTGATATGATGTTCCTTTTTTGAAATGCTGTGTTACTTTTATGCCAGATGTAATGGGACACACACCTTCCAAAAAGTTCAACTTTTGTCTCGTCAGTCCACAGAGTAGTTTCCCAAAAGTCTTGGGGATCATCAAGATGTTTTCTGGCAAAACTGAGACAAGCCTTAATGTTCTTTATGCTCAGCAGTGGTTTTCATCTTGGAACTCTGCCATGCAGGCCATTTTTGCCCAGTGTCTTTCTTATGGTGGAGTCATGAACACTGACCTCAACTGATGCAAGTGAGGCCTGCAGTTCTTTGGATGTTGTTGTGGGGGTCTTTTGTGACCTCTTGGATGACTCGTCGCTGCACTCTTGGGGTAGTTTTGGTTGGCCGGCCACTCCTGGGAAGGTTCAGCACTGTTCCATGTTTTCGCCATTTGTGGATAATGACTCTCACTGTGGTTCGCTGGAGTCCCAAAGCTTTAGAAATGGCTTTATAACTTTTTCCAGACTGATAGATCTCAGTTACTTTGTTTCTCATTTGTTCCTGAATTTCTTTGGATCACGGCATGATATCTAGCTTTTGAGGATCTTTTGGTCTACTTCACTTTGTCAGGCAGGTCCTCTTGAAGTGATTTCTTGATTGAGAACAGGTGTGGCAGTAATCAGGCCTGGGTGCGGCTAGAGAAACCTGAACTCAGCTTTCCAAAGATGTAGTTAATTTATGTTTTAACTGGGGGGAAGATCACTTTTTCACACAGGTCCATGTAGGTTTGGATTTTTTTTTACCCTTAAAGCGTACCTGTGGTGGTCGTGAAGACGCATTTAACTTGAAAACATTAGGAAAAGGTATTTGTTATTTGGGTAAATAATTGTTGCCAGCCATATACCACCTGAGATATATTCAAATAGGACCGCTGGCATGGCCAGCCAATGAAAACTATGGGCGCCGCCATGACATATGCGGAAGTGATGTCATACCGTTGCTACTGAAAAGACAATACTCAGCGTTTCCCCGCGACTACGGTGCTGTTGTCCGTTGTTTTTGTTCTATTATGGCTGAATTTTCTGACTCCGAGGAAGAATTCGTCCAACATGGCTACAGGTTTGAGCCAGAAAGGTCTTCTGAGGGTGAAAGTGACAAAGTGGTCCTCACACACAACGCAATTTCGTCTGAAAGGATTCGTCTGTGCCCTGTTCTGAAATTGTGCAATCACTTTTCCGCTATGATCATCTGGCAAGGTGAGCTGGGTTTGGGTACACAAAAGAAGTGTTTATCTTTATTTTTTCGCTTATTATTGAGACATCCAAAGGCTTTACATTCCGCCATGTTGCGTTATCCATATCGCATTGTATGTTTTTGTTGTAACAAGAGCGCCGAGTGTCTGCTCCTCTGTATAGCGGCGAGGGAGGAGCCGAATCATCTGCCGTGTCGCGGCCGTTACGAGCTCAGATCAGACGAGACGACCCGCTGAATTTAAGCATTTATTTATTTATTTTCTACTCGTTTTAGTTCTGCATTTAATATGAACCCTGAGTTTGAAATAAACATTTGAATTTGAATATCCCGAAAGCCACTGCTCATCTGGGCACTCCAGGCTCAGCCAATATTGATCCAGATCGCGGTGCCCACTTTATTACGTCACAGGAAGCGTCCTGGCAGGCCATGTAGCTGCTAGTATGGCTGCACCCATGTTTTGCTGACATAGCTGAACCAGCACATCAGCAATGGATTTATATCAAATTGCTTTGAACATGAATTTCAACTTAAACTTGAACTAGAACGTGAGACAGGGGCTCAATATAATATCTTTTTTTTTTCACGACCACCACAGGTACCCTTTAATAATAAACACCTTCATTTAAAAATGGCATTTTGTGTTTACTTGTGTTGTCTTTGTCTAATATTTAAATTAGTTTGATGATCTGAAACATTTAAGTGTGACAAACATACAAAAAAAATGAGAAATCAGGAAGGGGGCAAACACTTTTTCACACCACTGTATTATAATATTGCATCATGGCTGTTGCATAATCATTTTTATTTTCTTCAGGTGCGTTACGACTGTATTCGAAAAGAGGACATCAGTGGCATTGCCTCCTGCATCTTCACTAAAAATGGACAAGGTAATGACATCATAGCTGGGCTGTTCATGAATGGCATTTAAGATAAGATAAGATAAGATAAGCCTTTATTAGTCCCACAATGGGGAAATTCCAGGATTGCAACAGCACAGGGATAGCAACACTCAGAGCAACAATCAGAAGGCAAGAAAAAACAACATCTAGTAAACATATGTACATATTACTATAAATGTATATATATAGACACACAGTGCGGAGCATTATGGTTGGTTGGTGAATGTGCAGCAGAAAGTCTAAGCTCTCTCTCCGCGGATGCGGCGGGCCAGTTGGAAGTCTTTGGGCATGATGGTGACCCTCTTGGCGAAGAAGAGACCCACCAGGTGGGCCTCGCTGGTCTCCTACAGAGCCATGACGGCGAAGCTCAGAAAGCAGCCTTTTTGGTACAGGGTGGATACTTTGCTATTTCTTACTCATAAGAGTTACATTACTTCTAATTCACCATAATGTGTTTTTCAGAGAACTTTTTTTTTTTAATTTTGTATTTGATAACCTGTATCTGTATTCTGATTGCAGCCACAATGCCAAAGTCATTTCACATTTAGTATAACCCTAAATGCTCTTTTCCAGTGCAGTCCTACAGTTCTGGCACTGGCAGCTGCAAACGACGACTGAGCAGACTGTAATACCATAGATAGGACCTGCACTATAGTATTACATTCTGCAGTGTCTGCACACTGTTTTAAAGGTCATATTCACTGAAATATTTTTGTAGGTTTTAAGCTCCTGAAATGTGTCCATTGTTCACATGATTTTGAAAAAAAAAACAACATCAAAATGCTCACTTCTCATAAGAAAGTACACGGCCTTGTGATGGATTCTGTCTCTGAGGACCCAGTATAGCTCTTCTGTGTTTGCAGCGATACATCGCAAAAAGGAAAACCCAGCCTTGATACCTTGCCATGGCTCCATTATTGGCCAGCCTATAGCTGTCTGACAGCAAATATTGTAGATAAGCAGGGAGCCCAAGGCGTTGGCTTCAGAGTTAACAGTACTAGGAAGTTGGCTTTCCATGCGTGGTTTATATTGTTATTTTATTAAATTTCAGTCACCCTGTCAGACATCCCTGGTTCACTAATCAAGTCAATAATATATCTCTCATCACTCTGGATTTTTTTTGTTGTATTTTGACTTTGATGCTATATCGAACTATTGGCATTAGCTTAGCTAGGTGGTTGGAGTTGGTCAGTCTAACCGCACTTGAACTCATCACAGTGGGGAGAGGCTGACAGACAGGCCGGCTGGTTTTGATCACCATTTTTCTATAAATTCTGTTCACCTCACACTAAAATTCTTGTTCATTTACCAACACTTGACCATATACAGTACATCGCTCTTAGATGTTTTTTTTAGCGGCTAGCTGATCTGTTCAAAATTTTTCTGTGACAAGAAAAACTGCCACCATAAAAACTGTTGGCGAACTGTTGTGCAGTCTTTCTTAGGAACCCTGACCAAACTCCCAACAATCGCAATGTTCGTGAACATTTCTCAGGATTTGTGCTCCGAGATGAGATAAGATGAGCTTTTATTAGTCCCACAATGGGGAAGTTCCAGGATTGCAACAGCACAGGATAGCAGCACTCAGAGCAATAATTTAGAAGATAAGAAAAATAAGTGCGGAGCATTGTAGCTAGATGGAATAAACAGCATAACCATCTATTTAGTTACCCCACATAGTATGAATATGTACCCATACATATTGTCACCCTCCATAGCGACTGATATTGTCCTAGTTGTATACTGGAGGGGACCATTTGTGTAAGTCTGTTGCATCTTTTGCATTCAATACTATTAGGTCGTCACGTTTTTTGCTATCTGCGAGGAGCCCTGCTTAGGTTATAAAGTCTTACAGCCATAGGTAGGAAGGACCTGCGAAACCTCTCAGTTGCGCACCTAGGATGATGTAGTCTGCTGCTAAATGAGCTCCTCAGTGCATTCAGTATGTCCTGCATAGGGTGGGACTCGGACTCCAGCAGAGATGACAGTTTAGCCACCATCCTTCTCTCACCCATCTCCTCCACTGGGTCAAGGCGCTGCCCCAGGACAGAGCTAGCTTTCTTGATCAGTTTGTTCAGTCTCTTCCTATCGGCTGCTGTGATGCCACTGCCCCAGCAGACCACTCCAAAAGTGATGGCTGATGCCACCACCGTGTCGTAGAATGTCTTCAGGAGCACCACTTGTACACCAAAAGACCTGAGTCTCCTCAGTAGGAACAGCCTGCGCTGTTCCTTCTTGTAGAGTGTGTTGGTATTGTGTGACCAGTCTAGTTCATTGTTCAGATGAACACCCAGGTACTTGTAGGATGTCACCATCTCAATGTCTGTTCCCTGGATGTTTACTGGTGCTGTGAGGGGTTGTCCTTGCCTGCGGCCACCCTTAGTTGGCTCAGGCTCACTAGTCAAGCTAGGAGCTAGCCAGCTACGGTCAGCAATAGTGATGTAAGAGGGAGGGTGGAGTGCAAAAGAGGAGGAAGACTGCAAAAGCTGATTTACAGTGATGCTGCAATAATTAAGTAATTAAAGAAACTTTGACTAGAGTATGTCGCAAACATTTAATTAAAACCTGTGGGAGCTGTCGATGTGTGGAGGAGGTGCAGTAGATGGGATTTTTAACTGTACCACACACAGAACTTTTAATACAGAGAAACCAAAACTATGCAATAAAGTACTGAGGAAGAATGTTGAAGTAGTCCAAGAAAAATTGAATGTGAACTGTCCACAGGTTCAGGAGCATTTTTATGAGCATTTTTTTCCCCTGTTTTATTCTCTGCAGGTTTTTATCTGATCTCTCCCTCAGAGTATGAGAGGTTCTCCCTGTCTGCTAAAGTCCTCACTGAACCACTCTGCTCCATTCAGTTGGAACGACCGCTAGACTCCACAACAAGGTAGCACATACACCCAGTCAAGGAAGGAAGCTTAAAGAGGACACACACTCCACTCTTATGATTACGATGGCTTCCTACTAACAGCACATCCTAGATTAACTCCTAAATAGGAACCCAGATGTGCACAAACTACAGTTCAGTAAATCCTCCTTTGCTATGATTTTATTCATGAAACTTAAATGACTTGAATAACATGTCCTTTTAATGTGATTAAAAGAGAAGCAGTAAAATAATAGCTAGGTTGAACTCTGTTGATACCATCTTGTATTTAAGCAATATTATGTGTGAGAGAGTGCAGTATTAGTGAATATATCCCTGCAGTGATTCAGTCGTAGAAGACATCACTGCTGTGATGTGTTCATGATACCGCATGACCTCTTGTGTAATATTACTTTTACACAACAGTTCCACGAGCACAGTTAATTAAACAACAGCAATACAGGACAAAATATTATGATTTTTTGTTTAACCAGTTATTTTGCTCCACTGAGAAATGGTTCCTTCCAAATGTACCCACTTAACGGTTGCTGAGCACCTCAATGAGCATAATGTAGAAAAAATTAGACCTATTGTCATTTTCACTCGCATGTAACCAACTTAAAGATTGTTCAGTACAGTTTCTGTACATCCTGGTCACCTGTTCAGTGGGGTCTGTGGGTCACATGATTTGTGCCCAGTGGCTAGTTAACATGTTAGTGATGTAGCTTAAGCACATTTCAGTGTTGGTTTCCACGCACTTGGCTCACTTTTTCTTAGCATTTTCGTATGAAATAAAAAGTCCATTGGTGTCATCATTGGCTATTTGAGACAATAAATTCAGCTCTAACTTGTCAATTTTGTTGTAAACAGATGTGAAATATCTAACCAGATCTTTACAAGGGTGGCACTTCCGGGTCATGGAGGTGTGGATTTTTAGAACAGTCTCTTTTCAAACAAGCTGTGGAAATTGAGGTATTCAAGACAGTATTACAGTTCTCACATATAAGAAGCCACTGATATTAACTATAATTTAAAGATTACTAGTACATACCCGTCCATGCCCGTAGAAACCAAGTATAAGCAAGTATTTCTGCATGCCCGTTGCTGAAGGGTCTCCTCCTGTCTCAGACGGCTGTGTTGTTCACAGTCAGGCCTGCGGTGTACTGCTGGAACCCGAGGTGTTTCATGTTCACGGCATCTTTTCTGATGTGCAGCAGTTCTCCTCATTCTATTGCTGTCCATCTGGTGGGTCTTCTTCTTCATTCAGACCACTGGTTGAGGGATAGGTGTGTCGTAATTCCAGTTCATGGGCAGGATCATGAAAATAGATCTGAGCAAAAAGTGGCTTTTAACCCTGTTCAGGAAGGCCCGTGCATGCCCGTAGAAACCGAGAACCTGGAGAAAATCAGCGCTTTGCTTGGCATTTTACACATTTGTAGTGTAGACTGGCATTCTTCAAGGTTACACATTTTTACTGTGTCAGCACCTCTTTAAAAATGACATTGCTGAGAAAGCGACGCTTTTTCTTAGTTTCTTCATCTTGAGCAACAATATGAAGACTGCTTGATCTGGCAACTCTGCTTGTGGCAACGTAGAATTGGCCATGGCTGCAGAAATCTGCTGTGCGGAAAACACGAACGCACTGTAAAGACGGGCCCTGTGACTTATTCACCTTGCCAGTTTTGAGCCATATGACATCATAAAGACACATTAGTCTATGTGCCATCATATAGACATCACATCTTTGATGGCATCGCGAGTCCTATGATGCATGAGTTCATAGGATGTCCTATGATGATCAGGCAGAGATCATAGGCTGTCCTATGATGTCCTATAAACGTCTCTCTCTCTCTCTCTCTCTCTCTCTCTCTCTCTCTCTCTCTCTCTCTCTCTCTCTCTCTCTCTCTCTCTCTCTCTCTCTCTCTCTCTCTCTCTCTCTCTCTCTCTCTCTCTCTCTCTCTCTCTCTCTCACAGACTCACAGACAGACAGAGATTTCTTGCTTTAATAGAGTGATTAGAGCACAGCTGAAACAGAGCGATACATATCCTATGACATGTCTGAGTGGGATTATTGGGGAACATAGTAACTCCTGGAATAACTATTGTCCAATCAAGTTGCTCAGTTGGAACTAACTGTTGTCTAAATGTAGTTAGGGGTGGGATGATGGTGTTATTGTTTTTCATGGTAGAAACACTCCAATTTAATTCATTCTGACAAATTTGGATAATTGTTTATTATAATTGCCAATATCCAGGGCCGGCCCCAGCCATTTTTGTGCCCTAGGCGAGATTAGGGTTCAGCCACCACATAAAAGTTTGTCTTGCCTTTGCTGTTTGCTGTCTCCCGTTAATGGAGTAGGGGGGGTGTCTCTTCAAATCCCAGACGAGGTGGATGTCATTTTCCAAAGGATTTAATTGGCTGGAGAACTGTGCTGATACACCCACTGGACTCTTATGTGGATCTTAACCTGCCCCAGACTTTTTAAGTCCATGAAAGACCCTGATCTGGTTTAGGTTTTTTTTTTTGATGCCAGTTGATTGTGGATACTCGGCTACATGTGAAACCAAAGAAATGAGTAATTTGTGTTTCTTATCGGTATTACTTGGTACCATTTTATTATGTACTGCCAAAGTAAATGGTGCATACTCCCGTGTCTCCACAGCGACAGTGCTATGACGCCACCACAAGCCAACGGAACCCACAAGAACCAGATGGGTCAGGCTGAGGGTAGGTTTTAACACACACAAACACTAACACTCCCCCCTATTTTTTCTGTCTTATTTTCTTCTGCATCTATTCTCCCTCTTCATCACTCCCTCTTCTCTCCCTGAACCTCTTAAAACCCTGATCAGGCCTTGGCAGGGGTCCCTCCATGGTTGCCATGGTAACAGTTCAGCATGCCCTAGTTGCCTGTCTTGCCCAAAACCACCTCCTTTGGCAGGAAATGCCGGTTGTTGTGGAGACTGAACTGGCGTCTAACCTGACACTATTAACTTTTTTTAAGTGAGACATACAGCAGTTTTTGATCTGACCTCACTGTTTGTGTTCTGTGTGTTTTGATCGAACTGCTCGATTAAATGGCATACCTGCACGACCAAACATTCATTTTTGTCCGTCTCATTTCTGAGGCTTCAGCAGCTCAGGACAGACTAAAATGTGTGCAGGTTTTTAAATGAATTTTAGCCGATGAAAAAGGTCAGCTGAACTATTACTGTGGTCCTGTCCATCACCCGTCTATCCATTCCTCCGTCTCACAGTTTGAAAAAAACAGCTTCTTCTGCCAGCCAGTTGCCTGGATGCGGGGGGGTGTGGAGGTGTGGCTGGCTGGGTCTCGGCTGTGAAAATTTGCATGACGAGCCTGTGATACTTTTTTCCCCCCAGATTATTCCAGCAACACGGTGCACTGTAGATAACCAAACAAAGTTAAGCTTTTAAACTGACTAGTGCATGCCCGCAGAAAGCAAGTATTCCTGTCTGAAACTGGTAGCCCAGCCAGGCTTTACAGGCCCAAATGTAGGCTGGTTGAAGGTGGACTACAGAGGTGTAGCCTATATGTAGGCAGTCACATGTTAGACTTTGACAGATATGAAAGGGACTGAACTGAGATTAGATGGTGTGAATATTAATTACAGAAGAATTGAAAATGAATGGGACATCCAGTATTAGACACTGTTTAAGAACTGCTTGTTTATTTTTTTTTGTCAGATCACTTATTTGTGTGATCTTTTATGAGTTATATTCATAAATGTTGTATGTTGCACTTTGGGGAATTGGAGTTGTTCAGTCATCATTATAATTTAGTTTATATGTGTAGTTTATAGTCTGTCGTCAATAAATTTATGCAGTACATGTTTACAAATATTTGAGACCCACTGTAGTGCATCCTTTTATATTTTAGCAATATAAGTACAAAACACCAAACGTAATTTTTTTTTTTTTTGTATTTGTGTGTTGTATACTTAAATTCAGGGCATCCATGTACGGCACTGAGCCCGTCATCATACACATGCGCGCACACACACACACACACACACACAGAGGAGATTGAGCCGTTTGGCTGCAAGTTTTGCGTCAGTGTTGCCCATTTGTCTGTAAATATTTAAATAAAAATGTTTTATTTTGTTATTTGGACATTTTTGCATCTTGTCGTTTAGTCAAAGCGTGCGTATGTGTCCGCATGTAATATGCAGTTGATCTGGTCATTCCGCTCCACAATGAAGCAGCAGTTGGGACTGTTGTCTACCATGACCAAGCAGCTGAGTGTGCCTCCCCGTGAACGATCGTGGAGCGCCCCGTCAGACACCAGTGTTGCCCCGTTAATGGGAGTCTCGGCTGCTGCTTTACCCGTGTGCCAGTGATGTCCTTTGCGGCACCACGGGTCCCCGCCAGCACCCCCCCCCCCCCCCATGTTCTCCATGCCGAATTATCAATCCCAGCAACTTTATGGTATATATTTTAACTGAGCAACTCCATACTCAGGGATGCACACCCTCATAACCTCAGCAGCAAAGCACTTATAAAATCTTTATTTGCGAAGCGCTGTGGTGACCGACGGGTTGTGATGGTGTGTGTTATCCAATCAGCGTGGTTGTGATGCCGCGTATTATCCAATGAGCACGGAGTCAATCCGAAACCCCGCCCACACTTCTTGAAGCCAGGACATGAAGACACAGAGAGCAGTCACAGAGCGGTGACTAAACTTTTATTGATTAAAAATTACATATTTTGGTTGAGCGACTCCATATTCGGGGCTGCACACACACGTAACCTCAGGAAACCACGTTTAAAATCTGAGGCCAGTCTGACAAACGGTTTGAGAGATATGTGTGGAACAGACACACACACAGAGATTTCGTGAATTTATAGATAGTGGTGGTAGATGAAGATGTCTGCACATTATGAGCAGCATCTAATGAAAGATAACATCTCAAACGAAGTTCTCTTGCAGACATACAAATAAATTCCACTATTAAAGCCAGTGCATACGTGGCAAATGCAATGGTAGGACACCAGTTATGATGCCTGGAGTCAGACATAGTCCAGCAGTTCTGTCTGTGGGAGCCAATCACCGGCCGGGTGGAAGTAGAACATCCCACAGGAAGTACATTGCTGGGATTAATTCCAAGGAGCACCCAACAACAGAGGCTGAACTGCAACAGACGAGCACAAACTGGGAGTAATGGACAAGCCTGTAATCATCTATCCTGACTGACTCGGCCAACCAAGAGAGATGTCTGCTAAGCACATGTGATCCTCAGGAGATCACCATTATTACTGAGATCATTTAGAATCCTGAAATTGATAGATTGCAGTCTAAACCACAATAGTGACAGACCTTCACATCTATATAGTGACAAGGTGCTTGTGTGGCTTGAAAATAAGCTTGTATAGTAGTATTTTCAAACATTTAGTTGATCTCAGTTTAGCATTAAAGTTACTGTGGCCGTTATTTGGTTATCAGAGGTTACTTCGCTCATTCCATCCTAAAGGGGAACATCGCCAAGTAAAATTCAGCCACACACACATCACTATCAGCGAAGCCAGATGTCATTTCGAGTTCTCTGCATCTCTCCCTCACAGGACAAATGGAGGAGCCTCCAAGCAGCCTGTCCTCACCCGTGTTGGACACCCCACTAGACTCCCCCCTCAGCTGTGCTGACCTCACTCTTGACTCCACTGGAGAACTCACTGCGGAGGATGTCAGGGATTTCCTAACGTAGGCACTCACAGCATATACCTAAAAAAAAAAAAAAAAAAAAAAATGGTTTTTCAGTTTTTCCTGAAGTCTTAAATGTGTATCTGTCCAACAGAACTGTGGACGAGGCAGAAAATAACCTGAAGAACATCAAAGAAGAGGAGGGACGCTCAGTTGGCATCCTCATCAACTGAACAGGTAAGAGACTCATACTAATTTGTCCCATAGTGAACACACTAACTCAGCAATGTGGTCAGACACACTGTTGTAAGAGAGCTAACACACACGCACACACACACCTGTTTCTAATGGAGTGAGTCCAGAGTGTGGAAACTTCAAAGAGCTGCTCTGTCCGAGTGCTGCATTCCAATAACAAACCTTCTACACTCCATTCACTACACTGTGTGGCTGAGAAAATCTCCTGAAGCTGAGACCGTTTCATTGAGGCCAACTGAACTTCATCTCATTTATTGACTCAGAGCTTTTTTTTTTTTTTTTTTTAAATTGCCTTGGTGTTGAACCAGCAAAGGTTCATTTGTGAAGCCTCAGTATTAATCTCATTTATCCACCTTAAAGGCTTTAATTATGCCTCAGTGAAACCTAGGCATATGGTAGTGGGTCTTTGTGTATCTGTCTGTTACCAGGTTTCAGCTTGCCCAGTCAAAACCCAGTGGAACTAAAGGATTGTATCAATGAATTGCCATGTTTTCTTGAGTTTTAGTTTGTCAGAATTTCAAGATAAGACTTTAAGATAACCCCCAATTTTTACTGTCTCCAGATGGACAACTCTCACGTTATTTTAGATAATTCTCTTGTGATCTTGTCATTCGTCACTGCACTCAGGGCGCTGACAGTTGAATGAAAAATGTTCAACTTTTGGAGCTCTGTAGTGCTCATCAGTGACACGCCTCTATAACCACCTGATCAGAATCAAGCTAAAAGTATACCATGATCAGTATTATCAGGAAAAGCTCTGAAGAATATGTGTCTTCTTACCAGTTTGATGCAGTTTAGTGCAGTTAGTAAAGAGTTTCAGAGCAAAATGTGTGAAACACCGATGGAGCAATTTAACTGACAGGTCAGGTGGTTGCTATGATACAGGGTAGAAACTTTTTTAAGAGCACCTGTGAAGCTCCCACAAAACGAGGTGTAGAGCATTTTTACACACACTGTGGAATGCCACACGCACCGAGGCATCAGCACTTATGGTGCTGTCATTTGAAATGAAGCAGTCAAAACCTTTACAGCATATAAATCAGTTTTTATACATAATTGAAGTATTTTTCATCAAAATATATGCTATAACAAACCAGTACTGCCCACTTTGTAATGGAGGATGCTTTTAGTGTAAAACTCTGAATTGTGGAACCAGTGCCGCTTTGTGCCAGTGGTGGAGCAAGAGTGAGGGAGCCACAGAGAATAAACAATAAATGCTACAGCTGAGGAGCTGTAGCATTTATTCTTGTTTGACAGGTGAAGCCTCATGGAGCTTGGAGACTTTCCTTCTAATTGTGCTGAAAAAAATTCAAAGCTTTGAGGTTTCTTTCTAAAGGGTGCAACTGAAGCACCGACACTGTTTCAATCCCATGTCAGCAATAAAAGTTCAGAGACCGGTTGTTGTAATCTGCTGATTTTTTTTTTTTTTTTTTTTGTTCATTTATGCCAGTGGCTCTTAAGTTTTTTTTAATTCCCCATTTTAAAAGACTGAGTAGCTTTTATTTTCATCTGCATTTTCAGTTTTAATTGTGAATCTTTTGACTCTCAATCAATCAACTTTATTTATAAAGCACTTTTAAAAGCAACACTCGCTACACAAAGTGCTGTACAGCAAGAAAACATAAAAGCAGGAAGCAGGGCACTAACACAAAAACAATATAGAACCACAGTCAAAATAAAATAAAAGGTAAAACAAATAAATAAAAATCCATTTCATTCAATAAAATCAATGTCTCACACTGAGTCGAAGGCCAGGGAGTAAAAGGGTGTTTTAAGATGGGTTTTAAAAATGGACAGTGAAGGTGCTTGTCTGATGTCCAGGGGTAAACATTCCATAACCTGGGTGCCATGATCGAAAAGGCTCTGTCCCCTCTGAGCTTCCGCCTCACCTTTGGCACCCCCAGAATCAGCTGTTCAGCTGACCCAAGGGACCGGGTGGGAGCATAGGGATGCAGAAGCTCAGAGAGGTAAGGCGGAACAAGACCGTTCAAGGATTTAAAGACAAATAAAAGAATTTTAAAATGAACTCTAAAATGCACGGGCAGCCAGTGGAGTGAAGCTAAGATGGGTGTGATGTGATCTCTTCCACGTGTACCTGTTAAAAGACGAACAGTGGCATTTTGAACCAGCTGCAGATGCGAAAGAGATGACTGGCTGACACCGGCGTAAAGTGCATTACAGTAATCCAGCAGAGATGAAATAAAAGCGTGGATTACTGTTTCCAGGTGTGGTCTAGAGAGAATGGGTTTTACTTTTGCTAAACGCCTTAGATGAAAAAACCTGGATTTTACCACGGAAGGAATCTGAGTGTCTAATTTAAAATCACTGTCCATGATAAAAACCAAAGTTCCTAACTGTGGATTTCACGTAAGGAGTGAGGGGGCCCACAGAGGCCATTAGCTCCAAACACCATCACTTCTGTCTTCTTATCATTAAAATTTAGAAAGTTTAGGGCCATCCAAGACTTGATATCTTCAATGCATGCCTGGAGTGGGTTTACTGATGAGGCAGCTTTTTGCTTTAAAGGGACATATATCTGACAGTCATCAGCATACAGGTGGAAGGAGATACCATGCTTTTAAAAAATGGAACCCAGCGAAAGTATGTAGAGAGGAAAAAGCATGGGCCCTAGAATTGACCCCTGTGGGACCCCGTATGACAGAGGAGCAGAAGAGGATTCAAACCTAGAACTGCTAACTTTAAAACTCCTGTCTGCCAGATAGGACGTAAACCAATTGAGAGCAGTGCCACAAATACCCACTAGGTGCTGCAAAATGGAAATTAAAACATGATGGTCCCCTGTGTCAAAAGCAGCAGTGAACTCAAGCAACACAAGAACAGCATATTCACCTGAATCACAGGCTAAGAGAATATCATTAAAAACTCTTAACAAGGCTGTCTCTGTGCTATGAAGAGCTTTGAAACCAGATTGAAAAACCTCCAAAATACCGTGTTCATGCAGAAAACATTTCAGCTGCATATAGACAATTTTCTCTAAAATTTTTGCGAGAAATGGCAGCTTGGAAATGGGCCTAAAATTTGCCAACATGGTATGATCGAGACCAGGTTTCTTAATCAAGGGCTGCACTACTGCATGTTTCAGATTTGCAGGAACTACACCAGATGACAGGCTGCTGTTCAAGATGGTGAGAACTGACTGGCCTATACTGGGAAGCACCTCTTTAAAACGTCTAGGAGGGACAGCATCACAGGGGGCTTAATGTGGGTAACCACGTCCCCTAAAAATGACAGTCACACGTTCAAACTGATTAAAAACAGTAGAACAAGGGACAGAGACAGAGGGATCAGAGGCAGGAGCTGAGATGAGAGCCCTGGTGGTGGCCACCTTATCAATAAAAAAGTTCATAAAATCATAACTCAGAGGAGGCTCCAAACAGTCGGTCTGTGAGGTATTAAGATAAGATAAGCCTTTATTAGTCCCACAACGGGGAAATTCCAGGATTGCAACAGCACAGGGATAGCAACACTCAGAGCAACAATCAGAAGGCAAGAAAAAAAACAAGCAAGCAAGAGCAGCTAATATACATATGTACGTATTACTATAAAATATATATATATACACACACACACAGACACACAGTGCAGAGCATTGTAGCTAGATGGAATAAATATGTAAATATATAAACACCCACAGTACGGAGCATTAAGAACAGAGTCAATGTTAAATAAAACACGCTGATTATGACAATGAGATAAAACAATATTAGCAAAATATTCACTTTTTTCCTGCTTGACAGTATTTTAATACTGACACCAGCAGTCTTTTAAAATCTGCAGTGACACCTGCAGTTTGTCCTTCTTCCACCTGCGTTCAGCTCTGCAGCACTCCTGTCTGACTGCATCAGTTCTGTCATTGGACCACGGCTCAGGTTTGGATTGAGGCTGCTTGATTTTCAGTGGAGCCACAGAGTCCAAGATGGTTTGGCAGGAGGAGTGGAAGCAGGAGCTGAGTTCCTCCACAGATGAGATGGAGCCAGGAGGGACACACAGTTGGTCAAAAGCAGCGGAAAACTGGTCGGCAGTGGAAGGGTTAAAAACCCGGCGGTGCTGAGCAGGAGCGCGAGTTTAGCTGCAGTGCACGACAGATCAGCCTCAAATAATACAGGCATATGATCAGACAATACAGTGTGACAAATTTCTAAATTAAAAACATAAAATAATACCCTCCCGCCACCCCAACTGGAGGTTTACATGTAAATCTGGCCCTCGGGAAGTGAGGAAAAAATTTTGTGGCCCTCACTACCACCACAGTTGCCCATCCCTGTACCAGTACATGAATGGTGCTGCACTTGTACTTGTGGAGGTCATGTATGGATGCGCTGCATGTGTATGTGCTAAGTGCAGCCAGAGTAGCAGCAAAGTAGTTTAATGCACCACATATTGTTACCGCATGCACATTTACATTGCGAGTGAACCAATAAGCAAAAAGATTAATCCGCCTCAGCCAAATCTTACGAGTGCACATGATACCCGTCTACGGGAAAGACGGCGATAAATGAGAGAGAGAGGTAGCGATAAAAGCGGAGCAGCAGTGCCACCTAATACCCAAAATTATGAGGTGGATTTTGATTTATATTCATCAAAAAGTAATATCTGGAAATTATTTAAGGAGAATTGAATCTAGAAAAATAAAAAAATAATGTTGAAATTGCCTCGGCCCAAGTTACTGAGGCCGAGACGAGTCGCTGCCCTCCAAAGCAGAGGTGGGGAAAAACCGGACTCCAGTCCTCCTACACTGATATTTACCTCCCAGTTCCACCATTCAGCCAAAAATGGACGCATCACTTCATTTTGGAAAATGTTTTTACTTTTTACATCACCAAGGGCAGAAAATATTTTTACTGACTAAAATATTCACACAGTTGTTCTTGAATGTTTGCATAACAGCATAAATAAGTTAATTGACACCTTGAAAGAAAAATTGCCAAGTTGTTAATTTAATGTGTTTAAATTATCTTGGTTTACTGTAAAAACCAGAAGGCACAAAGACTGATTTGGTCCTTGCCATGGAGACAATATTTTAGCATTTTTTTTCTTTCCTGAAAAAAAAAATCAAAATTTGAATGTTGATGCCCCCTCTTTCATCACTTTTAAAGCAACACTATTTAAGCTTTTCACCTTAAAATAAAGTTTCCAAGATATTTTAACGGTACATCAACCTTTGACCAGGTGAATGTCACTTCCTCAGTAACCTGAGTGGGACCACATTGGCTGGAACACTGAAGAGACTACATCTATGGCGACTATGACCTCAGCTCCAACAGCCAATCACAGGGCACCACTTTAGCCATCAACAACTAAGCACCCTGTGATAGGCTGTTGGGACTGAGGCCATAATCGCCTAATCCTAACAAGAACAATAAAGTTGCATAGTGCTGCTTTAATAAAAAAGTCCCCAACACTTTTCATTGAATTTTATATTATTTTGTATTTGATATTTTAACTTTTTTGCCTCACCAAGATGACCTGAATATAATGGGTCCAGCTTCTCAGATTAAAAAAAGACCTGCGCCCACTGGATACTATAGAACTATATAGAAAACTATTTAATGGTGGTATCATACATGCAGACAGCAGCATGCAGCTCAGGGTTCAGTCAGGGAATTCATGCCGTCACAAAAAAGGTCATTTTAAAAAAGTGAAACGGACGAGCCTACAGCCACGCAGCGGCAGAGCTGATGAGACTGCCCCACAGGACGGACGTTTTCACGCCGCCTTTATCACTGTAGGTTGTTGGGGTGTGAATAGACGTTCAGCAAAACTGACAAAGAGGAGCATCGGGAACAGATTACATATTGGGACTTTAATATGCTAAAATGTTAGTGTAACGCTACAGTTGGATCCAGTTTTTGATGTTATTACTACTAACTGATGGTTCTGTTGTGATTTTTCTTTCCTTAAGTGTTGGATTGAGGACTCGGTGGTCCTGGTGGACTGGATTACAGTGCTGGACCATGACTATTTCCCATTAGTCCACCGTCGAGCCCACAGACGGCACTCTGCACTCTCCTGTTTCCCCGGACAATATCCCGTCTCCAGACACGGAATAAAACGTTGAAGACTTTTGATTTGTTTCCCCCCACTGGGAGAACGCGCTCTTCTGTTTTTTTGGAAACCACTTTGAAACATCACATCTTCTCCCACAGGGAGCAAGCACACTGGGGTCTGGACAGCCTTGGAGATGAATTTTCCAAATGTCAGAAACTAAAATCGAGCTTTTTCTTCAGTCGTTACATCACTGCGATAATTCCTCCTTCGCCTCCCTCCCCCACCCAGCTCCACGTTTGCTCTTCTAGCATGATGACTGTGACCCAGCGTTTGAGGAAAGGGATGTTACCTTCTGTGTTGGAGAGTTAACGGTGGCTGTGCTGTTTAATTTTTCTCTTGACAGCTCTGTGACGCGCTCGACTCAGTCTGAGCTGTTAAGGCTGTTGGAACTATTGCTCAGCTGCCAAATTGTTGATTTCCTGTGCACATGAGTGGATATGATGGATTATTCTGCTCAATGCAACATGACATGACAGCCTTTTGAACACAATGAACTGAGATTATCCAGCAGAGACTGAAGCGGAGTAGTGTAGTTAAGACGGACTAACGGAGATCAAGTATTTTTGGATAATAGAGTAATAAATGTAGCTGCATTTCTATTTCCCACAGCTAGTTTCTGTTCACCACCAAGGTAATGAAGGTGTTTTGTACTGGAAAGTTTTAAGCTGTGTTGATACATTTTTATTGTCGGTAGAGAAAGTGAAGATATGGTAATGATTTAAAAGAATGCCAGCTTGGGAGGAGGGTGTAAACCGATTTCATTTCATGGCTGCTTGTCGTGTGACGGGGAGCCGAGCAGTGACGTCACCGGAGCACAACTTAAGTCAAAACCGATGGAAAATAAAGTTACGGTTTTTATTAATCCTCATTCTTGTCTAGTTTGGTTTGAAAAAGCGCTTTAAAGGGGACATGATGAAATTTTCACTTTTCAGTGTGTTTGTGCCTCAATTTGGGTATCTGGAGCTGCTTCCAGCTCTGAAAAACACAATCCTGCCCCGTTGTTCAGCGTCCTCCTTTGTCCTGGGAATAAATGAGCCATTTTGATTCTGCTCTGGTTGTGAAGGAAGAACCAGAGTTCAGCAGAATGATCCCACCCTCCCAGCTTCATCTTCACCCGTGTTGATGACGGTGCTACTGTTAAGTTAGCTCAGTGACCGCTGTTTCGATTGCTACTCCCTATTGGTCCTCCAACTAGACATCCATGCTCCCAGATCCACAGTTGATAGTGCATCTAGTCATTCTGGGTCTTATATATTTTGGCCACATTGGCCATGTAATTTCACCGATAGCTAGCCTGTCTTAGCTAGTGCTTCTGGCTCCCTTACAGTTCAGTCATTCAAAGTTTTTTTTCTGAGGAAATGGGCCTGTTCTGTCAACAACTCAAAACACACGCCTCTGTCCAAAGGGATGTTTTGTGTGTGTGCTTTTAAATTCTCACATTCATCCAGTTTTAGGTAAGTTTAGGCTTGCTCCAACAGCCAGAGTTAAAGGGCCCGTTAACTCAGACGTGATGTGTTTGTGGCTTTTAACCTTCTGAAATGCTTTCTTGGTCATATGACTACAGAAGCTGGTTTTGCTCTTGTGGATCTTTTTTCCCTGGATCATGACAAATGCTTCCGTTTTCACTTACAGCCATATGCAGTCTCCGCCCAGGGCTTCTCAGCCCAAAGCGTTAATTTAAGAGCCAACAATGCTATTAGGGAGGTAGCTTACCAAGTGCAGTTTATATTATTTTCTTTAAATTTCAGTCGCCCTAATAGACATCCTTGTCTCCACCTGGTTCACTAATCCACAGTATATAATATATCTCGCGTCTCATTTTGACACGATACTACACACCACTGTCCATCAGTGATGCATTATTTCAATCATTCTTTAAGACAAATTTACATTAGTTGACTCAGGCTCACTACCAGAGCTAGGATCTGTCCAGCTATGATTAACAATTTTGACACAAGAGGGAGATCGAAGTTGGCTTCAGCTGTTGAACATGTAAATAGACATGTTCTCAAAGGAGCTGTTCTGAGGAAGGCTGCCAAAGATGATTCAGTGATGCTGCAAAAATTAGAGGTAATTTGCTCAAAATATGTCACAAAGATTTCATTAAGACCTTTGGGAGCTGTCAACATGTGGGAAAAGTGCAGTGAATGGGACTTTTAACGGCTAACATTAGCATGGCATCAACCACTGAGCTGAGCAGGAGGGTGGGGTGAACTGGGGCTCATTAGCATTTAAAGAACCATTAACTGAATTGGGTCATTGTCAAGAAAAGTGTTTGTGGCTGGAAAATGGTGCTGCAATAGTTATAATAATATAACTGGTGTTTTGAACATTGCATATCAAATATCTCAGACAGGTTCATTTTGTCTTCTTAGTGGAAAAGTTGGTCTTGTTCTTCTGTTCAGTCAAAGTAAAGAAATGTTCCATACCTTGACATCACCTGCAGTCTTCTTCAGAAAATGTTGTCTGACATCCATGACGTGTCACATTAGATGTTTTATCCTTTCTATAGGCATGACCGACCTGACAGATCTGCCAGGTCGGTCATGCCCCCCCCCCCCCCCCAATGAGATGGTCTTTGGAGGAGAGAGTCCCAGATGTGCAAGAGTTCATGGTGTTGTGGGTCAGAACAGGGAAAACCTCAAATCAGCAATATCAGACTACTGCAAGACTGGAACAATGCAAAAATAATTGGATGAGAACAACAAACACAAATGCTGGATCATAGAAGCGGTTGAAATCGGGAAGCAAGCCCACAACACCATGAACCAAGACGATGGAGCCTTCATGCTCTCACACACCTGAGACTTTATCCTCCAAAGACCATCTCACAGCGGGGGGCGTGACCAACCTGGCAGATCTGTCAAATCTGTTAGGTCGGTCACGGCTATGGAAAGGATAAAACAGCTGATGTGACATGTCACGGACATCAGACAATGTTTTCTGAAGAAGACTGCAGGTGACAGTCGAAACATGTCAAAGGTATGAGACATCTCCTGACTTTGAATAGAAGAACAAGATCAGTTAAAGCATGTCAAAGACATTAACGCCTATGGAAAATGTCAGCATATGGAAACAGTGCATAATATGTCCCCTTTAAAGAGCCTGTTCACTTGAATATTCACATTCTTTTGCTCTGACCTGCAGTGCTTCTCATCATTAAAGTGAACTAGAGCAATAAAAGTCAATTAAACACCACCTGGATGGTGGCGCAAAACCCTGTGCACGTTTCTACCTAGGAACTGAAAAAAATCTCATCACTGTGCAGAAAAACGCCTCCATCTTTGATAAGGGGGGGGGGGGGAATTTGAGTAATTGGGTCATGATTTATAGTGGAGGGAAAAAAGCTGCAAAGCTTTTCCAGCATTTTTGCTTTGGGCGCCCCAAAAACAGAGAATTTGGGTTCATTAATGAAAATACAGATAAAATCCATCATTGTTTACATCTGACCAAAACTAGATGAATGCGTAGCACTACAGGTTAGAAGTAGAATTTCAGAATTAATTATGAGATGAGACATTGCATGAAGAGCCCTTGTTTAGGTTGAGTCCTCTTTCTGTTCATGTTTTATCCTCACGCAAAAATCTTTTGATGGGACCCTGTTAAGTGTCACAAAGTTGATCTGAAAGTGAAATGGTACGTCGTCTTTGTTGATCTCTGAATTGCAGCTAATCTGGGTAATAGTAGCTTGCACTGTCAGCCTTGATATTTGGTGTTTTTAACCCTTTGTTTAAAGTAACTACAAAATCAAATGCCTGTGTTTGGTCGGTTTAGATGGGTTAATGAATTTAAAGGTCCCATTCACTGGAAAAATGTGTTTTTGTAGGTTTTAACCTTCTGAAATGCATCTGTTGGTCAGGTGATTATCGAAGAGAAAAAAACCCCATCTAGATACTTCCCTTAAAACACACACAACCTTTATATAATTTCTGTCTCTGAGGAGCCGGTGTAACTCTGTCATGTTTGCTCCTGTACGTCACGAACAGGAAAACCCGGCCTCGATACCCACCCACTGCGATGTTATTGGCCAGCCTAGCTGTCTGTCTGCAAACCTGTAGATGAGCGGGGAGCCTAAAGCAGTAGCTTCAGAGCTAACAGTGCTACTAGGGAGTTAGCTTACCAAGTGTGGTTTACATTGTTTTCTTTAAATTTCAGTCACCCTAATAGACATCCCTGTTTCCGCCTGGTTCACTAATTCAGTCGATGATATATCTCACATCATTCTGGCTTATTTTGTTATATTTTCGTCAGGATGCTACATCGAACCGTTAGCGTTTGCTTGGCTAGGTGGTCAGCATTGGTCAGTCTAACGTCTTTAGAGCTCGTCTCAGCGGGGAGAGGCTGACGGGTTGCTTGGGTTTAGCTTAACTGTTGATCAGGCTGGTTTTGATTGTTATTATCACCATCTGAGGGCTGTCAGCATGTGGGGAAAGGGCACTAAATGGGACCTTTAAGATGGAGTTGGATATTTTAAGCCCATCATAGCCTAAATAACTCTGTATTCACTATCGTCTTTGAAGGACTAACTAATAATTCAACATAGCAGGAAGACTGTCCTAATAAAGGATTTATAAGTGGTTAAAGTAGGTTAGGTTGTAACCACTAGAAATAAGCTGTTAAAATGATTTCTTGCTAAATGGTGAGCCTACACTAATCTGTTCTCTCCAACCTCAGGTATGTTTAGATTACTTTTTCTCATCCTCAGTTTTCTCCTTCAGATATTTGTCAGTAATTTGCACTGTCAGCATTTTTAGCCAAAAGCTCTGTGGATCTTGGCAAATTGTGAGCCTGCATTGACGTGTGAAATGCTTTATAACATTAATAATTGTTTATTCATGATTCATAAAGCGTTTGTAACCTAACAAATAGCCTGCTTATAGAACATTTATAAATCCTTAATTATGGTGGTCTCATTGAAAAGTGATATCCCTTAACGTTTCTATTAATGCACATAATTAACCCTTTCATGCTACAGCTGGCACAATGTTGAGATCAAGTCTTATTTCTAGTTTGTCCTCCAGTTTTGTGTATAGAATTTATTAATGAGGTCATCTAGCATTTTGGCTGAAAAGGAATTATGAATGTTAATAAAAATATTTACTCTAACAGTGTGTCTTCAGTTTGGATTACACTTGATGGAAACGTTTCCATGGCATCATGGGGAGAAATCCTTGTATTACAATTTGTGAATTTGAATTTTGCATTAAAACAGAACTGAAAGTGAAATGAGTGGAATGAACAGCAATCATTAATTTTTGATGTTGTAACTGCCTTTTTTCAGGGTAATTTATGACGTTGATTTGGAGCTTGTTTGACATGTCTCATTTCTCACTAATTTGTGACTTTCTCTCATTAGCAAAAGAGCTTATTGTTTTAAAATTCTTTTTTTTTTTTTTTTTAGTTTCTTGGCTACTTGTTTCTGACAGTCGTGAAAAAATTAGGACACCCTGCATAAGCCTTTTTTTTTTTAACACATTTGGACATATGGATATTTAAGATCAATGTTAAAAATACTGAGATTCATGTAATACAACTAAACAATTAAAATGAATTAAAAACTTTTCAGATTTTCTGTAAAATGTAATTCTAAACAAATTAATAAATTAGGACACCCCCATCTTCATTCACATTTAAAATTGCTAAAATAAATGTTAATGCAAATAAAAACAAACAAGGTTTGACATGGATATGTGAACATTTCTTAATAAAGAACTGAATCTTCATCCATCTAGGTGGATGCCCTCAATTTCCCCTCTGGGGATCAATAAAGTATACAAAATCAAAAAAATCAAATATTTAATGGGGTGTCCTAATTTTTTTACGGCTGTATTTTGTGACTCAAGTTAACTGACCAAAATTTACAATTTGCGCTTATAATAATAATAATAAATAACTGGACAAGGCCAGTTGTAATATAGGTAATATACTTTTTGCCATTCTCAAAAGTAAAGTCCTAAACCCAGCCACAAGGTGGAACAAACCAGTGTACTCCTTAAGCCGGTCCCAAGTCCGGGTAAATGGGGATGGTTGCATTGGGAAGGGGACCCGGCATAAACTCTTTGACACATCAAATGCACAGATGATCACAAATGAAACCTCCATACCGGATTGGTCGAGGGGCAGGTTGACAGGATTTTGGAGGTGAGAGTAGGGACTTTAAATGTAGGGACTACGGCTGGTAAAGAGTTGTCTGATATGATGGCGGGAAGGAAGGCAGATAATACTGGCCCTCGTTTATCAAAAGTGCGTGGAAATCGGTGCCCGTTTGGGTGCAGAAATGATCGTATGACGAGGTCCACGTGACATTTGTAAAACTGCACGCATGAGGTCAGTCTCATCATATGATCAGTCATTCATTGATAAATCTGAGAGCTGGAAACAAGCGTCATTTGAATACCACGCCTCGCCTCTGGCATTTATGACACAGCAGAACATAAGATGGCCGAATATTTCTGAATGGAAGTCAACAATATTATATGAGAACTGAAAAATAACCTCAAAAGTAGCATTAAAGGCAAAACGATCATGGCTGGAACAAATCCGTGATGCACAACAGCTGGGCATGGACTCTGCTTGAGGCTTGTAATTTAAATTTTTACAGCCATGATATAAATTCTGTAGCCGGGGGTATGTTATCTATATAATTACAGTTCTTTATATTTGGGGAAAAAATGGACAGGCCATGGCAGAGGAGCGGATGGCTGCAGCTTATCAGTTATGTTCCAGGCGTCAGTGGGACATGTGAATAAAGCGTTGGCTTGCCTGGTCATTGTAAAACACTCTTGTCAAACATAAAACTGTAATACTTACAGTTCAGAAGTGGCGTCTTTGTCACCCCTCTGAGCTGTGTGAACAGCTGGCCCCAGCATGGCACAAATATCTAGTGCAATATTCAGAACAGCAGCAGAGAAAATCTCACACTTTCACTGGTGTAAACAGCATTCCTTCATTTGATCATATCTATACATCTGTTTACCCTCATAGATACCAGTTGTTAATTAGTACATAGCAGATTTAGTCAAATGTCAAATATCTTTAGAATAATTTACCGCAATTTATGTTTACATGTAGAGGAAAAAGAAAAAGTACAATCTTGAAAAGCTCTGAGCCCAGTCACAACTGTATGAAAAGTATTTTGGCTTACATTTCAGAAGCAACAAGTTTGATCAATTAGATTTTCTGCTTCAATCCGCTATATTTGCTGCAGTGACAAATGTGTACGGAACATTTATGATTATTAAAAGTAGCCTCTTTAGTTTTTAAAGTATTTCATTGAAACACTCTTCTAAATATAGCAAGGCAAATGTATCACCTGAAAGGTTGCCCTGCTCAGTATGTGATAATTCTCCTACACAGCCAGGTTTCGCTGCTGCACCGGGAGCAACCTGAAAATGTGCATATACAGGCTCAGACCTGTTGTGGGGTTTGAGCGTATCACGTTCAAATTGATAAATATTGATCTTTTCTGTCTTACGCATGTTTGATAACTGAGGGCCACTGTATGTACAAGAAACCAGATGGAAGGGAAGCAAGGCTAGGAGCATTGAAGGTGGATTTAAACTGTTCTGCCATGGTGTAGATGGGAAGAGAAATGAAGTAGGAGTAATCTTGAAGGAAAAGTATGAAGAGTGTTCAGGAAGTAGAGGGAGTCGGACAGAATCGTGAGTTTGAAGCTAGAAGTCAAAGGTGTGATGTTGAATGCTGTCAGTGCGTATGCCCCACAAGTTAGAGGTCAGGTAGAAGAGAGAGGAATTTTGGAGTAAGTTGGATGAAGTGGTACAGAGTGTTCCCGGGAGGAGAGAGTGGTGATTGGAACGGACTTTAATGGGCATGTAGGGGAAGGGACCAGAGGGGATGAGGAGGTTCTGGGTAGGTATGGTCTTAAGGAGAGAAATGTGGAAGAACAGATGGTTGTGGATTTTGCTGAAAGGATGGAAATGGCTGTAGTGAACGCATTTCAAGAAGAGAGAGGAACATAGGGTGACTTACAAGACTGGAGGAAGGTGCACACAGGTGGACTGCATAGTCTGTTGGATGACTTTGGAAAGCAAGAAGAGGGAGTGAGTGAAGGCAGAACCAAGGATTAAATGGTGGAAGTTACAGAAGGAAGAAGGTCACAGAGTTCAGGAAGGAGTTGATACAGGCTCTGGGAGGCAGGGAAGACTTACCAGATGACTGGGAACGTACAGCAAAAGTACTGAGTGAAACGGGTAGAAAGGTAAGTGGTGTATCATCTGGACAAAGGAGAGAAGATGAGGAGACTTGGTGGTGGAATGAGGATGTACAGGAAAGGAAGAGGTTGGCAAGGAAAAAAGTGGGATATTCTGGGAGATGAAGAAAGTAGACAGGAGTACTGGGAGTCTAGGTGTATGGCGAAGCGAGAGGTAGCAAAGGAAAAGGCATATAGTGAGTTGTATGAAAGGCTAAATACTAAGGAAGGAGAAAAGGACTTGTATCGACTGGCTAGACAGATGGAGCTGGAAAGGATGTACAGCAGGTTAGGTTAAGGACAGAGATGGTAATGTACTTGAGTGATGAGTGTGTTGAAGGTGGAAGGAGTACTTTGAGGAGCGCATGAATGAAGAACATGACAGAGGAGGATGGATGAAGGAAACGTAGTGAATCAGGAAGTTCTGAGGATTAGCAAGGTGGAAGTGAGGGCAGCTTTGAAGAGTGGACAGCTGGTCCAGATGACATACCTGTGGAGGTATGGAGATGTCTAGCACAGATGGCAGTAGACCTTTTAACACAATTGTGAAGAGTGAGAGGACGCCTGATGAGTGGAGAAGTAGTGTTGTGGTGCCAGTTTTCAAGAACAAAGGTGATGCTCAGAGCTGTAGTGCCTACAGAGGCATAAATAATGGATTACATTTATATAGCACCTTTCATGATACCCAAAGCGCTTTTACAATGAGACCATTCATTCGCTTCAGACAATGGTAGTGGTAAGCTACTGCTGTAGCCACAGCTGCCATGGGTCAGACTGACAGAAACGTGGCTGCCAATCCACGCCAACGGCCTCTCCCGAACATTTATACCGAGTGTCATGGACACTGGAGGGAAAGTGTCTTACCCAGGGACACAACAGCAGGATGGCTGGGGAGAGTGGGATTCGAACCGCCAACCCTCC
This sequence comes from Pholidichthys leucotaenia, assembly GCA_020510985.1. Classification (NCBI taxonomy): domain Eukaryota; kingdom Metazoa; phylum Chordata; class Actinopteri; order Cichliformes; family Pholidichthyidae; genus Pholidichthys; species Pholidichthys leucotaenia. Next base: position 386,815,415 of record CM035838.1, read on the forward strand.
AGTTATTGGACACCCCACTCTACCTCCTGAGCCACTGCCGCCCCTGTGATCAGCCACACTATGAAGATATGGGAAAGACTTGTTAAAGTATATGATTGGGAGACTGTGGCACTGATGAAAAGACAGGTGGCAGAGTTGAAGATGCCAAGAGTCTCATTGGGAGTGACCGGATTAGAAATGAGTATCAGTTTTTCCCATAGCATCACTCAGTTTGTTTCATCAACCAATAGATCAGTAAATATGTTAGCGACAGTATTAATGGAAAGTGAAGACGTATGCAGGTAAACCTAAAGAAGGTGCAAACAAAAATGATTCAACAGATTGTGAATTTCAGTCCATCAGTGAGTAAATAAAAACAGATGACAAAATGTGATGTGAAATTTTATTTTTATATAAAATACATAAATAAAGCATCTGCAAGTGGCATCAAGAGCATGTGCACATATTCAGCCCCACACACACTCAGGTGTGCATTACTCAATCTCCCCAACAGGCGTACAGGTCACACACCCCCCCCCAACACAAATATAAAGAAAAAGCCGGAAATCGCAGCCATGTGGGAACACATGTTGACCAATGCTTGCACACTACACAGGTCACATGATCCAAAGAAGCACTGCTGATCTAGAGATGATGAAAAGATCAGTGAAGTCCCAAAATGTGTGAAGATGTCTCAGTGTAATGCAGAAAATCTTCCATTAAAGTCTGTCCCAAAAAGGAAAAATATATTTGAAAAAGAAAGCAGCTTAGGTTTTAAACCTGCAGCCTTTCAAATATCATGCATTTATTTTTTCAAATATAACAGCATTTATTTTTGGAATAAGCACTTTTATACTCTCCACAAAACAGTCCATTGCAGAATAATACAGTATTTAGTTTCATCATCTCCCGGGTTCTGCTGATTGCACATTTAAACATCTGTCCCACATCTGGAACTTGGGCTCTGACCCGAACATGTTTTTTCTTTGGCCAGTTGGTACTGTCTGCAACTGTTAACTTTCAAATGGATAATTAAGTTACCGACACCAGAATCAGCATCACTTTGCTGTCAGATCAGCGGACAAGTTGGAAGGGGAGCCCAGTTACCAGGAACGTGAGAAAAGGAAAGACCCCACTTCAGTCAAGCTAAATGGGGCCGACAGACAATGAAAAATATATTTATAGAAACCGACAATCCTCTGAAAACCCATTACAGAACTGCTTTCTATGCAGTCCCAAAATGGGTAAAAATACAAAATAAAATCAACCCACCTGTAACTGCTTCCAATACAGCCTGCGTGAATGGCACGGAGCACGGGAGCCGTCACTGACCCTCCTGCACGGCAAACTAACCACGCAGCACAGGCCACGTGAGAGCAGCGCTGTATGGAAACGGATGCACCTCTTGGGTTTCCATAAAGCCTATTATATTTCAAAACATAATCCTCGGTTTATTTACCAGCAATTTCCCATTTTCTGCTAAAAAAAACGTAGAAAAAAAGTGATATTTAGCAGTTTGTCCCTTGGCTACTCAATAGTTTTGCCAGCTGCAATGTTGTGGCAACAAGAGGTTTTGGAAGCAGAAAGCTGCTCGTCGGAAAGCTCCCGACCAGGATGGAGGCGGAGGGTTTCAGGGAAAGCTGGGGGTAGGCACGGTCATCGATATTCCATGGCAGCAAATCATTTTCATGTGTGTGATGGTGTCTGGTCTACGAGGGGGGAGTTTTAAAGGGTCCCCAGGCGTGGAAGCAGCGGGTGAAGCAGTGAGGCTCATTTCCCTTTCTCACCAGCCGGAGCTTCCTCGGGTGCTCGCTGTCTTTGGAGCGCATGTGCTGGATGTAAACCTGAGAGGGAAGAGGGTGAGAGGGATTTTAACAGCCATCTGGGAAATGATACACATTCAACAAAGCTGCAGTTTTACACCCACCTGGCAGGCTTTCAGACTGAGTTTGATCTCCACCTGGCTGGTCTGTGTACCGACCCACATATACACCTGCAAGATGATGTAAAAAAAAAAAAAAGACAGGGTAAGTGTGTGAAAATGGCGAGGGTGACATGCAGCCATGCTGAGAACCAGACAGGAGCTTTGTTGTGGGGACATGACGTCACTGAAGTGCATGTGAACGCATCACATCTAAATTACGACCATGAGCTGAATATTCCCAGTTATCACATTACAGGACGATGTAAGTGGGCTGAGTGACGTTCTGTACGCCCATGCTGGCCTGGACCGTATGACTCCAGAACAATGGCCCCAGGTGACGTTCCCAGGGTCAAACCCCGCACCAAGTTTGGTGATCCTGGTGCTGAGCGCAGTAACGTAAAGGGTGTTACTAACAAGCTAAATTGATGCTAGTTATTGTTTATATCAACTGATTGTAATAAAAATATATTCGTATTAATATTTTGTTTAAGAAATGTAAATTATCCACCATAGTATCAGTACGTGTCTATGGTTACCGTGGTAACGCATGGAGGAGGGAGCCGATGGTTACAGGGTGTTTCAAATGGAGAAATTTTGTGAAGGGCGGTTAACTGATATTCCCTGAAAAGGGAGCAGGGAGTACAGTTGAAGTGCACTGTGGATCAGAACGTAGCTTAAAAAAATGGCTTGAAACGAAAACCAATGTGGCCTCCATCCACACAGTATGTGATGAGTGACATCATTTCATCTGAAGACGCCAAGAAAAAGCAGAGTGTGGTTTAAGGCAGACGTCTCTCCGGACTGCCACACGCAGGGATGTCGCTGCAGCCACATGACCCACACGGTATGTAGACACAGTCAACTCCAGCACTGGAAATTTTGCCATCTTATAGTATTTATTACTGTTGCCATCTTATTAATTTCATCCATTTCCTTTATCTTATCTAGTGATTTTAAATTATAATACATAGCTGCCTTTTTTTAATTAATTTTATGTATCACTGTTCAGGCACCTACTATGACAGGCTCCCTTTGAGATTTTATGACAATTTGCACTAAATGGTAAATGGATACGTACGCATGTTTTTATAATTAGATTCCTGATACGTTTTATTCTGTATGTATAGTTGTACTTGTTTTTATCTTGTTGCAAACCAGCTGCCCTTTTGAGACGCTGAATGAAGTGAATCTGAATCACAGTAGGCCTGTTCCATCGTGCTCGTTTACTACGCACCACAGTGATATGATACCGCACTGTTGTGGAATACTGCTTAATAATTATGAACCTCGTCAGTAAACTGTAAGGGTGAAGAGAAGCTTTTGCTGTCTTTTCTGTCTGTTAATAATAATAATTGCATCTATATAGCACCTTTCAAGATACCCAAAGCGCTTTACAGTGAGTCCATTATTCATTCACTCCACAGACAGACAATGGTAGTGGTAAGCTACTACTGTAGCCACAGCTGCCCTGGGGCAGACTGACAGAAACATGGCTGCCAATCTGCGCCAACGGCCTCTCCGACCACTACTGAACATTTATACCTAGTGTCATGGGCACTGCAGGGAAGGTGGGCAAAGTGTCTTGCCCAAGGACACAACAGCAGGATGACTGGGGAGAGCGGGATTTGAAATGCCAACCCTCTGGTTATTGGAAGACCTGCTCTACCTCCTGAGCCACTGCCGCCCAAGCAGCATCACGCAAAAACTCCTGGATGGATTTGGATGACATTCTCACCACAGGCGGCTCTTGGCCCAAAGATGAACTCATTAGATGCTGGAGGTGATCTGTGACTGCATACCTCTGCCAAGGCCCTATCTTGCAATGTACAGATGGATGGTGATATAGACGGACAAAGGGAGGGAGGGGAGGACAGAGGGGGGGAGCCTTGGCAGAGGTATGTGCTCTCTGAGTGCCGTCTAGTTTTGCATGTTTGTCACACTTAAATGTTTCAGATCAAACAAATTTTTATATTAGACAAAGATAACCTGAGTAAATACTAAATGCAGTTTTTAAATGATGATTTCATGTATTAAGGGAAAAACAAGCTACCAAAGCCAACCTGGCCCTGTGTGAAAAAGTAATTGCCCCCTAAAGCTAATAACCGGTTGTGCCACCACTGGCAGCAGCTGCAGTCAAGCATCTGTGATAACTGGCAACGAGCCTTTTACATCTCTGTTGAGGAATTTTGGCCCACTCTTCTTTGCAGAATTGTTTTAATTCAGCCACACTAGAGAGCCTGAGCTTGAGGTCACGAACTGATGGCCAGACATTCTCCTTGAGGATTTTCTGGTGGAGAGCAGAATTCATGGTTCCATCAATTGCGGTAAGTCGTCCAGGTACTGAAGCAGCAAAGATGCCCCAGACCATCACACTACCACCACCACGTTTGACTGTTGGTATGATGTTCTTTTTATGAAATGCTGTGTTAGTTTTGTGCCAGATGTAACGGGACACACACCTTCCAAAAAGCTCCACTTTTGTCCCGTCAGTCCAATATTTTCCTAAAAGTCTTGGGGGATCATCAAGATGATTTTTGGCAAATGTGAGACGAGCCTTTGCGTTCTTCTTGGTCAGCAGTGGTTATGGCCTTGGAACTCTGCCATGGGATGCCATTTTTGTTCAGTCTCTTTCTTATCGTTAAATCACGGACCAGTGTCCAAACTGAGGCAAGTGAGGCCTGCAGTTCTTTAGCTGTCCTTCTGGGTTTGTGTTTCTCATCTGTTCTTAAATTTCTTTCGATTGTGGCATGATGTGTTGCTTTTAGCCTACTTCACTTTGTCAGACAGGTTCTATTTAAGTGATTTCTTGGTTCAGTAAGACTGGCAGTAATCAGGCCTGGGTGGGGCTAGTGAAAATGAACTCAAGCTTTCCAAAACATGTGGTTAATCACAGTTAATTCAAGATGGAACAATGGGGACAATTACTTATTCACATAGGACCAGGTAGCTCTGGATAGCTTTTCCCCCATAATAAATGAAATCATCATTTAAAAACTGCATTTTGTGTTTACTTGGGTTATCTTTGTCTGATATAAAAACTTATTTGATCTGAAACATTTACGTGTGACAAATATGCAAAAATATAAGAAATCAGGAAGGGGGCAAATACTTTTTCACAGCACTGTAGCGTTAACTCCAACACTGGCCACAAATGTGAAAACGTACAACCCTGTGACCTTAACCTTTGAGCTGTCGGACCCAACTGTAGTTCAACTACTGTATAAAGTTGGATGATCCAAGAACATCTGGATGTCAGGCTACAGCTGCAGACTCCTTCAGCATCGTCAGGTGTGGTAAACTAACAGCCCGTCACAGACATTCATTCATCGTGTTTTATCGGTATACCTCCTTGCCGTTGTCCAGCAACATGATGTCATCATCAGCCAAGTCATCCTGACAGAAGTCGGAGCATTTCTCTGACACAGAGAAATAACCTTTCTCATTTGAGCACCTGAGTGAGGGAGAGCAGGAGGAAATTCATGGAGGGGTAAAAATCAAAAAAATGTGACGGTACTAAGAGTTGTTGAGTAAAACAGATAGCGAGCGCTGACCTGAAGAGGCGAGCGTGCTTCATGTACTCTGCGTCTTCATCGTACTCCTTCTGAGAACCAATCCCAACCCAGAAGAAGTTCTCTGGCTCCTCCCCCTCGTTAATTACCTAGGAGACATGAGATACAGTTTCAAGCAGATGCACACAATCAGCTCACATTAAAAACCTGGATAAGAGAGGTCTTTTTTTTATTTTAAAGGTCACATTTATTGCTTTTTTTCATGGATTCATTTAAAATTCTGACACCATCATGATCATACTGTATGTCTGCATTTTGATAAACAAAAATAATTTGTGTCATTTCACATGAGATCTAGAAAACCACTCTGATCTCTCCCAGCCTTAGTCATGAGCCCCTAATCTGACTGGGTGAAAGCTTTGCGACTGGCACGTGTGACAACGGCAGGCACAAGTAAGGAGGCGTCGCCTACAGCAAGACCCACGTCTGACTGTTGACGGAGTGCAGACAAAGCAAGGAAGTGAGAAGCACCAAATGTGACCAGAGAAAGAGCACAACGAAGATCTGATGCCTATAAAATTAAAACCCGTTGCTGGGTCTGAATAACTTGACATATGGAGCCATGTGGCACAAGCCTCAGGAGGAAACACGCAGGCCTGGAAATGGTACGAAATCTGGATGGACAATAAATTTTCCGACAAATTATCACAATAAACAATATTATTGTTGACGTCATGAAAACAATTTTATGTCCTGGATATAGTGCTATAATGATAACAGTCTATGTACAACTTTTCAACGAGCTTTTTATTTATGAACAATATTAACACTGGAATCAAAAAATATGGAATATGAAATATTAAAAACATTTTTAAATATGCTAAATCCTAAATTATTTTAAATAATCTGAACAAAATAAACACTGTTGCCCCGGATGACAGACATGTGGTTTTACGCCATCGGGAAGCGCTGTTTGTTTCCAGCACGCACATCTCAGAGACGGTACAGCAGAGAACTACACAGTAAACACTTCAACTTCATGGACCTTACCGTCCAGGCTGAGTTGGTTTGTCCGGTCGCGCTCTCTAATCCGGCCGGCAGCGATGGTGAGAACGGTCACACCGATCATATGAATGCAGCGTAAACATGGGTGTTACGTGAGGAACTGAAGCAGAACAGAAGCCGACCTCTCCAGTCAGGCATAAACTGAGGGCGTCGCAGCGCAGAGCGGTCCCACTGTTAGAAAGGAAGCAGGCTTTTAGGCTCAGTCAGGAAAAAGTTGAAATTGTGAGCGGGCCCTTCAGCTCACTGGTTCACCTGTTGCAGCTGTGCCCCGCGGTGAGCATGAGCTCCGCCTCACACGGGGAGAGTGCAGAGGGACAGAAGGAGCGCTGACAAGGGAAAGAAACGCACGCACGTAAACTGTGACTTATCGTGGCCAGAAAACGTACCGTGGTCATCGTTTTCTTGTTGTACAGCATTTCTCCACAATTGAAAAGTGAGAAATCTCACTTTTCTCTACATCGCTCGAGTGTGGCATGTCTGCAGACAGCTGCAACAGGAAACGGGGCAGGATTGGATCAATTAGGCCGGCCGATATTAGAGCAGCGGGCGGGCATCAAGGCTGGGTTTTCCATACCGGAGCAAACGCCGAAGAGTTACACCAGCTCCTCACAGACAGAAACCATATGAAGGCTGTGTGTGGTTTTTACAGAGAAGTGCACACTTTGATGAGAGGGTTAAAATCGACAAAAACAATTTTTCAGTAGATGGCACCTTTAAGCACAAAATTAACTGTTACTCAAGTTATGGGACAAGAAATCTATAGAATGAGACAACAGATGTAGAAACTGATCACAACAACAAGGCAAAAATAAGGGGGAAAAAAAGGCACATAATTAAGAACAGACAAAAGGCATTCGATAAATCTGGACTTGCCATCAAGTGTTCAGTGAGAAGTGATCACTAAAAAGGAGATCAATTCCTCACCCAAACTATGAAAGTTTAGGCTGAAAAATAAGAGTGAAAAAGATGAAAGTGGACACTCTACCCACGGATGACGTGAAGGGAAAACTTCACTGATTACAGACTGAAAACGCTGCTCACACACGCTCACCTGCTTGCTGTACGTGTCATCGAACATGCTGTTCATGATGTCCTCAGCCAGCTTGGCTTCGTCGGGGTCTGCCGCTCTGCCCACCCAAGTGTAAACGATGCCTTGGTTGTCTGTGCTCTCAAACGGTACCTGCACAGTACATGTGGGAATGAGAACCAACCACAATCTGACTGCTGCGACAATCTGCTTTACTGTCTTTTATAGGCAAACCTTCAGTATGAAGCAGAACTCAGAGTTTAGATTGCTGGACTCTGTACCAATCTGAATGGTCCTGAGACAGATGAGCAGATGTTAAATGTTAAAGAGGATGAAAGTCGTCAAGGACAAAAACATCATGACTGAACAGTCTTTACCTGGTGCAAAGAGCGCTGCCATTGGTGCGTATGTGGTAGAGGGAGGGCTGGACAGAGTCAGGATTCTGCTTTCTCTTCCCTTTGTGGATGATGAACTTCCTCTTGAAGTGGGACAGGAACTTGAGGTTCTCCTGCTGCTGGGTCATACGCACAACCTGAAGCAGCAAAGCAGACCACGGGTGTCAAAAAGAAAGAAAATAGATGATACCGAAGGAGCAGGTTTATGGATTTCTCATACCTTCAGTTTTCCAGGGAAAAGACTCTCAAACTTCTTTTGCAAGGAGAAGGTGAAGGTCAGCCAGCCCATGTTGGAGGCCTGCCTGCCCTGCCAGAAGTACACCACACACTGGAAGTCCTCCTCAGGCTGCTTGTCCTCCTCATCCTCAGCTTCGCCCTCTTTCTTCTCCTTCTCATCCTCTTCATACTCCACAGGGACCCAGTACCTAAGACAGCAAGTAGAGATGATAGTAAAGAAATGGCCTGTTACATGAGTTCTTAATTTATTCCTTGATTCCTGGCGTCACAGACTGTGCTCAGACACTTTTCCCCAACGTGGTGCGCCACCTATTCACCATACAGATCTTCTGATGCTCAGCACTGATGGCACAGAAACACTCGGTGCACAGCCTTTTTTCCTTCATACTGTCACCGTACGCTCATGGGAAAACTGCTTAAAGGGGTCACTGACTGCACTTTTTCCACATTTTAACAGCTCACGCATGTCTTAATGAAATGCTCGTGGCATATTTTGTTCAAAATCGTTGGAACAAATTTGTTTTTTTGCAGCCTTTATGACAACCCTTCGTTTCAGTACACATCCTTTTAAAAATCGCTCAGACTGCATTCTACTCCACCCTCCCTCTAATGTCACTACTGCTAACCTAGCACTTTAGCCAAGATTAGCTCGGGTGGTGAGCATGAGCTAACTAAAGTAAATTTGTCTCAATGATGAATAAAGCATCACTGGTGGACATGAGTGTGTGGTTTCAGTGGTCGATAGGACGTGACCGGTCCCTGGAGTACAGTAAACACAGAAACATTAGTGAATGAATGGCTAAACGGCTAGCTTCAGCTAGCTGCTGTTGGCCCTGGCTATAGATAACATTACAAGAAAATAAACAAAAATAACATCTAACGATGATATGTATGGTCACGTGTTGTTAGATAAACAGGGATTCCTGTTGGGGTGAATAGAATTTATAGGAAATAGTGATCAAAACCAGCCGGATTGACAGTTAAGTTAAGGTAGTAGCTCACTGGGCTTTGACAGCTCACAACTAATTGAAGATTTAAAAAAAAAAAAAAAAGTGAGACAAATCTGAGAATTTGTGACAATTTTCACTTGGAATCGCACTGAACTTGCAACTTGGGACACATCTGCGTATGTCTCACAAATGTTGCAATAATGTTGCCCAAACTCAGCAAATTTTTGGCCAAACTTCTCCAGGTGTTTGCATACATGTCATGTAAGTGATGCAGGACATTCTCACTACATGCGCAAGACAAAATTTAGTTTTGGGGGTTTTTTTTGTTTTGTTTTTTTACTCCTGACAGTCCTGCAATGGCTGCCCAACACTCACGACCGATATCTGTGCCAACTGTGCAATCTCTGCCTTAGACTGTAAATACTGGGGGTCTCTCCATTCCAGTGACTATTTTATCATCTGACGTCAAAGTCAGGTGTACAATACAATTACACGTGCTCAGGAACCACAACAAACAACAGAAAGTTTCCACTGCTCGCCCACTACAGCTTCTTTTCCAGCAGAGGATTGCACAGGAGCGCACATGTAAAACGACTAACACAATATAAACACTTGTATACGATAAACATGCCAGGCAATCACTAGAAACAATAGTAAAACCATAAATAACCTCTTGCCCACTCCAGCTCCAATACAAAGACCAGGAATTAGCCTGATCCCCAGACTTATGGCTAACAAAGAAACTTATAATAACGAGTCTCCATATTTAACATCAGCAAATAAATGACGAGCAGATATATAAACAATATGACAATGGATAGACTGAAAATGGCAGCTCTCCAACCAGGGTATTTATTACTTAAAAAGGGAGGGGGTGATGGCTGCCTCAGTATTAGGCTCCAGGCAATGATTTGGTATAATAATACACACCTGCTGCAGGTGCTTGTCTCCAATCACTCAGAATTTAGTTTCATAGGTCTCCAACTCACTGCAAAGTTGTCTTTTCTTGCACTTTTGGACTTGCGGAAATTAAATTAAATAGGGTTCCAGACAAGGGTGAGATGGGTTTGGGACACCTGCGAGGACTCAGACTATTTTGAGAGAAAAACTGTCACACAAATTTTTTGAATATGTTCAAAATTCCAGCGAGACCATTGCAAGACCCTGTGACTCAGGAGAGGAAAATGCAAACTGCCGAGGATGTTTGGAGACACTGTGGAAACTCCCTCAAGAACGCCGTCCAGCTAGTCTCAAGCTGTCTCAGCCCAGTGAGATGCTACCCTTAACGCCAGGTGGCCCGTCTGTCACCTCCTCCCCGCTGAGGTGAGCTATATCCTGGCTACAATGATCAACTTCGTCTGCCTAATAGCACACTAATGCTAACGGCTCGTTGTAGCATCATGGCAAAAATATAGCAAAATAAGCCAGAATGAGGTGAGATATTAGCGACTGTGGGTTAGTGAACCAGGTGGAAACAGGGATGTCTGTCAGAGTGACTGAAATCTAACGAGCATAACAAATTAAACTGCACTTCATGCAAGCTTCCTAGTACCAACTTTAGCTCTTAAGCCAACACCTTTGGCCCCCCCACCCATCTACATGACAGACGGTTAGGCTGGCCAATAATAGAGCAGTGGACTGGTATCAAGGCTCATGGTATCTACCTTTCAGTTACGTTTCTCATTTTTTGACATACAGGGAAATACCCAGGAAAGTTTTTAAAAACGGCTTCTTGAAGAGAAAACTGAGATAACAGCTGTGTGTTTTTTCAAAGAGAAGTGAGTGTTTTGGTATTTTTTCAATATTCACATCACCAGCAGACACATTTCAGAAGGTTAAAACCTACAAAAACACAATTTTTCAATCAATGACACCTTTAACTTCTGCACCAGTGCTGCATTTCTCCGTCAGTGAACCGTCAAAAAACACTTTAAACAACAGGACAACTAGCCTGTCAAAGACGGAGCAGCTCATATGAGACTGATGAACACATCACATCCTGTGGTCACCAAGAGCCTTCACCTCTCTTTTGGATCTTGACCTATAGCCTTGGTGGACTGAAAGCTGAAGTGACCCCTGCTCATATCTTGTGATCTCTGACCATGACCTCAACCTGGATGCTTTTACCCACCTAAAATGTTTTGCTTGTGAATGGTCCGTGAAGGGGGGGACCACTGAACTAGACAGCACTCAAGAGAGCGCATACTTCCACCACGGCCTTATCTTGCAATGTTAAAGAATCGATTTGATTCCAATTCTTGAGGTTCTGAATCGATTCAATTACGATTCAATCTGATCCCGATTCAGTCAGGGAAATCACCATTTTAATAGCTATTTTATGTGCCAGGAAAAAAAATCTTTGAGACCTAATGCTGCAAACTGTACCAAGAATACTCTAACTTAATACACAAATTATCACATAAAGAACTGACCCCAAATCAGTTACAATAATGCACTTTTTATTATTTAACTTATGATTTCACAACGTGCTCACAAGTGCTTTCTTTAGTGCAAAGGGTGTGTAGTGTCAGGTTACAAACCCAGAGTCAGTAAACAAATTCAATGCATGAAGCATGTAGACAGAATCTCACTGGATTTCAGTCCCTCCAGGATTTCGTCGGCTGTTTTTACGATTGTTGCAGCCCAAAAAGCCTGAATTTGTGGGAGCTTTTCCAAAAAGTTGCGCTAAAAGTTGTGACATTTTTAGAGGTTTTTTACACTGAAAGCTGTGTGAGGAAGTACAGATTTTAAAGTAGCTGCTCCATAGCTTACAGTGATGCTGTTCTATGTAACACAAGAAAGCAAAGGATTGACAAAAATTTCCTGTTAAACAGTGATTTATGTAGAATTAAATGCTCAGGAAAACTGTCAAAAAATGACCAACATTGTATTCTTGCTGAGAACTTAAATAAAAAAGATAAAATAATTAGTCATTACAACTAAATTGCATTGAATGCATGTTAGAGTATGGAGAAAATTATGGCAGCACCTTCTTGAATCTTGAATTTACAAACTAAGACCCTAAAAAATTTGAGGTCTTCTTCTGTGCTGAACTCCACATGAAGCAGGGATGCTCCTCCACTGACAACCTCTTCCCTCCAGAACGTCTCAGTGCACGATGGACCTTGGAGTGGAAACCCAGTCTTCACAGATCTGAAGGGAGGTGAAAAGGAGAATAGACTTCAAAGTAAAATTAATAATCATATTTTTAAATCCCCACACCACAGTAGGGTTTAATAATTTAGTTTCTTTTATTTTTTGCTGTTTATATTGTAACTTTAAATTTTTGAAAAGGGTTTCAATTAATTTCCTGGAAGATTTGGTCATTTCACTTTAGTTCTATTGAATAAAAAATGGCTCGTTGTACTGCAGTCTTGATTAATTTTGCCATTTTCATGGATGAATTATTAATTTATGACACAAATGTTAAAAAAACGATATTTTACTTACCCACAGCAGCTGCAACAGTCTCCCTCTCTTGTCTGTTGTCGTTCTCCATGAGTTTTCCGTTTGTAAATTGTTTATCAATCAGCGACTTTTATGTTCCACCACAGCGCTGCACGTAGTACAAAACTGTTTATCCCCACTTTATGAAAAATATTCAGGAGCTGTTGAGCACAGTCTTTAACCATGACTTTTGTTGATAAACTAACATTGGCAAGTCTGCTCTGTGGCTGCCTGCCAAATGTAAACATGGAAGTAACGTAAGCATGCGGCACATGGAACTCTCGTACGATTGTTCCTCATGTGCAACTTCAGCCGGCTGCTTGCGTTTTGCGTTTCACAGACTATAAAATTATGATCATAAAAGATCAATCCACAGATTTTATGGATCAATATCGGCTCAGTCAAATGTGGATCAAGCTTTTGAGCCCACCCCTATTAAAGAAAGTGAAAAAGTGATCCGAACACCATCAAAATCTAATGAGTTCATCCGTAGCCCAAGGACCACCTCGGTTGACAATTTCATCAAAATCCATCCAGTAGTTTTTGTGTAATCCTGCTAACAAACAGGCATGGAAACATTACCTCCTCAGTGAAGGTAAAAATGTAAAGTCAATAGCCGATTCTTATCTGATGCTCCCTTTAGCTCGTAACACAAACTGCTTGCCTGCATCTAAACAAGACTCATTCCAACATTAGCGCTCTACCCCTCATACCTTCGAGCAGCAAAAGCCTTGTCTTGTTCTTCACATTTAGTTCACAGAAATAAAAGAGAAATAAAATGACATCTCCAAAACACACACGTACCTGCAGAGGAAGACGTAGCAGTCTTGCGTGTAAAAGTGCCCAAACTCCTCCTCGGGCAGGCGAGCGAACTTCTTTCCCTCCAATACAAATCCCTCCATGCCATCTAAGTCCTCGTTCCACTCCTCCATCAGCTGTTCAGCCTGAACATGTAAACAAAGTAAATATAGGAGGACTCTTATTGAGTGTTTAACAGAAATTGTGTTGTCACAGAATGTGTATAAAAAAACAAAGGATCTGAGAAAGTGAAGGTCGTGCATCTCAAACGCCCTCTAATGGCTGGTTTGCAGTACTGCACCCATCTAGATTTATATACAGTCTATATAACTGCTGTATTATTGTAACCTCAGTGAGGGGCATGGGTGGTTGTCTCTGGAGGAAAAGAGCAGTGAGGTCAGCTTTCATCTGGTCCTTCTGCTCGGTATCCTTCTTCACCTGTGACATAAAACATGAGATGCACATGAGACCACCGCTGCACAGTCAGCACTCGACAGGCCAACTGATTTTACCATTTCCACGTTAAGATTTCTGACAAGTACTCATATCTCTGACCTTGCTCTGTAGGCTGTCTTTCTGTTGGACAGTCTCAGCTGCTCTGGTGTAGTCCACCTTCAGTACATCATCCCAGTTTTTAAATTTGGACTTGAACACCTGAAGAAGATAAGGAGTTAACACGCCGCTTAAGACTTCAGAATCTCAAATACCCTGATGCCACATTTATGGAGCTTTCAGCTCAAGTTAGCTGCAACGCCAGACCTGGCACTCTGCCCCCTCCAGGTTGCGTGTGACACAGGCATGTTTGGGGCGATGCAGCATGGAGCAGATCTCCTGCCCCAGCTTTAAGGCAGCGGCTCGGACAAGACGTGGAGATTTCCTTCCGATCCAGATGAAGACATCGGACCAGCAGTCGAGGATGTACACGCACTTCGTGTCCAGCAGAGACTGCACCTGGAGAGAAAGAGACAAAAACATGATTAACCCCCTACCATTCCTGCCAATTTCCAGCCAATGTGAAAAGTTCTGAGTGGAAAACTACAATTTTAAGAGGCTAAGAAGATCTTTCATTACACAGGGTTACAAAAATAATTTTTTTGTAAGTTGTCTGTGTTTTTTCAACTGATTTAAGACAATTTTGCACCGCTGAATCTGAAAATGACATCTGTTTCTCTCGATCAGGTGCCAAGTAAAAACCTGTACTTATTTAGTACTGTGCTTGTACTTACTGTACCTTTATATAAAGGTAAGTACATGTAAATAGAATGTTACGTCATCATTGTTCAAAATTCAGAGAATTTCAAGACATAAAAAATTTTGCATCATATAAAGCGAAAATACACGTACATGTAAACAAAAATGTATAAAACAACATGTGGCCATAATTCAAAAAGTTGACCTGAGTGAGCAAAACCAATGTGACTTTTGGATTTAGCACATCAAAATTGTCCTAAATCAGCTAAAAAAAACTTAGACAATAAATTTGGTGGTGACCAGTGTTATTCACCATTACACATTGTTGTCTGTCACACAGATAAAATGAAAAGCACTGCATGGCCAGATTAGAAAAATTAATCTAGATTTTTTTTATCCAACTAAAATGTGGTGATTCACTGCATCAAAAGCTTTTTTTTAGGTCCAGTAAAACAGCTCCCACAACCTGACCTTGATAATCAAGTAGGAGTTAGCACTATCAGCTGAATAATTTGTTCAGAAGCCACAGAGAGGATGTAAGTATTAGACGCCATATACTCCAATAACTGTAGCAACAGTTTTTTTTTCTAAAAATTGGTAATATACTAATAGACACATACAGTCATGTGAAAAAATTAGGACACCCTATGAAAGCCTGAGTTTAACATATTTGGACATATGGGTATTTAATATAAATTTTAACAATACTGGGAGATTCAAGTAAAACAACTAAACAATTAAAACTGAAGAAAAGACTTTTTAAATTTTTCTGCAAAACGTAATTCTAAAAACATGCAATTTCTGGTGCAGAATAAATTAGGACACCCCCCACATTTATTCCCACTTAAAATGGCTAAAATCACACACAGGTGTATCACATCAGGTACACATGATTAGAACATCGTTACTCAGCACTTTGAAGGAGGATTGTCCTATTTAAACCTCAGACATTTAGGCTGCATTCACACCAGGACAGTCCGGGGGTCTCGGTTTGATTGGGCGGGGAATGACGAGAATTTTCGTACCTTCGTTTGGTTTGCATTCACACTGCAGTGGACCAAACTGCCTGGACAATGTCACGCAGTTACAACAACTGCTCATTTGGGGCACTGTAGCTGAAACCACCACTGACCAGGAAGACATCTCGGCAAAGAAGAAAAATCAGGCTCCTTGATTGGCCAGGACTGAAAACGGAAATGCATTCCTTCAGCCAGGTTGTTTGTCTGCCACAAACAAGACATTTTTTTTTTTTTTTTTTACTTTTCTCCTCGGCTTTCTCCGGTAAAAGGATTTCTCAGATTCACGCAGTTGTCTTTATTGTTATTTACTACCCAAAATGCACTACAGTAAATGCCACTTCCTCTTCTCAGACTACATGTTGCTATGGTTACACAAATGCTGAGGGGCACTTCCACCCTTTGGTCCGCTGGATACTCCGTTTGCATTCACACTGCAAGCGAAGTGCACCAGAGTTCATCTGCAAATGAACCCAGATCCTCGTTTTCAGGAGGACCAGAGTTCTCTTGTTTGGTGCACACCAGTGTTTGAATGCATGTTCAGACTGCACCAAACAAACCAGAGTTCCTTTGGTCTGGACCAAACAGTGGCCGTGTGATGCGCCCTTAGTTTGGTGTGCTCATTACTGTTGAAGTGAGAGTGAACACCATGGTGAGATTTAAAGAGCTGTCTGAGGCCTTCAGAAAGAAGATTGTAGCAGCTTATGAGTCTGGTAAGGGATTTAAAAAGATCTCAAAAGAATTTGAAATCAGCCATTCCACTGTCTGGAAAATAGTCTACAAGTGGAGGACTTCAAAACAACTGCCAACATGCCCAGGTCTGGCAGTCCAAGCAAGTTCACCCCAAGAGCAGACCGCAAGATGCTAAAAGAAGTCTCCAAAAACCCTAAAATGTCTTCACGGGATCTACAGCAGGATCTTGCTACTGTTGATGTGAAAGTGCATGCCTCTACAATCAGAAAGAGACTGCACAAGTTTAACCTGCACGGGAGGCATGCAAGGAGGAAACCTTTGCTCTCTAAGAGAAACATAAAGGCCAGATTGAAGTTTGCCAGAGAGCACGCAGACAAAGAGCAGGACTTCTGGAATTGGACAGATGAGTCTAAAATTGAATTATTTGGACATCAGAACAGAGGACGTGTTTGGTGTAGACCAAATACAGCATTCCAGGAAAAGAACCTCATATCAACTGTGAAGCATGGAGGTGGAAGTGTCATGGTTTGGGGATGTTTTGCTGCAGCAGGACCTGGCCAGCTCACCATCACAGAATCCACCATGAATTCTACTGTGTATCAGAGGGTGCTTGAGGACCACGTGAGACCATCTGTAAAAAAAATTAAAGCTGAAGCAGAACTGGACCCTGCAACATGACAATGACCCAAAACATACCAGTAAATCCACCAAGGACTGGCTAAAAACTAAGAAATGGAGAGTCTTGGAATGGCCGAGTCAAATCTTAATCAGATCTTAATCCCATTGAGATGCTGTGGGGTGACTTGAAACGGGCTGTACATGCAAGAAACCCCTCAAAAATCTCACAGCTGAAAGAATTCTGCGTTGAGGAGTGGGGCAAACTTTCCTCAGACTGATGTCAGAGACTGGTAGATGGCTACAAGAAGTGGCTCACTCAAGTTATTTCAGCCACAGGGGGTAACACTAGCTATTAGGTGGTCAGATGTCCTAACTTTTTCCTCAGAATACACATTTTTGTTGATATCTTTTGTTTAATGAGTAAAACAAGGTTAATTTTTGTTATATGCCTGCAATTAAATCACATTCTTTTCCAGACATAAATATAGACAAGATTAAACATCAATATGTGAACATTTCTTAATAAAGAACTGAATATGTAATGGGGTGTCCTAATTTTTTCACATGACTGTACCCGATTTACAGCTCGAGATTTAAAATAAAAAGATGGATGAAAGTTAGGTAAGGGAGGGAGGCAATAATAATAATAATCTATCTATAAATGCACAAAATCTCTGTGTGAGTGTGTTCCTCATATCTCTCGAACCGTTTGTCAGACTGGCCTCAGATTTTATACACGTTTTACTGAGATTACGAGGGTGTGCATCTCCAAGTATGGAGTTGTTCAGTCAAAATATGTAATTTTTATCAATAAAAGTTTAGCCATCACTCTCTCTCCTCATGCTGTGGCTTCTAGAAGTGTGGAGGGAATTTCGGATTGACTCCGTACTGATCGGATATTACGCGGCATCACGGCATTAGTAACCACGGCGCTCTGTGATCAAAACAAGGAAACAAAAAGCGTCAAATTTGACTAGACAAAGATAATACTGGACATTTAATGCTTAAAAAATTATACCATGAAGTTGCTGTGATTGTGTTGGTCTAAAAGATAATTCAGCATATGTGGAGAACATGAGGCGTGTAAGCAGACTGGGCAGAGCATCAGCGGAGACACGGGTCTGACAAACAACACTGGTGTATCCAACACAGAGCATGTCGGGAGAAGCAGCGGCCCGACCGGGCAGACCACGGTCCTTCACGGGAAGGCATGCCCAGCCTCCGCGAGCCAACCGTAAGTCCCTCCTCCTGCATGAGTATCTAAAAATTAAAAACCTAATAATACCGCCATGATCGTGGAGCGGAATGGCTGGAATGACTTAACAACCAAACACAGGACACAAAAACACCCAAATAACGAAATAAATCATTTTTAGTTAAATATTTACTGACAAATGGACAGTCAAACGGGTCCTTCTGCTGTGCATAATAATGTTGAGTGTTTTGGTAGTTAATTTGATTGATTACAGTTTTAAAAACCTTTTAACAACAAAATATTGCTAAAACATAAATTGATGCACTACAATGGGTCTCAAATATTTGTAAACGTGTCCTGTTATAGCACTGCATGAGTTTACTGACGATACACAGAAGAAATTCAATATTACACTGAACTCCATCACTGAACAGTGATATAAACTAAAATAATTATAATGGTGACTGAACAACTCCCATTCCCCAAAGTGCAAGATACACTATTATCTTGAATATAAGTGATAAAAGATCACACAAATAAGTGATCTGACAAATAAACAAGGGATCTGAAACAGTTTCCAATACTGGATGTCCCATTCATTTTCAATATTTAGGTATTCTGTAATTAATATTCACACAATCAAATAAATCTTAGTTCCATTTAGTCCCTTTTATATTTGTCAAAGTCTAACATGTGAGTGCCTACATATAGGCTACACCTCTTTGTATTCCACTTTCAAACCCAGCCTACATTTGGGCCTGGAAAGCCTGATTGGGATACCTGTTTCAGACAGGAAGACTTGCGTTCTGTGGGCAATGCACTAGTGATAATAATGAAGCACAATTAGGGCTGGGCGATTTGATCTTAAATCTGCATCATGGTTATTTGAAGCTTTCAAGCCGGTTTTGGATTTTTTTTTCCTCCCTCATAGTTCACTGACAGACTCAAATTATAAGTCAAAAGAGTGTGGCATCAATGAATCCATCACTGCTGTGATTTGTCCATAAATGAGCATAATATAATAAAGATTCAGTACACTGTCACCCACACACATGCAACCAAACTAAACACTGTCCAGTGCAGAAGTCAGCGTCCCACATATACCTCTTGACATGGCTCACGCCAGTGGCCAACCAGCTACTCCAGGGGAGCCCTTCATGCAACCACAACCATGCCATCACCACACAGGGACTATGAAGCTATGATCGGGTTCTTAAATACAACTTTAGCTCATCCACCCTGATGTCCACTCCCACTACAAAGCGGTCGATAACACGGACAGCAGTCGGAGGCCAACAAGACCCAGCCTCGGCGCATCCCGCTCACGCCCTCCTGACATCCCCAGATAAAACAAAGAGTCAATCATTTCATGTTATGTGGACGGACAGCGCATTTCTTTTCGGTACAAGCCGTTTTAATTTTTCCACCATGTTCTGCTGCTTCTGAACAGCCCTGACTGCACCGCTTCCGGGTTGTGGAATCACATGACCACGCAAGCAGGAGATGTCCTAAAGGGGCAGTACATGAAAGCTCTCATACACACACATGCATGCACACAACAGGAAATAAGGAAGAATGGAAAAAAATCAACATGAGCATGATTATGGGGGTTTTATGTCCCAACCATCAGTTTCAGTTTCCATCCATCTTCTTCCACTTAATCCTTTTCGGGTCGCAGGGGGGCTGGAGCCTATCCCAGCATCTTTGGGCGAGAGGCAGGGTACACCCTGGACAGATCGCCAGTCCATTGCAGGGCCAACACAGAGAGACAGACAACCATTCACTCTCACAGTCACACCTAAGGACAATTTAGAATCCCCAGTTTTGATGCCAATTAACTTAACTTGCATGTTTTTGGCATGTGGGAGGAAACCGGAGAAATCCCGGAGTAAACCCACGCAGACACGGGGAGAACATGCAAACTCCACACAGATCACTGTTGGTCGGGGGCTGGGATCGAACCCAGGATCCCCCAACCAAGGGTGAGTTGTTGTGCTGCCGCAGTGCTAACCACGCCGCCACCGCGCTGCCCCAGTTTCAGTTTTATTTTGGTTAATCACCCAGTCCTAAACACAACTTACCAGTCTGAGCTCCGGCAGGGTGTCCAGCTTGACCTTGTGATCTTTGTGCTCGACAGACAGCTTGTAGTTAATCTGAGGCAGCTCCAAATAGCCAAGACCCAAACCCACCTACAGGAGTGGGAAAGATTTATATTTTTTTTAACTGAATCAAAGCAAGTTTGGTCTCATTAGCAGGATTATTTAGGCAAAAAGAGCAAAGTATCTTTCAAGGTGACACATAATCTTTATACAGGGTGTCTGCAGCTATAAGGAAGTTACAGTTTAAGCTACTTGACTACATTTGCCCAAAAAGAAAACAATGTGGCCACATTACTTTGTTCAGTTATTTACGGGAACGGAAATTGCTGCAAATTTTGGGTCATCAATCCAGCTCACATCAAATTTACATTTTTCCAGGATCGATACTTTCACATGATAATTACTAAGTTATTCAAGTAAAAAGTCTGAAATTAGCCCCTACCAACATTTTTTGGGGGAAAGCCACACATTTACAAGGAAAAAAAGTTGTATAATAATAAAAGTGCAAGAGAAAAGGCTGCACATTTAAGAGGAAAAATTACATATTTACAACAAATTTTTAAATTCTCTCCTCTTTTAACTTTCTGTTACAGAAGACAAATGTGAGGATTTCACTGCACAAAGCTAGTAAACAGAGTTTATCATATCAGTGGTATTTTTAGGACCTTTGAGAGGCAGAATTAACCATTAATTGTAATTTTCAAGCATATTAGGGTCTTAAAAAGTCTTCATTTTGTTTATCCAAAATCAAGGATCCATGGATACCCAGTTATATTCTGGCATAGCGCATATTACTAAAGCTGTTATGAAAATAATAAATCTCTATACGACTTTAACAATACCTGTTAAATTATTTGGTGTTTGTACAATGCTGTAAAGTATACTAGCTTCTATTAAAACCCACACCAAATAAAAACTACATTCACCTTGTATAGTTTGGGTCTGACGGGAGAGAAGTCATCTGGTACGTGTTTCTTTATCTCCTCTGGTTGTCCTCCAAGGATCTCCCAGAACCCTGGAGGCTCCTGCTTCTGAGCAACTGTTAGGATTTCTGCATTCCCTTTGCGTTCATTCTTATTTATCTTTTCAGCAAACAACCTGAAGGACAGCAACACATGCAACAGAGTCTGGGACCACTATATGAACTGTCATGAGCAAACAAAGGAATTTTTAAGTTTAACATGTGTAACATAAATCTACGTTCTAAAATATTTGCCATACCATTGACTAGTATCCTACCTGGCCTTTGTGGTGCCGCTAAGAGTTGCGTTTATTCCTCTCCAGATGAAAATTTCCAGCCCATTGTCCAGCAGAAAGACATAACTGGGGAAAAAAAGACAGGATGCATGTTATGAAGCAATAAGAAAATGCAGGTCTTGGATGATTATACAGTGATTGTGTCAAACAAGGCAGTAAGACAGTGTTGGCCTCACCGAGGGTCAAGGGAGGAAGCCTTCCCAGGCACAGACTCCAGTTTGATGTTTTTCTTGCCGTAGATTCTGTACAACCTGAGAAATGCACAAAAGCACTTTCAAGAGTGGACTGCCAACTAAAATATACTGGCTGACCCAAAATTAATCACCACCTAGATTTGACTAAACAGTTAAGATATTTCCACTGGATAGTTACTGCAGTGATCAATAACTTTTACCTTTAAGCAGTTATCTAACGCTAAGGAACTTCTCATTTCTTAAACAAGGCAGTCAAAGGCAGCAGACTTTGCCCCCATCGATCCAGACCCTCATTATGAATTACAGCTGGTTGCTTCACAGCACTCTTGATATAGAGTATGCACAGTCCTCAGTAACAGGGTTTCTCGAGTCGGGAAATTATGTAAAGAATGCCAAAATAAGAGCCAACAGCCCCCAACCTCTACGCCAAAACTCTGAGCTTGAAAAAACCCCAAAAGATCTGAAACTGACAAAACCAAAAAATTCTAATTAAAACTGTAACTAAACAACAGAATTATGTCTGAAAACATAAAAGCTGACACTGAACCAAACTGTCAATGATGGAGTAGCTCATTTCAGCCTGATAAAATCAACCCCAGAGTGGTCAGAGCTCCTGACCACTGACCTTGAGCAAAGTCTAAAAGCAGACTCACTTGAGGATCATTGTGCATGCATTTGTCAAACATTGGAACAATTGCCTAGGAGGAGTAAAGAGTTTTGTGAAATCATAAATACCAAGATCTCTTGACAATGACCTTGAGCTCAACCTGGATGCAGACAAACCTCAAGGATGACTCCGAGTGAGTTTGGTCAGCATCAAAACAAATGCCAAGGAGTAGCAGCAATTCCCCTGAAATGTGGACGGACAGACAGACGGGCAAACGACAGGCACTGCGCCTTCACATCAGCGCCTTTTGTCTTCATCAGAATGATCTACTTTATGATATCAAAGACTAAAATAAAATAAATACATAGATGTACTTTATTGATCCCAAACTGGGAAATTACAGTGTAACAGCAGCAAGATGGTAGACAACCAAAACGACAGAAACACACACAGCATAAAAGAAAAAGGGATTACCCATGGAAAGTAAAACTGCCTAAACAACATATTAATTAAATAACTTATATAACTTAGATAAAATATAAGAAATCATTTATTTAAAAAAAAAATCAAAGACCTCAACATCAAAACCTAAAAGTAGACTTAATGATGGAGTAGTTCTGACCTGATGAACATAAACCAAGAACCTTCACTTCTCTCTCTATCAACACATGTATTCATCCTAGGCCGACTCAAAAAAATAAAATAGTTAACAAGACATGCATCAGCTTACCTCACAGGATACTGTGTGTCTTCCACTGTGTAAAATCCACTGGCTGTTCCTCCCTCAATGTAGGCAATTTCATTGTTAAACACCTGAACACAGAAATAAAACTCATAAAAGCACATACTGTACATGATCATGATTCCCTTTATATCTAATAGCACACACTGGCAAGTACAATGCATCTGTTTTATGCATCTCTGTGTAAACGGACACATATACTCTCTCATATATTAGCTCATTGTGTTTCAACGTACAGCACTGAACTCCTCGCTCTCATCTCCCATCTCTTCCCTTATCGACCTGCACTCAGCACCAAGGAAATTTCGAAGGTTGACAGCATGGATGGCAGAGCAAGCCTTTTTGTCTAGAGTGGCTTCCTGACCAATCCAGTAATAGATCTCCCAGTTCAGTGCTCCATTATCCAGAAAAGTCTGAAATTGAGGGGGATACGTGAGTTGCTAACATCTGTAAATGTTTAAATGGTTTTAAATCAAATATTATGTGTTTTATGTATATTTATAATCAGCATTGAAAGATGTGGTGCATCACCTTGAGAACAATGTAGCAGTCAGCCTCATAAAACTTCCCATGGAAAGCTTCATCCACTTGCATGGGGATGAAGTTTTCTATCTGCCACACTGTCACACCTGGAACCTGCAGGGAAGATGAGCAACAGAGAGATTAAACATCAGAGACTCCGTCTCTGATCAGATATGTAGCTTAGATGGTTTTACCCTAGAACCCCTAGCACCACTGTCGGGAATCTTGGGAGTCATTTTTGATCAGGATTTGTCCTTTTATTTCACACATCAAACAAATCTCTAAAACTGCTTACTTCCACATACAGAATATTGCTAAAATCAGGAACATCCTGTCCCAAACTGATGCAGAGAAACTAGTCCATGCCTTTGTCACTTCTAGATTAGATTATTCTAATTCACTATTGTCAGGTTGTCCTAAAAACTCTAAAAATTCTCCAACTAATTCAAAATGCTGCAGCTAGGGTATTAACGGGCACTAAAAAGAGGGATCATATTTCTCCCATATTAACCTCCCTTCATTGGCTCCCTGTTGAATCCAGAATCATATTTAAAGTTCTTCTCTTGACATATAAAACCATACATAATCTATTCCCCAGTTATTTTAAAGAACTGATTGTACCCTATTATCCTAACAGATTATTATGCTCTCAGCATGCAGGAGTCCTAGTAATCTCTAAGGTCTCAAAGTACCATGGGGGGTAGGGCTTTCAGCTATCAGGCCCCTCTTCTATAGAGACAATTACCAGCCTGGGTCCATGAGGCCGACACCCTCTCTGCCTTTAAGACAAAACTGAAAACTTTCCAATTTGACAAAGCTTCTGAATAGACTTCCCACATATTATGTTATTTAACTAGTAGTATAACGGTACTATGCATACTGTTCCACTGCTAGACATGTGCATAGAGTTTTAGTCCGCATCAATGGGGCCTGCTGCGCATGCGTTTAATCACGTTTGATTGTGTGCATGAGCTATGTGACAGCTGGCTAGCTAGATGCGATATGTTTTAACTGGACGTCCTTATCAAGTGTAGATTGGATTTTGCATGTCACAGTTTTGAATTTTACTATGAGTATCTACTACAATGGTGTGAAAAAGTCTTTGCCCCCTTCCTGATTTCGCATTTTTTTTGTATGTTTGTCACACTTAAATGTTTCACATCATCAAACAAATATTAGACAAAGATAACACATGTAAACACAAAATGCAGTTTTTAAATGAAGGTGCTTATTATTAAGGGAAAAAAATCCAAACCTACATGGCCCTATGTGAAAAAGTGATTGCCCCCTAAACCTAATAACTGGTTGGGCCACCCTTAGCAGCAACAACTACAATCAAGTATTTGTGATAACTGGCAATGAGTCTTTTACAGTGCTGTGGAGAAATTTTCTCCCGCTCATCTTTGCAGAATTGTTGTAATTCAGCCACACTGGGGAGTTTTCTGGCATGAACCGCCTTTTTAAGGTCATGCCACGGCATCTCAATCGGATTCAGGTCAGGACTTTGACTAGGCCACTTCAAAGTCTTCATTTTGTTGTTCTTAAGCCATTCAGAGGTGGACTTGCTGGTGTGTTTTGGATCATTGTCCTGCTGCAGAACACAAGTGCGCTTCAGCTTGAGGTCACGAACAGATGGCCAGACATTCTCCTTCAGGATTTTTTGGTAGACAGCAGAATTCACAATTCCATTTACCACAGCAAGTCTTCCAGGTCCTGAAGCAGCAAAACAGCCCCAGACCACCACACTACCACCACCATATTTCACTGTTGATATGATGTTCCTTTTTTGAAATGCCGTGTTACTTTTACGCAAGATGTAATGGGACACACATCTTCCAAAAAGTTCAACTTTTGTCTTGTCAGTCCACAGAGTATTTTCCCACAAGTCTTGGGGATCATCAAGATGTCTTCTGGAAAAACTGAGACAAGCCTTTAGGTTCTTTTTGCTCAGCAGTGGTTTTCATCTTGGAACTCTGCCATGCAAGCCATTTTTGCCCAGTCTCTTTCTTATGGTGGAATCATGACCACCACCACCACCATAGCAGTCTGTCAGGGGCGACAATGACTGTTTCATTTCGGTCTGATCAGATTCCTCCACGCAGCTCTGTCCTTCGCCTTCCACTGCCAGGAACTCCTGACCTTGTTAACCTGGGCAAACACTGACCTTAACTGAGGCAAGTGAGGCCTGCAGTCCTTTGGATGTTGTTGTGGGGTCTTTTGTGACCTCTTGGATGAGTCCTTGCTGTGCTCTTGGGGTAATTTTGGTTGGCCAGCCACTCCTGGGAAGGTTCACCACTGTTCCATGTTTTCGCCGTCTGTGGATAATGGCTCTCACTGTGGTTCAGTGGAGTCCCAAAGCTTTAGAAATGGCTTTATAACCTTTTCCAGACTGATAGGTCTCAATTACTTTGTTTCTCATTTGTTCCTGAATTTCTTTGGGGCGCAGCATGATGTCTAGCTTTTGAGGATCTTTTGGTCTACTTCACTTTGTCAGGCAGTCCTATTGAAGTGATTTCTTGATTGAGAACAGGTGTGGCAGTAACCAGGCCTGGGTGTGGCTAGAGAAACTAAACTCAGCTTTCCAAAGATGTGATAAAATTACAGTTAATTTACGTTTCAATGGGGGGGGGGGATCACTTTTTCACACAGGGCCACATAGGTTTGGATTTTGTTTACCCTTAATAATAAACACCTTCACTAAAAACTGCATTTTTTTGATTACTTGTGTTATTTTTGTCTAATATTTAAATTTGTTTGATGATCTGAAGCATTTAAGTGTGACAAACACAAAAAAATGAGAAATCAGGAAGGGGGCAAAGACTTTTTCACACCACTCTATGGCCACTGACAGACAGACAGACAGACAGACAGACAGATAGACAGATAGATAGAAAAACTGCCATTTATGCTCACTGTGCATAGTGTTTAGGCATTACACCACCAGGTCTAGCTACGGATGTGTCTGCTCGCAGTGTTTCCTATGAGATTCTTTAGTTAGCTTAATAAGCCTGAAAAAAGCCCATAAAAATGCTGTAATCTTAGGTCAAATTAGCTTTGATAGAATTTGCATGTCATATCTGTCTTCCTGCATGTTGTTGTTCTATTACGATTAGCATGCCTCTTCTTTCTTCCTTTCTCCCCTCAACCCCCAACCAGGTGTGGCAGAAGACTGCCCCTCCTGGAGCCTGGTTCTGCCGGAGGTTTCTTCTAATAAGGAAGTTTTTCCTTCCCACTATCGCCTAGTGCTTTCTCATAGGGATCATTTGATTGTTGGGGCTTTTCTCTGAATTATTTATGATTTGCGCTCATGTATCTAGCACCTGGAGATGATTTTTGTTGTGACTACGCGCTATACAAATAAAGATGAATTGAACACCCCACCACCCCCGCTCCTCATGTGCGCAGGTTGTTGTTCTTGGGGATAACTATTCTTTGAAGCGATTTTTTTGGCAGCTATCCTCTAGCGCAGTGATTCCCAACCTGGTGTCCCTGGAACTTTCAGGTTTCTGTGGGAAATTTTGTAATTTCACTTCTTAATTGGTTCCAAAAATTGCAAATAATCTGACACTGTTGTGCAGGGGTAGAACATGCACAGCTACGGCAAATTATTTGCAAAAGAAGAGAAATTAGAAAATTTCACACAGAAACCTGAACATTCCAGGGACCCCAGGTTGGGAATGACTGCAGCTGGACGTGGATCGGGAATTAGCGGGTGGGGGAGGGATGATTATGTGTTCAGAGGGAGAAGAGGCCGACCGGGATGAAGTTGCAGAGCAGACAGAAAGGAGAAAGCAAACTTAGTATTGATACAAACGATACTGGGTCATCCTGTGTCAGGGATGAAAATATACTGACACATTTTGAAGTACTGACATATGGCCTAGCCCTTCTTCCTGCTGCCTCAGTGGACTACATTAGCATCATTGTCTTGTCAGAAAGCATCAATGTCTTGTCGTTTTATTTGGCATCTTTTATTGTAAATTTGAGACTTTTACCTTCATATTTAGAATGCTTTTCCTCATAAGATTGCAATTTTGTCACATTAATTTGAATCTTCTGATATAATAATAGCAAATTATTGTAAATGAGTGATTTTTTTGTATTGTTTACCTAGTGCTGGGAATATTAATGCATTAATGCAATTAATTAAGGTAGTTCCATTAACGGATTAAAAAAATATTCATGCTAATTAACACTCCCACGGCACTTCCACAGAACTTAAAACTGGCAAAAACGGTTCCACCCAGACAGTCTTTTGCATATCACGCAATCAAGATCGTCATTTTATTTCATTCTGGGTGTTCAAATCAATTTGCAAGAGTATCACTGTACTACAATGAGTACATCTGGACTGTAGATCACATTTAATGAAACATTAAACGGAGCGACCACAGTGAAGGATTTTCTTCAGCTAGCATCTTGTTTACAGTGAACTTTCAGTTCCGGACAGCATGTTGTGTTGGAAATATTCACTTATTCCCGACACAGCGAATAGTGAATCAACCATTTTGTAGTCCTGTTCGAAATCTTAAATAATAATTTCATTCACTATTTAGAGCACTCAAAATATCCCACAATTTTGAAAAGTATAAACGATGGTCACTACCTTAGCCTACGTACCCCATAATGCAATGCACAGCTACAAGAGCAGTCACCAGAGAGTTTCACATCACAACATAAATTACCTTAAGGTATTTTTATTTATTAATACAGTAAAATTGATTTAATATACAGTTACTACACAAAATACATGTAGGTATTCAATTTTTAGCACCATTAATCTGTTACGCTTTACTGTCTCATCATGATGACATCATTAACGGCGCTGAGAAAATGAAGGGAGTAGTGTCCAAAAGCTCAATTTTTTATTGTTATTTTGAGTTCACTATATAGTCCACAGCTACTTTTAAGGGGTAAGACACCTAAAATTTATGATTTCGTATCATCAGCCCATCAGAATCAAATGGGCATGAGCAGTCTAGTATGCTTTTTGAATATTTCCCACTGGGTTAGTAATATGTACCAATTTATATTTCCTAAATATTAGGCTAGAATACGTGTACAGTTAGCAACACTACATCAATGTTTCCAACACTCGCTCTCTGGGAGTAAATCTCACTCTCTTATCCTCTGTCTTACCCAGTGCTGGGAGTTGTTACTGTAACGCCACTACTTTTGTAGTAACATGTTGTGTAAAGAAATTACTGTTTAAAAATTCAGTAATCCGTTACAAGTTACTGAAATTTGATCAGATGTTACTTGTTTTATTAATATGGATAAATACTTTTAGCGCAAATAAAGGAATATACAAACTGACCCTACCGTAGCTGAGACATAGTCATCAGTCATCATGACCTGTTGCAGAGAGCCAAGTCTTCACTACTGAGCGGAGGAAAAGATGAAGCTACTTTGTTTTTGTGGAAATAGATTATTTTTCCTTTGTCGCAGTTAAGGACAAAAGCATGTTGGTGGGTTGCAAGCTGAAGTGCCGGTTGAGACCTACTGCAATCTTGAGAAGTGCTTGAAAACAGCAACAAAGCTCCGACAAAGCTAGCGCTAAGTAACAGCTAGCTATGCTAACAACACTGTATTAGTGGATCTACGCTATCTGAACAGCCATGGCTGTATGTAAAGTGGAAATACTCTTGTCTCAACAGCCACGGTTGGATTTCAAGCACAGGCATGCATCTGGACAGTTTGTGACCCAGCAAGAATTAAACCTGATTGCCAGATACATCATTACAGACTGAAGACGTGAAAACAGTCACTTTCCATCAGACAGCTGAGACTGTCTGAAGTTTAACTGAAGTTAAAACACATTTACTTGCTACCTGGATAAAGATAATTCAAAAATGGATTTTGATCTCCAATAGGAATTTGAGGGATTGGATCATGTCTCTGTCACAGCAGACATTTGGACTGTGGATAATGGACATTTTCTTTGGATCACTGCACACTGGATTAAATCCATAATATAAAGGTAAGATAAACATGGATAGCTTTATGCAGTGTTGCCAACTCTCATTCCAGAATGAGGAAATTACTGACAATATCATGTTGATTTTCTTCAGATTTTTCCCCACAATAAGAGCTCTCAAGGCAGGATAAAGCAGACTGAACATGTTCTAAAAACTCTGTCTAAAACAGTCTGTTTTCAGCCTGACATTAATAAGCCTGTAATGTAATCCATTAATTAAAATGATCTTGCTGTGTGTGCAAGATGATTTAAGAATGCATTTAAAAGCAACATGAAAGTTACTTTTCCAAGTAACTAGTTACTTTAATCATGCAGTAACTGGTAAAGTAACTCACTCACTTTTGAAAAGAAGTAACTAGTAACTAATTAGTTACTATTTTTTAGTAACTTGTCCAACACTGGGCTTACATCACACATTTCCACATCAAAACATGGAAAATACTACCAATATCATGTTGACTTCCTTCAGATTTTTACACAAGAACTCTCAAGGCAGCGCCGTTAAGCTTTGGTCAAGGCTGACTGCCATGGCAAACAGAATGAACATGTTCTAAAATTGATTCTGAGGTAAAGAAGTGTATGTGTTGGAGAAAATAACTCTTATTGTGTATTGCGCCCATTTATTCTCACTCCACCCCTACCCCCTGTTACAGATCCCTCATCCACAAGGAATTAGTCAGTGGTGCAGTTCCTGACACCTTAAGGTACACCTCCACTACTAGCTCAATGCTAAGAGAGGAATTCCTCTTTGGATCAGTGGTAGTGTGCGAGGCTTTCATATCATGATGTCATGGGTTCAAATCCCGGCCTAGGATGTAGATGTACGTCTACCTTGCCTAAGGGCGAAAATGACTAGGTCAGTCCACCTTGACGTAAGGGTCGAAACAGACTTGGAGATCCCAGGCTGACATAGGCGATTCTGGCCTTGGACCAGTAAGTGGGTCGTAACACCCCAATTCCCTGGTGATTAATCGCAGTTAACAAGCTAAAATATTTTAATCATGATTAAACTGCGATTAGTTTTTGGAAATGGTGGGATTTAGGGTTGCAAGTTATCAATTAATACATTCAGGGTTTCCTCTGGTAACATTTTTCGGTGGCGGCCCGCCACACCAGAAATTTTACCACCGCGCCAAGGAGATATGAATTTATTAAGAAAAATATATGAAGCAATGACTTTCCGCAAGCACGCACACGAACAACGTACGTGGCTGTCATCCGCGCAGAGTTTAGAAGCGCCCCGCCCATGCGAGTTTTCCAGTCAGTCAGCAAACAGTGTCTCGCTAAGCGTGACTGTCCGACAGAAACATGAGTTTGTTAAAGTACTT
Organism: Pholidichthys leucotaenia; assembly: GCA_020510985.1. Classification (NCBI taxonomy): domain Eukaryota; kingdom Metazoa; phylum Chordata; class Actinopteri; order Cichliformes; family Pholidichthyidae; genus Pholidichthys; species Pholidichthys leucotaenia. Next base: position 386,846,185 of record CM035838.1, read on the forward strand.
TAAACGCGGAAAAAAAATCATTAGAGGTACAGTATGTAAGCACTGGAGGAGTTTATCATAGTTTTAACCTGCTGGAAACGGGATCAATAATAGAAGAGTCGCTTAGCTAAGAGATGTGGTTAGAATTCATATGCAGCCAGCTTCATATGAAGGGAAAGGCAAGGGGGACTGATGAATTGCTGAGGATATATTTCACCAGCCACTACAATATTAAGTTATGTTCTGTATGAATTGCAGGAATGAAGAGACTGGCAATTTCTCTCTTTTCTCGAACGAGCAGGCGTGCCGTTTTTATTCTCCAGCAGCAGTGACTAAAAGCAACAGCTAAAAACGCTAGCTCTCTCTTCACTTTAAACTGAGGTCCTTCAGCAGCTGCCTAGAGCGGTGCCTGATGAGAAAGCCTGAGAGCACAACTATAACTGCCTAAACAGATCATTCTGTACATGGACACATATTGTGGTGAATTATGTCTTTAGAGTCCGCTACAGTTCCCTATTATGTACCTGGCAGGTTAAGATAACCGAAATTCACCAAGTCAGTGACTTTAATCTGTCAGCTGCCTTCAGACAAACTAAACGTGCCAACATTTGATTTCAAAATAAGGGAGGTTTTTCCTGCTGTCTGAGGAGATTTCTAAAAAAAATAAAACTATAAATATAAAGAAATATTGTAACAGAAATAACGGCATCCTTAGTCATTTAAGTTAATTTATTTAATTAAATACAATTTTATTAATATTTTTTCTTTGTAATCAAAGTTAAATTATTGCTCTGTTCTGACTGCAAAGTTATGGTCAAAAATGTAAATTGTTATAAGGAAAAAGGAAAAAAAATTACCACAGTCTGTTTCAAATTTATCTAAAAAAAAAAAAAACAAAAACAGTAATTTTATTTTAAAAAACAGACAAAAATTAGTCATAAAATAATCCACAAATTTATAATAAAGTTTCAAATGTATAAGAAAAGTCAATTTTACAAGAGGAAATTACAAATTTGAGGAACATGGTTTCAACTTTAGATTTACAGAGAAAAGTAAACTATAAGAAAATTGTTATAAATTTTTGAGAAAAACCTCAAACCTTCAAGACTGAAGCCATTACTCAAGTTTTTAGGTGGCTGCTCTTTGCAGCCTTAACTCAACTAGAAATTTCTGGTTGTCTACTTTCAATTATTAATTTCAAAGCACTGCTTTTACATGATTAGAATTTCTGGTTACTATACCCACCTGATCATATAATTTACGCTACCGTTCAAAAGTTTGGGGTCACTTAGAAATTTCCTTATTTTTGAAAGAAAGGCACTTTTTTCAATGAAGATAACTTTAAACTAATCAGAAATACACTCTATACATTGCTAATGTGGTAAATGACTATTCTAGCTGCAAATGTCTGGTTTTTGGTGCAATATCTACATAGGTGTATAGAGGCCCATTTCCAGCAACTATCACTCCAGTGTTCTAATGGTACAATGTGTTTGCTCATTGCGTCAGAAGGCTAATGGATGATTAGAAAACCGTTGTGCAATCATGTTAGGTCTGCAATGCTGTAATTGCTGCAAATGGAGGATTCTTTGACGAAAGCAAAGTCTGAAGGAAAAAATTATTATTTCAAATACAAATCATTATTTCTAACCTTGTCAATGTCTTGACTATATTTTCTATTCATTTTACAACTCATGGTGGTAAATAAGTGTGACTTTTCATGGAAAACACAAAATAATTGTCTGGGTGACCCCAAACTTTTGAACGGTAGTGTAAGTATGTATGAGTAAATTACTATTATGAATGTTTCTTTCCCTTCCCTACTCTCTCAATGGAAAAAAGAAACACTAGAATAAAAATACAAAAAATACACATATTTTAGTCATTTATGTAAACCATGACAAAAAAATCCTGTAGGACAAAACATGACACTTGATATTTTCTAACCTGTTTGTATACCACCATAGGCAGAGAGAGAACCTGAATTAGACAGGGCTCAGAGAGGGCAAGATGAGACAGAAGAGAGGAGCCAAGGAGAGGAAAGTGTTCAGAGGACGGAGAGAAGGATAACACCACTAAAAAGTCTAAACACAGGATGTCTGGGTGGGACCCCAACTGGCCAAATATTCAAGCCTCGGTTGTACAATAAGATAAGATAAGCCTTTATTAGTCCCACAATGGGTAAATTCCAGGATTGCAACAGCACAGGGATAGCAACACTCAGAGCAATAATTAAGAAGATACGGCAGATATAAATAAGCGCAGTGGATATACATACATACCCATAAATATATATACAAAGTGTGGAGCATTGTAGCAAGATGGAATAAACAGCATAACCGTCTACTCCGCAATACTTCAAATGGTAAATTCCATATGCAACGTTACGGTGTAAAATTTTAAAAAGAAATAAATAGTATAAAATTAACATATTCTGGCATGTTTACTCCGCCCCGGGGAAAAATATGTTGCCACTTGTTAATTGATTCATCTTATTGATCGATTAATGATTAATTGATAAGCGGCAATTTT